>OZ025289.1:91060831-92383956 GCA_964019185.1 Maratus speculifer | reverse complement strand
TTACTCACCATACTTATAATATTGTGACTATACAACTATAATAAATCTGTTACCGCTGCCGCAGTTTGCCGCAAGATTTGTCAAGTGTATGGGGAGGATGCCATGGATCATCGCACTTATTATCGTTGCTTTGTGAATTTTCGGAACAGATATAGGATTTGTGAAAATCATACCCGTTCTGAACGCCTATCAGGATGATATGATTAGTATGACTTGGGACAGCCATAACAAATTCCCCCACATAAAACAGCCGTAACATTAATGAAAACTTTCTCGGTACACAGTATAGTCGAAAGACAATGTATGCGCTGGGCTTCATCATCAACGTATACCACACCAACTTACAATAAGGCAATGAAAAAAGACAATAAGCACCTGAGTGTCTTTGCTTTTCTGTAACAATACAGTGCCTTTTATGAGCCAAATTATAATAGATTATGAAAAGTGGATACTGTACAGCAGGGCTATCCGACCTGGCGCCCGCGAAACTCTTGAAAAATTTACAGAAATTTTTACCTTATTAAATCCGAATATCTCCGATTCAGAAACGTTTGATTTCTGTAATAATTTCTGGTATCATGTGAGCGCCAGGTTGGACAGAACATCGGAGGACCGTGTGTTGATGCTGCAGAAGCTACTCCATCAACCTAAACATCCAGAAAAAGTTTTGCTCAGTCTCTGGAAGGATCCCAAGGAAGTATTAAATTAGGAGCTCTTAGCACGGGACAAATGATCAATGAAGATCTCTACAACGAACAACTAATCGGACTGTGAGCAAAGCTTATGTCATAGTGATAAATACTCATCAATTACAGAGGTGTTCTGTTTCATCGCGATTAAGCCAGGCCTCAAGTTGCTATGAAGACTGGGCAAAAAATAATGGACTTGGTTGGAAAGTTTTACCTCACTAGGCGTATAGCCTTAAACATATACCTTCGATTTATTATATTTTTCGATCTTTACACACCACCACGCTTTTACGTGCCGAACTTTCAATGATGTGGACATTTTAAGAACGGCATTACATCAATATTTTGAATCTAGAACAAAAGATTTTTATTCGCATGAAATTAACTTATTGACAGACAGATGAGAAGAGTTCATACATAATGATGATTCTTGCCCATATTCATAACTGATGATTAACTTTTTGTGTTTTCCGCCTTTCTGTTTTCATTAAAACAGGTTAGAGCTTTAGCACTCACCTAATATTACAAAAGTATTTTGATATGATAAATATATAAATTCTCCTGATATTTAAACTACTATGAATATGTAGGAAAATATAGACTTCTTGACCTTATTATTATGCAGAAAAAATTTAAACAAAGTACACAAATTTATTTTTTAAATTAATAAAATTGTTTTATGGTAAATAAAATGTTTGTTAAATATAGTGGTGCAAAAAGCATATAAAAATATTCATACATATCATACAATATTCATACAAAGCTTTGGCGGCTCTTTGTCGACTAATGACTGCAAAGGATTAATATTATTTACCAATATCATTGAAGCTTCTGCTATATTATAAATATTTGCTAGGGTCTTGAAACTACAATTTTAATTATTAATATTTAATTATTTTTAAATGTGTAAAAATAACCATTGTACACTACATAAATCTCGTCCCATTGAAAGGTATGGACTCAAAGAAAATTCATTTTTTGTATATAAATTATTACTAAATTAATTAATTGTGAATTATTCGCACCTTGATTTCAATAATTATAGACAGAAAATAAATAATCAAGGTGAAATGCACTTCTTTTGCACTTAAATTTACAGATGCACATTCAGTTGTAAATAAATGAAGAGCACTTGGAATTGTCAGAATAAAAATTTACGTATGTAAAGTAAACAATATTGTGTTTTTATTTATTTTTCAGAACCTATAAAAATATTTCAAATACACCCGTTGCGGCATTAATAAAGACGCACAATTCTAAGCTGCTGCTTCTTTTAATAATTTTTGTAAATGGAACATTTCTCTTCCGTCATATTTATATTTCAGCATTTTTGATGTGAAATATATATTTTAAAAAAAATTGTAGCTGAGAAATATGAAAGTTTTCTTTATACGTAGCGTACTATGAATATGAAGAGAAAGATAGTCTTTTTGCCCTCATTATTCTGCAGATATATTTAAAAGAAAAAACAAACATGTTTTTGGAAAAAATATGTACAATTATGTTATTGTAAGCAAAATGTTTGTAAAATATAGTGGTGCAAATAAAATATGAAAATTAATCATGTTTATACAGCTTGGATTGCTCTTTGCCGACTAACGACAACAAAAAGTTAATATTATTTACCAATTACTTTAAAGCTTTAAATTATATTATAAACATTAGTTGAAAATTTGAAACTACTGTATTTTCAACAAATATAAAAATAAGCACTATACAATATAAAAATATCATCTTCTTGAAAGAAAATTATTTTTTAAAATATAAATCATGGCTAAATTAGTTCATTGTGAATTATTCGCACCATAATATCAATATTTATATATTAAAAATAAATAAATCAGGTAAAATGTACTTCTTTTGCTGTTAAATGTACACATGCACATACAGTTGTAAATAATCCAAGAATACTTAGAATAGTCAGAATATGAATATATGTTTGTAGAATAAACAATATTGTGTTTTTATTCATCTTTTCAATTACTATGAAAACCTTTCTAATATGTTCGTTGCGACATTAATAAAAATTTACAATTCTAAGCTGCATCCTTAAAAAATTTTTGTAAATGGAACATTTCCTTTTACTCGTATTCATATTTCAGCATTTTGTATGTGAAATGCATCTAGTTATAAAAATATTTCAATCCCGGAAATATATAAATACTCCGTATACATGGTGTACTGTGAATTTGTAGAAAAAGGTAGAGTTTTTGGCCTTATTATTCTAAGAAAAATTTAAAAGAAAATGCAAATCTGCTTTTAACAAAAAAAAATATAAGTGAAATGTTGTGACTGCAAACAAATTGCTTATAAAAACAGCGCCTATAAAAGCTATTCCGATAAAAAATTAATAAATATTTCACAAGAATTCAGAAAAAAATGTCTTATGAAAATTTTTTGATTACGTTATATGATTTATAAAATTGGAAATGCTCTTTTTGATAACTTGAGATTTTGTTATGATTTAAAATAAATGGATGAATGACAAAAAAAGATATATTTACCATGAAAAGGAATGTGACCATAAAAAAACAAATAAACGATACGCACACAGTCCAATAATTTGAATTTTTTCTATTTTACAGTTCTATTTGAAGTTTCTATTTGCAGAAAAATAATAATAAGTAAAATAATATAAACATTACTTTTAATACTGTATTATATAGATTATTTATATTGTAATTTTATAATTAACTGTGTTAATTTTATAATTAACTTTTAAAAAAATAACATCATTATGTATCGTCCTTTATTAATAAGAAACAAATGAATTGCAGTATATTTTCCTAGTTTGTACAATATTTCCATGTGTACGTCCTTTTTTTCAAGCCAGAATTCAAGTTTGACATATCATTATTTAAAAAAATTGCGAATTCTTTAAAACATTTCTTTTGCTTTGTTTTGCTTTTTTTTAATGCAAGACACTTCATGATTACATTGATTAAAATTTTTATTTCGGAATTTCTGATATGGATTTGTAACTTTAAAAAAAAATTATCCACAGTGTTAGCTCTACTTTAAACATAATTCAGACATTACCCAGTTCAAGCACATTTTAAAACATAATATCATATTAGAGTTTTGCAGTAAGTAGAAATGAAACTGTCTGTATCTGCTTATCTTGTGCTCTTTTTTTACTTTGACGGTAAAGCATATCTATTAGAAAATTCTTTAACAACTTTTTCATTTTCAATTCTACTATGACACAGTTGATAACTATTCCAACAGAGCGAAAAATATTCAAACAAGGACTCGAACCTAGATAAATTCGCTTGCTGATAAAGATTTTAATATATTGAGTTATCCAGGCAATGTTTGGCTATGAGTTTTCACACTTAAGGCTTTCCTGAAATCCAAAAAGACAAATTTATGGTATGAATTTTAGTTTATTTTTGTTCGTAAATTAATGAAACTAACAGGTGCTACTATTCCAAAGCTATCTAATCGAATTGATTTAGTTTGTTTATTTGTTTGTTTAATTGTTTATTAATGTGTCTGGTTTTTTATTTTTATTTATTATTATTATTTTTTTTTTTTTTGAACGCAATATATCTTTTAGAAAATACTGTCAAAGTGGATGTTATGAAGCTAATTTCCACGCCAAAGAAGAATCGCCATTCAAGAAAAGAGTGAAAAATGTTTTTGTCACGTTATCAAAACTGGTCATAACTCAATGAAAAATTAATTTTTAAAAAAGTGAAAAAGACAGTTCGTTTTAAAATATGTTCCATAGTCAGACTATTCCATATTATATGTTTCCGTTTAAAAAATGAATTTGTAAAAATGACAAAACGTTTTGCGCTTGTGAGCAGAAAAGTTGAGAACACCTTAATAGTTTAACACAGCAGAGAACAGCAGCACAAATTTCATACATAAGTGGCATGCATAAACCTATGACTAAACCATATACGTGATAGAAGAGCATGATAAAATTTCACACGAAAATGCTTGTATAGCCTGTTATTGGGTCATTACGGAAAAATGTTTTTTTTTAACTCAATTTTAACCTAACTATATGATATAAAGGAGTTTTTATATCATCATATTCTTTAATATTATAAATAGTATTCTTGTAGATAATGAATGAAACTTATCTAATAGGCAAAACATTGGAACGACAAGCCAAGAGACCCAGGTGCGAAACAGTACTACTACAGAGTCAAAGATGATTTATCTAGGAAAAGAAAAGCTTACTTCTTTTTGTTATAAATGTTTTCATTTTTTAAAACAAAATTTTGAGAATGAAAAACATTTTTGTCTGAAACATACTCTCATGCGTCAGTTCCTATGTCAGTATTTTCTCATTGAATTATAAAAGAATCATGGAGATAGTTTTTTTATATCAATCAAATAATTTGTCCAAGTAATTCAGAAATTGTTTATTTTATATAAAAATTGGGTAGAATATTTCTAGATAAATTTTTTATACATGAAAAAAAGTTAATCTTTTGCTCTTACTTTGTATTATCGCAAACCAGACATTATTTATAAAAATATATTTTTTTTTAGTTTTTTTTAAATATCAAACATGTAATTTGTTTTATTTGTATATAAGGAAAATTATTTATTTTATATAAAAATTGTATAGAATATTTCTAAAAATTCTTATAAATGGTCTTCGAAACATATTTTAAAATAATTGTTTTACATTATTTTTTATTATTTTTTAATATTAATAAAAAAAAAAACTTTTTTTTTAAATAATTACATTTGCACATCTGAAAAAAGTTAATCTTTAGCTCTTACTTTATATAATCGCAAACCAGACATTATTTCTAAAGAATACTTTTTTTTAGTTTTTTCAAGCCTCTTTTGCTTTGCAAAAATTCGTTTTAATATTTTCTATCTCTAAAATTATTTTGAAGGGAAAAAATGTATAAATTACTTTCGTTTTTCAGTTATAGGTAACGCAGCTGTACGTTTGAAGTCAATTAGGTAACGCAGGAGACGTCCGAAATGTTCAATTACATTAAAGCTGAATGTAAAGTAAATAATTACACTCGAGTAGTAAGACATATCGCCAGATTGCAGTACTATAACTCAGTGCAGTTTGTAATGTCACTTGCGATATTGGAGGGCCACAACTCACAAGGAAGGTCTCCATTGGGGGCATACTCAGAATTTTTTGAAAAAAATACGAATTAAACTACTCATGTAGGTAATAAAGGATCAGTGAAAATTAGCGGCGGAATTACATTATTAGATATGTAAAAAAATAAAATAGTTTGGGATAATTGGCGTGAAAAGCTGAAAGTGACGCGGCATTTGGCGAGCAGTGCATTTCCTCGCCAAAAGCAGACGATTTTAACTAATCTGAAAATTGATTTTAATTGATTTCACTGTTAAAAATCTGCAGCATTTACTGCAACATCACTCTACTACCTTTATAGAATGTCTCTCTTCTGACCAATAAGAATGCTCCATAGCACTGTGAATTGACCGTGTCATACACTATTAAAAATCTGCTGCATTTTGTTGCAACGCACTCCACCGCTTGTATATAATAGCGCTATTCCAACCAATGAGAAAGCTCCATTTCACGGACAAGTAACCGTTTTCTATACAAACAAGGGAGTGCGTTGCAACAAAATGCAGCAGATTTTTAACAGTGTATTTTTCAATTTGGAGCAATTTTAATCAATTTAAATTGTGTTTTAAATGATAAAATATATTAATTTAATTTTGTTATAAGTACATATAAACGTATATGACAATATTACACTTAAAGTAAAGTAAAAATGCAAAACTAAAATTACTTAAACTAAACTTATTTAAATAAATTGAACATAGAAAGTTTTTTGTTTAAAAAGTATTCGAAGCGTAAAAGCGTATTTTTCAAAATTTCTTTTTTTCGCCAACCAGAGATAAATCGCCAAATAAACGAAATTTTTATTATTTTTTTACGAACGTTATAAGGAGGTTCGGCGAATTTTTTTATAAACATTTATAACTATATGAGAAGAACATTCTGTAATTTTTTCAGATTTTTCTGAGTATGCCCGTATGGAGACCTTCCTTGTCAGTACTATTTGGCACAAAGATGTTGGCTGCCCAAGGTGGATTATATTTATCAAGTGTACGGTCCACTAAATTTTGACATTAGTATTTTATAAAACATTTCTTTGTCTTTTATAATCTTTAAAAAAAATTAATCAGGAAATAAAAAAAATGTGGTTCAAAATTTTAAGGAACAGTACACACGCTGAAAAAAAATACGTCTCTGGAAGCCGCCATTTTAATATCAGCGCTTAAACCAAGCATTCAAAGCGCACCGGGGTGTCAATTAAAAAGTCACAACACTGTGCTATCACGAGTGTAAAAGTTACTAGACTGGACAGCAACAACTACAATGAGAAATAAATGCAGTTCTGGCATCTAGAAACCAACTTGTGCCTCTAGAAAATATAATTTCATGGCATCCTTATAAATTTTACATCTCTTAACTTGACAGTTCTAGACTCTCCTACTAGAAATCATGAACGTTTTTCTATATTCTTGTGGTCAAAATTATTTAAAAATCACTGCAAATAGAGTCGAATACTAGAAATCTGATTAAGTAATTATAAATCTAGTTCATGATACCATTCCTGAAGTTAAGTGATAATTTCTCGTTACTGAAATTCAATATAGTTTCGTCACGTAAAAAACAAGAAACTAGAACATTCTAAAAATTAAATTAAAGAGTTGACATGTTTCGGTTCATTAATAAGAACCGTATTCATAACATATAAAATCAGTAGAAAATTAAATGACACTGGATATAAATATAATTTAAAAATCAAAACAAAATATTGCGCCCGCTATGATCGTGAATATAGCCATTGCCACTCAAAATGGCAATGGCTATATTCACGATCATAGCGGGCGCAATGTTTTGTTTTGATTTTTAAATTATATTTATATCCAGTGTCATTTGATTTTCTACTGATTTTACATGTTATGAATACGGTTCTTATTAATGAACCGAAACATGTCAACTCTTTAATTTAATTTTTATTTGTGACACCTTCTAAGTAAATAAATATGAAATGTTTTTATACGTGAATGAAAAAAGGTGAAGTGATTTTGTTTTAGTTTTTGAAAAAACGAAAGCTAACAACAGTTTAAACATAGAACATTCTAGATTATTTCATCTAGACTTCTTAGTTGTTTATTCTATTCGCATAGTTCGGACATCTATATTTCTAATTTCGGTATTCAAAAAGTGATCAAATAATAATTGTACATGAAGGCGATATATTTTTTATTCAGTATACTTGGTGTTTGAAGGGGAAAACTTGCAAGATTAAAGGGCCACAATTCTGTAGTATCTGGAGTGCAAATCTTGTGAGATTTTGGAGTAACCACAACAAACAATATAGCCTATTTATATAAGAGAATTTCAACAAAACAGCTTTTTATACAAATTTCTAAAAACAGGCTAATCACGATTCACAATTTCTTTTTTTATGAATTATATTGTAGGCATTGTGTCTAAGAGTAGAAAATCACTACACATGATTACTAAATTGACTAATTAGATTTACTACTTTTCAAAATTTGAGAACTTTTAAATGTTCAGTTAGTGCCAAAAATACCCGAAAATTACGATTTACACATTTTGTTAAATATCTAGAGAAATACTATTGATTTTTTTTTTTTTTTTTTTTTTTTTTTTTTTTTTTAAGGGATGTAAGAAAAACATCTACATTCACATTTTCAGTGAAGGTTTAAACACGATGAATATTAGAGGTCCAATTATACATTAAGGGATAAAAGAATGCTTGGGATCATATTGTAAAACAAAATGTTTGAAATGATCTGGAATTGCAGCGCAGGAGTATATGCATATTGTACAAAATCTACATTTATTTCCGTAAGAATATCATATGTACACATGTAAAGGTTTCTTTCATAAATTCCAAAAAAAAAAAAAAATTAATGGGAATAATGTCTAAAAAATACTCATAATAAAAAGAGGTAAACAAAAAATTAAACATAGCGTATCGTTTCGTTTTTTGAGCATTTCATTTCCTTAACTTTAAAAATATCTGTAACACTACTCTTGTACAAGTTTCTTATAAAAAATACATTCTTCATAAAAATTTCTATATTATTCTATACAACAGAACAATTCATCTGCGCCGTTCATAGGAAACTTTTTATTGGATCAAAGACTTTTCGCATTTCATTCTTTTGAATAGAAATGATTAAACAAATAAAAAAAACCATTTTCGTAGAATTTACTGAAAAAATATACATTTATCGTAATAGCAACCTCTATTTTTATATGTTCTACACGCACAAAAATGAAATGATATAAAGTACACTGTAAAAAAAAAGTCGATCTACTAAAAAAATTTTAGTGATCCTTGTAATTAATAAAATTTTTTTGTAATCTTACTCGGTTACAAGGAATCTGTAAGAATTACTAGAAAAAAATTAGCAACGAATAGAGTTAATAGTTTTACATTTTTATTAGCTATTACTAAAACTCACTTGGTGTGACCGTGATAGCCTAGTGGTCATAGCACCAAACTCCAGGCTGAAAGTACCCGGGTTCGATGCTGGACGCCACCAAATATTAACCGAATGTATGCAATGTAAGTACTCGTTAAATAAAGGAATTGTGAAAATTCTGTCGTAGCAGTTACCATGGTAGTTATCTCTGGACTTTCCCTCCCATTTAGAAACATGTCAAAATAGAGCAGGTAGCAAGTTTTGGTGCTGCCATCTATTGCGGCTTTGCCGAAAATTTTCCGCTTCAGAAGTCTGTCTTTTTACCCACTGTATGCAGCTCTAAAGAAGCTACCGCACTTCGGGCACACGCAATGGTTACTAAAAATAATTTTGGAGCTATTATTAAAATTTCCTTGGTGGCTCATACTAAAAAGTTTTAAGTTAGTTATACAAAAAATTACTTTGTTACGTTTACAAAAGCAAAAATGTTTGTTTCACTTGCAAAAAAAAAATTGTAATGGTTACTAAAAAATTCTGTGGAATATAAATTAACTGAAAAAATTTTAGTAACCTCTTATTTTTTTTTCGGTGTACATACTTGGAATATCGAGAGTAATATGGAAATTAATGTCGTGTTGATGATGCCCAAACTCAAGGTTCAGAAGAAATTTTAGTTAAGTATATTAATTAATACAAATACACTTATTAAATCATTACATTAAAAATCGTTAGTTTTTTTATTCATTAAATAGTAGAGTCGTATAATTAAAAAATGTATAAGTTTTTGTCATTGATTAACATTGAAAAGTTTATTTCATTGATTAACAAAAAAGTAAGGTATACGGCTATTTCACCAGGAACAGAAAAAAAAATGACTGATTACCAATACAAAAATAATAAATAAGTAAATAAAAAAAAAAAAAAAAAAAAAAAAATACTCTGCTGTTGACCTATGATATTTAAGGATGGTAGTACACAGGAGAATTATAATATTTCATTCGAAATGAAAAATTAATCTTTTCATTACGAATTTTATCTTAATGTGGCCGATAATTGGGAGTGTGGGAGTGTGGGAGTGGCCGATTATTGCTGAATTTACCCTAAATCATTTTATAAATTTTAAGAAGAAAACTGGGTTATTATTATTTTTTTACATTCATATATTTAGAAAATTGAAAATTCTTATTTTTTCTTGACATTTATTAATGTTCATTATTAATACCCGATTCTTTATTTTAGATACATCTATTGAAACAAGACTTTTTTTAATAAATAACACGAATTAAATTTTTTGTCTAAATTCCTCTTTAATTTGTTCTTGAAGTTTAATTTCCTTAAAATTAATTTCCTACGTTTCTGTTGCACATTTTTTCTTAGAAAAAAAAAGAAAACTAAATTTCGATTATTTCACTCGATTGAAATCGAATAGCCACGATATTTAAGCTACCGTAATTTAGGATAAAATGCTGTATATATGCAATCCACGATACTTCTCCTTCAAAGCTTTTACTGCTGGCCAGTGTGCCATAAAATAGCCTTTTTCTGTTACGGTAATCTTCTTCTATGATTCCGTTGAGAACATCAAAAGTGCTAAAGCCCAGAGAATTTCTTACAAGAATACAAAATACTTTCAGTGCATTTAAACGTGAACTGCCCTTGAATATTTAATTTATTTTTAGACATCGGACAAAACTGGAATGTAGAAATATTGTGTGTAATTGGTTAACAAAAAGTTAATCCGTTTTAAAACAGTGTTCGCTTACCGAATTGCACGTTAATCATTTCGTGGGCTGTGTACCTAAAAAAGGACACCTATTTTTTTTTCATTACTGGTATTCATAATGTTTAAGGGTGTATTCGAAAAAAAGCTTTTCCACCTTCAACAACTCGAAATTTTCTGATACAATTTCAGACACATTTTTAAAAGTATAAACTTGAAACTTGTTGAGGGGATTTTTGAAGAGACGTATAAGGTGCCGTAAGATGTCATTTTATGCTCAATTCATTAGAATTTTATTTATAAACAATTATCTTCTCAGTAAAATCCTTTTTTTTTTCGTTTCCAGATGTCCCGCTTCAGAAAAATTGGTTCAAAACGCCGTTTTCGATTTGATTTTTTTTTTCAATATTTTCTGCATTTATCAAAGAATCGAAAATCACGGCAATTTCTGCACTTTTTAAATAAGACAATTTGCTAGTTTGATGCATTTGAGAGCAAAAATACATTTAAAAATAAATCGGAAAATAAGCAGTTTGAATCGAAATACACCCTTAACTGAAATTTTCCTTTTATAATATAGTTAAAAATAAGCAAGATTTTATTTTCTAGTAAATTCCTTTAGAAATTTTTTTGTAAGTTATTTTTTTTCAAACACTGTAAAAAATATCAGACGTCTCTGAATATATCAAAATGAACTGTAATCAGAAACGAACATATACAGTGACCTCTTCTAACTCACCTTAGTTTTCGAAAACCGTTCCTTTTCCTTTAAAAATCCCAGAAAACTATTTGTTTTCGAAATTTAAAGAAGAATTTATAAAAATTAATTTTTATTAGCTGCCCGTCCTTTTCGGAAACGTTTCTAAGTAGCTTTTACAGTACAATAATCACTTTTCTCAAATCAAAATATTACTTTTTCGGATGCTCTCAATTCTCAAGTAAACATTTTCAGCTGTATAACTGATTTTGTGCAAGCAATTGTAGAAAAATAATGTTAATTTTCATATTAAGGTTAATACTGTTAATATTGTATGTTTGTCTATTAAGCATGTTCTCTGAATATCAAAATATTTTCGTATGAATTGGAAGAATCCGAAAAAGTGATATTTTGATTTGAAAAAAGTTATAGCTGTACGGTAAAAGCTACTTAGAAACGTTTCCGAAAAGGACGGGCAGCTAATAAAAATTAATTTTTATAAATTCTTCTTTAAATTTCGAAAACAAATAGTTTTCTGGGATTTTTAAAGTTAAAGGAAATGTTTTCGAAACCTTAGGTGAGTTAGAAGAGGTTACTGTATATTTTCGTTTTTGATTACAATACATTTTTATATATTCAGAAACATCTGGCATTTTTTACAGTGAACAGATTTATTCCGCGCCGAGAAAGGTTCACCGATCATAGATTTTGTATTCATTTGTATGGGAATTTAATTCGTTCTTAAAAGTTAAATAATATGTAAAAAATAATATGAATCTTTCCTTTACATTAAGGATAATGCGCCATTATTTAATACGGACTCGTAGTATTTTGATGGTTTTGTCCGTTTCGTAGTGTATTAAAAAAAATGTAAAAACTTTTTGTATTTTTGTAAAAACTTTCACGATTCCACAATGTAAAAAATAAATAAATAAATAAATATAAAAAGATACTAACGTTTTTTTTTTTTTTTTTTTTTTTTTCGAAATTGATTTTTTGGAAATATTTCAGTATAATTGCAATAACAAGAATTTGATAACAAGATATAATAACAAGATATATATTATAACAAGAATATTTTGAAAATTTCATGTGAAAATACTTATAATATTTTGATATATCGTACGCACTATGAAAAAAAGTCATTTGGTTGAAAAAAGACTTCCAAGTTTTGGAAACACCGCTTGAGTTATTGAGTGGGTAAAATTCTAAAACTCACAAATTTTGTTCTAATAAGAATTTCTAGAAAACAATTATTTTAAAATGTTCAGAAAAAATAGAAGTTTAACTTATAAAAAAATTGAAATTTTTTAAATTTGGAAGCTTTAAGAGTCGTGCGAACACTTAAGTGTAGTTTTTATTAATTTCGCATATTCATGCACTGTAAAAAAAATTCTGGAATGATACTAAAGTTTTTCTAGGAAACTGGGATTCCTAGAACTTTTCCTGTAACGGTAACAGCAGAAATTTAAGTTTCAGAATCGATTACATGAATTTTTCCTATTATCGTTACATGAAAACTTCTTGGAATCCCAGTTTCCTAGAAAATATTTAGTACCTTTACAGATTTTTTTTTTTTTACAGTGTGTATCTGCAAAACACAAAATAATATAAAATTACAATGAATGAAATTAGTAATCGTGGATAACGAAAAAAAGGTGAAAACTGCAAGTTTTTCAATTGTGATGAAAATTTATGATTAAATTTAAAGGTTTTCCATATACTGTCATATATTTGAGAAAAAGTGTACTTTGATAGTGCTTTCAAAAATTTTTGATGCACAATTTTCGTTTGATGAAGAATAAAGAAATCAGTTTTATTTCTCCCACAATATTGAAATTGAATTGCCACAATATTTAAGCTAGTGTAATCTGGGATAAAATGCTGTATATAGGCAATCCACGATACTTTTCCTTAAAAGCTTTTACTGCAGTCCAGTGTGCCATAAAATTTTTTTTTCTTTTACAGTAATCTTCTTCTATGATTCCGTTGATGTTACGAAAAGCGCTGATGCCCAGAGAACTTCTCACAAGGATGCAGAATAGTTTCAGAACCTTTAAACGTGAACTATCTTTGTATTTTTTAACATCAAGCATAATTTGAATATAAAAAACACATTGGGTAATCCGTTAACGATCTTAATACGTTTCAAAACAATATTCAATAACCGAATTGTTCATTAGTCGATCAAAGGTTTTGTATCGATTTGTATGGGAATTCAATTAGTTCGTTCTTAAAAGCTGAATAATGAGTAAAATATAATACAACTATTTTCTTTATAATACGGTTAACGTATGCCTTTATTTAAAACAAGCTGAGTTGCCCCACGTTGTCCGGATCCGTAGTAACAATTTTAAATGAACTTGAAATTTGCACAGCAAAATCTCATAAAAATAACGAATCTGAACATGAACGAACCTTGAATCGTGTCCTCACTGCCTACAGTACCGTTTAGCACGTAGTTAATGCCCCATACTGTTTAAAATTTATATTATATGCTATAAGCTATCTGAAAGTTTTAGATTAAGTTATATTTATACCAGGGCTTTGTCAAAAGATCTGGAACGGTAGATGATCGCTCACTCTAAAAAATTCACCCAAAATTTTATGCACCTTACTTTTTAAAACCTTTAATATGCGTTATAATATATCTAGAAGCTTCAAATCGATCGTTTTGTGAGTTTGCTTAATTTTAATAAATTCGAGTTTCAATATTTCTTTTCCTTTTTTTAAATCAAATTTTTTGCTTAAAAAAACTTGCGGATTAATTTTTTATAAAATTTAAATATTACAGCTTTAGATATGAACAGCTTTAAAAGATAATGTTAGACGTATAGATTTAAAATCTCTAAATAATGCATTTTGATAACTTGGACGATGTACCAAAGATCCTAGTATAAAAATCATTTGTGGTTTCAAAAAACTTGCTTTAAAATTGAGCGATTAATGCAATCATTGTAATAATAATTAATATCTAAGGTTGTAATTGGGTGACAATCATTAAAATTTACATATCTGAAATCAGCAAAAAAAATTTCACGTGGATGTATAAAAATTAAATCTATAAATGCCAACTACCCGTTAAGCGCCAAGGAATCTTCGTTGCAAAACACACCTGCTCTCTTTGTGAAAGTTTTTTCAAAAATCCGTTTCTTTGAATGGAAATACAATGAAATTTTATAAATAAATTTTTAATTGATTTTTCAACTATTTATAGGAGTATGAAAATCATTTTTTGAAATTCTAAAAGGGGAATTTTTTCGGCATATAACTTTCTAATTTTTGAGTTTTTCGGCGCCGTAGAATTTAAAATACAATGCTTTAAAAAAAACCATTTATCGCCATGGCATTGACATTAATCCCTTTCCCTCTCCTAGTTTTCCAAGAAATATTCTGCGGTTTGATAAAAATCTATATTTTTATTTCGTATGAATACATTTCCATTCTTCTCACTTTAGGATATTAATTAATTTCTCAACTAATTACAAGAATTTTAAAATTATGAATGTCAGGTGCATCCTGTTACCCTTTGGGCTAGTGTCCCAAAAAGTTTGAGCCTCATACATGCCGTAAACTTGCCTAACTATCGCACATACATACACTTAGAGCGATTTGCTTTTTTTTCATTTATATTGATGGATACATCCTATTTTGAGGTTTTTGTCCGTGTTGTAGTGCACTGGAAAAAAAAATCTGTAAAGTTACTAAAAGTTTTCTAGGAAACTGGAATTCCTAGAGCTTTTCAGGTAACGGCAACGGCAAAAGTGCATGTAACAGATACAGATTTGCACTGAAAATTAAAAATTCTGTAAGGTTACTAAGAATTTTTTAGGAAACTGGGATTCCAAGAATTTTTCATGTAACTGCAACCCATGTTACAGATAAAATTTTTGTAAGATTACTGTAACTTTAGTAGATTCGTTTGTAAAGTTTCAGATTTCTGTAGCTTTACAAAAGTTAATTCTGTAGATTTACATCTTTCCTTGTAAGGTGCACGAGTAAAATGTGAGTAAGCATACAAATTTCGACAACTTTTCTTCTGTATGATTACAGATTTCTTTTTTACAGTGTATATTAAAAAAATGGTTCAGCCTTTTTAAAAATATTCAGCATTACTCAGTGTAAAAAAAAAAAAAAAAAAAAAAAAATTGCAAAGTTACTAAAATTTTCTTCCGAAACTGGACTTTCTTGAACAATTTATGAAATGGCGACAAAAAGAATCCATGTAACGTATACACATTTGCACTCAAAAAAAAAAAATCTGTACATTTATTAAGAATTTTTTAGGAAAATGGAATATTTAGAACGCTTTATGTAATTGCTGCAAGGTTAGGCATAAAATTTTTGCACGATTAGTATAATTTTGGTCGATTCTTTTGAAAAACAATAGAAGTCTATACTTTTAAAATAATATTATTTGAAAAATTTTATCTATTTCTGTACCCAGAGAAAATATTCGTAAGAATACAGATTTTTCTAACTTTATTTCTGTATTTTTTTCACAGTTCATGCATTGACAATGACAATAAATAACATGAATTTGCATTTTGACCTTTCATATTTTCTTATTGCTTCAAAAATTATAGTTCATTTATGTAAGGATATTAACAATATAGTGGTTCCGGAAATAACTTTAGATCTACGTGTACGTTAATTTACGCTGCGCACATAAACAATATTATGGGAACACTACCGAATATTTCCTCTATACAATATTTAATTAACTTATTTCCTACTGCATTAAAGTACAATACATTAATTAATAACAAACTCTAATATTCTTCAGGTTATATTTATTATTTTATAGATTTTTTATGAGATTTACTCTTTCTACTTGTTCGTAGTCAATTCGCATAAAATTAACTACTATGATAAAGATTTCCATGGAAAGGTTCCTGAGAGAAATAAAAGTCCAATAGTGCTCAAAATAAATTTTTGCTTTACATAAGTATAATAATAATAGATAACAAAACCTACATATTTACTTACATTATAATAACAGTGTTTCAAAAGCTTCAGATTACATAGATCATGAACTGATACATAATTTACTATAGTATTCTTCCAATCCTAAATAACGTAAATAATGAAAATTGTTTCAATAAGTTTCTTCTGTATTTATTTCTTTAGAAAAAAATCAATGAAATCAATTTCGTTTCTTTCCCTACATTAAAATCGAATAGCCATAAGATTTAAGTAACTGTAATTTGGGATAAAATGCTGTATATAGGCAATACACGGTACTTCTCCTTAAGAGCTTACACAGAGGATCAGTACACCATACACTGTAAAAAAAAATCTGTAAATGTACTAAACATTTTCTAGGAAACTGGGATTCCAAGAACTTTTCATGTAACGGTAACAGCAAAAATTCAAGTTTCAGAATCGGTTACATGGATTTTTCCTGTTACCATTACATGAAAAGTTCTTGGAATCCCAGTTTCCTAGAATATGTTTAGTACCTTTTCAGATTTTTATTTTACAGTGTAAGAAAGCATTTTCTATTACGGCAATCTTTCTCCATGATTTCTTTAAGACTATCAAATTTGCCTTACGATTAGAGAATTTCTACAAGTATACAGAATACTTTCAGAACATTTAAACGTGAACTACTCTTAAAAATTTAATTTATTTTTAGACATTGGGAAATAAAAAAAAGAATATAGAAATAGACGGAAATCAGTGTCAGTTAACATGATGTATTTATATCATAGAATATAATGACTTAAAACGTAGTGATTTTAGATAGCAGTCGCGTATTCACAATTTTAAAAAAGATGTATATAGGGTAACATCCCCAGTAATTGGCACATTAAGGATTTGCCTTTAAACTTACTTCTATTTTCATTACCAAGAAATAAAATATTTACTTGCAAATACTTTTAAATCAAAGAGTGCATATCTGTGCATCTATTTTGCCCACTAAAAGCAAAAATATTTGAAAAAGTATTTTTATAAAAATATATTTATAAAAAAATTCTGTAATCACCAGTAATTTGCACTTAGACTTTTAAACAATTAAAGTAACTCTTTTCAACTAAACAAAACAGTTGTCAATTAAAATTTAAAATATACTATAAATCAGATAATAATAAATTGAAATGCATGCCTTTTTTAAGCCAGAGAAGAGGCATTTGCGCCAAAAATGGCTAATTTGATACAAGCCATAATTGTTTCTCTTTCCTAGGCACTATTGTCATTTACTAGCATAAATCAAAGTTATAATCTGTAAAGTAAATCAGCATATAACTGGTATATGGTCTTGCATTTTTAAAAGACTGGATATAAATCTTATTTTAGGGCATGTTTGTAGGATGTGCCAATTACTGGTGCATGCCAATCACTGGGGATGTTAACCTATACGTACATATATTTATATATGTATGTGTATATGCACATATCAAAGAAATCATTTTCGCTTCGTTCACAATATTGAAATCAAATAGCCACAAGATTTAAGCTACAGTGATTTGGGATAAAATGCTGTATATATGCAATCCACGATACTTTCACTTAAGAGTTTTCACATCAGACCAGTGTGCCATAAGAAGGTTTTTTCTGATACGGTAATCTTCTTTTGTGATTCCATTGCGAATCCCAAAATTGCTGATGCCATGAGAGTTCTTCACAAGAATACGAAATAATTTCAGAATCTTTAAACGTGAACTACCCTTGAATATTTAATCTATTTTTAGACATAGGATAAAATTAGAATATAGAAATAGACGGAAATAGATATCAGATGACATGACGTATTTATATCATAGAAGAAAAAAATATATAATTTTAGATAACAGGTGCGTGTTTACAGATCTGCAAAAAGAATTTACTTAAAATTAGATAGAAGACGCAATGTGTATAATCGTGATCAGAGATAATAAATATTGTCAAGTGTGAAAGTATCTGTATTAAGCAAAACTTGGTCTTGAGAGGGTGAAAAAAAATAATACTTTGCTTTTTGGTGAAAATTTATTGCAAAATTCAAAGCTCATCAACTTACTACCATATATCGCACGATAAGTTTAAAAGTTTGTTTTTAAAATGTATTAAAATGTCTGCTATACAGTTTACTTTAGAGAAGAGATGAAGAAATCAATTTCGTTTCTTTCACTACATTGAAATTGAATAGCCACGAGATTTAAACAACTGTAATTTGGGATAAAATGCTGTATATAGGCAATCCATGAAAGTTCTCCTTAAAAGATTTTACTGCCGACCAGTGTGCCATAAAAGGTCTCTTCTGAACAGTAGTCTTCTTCTGAGATTCCGTTCAGAATACAAAATGTGCTGACGCCCAGAGTGCTTCTAAAAGAATACAGAATACTTTCAGAAACTTTAAACGTGAACTACTCTTGAATCTATTTTTAGACATCGGATTGATTAAGAATATAGAAATAGACGGAAACTGATATCAGGCAACATGCGTATTTATATCATAGAAGAAAATTATTTAAAATGTAATACTTTTCAATAACAGTCGTGTATTCACACATCTACAAAATAATTTTAGATAAAATTAGAAAGAAGTCGCAATGTGAATAATCGTTATCAGAGATAACAAATGTTGTTTAGCGTAAAAATATACATATTAAGCAAAACTTGTACTTGCAAAAAATCCCAATTTTTTGCATGAAAATTGGGATTTTTTGCTTTGTGATGAAAAATGTATCGTAAAATTAAGTGCATCAACCTACTGCAATATATTTCGCAATACGTGTATTTTTAGAGTGTATTCAAAACGTCTGCTGTACACTTTTCTTTTGAAAAGGAACAAAAAAATCAATTTTGTTTCTTTTAGTATATTGAAATCAAATTACCACAAGACTTTAGCTACTGTAATTTGAGGTAAAATGTTGTATACACGCAATCCATGGCACTTGTGCTTAAAAGCTTTTATTGCAGTCTAGTGTGCCATAAAACGGCCTTTTCTGTTACGGTAATTTTCTTCTATGATTCCGTTGAGAATACCAAATGTGCTGACGTTGAGAGAGTTTTTCAAAAGAATTCAGAATATTTTCAGAATTTTTAAATGTGAACTAACCTTGAATAGTTAATCTATTTTTAGAAACCTAGCAAAACAGGAATGTAGAAATAGACGGAAATTAATATTAGAAGATATGATATATTATCACCGTAATAGAAAATAACTTTAAATGTAATAGTTTTGAACAACAGGTGCACATTTATAGATGTGTAAAAAATATTATTTAAGATTAAAAGAAGATGGAATGTGAATAATCGTAATCGGATATAACAAACATTGTTAAATGTAAGCATATGTATATCAAGCAAAGTAAAGAACTTTATAAAAGTGAAAATTCGAATTTTTGCTTTTCGATGTAAATGATGTAAATCTGTAATTATATTTTAAGATATTTAATATACTGTCATGTATTTCCAAAAAGCGTATTTTTATATTTTTTAGAAAATTTGTAAATGATAAAAATAACTATTATAATGTATTTAAAAATGTATATTTCTCATGACAGTATTTTTCAATATATACATATTTAAAATGTGCCATTTTTTTCGATATAGTAAGGAAAATCTGGTTGAATATTACAAATAGTTCGTTCATCGATGATTTTTATTCTCACCCAGATCATTTAAAAAAAGACAAAAAAATGGCACTAAAGGGAATTTTGAAAATAATTCCCATGTTATTAGATTTTATTAGTAATTTGATCTCAATAATAAACTAGATATAAAACAGGTGGATAGAGTTTTGGATACTATATACTTTAAGCAATATTGTTTCTTTTGCGATATTGATAATTTCGAACTTAACTCTAGCTTTACAGTGTTTTCTGTAATGAATACGGTCAGTGGTTATTTTGCCCGCTTGTCTCAAATTCCGTATTTACTCGTGTATAGGGCGCGTGTATAAAGCGCACCCCTACTTTACAAGTAAAAATGGCGATTTCTTAAAATCTCGTATATAAGGCGCATCATAAATTTCATACGCTAATGAATAATGACCAAATGAATTTCAGTAAAAAGAAAGTCGAAACAAACATTACACCAGACCAGAAAACAAGACAAAAATGCATTTTTAGACTTCGGGTTTTAAGAGAATCACGGGAAAAAGGAAGGAGTGACGGTAAAGAGAATTGCTAATTAGCGTTTATATAATGTCATTAGCTCTGTTGTATAAAAACTGCAATGAATGAAATAAATATGCAGTAATACTTCAATTAAGTAATATTTTCCAAGTTCTAATATCTCCTATGAATAATTTCTTGTTTCATAGGTATATCGTTCGACTGCATCCAACAGTAAAAAAATATTCCGTGTATAAGGCGCACCTAGGAGTTTTGCCCTAATTTTTTGGAAAAAAATGCGCCTTATACACGAGTAAATACTGTAAATAAAAATTAATAGATTTTGCAAATCTCGTGTAAAGATAAACTTAAAAGTATACAGCTTGCTTCTTTAATAAGTCCACCACACACCTCGCTTGTTTAATATGTAAATAAAGTATTCATATGTGCAAAAAAGGTAATTTAACATAAAAAAGAACTAAACCAATCAAAGATCTTTTTCGACCATTTTAATTTTTCTAGCATTTAACCATTACAGAAACGTTTCATCTGTGAGATGTTTACGTCTACATCAGTGGCATAGCTAGGGATGGGGTCCAAATGCTCTTGATAACACTAATTTTGTAAAATTCTGTTAGCTTATGTAATCCGAGACACTTGTTTAACTTATTAAGGAGAAGAAATTTTTTAAATATTAGTGGTATCCAGACCATTTGGATAGCGTTTCTAGCTACGCCACTGATGTAGAGGCAACAATCACACAGATAATGCGTTTTTGGTTAAGCAGGGGGTCGAGTGGTCAGGGAAAAATACGGTCAAAAATCTTGTTAAATACTAGTATTCTATTAAAGAGAAATTCTCCTTCATTAATCCCTTTATATTATTTGTACTATTTTCTGTAAGAAAATACTGGTAGTTTTCTCTTTTTTTTGACTGTGTTTTATCCTGACCACTCGCCACTCTGTTAAGTGTTTATAAATTGCGTCACAACAATTTAGCAATGAAATAGTATTATTTAAAAGGAATTAAATCTATTATTCCCATTATTTGATTTTTCAATGTACATAGACTGATGATTTCTTATTCGTACTTGTTCGGGTTTCACAAATACATTTTCTAGAGTTTCATAAAAGATACAAGATCTTTGCATAAATATATTTCAAATTCTTTACGTTTACTGTAAGAATTGACACAGGATTCAAGTTTCATCTGGTTAAAAGCAAAAATCGTAGAGTTTTGGATGAAATGTATATCTTCCTGGTGCTTCTTAACCGTATCCAAAATGAGATCCAATTAGTATTTATAACTAGTTGAGTCTTTATAAACTCTCTATGAACTTATCACAGTCACATCAAGAATATTAGAAAAACTGGAACTGGATAACAGCGTCTTTTTGAGGACTTCATTGAATAATTTCTTATCATCTGGTCCAAAATATTTAATGCATATTTCACAAATTGTAAAAATTCACAGCTTCATTTTTTTTCCATTTGACAAGATATCCAATGTTGCGTAAAGTACTGAGGAGCAGAAAATTTTGGTGATTTTTCCCTTGATAAAACATAAACGTTACACTGCCATGCTTAGAAATCTTACTCGAATACTGCAAATATCTTCTTTTTTTAAAGAATCAGGTAATTCTCTATTTAAAAGATTAGTTGTGCCAAAATAAATTATTCATGTGTATAAACTGGATATAGATTTAAACGGATAAACTGGATATACTCTGTTAAAACTAATGGTGACACATTGCACCTTTTAAGGGTGAAAGGCTCGTCTCACTGGTGACACCCCTAAAGGAGTCAAAATAACAGCTTTAATTAGGGTGAAAAGATGGCACCCTTAATCCAGAGTGCCCAATGATAAAAAATTAAAAAATATACTAACCGACTTTCGGCCCTCGATGGATTCGAACGCAGGACGTCTGATTACAAGCTCAGCGGCCTATCCACTCGACCATCAAGCTCATCTTCTAAGTCTTACTGAAATATTCATACGTCCTGAAATTCAAAGGTTGCTTTATATAAAAAAGCTCGCCAAAAGTTAGCCATCCGAAGTTCTAAACAAAATTGGGATAGCGTATAGCGGTGATAGTCATCGTAGGAAAAAATTGCTATTTTGATCCACCAATGACAGCGAGTTGAAGTGCAAGGATACACGTTAAAGAGCATGTTTAAATGACTAAGGGGTGAAAATCTTCCAACGGTATGCATTGCGTGGCACCTTAATTAGCGTGAAACACCCAATGGCACCCCAAACACATTTTCAAGCCTGCTGGTGCCAAGTGCCAAACCTTTTCACCCCTGGGCGTCAAATGCAACTGGTTCGTCACCTTTATTTTTAACAGTGTAGATTTGATATTAATTCCTTCATCAGATTCAATGTTTGAAACAGGATTATCCTTAATAAGTGGTTTAAAAAAATAAACAGTATATGCTTCCGTGAGATTTTTTGCACTAACACTTCTGTGCGATATGATACGCTGGTCACAAAACATGCAGGTAAGAACTCTAACATTCACCGAAACAAAATTAAGTTCAGTATATTGGTGTTCATTGAAAGATAATAATGGATAAAGTTTCTAACACAGTTTCAGGACAGGTGGGGAGGCCTACAAATATGGTTTTAGTTCAACAAGCCCCGCTCAACAGAGTATCTACCATCATCACATGCCGCTGTAGAGGGCAGGGCCTGGAAACAAAGATGAAACCCCTATGTATATATGATAAGTTATACAGATACGTAAAAATATGCGGCAGAAAGTCAAGCGTGCTATATTTTTGTCGCTAATAAATGAAAAATTTTTGATATTTTTATTATTTTAAACGGCACAATCTTCTTCTTTTCCAAATTCACACTATTAAAACTAAAGGTTGCATATGGTACTCCTAGGGGTGAAACGCTTGCCCCATGAGCGACACCCCTAAGGGAGCCAGAATTGCACCCCTAGAGGTGCCCTAGGGCGGCCCATGGCACCTCATAGGGTGTCATGGTGGTGCCTCGGTGTGCGATGGGGTGCCATAGGGCACCCCTAGTGGTGCAGTTCTGGCGGGAAAAGTGTACCACCTAGGAGTTTCACCCCTATTTTTTACCCCGAGTTTCACCCCTGTTTCACCCCTAGGAGTACCATATGCAACCTTTAGTTTTAACAGTGCAGATTCTACGTAAATACACTGTTAAAACTAATGGTGACACATTGCACTTTTAAGGGTGAAAGGCTTGTCTCAATGGTGACACCCCTAAAGGAGCCAAAATAGCACCTTTAATTAGGGTGAAAAGATGGCACCCTTAGTCCAGAGTGCCCAATGATAAAAAATTAAAAAATATACTAACCGACTTTCGGCCCTCGAAGGATTCGAGCGCAGAACGTCTCATTACAAGCTCACCGCCCTATCCACTCGGCCATTAAGCTCACCTTCTAAGTCTCCCTGAAATGTTCATATGTCCTGAAATTCAAAGGTTGATTTATATAAAAAAGCTCGCCAAAAGTTAGCCATCCGAAGTTCTAAACAAAATATGGATAGCGTATAGCGGTGATAGTCATCGTGGGAAAAAATTGCTGTGTTGATCCACCAGTGACAGCGAGTTCAAGTGCAAGGATACACGTTGCAGAGCATGTTTAAATGACTAAGGGGTGAAAATCTTCCAACGGCATGCATTGCGTGGCACCCTAATTAGCGGGAAACACCCAATGGCACCCCAAACACATTTTCAAGCTCGCTGGTGCCAAGTGATTTAACCTTTTCACCCCTGGGCGTCAAATGCAACCGGTTCGTCACCTTTATTTTTAACAGTGTACAAGCACACATGAAATTTAAGCATGTGTTCTGCGTTGTGTGTCTAATTTTGATCTTTTCTAAACAAATGCCTATATATATATAAATGTTTTAATGGATGTATAATATCTTTAAAATATTTATGTATGTTTCTAATTTTATTTTATTCCCTTCATTTTAGAAACGAAAATTTTGGCAAGAAATATATAAAGAGAAAAATATTTCTATCTCGTAACATTATCCTGAGAAAAAATATTGCTTAAATCTAAAAAAAAGCATAATCCTTTAATCCGAAACACAATGTTTATGTAAGAAAAAAGATATCATCGGAGACATTTAGGTGGGTTTGTTTTTGATTACGTTATAAACGTCTAATAAGAAAGAGAAAAAAATATTTTTTGAAATTGCGTTTTTCATAAATACATGTTATTGATCAAAATATAACAAGTATTTCTTCAGATATAAAAATATTTATATTTGTTTCTGCTAATTTTACAATATATCCGAAAGTTTGAATTTTCATTTAATATTTTCTGCTAACTGTAATACTTTATGATGAGAAAAATTCTTTATTCATATAAATTTCATTTTTAATTCTTGTTATTCAAAGATTTTCGTATTTGGTGATTTATAAATCTAAATTACGAATATGTATCTGAAGCATTATTTTTCTTAATCGTTAATGATACTATTAATTAAATCTAGTTTTGCAGATGTTGATTCTAATTCTCAAAAGCGTACAACATATTATAATATTTTAATATACCTTTATGTACTTGATATAGCAATTAGTAGAGGTACTATTTAGGACTCCCAAATGGTCCGCGAACTGAACACCGATATTTTTTAACAGAAAATTTCATAGTAGGTTTCTACAGTATATGTGCTAAGTTCGGTTTCTGTGCACTTTGTAAAAAAATGTAAAACGAAAATCTTTCTAAGAAAATATTGATTTTCAGTTGGCAGACCATTTGGGTGCCCTGTACTTTTTGATGGAAAAATATTGTTTCCATACGTGCTTTTAATTTATTCATTTTTTAATCATATGTAGCACGCCGATATTTGTATTTAATGTCTTATAAATCTAAAATTCGAATATTTTTATTACCTTTTTTTGTAATATTTTATGATATTTAAGATTTGAATTCAACTGTTTAAATATTTTTTTTATTCTAATTAATGTACTTTATATTCAAAAGTTTCAATAACTAATTTAAATACTTTCGCAATTCCTTCACGTAATTTATGATGAAAAAATAATCTCTATCAAGGTTTTATATACTTATTTCATATTCTTTTAAGTTCAAGGATTTTATCTGTTTATGTTTTATAAATTTTATTTACGAATAATCATCTTAATATGTTCTGAATCATCAATGGCATTACTGATTTAAGTTCACAGTATTTTAAGATAGTAATATTTTGAATTTTAGAAATGCAAATGTACAACCGATCTTATAAACTGAACTGTTTCCTCTGATTTGAATTTTTTGTTTAAAATGTATTTATGTTAAGAGTCCATTCATTTAATTAATATGTTCATTAATTATTTCATGTTTTTGTTTATTGAAATTGCTTTTATTGCCACCACTTTTTTGATATAGTAACATTCTCATTATTTATACTTACATTTCAAAAATTAAATATGTGAAATATATTAATATAATAAAAGTGGTACCAAACAAGTAATAAGAATAACAAAAAAAAAAAAAAATGGCAACAGCTGCTTGGCAGTAAACCCTGTTTTCAGATAATATGACTCTTTACTACACAATTTTTTTAGTAAAAAAATTTATTTTTTAATTTAAAAAATTGTTACATTTTTTTTGGTGGAATTGAATAATAATAATAATAATAATAACAAAGATTAGCAGCTATTCCGAATGATTCATTGAAAAATAAAATCATTCATGTCTCCCGATACTTATTTCTAATTTGATTAGTTGGGCTTCTTTAAGCTTAAGGGTTCTCATTCTTTAAAAAATCTCCGTCGTCAGTGCAAAAGTGATGCAATTTTAAGGTTTAATTAATTTTTAAATGCGTATTGAAGTGAAAAAAATCTCTGTATTATGTTTAAGAAATATTTCAGGTTATAAATGACGTTAAAATGCATACTTATGACATGAAATATTGAAAGGTACAGTTTAGTAAGTATTCAAATTTATTACGTAAGTTATGTTACAGTCTACACGATAACTTAATAGAGAATAAATATACAAACATAAATTTTAAATTAGCTCTAACCAATATTTTATTAAATAATTTAATATTATTGAGCTAAGTAAATATTTCCATTACTTTTTATTCATTTTTTTTTTTTTTTTTTTTTTTTTTTTTTTAAATTCAATGGAATTTTACTTTTTTGTACTTTATAAAGTTTTAAATATAATATAAAATTTTAAATAATTTCGCCAAGTGCTTAAAAAGTTATGAGAGCTAGAAATCACATAACTTTTGCACTGGCGACAGAAATTTTAAAAGTGTTAGGCCCCTTAATTCTATTTATAAAAGTATACATAAACAAATAAAAGATCTCCTATGTCGAATTGTTAGCATTGCATTAAATGTAAGATATTAATTCTTATTTTTAATACTACTAACTTCAAACTTTTAATGCTTTTACTCTTTAAATATATTTATCTTAAACGAATATTTAAGTATCATACAATCATTTCAAGTAAAACCATTTTAGATAATACAAATTCAAAATCAATTTTAATTATTGATATAAGAAGAATGCTATTTTTCGTCTTAATATATGTTCAGCATAAGAACACAGGAAAGTCTCAGACGAATGTCTTTGTACAGTCCAGTGATTACTTGGTTCAGTAATCGGAAACCATATCCACAAGGGAAATTTAGAAAGGAAAGGGTGTGGTCGAACATTGTAATAGTAACCATTAGAGAATTCGGATCAAATTAGCAGCATCGCTCTGTAACAAAATACACGAGTTATATTTATTTTATTAATGCCTCAGTTTGATGGACCATCATCTATCAGAGTATTTTATTACCTAGTCTTAAAAATAAAAAAAAAATTAATTCAGTTCATGTTATTTTGTTTATCAATATCAAATCAGTTCATATTTTTTTTTAAATAATTGATAAATTTTATTGTACGCTTCTTGTATAATAATGAAAGACTTAACATTATAAAATCGAATATTAAACAGAACAGAAGTTTCTATCCAACAAATACTTTTAGCATAAATTTTAAGATGAAGTTTAAAGATGAAGAGAAGTTTTATTGGCTCATGTGTTTTTAGTTTTATAACAACTTTAAATGTATCAGAAACTTGTATATTAGATAACAATCATTATTTTGTTTAACCTTCCGTCTACCAGACAAAACACCCATTTATCTACGGCAACACCTAATTTTAATTCCAAACTTGCAAACGGCACCAGTAATATTTTAATATAATTTTGCTTTTACAATGAAAGCTTAAATTAAGGAATTAGTAATATCTAGACAAGTCCTTTATAGATTCCGGTGTCAATCGACAATTTCTCATTTTACCATTGACATCAGAAATATTGCTGTCGGGTCCAATGGACCCGTCTGGTAGACGGAAGGTTAATGCGCTTTTTGTATGTTTCTAGAATTAAAAACCCAATTTTCACTTTCTGAAAAAAATAATTCGGCGAATTTTGTCAATAAATTTGAAATGAAGATGTAGAGTCAATAAAAAACGAAAAATAAGGCCAATTAAAGCTGATTTCTTATGTTTTTCAATTATAAATTGAATATGCTATTGGAATAAAGGAGTAGTCTTTTCAGTCATTTTTTAACACAATCATATAATTTCAATACTAAAAACTTCAACCTTATCTTACATTCCCGCTGTAGTTATATCGATCGTGAATGAATATCAAAATTTCATACAGTCATTTACATTAAACCATTTTAGACGATAGAAATTCTAAATCAATTCTAATTATTAATATAAGAAGTAAACTATTTTATGTTTTAATATACGTTCAGCATAAGAACACGTGAAAGTCTCAGAAGATTGTCTTTGTGCAGTCTGGTGATTACTTGGTTCAGTAATCGGAAACCATACACACAAGAGAAATTTAGAAAGGAAAAGGTGTGGTCGAATTTTGTAATAGTAACCACTAGAGAATTCGGATCGAATTAACAACATTGCTCTGTAACAAAATACACGAGCGATATTTATTTTTATTAATCCCTTAGTTTTTTGGATCATCGTTTATCTCAGTGTTTTATTATCAAGTCCTAAGAATTAAAAAATTGTTTCAGTTCATTTAAAAAAATTAAATCAATTTATAATATTTGTTTTAAATAATTTATAAATTTTATTGTATGTTCCTTCTAAAATATTTAAAGGCTTTACTCTATAAAATGGAATACTAAACAAAACAGAAATATAATCCAATATATATTATATATATAAATTTAAAGATGAAGTTTAAACATGAGGATGATTTTTATTCTTCTCATCTGTTTTAAGTTTTATAGCATCTTTAAATTTATCAAAAACTAGCATGTTCGATAACAACCTTTGTTTTGTTTAGTGTACTTTTTTTTATAGTTCTGGAATTTAAAAAAAAAAAAATATTATTATTATTTTTTTAATTTTGTCGAGAAGCTTGAAATATAGATTTAGCGTCAATGAAAACGAAAAATGAACCAATTAAATTTATTGCCGTATGTTTTCGAATTATGCATTTAATATGTCAAAAGAATAAAGGAGTAAACTTTTCTGTTATTGTTAGCACAATCATGTATTTTTAATACTACGATCGCCTACCTTCCCTTGCATTCCCACTCTAATTAAAAGTATCTTAAATAAATATCAATATTTCATACAATCATTTACATTAAACCATTTTAGACGATAGAAATTCTAAATCAATTCTAATTATTAATATAAGAAGTAAACTATTTTATGTTTTAATATACGTTCAGCATAAGAACATATGAAAGTCTTTGAAGAATGTCTTTGAACAATCTCATGACTACTCGGTTCAGCAATAGGAATCCAACCCTATAATCGAAATTTGGAAGAGAGAATGTGTGGTCGAATAATGTGATAGTAGTCCTTAGAGAATTCGGATCAAATTAGTCACATCTCTCTATAACAAAGTACACAAACGATATTTATTTTTATAATTGCTTCAGTTACTTGGAACGCCGTTTATCAGAGTATTATATTACCAAATCCTAACAATAAAAAAAAATTCAGTTCAAAAAATTTTTTTTGTAATCAAAACAATTCATATTTTTTCTTTTAAATAATTTATAAATTTTATTGTATGCTTCTTGTATAATAATTAACAATTTTCGAATATTAAACAAAACAGTGGTTTCTCTCCTACATATACCACATCCTTGAGTTTAAAGATGAAGAGGAGTTTTATCCTATTCATGTGTTTTTACTTTTTACATCTTTAAACTTATAAAAATGCATAGATATAAGTTAGATAATTGTAACGCTATTTTTTAATGTACTTCTCGTACATTTTTGGAATAGGAAGCCCAATTTTAAATTTCTAAAAAAAGCAATTAGGCGAATTTGGTCGATCGACTTGCAGTGAAGATGTAGAGTCAATAAAAACGATAACTGAGGCCAATTAAAGTTTACTCCTTATGTTTGTTAATATTAAATCTAAAATGAAAACGAATTAAGGAAAAAGAATAACGTAGACTTTTCAGTTATTTTTAATAAATTCATGCATTTTTTTATACTACAAACTTTAACCTTATCTTGCATTCCCACTATGCTTATACCTATCGTAAATGGATATTGATGTTTCATACAAGTATTTACAATAACTATTTTAGACAATACAAATTGAAAATCAATTTTAATTATTAATATAAAATTCAGACTGTTTTATGTCTTAATATGCGTTTATTCATATGCTTAATATGCATAAGAACACACGAAAGTCTCAGAAGAATGTCTTTGTACAATCCTATGATTATACGGTTCAGTAATCGGAAACCATCCCTACAAGGGAAATTTGTAAAGGAAAGGGTGTAGTCGAACATTGTGATAGTAACCATTACAGAATTCGGAAAGGTAAGGGTGTAGTCGAACATTGTGATAGTAAACATTACAGAATTCGGAAAGGAAAGGATGTAGTCGAACACTGTGATAGAACACTGTGATAGTAACCATTACAGAATTCGGAAAGGAAAGGGTGTAGCCGAACATTGTGATAGTAACCATTACAGAATTCGGAAAGGTAAGGGTGTAGTCGAACATTGTGATAGTAACCATTACAGAATTCGGATCATATTAGCAGCATTGGTCTGTACAAAATACACAAGTAATATTTCTTTTTATTAATACCTGATTTTATTGAACAATCGTTTTATCAGAGTGTTTTATTACCAAGTCCTAAGAATTACAAAAAAGATGTTTCAATTAAAAAAATTTCACCACATTAAATCGATTCATATTTTTTCAAATTAATTGATAAATTTTATTATATGCTTTTTGTATAATAATTAAAGCCTTCATGCTATAAAATTGAATACAAACAAAACAGAGGTTTCTATCCAAAATTGACTCTTATACTTAAATTTAAATATGATGTTTAATAGTGAAGAGGAATTTTATTCTATTCATGTTTATTTTATTTGGGCATGATCTTTAAATTTATCAAAAACATATATGTTAGATAGCAACCTGTCTTTTGTTTAGAGTTCTTCTTGTATATTTCTGGAATAAGAAACCAATTTTCAGTTTCTCAAAAAAGCAATTTAGCGAATTTTGTTGATAAACTTAAAAAAAAAATGTAAAGCTAATAAAAAATGAAACCTTTAAAAGTTGATTACTTATGTTTGTTAATTATTAATTTATTATGCTATCAGAATAAAGAAGTAAATTTTTCAATTATTTTTAGCACAATCATCTATTTTTGATACTAAAAACTTCAATTTTATCTTTCATTTCTTGTGTAAGTTTACTTATATTAAATGAATATTTATGTTTCATACAATCATTCTCAATAAACCACTTTAGATAGACAAATTGAAAATTATTTTTAACTTTTAATATAAGAATTGGACTATGTTATGTCTTAATATCAATCAGAATGAGAAAGGAAGAAAGTCTCACAAGAATGTCTTTGTACAATCTTATGGTTATTAGGTTCAGTAATCGGAAACCTTCCCCACAAGGGAAATTTGAAAAGGAAAGGGTGTGGTCGAACATTGTGATAGTAACCATTGGAGAATTCGGATCAATTGAGCGACATCGCTCTACAATAAAAATCGTGAGCAGTATTTCTTTATATTTATGCCTGTTTTTGTTGGACCGTCGTTTACCAGAGTGTTTTATTACTTAGTCTTAAAAATAAAAGATTTTCTCTCATTTCAAAAGTTTTGCATTAAATTAACTATTTATTTTATATAATCTCTAAATTTTATTGTATCGTTCTTGTATGTTTCAGGAACATAGAAAAATACATACATATATACTATTAAGTACATTTTTATTTGCTCACAAAGTATTTCGTAAGATGAAAAACACGTACACAGTGTAAATTTGGCAATGTTCCAAGCGCGCTTCAAAAGGAAGTCACAAAGCTGTATCTCCGCTTTAAACCGTGCAACTGTTTTATTTATATATCAGATAGATACCACCAACTCTTTTTTAAAACTACTCTCATCAATCCATGGGATATTTTGCGCCGATAAGTACATCGAGTTATACTCAACTCTCCATATGATAGCCCAGAAAATAAAATTTTTATGTAACGGAAAAATGTGATTTTCTCGAAAACTTTATTACTTGGAACAAATGCCCCAATTTTCAAACATGATTTAAATAAATTTCTATTATTTATTCCTATATATAATTTTCTCATAATTAGAGTTTTAGAAGGTACGGAAATGAGGTAAGGTGGGTGGGTGGGGGGGCTTATCTTTGCAGTTCATTTTCGACGATAAACAATGGTAAACCTTTTAAGAAACCGCTGAAATCGAATTTTTAGGTATTTTCTACTAAGATGTGATTTAGCAGACTTATTGCGTTGTAAAATGGGAAACGAGATTTAACTATTCCTGAATTTTCATCCCAGAACTCGATGAAGGGATTATATGTACTGCCACCACCCAGTCTATTATAACTAATCACAGAATTATTTTGGAATTCACAACTACTTCGCATGAACAGAAACTTGCAATTCGCCACCTCTATTTTTATAAGTAATTATTTTTTTAGCAACGACTTTTTGAATTAGTACAGTTACTAATATATTTATTTAATATATTTTTAAAATATATTATATGAATATATTTATTGCAAGGAACACTCTATTCTAGAGTAATACACGCACTTGATTGATTATTACTTTTTATGTTAGGATTTCCAAAATCATGACAAAGCTTTACGTACTCTGAGAATGTCCATGGTGAAAGATATTGTTATCTTATCTTCCCAGCATTATTTAATATTAAACCCTTATCCATTATTTAAAGTTAGTGATATTGTTTAATAACGATATTAAACGAATAATTTTTTTTTTCCAAATTAGTCAAAAAGTATCCTGGCATGGGCATGTTTAAACTCATTTGATTTTTTTTCTATTTTTATGACATCGTTAGCTATAATTATGTATAAGTTTAAAAATAATAAAGTGTATCCACTTATCCATCATTTACTGGAGTCCTCCCTACCCGTAAGACATGGTGACGTCACGGTGACATCGTTGTGAAGTCACACTGTGACATTGTGACCGTCGATGTGACGTCACGTGACGTCGATGTGAAGTCACTGTGACTAAAATGTGAAGTCGTTATGGCCGTTTTAGAGCTTGTTTGTGACGTCACATTGTGACCACTTTGTGACGTCACAATGTGACCAATTTGTGAAAAGTGTGTCATTTGTGACGATTTTGTCATTAACATTGTGACGTAATTGTGACGAAAGTGACAATGCTTTCAAGTCACATTGTGACCAAATTGTAAAATACAGGGCGAGTCCAAAATCATGGAACAAACTTTGAGGGGGCGGTAGGACTCACTATAACAAATAATGATGGCACAGAAATATATGACAGGAAGTGACCCGTCAAGACGCTACACTAGTCACCAAAAAGACCCAGATGGTAATGTTATGTCTATGCGGGGGGGGGGGGGTGTTGTTTTCAAATATCTTGCTCAAATTTCAATATTTTACATGATATTTTTTCCATAGGATAGCTGAGGACGATCCACAACCGGGCTAATTTTTACTTTTTCGATTTTGGTTATTTTTTTTTTATATTACAATAGTTTCAGTTTTAGAACCGGTTTAAACTGGTTCTGAATTATTGTGGGCTCTTAATCTGTAACCAAAATCAAGAAAGTAAAAACCAGCCCAGTTGCAGGTCGTCCTCAGCTATCCTATGGAAAAAAAATATGCGAAAATATTAAAATTTTAGCGAGATATTTGAAAATAGCGCTCCCATACACTTAACATTATAATCCGTGTCTTTTACAGTGATTAGTGTGGCGTTTTAACGCGTCACTTCCAGTCATACATTTCTATGCCATAATTATTTATTATAGTGAGCTCTACCACCTCCCTTAAAGTTTGTCCCATTATTTTAGACTCACGCTGCAGATCGTTTGTGACAAAACTTTCATTAACACTGTGATGATTCTGTGACGATTTAACTTTTCTTAACGATTCTCTAACAATTTAAAAGAAACAGGATCTGCTGAAGCTATAACTCCACGCCATGTTCTGTTATAATAGGGTTTGAGTCCTAAAATCATATATTGACAATTTATGAACAAATACTGTATAATATATAAAAATAGTTACCTGCAGTAAGGAGACTTTCTTCTAAATTAAAGTTAAAAATTCGATTTACCTCACATGCCTTACAACTCTGGTGTTGTTTTTAAAATTTGAAAAATATTGCCTTTCAAAAATATTTATATATTTTCCCCACATGCTGAAAATTGCATATCTTCAATTTTATTTATAACTGACACACATTTTGTAATATGCTGTTCAAACTGTTTAATCTTTTTGAACTTTTTTTTAAAAAAAACTTTTACTCGCTTTAATATCCACAAATTTCAGCACATATCTAAAACTGTACAGCTTGGCAATATTTCTGACCAATAATCCTGATGTCTATAAATATATAGGGTGGATGCTCCAGTTTTGGCCACATTAAGAGAAAAGTCGAAATGGAAATTTTATAGTTTTAGACTGAATAAAGCATATTAAATCGCAATAACAGTATTCTTTAGTAAATTTAGTTGTCTTTCTGTTAATTATAATAACTTTCTATCAAATATTTTAGATTTGGAGTAATAACTCGTTAAGTAATTTCTTTCAATTTGCACCAGTTTTGGCCACCCCTGCACCAGTTTTGGCCGCCCTAATATCTTATAATTTTGCAAACATTTTAACTGATAATAAGTAAAAATAAAGCATTTTTGTGCAAAATCTGTTTTACCACACAGATATTTGTTTGCTGTATAAAAAAGATTTGCATTTTTTTAAATGAAATCATAAAAACATCGAATAAAATATACTTAAGCTGATTTTAACTGAACATTTAAATTTAAAAACAAAAAATATATTTAATTCATAAAAAAGACTTATAGGACATAAAAAGCTTATTTTAACATTTTGCATATTTTCATTTATATATATCATATGTTATACTATACCAATATTTACAGTTATATGACTAGAATCTTGAAATTATTCCATTTTTACATGAAATAGTATTTTGACAATCTCTAAAATCCATTTTTTTCAACTGATTTTAAACTTTAATTCCTCGTACTTAGCTGCCTGTCAGCCTAAACATTTGGAGTTAGTTTTCTTCAAACCTTAGATTTCTTTGTGTAAATATTGGCTAGGATCTTAGAAAGACCTTCACAGAGGGCATCTCCCTTCTTTTTGGCCCATATCTCTCATATAGAGAATTGGCCATCATAAATAGCACAACCCTATTACTTGAGATTCAAAAATAGTAAAAACTGGTCTCCATTCTGTAAACTTGTGTTGCAAGGTAGAACGAGATACTACAAAACTTAACCATCTTGAAAAGCTGACAATGAATTTTGAAAAGCCATAATTTTACTTCCTATCTTATAACAGTGTTTAATCTAGACCATTTCTAAGAGCACAGAATTGTCTTTTTTAAACTTGTTAAAATGAATCTTATTTATAGTATAAAGATTTTCACATTATTTGTTATTTCTAAATTCATGTGCTTGAAATTTTGCAAAAGTTATGCAACTTCCTCATTTTGTTTTGAAAAAATACAAGAAACCACTAAATCATGCTGTAATTTTATTGAACTTTTAAATTTATAAGTCTTAAAACATTTCTAAATATATTGCTGAAATTTTCACTATAATTAGTCTTGTGGCCAAAAGTGGAGCATAATGTTGTGCCATTTTTGGCCACACCATGGCCATAACTGGTACACATAGCAAATTTAAAGCACGTACTAGCACGTAAAGCAAGTAGTTTTGGCCACCCCTACTTTAAGCTGTAAAAATAATTAATTTAAATATGAAATTGCAACAGAGAGAAAGCCTACTTCATAAAGCTTCATAGCAATCTGTTTCAGAACAAATAAAGTTCGATAAATCCCTAATATTGAAAGATTGTGAAAACTTGTTACCTAAGCAAAAACCTTAATATATGTGAGTGCACACTATAGTTTTACACTTTTTTTTTTTTTTTTTTTTTTTTTTTTTTTGCAAGTCATTTTTTATCAAAAAATAAACAAATCGGATTGAAAATAATAAAAGAGTGTTAGATTAAGGAGTAAGAATGCATATAATTTGTTAAAATCAATTTACAGCCTAAATAGAGGGTAAATCATTCCAATGTGGCCAAAACTTGTGCAGTTGCCAAAACTGGAGCATCTACCCTATATCTTTTAATTATCTTTTGTTGTAATTTTCCATTTGATTGAAAAAGTGTCCAGGTCAGGATTCGAACTAAGCAGTCTTTCGCGCAAATTGTCAATACTTTGTCGAATGAACTATCCTGGAAGAATCTGACGCACACAATTCACACAGTGAATACGAACGTATACTTATCATTATTATATATAACCCTATGTAATAATACTTTAATTTTTTTTTTCAAACTACCCGTATGATAAATGCATACTATTCGTATGAGTATATAATGATATTTCTCCGGGTGAATCGTGCGTGCTAAGTTGCTTTGTTGGAAGAGCATTGGCAGCATACATCGAGGGTCTCTAGTTCGAATCCTAACCTAAACACTTTTTTACTCATTTTGGAAAATTAATATTCGTTTGATTAATTTACCAATTAAAATCATTCTGTTAAATATAATATAGAATTATCTTTTGATAAAACTATGTGAAGTTTATGCGCAATATTCGTAATATACAGATTTTATTTGAAAATCGAGTACAAATGAAGATGAGGCAATTAGTTCTAGTATTACGCTTAGTTATTTTCTTACTATAGTTGCCTGTGCGCATGTATGATTACACCAAGGTTTAAATTCGTAGTTAAACTCATATATAAATATTGTATATGTCATATAGTATAGATGTGCCGGTAAAGGACATCCTTAAGGATTTTTTTTTTTGAAGTTTCCTTATTAATAGTTATAATTATTAGATTTCATTTTTTTGTATTAGATGAATCTATTAATAATATTTAAGTATTCTCAGCCTCACTTCCCAATATTAGACAAAATTTTATTGAAAATATTAGAAATACATCAAACACTAAAAATTTCAGCAATGTACATCCCACAAAAGTGTACATGTAATTGTTTTTATGACTATTTAGAACCAGGATTTAATGAACACATACTAATGAAACAAAATTGTTATTTTCAACACAATTTAACAATTAAGATATCAAAAATTAATAAAATAATGCGATAATTACTCATTTTTTAAAATTAATAATTGTTATTACCACAAAATCAATATCTTAATTATTTTAGATACATGGTTTAAAATAATAAATGTCATGGAATTACAGTTATCAAATTTTTGGGATTATGAGAAATTCAGAAAGGTAATAAAAAAGTTTTACAAAAGTATTTTTGCAATATTAGTGCATAAATTAGTATATTTATCACTATTTTCAACAATTAAACAACCCCAAACTCCTTTATATATTAATTATAACGTTAACTTTTGATTATGTGTATTTTTTTTAATTTATTAAAATGTGATTTTAACCATGTAATTAAAAAATGTGATTAAAGTGCATTTTAAAAATAATATTATTAGCTATTTTCAAATCGTTGACATGCTGTTCCGTATTTCAACAAAATAAATGTTAAATTTATTGAATTTACTAAGGTAAGTGGATTCAAAAAAGTTAAATTAATATGATACTTATTCCTTTTATAACATGTTTTTTACGAAATTCACAGAAATCATTATAAAAAAAGCTGGAAAAATAACATTTTCTTACCTCTTTCTCAACGGCATTATCCTCTAATTCAAGTTTCATAATCCAAATAGCGAAGATAATTTCAAAGTCGGAATGTCCGAATGAAGTACATTGACATTGGCGCGCTCATATTAACGAAACGCCACTGACAATGTATTTTTTCGGACCGGCATTTTATATAAAATGTCAACTGATCGCATTTCTGCTTAACTTTTTAAAAATTTACGTACGTTTAAAAAAAACGTACTAAATATACACGCATAACATCATAACAAAGTTACTAGAGCAGCTGCCTAATATTCTAAAGAATAAATACACTAGTGTCAACTATTCTGGTTGTTGCCAAACGATATTTTTTAAGCAGGTGATTTTTTAGCTCACAGGCTATCATAGCCTGAGAGCTTATGTGCCCGCCCGTTCTGTATGTTCGTTCGTATGTACGTAACGCGATAACTCATGATAAAAATATCCGATCCTCTTAAAATTTTGTTTGTAGGTATATCCTGACAAGGCGCTTCCCTGATTAGTTTTTGAAGTTCATTCGATATGTATAAGAGGGGGAACGGGGGGCTCATGCCCCCCGTTAGTTGATATAAATGGGATTTTCATGCAGAATTAAGTTTTCAAAATTTGGATTAGGATCATTCTGATGAGGCGATTCCGTGACTGTTATTAGGTGTTCATTGAATAAGTATAAATAGGGGGAACAGGGGTTCTAATCCCCCCCCCGTTAGTTGATATAAATGGGATTTTCATGCAGAATTAAGTTTTCGTTCAAAATTTAGATTAGGATCATTCTGATGAGGCGATTCCGTGACTGTTATTAGGTGTTCATTGAATAAGTATAAATAGGGGGAACAGGGGTTCTAACCCCCCCCCCCCGTTAGTTGATATAAATGGGATTTTCATGCAGAATTAAGTTTTCGTTCAAAATTTAGATTAGGATCATTCTGATGAGGCGATTCCGTGACTGTTATTAGGTGTTCATTAAATAAGTATAAATAGGGGGAACAGGGGTTCTAATCCCCCCCCCCCCCGTTAGTTGATATAAATGGGATTTTCATGCAGAATTAAGTTTTCGTTCAAAATTTAGATTAGGATCATTCTGATGAGGCGATTCCGTGGCTGTTATTAGGTGTTCATTGAATAAGTATAAATAGGGGGAACAGGGGTTCTAATGCCCCCCCCCCCTCCGTTAGTTGATATAAATGGGATTTTCATGCAGAATTAAGTTTTCGTTCAAAATTTAGATTAGGATCATTCTGATGAGGCGATTCCGTGGCTGTTATTAGGTGTTCATTGAATAAGTATAAATAGGGGGAACAGGGGTTCTAATGCCCCCCCCCGTTAGTTGATATAAATGGGATTTTCATGCAGAATTAAGTTTTCGTTCAAAATTTAGATTAGGATCATTCTGATGAGGCGATTCCGTGACTGCTATTAGGTGTTCATTGAATAAGTATAAATAGGGGCAACAGGGGTTCTAATGCCTCCCCCCCTCTTAATTTATATAAATAGGTTTTTCAAGCAGAATTTTCAGATTTCGTTCAAATCTCTGAATAGTTTTGGAAGTTTAATGGTTAAGTATAAAAGAAGGGGATAACTCCTTTTAAATTATATAAATGCTAAATGGGTTTTTATTAAGAATTATCTAATTTGCTCTGAATTTTGGATATAGATTTTTTATATGATAAAGCATGTCTTTGATAGTATAGGAGGTTCAATGATTAAGTATAAAAAAAGAGGAAAGGGGAGAACTGTTTCCCCTTCTTAATTTTTTTTTCGAACGGAATTAACCCTTGAAAATATAAGGCTTTAATGTACAATTAGTATTTGTAGCCTGTGAGCTCAATGCCATCAGTTTAACTGGGCAGTATTCTTTATTGTTATTATTGGTTGTTTGAGCTTCGAAGATTTATAAGTTGAATGCGCATACGCATTAGTTTTATGAGGGTATCCCTAATTAAAATTTTGAGTTAAATTTTTTTTTCACGCATTTCTATTTTACTTTCAATTAGTTTCGAAATACAGTGGAACTTTCATTTAACGAAGCGCATATTTAATGAAATTATCTACTTTTTTAATTTTCTGTTGAACCTTCATTTAGAACGCAATTAACATTTAAATTAATATTCATATTAAAAAAAAAATTCTTCTTAGCAAAATTTGTTGCACTTCCGTGCATGCACAATATTCAAAAGGATAGATTGCTGTTAAGATTGATTGATGAATATATTTCAGCGGATTGTATGAATTGAAATTATGTATTTATTTTATCTTTTAAATAAAAAGGAAAAAATGCGAAAATGTTTCGATATGCTAAGAAAGGGATTCTAGTTCCGCGAAAATATTATAGGTCCATTCTCTGAATACTTAAAAAAGATGCGAAAGTTTTTATGAGTGTATCTTTCATAAGAGATCGCACACAAAGTAATATTCGAATTTTTTTTTAATTTTTCGATTTGAAATACAAGAGAAAACGAGAAATAGAACGCTGCGATTCAGTTTTTGTTTCCCTTCCTTTATTACGCGGTTTTTTAGATATTATACTAATGATTTTTTTTATGTGGCTATATTGCATAACAAAAATTACTATCCAAATTAAAACACAGTTTTATAATATTTCCATTTTTATTTGTAGTTTACTATACAAATTTCATGAATTTTCGTGGATTTCTATTCAACGATATTTTTTTCATAACGAAGCATTTAAGTGTAACGAGAAATTTCCTTAAATGGAAGTTTCACTGATAGGTTCATTGCTGGGTGCTTAGTTTCATATGATGGGAGGTTTATCTCATATATGTGATATGACGTACATGTTACATGCAGTGCATGTAATGTGTGACATAAGAGCGATTGCACAATATTCTTCTGCAATGCCAGAAAACACGTTTTTTTACCAGTAAATAACATGGTTTGGAGAATTTTTGTAATTTTCTAAAGTTTTCTAAGAAAGTCACATCTGAGTCACAATGTGACGTCACTGAGAGATGGCATTTTGGTCACAGATGTGACGTCACATTTCAGTCACAATGTGACGTCACTGAGGGGTGGCATTTTGGTCATAGATGTGACGTCACATTTCAGTCACAATGTGACGTCACTGAGGAGTAGCATTTTGGTCACAGATGTGATGTGACCACAGTGACTCACAGTGACGTCACTGTGAGTCACTTTGGTCACATCACATCTGTGACCAAAATGCCACCACTCAGTGACGTCACTTTGTGACTGAGATGTGACTTTCTTAAAAATCTTTGGAAATTTATAAATATCCTTCAAAACATGTTATTTACTTTAAAAAAACATGTTTCTGGCAATTTAAATATCGTCGCTTTAGTCACAGTTTCGTCACAATGTTAATGTCAAATTAGTCACAAATGACACATTTTTCACATATTTGTCACATTGTGACCACTTCGGGAAACGTCACAAAAGAGCTCTAAAACGGCCATAACGACTGCACATTTTAGTCACTGTGACTTCACATCGACGTCACGTGACGCCACATCGACAATCGATGGTCACAATGTGACTTCACAACGACGTTGCAGTGACGTCACCATGCTTTATGGGCCATTACCAACAGTTTTATCTCTTGTACGGTTTTTGATAACAGATTAAATGCTATAGCCAAAATGTTATCTAAGTGAAATCCGTGGACTGGTTGATTGTCCATCTACATCAATAAGAAGAGCATAGGTAATTTAAACCAGAGGTTATGGCTCTTGAATTTGTTGTTTTTTTAATTAGTTGGGAAAATGTAATTTTGTATCAAATTCTATTATTTGTTTATTCTATAAAATCATATAATACATGGAAAGGAAGACTGCTTATGCACTCTGTTGCAAATTAATATAAGTTTAAATTTCAATAAAGAATTGCAATGCCAATATAACAAATTTTTAACACATTGCTGCACACGTTAAAGTTATCTATGTGAATTGTAACATCCTGTTAGTGGTTCATGAGTATTTACATTTTAAATCAGAAATTCTGACTCTTGACCTGGATTTTTTTTCAGCCAATTGGAAAATTGTATATTCGTATAATATACAATCAGTTTTTATTCTAATCTATTAATCATGTAATATATAGGAAGTCAGACATCTCAGGCATTTAACTGGAAAATTATAAAAGTAGAAAAAAAAAAAACAGTAATATTAAAATATTGATATGACAAATATTTTAATATACTGTTTAATTTTTATTCTTATCATTATAATTAATTATGATTAATTTCCGCTTAATTTGATAATAATACCAAGGAGAAAATTTTTATTTAAATTCAGACGTTAATTACTTGCATCATTAAATATCTCTTAATTTTTATTTTTTCATAATTGATTTTTAAATTATACTTAAATATTCAAAATAAATAAATTGTGGTTTTCAATCTTTTAAACTGCTTGCAAAACATACAATTAAAGAATAATGTAACAAGACGAAAGTTCAAAAAATATTCTCCGTAAATTAATTAAAGACGTTTAAAGACAAATTTTTAAATCATCTTCCTTAATCTTATTTTAATTATAATAATTTTGTTTCACTTATTATTCTGCTTAATGCAGTAATGCATTTTTTTCTCCATTAAAAGATATTGAATGTAATTACATTCTTAATGTCTTGTTATTTTTCAGTGATGCATTAAATGAGCAATTGTTTCCTTTGATGTTTGTTTGTAAATAAAAATTAATTGTTGCAATTAATAAAGAAAATACAAGTGCCTTACCGGAATTAAAATTAAAATTTTCCGTTTTTTGTCGTTGCGTAGCACTAATATGACTATTCCACTGAACTAAGAGTAACATTTTCTTTAATTACTAATACATAAATATGTTATTACATAAAAATTACTAATACTGAAATACCCGGCTTTGCCCAGGACCGTGATGTTTTTCAGCTTTATAATGTGTTATCTGTTTTCTAAATGACACTTAAATGAAACTCAAATTTGCATAATTTTATACCTTTAAGTCCATTTTGTCAAAATTTACTTTTTAAATAGAAAAATCGCGATAAGATATTAAATTGAAAGGAAATGCTTTTTGGTATTTTATTTTCTACGTCATTTTATTTTTGGAATCTATGCGAACCAACAGCGAACAACACCATGATGGAACACTCAGGTTTTTTACTAATTTCCTACAAAAATTCACAATTTTTATTTTGTAAAAAATAATTCTAGCCATCCTAACGTTTGAAAACGATTGCAACTGATGTAAATCTGGTTTATAGAAATGCTATAAAACAGATTGTGTTAAAATACGGACATTTAGATACTTTAGCGTAGAAAAATATACTTCGTGATTGCTAGTGTATATGAAAGGTTTAAATCTCATATACTTTAAAAAACGATTGCACCATTTGTTCTAAAAATGTTTTAGTTTTAGGAATAAAATTTTGGTTTATCGAAACCTATAGGATTGCGCCCTGCAGAGGCAAAATCTCGGCAGCATTTCGTGAATAGAAATACCATGTCCCTGAAATGGTTAAAATAATGTAAATAGTTTAGTATTTATTTCCATCTAATAAAGTATAAAAAATCAGAGCCTGTTATTCCTTTCGTTTCGAGGTTATAAAATTCACCATTTTACCTTTTGTTATGTCACAGTAATATTGCCCATTTAAGAGATGGTATAGGACCATTGATTATCTTCTATCATATAATTAACTGAACTACTATTTTTATTTTATTACAACACACCATTTTTATCATCTGAGCACTTCATTTATTTCCACATATACTTCTCTTCATTTTAATAAAACGTTTCCTAGAAGGTCCTTATTTCCCAAAAAATACTTATCCATCAAAGCCTGGACAAATTAAGAGCCAGCAAAAATAGTTATTAATCACGGATTAAACGAGGTTTTTTTCTGTTGCCTGCCAGCATTTTTATATTCCGCAAATGAACACAAAAAATTGTAGGAAGGGAAAATAAAAGCCACAAGACAGATAATTAATTTAAGAGTTAAAACAAACTATTGAGCAATTACCTGCTTTCCGACAATTTAATTGGTTGGCGTGACACTTTTATGAACCCTCTAAGTTAATTAAATAGGAGGTGCTACTTTATGACTTGTTAAGGATTGTTATTTTTTTTCTTTATATGGCGAAAACAATGGCGCTTTCTAGCTGTCAGTAGATTTTAAAAGTTGGCAATTTATTAAAATATTAAATTTTTATTTTTACAAACTTCTTTAATAAAGAACTTTTTAAGGAGTCTTAGAGTCCTTTAAAATTTTCTTTAAATTTAACTTTTTTGTAATTATTTGTGATACCACTATCAGATAATGTAACCTAGTTTATGTGACGTCACAGGAATATCATGTATCGTAGTTAGTGCATGCAGATGGTTACAGAAAATTTTGTTTACGCTTAATTATAAATAGTTTAGCATTTTTTCCCTCTAATAAGCCATAAAGCAATGGAGGATATTATTCTCTCGATTCGAGTCTATAAAATTCGCCATTTTATGTCTGGTTATGTCCAAGGAATATTGCCCATTTAACAGATGATAGAAAACTATTGATTGTCTTCTATCATATGATTAAGTCATCTATTTTTATTTTATTACACACCGCCTTTATCATTTGAGCATTTCATTTATTTTCGCATATACTTCCCTCATTTTAATTAAAAGTTTTCTATAACGTGTTTATATCCCATAAAAATACTTATCCATCAGAGACTCAACGAATTAAAAGACAGCAAAAATAGCTATTAATCACGGATTAAACGGGATTTTTCCTCCCTGCCAGCATTTTTTATATTCCGCACGTGCATAAAAGTAATGGTTGGAGGAAAAAGTAAAGTCCACAAGAAAGACAATTAATTTAAGAGTTAAAACAAACTATTGAGCAATTACCTGCTTTCGAACAATTTAATTGGTTCGTGTGACACTTTATGAGCCCGCTGAGTTAATTAAGTAGGAGGTGATACTTAATGAATTGTTATGGATTGTTATTTTTTATAAAGAGAAAGAAATGTGGCTTTCTAGCTGTCATTAGCTTTTGAAAGTTTGGCACTTTATTAAAGTTTTTTCTATTATTATTATTATTATTATTATTATTATTATTATTTACAAAATCCTGCAGTAAAGAGGTTTTAAAAGAGTCTCAGAGTCAGTCAACCTTTCTGTAAATAAAATAAAATTGTAATTATTTGTAATACTACTTTCAAATAATAAAGCCTGTTTTATGTGATGTCACAGGAACATTGTGTATCCCACTATTGCATGCAGATGATTATAGAAAATGTCTTTTATACTTAAAATAATATAAATAGTGCAGTATTTCATTCCATCTAATAAGCCATAAAGAAATGGAGCATATTATTCTATTCGGTTCGAGGCTATAAAATTGGTCATTTTACCTTTTCTTACATCACACGAATATTGTACATTTAACAGATGGCAGAAGACCATTGATTATCTTCTATCATATAATTAAATCATCTATTTTTATTTTATAACACACCGCCTTTATCAGTAGAGCACTTCATTTATTTTCTAATATATTTCCCTCATATTAACAAAACGTTTTCTATAAAGTCCTTATTTCGCATAAAAATACTTATCCATCACAGACTAAACGAATTAAACGACAGCAAAAATAGTTATTAATCACATATTAAACAAGATTTTTTTCTCAGCCTGGCAGCATTTTTTATATTCCGCACGTGCACAAAAATAATTGTCGGAAGGAAAAGTAAAAGCCACATGACATACAATTAATTAAAGAGTTAAAACAAACTATTGAGCAATTACCTGCTTTCCGACAATTTAATTGGTTGGCGTGACACTTTTATGAATCCGCTGAGTTAATTAAGGGGGAGGCGCTACTTAATGACTTGTTATAGATTGTTATTTTTTTATACGGGGAAAGGTATGGCGCTTTCTAGCTGTCAGTAGCTTTTAAAAAATTGGCACTTAATTGAATTTTATTTTCCCAAAATTTCGTAAAAAAGAGCTTTTTAAAGAGTCTCAGTGTCCATTAAAAACTTTTCTTTAAATGTAAGTATTTTGTAGTTATTTGTAATACTACTTTCAGATAATATACCGTGGTTTATATGACGTCACAAGAACATTGTGCATCCTACTTACAGATGATTACAGAAAATGATGTTTGCACTTAAAGGAATATAAATAGTTTTGTATTTATTTTCATCTAATAAGCTTTAAAGAAAGGGGGCATACTATTCCTTTAGGTTCAAGGCTATAAAACTTTCCCCTTTTGTTACGTCAGAGAAATATTGTCCATATTTAACAGATAGTACAGAACCATTGATTATCTTCTGTCTTAAGATTAACTCAACTCTTTTCATTTTATTACACTCTGCCTTTATCACGTCAGCACTTCATTTATTTCCCATATATGCTTCTTTTATTTTAATAAAATTTTACCTAGAAGGTCCTTATTTCCCATAAAAATACTTATCCATCACAGACTAATCGAATTAAACGACAGCAAAAATAGTTATTAATCACAGATTAAACAAGATTTTTTTCTCCCTGCCAGCACTTTTATATTCCGCACATGCACAAAAATAATTGTAGGAAGGAAAAGTAAAAACCACATGACAGACAATTAATTAAAGAGTTAAAACAAACTATTGAGCAATTACCTGCTTTCCGACAATTTAATTGGTTGGCGTGACACTTTTATGGACCCGCTGAGTTAATTAAGTGGGAGGCGCTACTTAATGACTTGTTATGGATTGTTATTTTTTCATATAGGGAAGGGAATGGTACTTCCTAGCTTTCAAGTTGCTTTTGAGAGCTTGGCATTTTATTAAAGTTGTTTTTACAAAATCTTGTAAAAAAGAGCTTTTTAAGGAGTCTAAGTCTCCTTTACACGTTTCTTTAAATTTGAGTATTTTTTTATTATTTATAATACTACTTTCAGAAACCATAGCCTGGTTTTATAAATGGGAAAAACTTACTCAAGAAAAATACAAATTCTGTGGTAATATTTGAAAAATATAAGTCAGTTTCATATATTTTAAATAAAATTTTACATCTTACTTTTTCTACAATTCTAAACATATAACCCTCAATAAACGGTAACATTAAAAACATAGTTCTATTTTTAAATTCTTCTTTCACCACTGTAATTTAAATTTTTTTTTCTTTTTTCATTTGGTAGTAGATTACAAATAAAGTGTTTCTTTAAAAAGTAATATAAAACCAATAAATTGGTTGAGAATGCCAATACTATTAGTACAACAGCATTCCTTCGTTAAGGGTTAAATATATATATATATACACACATAAAGGTTCTATAATTCAGGAGATTGAGTTTCCAAATAGTTAATAAAAAATAAACAAAACGTCTTAACTTATGTAAAAATTACATTAAAAATGATTTTTAAAAATACTATTTATATTGTGGATCTTTCAAATCGTAATATAATGAAATGTACGGTAAGGACTGTAGAAAAAAATCGCGAGTCAATTAAAAAATATATGTTGAAGTTTTAACAATGATATCAAATTATACGAGGAAAAGTCAGTATGTAGCATTTTAATATCAATTTTAATTTTTCTTAAGAAAGGTGTTATAATAAAAATAAAATACATTGACATGTTTCGGAACCGTCAAATAAGTTCCATAGTCATAATATAAATAAAACAAAATTTCAAAATATTCCTCTGTCAATACAAATGACACGCGACAATGAGATATAAATAACAAAAAACACGCGCTCTATTGCAAAAAATTAAATTAAAATATAGACCATGATTTAAAACATAAATAAAAAAAAAAATTTCAAAATATTTCACGATCAATACAAATGACACGCGACAATGAGATATTAAAACACCAAAAAATACTTATTTTGGTGTTATTATTTACACTTTATTATTTACACTTTATTATTAACACTTATTTTATTATTTATTTACTTATTACTTTTTTATATCTCATTGTCGCGTGTCATTTGTATTGACCGTGAAATATTTTGAAATTTTATTTTTATTTATGTTTTAGATCATGGTCTATATTTTAATTTAATTTTTTGCAATAGAGCGCGTGTTTTTTCTTATTTATATCTCATTGTCGCGTGTCATTTGTATCGACCGAGAAATATTTTGAAATTTTGTTTTATTTATATTATGACTATGGAACTTATTTGACGGTTCCGAAACATGTCAATGTATTTTATTTTTATTATAGTACCTTTCTTAAGAAAAATTAAAATTGTTATTAAAATGTTTATATAAAAGGTGAATATTTTAAAATCTGATGATTTAAAAAATCAATTGGATTTAATTAACTTTTTATCATAGTCAGTATGTAGGTTACAAAACGGAATGAGAGGTCGGAAATTCGTGGTAGATTGTTTCGAAATATACTAATGGGTGGCAACTCTAACCAACTGTAAGGTGGTAATTGCTAAATTATGAGGCAACAGTTGTAAATTATAAACAGCTGCTTTTTAAAATGGCGACTGTGCTCGAGGAGTGCTTGCGAGTTTGCATGAAGTACTTCAGCGACAAATTCTTCATATCCCCCTTACAGCCCAGATTTAGCTCATTCCAATTATCTTCTATTTCGCTAGCAGAAATTCCACCTGGGAGTAAAGTGTTTCGTGACTAATGCAGGTGTTAAATGTGAAACGTTTCGTGACATTTTCCTTTTTTTCAGATCACTCCAATAATATCAAGTTTTTACTTATTTGAAATTTTCTTCTATAGCCTAAAACGCCAGAACTCCCGCACAAGCTGACCAAAACCACAAACGGCCGGATGTTACCGAATAACTTATGGTCTAAGATCCAGCAACGTCAAAAAAAGTCATTTTAGAAAGACTCATTTTTCTGTATGACATTCCGTTTCATGGTGTAATGCGTAGGCGCACACTCTGCTTAATGCAGACATTGCATTTATCTGTGAGAAAAGGGGTTATGTAAATTTTAAAAAAAACCCTTTAAAATACGTCATTTTAGCATGACTTTTGTCTATAAAATCTGTTTATATTACTTATTATTGATATTAATCCATTATTGCCAGGCGTTGCAAACGATGCTAAGAGAACTGCCAGATCCCTATTTAATAGTAAAAAAAAAAGTCACTTTAGCAAGTTTGAAAGTTGCAATGTATTACACTTTGGCCTATGAGACATTCTATAACTAATTTGCCAGACACGAAGCTAGTTGCAAAGTTAATGGCATGCGCTTTTAAATTTGGCAACAATACTGCCGTTTTCAAGAGTGAATTATCAGTTTAAAAAAATTTGTTTCCGTAAACGTAAAGTTGACTTTTTTAAATCTTTAAATAGGGATCTGCCAGGGTCTTTGCATCGTTGACAACTCCTGATAGTAATGGATTAATAGCACAAATAGATAGTAGAAACAGATTTTATAAACAAACGTCATGCTAAAATGACGTAATTTTGAAGTATTATCCCCCCAGCATAACTTATACTACCACTCGTTAATGCAACATCTCCCGCCATGAAGAACGCCTTCATGCATACTACACCATAAAACGGAAGATATATATGAGAATAGAGCCTTATTAAATTTACTTGTTTTTTCACATTGTTATATCTTAGACTAATTGAAAGAAGTTAACAATAATTCTTCAAAATAATGTTTTGTTTAATCAAAGCTAAGATAAATGCATGCATTTTGCATTTTGCACTTTGCAAAATATATCGGATTGAATTTCCATTCCTCGAATATTTTATGGGAATTTTGCGATTTGCTGAAATTTAGCAACATATAAACTGTGTCTCATCTTTACAACTTTCAAAATTTTATTTAAAAAAAAAATGAATAGACTCACAGCCAAACTGATTAATAAAATAATTCAAAATGATTTTTTTCTACAATATGATTCTGGTTATAGATGATGCTATAGAACTCATTAAAGGTTATAAGATATTTCAGATATTTAAAAAGTGCGTTTCCCATGAAGAAGGTTCAAGATATCGAGTGGTAAATCGAAAAAAATACTGCATACTTAAACTCAAAGACATTATTGAACGATTCATGTCGATCGTTTTATGTCGATCGGAAAAATAGTTTATGTAAGCACGCTAAAATGTTTGGGAATTTAATTTAAATATCGTTCTGATTCTTCACAATACGAAAGCATTGCAGGTTGAAATGTACTCAGGCAGGTAAAAACTTTTCGAGTTATTCTATTTATTGCTTTGACCTATTTTTTTAAATAAAATTTTGGAACTTGAACAAATCTTTTATGTACATCTATATATTTATAACAACTTTGAATAAGAAATTATCTTTCAGGTTCCTATAACAATAATAATCAAGTTCTTAAATTAAGAGGTCGCGTAATACATCATTTTTTAAAATAAAATATATGGTTCTTGTAAAATCTTTTAGCAAAAAGAAACCATCCGTAGAATTTAAATATATATTAGGATAAGCTTCTCCCAAAAAGAGATATATGAGCTCCATTTATATACCTTAATAAATTATATCATAAATTATCTTTAAAACAAGATAACTATCGCGATTTTGCATTAAATAAATATTTTATAGCTATAAAATTTTCCTTTGATGTATTAACTAAACTTTCTGAGAAACATAAAACAGAATTTCTAAACTAAGCATATTTCATTAATTATTTATTTTCTTTTAAAATGGTTTGCATTAAAATTTAACTAATATTAACTATATCAGAATTTAACACTAACTCAAGTTTTGAATAACAGATTTATTATACAAGATAATTATCGTGATCTTGCATTAAATAAAAATTTTTATAGCTATAAAAGTTTTCTTTAATATTTAAACTAAACTTTTAGAAAATATAAAACAGAATTTTTAAACTAAGCATCTTTCATTGATTATTTATTTTCCTTTAAAATGATTCATATTAAAATTTAACTAATAACAACTATATCAAACTTAAAACGAATTCAAGTTTTGAATAATAGATTTATCTTTTGAAGTTTAATTACTTTACGAAATCCTGCTGATTTGTTTTCTTTTGCTTTGAGAATTTCATTTAATAATTTTTTTGTGAATTTTTATCTGAAATAGTTGTTTAAACCTTTTTTTTTATAATTGCTTATAGAAGCTTAAGTTATCTGAATTTGTAATTAATATTCACTGTAAGATTGCTATAATAGAATATTTAAAGTTGTATTTGATATTTTAATTTTCATTCAATTAAACAATTTGCACTAATATTATAATCGTCTGTTTATAAATCGTTATGAAATATTTTAGGATATTTATATTATATAGGCTCTTTGTATTACTTATAGGCATTTAAGTTTACTTGTTAAAGTATATGCCATTAAATATTGAGTGTTTTTTAACGTAATGTAGCATGGTTTTTTAACATAAAAATATTTTTAAAACACGAAATTTATTAATGTACTTCAAATATGTAAATGTTTTTTTTTGTTAGTGACTGTAGTTTATTAGGAGATATTAGTGTATTTTACAAGTTTAAATAAAACCTATTTAGTGCAAATTTTTTTTTGTATAAATTGTTTATTAAATTCCATACTTTTTCTACATATTTTGATTTAAAACATTAATTATTATTTATAATATAATTATCTTTAAAAGAGGATAACTATCACGATTTTGCATTAAATAAATATTTTAGAGCTATAATGTTTTACTTGAATGTTTTAACTAAACTTTCTGAAAAACATAAAACAGAATTTCTAAACTATGCATCTCTTTTCTTTTAAAATGATTCGCATTAAAATTTAACTAATAACAACTATATCAAACTTTAAATCTAACTCAAGTTTTGAATAATAGATTCATCTTTTGATGTTTAATTACATTTTAAAATCCTACTGATTTGTTTTTTTTTTTTTATGCTTTGATATTTCCATTAATAATTTCGTTTGTGAATTTTTATCTAACTTGGTTGTTTAATTTGTTTCGTTAATTGCTTGCAGAAGCTTAAATTATCTGAATTTGAAATAAATATGTACTGTAATATGTTATAATAAAACATTTAAAAGTTATTTTTGATATTTTTATTTTTATTTCATTGAATTATTAGTACTGATATTTTGATCGTCTGTTTATAAGTCGTTATGAAATATTTTCGGATATTCTACTCTTTGCAATACTTATAGGCATTCAGGTTTGCTTTTTATAGAATTTTCCATTAAATATTTAGTGTTTTATAATATAGTGTAGTATTGTTTTTTAACATAAAAATTTTTTTTAAAACACAGAACATAAAAATATTCAATTTTCTTCACAATGTTTACATTTTTTTACAAGTAACTGTAGTTTGTTAAGAGGTATTAATGTATTATTCATGTTGAAATAAAATCTACTTATTGCAGATTGTTTCGTATAAATTGTTTATTAAAAATGCCAAATCTATATTTTTTCTACAATGCATCTGAGAAAGAAATATATGAGCTTTATTCATTAACCTTAATTATTATTTATAATAAATGTATCTTTAAAGCAAAATAATTATCGCGATTTTGCATAAAATAAATATTTTATAGCTATAAATTTTTCCTTTAATGCCTTAACTAAATTTTCAGAAAAAACATAAAATAGAACTGTTAAATTTAGCATCTTTCATTAATTTCTTATTTTCTTTTACAATGATTCGTATTAAAATTTAACTAATCACAACTACATCAAACTTTAAAACTAACTCAAGTTTTGAATAATAGGTTTATATTTGAAGTTTAATTACATTACAAAATACCGTTGATTTGTTTTCTTATGCTTTAAGATTTTCATTTAATAACTTCGTTTGTGAATTTTTATCTAAAATTGTTGTTTAATCTGTTTTATAAATTGCTTATAGAATCTTAAATTACCTGAATTTGGAATAAATTTGCTCTCTAAGAATGTTATAATAGAAGATTTAAAGTTCATAATTTAATTTTTTCATAATTTAATTTTCATTTAATTGAATAATTAGTACTTATATTATGATAATCTGTTTATAAATCGTTATAAAATATTTCAGGATATTCCGCTCTTTGTAATTCTTATAGGCATTCAAGTTTGATATTTACCGCATTTGCCATTAAATATTTGATGTTTTTTAAAACATAATGTAGTATTGAATCTCAACATAAAAAAATTATTTTTTAAATACAAAACTTAAAACTATTCAATTTTTCTTCACAATGTTTAATTTTTTTTTGTTAGCGACTGTAGTTTATTATGAGATATTAGTGTATTATTGATGTTGAAATAAAATCTATTTAGTGCAGATTTTTTTTTCCGTATAAATTGTTTATTGAAAACCTAATCTATGCTTTTCATTTTAATAAAAATTTTAATTTTACTTAAGAAAGGTGTTATAATAAAAATAAAATACATTGACATGTTTCTAAAATATTTTGAATTTTTTTTTTATTTATATTATGACTATGGAACTTATTTGACGTTTCCGAAACATGTCAATGTATTTTACTTTTATTATAACACCTTTCTTAAGTAAAATTAATTTTTTTTAAATGTTTATATAAAAGGTGAATGTTTTAAAATCTGATGATTTAAAAAAATCAATTGGATTTAATTAACTTTTTAGCTATGCTTTTTCTATAATATCTCTGAGAAAGAAGTATGTAAGCTTTATTTATAAACCTTAATTATTATATATAACAAATTTTTCTTTAATTCTTTATCTACCGCATTATGAGTTCATGAAAATTTTACATTCTAAAGCATTTTATTTAAATTGTTTATATTAAATTAAAAGATTCACATAATCAGTTAGTAAATTTTTGAAGGATTGAGGGATTTGGAAGGATTAATTAAATTTGAACTTAATTAGAGATTTTATGCATTGTTTATAACTCCACTCTAATATTTTATTTTAAATTCCTTTTTTAGTATTTTGTAGAATAATAAAATGTACAAATATGATGTTCTTACAATATAAATCAAGAAATATTTCCAAATTGAAAACTCTCCATCCCCCTCCCTCAGCGTCAAGAAAGCTGAAAAGACACGAAGGCAAAAGAAAACATCCTTTTAATAATATTTATGTTTTGTGTAACCAATAATACTTTTTGAAAAAAAAGAATAATGTATCTGTAGCTCATTCTAAGCAGTATTACAACTAATTGATGTATTGAAAGAAATTTATAATATGTAATTTTAATGGTACTTATAAGTATCGTCGGTAAATAAATGGTTAAAACAAGATAATTATCGTGATCTTGCATTAAATAAAATTTTTTATAGCTACAAAAGTTTTCTTTAATGCCTAAACTAAACTTTTAGAAACTATAAAACAGAATTTCTAAACTAAGCAACTTTCATTAATTATTTATTTTCCTTTAAAATGATTCGCATTAAAATTTAACTAATAACAACTATTTCAAACTTAAAACGAATTCAAGTTTTGAATAGTAGATTTATCTTTTGAAGTTTAATTACTTTTCAAAATTCTGCTGATTTGTTTTCTTGTGTTTTAAGATTTTCCTTTAATAATTTCGTTTGTGATATTTTATCTAAATCAGTTATTTATACTAAAATTAAATTATTATTAAAACATGAAATTTATTAAAGTACTTCATAATGTTTTTTTTTTTTTTTTTTTTTTTTTTTTTTTTTTTTTTTTAGTGACTGTAGTTTATTAGGAGGTATTAGTGTATTATACATTTTGGAATAAAACCGATTTAGTGCAGATTATTTCGTATAAATTGTTTGTTACAAATCCAAACGTTTTCTACATTATTTTGATTTTAAACCTTAATTATTATTTTTAACATAATTATCTTTAAAACAAGATAATTATCGCGATTTTGCATTAAATAAATATTTTATAGCTATAAAGTTTTCCTTTAAGGTTGTAGATAAACTTTCAGAAAAATATAAAACATAATTTCTAAACTAAGCCTCTTTCCTTAATTATTTATTTTCTTTTAAAATGGTTCGCATTAATACTTAAATAATAACAACTATATCAAAATTTAACTCAAGTTTTGAACAATAGATTTATCGTTTGAAATTTACTTACTTTTCAAAATCCTGCTGATTTATTTTCTTTTGATTTGAGATTTTCATTTAATAATTTCGGTTGTGAATTTTTATCTAAAATGGTTGTTCAATGTGTTTTATTAATTGTTTACGGAAGCTTAAATTATCTGAATTTGAAATAAATATGCACTGTAAGATTGCTATAGCAGAACATTTAAAATTGTTTTTGATATTTTAATTTTTATTTAATTGAATAATTTGTAGTTATATTATGACCGTCTGTTTATAAATGGTTATGAAATATTTTAGGATATTCCGATCTTTGAGGCATTCAAGTTTACCTGTTACGTATTTTGCCTTTAAAATATTTGATGTTTTTTAAACATAATGTAGTGTTGTTTTTTAGCACAAAAAATATTATTTTTAAAACGCGTAACTTATTAATTTTCTTAACAATGTTTACAATATTTTTAAAAGTGAATTTGATTTATTAAGAGGTATAAGTGTATTTTTGATGTTGAAATAAAATCTAATAATTTAGATTTTTTTTCGTATAAATTGTTTTTAAAAAATTTTCAATCTATACTTTTCTACATTATTATAACTAATGTATAGTACGATGAACGTAATATATATATATATATATATATTTCTAAAAATATACTATATTAATAATTTAATTAATTTTACTATAGTTATAAATTACTAAATTTATTACTCTAATAAATATTTATAAATAGCACATTATAATATTGTTTTATTCTGCTATTTGTGTGTTTATAAAGTGAACACAATAAGGAGAAAACTAATATAAACACAAGGAAAATATTATAAAAGAAAGTATTTAGAACCTACAAGAATCATTAACAAGGGTATAACGTCTAGAAAAAGATAATGTGGCAATCTGATATTCAAAAAGTGATAGCATTTTAATCCTTTAAATATGCAAAGATGTCGAAATTTGAAGTGTAGAATGCAGCGACGTTTCATGGATATTTTGAAATTACACTGTAAACTTCGTATTGTTCAAACGACATAACAGCGATTGATTGTATTCATATTTCAGCACCGTTGACCATATTTTTAAGTGCGCATTACTGGAATAAATGACTTAATCTAGATGCTTATAACAAGGAAACTGAAACTGTCTGGAATGACAACAGCTCGAGCATTTTTCAAATCAATCCGAGTCAGGGGCCAATTTTTTATTGCATGTTTATTTATTTATTTATTTATCTTAATGACTTACAGATAACGTTTGATATTCTTCAGAATATCATAATAGAGTGTCAAGGGCTTCAGTAGAATATAGGTATAAAATATTATTGTTAAGACAGATGTAACTGTAAGGACAGTAAGCCTCATGTTGTCTGGGCGGACTGGAATATCGACAATTAAATCTTCAACAATTCTGCTTTGATGTAGTAAGACCAGCATTTATAATAACCAGATTTGTTTTTTCTTATTAAATTAAAAATGTTCCGTTTCTAGCTATACGGGTTACTTCGCACTTCTAAAATGCTAAAAAACTTTACTTCGCACTTCTAAAATGGTGAGAAAAAAATGTGGCAAGAATGTTAGTCCACACGCACATAAATTTATTTCCAGAAATAAAACATGCTAACAAGCTAAGGCATCGATCATGTTACAGTATTTTAGTAAGACAATTACATCTGTAGAAACATCCAGTATCGAAGTACACACAAAATATAATCTTGTCCCATTATTTATTTATTGAAAGCGGTAATAAATACAAATTAAATGTTCTGACGTATTTCAGTTATTATTATCATCAATTGGATAGATATATGACACATATTGATCTTATATATGTTTTAGATTTGACGCAAGTCATCTCAGTCACTTAATATCTGGCCATGCTAAAAAAGATTGCCTTGCTAACCGTTACGCATTAATATATAAAAAAGTCTTGCAACATTTTTTTTTATGTATATAACAGTAATACATAGCATATTTGCCTTAAGTACGTTAGTGCACGATCCTTGACCATGTTGTCATGTTATTCACTACAACACTTTATCAAAAGCAAACAAAAAATAATCCATTCAACAGCAAAAAGGATTTCACAACAGAAGACACACAGACTTAACTTGGTTACCCGGAATAAATCTTTCAAAAGTCCACCTCCTATATATTAGGATAAAAAGAACAAATTTAAGAAGGTAATATTTATTTAATTCCTTATTTTAAATTATATAAAATTTAAAATGGAATTCCATGCAAGCAATGTGTTGCAATCTACATAGGTGAAACTGGCAGAACATTAGTGATTAGATTAAAGGAACATAAACAGGCTTTCAGGAATAAAAATATAAATTCCGCGATAGTTGACCACTTATTAAAGATAGACCATTTTCCTGATTTTGAAAATTACTTCTTAAGTAGATCCAACTGTGACAATTAAGTGAGCCGTATCTTTTTGGAGGCTTGGTTCTCGAAAAACAAATGCATTCGCAATTAATGAATTTGCATCGATACCAATTGAGAATTGGCTTCTCATTTAACTATAAATTTCTTTACTTTTTGGCAACTTGTTGCGGTGTTTTCGATTTGTTGGTTTTTAAAAAACTGATTGATTTATACGGTGAAATAACTGATGAGGGATTTAGAAAGAATCCGAAACGTTTTATGAAATTGTTTTAATGATGTTATTAATGTTCTTTGATGTTATTAATTTAGTAATTTGTATTGTCTGTGATTTTAGTGAATTTCATTTAAAATGAATATTATCAGACGTAATCATTTGCTCATATAAAAAAAGTTTATATTACTTATTCCCTCCTTTCTCCGTCCCAATGATGCTATTTGTACGTCTTTAAGTTTTACTCAGAAACAAGAAAAGCTGAAAGGGGAAAAATATTTTCTAATGTAACTGATTTATGAGTTTTATCAAATGTAAACCCCTATGAGTATGTCAGCATACAATATTATATCCAAATACTTTCGAAAAAACAAAAAAATTCCTTATAGATTTTTACATAGAATGATGTTGCATAACCATAGACTAACATGCAAAACCCAATCGGCAATTAGAATTCCATAAAATAATTGCATGGTTTACAAAGCAAAAATTATCATTTTAACTCTTTAATGCACAAATGTTTCTATATTTTTCTGATTTGTTTTAATCTCTAAGTTGGTCTAATAATGAAATAAATAGTAAAAAAAAATCCAAGTTTTAGCTAAAATATGATATTTTATGGAGTATGCCATATGTACAATACTATAGTTTTAAAACATCGTGTTGCAACATATTTTGCATCTACATTAGCTTAAATGAATTAATTTTATCAGCTTAACACTCTGCATTTTTTATATTAATATTTTTGAAATATTCAATAAAAATAATAAAAGTAAATGCTACCTTAAAAGCTTGGTCAATATTGTTTTCCGACTTTTTTAATGCAAGCGCAATTTGCAATGCATGCAATAAAACAAAATAAGTGTTATTTCATTCTATGGATTGTTCTTGAGCAGTTCTAGTGATCATATTAACCAGATTTATGGCACAAAATTAAAATATAATGTTTTTAGATATGTGCCAGATATGGAACATTTTGCAGTCTAGAGTACATGGTTATGTAAATTTAAACACACTGATAAAGACAAATTTATGCATAAATAAATTATTGAAGATTAACTTTTTTATATATTAAAAAAGGAAAATTTTCTATAACTAAAACCATTAACAAAAATTATTTAAATATTCATTTAAATTATTTTATTTTTAATGTAGGTTTTCATTCTTAAGAGCTTGTAAAAAAATTCAAATTTTGTTATCCTCAAATAAAATATTTTAAAAATGAAGATTTCGCTATTTTGACACCTGCTGAAGTTTGTGGCACTTAACAAGAGTCTCGATAAAAAATATATCTATAAATTTTATTACGAAATTGATATCATAGACATACTCTTTTAAAAGAAATCTAATTAATGACATTAAGAAATTAACCTTCTCACCTTTATCAATCTCTTAGAAACTCCCGTCTTAATTAAAAAACTTTCGAAAATTACCTCTCATCTACTTTCTTTGAGTGGAAAAGAATGATTTTTCTCCCATAATTGCCAAAGTTATCAAGTCTATACAGTGTTTTAAGGCTATTAGATCGTAAAAGATTGATTAATAACTTAACTTTCTGTAACAGAATCTGTTAATCTTAAAAGAAGAAAAAAATCATCATGGAGGTTTACCCATATTGAATTATTTTCTGGGGCACAACAAAACTATTTTTAAGAAAAGTACAAGCAAAACATAGCAAGTGCTTACAAGCGAAATTTTAAATTAAAAAGAAATACTTAAAAATAGACATCCATTATTTACAAAATACCCCCCCCCCCTTTTTGTCTTCTAAAGTGTAACTTGTAGAAAGAAATATCTAACGCGTAATATGCGTCTCGTGCAGTAAATATGTAAATTATTTTTTTTAATTACCTTTTTAAATTTTCTGCGAAAATTAATATTAAAAATAGTAAATGTAAATAAGTTTTCACAATGTTTGACATTTTAACCAGTGAAGATATTATAATATTTCTAAAATCTTCTAAAATCTGTATGGGAAGTTTAATAACTGGCATTTTCTTATAAAAATTAATAAATTTCTGTAGTGAAACGCACTTATACCATATATATTTTCTTTTTCTTTTTTAACAATTATCTGAACTAGTTTATTTTAGCTACCTTGTTCCATATTTTAATTTGAAATTGTACAGAGTAGGCTAAATTGGTCGTCTGCAACTTTAATGGTTTAAAAAGTACGCACAAAAGACACAAGTTAAAATAAAAGGAAAGGATATGAAATGGGTAAGACCTTGAAAGACTTTAAAATGTAGTTTTGCTGATATGATTTTCCATATGTAAATTGATTCGTGTCAACAGAGAATGCACAATATTGCACGTACTACTAAATTTCGGTATATCCCTTCATCTTTTTGCTTCCTTTTTGGAACAAATATTTTCGAGCTTAATCTATCCATGATAATTTTCAGAATATTCTAGGTGTTTCTGAAACTTTCAAAAGTTGCTCTATAAATTTTGCTAACAGTTTATGCAAATTATAGTTTGATTCAATTTACACGTATACAATGGAGCATTATTTAGTAAACCTTTTATATAAGTTTAGTAAACACTTTCATACAAGGGCCATTTTCACCATTCCCTTACATTTCATGGTAACGGACTTGTCAAGTAACGGATTTGACATTTCAAATAAACTAAAAAAAAACTATTAAAATGAACTAGATTGTATATTTTCTAACTTAGATAATAATTTATATACCTTCTAAAACTATTCAGTAAACTTACTTAGCAGCTTACATTTCAGCGCTTACATTTAATGGCAACGGACTTGACATTTCAAATAAAACTATTAGAAATGAACTAGCTTGTATAATTTCTAACTTAGATAATAATACACATGCCTTCTGAATCTATTTAGTAAACAATATTTAATTACAAAAGTGCAAAAATCATTATTTTAATATTAAAATTTACGGTAACAGACTTGACAGTGAAAAAAAATACAAACCTTGATAAAATCTTATTCTTGCCACTATTACATTGCTTCACAATTGAAGAGTAAAAAAATGGCAAGTAGTAGTTGCGTGAATAGTTTAACTACATCACCGAATATTTGCTGTTAACTTTAGGCAGCATTCGAAACTTTTTTTGACTAAAATATTCTCAAGGTAACGGACTTGACAAAAAATGAGGGACAAAAGATTTCTGGTAATTTTTTTAAGAAAATATCTTTTATAATAAATTTTTTTAATGCTATAGAACACTTACAGTTCATATTTAAAATAATTAAACCTTTTTATTTAAAAAAGTTAGCTCAAATTAAAAAAAAAAAAAAACACAGTTAAAAACATAAAACTTGGAATGGGACAGGCTTTTTTTGCTTAGAATCAAAACTTTAAAGATTTATGTCTCAAATTATGTTTGAGATATAAATCTTTAAAGTTTTGATTCTAAGCATGATTTTTTTTAATTTTTCATGTTAGAAATGTTCAATATAATCTTTTTTTGCTAATGCATAGCTCAAAAAAGCTTTAAATATTAATGTATGTTTGAATTTTCTTTTTTTTTACTCTGGGACAGCATATGTTCACGCTCAAAAAAACTTCCGTCTTTTCACAGAAAATGTACTGGCAGCACCGCTACCAGTAATTGTCTGTAAATTGACGAATATCCGTTTGTTTTTTACTCCGTCAAAAGAGGTAAAATATCCGTCAATTCAAAAAAGTTTGGAAAAGATAAATGCTTCAGACATGAGGATCGAACCACGAGCCGCGCGCTGCCACGGACCGCGCGGAAGGCGGGCGCGCTGCCACGGTGCTACGGTTGTACAGGGGAAAAGTGCTTTGAAATAAAAGCGTTCATTTCATATGCGTGTGATTTGGTCTATTTCCTTAAAAAGCTTTTAATTTTGAAGTTAATTTCGGGAAGATTTCGTCTTAACACATTCGCTGCCACTCACGGGAAAGCGCGTGATATGGCGCCAACGCTAGGGAGCCACTCACGCGCCAGCGCGTGACGTGGGGTGATGTCCAATAGCCAGTCACGTGCTGGCGCGGTAAAATCTTTCACTGATTCTTTTTTATAAAATGTAAATCGGCTTCTGGGAAAAACTCACTTCTACAGTGCGGCATTAACTATCATCACATCTACAAATAAGCGGCAGCGAACGTGTTAATGAATCTGTGGCTAGAGTTTTTAAACGTTAGTATTAATATAGTATAAAAATGGGAATTTTAAATATATTTACGTAGATTGCTACGGGAAAATTATGGATGTTCTGTTTTTATTCGATAAGATTTTTTTTTATGATACCAATTTTTTTTTTTTTTTTTTTTTTTGCATTTTATTTTTTAATTAAAATATCTTTTAAATGTGTTCACATAAAGTATATTTTAAATGCGAATATTTATTATATAAATAACTTAGTAAATTAAATTTTATTCAACTTATCCAACTTTGAATAACAAGTTGTGAGAATTTTTGAATGAATGAAGAAAGTAATTGTTATTTATTTTTAAATTCGGAAAAATTTTTGTCTTTACTAAATTAGACATTTTAAACTATAGAATTTTTTATTTTTTATTTTTAAAATAAATTCAAATTTATTACTAACAGACCCAATACGCATGAGCGCTGGAAATAAATGGAATCTCTTCATCATTTTTAGACATTCGGAATGAATTCACGGATCAAATATGTTTTTTATGAGTACGGAAATTATTTGTGAAAAAATAAGGATAACTTAGTGTATATTGACGAATTTTTCTGACAGAGTAAGCAAAATTTGAAAATGGTCCACAATTATTATTATTATTGTAATTCTGATTACAGTGTAGTATATACACTGTTGTTTCTTAATTTTCTGAAAAGAACTTTTTCTTTTATATTAAAAGCTCTGCAAATTATAAGCAAAAGACTTTGCAAAATTCGGCTTTTTATAAAAACATTCATTTTTCTATGAGTATACATACTATCCTCATAAATATAAACACAGTTTATTACAATAAGCCACTAAATCATAATCTAAAATTTGAACGCTTGTGCTACACTAGTTTGACAGGGTTATGTAATAGATATTCGTTGTTTTTCAGTTTTTTGCCGGCCTCCTATGGGATTTTGCGAAAAAAAATCTTCAAGGAAATATGTTACCTGTACCATTCTGTTTGCACACCTGGAGTTTCAGAATAATTCTTCATGTATTTTTCTATGTATTTAACAGAAGGTCTAAAATCGGAAGTGTCCTGTCATTAATGGCCATATAGTGTTTTGTTCTTTTGTTTTCTTGCAATGTTATTATTTTTTGTGATTATTGCATTATAATGTGCTCATGGAAAATTTTGCAACTCTCTTTATTAACCCTGCTGAATTTTTAATCCATATTTTCAACTTGGTACCCCGTTCTGCTTGGGTTTTTCCTACACCACTTCCACCGACCGAATTCCGTCATGTTTTTATTTCTTTTAATGATTTAATGATTTTTTTTTCACACAATGCAAAATACATTTCTTGATAAATTAGTTAAATATACTTCTTATTGCTAGAAAGGGCAAAATTTTCACTATAGTTTTATAAAAAATATTTTATACAAAGATTTTAATTAAAATTACCCAACTTATTTATTTTAATTTTTTTAAGAGCAAAGAATCGGATTTTTGATTTGAAAATTGTTGATTTCCGTTTTTGACGGATTTACACGTTTTTAAAAGTCAGTGAACATAAAAAACATACTTCTGGAAAATGTCTGTCTGTGAGGTCTATCACCGCCTTTGTTTGTTTTTATGTGACACAAACTTGTTGGGTGTTCAATCTCTAAAATTAATGAACGGAATTTAATAAAACTTTAGAATCAATTCGTCACTAATATAATCCAGGGTTGATTATATATATATAAATTACTTTTTGTAGTAAATAGCCCAATATTGTTTGGTTGCTATACTACAGGCGATGTTTCTATGTTTGATGACTATCCCAATAGCCTTACCTCCATATGCAGCAATTTTCATGCAGGAATTTTCATCAAACTTCAGAATCAGTTATTACCTGATATAAATTAAATCTGTTTAGTTTTTTTGGTCTAAATTTTCGGCGCCGCTAGACTTCATTAATCACGAGATACGCAATAAATATTTGCCAAGAACTTGTCATGAATATTCTTCAGACTTCAGATTCAGTTAGTCTTTGGTATAAATTGGTTGAAATATATTACGACAATCACATTTAATATGATTATTTTTTTATTTAAGTATCCATATAAGAATTTAAGTGAATGAATCTTTCATTTAATTTTTATTAAAGCTAATGCAAAAAGTCACTCTTTGAAATAATTGAATTTTTTAAGTTAATTTTGTACGAATTTCAGCACAACATTAGTAATTAAAAAATCTATATTTTTTTACGCAAGTTACCTAATCACAATTAGATAAATAAATATTATATGCAAATTGTTACTTACAAAGCAATACGAGAACTAACTAATCAAGGAGACCCTAGTAGCAAACCAATATTGGTCCAACGTTGCGCCAATATTTCATTTATTGGAAATATTGCCAATAAAACGTCAATATTGCACCAATATTGGGTTGTTTACATTTTGCCCTTATTTAGCCAATATTTGCAGCCAATATTATACCAATATAAGGGTTTCATTGGAAATATTGCCAATAAAACTCCAATAATGTACAAAGGTTGGCGTTATATTGGAAATATTTCCAATAAAATCCCAATATTTAACCAATATTGGCGTTTTATTGGCAATATTTCCAATGAAACCCCAATATTGGCATAATATTGGCTGCAAATATTGGCTAAATAAAAGCAAAATGTAAAAACCCCAATATTGGAGCAATATTTTATGCCGTTATTGCGCCACTGGCCAATATTGCTCCAAGATGTAGCCAATATTGGACCAATATTGTTTGGCTAATGGGAGAACTATGCAATTCCGTTTCTTAACCCCACTCCTTTTCTTATTCACTTTTTCGCATTTATAGAAAATACTTATACATGGTACTCAGTACGCACACAATTTTTAAAACATCTGAGAAGGAAAAAAAAACTGCATTTCGTTCAGACATTCAATTTAGGCTTATCCAGATTTTGTAAAATACAAAAATGAGCTGCATTTGCATACTTTAAAAGATAAATATAATAAAAGAGTCGCATTTAACACTTTAATTTACTCATCTCTTTAAGAGTTTAAATAAATGGATACATACATTTGATTTTTATGAAAGTTAATACAGAAAAAGGTTTTTTAAAAATACCAGAATTCATCTTTATACGAATTTTAACACAGTATAAATAACCACGAAATCGATATTTTTTACGTAAGTTAACTGATTATAATTATATACACAAGCATTATATGCAAATTGCTGCTTCCAAAGCAACACCTTCCCCGACAAAATGTAATTAGAAAGCATTAGGTGGCAGATGGCTCTAAAATTTCATGTTAACGTAATTTCTCTTAATGAAGAAGTTTTTAAGTATACGACACGTTGTTTTAGTTAATGCATTTTTGACGTTAGTATTCTAATTATATTTACACAAGATAAATAAATGTTTCTCTTGTAATAAGTTTTGCTTTTTAATCATGTTTTTTTTTTACATGCTGTTTGATGATACGTTAAATAATGATACTTGCGAAGCTGTTTGAAGTTATTCGAAGACCTTTTATTAAAATATACTCAAAGATTTATCAAAAAACATGGACATTAAATAATAGCATCGCATAAATTAGTCCATAAGGAAAACGATTGTCTTCAAAAGTTAAAATAAAACATTGAGTGATAACAAAATAATTAATGCTAGAAATATATACATTTAATATTTTGTTTCAAAAAAGATAGTTTAAAGTCAACAATTATGCAAACCATTTAATATATTTCCACTTTTTTTCAGTAAAATGTATATCAATATAATTTTATGATTTGATTATAACAGAGATTTTGGGAAAACTATGCAATTCCGCTCTAAACCTCACCACATTTTCTTATTCAATTTTCCAAGCTTATAAAAAAATACTTTCGTATGTGGTGTGGCATTAATGCATATTTTTTATGCAAAACATAATTTTAAAACATCTCGGAAAAAAGAATCTGAATTTCGTTTGAAGGCATGCAGTTGATACTTATACAGCTAAGTAGATTTTGCAAATAACAAGCTTGAACGCTGCTTTTGCATACTTTAACCCTTTTCAATAGAGACAACTTATGTACGTAAAATGCGAAATGATTGACTGACGTGGAATTCTCAAACTACTCTTTTTAGAAATTAAGAATTGTCTTCTTTAAGCTTTCTTTGTAACAGTAAAATTTTATTAAAATATTCTTGATGCAATTTGTAAGTTTGGAATTAAAATTACGTGTGCCCAAATGTGGACCACTCTGCTAGAGAAGGATAAAAGAGAAATAGGCTACAACAATAAAATTTAATACATTTATTATTTACTTATCATATTAAAATTTTAAATAAATGAATACGTGCATTCAATTTTTATGAAAGTTAATGCACAAAATCTTTCTCAAAAACATCCGAATTCATCGAATTTATTTCCTAAGAATTAAGCCTAACATAAAAAATCAAGAAATCTGTATTTTTTACGCAAATTATTTAATTATAGTTAGATAAATAAACATTACATGCAAATTGTTGCTTACAACCCAATACCTAACATTTGTAAAAGTATTTATACACACTCACACACACAAATATATATACATGTATATGTATGCTTGTATAGTAAACTGTTGCTTCCTGCATTTATAATTTATTAACAGTTTTATAGCGCTGTCCTCTACATTAATGGTGATAACCAGATAAGTTTCTTTTTTTTCTCAATATTTTGTTTTCTTACTTTTTATCCAAATTATATATGAATGTAATGTTTATTATTTCCACATGCATAAATAGGGTTAGTTTGTACTCTTGTTACTGACATTATTTGCTGCACGCTATTGTTTTAATATATATATATATTCATTTTTTCAACTATTTATTTCTATGTTCCTTGTTTAATAATTTGCTTTATGTGTGCTGGTAGCCCCAATTACGTATTATTTTGCTATTTCATGGCTAATACGTGGATGAAACCGCACACTTCATTTGTAGTTCCAGAGCATTTGGGGCCTGATGATTCTGCTCTGTGGACTACAAATTACCTTTGCATTCATTTTATTTTATTTATTTATTTATTTATTCAGATATACTCGTTTCACTATTTTTTTTATTATTATTATAATTCAAATTTATTCAAATTCTTCGTTTTGGTTTATTGTTTTATTGATAAAATCTATTGGTGAATCTTGTCTACTTTTAATGGTATTATATATATATATATATATATATATATATATATATGTGTGTGTGTGTGTGTGTGTGTGTGTGTGTGTGTGTGTGTGTATATACATATACAGAGTGAGTCATAAATATCGAAACAATAGGCTATCTCCTTAAATATTGCTTCCAGACCCATACTTCCAATTGCAAAAACTCATAAAATAAGGTGAAATTTCTGATAAGATAAGTTGCAACTCCATGGGGGGTCTATTTGAAAAAGTACGAAAATTAAGTTTTTATACGGCCCCCGTAGAGCAAAGTTCCTAATTAGGGGATTATTACTTATCCATTCCTAAATTGAACAAAAAAATTTCATCTCCGAATCTAAAATCCTGACAGAGATATTAAAATCCAAAATTCTCGAAAAAACGTGACTTACACCACTTTACCATGCTTAGAAACAAAGAACTGTTGTCCCATTTTCAAAGGAAATGAGGGATCGTCCACAAATTTTCCCGTATTAAAGATAGGATCCGATTTAAGACAGTCCCTCTTAATATAGCAGCCTATTGATTTAAATCAAAACCAGTCAGTAAATTTAAATCAGTCAGTATTGATCGTCAGTACTGACGATCTGTACGGATTGAAATACCTAGGTTCGATCCCAAACCGACCCATAGTGAAAAAAGTTCTGCTCGGCATGGAAAATTGTTAAAATCATAACCCCAGACCGGCCTAAAATAAATTAATTAAATTAGAGCCTGGCTCAGCCGTGAATTTCTACATAGTTTTTTACTTCGGTGTGGTTAAAAATTCTTCCGTATGGAGGAGGTCTGACCAAAAATACTTATTATAGATTTTCGTTTTTTATATTTATACTTTTTATTATTAACGAAGCGCCAAAGACTGTGATTTATTTATTTTATCAATGTCCGTTTATATGTAAATGTTTTACTTATATTTTAATATCGCTAATCCATATCCCGTGCGTTGAAGACTTTGATAAATGTTGTATAATATTTTTCACCGTAAAACCTTTTAAGGCGGAATCACATAGGAAAGAAAAAATACGTTATAAACAATTGCCCTTCCTAGGAGGGTTAAATAGAGTTTACATTTTTCTCAGGTATTATTTTATGTATTTTGCATGGACCAACACATTTTGCGTTTAAGACAAAATTCCGTCATAGGCAGATTTTTCTTTCTCTGGTTTTATTGTGTTTATTTTTTTAGCATTTGAATATACTATTCTTTTACAAAAATAATTTTTTAAAGTTTTTTTTTTTTTTTTTTTTTTTTTTTTTAGTAAAATAAAACCGATTTCATTGATCTATGTGGTTTTCGTAAAAATTTTGATTGAACCAAATTTTACTTTTTTTAGGCACATATTAGGTAATTTAGAGACAATGATTTTAATGCGGATTGTTCGAGACCGGGATTGAAATTTCCGTCCAGTGCAGACCTAAGAAAAAGGGAGCAATCACTTCCAGTATAAAAAATAGATTAGGCCCGGATAGGCGAGAGTTCAGAAAAAGTAATGTCTTGGTCCTGACCCGGCCTGGGTCCAGAATGCAGATTTTTAACAACCTCTTCAGAATAAAAAGCCTGAAGTTACGAGAGATAAATTTCTAAAAAAACTTAATCTGCAACTGAAAAAAGCATTCTTTTAATTAACTGACTGGCAGTAAAACAGTACATTTCGTTTTTCTGCATAATGAATTTTTTTCTGACTATTTCTTCTGTTTAAATTATTAAAAAGTTAAGAATTGTTAAAGAAAAAAGTACAAACTTGAAACATGTCATTTTCAACTATTTTACATTAGCTTTGTTTTGGGCAAAATCGAAAAAAAAATATTTACTTTTAAAAATAAGATTTTTGATAAATTATGTTATTTTTTCAATAAATATTGTTAATAATTTTAAAATTAATATTGAAAAACAAAAACCCTGAAACAAAACTAAAATTAGATTTTCATCTTTAATTAAATGGAAAGAAACTGAAATCCGATAAATAATGTTTCGAATTATAACGATTTTATTTATCCCATTTAAAACAGTACTAACCATATGGAATTTTTATAAATTTTAGGATGTGATTTTTTAGCTAATTATATGGCTAACCACATCACTAGAAAAGAAAAAAAAATCAAAATTCTAACTCAAAAGATAGATTTTTAACATGTTTCCTACAACTGTAAAAGTAATATTGTTTTTTTTTTTTTTTAATTGCGCGCATTTCAATTTGTATCTAATCCCTTAAAAGCTGATGAATAATTCAAAGGGCTGAAACACTGCGAGTTTTGAAGATATGAAGATGCAACTTTTTGTGACTTATTCAGGACTGAATAAGGAAAGTTTTCCTAATTGGAATTTTTATCCTACGGGAGCCGTATAAAAAGTTAATTTTTGTAATTTTTCAAATACATCTCCCATGGAGTTGAAACTTATGTTATCAAAAATTTCACCTTTTTCTATGAATTTTTGCAATTGGAAGTATGGGTCTAGGGGCAATATTTAAGTATATAGCCTATTGTTTCGATATTTATGACTCACCCTTTATATGTATGTGTGTGTGTTTATTGATAGTTTTGTTTTGAAAACGGTACCATAAAACTATATAAGGTAATTTACATATGGTAAATAATTATTTCTTTTCTAATTAGTTGTGCTTTCTCATCATATTCATTATATGTTATTTAGTAAAAGAACTGTTGATATTTAAGGAGCAGTTTGATGTTATCCGAAGACATTTTATTAAATTATACAATGAGATTTATCTGAAAACATGCTTATTAAATACATCGTTGCAAAAATTATATTTTTAAGTAAAGCGATTGTCTTCAAAAGTAATAATAAGAACTAAACTAGAAAAAATAATAATGTTAGAAAATTATATACATTACTAGTTTGTTTTAAAATAGATACACTGTTAACAAATGTACGATTTTACGGAAATACTACTGGCAGTCTGGACGCCAGTACAATTTACTGTTCTTTAACGGAAAAAATTCCGTAATTTCCAGGAAAATATGGAAAAGTTTCCGTTGAAAAACAGTAAATTGTACTGGCGTTCAGATTACCAGTAGTATTACAGTAAAATTATCCTTATTTTTTTTAACAGTGTAGCTTAAAAGCAACAATTATATAAAACTTTTGATGTATTTTCAGTATTTTTAGTGAAATATATATTTATGAATTTTATGATTTGTCTATGAAAGATATAGACAAAGAACTACGCAATGCCACTCTAATCAATACCCCTTTAATTTATTCACTTTTTCATGCTTATAGACCATACGTGGAACTCAGTACATATATTTTTAAAAACCTCAGAAAGAATTATCTAAATTTTGTTCGAACGCATGCAATTTATGATTATGCAATTGAGCAGATTCTGCAAAATACAACTATAAGATGCATTTGCATATTTTAAAAGAAAAATTTACTTTAACAATAAAATTTAATATATTTAAAATTTATTTATCTATTTAGTAATTTAATTAATTGAATACATACATTTTTAAAGAAAGGTAATGCACCAAGTCTTTCTTAAAAATAACCTAATTAGTCAAATTAACCTTGTACGAATTTCAAACTAGAATAAATATTCAAGAAATCTATATTTTTTACTTAAGTTAACCAATTATAATTAGATAAGTAAACATTATATTCAAATTGCTGCTTACAAAGCAATACCGGCCCCGGCATAATGTAATTAAAAAGCTTTAGGTGGCAGACGACTCTAAAATGTTATGTTTGAGTAATTTCTCTTAATGAAGAAGTTTTTAAGTATGTGACACGTTGTTTCACTTAATGCATTTTTGACGGTGGTATTCTAATCGCATTTACACAAAGTAAGTGAATGTTTTTCTTGTAATTAGTTTTGCTTTTTGATGATAAATTTTTTACATGTTATCTAATGATATGTTAACAAATGATATTTAAGAAGCTGTCTGAAGTTATCCAAAGACATTTTATTAAAATATTAGGTGAGATTTATCTGAAAACATACTTATTAAGTATGTCGTTGCATAAATTTGTCTTTCAGTAAAGCAATTTTATTCAATAGTTATAATAAAAATTTGAGTGGTAACTAAATAATTATGCAAGAAAAATAAATCCATTAATGGTTTGTTTTCAAATATAAAGCTCAAAAGCAACAATTATGTAAAGGTTTCAGAGTATTTCTAGAAATTTTAGTAAAATATTTATTTATAGATTTTTATTACTTGATTATAACAGAGAATTAAGGAGAAATATGCAATTCCGTTCTAAACATCACTCCTTTCCTTATTCAATTTTTTGCGTTTATAGAAAATACTTATGCATAGTATTCAGTACGTACACAATTTTAAAAGTATCTCAGAAGAAGAAAATGAAATTAATTTTCGTTAAAACATGAAATTTATGCTTATCTAACTAAGTAGATTTTGCAAAACACAAATGTGAGTTGCATTTGTATACTTTAAAAGACAAATATTATAAAACAATCACACTTAACATATTTATTTACTCATCTATTTAAGAGTTTAAATAAATAAATACATGCATTTGATTTTTATGAAAATTAATACAGAAAAATGATTTTTAAAAATATCCGAATTCATCAAATTCATCTACGAATTTCAACACAGTGTAAATAACCAAGGAATCAAAATTTTTTACGTAAGTTAACAGATTATAATTATATATATAATTATATATAAAATAAAAAATATAATAAATATAGTATATATATATATATATATATATATATATATATATATATATAAGCATTATATACAAATTTCTGCTTACAAAACAATACTTTCCCCGAAAAAAATGTAATTAGAAAGCGTTAGGAGGCAGATGGCTCTAAAATGTCATGTTCACGTCATTTCTCTTAATGAAAAAGTTCTTAAGCATGCGACACATTGTTTTATTTAATGCATTTTTGACGTTGATATTCTAATCGCATTTACGAAGATAAATATTTTTTTCTCTTGTAATTAGTTTTGTTTTTTTATATTTACTTATCTATTAAAAAAGTTTCATAAGTGAAAACACACAACTGCGCATTAATTTATGAAAATTAATGCACAAAGTCTTTCTTTAAACTACCTGAATTCATCAAATTCATTTTGTACGAATTTCAACACACCAAATAAATAACTAAAAAATTTATATTTTTTACGTAAATTAATTAATTATAATTAGATACGCAAATTGCTGTTTAAAAAGCAATACCTACCCTAACTTAATGTAATTAGAAAGCTTTAGGCGGCAGATGATTCTAAAATGTTATGCTAGCATCATTTCTCTTACAAAAGAAGTTTTTAAGTATGCAATACGTTGTTTTAGTTGTTGCATCTTTGACGTTAGTATTCTAATCGTATTTACGGAAGGTATATAAAAGTTTCTTTTATAATTAATTTTACTTTTTGATCTTTTTTGTAATGTTATTTAATGAAATGTGAATAGTAATATTTGTGAAGCTGTTTGATGTTATTCGAAGACATTTTATTAAATTATACTCTGAGATTTATTTGTAAACATGCTTATTAAGTGTATTATTGCATAAATTAGTCTTTAAGTAAAGAGATTGTCTTCAAAATTAGAAAATATAAACTGACGTGTTAACAAAATAATGAATATTAGAAAAATATATGCATTAATAGTTTTTTTTACGCTAGATAACATAAAAGCAACAATTATGAATTATTTAAAGCTTTCAATATATTTTCAGTACTTTTAGTGAAATATATATTTATAGAGTTTTATGATTTGACTAAAGTAGAGAATTACGAAGAACTATAAAATTCCGTTCTAATCCTCTGCGCTTTTTTTTATTCAATTTTTAACATTTATAGAAAATATATATGTTGGGTACTAATTACACAATTTTTAAACATCACAGAAAAACAAAATCTCGATTTTCTTCGAAGACATGTTCTTTATCCTTATACAGTGAACCAGATTCTGCGAAATATAAGTGTAATCTGCATTTGCATACTTTAAAAGAAAAATATACTACAACAACCACATTTAATATACTTGTATATTATTATTTACTTATCTATTTAAAAATTTTCATAAATAAATACATAAAACTGCGCATTAATTTATGAAAATTAATGCGCAAAGTCTTTCTTAAAAATATCCGAACTCATCAGATTTATTTTGTACGAATTTCAACACCAAATAAAAAACTAAAAAATCTATAATTTTTATGTAAATTAACAAATTATAATTAGATAAATAAACATCGTATGCAAATTGCTGCTTAGAAAGCAATGCCTACACAACCTTAATGTAATTAGAAAGCTTTAGGCGGCAGATGGTTCTAAAATGTTATGCTAGCGTCATTTCTCTTAAAAAAGAAGTTTTTAAGTATGCAATGGGTTGTTTCAGTTGATGCATTTTTGACGTTAGTATTCTAATCGTTTTAGTCAAGGTAAGTGAATAATTCTCTTCTAATTAGTTTTGGCTTTTGATATATATACATTTTTTTCCATGTTATTTAATGATATGTTAACTAATGATATTTACGAAACTGTTTGAAGTTATTTGAAGACATTTTATTAATTTATACGCTGAGATTTATCTGAAAATATACTTATTAAATATATCATTACATAAATTAGTCTTTAAATAAAGCGACTGTCTTCAAAAGTAATAATAAAAATTTGAGTGGTAATAAAATAAATAATGTTAGAAAAACACAGTATACACCGGTTGTAATGTACCTGGAATAAAACGTACTTTCCCTTTTAACGTACTCAGATGTTTTCTCCCGTATTAAATAATATACAGACAATTTTGCTTTTTTTTTTTTTTTTTTTTTTTGTATATGTTGTTTAATGAAATGTAACTAATAATATTTGTGAAGCTGTTTGATGTTATTCGAAGACATTTTATTGAATTATACGCTGGATTTATCTGTAAACATGTTTATAAAGTATATTATTGCATAAGTTAATCTTTAAGTACAGAGATTCAAAATTAATAATAAAAACTTAAGTGGTAACAAAATAATTAATGTTAGAAAATTTATGGATTAATAGATTGTTTTAAACTGGATAACTTAAAAGCAACAATTGTGAATTATATAAAGCTTTCGATATATTTCCAGTACTTTTAGTGAAATATGTATTTATAGAGTTTTATTTTTTGACTATGGCGGAGAATTACGAAGAACTATAAAATTCCGCTCTAAACCTCACCCCTCTTTTTATTCAATTTTTTCCCATTTATAGAAAATACTTATGTATGTGCGGTACTCAGTACATAATATTCAAAATAAAAAGTCTCAGAAAAAAAGAATCTAAATTTTGTTCAAAGACATGCAGTTTATACTTATCCAAATAGCAGATTCTTCAAAATACAAATATGAACTACATTTGCATAGTTTAAAAGAGAAATATACAGCACTAATCACATTTGATATATTTATTATTTACTTATTTACTTAATAATTCAAAGAAATAAATACGTACATTTAATTTGTATATAATTTGTATGTAATTTAATTTGTATAGTTAATGCACGAAGTCTTTCTTAAAAGTATCCGAATTCATCAAATTTATTTTATACGAATTTCAACTCTGAGTATAAATAACCAATAAATCTATATTTTTTACTTAAGTTAACTTATCATAATTAAATAAATTATCATTATATGCCAATTGCTAGTTACAAAGCAATACCTACCCCGACATAATGTAATTAAAAAGTTTTAGTTGGCAGATGGTTGTAAATTGTTATGTTAGCGTAATTTTTCTTAATGAAGAAGTTTTTAAGTATGCAACAGGTTATTTTAGTTAATGCATTTTTAACATTAATATTGTAATCGTTTTTTCGCAAGGTAAAGAAAAGTTATTCTTGTAATTAGTTGTGCTTTTTCATCATTTTTTTACATGGTATTTAATGATTTGTTAACCAATGATATTTACGACACTGTTTTTAGATATTCCAAGACATTATGTTAAATTATACGTTGAGGATTTATCTGACAATATGTTTATTAAGTATATCGTTGCAGAAATTAATCATTAAGTAAATCAATTTTCTTCAAAAGTAATAATAAAAGTAAGAATATAAATAATAATAAAAACTAACGTGGAAACAAAATAATTAATGTTAGAAAATTATATGCATTAATAGTTTGTTTTCAAATAGATAGCTTAAAAGCAACAGTTATATAATTTTTTTGGTGTATTTTCTGTACTTTTAGTGAAATGTACATTTATAAAATTGTATTATTTGACTATAACACACAATTACGAAGAACTAGATTATTTCGCTTTAAACCCCAGCCCTTTCTCTTATTCATTTTTTTCACATATATAGAAAATATTTATGAGTACGAAGACATCCCGTTTATGGTTATCCAGCTCAGCAGATTGATCAAAATATGAATGTGAGCTGCATTTGCATACTTTAAAAGGGAAATATACTACATAATCACATCTATTATATTTATTAGCTTATCAATTTATGAATTTAAATAAATGAATACATACAGTGCAAGAGCCGACAACACAAAAACCTAAAGTATTGAGCACAAAAAAAAACCTTTTTTTTTGGGGGGGGAGGGGAGAGTAGTAATAGGGGAAACTAATGATCCGTGTCTACCGGAAGTCAAGTGGTGCATAAGCAAAAAATTAAAACGACTAGTGATTTACTCATAAATTTAACATTGTCTTTGCCGTACGATCAAAGGTATCGGAAGATTGTACGGCAAACATAATAATAAACCATCAGTGGTATTAATTTTTGGCTTATGCACCACTTCACTTCCGTCAGACATGGATAATTAGATTAATCTATTACTACTCTTCCATAAAATAAAGAATTTCTTTCTTATGCTGGATACCTTAGCTTTTTGTACTGTCGTCTCTTTGACTAATACATTTCATTTTTATGAAAGTTAATGCCTAAAATAGTCTTTCTTAAAAATATTCGAATTCACCAAACACATTTTGGACGAATTTCAACCAGAACAAATCATAAAAAACAATGTTTTTTTTTTACACAAATTAACTAATTATAATTAGATAAGTTAGCATTCTATGCAAATTACTGCTTACAAAGCATACCTACATCCCCATAATGTAATTAGAAAGCTTTAGGAGGCAGATCACTCTAAAATGTTATGTTTGCGTCTTTTCTCTTAATGATAAAAGTTTTTAAGTATGCGACACATTGCTTTAGTTTGTGCATTTTTGACATTAATACTTTAATCATATTTACTCAAGGTAAATAAAAGCTTCTCTTGTAATTAATTTTAACTTTTAATCATTTTTTTAACACGGTATTTAATCATAATCATAATCGGTAGCTAATCATTAGTTAACATATAATAACTCTTGATTTTTACGAAGCTGTTTGAAGTTATTCGAAGATATTTTATTAAATTATACGCTGAGGATTTATCTAAAAACATGCTTATTAAGTATATAGTTGCATACATTAATCTTTAAATAAAGCGATTGTTGTCAAAATTTATAATAAAAACTTGAGTGAAAAAAAGAATCTAACTTCCTTTTGAAGACATAAAATTTATGCTTATACTGCTTAGCAATGCGCAAAATACAAGTATCAGCTGCATTTGCACACTTTAAAAGAGAAATATACTACAACAATCAAATTTAGTATAGTTATTTATTTATAGATTTAAGAATTTCATTAAATTAATTTAAATGCATTTCATTTTTTGAAAGTTAAAACACAAAAATATTTTTTTAAATACCCGATTTCAGCAATTTCAATTTGTACGAATTTCAACTCCCAATAAATCATCAATAAATCTATATTTTTACGTAAGTTAACTAATTATACTTAGATAAATAAGCATTATATGCAAATTGATGCTTACAAAGCAAGACCTACATCGACATAGTGCAATTAGAAAGCTTTAAATAGCAGATGTATTATGTTAGAATCATTTCTCTTATTGAAGAAGTTTTTATGTATGTGAGAGGGTGTTTCACTTAATGCATTTTTGACATTAATATTCTAATCGTATTTACGCAAGATAAATAAAGGTTTCTCTTGTAATTAGTTGTGCTTTTTGATTTTCTTTTTACGTCGTATTTAAGGATTTGTTAACCAATGATATTTACGACACTGTTTCAAGATATTCCAAGATATTATGTTAAATTATACGTTGAGGATTTATTTGAAAATATGTTTATTAAGTATATCGTTGCATAAATTAATCATTAATACATCGATTTTCTACAAATGTAATAATAAAAACAAAAGTGAAAACAAAATAATTAGTGTTAGAAAATTATAAGCATTAATAGTTTGTTTTCAAATAGATAGCTTAAAAGCAACAGTTATATCATTTTTTCGATATATTTTCAGTACTTTTAGTGAAATGTACATGTATAAAATTGTATTATTTGACTATAACGCACAATTACGATGAACTAGATTATCTCGCTTTAAACCCCAGCCCTTTTTCTTATTTATTTTTTCATATATATAGAAAATATTTGAGGAGCCCAGAAGCCAAGGGGTACAAGTGACAAAATGTCGATTTGGAGTAAATTTAGTTTAAAGATAATTGATGTTAAACTGGAACATCAATAACAATTGACTAAATTGAAATAGGAAACATCTGCTTGATACATTCTAATATTTAAACTCTCATTTCAATAACTGTTAAAAAAATAGAGTACAATTTTCTTTAAATGTATAATTAATCAATATTGTTTGTTTTTCGAACAAAGTGGTTTATCTCTATAACTCCCCAAATAATCAGAAAATGACCTATATTTCTTTACCTGAAATGAAAAACGCATATTTCCAGATACCCTGTGCACTTAACTCAATTTTTTCAATTTTGTCACCTATACCCCTTGACTTCTGGGGTCCTCATTTATGAGTACGAAGACATCCCGTTTATGCTCATCCAGCTCAGCAGATTCATCAAAGTATGAATGTGAGCTGCCTTTGCATACTTTAAAAGAGAAATATACTACATAATCACATCTAATATATTTATTGGCTTATCAATTTATGAATTTAAATAAATGAATACATATAGTGCAAGAGCCGACAGCACAAAAACCTAAAGTATCGAGCACAAGAAACAAATCTTTTTTTGGGGGGGAGTAGTAATAGAAGAAACTAATGATCCATGTCTGCCGGAAGTGAAGTGGTGCATAAGCAAAAAATGAATACGACTAGTGATTTACTCATAAATTTAACATTGTGTTTGCCGTACGATCAAAGGTATGGGAAGATTGTACGGCAAACATAATAATAAGCTACGAATAAACAATCAGTGGTATTAATTTTTGGCTTATGCACCACTTCACTTCCGTCAGACATGGATAATTAGATTAATCTATTACAACTCTTTCATAAAATAAAGACTATCTTTCTTGTGCTGGATACCTCAGCTTTTTGTACTGTCGTTTCTTTGACTAATACATTTCATTTTTATGAAAGTTAATGCCTAAAATAGTCTTTCTTAAAAATATTCGAATTCACCAAACATATTTTAGACAAATTTCAACCAGAATAAATCATAAAAACAACGGTTTTTTTAACGCAAATTAACTAATTATAATTAGATATAAGTTAGCATTCTATGCAAATTGCTGCTTACAAAGCATACCTACACCACCATAATGTAATTAGAAAGCTTTAGGAGGCAGGTCACTCTTAAATGTTATGTTTGGGTCTTTTCTCTTAACGATAAAAGTTTTTAAGTATGCGACACATTGCTTTAGTTTGTGCATTTTTGACATTAATACTCTAATCATATTTACTCAAGGTAAATAAATGCTTCTCTTGTAATTAATTTTAACTTTTAATCATGTTTTTTTTTTTTTTTTTTGCATGGTATTTAATCATTATCATAATCGGTAGCTAATAACTCTTGATTTTTACGAAGCTGTTTGAAGTTATTCGAAGATATTTTATTAAATTATACGCTGAGGATTTAGCTAAAAACATGCTTATCAAGTATACAGTTGCATACATTAATCTTTAAATAAAGCGACTGTTGTCAAAATTTATAATAAAAACTTGAATAAAAAAAAAAGAATCTAACTTTCTTTTGAAGACATACAATTTATGCTTATACTACTAAGCAATCCGCAAAATACAAGTATGAGCTGCATTTGCACACTTTAAAAGAGAAATATACAACAACAATCACATTTAGTATAGTTATTTATTTATCGATTTGAGAATTTCAATAACTTAATTTAAATGCATTTTATTTTCTAAAAGTTAATGCACAAAAATATTTTTTTAAATACCCGATTTCAGAAATTTCAATTTGTACGAATTTCAACTCCCAATAAATCAATAATAAATCTATATTTTTTACGTAAGTTAACTAATTATACTTAGATAAATAAGCATTATATGCAAATTGATGCTTACAAAGCAAGACCTACCTTGACATAATGTAATTAGAAAGCTTTAAGTAGCAGATGGCTCTAAAATATTATGTTAGCATCATTTCTCTTATTCAAGAAGTTTTTATGTATGTGAGACAGTGTTTCAGTTAATGAATTTTTGACATTAATATTCTAATCGTATTTACGCAAGGTAAATAAATGATTCTCTTGTAATTAGTTGTGCTTTTTGATTATCTTTTTACGTAGTATTTAATGATTTGTTAACCAATGTTATTTACGACACTGCTTGAAGATATTCCAAGACATTATGTTAAATTATACGTTGAGGTTTTATCTGAAAACATGCTTATTAAGTATATCGTTGCATAAATTAATTATTAAGTAAATCGATCTTCTTCAAATGTAATAAGAAAAACAAAAGTGAAAACAAAATAATTAGTGTTAGAAAATTATATCCATTAATAGTTTGTTTTCAAATAGATAGATTAAAAGCAACAGTTATATAATTTTTGGTGCATTTTCTGTACTTTTAGTGAAATGTATATTTATAAAATTTTATTATTTGACTAAAACACACAATTACAAAGAACTAGATTATCTCGCTTTAAACCCCAGCCTTTTCTCTTATTTATTTTTTTCACATATATAGAAAATATTTATGAGTACGAAGACATCCCGTTTATACTTATCCAGCTCAGCAGATTCATCAAAATATGAATGTGAGCTGCATTTGCATACTTTAAAAGAGAAATATACTACATAATCACACCTAATATATTTATTGGCTTATCAATTTATGAATTTAAATAAATGAATACATATAGTGCAAGAGCCGACAGCACAAATACCTAAAGTATCGAGCACAAGAAACAAACCTTTTTTTTTGGGGGGGGGAGTGTAGTAATAGAGGAAACTAATGATCCATGTCTGCCGTAAGTAAAGTGGTGCATAATCAAAAAATGAATACGACTAGTGATTTACTCATAAATTTAGCATTATGTTTGCCGTATGATCAAAGGTATGGGAAGATTGTACGGCAAACATAATAGTAAGCTACGAATAAACCATCAATGGTATTAATTTTTGGCTTATGCACCACTTTTCTTCCGTCAGACATGGATAATTAGATTAATCTATTACTACTCTTCCATAAGATAAAGAATTTCTCTCTTGTGCTGGATATCTTAGCTTTTTGTACAGTCGTCTCTTTGACTAACACATTTCATTTTTATGAAAGTTAATGCCTAAAATAGTCTTTCTTAAAAATATTCGAATTCACCAAACACATTTTGGACGAATTTCAACCAGAATAAATCATAAAAACAATGGTTTTTTTACGCAAATTAGCTAATTATAATTTGATAATTTAGCATTCTATGCAAATTGCTGCTTACAAAGCATACCTACACCACCATAATGTAATTAGAAAGCTTTAGGAGGCAGATCACTCTAAAATGTTATGTTTGCGTAAGTCTATTTTTTTAATTTAAGTTAACTAATTATAAGTAGATAAATAAACATTATATGCATATTGCTGCTTACAGTGCAATAGCTACCCGACATAATATAATTAGAAAGCTTTAGGTAGCAGATGGCTCTAAAATTATTATGTTAGCGTAATTTCTCTTAATGATGAAGTTTTTAAGTGTATGACATGTTATTTTAGTTAATGCATTTTTGACATTTTATTCTAATCGTATTTACGCATGTAGATAAGAGTTTATCTTATAAATAGTTTTGCTTTTTAATATTTTTTTACATGTTATTAAATGATATGTTATCTACTGGTATTTACGAAGCTCTTTGAAGTTATTCAAAGACATTTCATTAAATTATACACTTAGATTTTTTTCTGAAAACATCCTTATTATCTATTTTGTTGCTTAAATTATTCTTTAAGGGAAGCGACAATCTTCAAAAGTAATAATAAAAACTTGAGTAGTAAGAAAATAACACAGGCCTGCAAATTGAGAGTCATAACTTCCTCTCTAGAATTTGAGAGGTGATTCTAGGGTATTTTGGTGCGCTGATTACGAATATGTACTTTGTTTTTTTCTATCACCTTCAGATTTTTCAAAAAAAGATACAGATAGAAAATAGAAAAAAAACACAAGTTTTCACATAAAAAATATAAATTTAAAAAAGTACATTACTTTTAACATAAAAAACAACTAAAATATAGTAATAACTTATTACTAATCTAAACTACATGTAAATTTTATTTGTGGAACCTGATCCTTTTTTCCTGGAAGCTTCGGTTGTACGATTTTCGCTTAAATTTCCGGTTTGGATCGTCGCGCTTCAACAACCAGCAGTAGTCCGCCACCATGCTAGTATTCCATCTTTCTTGATATCGGACTTCTAGCTCTTTCAAATCTTGGTGAAATCTTTCGCCTTGTTCTTCGCTAACGGCTCCTAGATTTTCTGGGAAGTAATTTATGTGCGAATTTAAGAAATTAAGTTTAATGATCATATTACAACCCATTACACCAAAATTTGTAACCATTTTGGCCACTATTTGTTTATAGTCGGAGCTTTTATTGTTCCCCAAAAAGTTTTTCACCACTTTCTTAAATGACTGCCATGCTTGCAACTCGATATCATTAAGTTTTTCATCGAACTTTTCGTCCGACATTAATTTTCTTAAATCAGGCTTAAAACGTATCCAAGATAACTTTTGTAAATACTTTTTACAAAGTCTGTAATGCTGTTTCGTTGTTTTTTCACCATAAATTTCCCGCAAATATAACAAAAACAATTCGGAGAATTTAAACAGCTTCGCGATGACATTTTAAAGGTTATGTTGCAAGATGCGCACTTCAACTGTTAATTTTCTAAATCAGTGCGGGTACTTATACAAAAATCCTTTGGTTTATCTTTATTACACCCTTTTCGACTAATATTTACAACAATTAGGTTATATTACCTAATCATTATGTATTAATGAGCTGATTACTAAATTAAGTCAAAATGGCCCGTTTTCAACATGGTTAATGTGAATTACTTATACTTATTATGTAGTAATTAACAAATTACTGTTTTGAAGTAATTTCTATGTCACCTTACACTAATTAAATGCAATAAAAATTAAGCTGAAGTAATTTAATGACGTTTTATAAATTTTAAAATGTAGACGATCAAACATTTTTCAGCAAACTCTTAAATATTCAATATCTAAAAATCCTGACGTGATGGAATTTTTTTATTATTTTTCTCGTAATCAGCACATTAGAAACTATAGAAAAAGTTACTCAGATTTCAAAGAGGAAAACCATTGCAGACCTGTGATTAATGTTAGAAAAATATACACATTAATTCTTTGTTTAAAAGACAACTTCCTAAAGCTTTCGATACATTTTTCTGTGTTTTTAGCGAAATATATTGTTATAGAATTTTTTGATTTGACTGCAAAAGAAAGTTACGAAGAACCATGCGACTCAGTCCTAAACCTCACCCCCTTTTTTAATTCAAATTTTCACAACAGTAGTAAATTCTTATGCGTGGTACTCAGTGCATAATTTTTAAAACATCTCAGAAAAAAAGAAGAATCGTTTGAAGACATGCAGTTTTTGCTTATACACCTAAGCAGATTCTGCAAAATACAAGTGTGAGCTGCATTTGCATATTTTAAAAGAGAAATGTACCACAAGAATCACATTTAATATATTTATTTACTTATCGATTCAAAAACTTAAATAAGTTAATCTAACGCATTTGATTTTTATGAAAGTTAGTGCACAAAATCTTTCTTTAAAATATTTGAATTCAGCAAATTCAATTTATACAAATTTCAACTCCCAATAACTCACCAAGAAATCTATATTTCTTATGTACATTAATTAATTATAATTAGATAAATAAGCATTATATGCAAATTGCTGCTGACAGTGCAATAGCTACCCGACATAATGTAATTAGAAAGCTTTAAGTAGCAGATGGCTTAAAATTATTATGTTAGCATTATTTCTCTTATTGAAGAAGGTTTTAAGTGTGTGACATGTTATTTTAGTTAATGCATTTTTAACATTATATTCTAATCGAATTTACGCAAGGTTAATAAGTGTTTCTCTTGTATTTAGCTTTGCTTTTTGATCATACTTCTTTACATGTTATGGCATTCTTATTAATCATATTTACGAAGTTGTTTGAAGTTATCCGAAAATTTATTTTTTAATTATACGCTGAGATTTATCTGGAAACATGTGTAATAAATAAGTCGTTGCCTAAATTAGTCTTTAAATAAAGTAATTGTCTTCAAAAGTAATAATAAAACTGAATCAGTAACAAATTAATTGATGCTGGAATATATACTATATATATATGTGTTTGTTAATAGTTTTGTTTTAAAAAATAGTACCATAAAACTATTCAATCAATCATGTGTTTAATAAATGTACTATAACATTTGAGCGTGAGACGGTTTTTCTGCATTTTCACAATAGTGATTATAAATATGAATGTATACACATACCGGGTGTCCCAAAAATGACTGATGGATTTTAAAATTCAAGAACTTGCAAACGGTGACAACAATCTAAAAAATTTTTTGCAGGAGGGTTATGCATAATGTCGGGAGTTTTTTTTTTTACTGTATTTTTTATTTTAGTTTGCATCTCAAACAATAGGTGGCCCTGACGGCGATTGAAAGCCAGGTCGACGCTTCACTCAGCACTGATCACCTGGCCTTCAATCGCCGTCAGCGCCACCTATTGTTTGAAATCCGAACTAAAATAAAAAATTACGGTAAAAAAACTCCTGACATTATACATAACCCTCCTGCAATTTTTTTTTAAATAACTGTCACCGTTTGCAAGTTATTGAATTTTAAAATCCATCAGTCATTTTTGGGACACCCGGTACATTAATCGTGCTAAAATATGTTTCATATCTCTTCATTCTAGATTTTTGTTAAAAATCATTCTGTTAAAATAAAATTGTTTACAGCTTTTTTAATAGAATATCTATAAGCAAAAAACACGCACCAAATCCTTAAAAGGTAAAAATATATATTATTAACAATTTTATATTCTTTTAAATATATTTATCAATTTATACACTCTTTTTTAGATTTATGATACAATAGAAAATAAAAATAACAAATTCGCAATTTATTATAAAATTCTTCTTTGAAAATGTCCTGTAAGAAATCAAAATTTTTGAAAAAAAAATCTTTATCGCTATCTTTTATTTCATATGTCTTGTGTTTGACAGATTTGCCTGTTTTCCTCGAAATTCAATTAAAAATCTCACCCTACCAAAAATTTTATGTTGTAAAGTTTTCTTAGATTAATGCATATTTTGAGGTTAATTAAAAAAATCTATAGGTTAATGATAGAAAAAATTTCGAACTCCATGACGATGAAACTATTAATTAATTCTTTAATCACTATCAACAATTAAAACTGTGATCTGTCAACAGCATTGATGTTAATAGCGATAAATATTCCATGCAATATAAATTAAAGTGGTTGACATTAAATTGCTTTTCTCTTTGATAAAAAAAATAATAAAACCGATAAATCATTTTTAAAGAAATTAATTTTATTTTTTTTTCTTCTTTTGAGCTGTGTAAAAACTTAAAAAAAAGAAAGAAAGAAAGAAAGAAAAAAGAAAAAAAACAGCTGTGAAGAAAGTAGCTATAAAATCAGTATATCACATTTATTAATATTTTTATTATTTAATATTAAATGCAATATGTTTTAATTGTATTTTCCTTTTAATCAAGTAATCAAAACTTATAAAATAACAATTTTATAAGTTTTGAGAAAATAAAATATAAATGTAATGTTTTATAAAGAAAGTAAAATTTAAAGATTTAATTTTCTGCTAAATAAAGAAAACAATAGCCAAGTTTAAATTTTCGCTGTTTGCTGATGATAAAATTAAATATATTTTTTTTAAATGAGCATCAATATATATTATAAAATAATTTTGATGAAAAGAAAATAACAGTAACAACATACACATTTACATTTACAATGTGAATGCTAAAAGCAGTTTAATACTTTTTATTAGAAATGAACATTTGAAATCACTGATATTATATTGGTAAAATTAAGTACATACTTTATAGTATTTTTTTTTTCTATGATGAGACAAATTTGATATAAAGAAATATTTTTGTATGCAAATTATCAATAAAAATATACCTAAGTGAACCAAATATTTCTATTCTCCCCTAATAGAATTGTTTTTTCAAGCAAATGAAATATTTTGTTCACATAAAATATTTTTAAATATTTTACATTGAACGTTATTTTACAGGATTATGTTTAATATAAAATTTGTATATGAGTTGATAGAACGCCACAGCATGTTCTTAACGTGTACCCGCGTCTACAATTATTTTTAAATTAATCTTTAAATTTACTTTCAGCACAGAAATTACGCCCGGAAATATTGAAAATCATTTTGTTTCGGCATATTTAATATTCAAGTAATTAATATTTTGGGGTTTTTTTTCCATACAAAACCTTAACATGAAAAATAAATTTTGTCAATTTTATAATCAATAGTGTTTTTTATGAAGTCTTGTATTATTTTCACCATTTCAAAGTTTGAAATGAACCAAACTGATAATCTTTAAGTATATGAAATTACACATTTTTTATTAGATGGGTTATTGTAAAAGAAATCCATGAGTACTATATTATTTTCATCTTTCACATTAAGTTTAAACAATTCGAAAGATTAATGAGACATTTAGGAGAAATTATTTTGACAGCACAGGAAGTAAAGTATTGCTTTTTTTAAAACATAAAACGGAAAATGGGATGAAACAATTCATAATAAATGATTTGAGGTTTGAGGTTTATTATTGAAATAATTTCTGTGAATATTAAACAGATAAAATGCTATTAAAAATTTTCAATGAGTATATATAAACAAGAGACTCCGATGAAAACTAATATAAATTCTTCAATAACAAGATTTTTTTAACATTGCACTTCTTGAAAATTTTCCTATTAAAGACAGTAAAAAATAATATATATATATATATATATGTGTGTGTGTGTGTGTGTGTGTGTGTAGGATGAGATTCAGATTTTAAAGACGCAAAGCAAATTTATTCATATAATTCCAGCGCCTTAAGGGGGGTCCGGGATGTAGTCCGGATATAATCTTATGGTAAAAATTTGTAATCTTTTGTGATGGTTAACCATATCATTAATAAACAAATTCACATGATAAAACTTATCCAATTTTTTTAATTAATTTTTTTATTGTTAAAAAAGTGAGATAAACTAAAATAGTTATAACTATAATAGATGTTTAGTAACATAAAATTTAAGAAATAATATCATAGTATTTTCCATGCGAGCGTAAAAATATATAATAGTAAAAAGTTAAAGGACGACATTAAAAAATATAGCTACAAATTGTAAACTGCTTTATTGATTAATATGTTAAAAGAATAAGAAGAGTATATAATTGCCAATAGCTACGTTTTTCAGAAGAGGATTTTCTAAATAGAAGATTTTGCTTTAATAGAAGATTTTTCTGATTAAATGATGCCAAGATTTCTGTTCAGAAATAGTGATGCTAATTAATAACATCAATAAATAATTATAATTTTTCAGGATAAAAAGTTCTCAAACAGAAATGTTTGCGGTTTCTTTTAAAATATGGAAATTTTAACAAATAAAAAAAAGTTATTGAATCGACATCACAAGAATAATTTACCCTCAAAAGCTTTTTAACAAGTATTAGAGTACAATTAATAGTCCTCAGGCATTAACTATTTCTCTTTTTTAAAAAATCGTTTAAATATTCTTTCTATTCCCTTCAACAATTCGTAATTGAAATGAATCAAACTTATGTCATCTAAAAGTATGGGAAATTGTGTTTAATTTGTCAGATTTGATATGTGAAAAAAATCTAAATACTCTATAATATTCTTTTTCAATATTAAGTGTAAACAATTCGATATATTAATGAAAGTTTTAACAGAAATTGCTTTGACAGCAGAAAATAAAATATTGTTTTTTTTAGCTGAAATGAAAAATTGTGATGGGATTGTGTTTTATTTCAAAATAAAAGATTTGGTTATTGATCTATATTAATAAAAAGAACTTTGAAAAAAATGATGGACATAAATTAATTTAAAAATTAATCTTTTTAGTATAAACCTGTGCATGTGCATTAGGGACTTGGATAAAAATTTATATTTATTGTTTAATATTCATTATTTTAAACATTTTAGAACTTGAATTTATTTTTTTTCATAAAAAAGACTATAGGACAACAAAAAAAAATAATTAACGTAGATTATTAAGAAGCTAAGGAAATTTGCTGACATAATCCCAATACCTTAAAGGTAAATCAAATTTGTAATACACATTTGGTAAAAGAAAATATGAATAACAAAATATAAATATGAATTTTTCATAGAAAATTTTGAAATATTTAATGATACAAGTCAAAATGAATTTATTTAATCTTATTTCTGTACAATGTAAAAGATTTATATCTGTTGTTTAACATTCAGCATTGTATTAAACATTTTAGAAATGAAAGTTTTCTTTTTAATAAAAAAAAAAGGCCATAGTGAAAAAATACTGATGTAGATTATAAAGATGCAGAGCAAATTTGCTTATTTAATCCGAGTTTTAAAAATAAATTAAATTTATAATAGATGTTTGGTAACAGAAAATACAAAGAATAAATTCTTTGAATTTTTCATGGAAAACAGTTAATGATACAAGGCAAAGTGAATCTATTTAATCATAATTCTGTGCATTGTAGATTTCTAAAAATTTATATATATTATTTAATATTCAGTATTTTATTAAACTTTTAGAACTTGAAGTTTTCCCTTTTCATAAAAAATCTATAGTAAAAAAATATTGATGGAGATAATAAAGAAGCAGAGCAAATTCGCTCATATAATCCGAGTACTTTAAAAATAAATCAAATTTGTTATAGATGTTTATTAACAGAAAATATGAAAAATAAATTCTTTGATTTTTTTTTCATGGAAAATTTTGAAATGTTAAATGATACAAGGCAAAAAGAATCTATTTAATCATAATTCTGTGCATTATATACTTCTATAAAAAAATATATAGTTTAATATTCAGTATTTTAAATACTGTAGAACTTGATACTTTTCTTTTTTTAATAAAACAAAAGAGTCTATAGAAAAAAAAAAAATACTGACGGAGATTATAAAAATGCAGAGCAAATTTACGGATATAATCCCAGAACCTTAAAAAAATCAAATTTGTAACAGATATTTAGGAAAATATGAAGAATAAAATCTTTGAATTTTTCACAGAAGATTTCGCAATACAAGGCAAATTATTAAGTAAACATTTAAATATAAATGTTTATTCTCTGCAAAATGTAAACAGATCTACTGATTAATATGGTTAAAGAACAAGGTGAATACTATACGTACAACTGTCACAATTGATTGGAAACGTTTTACTAAATAGAAAACTTTGTTTCATTCAATACAAGATTTCTGTAATTAAATAAATCTATGATTTCTGTGATAAAATAGTGATGATAAACTGTCGTAGTAGCTGGCAATTAAGACCGTAAAAACCTCTATAAGTAATTTCAAAATTTCACTCTTTTTTTTTTTTTTTTTTTTTTTTTTTTTTTGGAAAAAGAGAATATTTAATATAGCATTTTCTGTGTTTAAAAAAGCATGTTTCTAGCACATTAAAATTTAGATTTTTCTTTTAAAACGCTATAATTTTAACAAAAAAATAAAATAATTTAAGCATAAAATGTATTTAACAAATATTAGATAATCATAGATAGTTTCACAGCATTAAAAACATTTTTAATAAAATCATTTTAAAATGCTCTTCAAGAATTAAAAATCAATATAAACCAAAATTGTGTCATCTAAAAATATATGAAATTGCATTTATTTTATGAGATTTGGTATTTGAAAAGAAAAAGAAACTGAGTATTATAATATTTTCTTCTTTGACTTATGTTTGAACAATTCGAAAGATTAACGAAACATTTAGAAGAAATTGCTTTGAAAGATGGAAATAAAATATTGTATTTTTTTAGCTAAAATGAAAAATGTTATGTTTCAAAATAAAAGATTCGGTTATTAAAATTTATTTAAGAAAGAACTTTTGTGAATATTATCGACATTAAATGTATTTAATCTTTTAAAATCAAATCTATATAATTATAACATTGTCGTTGTGGACATCGCTGAAATCTCATGTCTTTTCTTTACTATATCCAGTTATTTAAAAATTACAGAAATGAAATTTTTTTTTTAAAGAACTACTACAGAAACATAAAATATAGGCAAATTGAGCTTATAAAAACGCTGAACAAATTTACTGATATAATATAATCTCAGTGGCTTAAAATTAAATCAAATTTTTAACAGCTGCTTGACAATAGAAAATATAAAGAGTACAGTGTTGGGATTTTTCAAGAGAGCCATGAAATATTTAATAATACCACGTAAACCACTGAGAAACCATTTAAAAAATAATCAATTTATAATCAACAATATTGAATAATATATTCAAGGAGCAACAAGAGTATATAAATTGCAACTGCTACAGATTTTTGGACAATTAGTATAACATTATAAACTTTAGCATAAATCTTTAGACTTATAATGTATAACGTTCCTGTGATTAAATAGCTCTAAGACTTCTGTAACGAAATAGCTATGCTAAATTTTTGTAGCGTTTGACAGATATGACAATGATAACGTATGTAACTAATTTTAAATTTCCTCTGAATTGTTTTATTTTTTTTCAAGAAAAAATATTCCTACAATTTTTGTATAAAATTTAAAAATTTATGTTCTTAACACAAAATAAAATCATTTGATATATATAGCAGTTTTAATAACTTAAAAAAATTACGGAAAACTTAACGCCAAAATAATTTACGTGTAAAAGCTATTTAATATGCATTAGAATACAATTAGTAGTTCTGAGGCATTAACAATCTTTAAAAATATCTGTTTTAAAATGCTATTCAGTAATTAAAAATCGCTGTAAATCAAAATTAAAAATCTAAAACTATATGAAATTTCACTTATTTTACTAGGTTTGGTATTTGAAAAAAACTAAGTACTCTATTATTTCTTTCTTTCATATTAATTTAAACAATTTAAAAGATTAAGGAAAGCTTTAAGAGAAATTGCTTTCACAGCAGGAAATATATATACTTTATAAAGCTAAAATGAATAATGGGATAGAACTGTGTTGTATTTTTTGTAAAAAAATTCATTTTTAAGTTATATTAATAAAAGAAACTTTGCGAGTATTATTGATTTTTAAGGCATAAATCTTTTTAAAAATGACCCTATTTAATAAAAAAGCCTGTACTTGGGAGACTTCGATAAATACTATTTATCGAAGTCTATTATATAATATCTATAAGTGATTTTAAATTTTCACTTAATTCATTTATTTTATTTTATTAGTTCATTCTTTAACATTCAATTTTTTAAACTTTATCAGAGCGTGAAATCTTTTTCTTTTTCATAAAAAAAATCATAGAAAAATAATTATTGGCTGAAATTATAAAAACGCTGAAACAATTTATCAGTATAACCTCATTATTTTGAAAATAAATCTAATTTGCAATAGATGTTCGACAACAGAAAATATAAATAATTGGAATTTTTCATGAGAGCCTCGAGAAATTTTATGATAAACTACAAAGAGACTTCTTTAAATTATTTTTGATCTGTACAATTTTAAACTGATCGATTGCATTATATGTTTAAGGGGTCATAGGACTTTTTAATTTGGAAAAAATGAAAAAAAATGACTACTTTCAACATTTAATATCTTAAAATGTATATGTTTTCAAAAAACAATTTTTGGAATGATGAAAGGTATAAGAATGTTATTTCATTTCATATATTTATAAAATTACAATATGCAGAATTAATACTTACTGGGAACTTCAAACTGTCAGACATTTGCGGAGCAGAAAATTGCCATGACAACTTACACGCAGGATCACAAAATAAATTTCGCACCTTGATCAACAATTTTGGTGCCCAATTATACTCTAAATTATAATAATTACTCTGAACCTAAATAAATGTGTATTTAAAGTTTTTTTAATGCTTTTAATGAGACATTTTATTTAGTTTATACAAAATTTTGAAATTTTCAACACTATAACCACCTAAAAAAATTGTTTTTCAACAATAAACATTTAAATTTAGGTTCAGTTTATACAGACTAACATGAAATATGTTTTCTGATAATTTCATGAAAAATTATTGAACCGTTTTCAAGTAATCCTGCGCGTTATGCTCGAAAACCTCTCTCTGAGAAAAATGACTTTAAAGTTTCATTTTACCAAAACAAATCATTTGGCGCTTCGTTTGTTTTAGGCTATAACTCGAGTAATTATAAAAAAAAATTTAATGCGGTTTGTTTTATAATGTTCAGAAACGCTTATCCATTTCATATATATATATATATATATATATATATATATATGTAATAAAACGAGGACGATGTTCTATAATAGTGTATAATCACTAATAGAATACCATGTTGGTTGTAGAATACTACTATTCACTAAGATTCAATAGTGGGATGAGCAGTCGTTCTGGTAAGTGGATAAGCCATGGATTTGTTCTCGTAGGAGTTTCTCCAATAACAATGCAAGAAAATCAGTGTTTTAGTTCTTTATTATTTAGAGCACGAACTTAAGTTACTCCACAGATCACCGTTCCACACATCTATCACTACGGCCTTCGCTCACTAAGCTGCAACATTCCGGCGTTCTACAATCTCGGAAAAAATGACATTTCTAATTCAGCGGAGAAATAAAACGCGCGTCTTGATAGTTTAAAGAAAAGGTGCATTCTACTCTCCTGAAAAGCCAAATGAAAAAATCATTTTCACGACAAAACTAGCGCCCTCCTACTCCGCGTCAATCATTTTAAAAATCCAATCAGGATGGACTCGAGCCTCTAACGGACAAAATGATCAATTCTAATTGGCCGTAATAGGCGGTCTACTGGCAAGAACTATATTTTTTCCTCGGAACACTAAGCCCTTTAGCAACGCGTAGTAACACTTGTCACGCGATGTTAAAAAATAAAAAATAAAATTAAAATCGCAGGAATATGCCAGAAAGTAAAAAGCTTACGAAATACTTCCCGCCTTTTTGAGAAGCAAGAAATAATTTATTAATAACTAAAGTAAGAAAAAGAATTTTAGCTGTTACAAGACGAAACTAAGATTGAAATATGTTCCACAAATTTAGAATTGAAGCTAAGAGAGAATAAAAAAAAAATGGCGCAATTTTTTTTTTTTTTTTTTTTTTTTTTTTTTTTTTTAAATTTTATTACAAATCCCCCCTCCCAGAAAGACGGGTGAAAAAGTAGGTCTGAGACCTGCAATTTCACAGAAAAGGAGATGATGCAGACTTAGCTCACGAAGTTGTTGATATAAGTAATAATAATTAGATACTGAATAAAAAAAAAATTTAAATTAATTTCTCTTTTTTTTATATAAATATAGAATTCAAATTTAAAAACACCAAGGTGATGCGTGGAATAACTTTAAATTTAAATACAATAAAATAGGCATCAGTACAAATACAAGATGTAATCTTGTTTAAAGTACACATCATAAAGTAATTTGAAAATATAAACAATTACCCATAGTAATAACATAAAAATGAAACATAAAATTGAAAAACAATAACGTTAAATTCTTTTTTAACAATGTCAAATCTAGAAATCAATTTTTAAAAGTTTATTTCAAAAATCTTCTTAAAGTCATATTTGGAATGGCATAGTTCATTACCTCATTTTAAGGATGTCTAATTCATTTAACTGTCCAAATTCATCAGCTAACATTATAATATTAGTTCAGTTTTTGTGTGAGTAAGTCCTTGAACATTCATAACAGTTCCATTTTGGAATCTTTGTGAAAATACTTTTATAATTGTATTTTTAATTAATAACACATTTTATAATATAGTAATAATAAAATTTAACAATGTAAATAATAAACAATATAATTAAGAAACATAATAAGGAAAAATATCAATAATAATAAATATCATAAGTGTAAGTAAATCTCATAATGGGTATAAGTAAATCTCATAATGGGTATAAGTAAATCTCTTAATAAGTAATAATAAATATCACAAAAGACATTCTTTAAATACTTAATCTCGTTTATCTAATCTCATATTTTTGGGATGAAATATAGAGAGAAGTGGAATAAAATAAAAAATGCAATCAACTATGAAATCATTTACTTAATCTGGTAATCCGAGTACAGGATTAAGTAGGAATATGTACAAAAAAAATTAAAATATAATATGATAAATTAAAATAAAATAAAGATAAATAAAAATTTTGTTCATGTTTGAGAATGCACGTGACCTTTAAACTACTAAGATTCTTAAAAAGAAATATTAATAAATGATAAAAATAAAAAACAAGATCTATTCATGTCAAATAATTACGCAATAAATATTCTCTCGGTGTGATAAAACATTGCAAGATGCAAGTAGGAAAGAGAAAAAGAAACAAAATTATATTATAATTGACATGTAATTGGACTGGAATGCAGAAGCAAAGAAAGAGAGAAAGAAAAAAAAATATATTAAAATAAAGTGATAAAAATTTTACTTGGCAAATAATTAATTTAATAATTGATAGATTAAACTTAATATTACAAATAGGTTCAGTTGAAAGAAAGAAAAAAAATATTCTAAGTAGAGTAATTCAGTACAGAATAAGAAATTTCCACTTTGTTCGTCTACGCCGGCATAAATAAACAAATATAAAAATTTCCAGACAAGTGACACTCTCGCTGCAGTCAAGAGATATCATTGCCATTCTGTGAGAATTACAGGATATTATCTGAATTAAAATATGAAAAGAAATTTACTGTTTAAGAGAAAAAATTATAAAATGATAAACTAGAGATATAGTTTAAGCTACAGTTTTTACCTGAGTTTGTTGTTGTTGATTAGGGGGTTGTTGCTCATGACTTAATTTAAATTTATCAGGGGAATAATAAGGCCTTAATTTAGATACATGTACTATTTCTGAACTTTTGAACTGGTTTTGCCTATCAATTTCAAAATTTACTTCGGATAATTTGTTAAGAATTTTATAAGGGCCACTAAATACTTGTGACAACTTTCTAGTATTAGGGTACTGAAATTCTTCATAGATAACTAGATCTCCTATTTTAAATTTTGGTTCGATATAATCTTTATCATAATATCTTTTATTTTTTAAATGAAATTCATCAGTTCTTGTTTTAGCAATTTTAAGTGCTTCATGAACAGGGGGATAATAATTTTGTTGTAAGGGGGAGTCATAGGGTAATTGGCCAAAAAGCAAGTACGCAGGTGGAAATTTGGTAATAGAATGGGGTGTATTATTATATTCATTAATTACCTCAGTTAAAAGCTTAGTCCAGGGAATTTTAGAGGTAGTGGAGTTTACTTTACATTTTAATCTAGTTACTATTGTCTGATTTACTCTTTCACATTTCCCATTCGTTTGTGGATGATGGGCAGTGGTCAAACGTTGTTTAATATTATGATTTCGCAGGAATTTTTTGAATCTTGAAGAAGTAAAAGCGGCATTCCTGTCACTAAGTATTTTTTGAGGGGACTGTACACTTGAAATCTTACTAAAACAGAATAATTGTTGAGGGATTTTGATATTGAAAATTTGTTTCAGACAATTTGTATAAGTTTCTGTAGTGACACTTTTGGAAGGAAATGCCCAAACATATCTTGTGGCATGGTCTATTATAATATGGAGATATTTTTTTGTAGAATTATAATAATTGAACCCTCCTACAGTATCAACAGACAGACAGTCAAAAGGTTGATCTGTAGTGGGCATAGCTTGTAATAAGCCAAATTTTTTCTGTCTAGGTTTTTTATTTTTCTGGCAAATATCACAGTATTTAACAAAGTTAGTAATGTCTTGGGTCATATCTGGCCAATAATAGTTAGGAGAAATTAAATTTTGCATTTTTTGAACACCAGGGTGACCAAACTGTTCATGAGCAACATTAAGCAATTTTTTTCTTAGGGACATGGGAACTACCACTTTACGAAAACCTTTTCTTTTAACTATAATCAGTCCATTGTCATTAATATAATTTGATCCACACACATTTTCTTTTTCTTGCATCTCAATAATCTCTTTAACGTCAAGAAGAAAAGTAAGGGGCTTACAAAAATGAGAAATAGGGTTTCGGGACAACATGTCGGCTTCGACATTTGTAGATCCCTTTAAGTACTCTATTTTGTAATCGAACATACTTAACTTCAATGACCACCTAAATAATCGACCTCTTAAATGTTTGACATTTTTTAACCAAACAAGAGATGCATGATCAGTATGGATAGTAAATTGTACACCGTGAAAGTAATGATAAAATTTATCTAAAGTATCAATGATAGCAAGACACTCTAGTTCGGTAATGAAATAATTTTTCTCATAACTTCTCAATCCTCTAGAAAAATAAGCAATTGGATGTAAAAAGTTATTATGGTCGGGTTGTTTAAGAACTGCACCTACCGCTACCTGAGAAGCGTCAACAAACATGTGTAGGGGTAATTTTGGGTCATAAATCTTTAAAATTGGTTTAGCAATGAGGGCATCTTTTAATTTTTTAAAAGAGTTTTGACATTCAGTATTCCATTCCCAAATAGTATCTTTCTTAAGTAATATATTTAGGGGGTGTCTAATTTCAGCATATTTGTCAATAAATTTATGATACACATTTATAGAACCAAGAAATCTTTGTAATTCTTTAGTGTTAGTAGGAGGTTTTAATTTTTTAATCGTTTCTATATTAGTATTAGCTGGAGTTAAAGTTCCAGTTTGGATTTCATACCCTAGAAAATTGATTTGTTTTTGAGCAAAAGTACATTTAGATAATTTTAATTTAATATTTTCTATTCGGCATAAATCAAAAATTTGGATGAGATGCTGTATATGTTCATCTATTGATTTAGAAAAAATAATTATATCATCAAAATAATAACAAGCAAAGTCTATTTTATATTTTGTAAGAATTCTTCTAATTGTCCTGTTGAAAATTGGGGGGCCTACCTTTACACCAAAGGGGAGAACATTCCATTCCCAGAGCCCACAATTAGTAGTAAAGGCTAACTTTTCGGAATCGGCTGGGTGAATAGGTATGTGCCAATAGCCTGAGGCTAAATCTAGTGTAGAGAAATATTGGGCACCACTTAATTTGTCTAAAATTTCATCTATTCGGGGTAAAGGTTCAGCGTCATTTTTCATGATAGAATTTAATTTTCGGTAGTCAACACACATTCGGGTTTTTTTACCTTCATCTCGTTTATTTACTAACGTAACTGGAGAAGAGTACGGGCTATAACTTTCTTTAATTAACCCAGCAGCTAATAATGATTGGATTTGCTGAGATATTTCTTTTTCATCAGCAGTGGATGTACGATAAGGCCTCAAAGATATTGGTAGGTCAGATTTAAGATAAATACGCTGAGGTTCAATATTAATTCTCCCTACATCATATTTATTTTTTGCAAAAATATCTAAATAATCCCTTAAAAGTTCCCTTACATTTTTATTTTGAATAGCATTCAGATCCCCCAATAGATTATAATCATCATTATTAGTTCGCGACAAGGATTGAGGAGTTATGGTATTTCCATAATCGGGTTGCACAGTAGTATCATTTTTTATAATATCAAAATGAAGCAATTCTAAGTTATCACTGGATATGTTGACATATGGGTTTAACGAAATATTGTCTTGTAACACCTGGCTTTTTGCACAATCAATTTTTAATTTAAATTTGGCACAATCAGGTAAACCTAAAATAGCATAGTCCAAATCAAGTTGACTTACTAAAAAATTAACATATCTCTTTATATTACCAAATTTAATACATAATCGACAAGATTTATTAATTGTAAGAGTTCCTTGTGCCTGTCTGATAGTAATAGGGGTAACATTATGTAAATTACCATTTAAATATCGAACAAATTTGAGGGGTAAAATTGAGACAGTTGATCCACTATCCACCACACAATACACTTTGTTATTGCCCACATATCCAGGGATGATTAATTGTCAAATATTATTAGTAGGGGGTGGTTGAATATGAGCAGGAGTTTGAGCTTGACAGGAATTTGTGTTAAATATACAACTCCTCTCCCAATGATATGCATTTTCGATGCCTCTGTTTAAACATATACGGCACGGACGACTTGGGTAGTTATTTTGATAATGAGTTGCAGGCATTCTAGGAGTGAAAAACCTAGGATTAAAATTTTGGGATGGATTGTTTGGAGTAGGTCGAGTCCAATGTCTGGGCTGAGGATTGGGATTGTGCATTGGTCTAGTTTGTTGAAAATTTCTATTGCCGTTATTAGAGGTATGAATTGGAATCGCTGCTAATTGTTTAGCAATGCGAAACCATTCACGAGTATTGGAAGGAGGGTTAACCATCAAACAATTTTGATACTCCGGCTGAAGGCCATCAATTAATCCCTGTAAAATTAAATTTTCCTCAAGCTGAAGTTGTTTTCCAATCTCAACTTTCTTTCTAAAATAAGAATCCAAATCACTTAGATCATTTAACTTTAAGGAAGTAAATTCAGAAAATTTTGGAACTCTAACTTGAATGAATTTTTCACTTAAAATCTCGACAATTTCTTCATAAGTAGCACAATCCAAACAATCATTGATATAAGTTTTTAGCGCTTCCCCCTTTAAATATTTTGAAATATTTTGATGTTTCCACTCATTATCTTTCTTTTCTACCGAACATTCTCGATCAAAATGTTTAAACCATTTAAATATATCCATGCCCAACCCAAATTCAAAAGGGACAATATCAAGTTTATTTTCTGACATTTTTTCTTCTTTTACTAATCCTGATCTTAATAGCATATAAGAAGGATAATTCATATGGAAAATATTTAAATGCTATACTTCAATTATTAAAATTCAATTACTATACTTCAAATACCTCAATAAATAATAATAAAAATAAATAAATAATAAATAAATAAGTAATAAAATAATAAATATCGGGTTTCCATACATGGGAAATAACAAATAATTTTAAAAACAAAAATACTTTTCTTTACGTATGGAAAATAAATTTTGCAACAGAGTATTTTTTTAACAACAAATTAATCCATCTTTCGATTTTAAAAAAAAAATAACACCTTTAAAACTAAATAAAATTTCTATGAGCAGAAAATTTTAACTAATTATAAATTAAGAACAAATTTATTTTTTAATATTTGTAATAAAAGAGAGAGAAAAAAAAATCAAGAATTTAAACAAAGAAATTATCATTAAATTTCTTAATCAATAAAACAATAAAATAATAAATAATAACTTACAGACATGTTCGATGTGGCCTTGTTCAAATACCTAATTTTTTATTAAACTAAACAAAAATAAAGAACTTCGTAGATACGACTCACAGGTGTAAATTTCAATTATCTTGTATTACTGATGGAATCTACCGTAGTTTCGCAACCATACAGCAGGTGTTCATTTATTATGAAATGAAAATTTATCAAAATATTTATGCACTTTTACCTAGAAAATACAGTAAATAAATAAATAAAAGAAAATGATGTTGAATTGATTTCATGTAGGTGATCTTTTGTAATTTTTATTTTGCATATCTCACAGTTTGGTTGCATATCTCTCAGTTGAAAAGTTTCTCACTAGAATGCAAGGTATATTTCACATTTAAAATATTTGTAGATGTAGATACCACACATAATTACAAACAAAACTTTATAAGACGATCTTTTTTCAGCTGAAAGGTTTATCATTTATGCACATGAAGATGTTTTTCCATGCAGGCCATCTCGTCGTAACATGGGTGGAAGTAGACGCAGATGAGGTTAAAGATGCGTGCAGCTAACATCTCAAAAACTCTGACTGTTAGTAACACACATTGAGTCTTATTGCAGGAAACAAAATTACAATATTAGTATTAACACACAGCAGCTGATCCCATCCATCTTCAGTCTTGGACATACCATTTAGACTATTCACTAAGATTCAATAGTGGGATGAGCAGTCGTTCTGGTAAGTGGATAAGCCATGGATTTGTTCTCGTAGGAGTTTCTCCAATAACAATGCAAGAAAATCAGTGTTTTAGTTCTTTATTATTTAGAGCACGAACTTAAGTTACTCCACAGATCACCGTTCCACACATCTATCACTACGGCCTTCGCTCACTAAGCTGCAACATTCCGGCGTTCTACAATCTCGGAAAAAATGACATTTCTAATTCAGCGGAGAAATAAAACGCGCGTCTTGATAGTTTAAAGAAAAGGTGCATTCTACTCTCCTGAAAAGCCAAATGAAAAAATCATTTTCACGACAAAACTAGCGCCCTCCTACTCCGCGTCAATCATTTTAAAAATCCAATCAGGATGGACTCGAGCCTCTAACGGACAAAATGATCAATTCTAATTGGCCGTAATAGGCGGTCTACTGGCAAGAACTATATTTTTTCCTCGGAACACTAAGCCCTTTAGCAACGCGTAGTAACACTTGTCACGCGATGTTAAAAAATAAAAAATAAAATTAAAATCGCAGGAATATGCCAGAAAGTAAAAAGCTTACGAAATACTTCCCGCCTTTTTGAGAAGCAAGAAATAATTTATTAATAACTAAAGTAAGAAAAAGAATTTTAGCTGTTACAAGACGAAACTAAGATTGAAATATGTTCCACAAATTTAGAATTGAAGCTAAGAGAGAATAAAAAAAAATGGCGCATTTTTTTTTTTTTTTTTTTTTTTTTTTTATTTTATTACAATATATATATATATATATATATATATATATATATATATATCCATTACATATATATATATATATCCATTATATATATATATATATATATCCATTTCATATATATATATATATATATATATATATATATATATATATATATATATATATATATATATTTTTTTTTTTTTTTTGAAAATTCGAAAATTTTGAAAGTTTTATGACCCCTTAAAAATTAAGAAGTATATAACTGCTACTGCTACGGCTTTTGCCATTTTTTTTTTCAAAATAGAAATCTTTTATTTATTTAACAAAAGGTTTTTCTGAAAAAAAAAAAAAAAAAAAAAAAAAAAAAAAAAAAAAAAAGTTATCAAAGTTACATTTTATAACGAAATTGTGATGATAAACTGTTCTAGTAGTTAGTAGCTATTACAATAATACCGTCTATAAGTGATTTTAAATTTTCACTCAATTATTTTATTTTATTTTATTTATTTATTTTATTTTATTAAGAAAAATAATAGTGGAATTTATGTATAAAATTTAAACAATATGTTGATCTGAACAAAATAGACGTTTGTCTTTTCTTTTAAAATATAGCAAGTTTAACCATTACGAGTCTGGTGTACTATTAATCTGGTGTACATGTACCCTAATTTCCTGCCTATAATCCGCGGATCAAACAATTCTTTTTCGACCCAGAAATTTTATTTTGTAAATGAAGGCAAATATTTACGGCGATCTGAAAAGTGATATTTTATTTAATAAAATTTCTGGGTCGAAAAATGATTGTTTGATCTGCGGATTATACGCAGGAAATTAGGGTATTTTAATAAAGTATTATATTGTTTTAAAAAATACTTTTGCTACTAATTACATGTAATAATGTTAATATATGTAATAATAATAATAATTGTTATTTGCTTAAATCTTTTTGCGCCGTTTACGATTCTTTTATTTTAAACATAAATTTCACTCTTAAAATTAAAAATAAAAGTTACTTTCCTCAACGAATGATGCGTAATAAAGCACAAAACGTATAAGAAAGTATAGTATAAGTTAAATCTTATTGTAGTACAATATTTTCTAAACATCTCTAAAAATTCTTCCTTAGCCTATTGTCCTATAAATATTAATTGAATAATATGCAAAAGAAAAAAACTTGTATCTTTTAGAAAATAAAATATTCGTTAAATCCTAATTAATCTATTTCGATAGCTAGTGTTAATGTTATTTACATAAAAGTAATTTTTTCTAAAACCTGAAAGAACCCCTCTGAGATTAAAATTTAAAAAAAATCATTGAACGTATAACACAAACTAATTTCCGATTAAAAGTTATTTAAAAAGTATTGGAATATCATAAATACTACTTACTGAGATATTAACAATCTGCCTTTGTTTTAAAACAGATTCATATTACGAGCACTTCTATTCTTCTAATTAAAAATTTAAATGTACCAAAATTATGCAACATAAAAATATATGAAATTGCTCATATATTACAAGATTTGGTAGTTGAAAAGAAACTAAGTGCTGTATTATTTCATCCTTTGATATTAAGCTAAGCAATTCGAAATATTAATGAAACATTTAGGAAATATTGATTTGATAGCATGAAATAGACTATTGTTTTTAACTAAAATGAAAAAGGTATGGAACTGTATTATATTTAAACATAAAGATATGGTTATTAAAATGTATCGATAAAAACCTTTAGCATTAATATTGATAGTAAATGCAATTAATCTTTTAAAAAATGAATCTATTTAATCTATAGTCAGTTCATTGGAAGCTTCAATAAAAAATTTTATCTAATCTTTAACATTTAGTTTTACAAAGTAAAATATTAAGAGACCACTTGAAAAAATATATTATCTACAATTTATTAATTGATCTATTGAATAATAGGTTTAGAAAATAAGAAGAGCATATAGTTTCCGATTGCCTACAATTTTGACAGCAGTTTTAGCAAGCTTTATAAAGAATTATCGATTCTAAAATAATGAAGCAATTAAATGCTTTGATAATAACGTATATAAATGATTTTAAATTTTCACTTATTCTTTTATTTTATTTTTTGGCAAGAAAAAAATGTAATACCTACGTATAAAAAATATTGCATTTAAAAAAATATATATATATAGAAGTTTTAATAAGTTAAAAAAACAATTATTACATAACACAAAAATGATTTACACATAAAAGTTATTTAATAAGCATTAAAATACATATAACAGTCATGAAAAATTAAAAGTCTTCAAAAAATAACTTTAATATGCTCTTCAATAATTAAAAATTAATGTGAAAAAAAATGCCATCTAAAATTATATAAAACTTTATTGCATTTGGTGCTTGAAAAAAAAAAAAAAACTATGAACTTTCTTATTTTCTCCTTTGACATTTAGTTTAAAAAGTCTAAAGATGAATGAGACGCTGAGTCATTAACAGCAGGAAATAAAATATTGGTTATTTTTTACTTTTTTCACTAAAATGAAAAATTGGATGGAATTGTATTATACTATAAAATAAACGATTTGGTTATTGAGATACAGTAATAAATGATTTTTTGTGATTATTATTGATATTCAGTGCAATTAACTTGTATCTTTTCTTTAATAGCCAGATCTTGAAACATTATAGAACTATAAGTATAACCTTTTTTTAAAAAAACGCTGTAGAAAAAGAGAATATTGACTGAGATTGTGAAGACGCAAAGGAAATTTATTCATATAATCATTGTGTCTTAAAAATAAATCCAAATTTTTAATAAATGTATAGCAGCAGGAAAGATAAGGAAAAAAAATCTTGGTATTTTTCACGAGAGCCTCAATATTGTTAAGGATAAGATACGAAGAGCCCATTAAAAAATATTTATTCTTTAAAAATTATAAACTTCTCTATTGAATAATACTTTTTAAGAGTATCAAGAGAACTGCTACTACAACGTTGTTATATATAATTTTTTTCTAAATAAAAAGTTTGTAAAGAATTATTGATTCTAAACCAGTGTAGCAATTGTCAGCTATGGCAATAATACCGTGTATAATCGATTTTAAAATTTCAATTATTCTTTATTTTAGACAAGAAAAAATGTAACTGTTACGTATGAAATGAAAAGTAATATATTTTATCAACACGACCAAATACACTTTTTCTTTTAAAATGTTGTAATTTTAGCAAGTTAAAAAAAATCAATGCACACATAACGCAAAAATAATTTACGCATGATAGTGACTAAATAACTAAATAAGCATTAGGGTACCATTAATAGTCCTAAAAAGTTACCAAAATTAAAATAATAATAATAATAATAATAATAATAATAATAATAATAATAATAATAATAATAATAATAATAATAATAATAAAAATAATAATAATAATAATAATAATAATATATTTTTTAATAATTAAAGATTTGTGTAAACTAAAATTACGCCATCTAAAAGTACATGAAATCTCACATATTTCATTAGATTAGGAGTTTGAGAAGAAATTATGTACTCCCTTTTTCTCTACATTACATTAAGCTTAAACAACTCAAATGATTAATGAAATAGTTCTACTCCAGTAGCCGACAGCGGAGACAATCACTTTATGAAGTTCGCGGATGGAATTCCAGAATATGTTAAAATTTGATCAGGATATTAAAACGCAATTAATCTGAAAGTCATATCTTGGGGGTAAACATTTTGAAAACCCGATTTTATCACTTGACTCATAAGTTTACCATTCTATTTTCCTGCTCACAGTCCTCCATGTTTTCTTATGTTTGAAAACATGAAACATATTGACAAAATTGTGAGACAACTACTAAGAATGAATTTTCAGGGGTTTTCCACCAAAATATGACTTGGCAGACCGATTGTGTTTTAGCACGCGAATTAAGTTTGAACTAACTCTGAAATTTCAGCAGCGCATTTAATGAGGGGATTTTAGATTATGCTGTCTCTAGGTTTATATTAAGACATTATTGCCTTGACAGCAGGAAATAAAATATTGATTTTTTTTTCTTTTCTTTCGTAAGTATAATGTCATCAATTTTTTGGATATTTTAAACACCCTCGACCTTCCGATATCATATTTTTTTTTTTAGAATTTATTTCTTTTTGTTTCGATTGCTATACAAAATTGGTTACATTTTTTTGTAATTCTGTATAGATTCAAATGAAGAGAAATCAATAAAATATCCCTTTATATCAAATAACAATTAAAAGAAATAGTTACCATTTAACACTTTGGATCCCAAACCGCCCGAGATATTTTGAGATATTTTAATTCGCATATCTTTATTCCCACCAGAAATTTAAAACAGCAATATTTGCTTTAATTGATAACAGAGTATTCCTTATTTAAATAAAACAGAATTAGCTATTGATTTTTTCTGGTGTAAAACCAGATTTTCTGGACGAGATTACCAAAACTTGTTCTATCATGGGATTTAAAGAGTTAAAAATATTTTATAATAACTTTGGTACATTATGAATTCAGTAATAAAGTCTTGTTGCACTTACTCAGAACGGAGGAGGGGTGGGGGGACATATAGTAATTCTTATTAACGAAACATGTGGGCAAGATTATTTTTCTTTTATTTATTAGTAAACTCAAGCTTCCTTTGAAATATACTTCACTTATGAGTTCTCGAACTGTGATTATATATACATACACATATGAAGAAGAATAGGGATGTCAAATGTTGGGAGTATTCCACATTTTGATATTAATAATTTTATAATATTTTAGTTATTTGAATAATAACTTCCTATTTTCATCAATAATACTTCCTATTTTCATTCAAATAATTGACGACAGACTGAAAAAGATAACATACTTTTTGAACCAAAGACTATGTTACAAATTAAAAAAGAAAATTTCGATTAGATTAAAAATGAAAAATGATATCGATATCAAAAGACACCCCCCTTCCCCTAGAAATATCTTACGATATTATATGCCAACTCCCCTTCCCCCTAAGATGATAAAGTTATATATGTACAACTGCTTTTCTTTTTCCTTTTTTTTCTTCGCTAAGATTAAAAATGGGATCTAACTGCGTTATATTTTAAAATAAAAAATTTGGTTATTGAGATATACTAATAAAAAAACTTTTGTGAATATTATTGACGTTAAATACAATTAAACTTTAAAAAATGAATCTATTTAATCATAAGTCTGTGCATTGGAGACTTTGAGAAAAACCTGTATATTTTCTTTAATAACCAATTTTTTATTGACACATTGCAGAACTTGAAACATAGACTTTTCATAAAAAAGACTGTGGAAAAAAAGAAATATATATATATATATATACATATTGACTGAGAGTTGTCAATATGACAATTGTTGATATGAAAACAATAAAGTGTATAAGTGATTTTAAATTTTCAGTAATTCTTTTATTTTATTTCTGGCAAGAAAAAAAATATTTATTTGATATATAATAAAAAATAATGTGTTTTATCAACAAGATAAAAGCTAACTTTTTCTATTAAAATAAGCAATTTTAAAACTAATGCAACTATGCAATCAAAAAAATAATGAATGCATAACACAAAAATAATGTATGCATAAAAGTTATTTAATAAGTATTACAATACACTCAGTAGTCTTGAAACATTAAGAATCTTGAAAAAATCATTTTAATACACTCTTCAATGATTAAAAATCGATCTGAATTCAAATTTCGCCACCTAAAAATGTATGAAATTTCACTTATTTTATTAGATTGGGAGGTTGAAAAAAAAATTCTTCTTTGAAATTAAGATTAAACATTTTAAAAGATCAATGAAACAGTTAAGATTAATCGCATTGACAGCAGGAAATAAAATGTTGTTATTTTTTTTCTTCGCTAAAATGAAAAATGGGCTTGAACTGTGTTATATTTGAAATAAATGATTTGATTATTTTGATACATTACTAAAAGAACGTTTGTTAATATTATTGACATTAAATAAAATTAACTTTTAGAAATTAATCTCTTTAATCACAAGTCTAGATTTTTAAGATTTCGAAAAAAAATGTCTTTTCTTTAATAACAAGTTTTTGAAGCTTTGCAGAATTTTAAACATAGCCTTTTTATAAAAAGATGCTGTAGAAAAAAAAATATTCACTGAGATTATATGGACGCAAATCAAATTCATTTATATAATCCCAGTGCCTTATAAATAAATACAAATTTTTGATAAATATTTAGCAACAAAATATCTAAAGAATAAAATCTTATTATTTTTAATGTGAGCCTCGAAAAAAATTAATGATAAACTAATAAGAGGACGCTTTTAAAAATATTTATCCTTTACAATCTTAAAAAATGTTCTATTGATTAATATTTTATAATAATGACAAATAATATGTAACAGTTATTACTATGTGTTCTGTAGCCGCTTTTTCTAAATAGAAAACTTTAGCTTTATTTAACAGAAGATTTCTGTGACTAAATAAGGGTAAGATATTTGTAAACAAATGATGATGCTTAAATATCACAGTAGATGACAGCTACAATAATGTCTATAAGTGATTTTAAATTTACACACAATACTTTTTTGTTACTGCAGTACTGCAAAAAAATCTTGTTGTAAATCATATCAAAATTAAAAAATGTATTTTTTCAGCACAACAAAAGTTTCCTTCATTGCACCATGTGCCACATCTTACACATATCTAAAAACACTATATTTCTCTTTATGGGCCATGAAGTTCGTCGATATGATCACTGTAACTGTTTAAGAACAGTTCAAAGAATAGAATAACACTTATTTTGACCATGTCAGAAGGCTGCATTTCACAAAATATTAGAATTTGTTCTTCGAAAAAAAAAAATCTATCAAGCCATTAAGGCAAAATTTACTTTAATTATTTTTACAAAATACTTAAAGTATTAATATAAAAAAAATTACAGAGTGTTAAGCAGAAAAAAATAATTAATTTAAGCCTATTTAGTTGCAATACATAGCAATACAAAATTTAAAGACTCTATTTGTGTTTATAATAATAATTTAGGATCATATCATGTTTAACAAAATTAAAATATAGTTAATAGTCCTCAAACATTAAAAATTATTATTGATAAGACGTCGTTTAAATATTCTTTCTAATCCCTTCAATAGTTAAAAATCGAAATGAACTGAAATTACACTATCTAAAAATATTTTAAACTGTACTTATTTCGTTAGATTTGATATTTGAAAAGAAACTAAGCGCTTTATTATTTTCTTTTTTTAAATTAAGTTTAAACAACTCGAAATATTAAGAAAAGATTTAGAAGAAAATGTTTTGATAGCAGGAAACAAATTATCGTTTTTTAGCTATAATGAAAAATGGAATAGAACTGCATTATATTTCAAAATGAAAAATTCGGTTATTGATATTTATTATTAAATAAAAGAAAAATGGATTATTATTTACATTAAATGCCGGTTTAAATCGTTTGAAAAATGAATCTCTTTAATCATTTGCGCATTGTGCACTTCGATAAAAATTTATATGTATTGTTTAATACCCAGTATAAACATTGTAGAACTTGAAACTTATCTTTATACAGTATTCCTCATACGGATTATAATTTTTTTGCATTTAGATCATTCCACATTTTGTTAAATATACTTTTTTTAATGGTTCAATACACTTGGATACAAATCATTCATTATGTTGTTCATTTTCAAAATCATTTATTGTAATCGTAATTTTTTTCATTAAAATGTCGTAAATTATAGAGATAAAATTGAACAAATACATTAAATTTAGTTTTCTAGACAAGAGAAATTTCATATAATCTTGAAATTCGGGTGCTTTTTCACGGCTAAATTCATTATTTACATATGAAAAGTTAAGCATTTTTGTGTGTTATATGGAGAATTGCGTTATGTAGAATGGGATTATAAAGATCTTTTTATGTAACTGTTACTGCTAAGTTTTCTGGAAGCAGTTTTTCTAAAAATAAAACTTTGCCTGCCTTATTTAACACGTTACTTCGATTAAGTAAGCTAAAATTTCTGTTAAAAAAAAAAAAAAAAAAAAAAAAAAAAGAAGGTGATGAAAAAAAAAATTATAGTCGTTGGATGTTATGATAATATTTTTTATAAGTAAATAAAAAATTTGATTCAATTCTTTTATGTTATTTTTTGCAAGATAAAGTATTATTTTGATTTGCGGGAAAATTCAAAAACGTATGTTCTCAACACAGTAAAAGTTTGCCTGTTCTTTTAAAATATAGCAATTTTAACAACGTAAAAAATTTATATATTGAGTGCATAACACAAAAAAACTACTCATAAAAGCTAATTAACAAGAATTAGAAAATCATTAATAATCCTGAGGCATTTATAAACTTACCCTTAAAAAATTGTTTTAAGATTCTTTCTTCAAATATTAAAAATCGAAAATAAAAAATTAAAAAATGGCACTTGAAAAAAACTATGTACGCTATTATTTTCTTCTTTGACATTAAGCTTAAGAAACAATTCGAAAGATTAATGTAACATTTAGAAAAATTGCATTGACAGAAAGAAAAAAAAAAAAAAAAAAAATTAAGTTAAAATGAAAAATGGGATGGAGCTGTGTTGCACTTCAAAATTAAAAAATTCGGTTAATATTCGGTGATACATTAATAAAACGACCTTTGTAAATATTATTGTCATAAATGCAATTAATCTTTAAAGAAATTAAATTTAAAAGATAATTGTGCGTTAAAGAATCCTATATAAATTTATATTCTTTACTATCCAGTTTCTTTAAACATTGCAAAACGTGAAACTCTATTTTTAAGCACACACGCTGTAGATATCAATATTTTAATAACCAGCTTTTGAAACATTACAAAATTTGAAACTTTTCCTCTAAAAAAATATAAATTGAGATTGAGTTTATAAAGACCCAGAGAAAAAAAAATTTCTGTTTATCCTAGTACTTTAAAATAAATCAAACTTCTAGTTGGTTGAATAGAAAAAATAGATTTGTAATGGCAACAAAAAATATGAAGAATGGAATCTTGGAATTTGTAAGGATAGTTTCGAAATTCTTAATGATACAAGGTAAGAAACTACTATAAACTAAGTTAGATACCTACAATTCATAAACTGATCTAGTGAATAATATGTTTTAAGAAGAAAAAAAAGGATATACCTGCCAATACTATGATTTTTTGGAATCAATTTTTATAAATATAGAAAACATTGTTTTGTTCAACAGGAAAATTTTAAGGCTAAGAATTCTACAAGGAAAATGTGATTCTAAACTATTGAGGCAGTTGACAGCTTAGATATGAAGAAAGCATATCAATAATTTAATAATTTTATTTTAATTCCATGTTTTACATTTTCCAAGGAAAAATATTACTGCAATATAAGTGTAAATTAAATATATTTATATATGTTCTCAACTCAATAGAAATTTGCCTTCACTTTTAAATTATATCAATTTTGAAAAGTTAAAAATATATTGAATGCATAACATAAAATTAATTTACGCATGCATTAGAAAATCGTTAATAATTCTGAGGTACTAACATGATCTTTAAAAAAATTGATTTTAAAATTAAAATGCCCGTCATAAATTAAAAACCGAATGAATCAAAATTATGCCATCAAAAAAGATGAAATTGCACTTATTTTATTTTATTTTGTATTTGAAAAGAAACTATGTACTCTATTATTTTCTTTTTTGCATTAAGTTTAAACAATTCGGAAGATTTATGAATGATTTTGGAGAAATCGCTTTGACAGCAGGAAATAAAACATTGTTTTTTCAGCTGAAAAGGGACAATGGGATAGAATTGTATTATATTTCAAATAAAGATTTGGTTATTGAGGTATATTAATAAAAGAAACTGTGCGAATATTTTGGCATTAAATACAATTAATTATTTTAAAAAAGAATCTATTTATTCGTCTTGAAAGCTACTATAAAAACGTACATATGTTCTTTAATATTGGGTTTTCAGGTGCATTCGTAATTATTTAAATGCGTAGCACCTACATTATATTGCCAAAGATGACCGGCCACTTGCGATTTTAAATATTTTGTTAACTATCGAGAAAAATACTTTAGGAATTATCCTGAACTTCAAACTTTGTAAATATCAAATAACAAGTAATACATTTCCGAGAAGATTTTCCCCAAAATTCCATAGAGGACCGTAAAAAAATAAAAACATAAATGTCTATCTTTTGTATAACCCTGTCAAAATTAATGCAGTAAAAGCACTCAAACTGCAGATTATGATTAAGTGGCTTATTTTAATAAACTGTGTTTATTTTTATGTGGATAGCATATACACTCTAAGAAAAATTAAGGTTTTTATAAAAACAGTTGCAATTTTTTCCCAAGTTGTTTTGCTTATAATTTACAGAGTTCTTAATATAAAATAATGTTCTTTTCCGAAAATGTGACAAACCTTATTGTATACAATACCCTGTTACCAGAATTAAAAAATAATAAAAATTGTATGAAAAACGAGCAGGTTTACTAAATAAATTTTTACTGTGCATGCGTCAATGATATCAACATTTCATTTGCATATTGTGTTATCTAAATGTATAGAGCAACTTTTGTGAAAGTCTTAAAAACATAGCTTAAAGTGATCGTCTATAGAATAAGCTCAAAACCCATTCTACCCAAAATGCAGCAAAAAATTGAGGGATTTTATCCGAATATAGTAGTATGTGCCATATTTTGTATACTATATTGACACTAATCAATGGATATATGTTCTCTATGTGGATATCAGGAACTCTATAAAATTCCATACAAATAATTAGTCAAATTTAGGTCACGATTCATTAAATTGTTTTTTTAACGTTTTCATTTTCTTAAACGTAAAAATATTATTAGAAATTTCCCAAAACGCCTCATTTAAAACTGAATTTCCTTCATTTTAAGTATAATTTTTTTCACGATTTCTCCTGTAGAAATACTTTTAGAATCGCCCATGTAATTTTTTATCATAATCTTTTCCGAAAACTTATTCAAAATTCAACATTTTCCATTAATTCCTTGATGACTCGGATTTATTTTTGGCATTTTTGCTTCGAAAATAATTTTATTCGATATATTCCCTGGTGCAAAGAACACTCTTAAGTCGGTATAATATTTATTTAAAAGAATCATATTTAAAATGAAAGTGACATCGGAAAGTTGTTTCTATTTTCTAAAATAGGCGAGGAATTAATAATGCATTAAAAAGGTAATACGGAACAAATATTTTAGGTTACACGTAATAGGAAAAAAAGTCGCGATTAATTATTTTATCATAATATATTGTAGTAAATGGTAGCAACGAAATGGAATAGTGTAAATAAATATGGGAGAATTTATCTACAATACTTAAAGGGTCTATGATATGATCGAGTTATATTTTTGATACCAGAAATTTTTAAATGATAATTACATGCGTTACAATGCATACGGCTGGAGAGTTTTAGTTCTTTGCATTCGAGAGGTTGCTCTCACTCACCACTAATGTTGTTAAATGTTCCTCGTAAATCGGGACGCTAAATGCTTTGCACCATTAAGGCCTCACGTCCACAGTAGTCACTGAAAAAGACCCGGATGATAATGTAAAGTCTATTCAAGCGTTCTTTTCTAATATCTCACTCAAATTTTAATATTTTTACATGTTTTTTTCTTTTCTTTTTGCATAGGCTAGCTGAGGACGATCCACAACCGACCTAGTTTTTACTTTTTCGATTTTGCTAATATATTTTTTATATTGTGATAGTTGCAATTTTAAAACCGGTTTAAGCCGGTTTGGAAAGTTAAAATATTTTTAAAAAATCTGAAACCAAAATTGAAAAAATAAAAAGTAGGCCAGTTGTGGATCGTCCTCAGCTATCATATGCAAAAAAATATGTAGAAATGTTACAGTTTGAGCGAGAAATTTGAAAAGAACGCACCCATAGATTTAACATTATCAACCGAGTCTTTTTCTGTGACTAGTGTTGAGCCTTAATATCTTACAGATTATTACGTCACCATCTTTATCACTTATTATTGAGCCATAGATAAGGCGAAGAAAATTAGTTTAAAATAATGGTATCCAGATCAATGGGACACACATTTACGCGGGACACTAGTGGTCAGTGAGAATCACCTCTTGAGTGCAAAGGATTAATATATTATGGAAAGAAAATAGAAATAAAGTTATTCGAAGATTCTAATCCTGACCCAGACTTTTTTTCACACCCTTAGAAATTTATAACTGTTGCAAGTTATTTACCAATTCGATAGCTGAGTTAAATTTAATCTGATATAATTATGCATGCAGCGTTTACAGCAATTCTAAAAGTATCCTTTGATCTGTTCTATTGAACTGATTCAGATATGAAATCAGACATTGTAATCGTTAAAGGCACATGCACTGTAAAAAAAAATCTGTGAAGGTACTAAACATTTTCTAGGAAACTGGGATTCCAAGAACTTTTCATGTAACGATAACAGGAAAAATTCATGTAATCGATTCTGAAACTTGAATTTTTGCTGTTACCGTTTCAGGAAAAGTTCTTGGAATCCCAGTTTCCTAGAAAAGGTTTAGTACCTTTGCAGATTTTTTTTACAGTGTGGGACATAAAAAAGTTCAAATTTTTTAGATTTTTATTATCAGCCGAAAAATAGAGTAATAGATCATAACTAGAGTCAATACTTTTCGAAGATTCGAATACTGGCCCAGATTTTTTTAACACACTTGGAAATTTGTAGCTATTTATTTACCAATTGGATAGCTGAGTTAAATTTTAATCTGATATAGTTATGCATGCAGCGTTTACATTAGTTAATACAAGAAGATAATAGTAGAAGAACTAAAAATAATGTTTTACCTACGTGCATTCTGTTGAACTGATTCACATATGAGATCAGACATTGAGATCGTTAAGGACACATGAGAGGTAAATTTTTTAGTTTTTTATTATTAGTCTAAAAATAGATCATAAATAGAGTTAATAGTGTTGATAGATTATGGTGTTAAATGATTATAGACCTAAAAAATTGTGGTGCAGAAAGATTTTAAAATAGTATATTTTAAGCATTGCAGTTGTGTACATATGGTAGCCTGGGGTAATTTTCAGACAACGAAATGCGAGGTAATTAACAGACAGCAGTAATACTCGCACACTAATCAGAATCTGGTTTAAATAGTTTTCCTTTTACTTTAATCAACTATTTTCCCATTACATTTAATTTTTTTTTTTTTTTAGTAATTAGCAGCTTACACTGTATAGTTGAAAATTGCTTCCCTTAATACTATATAAAAAAATTACTGTTTAAGTTTATGCTTCACTGATTTCAAAGTTCAATTTCCCGCGTGTAGCAACCTCAGAACAAATGCTACTTCGTTTTTGGATAATAGGGTACGTTAACACTTTGAAAATAGCCAAGTAACGTTATACGGATGTTTATCTGAGGAAAATTTTGAGGTAGTTATCAGACACCGGGGTAATTATCATGTAGCCTTCGGGGTAAATTCCAGACATTAATATGTGATACAAATTGGGCTTTGTGTGATCTGACATGATAAATTAATTGTTTGCGAGTTACTTAAAAAGAGTTGTATTTTAAAGTATAACCTCAGAAGGTCATCTGAAAGTGAAAATGAAAATACTGGTTAGAGATTAAGGTAAAATGGGAAAATTATGATGAAAGATAGACATTTATAAAGAATGTCAGATATTCCATTTCAGAATCAAATACACAAAGTAATAAAAAAAAAAAAAAAAAAAAAAAAAAAAAAAAAAAAAAAAAAAAAACATTGACATAATGACATGGTAAATCTGGCATATAAAAAGGACTAAAAAAAGCATAGACACAAAAGGTCGCAAACGCCTGTAGGCGGCGCCAAATCCATGAGAATACATTGTGATGCAAACACGAGCTGAAAAATGGTGATTATCTTCATTTGAGCAGTGGATATATTGGGAGTAACATGGCTAGTTACACGAACACAGTTTAATTTACGGCATGGCCAAGTGCCTTGCCGTAAATTATGTATAAAAAATATTATTAATATTTATTATATTATTATTATATATGATTAAATATTATTTGATTTGAATAAAATCAAATAACACGATCCCATATAACAGCTTATCTCCATTTGTATATAAAATTACAGCCTACAAATTTTACATTAGACGTGCTTTTAAAGTATGTTCAGACAAATATTTAGAAAAAGAGCTTAATACTATCAGAAATATTGCTGAAGAAAACGGATTTTCAACTATTCTCATTAATAAACTCATTCATGAATTTAATTTTCAAGAAAATATCAAAAAAGTAAATCATTAAGAAATGATATACAAACAGTTTAACTATTTCTCTGGTCTATAAGAAAAATTAAAATATGTTCTACTGAAACACAATATAAATTTAATAGCCTGTCCACCAAAGAAATTAAATTAAGTAATTTGTACGAAAATCGATCCAGTACCGGAAGTAGAAATAGCTGGTGTATATACCATCCCTTTTAAAACTGATTGCAATAAATTAATGGAATACATCGGGAAAACCAATAGAAAACTCAAAAAAGAATAAAAGAACATAAAGCAAATATAAAATTTTGTCGCCTATCTACTGCTCTCTTACGTTTATATCTCAAACAGAATACCACAATAGATTTTGATCATACGATAATCATATTCCCAACATCCAATTATTACTTATCCGTTATAAAAGAACCAATAGAAATCCTATGCAAGAGTAATAAAGTGTGCAATGATGCCCTGTCTTATAATATACCCAGTTTATGGTTTAACATCCTAAAAATAAAATCCTGACAATTTGAGTAAATGACGCATTAAAATTTCATGGTACTATAATCAAATAACTATTTTAAAGTTCACCTAAAATATTACTAACTCAATATTCAAGCCACGAGTCTCGTTCATTTTTCAAATCGAAATCTTATATTTGTATTTATAAAAGAAATCATTCTCTGAGGAAGAAACTGTTTGGAAAAGGTTTGAAAGTACTAAGATTTTTAAATAAAATTAACTTTTAACATCTATAATTGATTATTTAGTCGCATTTTAAGTAAGCATTATTCATTTTATGTTAAAAGCAAGGCGAACATTTCATTCCATCATATATTTTATATTTATTTAAAATTTTATTATTGCAATACAGTTGACAAAGAGTTTTTTTTTTTTTTTACTTCATTTTTTAAACGTCACATTTAGCACGAAAATGTGAGCAATGATAAAATTATACTAAATATACAAGTACATGCTATATTGTGTGTGCTGTACTGACACTAATAAATGGATATATGGATACAGCACTTCATCTTTTTGCTTCATTTTGTGAATAACTGATTTTGAGCTTATTCTATCAACGAACACTTTCAGAAATTTCAAGCTATGTTTTTGAGATTTTTCCAAACGTTACTCTATATATTTTCTTAACACATTATGCAAGTTATATTTCGATTGCTTTCACGCATGCGCACTAAAACATTATTTAATAAAACTGCTGATTTTTCATACAATTACTATTTTTATTTTTATTCCAATTAGAGGGTATTTGAGTATAAATTGTTGTTTGTTATATTTTCTGAAAACTGCACTTTTCTACTTAAAGAAATCTATTAATTATATATAAAAAAAAAAATACGTGTGGCACTAGGGGACTGCCGCGGTAAAGCTATTGGATAGCATTTTTTATCTACTAATGCAATTATAATCATTTATTTATTTTTTATTTATGCAGTTTTTTTTTTTTTTTTTTTTTTTGTCTTTGATAGTAATTCAAGTTTTTTTCTTTTTCTCTGATATTAATTCAAGTTACACTTTTTGAGCGTGATGACCGATAAGGAAACAAATTTTTTATTTGCTGGAGCCCTATCATCAACCCATATTAAAAAAAATATTATTCTTAAATAAAAAGTTGAGACCTTACCTTTTGATGTCTGTAGTCCTTGCTGCACTTGATAGTTGAAAATGACTTCAGTGAGGATGTAGTGGGGAAAAAAATTTTGAGGTGTTTGGAGAGATGAGAAAAAATATCTATCAGAAATTTAATAGCTTGCACTGTTTGGTTTTACTGATTTTTAGTAAGTTAGGTCTTTTATTAAGATTTAAGAATGACAAATCGCTAGGGGGCGCTGTAAACCTGTGTTTATGAATTGGGACAAACTCTAGTTAAAGAAACAAAATTAACGATATCTTACACTATGGTATTTAAGTAGTTATTATAGAAGTCGAAAAAGTTATTATTATTTTTAAAACGGTGGCAACCAAAATTTGAAAAAAATATTTGAAAGTTAAACTGTTTTAATAAATTAGGCTTTAAAAGTTGTTTATTATTTTAGTTTTAAAGTAATTGGTGATTTTAGTAGGGTTGTCATAGGATGCCCCCATATCTTTGCTCCCGCTGTAGATATCAAAAAATGGATATAGACATTTTAAAGAAAGGAAAAAATTGGTTTGGACCCGAAGAAAAACGAACCCGTTCAGAAAAATCCGGGACATTTAAAACATTACTAACCCCTAAAAAGTTGATTTAAAGTTTTTAAAGATTTTGTGAATAGTGTTAGCTATTTTTTATTCTTCGTGGCAATGTTATTTAACAGCAGTATCTTGTATTAATGATGAGTAATTACATCAGAGAATATTCCTAAGTTAAAATAAACTGCAAATGAGCTAGCTGGCTCTGACATATGTGCCACTACAAAAGGGTATTCACTGTATGAGATTTAAGAATGACAAAAAACTTAGTTTTCCCATACATCGATAGAGGGTGCTGTAAACCTAGTTTTATAAATTGGAACAAACTCTAGATAAAGAGACAAGTTAAGGATATCTTACACTATAGTATTTAAATAATTATTAAAGAAGTCGAAATTGTTATAATTTATGTTTTAAAACGGTGGCAACCAAAATTTGAAAAAATGTTTGAAAGTTAAACTGTTTTAATAAATTAGGCTTTAAAAGTTGTTTATTATTTTAGTTTTGAAGTAATTGGTGATTTTAATACGGTTGCCCCAGGACGTCCCCCATATCTTTGCTCCCCCTGTTGATATAAAAAAATGGAGATAGCCATTTTAAAGAACGGAAAAATCGGTTCGTACCCAGATAATTCCGGACCATTTAAAACATTATTAACCCCTAAAAAATTGATTTAAAGATATTTTGAATATTTTACTAATATTATTTCATGTTTTTATTTCAATAATAGGTAGGTTCCAGTAATACAATCGCTATACCCGCTGCCATATGTTTACTGTTTAGTATTTAGAAGTTGGCAACTCATTATAACCATGACATTTTATCCATAATTCCTCTCTCCAAAGCTTATTAAGTTCAATTGAGTTTTCTTTTATTGAATAAATGAGAAGTCTACCGAAGTCTGCCAAACTGCCGAAGTCTGCCGAACTGAAATGAAGTTAGCCGGAGTTTTAGGTTTTTCCTCGTTACGGAATTTCTAGATTCGGTCGCTGCGTTCAAAGGCCGCGATAAAAGCTATGAATAGCTTAAAAAAAACTCGGCAAAATTTTGAACTGTTAAAAAAATAATAATAAAATAAATAAATAAATAAATTTCTCTTCCTGCAGACATGCTATCCTCATAAAAAAATAAACATTATTTATTACAATAAGCCACTTATTCATAATCTCAAGTCAAAATCACGCTTTTGCTATATTAGTTTTTACCGGATTATTTAAAAAGTCTTTTATTTTAAACTTGTTGATTGTCCCCTATGGACTTTCGAAAAAACGCTTCACGGAAATATATGATCTGAACTATTGTATTTACACACAGTTTCAGAACAGTTCCTCGTGTATTTGTCGAGTTATTTAGTAAAACGTCTAAACTCGCAAATAGCCCGTCATCTTTGGCCATATAGTTTATTTATTGGAGGGAGTTTATAAATCCAAGCTAGTACTTGGGAAAGAGGTATTAAAACTCATAAAATCATTAATATTATTTTAAATGTTTCACGTCCAATTTTTATCATTTTTTCGAGAATTCGAATCCATTCGTTACATTTCTATTTCTGAAACGGAAATGGTTCCTGGTTTTATTATTCTCTTGATGTTACAATCCAGAGAACGATAACTCGGTGATTCAGTATTTTATTTAAAAGTATCGTATTAAATATGAAAGCGACATGGAAAATAGCTGTTTCAATTACAGGAAGTTAACAAGATAATAATACGAATTTCATGCACAGAAGTGGTATTACGGAAAACGAATTTAGGCCAACATGCAGTAATAAAGGAAGTCCCGTTTGATTATCTTATCAAATTATTCTGTAGGAAACAGTAGCAATGAAGATGACAAGGCACTAAAAACCATTTAGACATAATTACACAAATCGATTAAAGTCGATCTAATGTGATCGAACTACATCTTTCCTTTTTCATTTAATCATTTGTTTTTGAAGTAATAATAATGTTCCTGGCAATGGAACTTTTCAATTGCAGTCTTATGAAGCATTTTGTGATGTCAGTGTTAACACTTTCGGGACCGATTTTTTTTTTCAATTTTTTGAAAAAAATTCTTTTACATTAATAACTTTAATCCTAGCTCTCCATATAGATTAATTAATGTTTAACAAATATTTCATTGTCTTAAAAATAACGAATGTTGTTGTTTTGCGTGCTATTCAATTCTTATTCATATGAAAAATGGCTATAGAAGAATTTTTAACACTAGAACGCCGGGAAATTTTACGCAACTTTTATAAAATACATTTAAAACCAGAAAAAATATTTGAAATTATTTAGTTTATTTGTTAAGCTCATTTCATTGCAACTAATATATTATTTATTTCTTGAAGGTTTTTCTGGTTCGAATCGACCATCAGTTTAGTGATCGGTGTCAATTTGACACCTTCCCGGCGTTCTAGCGTTAAAGATGTTCAGAAAATATTGTATTGCAATACGATTTAACTTATATTACAAATTTCTAAAACTCATTGAGCTTTATTACACTCGATTCTTTCAGGAAAGTAACTTTTATTTAAAATTTAAAGAGTGAAATGTATATTTAAAATAAAAGAATCGCAAACGGCGAAAAGAGAAGTAAGCAAATAACAATAAATATTATTATTACTAAATGCCTAAACATAAAGTCATGCAGTAATTGCATAGACATATACTAAAATTATCACATGTAAATAGTAGCAAAAGTATTATTTTAAATAAATTAATTCTCCATTAAAAGGCTTGTACTATTAATAGTACACCAGACCCGAAAGGGTTAAAACTGCCCAATTGCCTCGCCCCAATTTGTGTTCAAAAAATTCAATTTCTATTCAGAAATTAAAAATGGTACTTTTTGCTTTATTTAATGCAAAAATACCCGTAAAGCATGGTGAAGTCACTGCAGCGTCGTTGTGAAGTCACACTGTGACTTTGTGACCATCGATTGTCGATGTGACGTCACGTGACGTCGATGTGAAGTCACAGTGACTAAAATGTGAAGTCTTTATGGCCGTTTTAGAGCTCTTTTGTGACGTTTCACAAAGTGGTCACAATGTGACAAATTTGTGAAAAATGTGTCATTTGTGACTAATTTGACATTAACATTGTGACGAAACTGTGACAAAAGCAAATATTTAAATTGCCAGAAACATGTTTTTTTAAAAATAAATAACATGTTTTGAAGGATAGTTATAAATTTCTAAAGATTTTTAAGAAAGTCACATCTCATTCATAATGTGTCGTCACTGAGTGGTGGCATTTTGGTCACAAATGTGATGTGAACAAAGGGACTCCCTGTGACGTCACTGTGACCATGCATGCTATTAGGGTATTATGATTAAACAAAGTAATGATTCTTCTTTCAACATTTTCTGTATGAACTGGAATTTTTTTAATAAAATGGAGAAAAATCTTGAATGGCATTATCACCAAAATGTGGATAAGGGATAGCAGTTTTGCTGTAATACTGTCTTAGTCACTTGAGTTTTCCTGTATTTTTTGCTCTCTTTTACATCCCCTTTCACGATTTTTTAAATAACTTTGATGCATTTTACATGTATAGTTTTAATTTGCGTTATAATCTTCTTTAGATAATATCTCTTGATAACGTACTTACACGTGTTTAATATATTTAAAAAATCATATAAGTACAAATGTACTGAATTATACGTAAAAATTATAAATTTTAGAAATAGATGTATTTTTAAATGTAAAAATAAAAAAAAATATCTAGCAAATTACACTCATATAGTGTAAAGCACTATAAACGCGTTATTATGAATTTTAAGATATAACATACATATTCCATAATATATCATAACATAGAATAAAAAAACTCATGTTTTCATATTAGGTGAATAAGTGATATAACGACTCGAACATTTTATAATTTACATTTAAAAGCAATTGGAACGAGAAAAATCAGATTGTTGCCTTCAATTTTCAAGTATATATGAGTAATACGAAAACGAAAAGATTTTTTCCAAGTTTATAAAATTATCACTGTACAATTAAATATTCATTAAACTCAAAAATATTCAGTTTGTACACTCTAAAAAATAAATGTGTAAATTAGTCAAATTTACACACATTTATGTGTAAATTTGTAAATTTACACACTTGCCATGTACTTTACACATTTTTTTGCAGAATTTTACCTGTTTTTGTGTGTATTTAGCTTTTGAAACTAAGTGTGTAATTTGTTATCACTTGAAAAACATAAATAAGTGTGTAAAAGTAGAAAAAAACCTAAATTGACACCGATTGGTGTGTTATTGTAATTTACGCATAGTTCTTATATACACTGATAAGTGTGTAAATTTCTAAAATCACCCACTTGTCATGAAAATTACACATTTTGTAAAAAGAATTACTTGTTTTTATGTGCATTTATTTTGTGATATTAAGACTGCAAGTTGTTGTCGGTTGGTTACCCAGACAAATGTGTAAAATTTGGATTTACATGAACTTTTGTGTTATTTTAAATGTTCGTCTGCATTTTGTATAATAGCAAGTACGCAGGTGAAAAATGAAAATTTGAAACATCTGCTGTATCGTAGTTTCGCTATTTTTAGAATCGAACAAGGAAAGTTTGTTCTCCTCTGTTAACTCAAAAAATAAGAATAAATAATAATGCAATTACAAATAATCGAGGAATGTTAATTATCACAGAATGTTTGTGTTCATATTTAGAAAAAAATTAACTATCTTTTCTTTTCTATTGTGATTTTACCGGCATGAAAAAATTGGATATTCTATATAAACAAAGGTATGTAAATGTTTTGTTCTAAATGAAAATAAAGCTTTTCAATTGACAACTAATTTAATAGATTTTCATGGTTCAGTTTTTCATATTTAAGCTGTAAGTTTTTTGACATATAACCAAAAATGAAGGAATTTAAATGTCATTATAAATATTAGCAGCAGTATTCTATTTAAGAAAATGATAAAATTTCGGTACTTTATTTTCTAATATTGTTCGTTTCTTTTCTATTTGAATAATTCTAAGCTTTCTCTAGCTCAGATTCCTTTTATTATGTAAAAATGTAAAATAATGTTTATGATTTCTGCGTGTTATGAAAGTTTTATCATAAAAAATGCTATCATATTTCAACTAAATTATGATTATTTTATTGAATTAGTAAAATTTAGATTAGAAAATCTTAATCATTGTCCGAGTTCCAAAGGTGTCGCAAAAGTGACTGCGTTCCTTCATATTAAGCATACTTATGACCATTCTATGAATGCTATAATTATGAAGAAAGAGAAGTATACATACATGTATTAGTTATTGAATTAACTTTTGAATTTAAACAATAATTTAACACATTTAGTGAAATACTTTTTGCACTTATTCTAAAAAGAGTTATATACATGATATGTATATGTATATATATATATGTATTTGTAAAATGTCTCATTTTTGAAAAAATGAGATTATTTGTAAAATAATACATTTTTGCAAGAATGAGATTATTTTTGGTTAGAAATTGAATTAACTGTATAAATGAACTTTCTTAAAACAGAGCCCAATATTTTTATTAAATTAGTTAGTGTTTTTAATTTCATTATTTGTGAATTTATTATCTTAAAAACGTAATTAATTTGTGTACATCAATATAATAATAATAAAATTAAATAGATTGCATTTTTTTAAGTTCATTTATGCTTTTTTGTATGTTTCTGTATTTATAAAAAAAAATTTGATACTTCTTAAGATGTATTATATAAACCTGTAATAAATAAATATATATATAGGAATATAAATATATAAATAAATAAAAGTTATGCGCGCATTTTTTTTTTTGGGGGGGGGGGGGGGCGTTTTTTGAAGCAAGCTATTTTAAAGTATTACATATTACACTTCAGTACAGGTAGATGTGCCAGTAATGGACACCCTTCTAGTAATGTATCAACAATAAATCACAATAATGTAATCTCAATAAATAAATAAATAAATGCAAACTAAGCTTTTATTATTTTTTCATAGGGAGCGAACGATTTTAATCAGCTGACTTAAACCGGTAATTAAATCGTAATTTAAATCAACTTTTTTTTAATCATTGACTAAAATCGTATGTTCCTAAATACAGAGATTGTTGTTTAATAATTATTAATTTAAAATAGTGTTAATAGTTTATGTTAAATGCAGTTATTAATAATTGGAAAAAATGTAGATACAGTAAAACCTCTAAATAACGGACACCTTGGGAGCGCGGAAATTGTCCGTTATTCGGAGGTGTCCGCTATTGGGAAAACCTCAGAGATAGAAAAATTGCTAATGAATGCTTAATGTTCCATTAGTCGATTTTAATATGTCCTAAAACCTTTATTATATGATTAACCAGAAATTAAAATAATTTTTAAAGCAACAAAATTAAAATAAAATTGTTCAAACCTTAATCCATTGTTTGTTACATTCTTATAATTTTTTTTTTTTTACAAAAGTTTGCTTTTATTTGCGATTACATGTAATTTGATTTTCAATGTGAAGTTTTAATTCTGTCAGTAGTTTTAATCATTTTGAATTATCTTTTCCAAAAAAAAAAAAAAAAAATGTATAACTGTTTATTGTATTTTTTCTCTTCTTAAAAGCATACTATCTCAAAAAATCCGAGGAAAGGGGCGGGGGGTCACAGATAAATGTAGGGGGAGAGGGGATTTTTTTCATGCCCATCCCCCATTTATCTATGATAACAAAATTTGTGACACATTGCCCTAATAAATTTAGAGGATTTTTATTTTTTTTTTTCATTAAAAAATAATTTTTCATTTTTTTTTGGCCAAAATTACTGTCCGCTATTCGGAATGTCCGTTATTCAGAGGTTAAACATACAAAAATTTAAGTTTTGGGAGTGGGGATTTGAAAACTGTCCGTTAAATAGAGGTGTCCGCTATTCGGGAGTGTCCGTTATGAAGGTTTTACTGTATCACTAGTATTTAATATAGTTTTGCATAATATTGCATAGTATTATTTCAAAATATTAATGTATATAATGTTATTATATGCTACAAAGGAAACTACTACTAAAAATAGCTCATAGTTACAGACATTATAAAACTACTTTGTAGTTTTTATAATGTCTGTAACTATGAACTATTAGTTATGTTAGTTAAAGTATAAAGACACAGATTATGTTAGCAATTAGAGAAGTTTTTTTTTTTTTTTTTTTTTTTTTTTTTTTTTTTTTTTTTGTAGACTAAAATTTTTGGTAGTCATTCAGTATTTGAACATTGGGGGAAAAATCATAAAATTCCAATTTATATCAAAATAATCTGATTTAGTTCTTTCAGGGGTGATGTACTACTCATAGTACGTGTCTTTTAATGGGGTATTATTTTGTTATAAGAAATATTTTTGCTGATATTTACATGCAGTAATGTTATCATATGTCTATGCATTTACTATATGACTTCATTTTATGCTTAAGCATTTAATAATAATAATTATTATTATTATTATTATTATTTGGTTAATTTTCTCTGCGCTGTTTGCGATTCTTTTATTTCAAACATCATATTTCACTCTTTAAATTTAAAATAAAAGTTACTTTCTTGAAAGAACCATGTCTAATAATGCGCAGAATGTAGGAGAAAGTTCTAATATCAGTTAAATCTTATTGCAATGCAATATTTTCTCAACATTTCCCAAAATTCTTTTTTAGCCTATGGCCATATGTATATTGAATAATACGCAAAATAGCAACATTCGTTATCTTTCAGATTATGAAATATTGGTGAAACACTAATTAATGTACTTGGATAGCTAGTATTAATATTAATAATGTAAAAGTATGTATTATTAATATTATTAATATTACTAATATTAAAATGTATTATTAATATTATTAATAATAAATATTTCTGAAAAAATTGCTCTTTAAAATATTAAAAACATTATGAGTTGTTATAGCAGTAAATATGAGCGAGAGAATTTCTTTTTAACTTTAATTTAAAAGACAGAAATTGTAAGGAATCGAAATTATGCACAGTCTGCGCATAAATTGTGATCTCACGATTGTAGAACTATAAACCAACTCTAAAAGAAATTACAAATTGGTGATTAAAATTTCAGTTTATAATGCTTTATATAAAAACGGGTATATCGGTGATACGAAAATGATTTGTCTTATATTTAGTGTGGTGTGAAAATTGCCAAAATACATTGCTGGTACGCTATTTTCTGGGCATCAAACAGAGCTACCAGAAAATATAATCTCAATCAGTAAATGATATTGTTCTTTGTACAATATTTTTAATCATTAAAATTATCATTATTAATCATTGGGAATTAATTCCCAATTTAAGCATACTAAAACATATAATGTTAATGCATAATACATAAAAATATGTCTGCTTGGAATATTACACAAATATCTAAGTATTTTGATTATTACACACAAATCTCTGTTTTGAATTTTTAGCAGAAATATTAATATGAAGAGAATGCTACACAAAAATCTGTGTATTTTGCATATTATACAGAAACCTGTGTAATTTACATACTACACAAAAAATTGAGTATTTTACATAAAACACAAAAGTATGTGTTTCTTGCATTATACACAAAAATACATTTAATCACAGAAAATTACACATATGAATGTGTGAGAATATTACACATAAATCTGTGTATTCTTCTGCAATTTACACATTAAAGTGTGTATTTCAAGACTTATCAGATAACATTTACACGTTTGGACTTATCATCAAATTACACTTTAAAATGTGTATTTTCAAATTTACACATTAGGCGTGTATTTTGGCAATTTACACACCAATTTACACACATAGACATGTCGTTTTTGTATCATCGATATACCTGTTTTTATGTGTAAATTTACACATTTTTTTTTTTAGAGTGTAGTTATGTATTCATAAAAAGGCTTTAATGCGTTTTTATTTTCTTGTTTTGCTTCAGAATGAATAATTTATTAAACACGTTTCCTGGTTCCATTTCATGATGAAACTTTGATGAATTCATAAATGTCATCTGAAAAAAGATTTGATATGATGTATTTCTTTATGTTCAGTTTTCTGAAAAAGACAAAAAAAAAGAACGCTTTTTAAACAAATTTTAGAAAAATTGGCTGTTTTTTTTTTTTTTTTTTTTTTTTTTTTTAATGTTGTTTTTTTGATGTTGTCCTTGTAGTACTTATTGTATACTCAGGCGTCAAGAAGTTTTATTTTTAACTTTTTACTTTCTACTAATTTTCTTCTATCTTTACAGGAAGAAAGTATTGGATTCGTGAAAATTTCCGTTTTCAAAGGATTTACACATTTTAGGAGTTAGAAATTTAAAAAAAATTATGTTTTAATAAAATGTCTGTCTGCGAGTTTCTGACCCCGTCTGTCTCTTATGTGGCAAAAATTTGTTGGCGCTCTATCTCAAGAACTAATACACGGAATTTCTGAAAACTCCAGTCTCTTTTTGACCTTGATATAAATTAAATTAGTTGTTGGTGTATATCGTGCCAACAGGTGGCGCTGATATGCTACATTATTTACAATTTCCGCAATAGCTGCATCTCAAGAACTAGAACATGGGTTAAAAAAACCTTTAGATTAAGTTAGTACTTGATATACCATTGAGCTTATTACGTTTTGGTGTAAATAGCTCAACAAGCGGCGCTGCTATGGTGCAATATTCGTGATTATCGCAATTTCTTTATAACAAGAAATAAAGCACGAATTTTCCTAAAATTTCAAAGTCAGGCAGTTCATAATATAGATTAGTGTTCTTTAGTTTTTGATGTAAATCGTTCAACAGTTGGCTCTGATATGCTGCATTTTTCACGATTTCGCAATAGCTGTATCTCAAGAATTAATACATGAATTTTCAACAAATTTCAAATTTATTTAGTACCTGACAAAAAAATTGATCCTGATTAGTTTTTGGTTTTCATCACCCAACATGTGGAGCTGTAATGCAAATTCATTCTAAGTTTTTGCAACAGCTCTATCTCAAAAACTTCTCAAAAACTCGCACGGAATTTCAACATACTTCAGATTCAGTTATAATTTGACATAAGCTGACGCTGACTAGTGTTTGGTGTAAACCACCCAGCCAGTGACGCTGCTAAGATGCATTTTTCAAGAAGTATTAACCTGCATAAATATCTAATACATTACACTGATAAATAATGTACAGCAAAAAACCTATGCACTTTAAGATGTAACATACCTAATTCAAAATGTAACGTGATATAGAATAAAATAAACTCCAGTTTTCATATTAGATATGATAAGTTAAATAACGACTTGAACATTTTACAGTTTACATTTAAAAGCAATTGTAACTAGAAAAATCCGGTTGTTTTCTTTAATTTTCAAGTCTATCTGAATAATACGAAAACGAAAGTTTTTTTTTTTCTAACTCTGTAAAATTATCATTCTACAATTAAATATTCATTAAACCCAAAAATATTCAGTGTGTAGTTAAATATTCATAAAGATACTTTAATTCGGTGTATTTCTGTTTTTGCTTCTGTATGAATAATTTATTAAACACGTTTCTTGGTTTCAGTTTATGATGAAACTTAGATGAATTTATAAATGTCATCTGAAACAAGACATGTTCTGATGAATTTACTTAGGCCTAGTTTTTGGAAAACTAAATATAGACATTTTTTCTGCTTCTGAACATATCTCATAAAGAATTTTCTCTCTTTTTTGTAAGCGATAAATTATTTGTGATACCAGAAATGTATTTTATTATATTTATTCAAAACATAATATTTTAGTGATATCTACTGCACCTTGTAGTACTTATCATATGTTCGGGCGTCAGGTAGTTTTATTTTCAATTTTTTAATCAATGGGGCAGTGCTCATAAATTTATCGTGTTAGGAATAAAGGAGGGGGGGGGGTCTGATATTTAATTTTCTAAAATACATCTAGTACGCAGAAGATTTGTCTTTTGATATCTTTATTCTTTTATATCCAATGAAAATTTTCTTGTATTTAGTATTACTTTTTTTTTACATCAATGTAATAGTCTATTATAATTTTTAACACTTTTTAACAAAGTTGAAATGTGCTTATGCATTCGGTTTGTCTGCCTGCTGTCCAAGCTCTAACTCCCGTAAATGTACTCCGATTATCATGCAATTGATAAAAGTTATTTAGGTTCATGAGAGCCTGTTTTTTTATTGTAGTGAAACTCATTTAAGATATACCCGCTTAAGATACAAACCCGTTTAATATACGAATTATCTTCCATCCTTTGGAAACTGCCAATCAAACTTGTGTAAAATTACCCGCTTAATATACCTACGCATAATATATTGGGTCGTTCGGGAGGTCGTTTTCGTTTGAGAAAATCAATTCGTACCGGAAAAATTTGTCCATTTATATCTAAGTATTAGATATCGGAAACAATGTCTAATAATTAAGCAATAGAATTTTCCGGTACGAATTGATTTTCCCAAACTGAAAGGATTTTCCGAAAACCCAATACCATTCCGCTCAATATACGAAGAAAAGTGGTCCGTTGATATCAAAAATCCCGCTTAATATATGAAATTATGCTTATGTAATCCGTTTATCACATGTCTTTTGGACAGATTATGTAAAATCTTATTATTTAAAATACTAGCATTTTACCTTTCTTCTCTCAAAAATACGTTTTTTCTCACTGCTTTTGCACGCTGAATTCTAATTGGCTCTCACTTTTTTCAACAAAATACAAAACAACCACGACTTTTCTTTCTTTTACCACCACGCCTCTCCTTACGTAGCAGTGGATGGATCTGAAATATCATTGGCTGTGCTCTCTGCCTGATTGGATGAGAAAATTGCAAAGGATATCAGTCTATAATTTTATGTATTTTCGGCTTTTTATTAGGTGCGTTCGTAATTACGTAACTATGTATAGCACCTATAGTTGTCGTTCTGTCTGTCTGCCTGTCCGCAAATATAAACAACGCAAAAATTACCCAACCGAATCATTTGAAATTTAAAATACATAATAATTACATACTTTTGTCGAGTCATGTCAAATTTTCTGAAAATCGGATGCATAGATCAATTACAGGGACAATCAAAAGGAATCCGTTACATTACGGTCAATGGGGAAAAATGTTTCAAATGCATTTTAATGGTGTTACATTCGTTCGAACATAATAAAATTGACATGCATCTATAAAATACATACTACAACATACATTTTACATAATCTGTGGTGCAAAGAACATTTTTTATTGATTTACAAGACCACACAAAAGTATTCCATTCCATTACATAATGTTATAGGGAGAACAATGTTTGATGCGCATTTTAATTGCAATTAACTATTTATAATTTTATAAGATTGATATATGAGATGTTTTTTTTTAAAACTTCGTTATCGTACGAACGCACCTCATTTGCTACGCTTCACGAGCAATTTCCATCTTGTTTTTTATGACTTATTTAACTGCTTTTTGTGATTTTTTAAGTGATCAAAGTATGCAACATCTAAATATTATCCAATCTTCATTAAATTGGACATATATATCTATCTGTGTAAGCAAAGTCTGCCCAAAATTTTACATTTTATTTTTTGTCTAACATAAAGAAACACCCTACTTACATGAGCAGGACTATGCATGAAGGGAATTCATTATGGCATTTTATAAGCTAACATGTATGTTAAAGAAAAAGGAAAATTGCCGTAAAGGAAAATCACTCATCCTCTACATATTTAATAACGAAGAGCGCATTCTTAAAAGATCCTTATAATTGCATTTGCGCAGTGACGAAGAGTAAAGCTAACATTTGACTTTGTCAAACAAGGAAAATAAATATTTGATATCAAGCGAGAAAAAAAATCGAGAAATGTAATTATAATTGTTCTATGTTTTTGTGCGTTTTTTATAGGTAGAAAAACAAAGACATTTTTCACAAATGGTTTAATTTAAAAGGACAGTGTTACTTGAATTTCATTCATATACAGTAAAACCTCCATAACGGACACTCCCAAACAGCGGACACCTCTATTTAACGGACACAGTTTTTTAATCCCTACTCCCAAAACCTAAATTTTTGTATGTTTAACCTCTGAATAACGGACATTCCGAATAGCGGACACTTTATCCGACGATAAAGGATGAAAAAGTATTTTTTAAACAGAAAAAAATGAAAAAACAGTCAAAAAGTTTCTGAATTTATCAGGACAATGTATCACAAATTTTGTGATCACAGATAAATGTAAGTAAAGAGCAAGGGAACCTCCCCCCCCCCAACCCCCATGCGTTCAGTGCTAAATTCAGGGGATTGTCCGAGAGGAATAACTCCCAGAGCATTGAAATGTCATCCAAGAATATTTTGAGATTTTATGTTTTTAAGGGTGCATTTCGATTCAAACTGCTTATTTCCCGATTTATTTTTAAATTCATTTTTTCTCTCAAATGCACCAAACTTTCAAAATTTCTTATTTGGAAAGTATACAAGGTGCCGTGATTATCATTTCCTTGATAAATGCAGAAAATGTTGCAAAAATTGCTGTCAAAAACGGCAATTTTCCAAAGCGGGAGGTCTGCTAACGAAAAAAAGGGTCACCCTGAGAAAATAATTGCTTATAAATCAAATTCTAATTAAATCAGCGAAAAATTACATCACACGGCATCTTGTACGTCACTTCAAGAATCCCCTCAGCGAGTTTCATGCTTCTAATTTTAAAAATGTGTCCAAAATTGTATCTGAAAATTTCGAGCTGTTGAAGGTGATTTTCGAAAATCATTTTTTCGAATACACCCTTAAAGGTCAATAAGTGCAATCCTTCCCTCCCGCCCAGAACTCTTCAATCTAAAATAAAGTCACATAGAAAAACAAATTACATGTGATCGCAAGCAAAAGTAAACAATTTTATTTTCACGAGAATATAATAAACAGTGAATAAAAGTAAGTACAATTTTATTTCAATTTTATTGCTTAAAAATAAATTTTATTTTTAATTAATTATATAATAGAAGTTTTAGGACATATAAAAGTAAATTAATACAACATTAAGCATTTCGTTGAGATTTTTGAATCTCTGAGGTTTTCCCAATAGCGGACACCTCCGAAAAGCGGACAATTTCTGCGTTCCCGAGGTGTCCGTTATTTAGAGGTTTTACTGTATATAAATTTCGCATGCGTGATTTTGTGAAAATATACTTTAGAAATTGTGACAAAGATAATGTTTTAATGCATAAATTTTTTTAAAAATTAAAGAAGATTACATTTGACTTTCATTAAAAGAAAATTAAATTCTTAAATATTTTTCTAAACTATACTTTGCGTATACAATATCATAAATAAAAATTAAAATGGCACCTTTATTTATTTGTTTTTATTGACAAAAATCAATTCTTTGAGGCTTTCATTAGGAGAAACTAAAATTCAATAAACACCACACCAGTGGTGTACAGAATCTTCTCAAAGCTGGTAGGCGTGAATTGCTGTGTTTAAATCCAGTCACGCCCGTCGATCTATTCGTTCTTATTTTTCTTGGTTTCCATTTAACCTTGATTACGGATATGATTCTCTTATAAAAACCCCGCACATGGAGGGTATTCCCCCCCTTTCTTCCCTTACTCGAACCATTATCTTAATGCAAATAATAGGCTGTCAGATATAACGGCATAAACAGAACCTTATTTAATAAAGCAAATATTGTTATTTTAAATTTCTGGTACAAATCTCGACTATGTGTAAATAAACATACAGTAAATTCAGAGTGCTGGTAGTAGCATAAACACTATGATATACGTTAGAATATTAATATTTAATATTAAAAATTATAAAAATAATAGCACCATGAAAAGATAATGCAAGGGTAAAGGTAATGTAAGCTTTTTTATACCGTACATAATAGATAATGAGAAGTGAATGAAGTATGCGTGCATATGTATAAAGAGAATTCATTCTGGCATTTTAAAAGTTAACATGTAAATGAAGGAAAAAAGAAAATTGTTGGAATATTTAATAACAGAAAGTGCATACTTAATAGGTACTTATAAGTACATTTGAGAAGTGATGAAGAATAAAGATAATATTTTACTATGTTAAACAAGGAAAATAAATATTTGATATCAAAAGAGGAAAAAAAACCTTAATCTCATTATGCTTATTGTATGTTTTAATGTATTTTTTACAGGTAGAAGAACAAGGACATTTTTCACAAATGGTTTAATTTGAAAGGACAGAGTTTCTAAAAATTCATTATATAGGAATTATGTTTTGGAAATTTTTAATAAGTTAATACGTTTATTTAATGTATAAAGTTTAAAGGATTTTTTTTAAGAAAATTATATTTGTATTACTTTAAAAGAAAATTCAATTGTTAAATTTGTTTCTAAACTATTTTTTAATAAAAAATCATTATTACAAATTAAATTGTAACCTTTATTTATTTATTATCGGCAGAAATCATTTCCCAGAAGTTTCCATTACGAAAATACAAAATCCAGTAAACGCCTCACCAATTCTTGAGAAGCTCTGTTTTCAAAGCTGGTAGGCGGAAGGAGTTTAAAGCCGCTTGTGCCTGTTGACGTATTCGATTGCAGTTTTTCGTGGTTTTCTTCGAAACTTTTGTAAATATTGGTTTGGATTCCCTTAAAAAGACCCTCAATTGAAGGGACTCTTCTTCGCCCCCCCCCAACACACACACACACATCGATCAATATGCTAATGCTTAAAATCGTCCGTCCGAAACTACGCCATGAACAACATTTTATTCTATAAAGAAACTATTATTATTTTAAATTTTTGGTATGAGTTTGGACTATCTAAATTTAAAAATCTATTAAATTTCAAACGTTGGTAGTAGTATACACAATATCATGTGCATTAGAAAATTAAAATTAAATATTTATTTATAATATTCATAAAAATCATAGCGCCATGAAAAAAAAAATAAAACTAAAATATGAGGGATTTCTTACTGAGTAAAAGTAACAAAAAATAATCTTAAAGCAAATACACACAGAACACTTATAATACCCTTAACCATTTTTTTATACCGTGCATAATAGAACATGAGAAACGAATAAAGGATGCGTGTATATATGTGAAGGAAATTCATTCTGGCATTTTATAAACTAAAATGTATATTAAAGCAAAAAACAAAATTGCCGGAAAGGAAAATCACTCATCCTCTACATATTTAATAACAGAAAGCGCATACTTAATAGATCCTTATAATTAAATTTGTGCAGTGACGAAGAACAAAGATAACATTTGACTATGTTAAACAAGGTAAAATAAATATTTGTTAATGTTTAAAATGTTAAACATTGAAAATATATATTTGATATCAAAAAAGAAAAAAAGAGTAATGGAATTATAATTATTGCACGGTTTAGTAGATCAGTTGTAGTACGGTTTAGTAGTACGTTTATAAGTAAAAAAACAATGACATTTTTCACAAATAGCTTAACTTAAAAAGACGATACTTTTGAATTTTGAATGCTAAAATTTGCGAAAATATGCTTTTGAAATTTTAAATTAGATAATATGTTTATTTAATTCATAAATTTTGGAGAAATTTTAAAAGAAAATTATATTCATTTTACATTAAAAGGAAATTGAATTCTTAAATATGTTCCAAAACGATTCTTTATTATAAAATATCATAATTAAAAACAAAATTGTAAGCTAATTTATTTTGTTATAGAAATAAATCAATTCCTAGATGTCTCCATTAGAAGAATCCAAAATTCAATAAACGCCTCACTGGTTGAGAAGTTCTCTTCTCAAAGCTGGTAGGCGAGAGGTGCTGCTTTTAAACCCAGACGCGGTTGTTCACTTATTTGTTCGCAGTTTTTAGTGGTTTTCAACTTGTGTAAATATTTATTAGGATTTCCTTATAAAAACCCTCCACGCAGGACACTCCCCCTCCACCACTCGGTTCATATTCTTAGTGCTTATAATCAACAATCAGAAACAATACTATAAACTACACCTCATTCGATAAAGCAAATATTGCGTTTTAAATTTCTGGTATGAATTTGGAATACATGAATTTAAAAATCCATTAAATACGAAACGCTCGTTGTAGTAGAAACGCTATCATAAATATTAGAAATTTAATGTTTAATATTTATTTATAATATTCATAAAAATCAAAGCATCATGAAAAAGGTAATGCGAAACTGACGTAAAGTGCATTTAAAAAAAAAAAAAATTCATGTCAACAAATGAAGTAGTGGAGTTTCGAAATCCCAGTAATATTATTATATTTATTGGAACTGGTATAGCACTTAATAAAAAAAGATAATAGTCAAATGTCTGCTTACCTTTACTGGTAAGCCAGCCAAGAGTCAGGTAATCCTTGCGTATCGACGCGAAGCCAGCTGGAGAAAAAGTGGATTAGTTGAAAACGAGAGAGTACACCATTATTGAGATGCGTCACACTTTTTCTAAACTGGTTTTATTGATGGCACAAGGAATAACGGTTTAACTTGGTTATACTATAAAAACACTAAAAATATGATACTTGATTAATACAGTTATATAATTTTGATAAGGATTTAACATGAATACAAAAAACGGATTTAAAGAATGTTTTAAAGAGTCCGCGATGTTGCTTGGTTTTAAATGAACCAGCACACGGAATCCCACGGCAGCTTCTGATGAAACGTAGAAAATCCGACGGGAAAACTTCTTTTCATGCACAAAGCAAAATTGCAAGATTGCAGAATCATTTCTCTTTTTGACTTTCCTTATTTCGTAACATGACAGTCTAGTCTTATAATATCGTAGTGCTGCCATCTAGTGAGTCTAGGTTAAATTGATCTTGGTTACAGCACTTGGGAAGAAAAAAGAATGTTTTTTAATGTTCGCGTGTTTGACACAAAACATGTTCATTTTTGAGAGGTATTCTAACACCCCCGCTTTTTGTGACAAACCGATGAATGTACAATGTTTAACTGGTTTCTCAAGTATTCAAAGTGAGGTTTTGGCAACGGTTTTGTTAACACGTCAGCCAGCATCAATTTTGATGGGCAATAGGTTATTTTTATAGTTCCGTTCTGGCACAAATGTCTGATATAGTGAAATTTTATTTCTATGTGTTTGGTCTTGCTTTGCGCCTTTTCATTTTCAGAGAGTTTTATGGCTGAAATGTTATCCTCATAGAGGGTAACTGGAAGTTGTTGATTTAATTCGAGATCAGTTAGTAATTCTAATAGCCATATGGTCTCTTGGCATGCACTGGAGGCGGCAATATATTCCGCCTCTGTAGAAGAGAGTGATACGCAACTTTGCTTTCTTGACAACCACGCTAAGGAGTTATTTCCTAGTTTAAATAAATTTCCTGTGGTGGATTTCCTATCCACCCTGTCGTTACCCAAATCTGCATCACTATAAACTGTTAACACTGGCGGCTTTGACTTGTCAATGACCAACTTTAAATCTTTTGTGGTGAGTAAATATCTGATTAGTTTTTCGACTGCTTGCCAGTCCACCTCTCTGGGTGATTCATTCCTCCTTCCCAGTATATTAACAACCGATGCTATATCGGGTCTAGTTAGGGTTGCGATGTATAACAGCCCCCCAATGGCCTGCCTAAATTTTTTGTTATCTCCCAGTAATTTTCCATTTGGGTCTAGGCTGAAATAATTAGTGCTTATAGGTGTATATGTTGGTTTTGCGTCTAACAAATTAAATTTTTCCGCAATTTGCACTATTTTGTTCGTCTGATCTAATTCTAGATTTCCTTTTTCTGTTTCTTTAATATTAATTCCTAGATACTGCGAAACATTTCCCAGGTTTTTGATTTCGTATTGTTTTGAAAGTTCAGTAAATATTTCGCACGTGTCTTCTTTATCTCCGGCGACCAAGATGTCATCCACATAAACGATTATGTAGACGACTTTTCCATATTGTACTCTTTTATATAGACATTTGTCTGACGCGCATTCTTTGAAATTTAATTCATTTAGAGATTTGCTTATTTTCAAGTTCCACGCCCTAGCTGCCTGCTTAAGACCGTAGATTGCTTTGTTTAAGCTACATACTTTATCCTCTTCTCCCTTTTTCACACATCCTTCGGGTTGAGCCATATAAACCTCCTCTTCTAATTCGCCGTGTAAAAAAGAGGTTTTAACGTCTAAGTGAGTTATGTCGAGGTTTTTGTATACTGCTGCGTTTAAGAATGCTCGCAGGGTGGTATGAGCAACTACGGGTGCGTAGGTTTCGTCGTAATCGCTACCATATTTCTGCGCGTATCCCTTAGCAACTAGCCGCGCCTTATATCTTTCTATTGACCCGTTTGCTCCCGTTTTTGCTTTGAACGTCCACTTACACCCAATGACGCGTTTTCCTGGTATTGGCTTTATTAGTCTCCAGGTATTATTTTGTTTTAGGGACTCTATTTCCTCATTTGTTGCCTCTATCCATTTATTTTTAGTTTTCACGTCATTGATGTCCTGCAGTTCTGCCCATGACTTTGGCTCCTGAATTTGGCATAAATTTGCACTTATACCGAAACGGTTTGGTGGTACCCCGCGATTTTGCCTTTCCGACCTTCTAAGTTCAGGGGGTTCCTTGGTTGGGGAATTAATTTGATCATTGTTATTTTCTCCTAGTTCGATTAGGATATTTTCGGCGGGTGTTTCGTAATCGTTATTTTCTTTATCAGATTTAAATTCCTCTTGTTTAATTCCGTCTTCAAAAAACTTTACGGTTCTAGATATCATTATTTTATTTTCACCCGTATAAATCCTGTAACCTTTGCTCCTGAAGTCATAACCTAACATTATTCCCTCGACGGCTTTCTCGTCTAATTTTCCCCTTTTAGGCTTATCGATGTAGGCGAATGCCTTACACCCGAAAGTTTTGATATTCGAGAGATCCGGTCTCTTGTTATTCCAAAGTTCGTATGGCGTTATGTTATTTTCATTCGCTTTCGTTGGCAGTCGATTGAGGAGATATGTGGCGGTCATGACCGCTTCTCCCCAGAATTGTTTGGGTAATTTAGCGTCTGATAGCATGGTTCTAGCCATTTCCATTATAGTCGTATTCTTTCGCTCAGACACGCCGTTCTGGGGGCTGCAGTAGGGAACGCTTAACTGGCGCTGTATCCCATTCTCGATCAGGTAGTTTTCAAATTCGTCACCGATATATTCCTTTGCGTTGTCGGACCTGATTGCTTTTACCGACTTGCCAAATTTATTTTTCGTCAGCGCTATGTATTCCTTTAATTTGGTAACGGCTTCGGATTTATGCGCGATTAAGTATGTCAGGGTGTACCTGCTATAATCGTCTGTAAATGTTATGAAGTATCTTTTACCTCCTATCGTTTCTGTCTGCATAGGGCCACATATATCTGAATGTACAAGAGTACAGATTTCTGTACTTCTGTTGGTAACTGCTTTAGGGTAGGGTAGAACAGAAAGTTTCCCTTGAATACACTTGGTGCATCGTATATCATGTTTACAGTTATTAATTGTTATCCCTTCAGCTAATTTGTGATTGACTATGTATTTGATATCGTCAAAATTTCTGTGTCCGAGTCTCCGGTGCCACATTGATACGCAGTTTGGATTATTACAAAATGTTTGAGCGCATATTGTGTACCCATATTCATCTTCGGGGTTTAATTCATAAAGATTATCATTTAGTTTAGCGGTCAAGATTATTTTACTATCTTTGACAAAAAAACATTCGTTTTTCTCAAATATTACCTTTATGTCATTTTCGGTAGCTCTTTTAACGGATAATAAGTTGCTTTTTAGTTCTGGGCAATATAATACGTCCTTAAGTGTAACATATTGTTGTTTGTTTGTTCTTAATTTTACGTCCCCCATCCCATGTGAATTAAGCCGTTTTCCGTTTGCGATAGTTATGTTGCCAAAATTACCGGCTGTGAATGTGGCGAAATTTTCTTTCGTGGAGGTGACGTGTCTCGTACAACCAGAATCTATTATGTAGGTGTTTGGATCTGTTGTTTGTGTTTGGTTCACCTCCATTAACTCATTTTTGAAATTATTTTCTACTGGGAAGAGAGGAATGGTTGATTCATTGATTGATTCATTTGACTCATCATGTTTGCTTGTTTTGCTGTTAAAACAAAAGTTCGATGAGTCACCAGTAGAGTTGTTTTGTTTTTTAGGGGTATCGGAATTGTTTTTGTAACTTTTTGTTTTATTAGTTTCATATTTTTGATAGTTGATTCTTTGCTGGTTTTTCAATTTATAACATTCCGAACGGTAGTGCCCTTCACGCTGGCAAAACGAGCAATATTTTTTGCTTTTGTTTCGTTTACTGATTGTTTTATAAGCGGTGTCCTTGGCACGGGAGTAAGCATTTTTATTTTCCACTCTATGGGAATATTCATCTAATAACTTATTTTTGACCATTTCGAGATCAAGGTCCTTCTCCTCGCCTCAATACTAGTTATTAGGGGAGCGTAGGATTGTGGCAGACTGCATAGCATGATTGCCACTACATGAGAATCATTTATATTCTCACCTATGGCTGAAAGCTGATCGCGGAGCGTGAGAATTTTATTGATGTGTTGGCTGAGGTCTCCTCCTTCCGGGAGCCTTTGGGAGTAAAATTTCCTCAATAAGAACAGCCTAGAGGATAAATTTTTTCTTTGATGGACATTTCGCAGTTTCTCCCAGATTTGCTTTGGCGATGTGAGATTTCGTATGTGCACAATCTGAGAATCCTCAATACAAAGGCAGATTGTTGCTTTAACTTTGGCTGACCTTTTCATGTAGGCATCGTCAGCCGTACTGGGTGGTTCTTCATTGATAAATTTTAAGAGATCGTCTTTAATAAGCAAATTCTCTATCTTAAAACTCCAATTGGAGTAGTTAGTATCATTCAACTTATCTATAGAGCCTATGTCTCTATTGACTGCCATGTTTATTTTTAATTTGAGTTAATTATGCTCTGACATTATATATCTTTATTATGCACTGTATATCTATATATACCAATATTATTCGGCGTTTTATCTGTATGAGAAGTTTCGGGAATTTTTCTTTATAATTGTATAAATGCAAATATATATATATATATATCAAGTATAAGAAATATTATTAATTATTTGTGCTATACACAAATTTATTTATCAAATATAAGAAATATTATTAATTATTTGTGCTATACACAAATTTATTTTACTGGGTTTTTTAATATTCCTCTGTATCACGTCTCATAATCTGACGTAAAGTGCATTTAAAAAAAAAAATAATGTCAACAAATGAAGTAGTGGAGTTTCGAAATCCCAGTAATATTATTATATTTATTGGCACTGGTATAGCACTTAATAAAAAAAGATAATAGTCAAATGTCTGCTTACCTTTACTGGTAAGCCAGCCAAGAGTCAGGTAATCCTTGCGTATCGACGCGAAGCCAGCTGGAGAAAAAATGGATTAGTTGAAAACGAGAGAGTACACCATTATTGAGATGCGTCACACTTTTTCTAAACTGGTTTTATTGATGGCACAAGGAATAACGGTTTAACTTGGTTATACTATAAAAACACTAAAAATATGATACTTGATTAATACAGTTATATAATTATGATAAGGATTTAACATGAATACAAAAAACGGATTTAAAGAATGTTTTAAAGAGTCCGCGATGTTGCTTGGTTTTAAATGAACCAGCACACGGAATCCCACGGCAGCGTCTGATGAAACGTAGAAAATCCGACGGGAAAACTTCTTTTCATGCACAAAGCAAAATTGCAAGATTGCAGAATCATTTCTCTTTTTGACTTTCCTTATTTCGTAACATGACAGTCTAGTCTTATAATATCGTAGTGCTGCCATCTAGTGAGTCTAGGTTAAATTGATCTTGGTTACAGCACTTGGGAAGAAAATAGAATGTTTTTTAATGTTCGCGTGTTTGACACAAAACATGTTCATTTTTGAGAGGTATTCTAACAGAAACTGTGAGGCATTTCTCAAAAAGTAAAAGTACCAAAATATAATCTTAAAGCAAATATATGCAAAACTGTAATAATGCCCCTAACTGCTTTTTTATGCTGCACATAATAGATCATGAGAAGCGAAAAAATATGCATGCATATATATAGAGATAATTCACTCTGGCATTTTATAAGCTAACATGTATATAAAAGCAAAAAGAAAATTTCCGGAAAAGAAAATCACTCATCCTCTACATATTTAATAACAGAAAGCGTATACTTAATAGATCCTTATTATTGCATTTGCGCAGTGACGAAGAATAAAGACATCATTTGACTACGTTAAACAAGGAGAATAAATATTTGATATCAAAACAGAAAAAAAAATATAATGTAATTATAACTACTGTATGTTTTTCTCGGTTTTTATAGGCAGAAAAAATGGCATTTTTCATAAATGAAAAATGTGTAATTTAAAAGAACAACGTTTCTTGAATTTTATATATTGCATGTCTAAATTTCTTAAAATATTTTCTCGAAATTTCGAATTATGTAATTTTCAATTTTGTTTTTATAATGCAAAAATTTTTAAGGAATTGTAAAAGAAAATTATATTTATCTTATATGAAAAGAAACAATGCCATTAAATTGTATAATTCATCGTACATGAGTAATTACGAAGTCAGAAAATATGAAATGCGCAAATAGTAAGGTATCCTGGGGTAATAACGTCACGTTAAGATTCTACCAATTTTCACTTGTATTTTTCAAACAAATACATGATTTTATACAGCAACTCATTGACTATATATCTAAAAAAATATTTTAACAAATATGTATTCATAAAATGTAATGGCGTGATTTCTTGACCAATGCTATTTGGCGTTATTACCCATCTATATGAATAATAACGCCATGCAAACAAAACTATGAAATAAGATGGAATAATGGCATGTAGATTGCCCAATTCTAAAAATACAAAATCTACAAGCTTAGAAACTGACAAATTGCGTTCTAAGATATTGAAAATGTTCATTTTTTTTGAAAGTGTAAGGAAAATAAAGGGGTGGTGTGGGGAAGAGGGGGAGGAGGCAAAAGAATATAAGACCGTGAGCTTCTTTTTGCATGAAAAAACCGTTCAATTAGATTTATTAGAAACACGTTTTTAACTGTGTTTATTTGAATCAGTATTTAGGATGTAGCTCGGCCACTGTTGGGAATCAAACGTGTATTAGTGCCAAAGATTGGCGTTATTACCCAGGTATTGTTATTGCGCAGTACATTTTAAACTACAAATTATCTCGAGGAGATATCCAAACTCTTCTACAAATTTTGAAAGCACACGAAATGCACTACAAATTTATGTAATAAACAAAGTATTTCCGGATTTAAAAAAAAATAGTCTTCATATCACAAACGTATCTCGCAAATTTTAGATCAAGCGTTAATTTTAGTTGTTTTTAAAAGCAATAATACCTAAAAATGGAACAAATTAACCTGAAGCTGTTTTTTTTTGCGATTTATATGACTCAAAATCCTTCTGCGCAGAGCACATGGGTTTCATTTACCAGATTATTACATAATTATGCATAATATTAGCACTTCGCGTTATTACCCCACCTAGCGTTATTACACCAGACCATCTTATATACCTGCGCATATTTACGTCATAATAAAAACCCGTGTATTTTCATTAGCATTCCTGGCACCAGTTGGCGCACTGTGTCCAGTTACACCAGATTCCAGTATTAACTCTGTGCGCTGATTATGCATGCAGTTTTTTACCTAATTTTTCGGTGGTTTTTTTTCAAATTTTAAATTTTTTTGTGCAAATACCGATAAGGATTCCCATTTAAAAAATCACCACGGGAGGCACTCTACCTCCTCCTTAATCCTTTAAATTCCATATGCTGATACTAGCATATGGGCCATTCTCTGATAAAGGGAAATTTTTTGTCCTTGGCTAAAAAATGTAAATTAATCAAGTCAGCTATGAATGTTTGTATTTTTTGTGAACATCTCTGTTTGAATACTACATTGCGCGCTAGTTTAAATATGAAAAAAAAAAAATTCAATGTATAAAAAAGCTGTAAAGTTGCAAATATCATTACCATGGCTTGTCCCAAAATTCAAATCTTTGAATTCAAACCCTTTTTGTTAAGATTTGGGAAGCTTTAGAACAAATGTAATGATTAAATGGATATATTTGATGTTTCTACTTTTTATAAATTTAACAACTTACACAAAATAGAAAACATTTTTATTGATTATACTTATTTAAATTTTGTCCCTAGCATTAACTATCATTGCCATGCTCCACGTTAATTCTTCATTTAATTTCCCCCTATATGTTATTTTTATCTGGAAATTCTCTTAGATTGTATAGTTCCACATTTTATTACGAGCTGTAGCATCTATTTTTAATTAATTATGCAAGATCTACTTCAATTTATGGATTTTGTTCCAAAATTATAAGTCTGTGTATTTAACATGTGTCATTACCAAGCTCCTTATTGTTGAAATGCTTATTGTGTAATTTAACTTTACAGAATCAATTACAAAGGCAGTTTGACACTGCTTTCAGAATAAGTACTCCATAAGTTCTAAATTGTTATACTTCAGTTCTAAAATAGTGTTAACGTTAAAAATGTCATTACCATGTTCATTATCATGGCGTATTATATTCATGATTTCAAGGTCATATTAATGACAATTTTATCCTCTTTTTAAAAGTCGTTGCTATGCCTTAGCGAAAATTCCCATTTCTTAAATGTCTCGTGTAATTTGAGTCAGAAATCAAGAGTTAAAATATTAAAGTCTAATCATTTTATCGAAGCCAAATAAATTTCCCTTTATCTGCGAATGACACATATACGCTATCAAGAGAGAAAAATATAATAATACTATTTAACATTTATTAATATTATTCATAAAAATCATAGCACCATGAAAAGGTAATGCATAAATATGAGGCAATCTCTTATTCAATAAAAATACTAGAAAATAATCTTAAAGCAAATACATGCAGAGCCATAATAATGCCTTTAACCATATCTTTATACCGTGCATAAGAGACCATGGGAAGCGAATGAAGGATGCGTATATATATATATGTACAAAGGAAATTTCTTTTGGCATTTTATAAGCTAATATGTATATTACGGAAAAAGAAAATTGCTGGAAAGTAAAATCTTTTATCCTCTACATATTTAATAACGGAAAGCGCATACTTAATTGAGCTTTATAATTACATTTGCACAGTGACGAAGAATAAAGATAACTTTTGACAATGTTAAACACGAAAAATAAATATTTAATAACAAAAGACAAACAAGCCATAATGTAATTATACTTATTATTGTATGTTTTAGTGCGTTTTTAAAAGTCGAAAAAAAAGACATTTTTCACAAATGGCTTGATTTATAAAATAAAATGTTTTTAAATTCTATATTTAAGAATTTTGCTTGCATAAATTTTTAAAAATATGCTTTCGAAATTTTGAATAAGATAATAAGTTTATGTGATGTATAAATTTTGAATTTTTTTCTAAAACTTGTATTTGACTTACATTAAAAAAAGATTCTATTCTTAAATATGTTTCTAAAATATACTTTATTTATAAAATTGCATGACTAAAAATTAAATTGTAACCTTTATTTCTTTTTTTTCTATTGATAAAAATCAATTCCCAGAAGCTTCCGTTACGTCCAAAATTCAATAACCGCCTAACCAGTGGCTATTTTTAAAACTGGCTGGCGGGAAGTGACGAGTTTAAACCCAGTCGCGAAGTCAACCTATTCGTTTGCAGTTTTTCGTCGTTTTGATAGAATCTTGCATAAATACCGGTTCAGATTCCCTTATAAAGTCCCCCCATCCAATCGATCGATATTCCTAAAACATATAATCTGTGTCTGAAACAACGCCATAAACAAAATCAATTTCAATAAAGCAAATATTGCTATTTTAAATATCTGGTATGAACTTGGAATATCTGAATTAAAAAAATATTAAATACCAAATCATGGGAATTAGAAGAATAATATTTAATATTTATTTATAATATTCATAAAAGTCACAGCACCGAAAAAAAGGTAAAGCATAAACGTGGGGCATCTATTATTCAGTAAAAGTACCCCTCCCCCCAAAAATCATAAGAAATATATGCATAAGGATAATAATAATGCCCCTGTAGTGGAGATCTGTATTTTAAAGTATTGCGACCAGGTTCTTTTCAAAAAAATGCATTCGCTAGAGTTGTAGGCTGTGATCAATAAAATAAATGCCTTTTGAGAACTTTGTTTATTTAAGGTAGAGTTATAAAAATTAAATCATTTCTTACTGAAATAATTAGGGATGGTGCCTGTAACCATTTTTCAAGAGACCTTTGTTACATGACTGAGTGCATGAAGCGAGAGAGAGGCAATTGAATTTTCTCATTCAGAATTCACACATTGGCATCCAGAATTGGCGAAAAGGAGCATATGAAAAGTGAATGATATCATAACCATGAAATTTTCTGTTACGCTTTAAACAATTAAGATGATTTTGAATTTAATACAGGGCAACCAGAAATGGGCAGTCCTAAAAAAATACGCCAAAAAGAATTCGCGCCAATTCGTACGTTAGGACTCTGTTTTGGGAGAATTTATGAAAGACACAATAATGTGGCATGCACAAGGAAAGATTATTACCTAACGAATAAGTTAGAATCACAATTAAGCAGAGAGAAAAGCGATTTTACTGACCGCAAGCAAAGCATATCTTTGTTCTTTTTTTATTTGTTTCCAGCAAGGGTGAAATACGCATCTTAATGAATTCTCTTTATCTGACAGCCGTTTATCAGTAATAAAGCAGATGCTAGATGTTTTTCTTTCTTTTCTTTTGAACGGAAAGTTATTGTGGGATCGAAATAAAACATTAAGATAAACTAGATATTTAATTAAAGATTAGCTTTAACTGTAATTTAGAAAAATGTAAAATTTAAGAAAACTATATGTGATTCTACATCACATATATCACCCCTTTCACAGGCAAAAAAAAATCTATAAAGGTACATGCAGGAAGAGAAATCAATTTTCATATGCTCTTACAAGTAACAATGTGTAAAATGTTCATGAAAACAAACTAAACATTTACTAAATAAAGTAAACAGTAATTGAACTTCTCTCTAAGTAGGCAACCATCCCAAATAAAAGTATATATATATCATAATATAAATATATTGGTACCATAAATTTTGTCATACAAATGACATCATATATTGTTTCTACTTAGAAACAGCTGCAGCTTCATTAATAAAATTTGTGATCACTTTTCAATTTGTCTTATTTTGACAAGGACCTGTATCAAAAATGTGCACATACAAATAAAAGAAAATACCAGGTCTAAGTCCACAGGTCACTTACCAATTGGCAAAAAAAAATCCAAATTGTTTATAATAAGAACATTAAATATGTGTATTGATCAATACAATAATAATAGCAAAGTACTCGAGTAATATAATGCAATTAAACACAAAACATAATATACAAATAAACAAAAACATAATGTAAATAGAAGGATTAAAAATGTCCATAATAATGAATAATAGGAAATACTTGAAATTTCCACCATTTTTTTTTTAAATTTACAAAATAAGTTTTACTACCAACTTATATTTGAAATGAGAGTTCAAGCAGTGCTAGACAACCAACATATGGATAAATTTTTTGAAACACTGTCGTTGACCATTTACTTCCATGTGATAATAACGTTCCTAAATGTATATCTTCTAATTTTTGTCTTTTTTTTTTAATACCCAAACTAATGAATTTTTTTATTAAGTTAAATCTGAAATTTAAAATCAACGTTGCATTATATTGACATCTAAAACGGTATTTTAGTGTAACATGAGAAAAGAAATCCTCGTAAAGAATTCGGTATCTTCCCAAAAATACTTTTATTCAAGAATAATTACTGGTAAGTGGGAGACACTGAACTTTCATGCAAAAGTATAAAAAGTTTAGAACTGTGGGAAAGATGTGTGGAAAGGTAATCTGGAGACCTGTAAAGTAACTTCAATTTAAGATACGACTTGTATAAAGACCAATAAAAGACATGCATTAACCACTAAAGCAAACATATGACAGCATCTTTGCCTATAAAAATTACAATTTATCTTCACTTCATATCCTTTGAATGAGAAGTGTGAAAACATTGACATGTATGCAATTTTAAATATCACCTTGACTGTGGTATACCACTCATCGTTATCTGCAAAATAACTAAAGTGTATTTTTTTATGTGGAAGTACTGTGTACAAATTATATAAGGATGAGTATTGAATTTAAAGTGAATAAGTGTGTGAATTTTAGTCTATATATAAAATTTTACATCTTGCTAGAATTTTTAATAAAAAGGAGTAAGCTCCGCTACATGTGTAAGCATACATTGGCTGAAAAGGAATCTTAATGTTCGTAAATGTAGTGTAAAGTACTAATGTATATCATGTATACCCGAATGAAAATAAAGAAATGTGGAGAAGTGAATGCAAATGATATCTAATTACCAACAAATGTTATGCAAAAAAATGTATATATCTATCTAAATTGCGCCTAAAGAGTAATGAAATTCATATGTGTAAACGGGAGAACATGGGATAGTGCAAATGGGAAGGCAAAAAATCTGACTGGATTAAATATCCATAATCTAAACAAAAAGTGTAAAGAAACGACTTATGTATTGAAGATAATAACCAATATGTTATAAAAAAAACTTCACAGAGGACCGATAATTAAACAATTGCATATGTAAATGTACATGTATGTGAATAACTTTATCTGCATAGCATGCTGCAAAGTATATATACCTTTGTAAACTACCATTGTAAAAATCTTTGTATAAAAACATTGTAATTGCTGCATGCAAAGAGAAGTTGTATGAAAAGTGAGTCAGTTGCAAATAGCCACAAGTATATCAAAAGAAAAAAGAACTTTGTAAAAATTTCACCACTGTAATATTGATACACCAGTAAACATTCGCACTAACACTGCGTGTAAAGAAAAGTGCAATTGATAATTACACAGACCTACAAAAAAAGAGTAGCTACATCGAGTTAAAACAACATAGATGTGCAATTTTTTTATTTATCGCGAAAGATACAAATAAAGAAAAATAAATTGTGTAAACAAACATTTAAGATTCACCGCAGAAGTCTTACTGATAATTAGGGCTTAACCACCAGAAGAAAACTATCAATAAATCAAAAATGTGAAATTTTGAATCATTCATCTATTCCTGAGCTCACGAAACAGTTGAATGAAAGAGAATCCAAGATATGAACATTGAACGAAAAATGAAAATCATGAAATGATTGAAAGTAATCTTTAAATAACAATGTATTAAAATGTGTACACCATATGAAAAATAAAAATATATTCGAAAGAATAGTGTATGTAAAAAATATAATTAATGCTTTATGTTTGTTTTATGAATAAAAAGGTTAACAATGTAAAAATACTGTGTAAAGGAGCGGAGAAATCCAAGTATCACATGAAGGTGAATAACAAAATATGTAAATAACTAAATATACTTGAAATAGCATACCTGAAGAAGTGTTGAATATTTACGTTATATTTTAGAGTGAATGAAAGCTTGTTTTTGCTTGAAATAAAATTTAAATGTATTACAGCAAGTGGAAAAAGCAGGGTGATTTATGTCGAAAAACTTCTTGTAAGCACGGTTATGTGCGATGCAGTTAATGCAACTTGAAGCATTTTTACAATTATCTGAAGTGTGTGATCCACCACAATTAGCACATGCCAAATCATATGCACAAAATTTTGCCAGGTGGCCTATTTGTTGGCAACGGAAGCAACGTTTTATGTTAATAAATGGCCTGACAGTGTAGTCAACAGAATTAATATTTAATTTTCCATGTTGAGTTAAGAGATCCGCTATCCATGATGTAACACTAATTGTCCAGTTATATTTTAATCCCTGTCTTAATTTATGCTTTCTTTCAAAGTTAATAGAAGGAATGGTACTGCCAATCTTTTCATTTATAGACATCATAATATCTGGTATACCTATATTGTCATCAAGATCCAACAGAATTATTTTAGTGCAGTCAGATAAATCTCTAACTTGATTTTTGAGCTCACATAAATTTAGGATGTAATTCGGTATTGAAATAAGATCAGTATTCTTGTTTTTTGATAATTTAGAGTTATTTGTACCAGAATTTATGTGTGTTTCAGATTCAACTTTATCCAGAAATTTGGCCAAATCTTTCCCACTAGAATTACAATCCTTATCTTTAATAACATTAAGAGGTTCATCCAATTTAGATTCATCAATGTCGCATTGAATAGCTATCTCATTATGCATAGACTGTTTGGACGAGTTCAGTGTTCTTACTTTTTCGAACAACATCTCATTTAACCTATGTAACTGGTCATTATTTTTTTGTAAAACAGTCCACTCAGATTGAACATTACACACCAAATCACTTAAAATATTAAATTTTAATTCAATTTCTTTTTGATAGGAATTAAATTTTGCCATGAGTTCTGGATTATTCTCATTTAAAATAGGATCAATTAATTTCTGAACATCCGAAACAACAGATCTAGAATATCTGTTAATAGAATCCTTTAAACTACTCAAACATGAAATCTCAAAAGAATTAGAATCTAAACCAATTGTTTCAGAATCCATATTAGTTTTAAAAGACATTACCTGTTTTGCATCAGGTCTAAACTTAAAGTTAAACACAACAGATGGATCTTGTGTCAATTTACGTGACCTTTTTTTAGTCATTATAAACAATTTATATCCTAAATTATAAAAATACGAAAATAAACAAACGAGCACAGTATCTGATTATTAAAAAAATGGACCTATCTACAATGCAATATAATAAAAGCAGCTATATGTGAGAATATTTTTAAATAGATGCTAAAAATTTAAAATAAATGTCTATCCATAAACTAATCAAAATTGTGTTTTACATTTATAAAAGTGAAAAAGCATGAAAAAAAAATCTCAATATTTATTTAAATATTAGAAAACTGGACCCTCTCTAACGAAATATTTTTGCAAGTGGGGTGCAAATAGGAAAAACAAACACTGGACATATGTATAAAAAGTCTTAAAATAAATTAGAAGGGGGGAAATTAGTCACTTTAGTTAAGACGATATTTTGTTTTAATGCACTGTTTATATCCTATATGAAATGCATAAGAAATATCATAATAAATATTAAGGAATTTATCAAATTTTTTTTTATTATTATTTTTTTTTTAACACTCCTAAAATTGAAGTTTTTATTAGCTAATATAATTGACGAAAATAATGATTCATACTGTATCTTATTCAATATCATACTGTATCTTATTCATCTTTTTTTTTTTTTTTTTTTTTTTTTTTTTTTTTTTTTTTGCAGACTAGAGTGTAAAAATAATTCTACTCGAACAGATATAAACAATGCACACACTTTAAGAATATTAAGATGTTAGATAGGTTTAATTATGCAAATAAGAACATGGCTAGTCTTTGCACAAATAAAAACAATCTCCCAATAAAATTACTGTACAAACAATATAAAGCACAACTTACCTTTAAAGTGAAAAAAAAATCAGGAAAGAAAAGTAGGATAAAATGTAATAATATATTTTTTGATACATGAATTTATAATTCGATTATGCATGCATCATTATTATTATTTATGTCATGTGCACATGGCATGTGATTCAAACGATAAAATTTTATTTATCTGAAAATGAGCCCACTGTCAATAATATATGAAGGTGCATACATCCTTATTGTATAACCAGTATTCACATGCATCTTTCTCTGTATTGTTTCTTTTATATAAACCTCATATTAAAAAAATAATGGTTGCAACCCGACAACATCATGCCTTATTTTTATAGGAAAAAGAGATGCACCATTAACTTACCTAGAACTTTTTTATCTACATGGAAATATAATATAAAATTTATGAAAAAGAAAAAGGAATATACGTCAATTTATAACACTTCAATAATAACTGTATTAAAAAAATAAACAAAATATATAGTCATTAATTAATAATGGAAATTATAAAAATACTTTCTTTAAAAAGTAATAAACTGTCTTGATATTCCTCAAACGACTTTCAGCAAAAAGTGCACAGCAATAAGTACTTAGATACTTGAAAAATATAATTTTATCTTGCTATCGTTTGTATCATAGTTTTAAAATAGCACTTGTAAAGCTGTGAAATGTTTCAAGACAATCTAAAATCATTTATAACTGTTCGTATTTAAAGAAATTCAATTAGAGCACAGAAAAACTAATACATAATAAACTAAAAATGGTTGAAAATTACTCAACATAATTTTTTTTAAAATAAAAATATCATATAATTAAAATAGAAATTGAGATTTAACCTATTAAATATAAAAGCATACACTTTCTCATCTGCGAAATTTATGCTGTAAATATTTATCAATGAATGACTTCTTCACTCATTTTTTTTTTTGTTAACTTTCAACTACTACAAATAAACTTGTAACAGTATTATCGTAAAAATAAACGTTCAATAGCGCACAAAATTACAGACACAAAATTGATCAATTCTGTAGTTTTAAGGGTTTTTTTTAATAGTATAGCGCATGTAATTATTTTTGTGAAAAACATCAGTGTCAGCATCCAAAAATTTAAAGAATAAATCCAATGTGAAGATCATATTATCGACGAATGACGAAGAATTTAAACGTCAAACACGAAATTCTGTGTCACTTTAGTCGAGAGCATATGAAATCGTCACTGAAGTACACCGCTAAGATGAAATAAAAACATTATGTCAGTGAGCGTGACATTGTTGATTTAACGGAGGTGAAATAAGAGTCACAAATCGCCAGTCGTAGATTCTTAGGCCTACATCGGCAGGGGAAAATTTAACGAGCGGAAGCGAAGCACCCATCATCACGAAACGTCCCGATCAGAAGAATCACTCGCTCAAGTAAAAGAGAAATTGGCACTATAATCCAACTCTATAATGTCCAGCAAGAAAAATCCGGCGGCAATAATTCACCGGAGCATAGGCATATTTCACACAACAGTCTGCGAAGGAAGGGAGCACTTATGTAATGATTCACAAACATAAGCAGGACTTATCTGACGAGGAAATAGTCGTTCGAAAATACTTGAAGACTGACGTTAATAGTTCACATTTATTGTATTCAGGAAAATAAATAGTCCGGAAAAATCTGGCAGGCAAATAAAAAGCAGGCAAATAACAGCAGGCAAATAACAGCAGGCACCATCCCTCGATGTTTGAAAAAGTTGCGAATGCCTGGTGTAGGCACCATAGTTTCTGTAGTGGAGATCTGTATTTTAAAGTATTGCGACCAGGTTCTTTTCAAAAAAATGCATTCGCTAGAGTTGTAGGCTGTGATCAATAAAATAAATGCCTTTTGAGAACTTTGTTTATTTAAGGTAGAGTTATAAAAATTAAATCATTTCTTACTGAAATAATTAGGGATGGTGCCTGTAACCATTTTTCAAGAGACCTTTGTTACATGACTGAGTGCATGAAGCGAGAGAGAGGCAATTGAATTTTCTCATTCAGAATTCACACATTGGCATCCAGAATTGGCGAAAAGGAGCATATGAAAAGTGAATGATATCATAACCATGAAATTTTCTGTTACGCTTTAAACAATTAAGATGATTTTGAATTTAATACAGGGCAACCAGAAATGGGCAGTCCTAAAAAAATACGCCAAAAAGAATTCGCGCCAATTCGTACGTTAGGACTCTGTTTTGGGAGAATTTATGAAAGACACAATAATGTGGCATGCACAAGGAAAGATTATTACCTAACGAATAAGTTAGAATCACAATTAAGCAGAGAGAAAAGCGATTTTACTGACCGCAAGCAAAGCATATCTTTGTTCTTTTTTTATTTGTTTCCAGCAAGGGTGAAATACGCATCTTAATGAATTCTCTTTATCTGACAGCCGTTTATCAGTAATAAAGCAGATGCTAGATGTTTTTCTTTCTTTTCTTTTGAACGGAAAGTTATTGTGGGATCGAAATAAAACATTAAGATAAACTAGATATTTAATTAAAGATTAGCTTTAACTGTAATTTAGAAAAATGTAAAATTTAAGAAAACTATATGTGATTCTACATCACAGCCCCTAACCACTTTTTATGCCGTACATAATAGGTCATGCAAAGCGAATGAGGCATGTGTGCATATATATGAAAAGAATTCATTCTGGCATTTTATAAGCTAACATGTATATTACAGAAAAAAAAAATCACTCGCCCTCTACATATTTAATAACGGAAAGCACATACTTAATAGATCCTTATAATTACATTTGCGCAGTGACGAAGAATAAAGATAACATTTGACTTTGTTAAACAAGGAAAATAAATATTTGATAGCAAATGAGAAAAAACGCGTAATATAATTATAATTATTCTATGTTTTTGTGTGTTTTTATAGGTATAAAAACAATGACATTTTACGCAAATGGTTTAATTTAAAAGGGCAGCGTTTCTTAAATTTTATATATAAGAATTTTGAATGTGGGATTTTGTTAAAATATGTTTTCGAAATTTTGAATTATGTAACTCGTTTATAACGTATGAATTTTCAAGGACATTTAAAAGAAAATCATATTTGTCTTCCATTAAAAGAAAAAGTGTCATTAAATAGTATAAAAAAATTTCACTATTAAATGTGGTTCTATACTTTATTTATAAATAAATATAATTAAAATTAAATTGCAGCATTTATGTATTTATTTTCCTTAATGACCGAAATTAATTCCCATAAGCTTCCATTATGCAAATCCAAAACTACAGCTTTTTCCTCGAAATAGCTTTAACATTATATTTATAAAACTTTTAGAATTACAATCTGTTTCGTAATTATTAATCATGACTTTGACATTGGAATTTTCAAGACTTGAACTAAATCCGATCTTGGTCCTAAACTACTGGACCATATTATTTCTTTTTGATTTCGTAAAGTAAAATTTATTGAAGAACAAAAATATGATATAAAAATAAGGTAAGAGTACAAAAAATGTTTATATGACGCTATCATGGGCATAAGAAAATTAATATTTAACATTTATTTATAATATTCAGATAAAATCATAGCACCATCAAAAATGTAATTCATAAATGTGAGGAATCTTTTATTCAGTAAAAGTACCAAAAAATAATCTTAAAGCTAATATATTCAGAATGATAATAATAATGCCCCTAACCCCTTTTTTATGGAATACATAATAGATCATGCGAAGCGAATGAAGGATGTGTACATATATATGAAGAGAATTAATTCTGGCATTTCATAAACTTACATGTGTATTAAAGAAAAAGAAAAACTGCCGGAAAGGAAAATCACTCATCCTCTACATATTTAATAACGGAAAGCGCATACTTAATAGAGCTTTATTGTTACATTTGCGCAGCGCAGAAGAATAAAGGTAACATTTGACTATGTTAAACAAGGAAAATAAATATTTGATATCAAAAGAGAAAAAAACTGTAATGTAATTATAATTATTGAAAGTTTAAGTTTGTTTTAATAGGTAGAAAAGCAAGGACTGTTCTCCCCAAACGGTTTAATTTAAAAAGACAACGTTTCATGAATTATATACACAAAAATTTTGAATGTGGGATTTTGTTAAAATAGGTTTTCGAAATTTTGGATCATGTCATTCGTTTACATAATGCATTAATTTTCAAGGGACTTTAAAAGAAAATTATATTTGTCTTACATTCAAAGAAAAAGTGTCCTTAGATCCCATAGTAAAATTTGATTCGTTAATGTGATTCTAAACTATAATTTATTTATAAAATGACAAAATAAAAAATTATATTGAAACCTTTATTTTTTTTTTATTGACAGAAATTAATTCCTAGAAGCTTTTATTATGGCAATCACAAATTGTAGCTTGTTCCTCGAAATATTTTTTACGTAATGCTGATAAAAGTTTTAGAATTACAGTCTGTTTCGTAATTATTAATCATGACACTGACATTGAGATTTTTAAAACTTGAACTAAATCCAAACTTGTTCCTAAACTACTGAACCATATGACTTCTCATTTGGTATCCTTATGGAAAATTTACTGAAGAACAAAAAATATTATATAAAATAAGGTAAGAGTTTAAAAAATGTTTATATGAAGCTATCATGGTCATAGGAAAATTAATATTTAATATTTATTTATAATATTCTTTAAAATCATAACACCATGAAAATGGTAATGCATAAATAGGAGGCATCTCTTATTGAGTAAAAGTACTAAAAAATAATCTCAAAGCAAATATATGCAGAGCAAAAATGATCATCTTAACCACTTTTTTTATTCCGTACATAATAGACTATGGGAAGCAAATGAAGGATGCGTGCGTATATATGAAGAAAATGTATTATGGCATTATATTCTGCCAACATGTATATTAAAAAAAAAGAAAATCACCGGAGAAGAAAATCACTCACCCTCTACATATTTAATAATGGAAAGTGCATACTTAATAGATTACCTTACAATTGCATTTGCGCAGTGACGAAGAATAAAAATAACATTTGACTATGTTAAGCAAGGAAAATAAATATTTGATATCAAAAGAGAAAAAATCCGTAATCTAACTATAATCATTGTATATTTTTGTGCGTTTTTATAGGCAGAAAAACAATTACATTTTCTCCAAATGGTTTAGTTTATATGGACAGTTTTTCCTAAATTTTGTATATAAAAATTTTGAATGTGTGATTTTGTTAACGTTTATAAAATGTACAAATTTTTAAGGAATTTTAAAAGAAAATTATATTTGTCTTTCATTAAAAAAAGTAATTAAATAGTGTAGTAAAATTTGATACATAAATGTGGTTCTATTCTATACTTTATTTATAAAATAACGTAATTAAAATTAAATTGTAACCTTTAATTATTTTTTATTGACACAAATCGATCCCCGGAAGCTTCCATGAAATAATCCAAAATTATAGCTTTTTGCGCAAAATAATTTTTATGTTACACTTATAAAATTTTCAAAATTACAATCTGCTTCGTAATTATTAACGTTGACGTTGGGATTTCCAAAATTTGAACTAAATCAGGACTTGGTCCTAAACTACTAGACAATATGACTTATCATTTGGTATGCTTGCGTAAAATTTACTGAAGATCAAGAATATGATATAAAAATAACTCGTGAGTACAAAAAATATTGATTTGAAGCTATCGTGGGCATAAGAGTGTTGATATTTATAATTTATTTATAATATTTATAAAAATCATAGCACCATGTAAAAGGTAATACATAAATAGCAGGCATCTCTTATTGTGTATATGTACCAAAAAAATAATCTGAAAGCAAATATGTGCAGAGTAAAGACAATGCCCTTAATCACATTTTTATTTCGTAAATAATAAATAATGGGAAGGAAATGAAGGATGTGTGCATATATATGAAGAAAATTCATTTTGGCATTTTATAAGCTAACGTGTATTATAAGGAAAAAGAAAATTGCCGGAAAGGAAAATCACTCATCCTCTACATATTTAATAATGGAAAACGCATACTTAATAGATCCTTATAATTACATTTGTGCAGTGACGAGGAATAAAGATAACATTTGACTATGTTAAACAGGGAAAATAAATATTTGATATCAAAAGAGAAAAACGAAACAGTAATATAATTATAATTTTTGTGTGTTTTAGTGGGTTTTAATAGGCAGAAAAACATGTACATTCTTCATAAATGGTTTAATTTAAAAATACAACATTTCTTGAAGTTTATATGGGTGAATTTTGCGTGTATGAATTGGTAAAAATATGTTTTTAAATTTTTGAGTAAGTTAATATGTTTATTTAATGTATAAATTTTGAAGGAATTTTAAAAGAAAATTTTTGTTATCTTACATTTAAAAAACTGTTATTAAATAACGTAATGAAATTCCATTTTTAAATGTGTTTCTAAATTACACTTTATGAAACACCATAATTAAAAACTGAAATGATATCTTCAATTTTTTTTTAAGAAATGAACTTCTAAAAACTTCAATTATGAGAATTTAAAATTATATACTATTAAATCTGTAAAGTAACTATATTTTTTTCTAGAAAACTGGGATTCCTGGAACTTTTTATGTAGCGGTAACAGCAAAAATTCATGTTATTGATTCTACAACTTGAATTTTTAAGAATGATAGTTTCCAAGAAAAAGTTTAGTAACTTTGCAGATTTTCATTTTACAATGTAGCTTAAATCTGTGCTTTAGCTTTTGAGTTACATTTTAAAAATTTAACATAGGGAGTTCAAAGGTTTAAACCTCGTAACTCTAAATCTACCAGACTGGATGACTTCCCATTTAGCATCCTAATGTAAAATTTATCGAAGAATAAAAATATTGCGTAAAAATAAAGTGCTAGTGCTATTTTTTTTTATGTTGAAAAGCAAAACACCTCCGTCGGATATCTTTTTCGACTTATAACAAAACTTAAAAAATAAATAAATAAATAAATAAATAAAAAGGTAAATTATTTTACGCTCGTCTGAAATTGCACGGATAAAATATTGGTCAAATTTTATCTATATTATAAAGGCCAAAAGTATCTGTGCGTAACGCATGCGTCATTTTGCGAATGGCAACACTTTGAAATTTGAAATACAATTTCGGTTTTGCAATTTATGTTGCTGCATTTTTTTAAACCTCTAAAGATCGCACATTTTCAATTTTTATACCGTCGTACATGGGAAAAAATTACTTTTAAATGCAATTTATTTGAAAACTGTATTTTAATTTGTTTTTGTAATATTAAATTTTTTGTAATTTATAATACCTTATTTTTAAGGTGGCAACAGAAGTATTCCATGTCTATTAAAAGTAATGGCAAAAAAGCCGTAAAAAGCAGATTACTGTATCTGTATGTTGCCAATTTTTCTTTAAATGTGAAAAAACATGAAAGGAAAGTACATGCCGTATCAAGAATATCATCGACTGTAAAACTCGGTGAATTTTGATTATATTTACAAAATGTCATTTATACTTAAAAAGGTATAATTAGTTTAGCATCTGCTTCAGTTAATAGCATCAACATTTCAAGTTTTGAATTAAAATGATTTCAAAATTATCAAATTAAAATACCGATTTCTTTAAAAAGGTGAATACAGTTATGAAAGTTGCATACTTAAATTTTGATACTGTGGAAATAGCGTCGCGTGTAAATTTCGTGGGGAAACAATTCTATGATTGAGTCAAAGTGGAATAGATTTTACTTTTTTTCATTTTTGAATACTAGAATAAGAGCTTTAATTGATAACTTTTTCATAATAACATATTTTTATTAGTTTTTTACTGCTTACATGTACGATGAAAACTTTATTTTAACAATTACAACAACTGAATTTTATAGAAATAGTATTTTGTTAACTTTAGGTTAAATATGATTTTTTTAAAGTTAGACCTATTAATATAAGGTGCATTTTTTATTATAATTTTGTAGGTTTGTTATAAATCATTGATACAGCTCCTTTTTAAGCATTTTCTTTCATCGAAATTCGATAGGCTTCCTTGTATGTATAATAACACTATGTGTGCAACACTCCCGGATTGAGCTCAACTAGATCCCGATAATCTCTCTTTAAAATAAGCCATTTTATTTTATTTCAGATATTTACTATTTTTCAATACAACTGAATAAGATTAACCTTTTTAGAAAGACAGGAAAAAAAAAAACAATCTGGTACATTAGCTACATCGAAAAATGCATGTTTTAACATATAACTAGCGTTGAAATTCGTATTATCTAGCAACTGGCGATGGCAAAAATATATATTGTTCATATCATTGACATTCATTGAAATATCTATATTATAAAAACCAAACGTATCTGTGCGTAACGCATACGTCATTTTGCGCATGGCAACACTTTCAAATTTTAAATGAATTTCGTATTGCAATTTTTGCTACTAAAACTATTTAAAATTCTTAATGTCGCATATTTTCAATTTTTACGTCATCGTGTAGGAAAAAAAATGTACTTTTAAGTGAAATTTGTTTGAAAGCTGTATCTTAATTTTTTGTTGCTTTTAATACCTATTTTCTAATCGTGGCAACAGGAGTACTCCATTTCTATTTAAAGCTAAAGAAAAAAGGGAAAAAATTGAGTGCTGTATCTTTGTGTTGCCATTTTCTCATTAAAAGGGAAAAAATAGAAAGTTAAATATCTTCTGCTATAAAACCCGATGAATTTTGACTTCATTTACAAAATTTGATTTACACGTAAAAGAATATCAACAGTTTAATGTCTATTTCAGCTAATAGCATTGAGACTTCAAGTTTTGAATCAAAATTATCAAATTAAAATGCCAATTTTTTAAAACGTGAATACAGATGTGAAATGCACATTTGTAAATTTTGATATGGTGAAAATGATTCCGGGTTTATATTTCACGGGAAAAAAATTCTATCATTGAGTCAAAGTTGAATAAATTTTGCTTTTTATCATTTTGGAATACCAGCATAAGAACCTTAATTGATAACTTTATTATAATAACATATCTTTATTATTTTTTACTGCTTACATATACGACTAAAGTTTAATTTAAACAATTTGTACAACTGCGTTTTATACAAATAGTACTTTGTTAATTTGACGATAAATATCGTTTGTTTAAGAGTTAGACGTAAAAATATAAAATGCATTTTCTACTATAACTAATTTTGTAGGTTTATTATATGTTAATAGAACAGTTCCTTCTTAAGCATTTTCTTTCATCAAAATTTGACGGGTTCTACCTTGTATACGATAAATGCAATAATTTTGCTCAATGGCAATGTGTAATATTTGAAACCAAAAACATTGTGTTTTGTTTTTCAATTATTTCGTGATTTCAGAAACAATGTTTAATTATGAATGTTTCCGATTAATATAAAAAAATGGTTCTTATTTGTAATATAACAATCTGAATGATCTAAATACAGTAAAACTGCCTTTTAAAATGACAATTAAAGGCCAGAAAATGTCCGTGTTAAAAGAAAATAGTAATTTTCATAATAGGATTTTTAAAATTTTTTTTTTATCACAGCCATAAATGACTCTTGAGAATGACTCCATTGCTGGTCCTAATATACTACCTCTGACAATAAAGTTCGGTGAATAGTCCTGTAACATTAATGTAGATGAAATATTAACGAAAGTTATCATACCATTTTTCGAAATAGTCATCTCCCATAAGTATGCACTGCTGAGATCTGCTATACATGTCCTGGGAAATTCGCAAAAAATGTTCTTTCGGGATGCAGTTCCAAAGCTTCATCACGTTTCGTTGGATGTTAGCAATATGGTCAAATCCCTTTCGAAGAGAGTTTGAGTAGTAAAAATAGGAAGAAGTCTGGAGGATTAAGATATGGCGTGTATGGTGGATGCTCAATATGCACCATCCCTCCGGAATTTCTTTCGGTGTCTTGCAAAGCTTAAAAACATGATCTTTTGTTCGTTCATTTTCCTGTTCTCAGTTAAGAACCAAGACATTGAACAAGCACTTACTAAAGCACGTCTTACACAGAACATAAACGAAGCTCAACTAAACAACGGTGGGGAAGATGATCAACACTTGCCTCTATGCAGGTGCAGCGTTTTGTTTCCCCAGTGTTTCCAGATCCGTCGTTCTGAATTCATCCACCGAACTTTATTGTCAGAGGTAGTATATATATTCTTTCATACGGCATTACGAGTAAATGTTTACAATTTAGATTTGATTTTTAAATCAATTTTTGATTTTTTTTAACGTGTGTTTTCTTTTATTATAATGTAGTAAATTCGTTAAAAATTGCAATTTTACAGTTTGTTTTTGTATGGAACAGATTGCGCATTTGCCTGCTGTCCACTATCTTGACTTTATTCTTGGCTTGAAACACCCAATTTTGCAAAAGGTAAATAGCAAATGGTCCTTTATAACTACTTTACACTCTATGAAAATTTTTTTAAAGAATATAATAATAATAATAACAACAATAATAATAATAATAATAATAATAATAATAATAATAATAATAATTGAAATACGAAGTTTTTCAAACCCTGAAAGTAAAGTAAAATGGGGTAAGTATATCACATTATAAGAGATAAAGCATTGAATTATTTTTTTTTTAAAAAGAGTCCTCAATATGCTTAAAAGAAGTTCTACGGCGAGAATCGCCAAACGGCTGAGTTTAAATTACGCAGTCCAAGATGGCGGATTGCAGGCGAATACACAGACTTAGCTTTTTTTTATGTATAAGAAATTAGATGTTACAGATATTTTAATCAATGATCTAAGACCAAGGTCACGTTGCACAACTCAAGTATTACGAAAAAGAAAAATGTAGAAACGCATCTTTGTTGAGGGCTTCAAGGCCTGGTAAACATAGAAAATGTATTTTTATAAAATGTTTATTTTTTTATCAATGCTAAATTATTCTTTAAAACACATTATTTTGACGAATTATCTTCTAGTGTCAAACGAGATTTGTGTTACCATAATTATACTTTTTGTAATGGAAATCTTTCTAACTCGAGTTGCATATTTTTAGGAATATCCTCTGCACAAATTATGTCAGTTTGGTTAAATATCTTCTAAAAGCTGTGTGATACGTAAGATTTTCTCGTTTGCTGCTTCAGTCTTTTTCATCGAATTACATAGCAGAAGCGGTGTTCTTGAAACAACTATCAGCGAAAATATTGTTTAACAGGCCTTTCAAGAAAGGCATCGTGAAAGATAAAACAATGCAAATATTAAAAATATATATGAATGTATTAATCTATTTTTGACTTTTTTTATTAATATTACTGAATACACGTAAAAATATAAATAAAGTTAACTCTTTCGAGTCCTATGTACTATTAATACTCCATGTCTTTTCGTAGGATACTATATTGTTTGTACAATTATTTTGTTAATTTCCACATATAAAAATGATAGTATATACAGGGTGTCCAGCAAATAACACCCTGATTTTAAAATTAAATTTCTCAAAAACAAAGATCGACAGAACTATGCGGTAAACGGTTTGTTTATTAGGTAAGCTGTAAAAATCTTATATAGAAGTTTCGAACGGTGAATCTTTGGAAAAGATTGTGTTCTGATTGCAAAGAATGCTTTGATTTGACATTTTTCTTGTTTTAGATTGTTTGCGGAGAGTGAGTTTTACGGATTAAATTGCCATAGTTTAATGATTTTTGGAATTAAATTTTTAAAATTTCGAAATTCAAGAAATTTAGTTCGAAAAATCGTTAAACTATAGCACTGTAAGCCGAAAAACTCTATCTCTGCAACTAATCTAAAACAAGAAAAATGTGAAATTAAAGCATTCTTTGCAATCAGAACACAATCTTTTTAAAATATTCACCGTTCAAAACTTCTGTATAAGATTTTTACAGCTTACCTAATAAACAAACCGTTTACCGCATAGTTCTGTCGATCTTTCTTTTTGAGAAATTTAATTTTAAAATCAGGGTGTTTTTTGAAGGACACCCTGTATCTATGCCTTTCTTATTATGACTTCACTTATAATTTGAAATTTCGTAATAATAATAGTAATAAAAGTTTTCTTTATCTTCTTTACGCAGTTGGCGATTCTTTGATTTTATACATATATTTCGCTCTTAAAATTTAAAATATAAGTTACTTTTTTCAATGAACCATGCGTGATAAAACGTAAAAAATATTAGAAAGTTGTAATACGATATTTTCTAAACATCTCCCAAACTCTTCTTTTGCATATATCATATAAATATGAATTAAACAGCACACAGATTAAGTACATTCGTTGCGTCTCAGGCAACGAGATAATTTGAAAACATCACTAAATCTACTTGGACAGCTGGCAATTAACATTATTAAACTAATGATAATTTTGCTTTAAAAATGGAAAAAAAAATCAGACCGAAATGGTTAATCAATCGGTTCAAAGTCTGATTAAGACTTCAAGCCAGGATATTCAATGTATATTTTTGTACTTTAGATCTGCTGTTTGTTAATTTCTACAGATTTAATATATATAACTAACTTTGCGTATGAGAATTATCTAACAAGAAATAAAAGTACCATTGATGCATTATTATTCCTATGATTATATTATACATGTTATCTATAATATTTGTCAATAAAACCCGACGAAGCTACAGGGAGATTTAATGTGTGCGGTCAAAATTAATAATGGACTTTTATACCTTCACTAAAATAGAAACAAATGATTGCAAGATTCTTTTTGTCCTTGTGTGAGTATCACATTTGAGACACTGTATTTATCATTGCGATATTTTTACTGTCCAAAATTATTTATGTACTTATATTTTATTACATGTCCAAGAATTTGAAACGTTATATTTTACTAGAACACTTAGCAATTTTTGTTTAATAATTCACCATTAAAAAAATGATATTTTAGATACCATTACTACTTCCGACATTGACTAAATAGGTAATGGACTTATAAACATTTCTCCCAGGAAATCATTTGCTGGAAAGGAAATTATTTGTATTTAACTCCATACTGTTACATAGAAAAAAAAATATTGAAGAAAGACAAAATCTAAGACAAATTCTGCTTAGAGCAGCATTTGTCAGATTACTCTTAAAAGAAAAGGAAATATCCATTTGCCTGGAAACGATGTCTTATTTAAATGTCCTTTTTTTTTCAAGCTAAGGAGTCTGTTTTATAAAGGAATTGTACCAAAACCTGAAATTTTAAATAATAACATCTAAATTTGATATCGGTTTTTTTTTTTTTTTTTTTTTTTTTTTTTTTTTTTTTACTTTTTCTGCAATTTTTTGCTTTTGTAATTAGTATTGAATCATTGAAAATGTTTAAAATTTATTAAAGTTTAAAAATTTTGAAATTCCTGATGTTAAATTTATTTGCTATAATACCATGCTATAATACCATGCTATAATACCATGGCATGCTATAATACCATTTTAGTAGTTACACTTAACAGCTATTGGGTGGCCTGAACCGTGAATATACCTTAAACTAGATCCATCTTCTAGAAATCGAGTTAAAAATAATTACATTTCGCGTATTTTTTTCCTAATTTACTTTGAAAAAAAAAAATGTATTCTTTTAAATTAATTTTTGAAAACTGAAACCCATCAATTTTTAACCTGTTAATTAATCCATCAATTTTAACCCATTCTTTGTAAACAATCAATTTTTGCAACAAGACAAGATTTCGAGAATTTCTAACTGGTCTAATTCAAACTTACAGTTCATTTCGTCAACAAGACATTGTGTTATGCTTATTTAAGTACAGACATTACAATACATTTCGCAATGATTACAAAAGAAATTAACATAATAGTTAAAAACTTTAAACTTTCATAATTACTAAAGTACTTGACAGAATGACATGCTCATATTGCTGTTTTTATATAAACTGGATGAAAACATGATTCATCCAGTTAATGGTAAAAAAATGTACTGTTTTTTTCTCTATTATTCTACATCGACAGCAAATAACAATTTTAATGTAGATAAACTTAAAAAGAAACTAGTTGGATGTGTCAATCCCAAAACTTTCTTCTATCTCATAAGTACATTTTAATATTAAAAAAAACGTGGTGACCCCAAAGTTATCCACTATCGAATTTCCTCGAACATTTAACCTAGCCTAATGAGATTCTGGTATCCGAAAAGCCTACAACGCAAAATTTAAATAATATTCTGAGAAAATGAGCTTAGTAGTGCCTCATGTTGGGTAATTTATACTAAAACCTAATAAGCATCTATTTATGTCAAGACCTAACAGAATCTGAAATTTGATGGAATTTCGTCCATTATTTCTTGAGATATAGTTATAACAAAAAATTTGCAAAACGTAGCACAGCAACACCATATCTTGGGCAACTTATGCCAAAACGTAAAAAAGCGTCTAATTATGTTATGGTGTAAAAGAATCTGAAGTTTGATGAAATTCTGTGCATTAGTTCTTGAGATATAGCTAGTTTAAAAAAAAAACGCGTAAAATATAGCACAGCAGCACCATCAGTTGAAGGATTTATAACAAAACCTAATCATCGTGTAATTATGTTATATGTCATTTTGGAACAAAATCTGAAGTTTGATGAAATTCTGTGCATTGGTTGTTGAGATATAGCTATCGGAAAAATAGTGCAAAATGCAGCATAACTGCACCACCTGTTGCAAGGTTAATACCAAAATGTAATCAGTGTCTAATTATGTTATATATTCTAGTGTAACATAATCTAAAATTTGATGAAATTCTCTGCATTAGTTCTTGAGATATAGCTATCGCAAAAATCGTGCAAAATGTAGCATAGCAACGCCACCTATAGGGCAGTTCACACCAAAATCTTATCAGCGACTATGTATCTCAAGATATCGCGGAATCTGAAGTTTGGTGAAATTCTGTGCATTAGTTCTTGAGATATAGCTATCATGAAAATCATGAAAAACGTGGCATAGCAGCGCCACCTGCTGGCCAATTTACACCAAAATTTAATCAGCGTCTATGTATAGCAAGGGGTCACAGAATCTGAAGTTTGGTGAAATTCTGTGCATTAGTTCTTGAGATTTAGCAATCTTGAAAATCATGAAAAACGTAGTATAGCAGCGCCACCTACAGGCCAATTTCACCAAAAACCAATAGGCACTAATTCATATCAAGGTCTAACTGAATATAAAATTTTATTAAATTTCGAGCATTAGTTCTTGAGATAGAGCGCCCACAAATTTTTTGACACATACAGACAGACAGACACACAGACAGACAGACAGACAGACAGACAGACAGACGGACAGACTCACAGACAGACATTTTTTAAAAATAGTCAAAACGTGTTCAGGACCTTCTAAAACGTATAAATCCGTCGAAAACCGGAAGTCGAAAATTTTCATGAATCCAATACTTTCTTCTTGGAAAGATAGAAGAAAGTAAAAAACATGCATCTGAAAAAGTTTGGTAAAACTTTGCGAGATGATAGCTGCGGTATACAAGCAAATTCGTAGTAATGTATGGTCAGAATATAAGCGGTAAGAAGTTAAAAGGAGTTTTTACTAAAGTATATAATTTTAAAATAAATATAAAAGGATGTTACTTATTTTAATCAAATTAAAAATGTTCAAATAAATTTATTTCAATAAAATCCAAATTTCAAAATTCAAAATTCAAAATTCCAAATTTTTGGGAAATTAGAAATTAAAGAAATCTAGCGGATATATATATATATATATATAATTTTTATTTTCAAAAAACGAAATAAATTGCTTGAACGGAATTTAAAAAGCTGAATCATTAATGAATCACAATATATATATATATACACTATATTGCCATTGATTATGGGACACTTGCGATTTTAGACATTTAACTAAATATCTAGACAAATACATGAGGAATCATCTCGAAACTCTTAGTGTATAAATATAATAGTATACGTCATACATCTCCGTGAAGATTTTTTACCGAAACTCCATAGGGGACCGTCAACAAATTAAAAAATAATGAATATCTTTTGAATAACCCTGTCAAAACTAATGTAGCAAAAGCGCTCAAACTCTAGATTATGATTGAATGCCTTATTGTAATACACTGTGTTCATTTTTATGCAAATAGCATTCATACACGCAGAGTAATTAAGGTTTTTATAAAAATGGCCCCAAATTTTTCTAAGTTTTTTCCTTATAATTTTCAGAGTTCTTAATATAAAATAATATTTTTTTCAGAAAATATGACAAACAGCATTGCACACAGTACCCTGTAATCAAAATTAAAAAATAATAAAAATTGTATGAAAAATGAGTAGGTTTACTAAATAATTTTTTACTGCGCATGCGTCAAAGATATCAAAATTTCATTTGTATATTATGTTAGCTAAATGTATAGAGCAACTTTTGTAAAAGTCTCAAAATTATAGCTTGAAAATTCTGAAAGTAATCGTCTATAGAAAAAGGACAAAATCCGTTGTTTCCAAAATGAAGCAAAAAAATGAGGGATTTTATCCAAAAGTAGTCGTAACATCCCGTATTGTGTATTCTATATTGACACTAATCAATGAATATATGGATACAACCCCTCTTGATTTTGCTTCATTTTGAGAATAACGGATTTTCGACTTATTCAATTGACGATTATTGTCAGAATTTTCAAGTTATGATTTTGTGATTTTCACAAAAGTTGCTCTATACATTTAGCTAACATAATATGCAAATGAAATTTTGATATCGTTGACGCATGCGCAGTAAAAAATTATTTAGTAAACCAACTCATTTTGTATACAATTTTCATTATTTTTTAATTCTGATTACAGGGTACTGTGTGCAATGTTGTTTGTCATATTTTCTGAAAAAAAATATTATTTTATATTAAGAACTCTGAAAATTATAAGGAAAAAACTTGGAAAAATTTGGGACCATTTTTATAAAAACCTTAATTACTCTGCGAGTATGCATGCTATTTGCATAAAAATGAACACAGTGTATTACAATAAGGTATTCAATGATAATCTAGAGTTTGAGCGCTTTTGCGACATTAGTTTTGTCAGGGTTATTCAAAAAATATTCATTCTTTTTTAATTTGTTGGCGGTCCCCTATGGAGTTTCGGTAAAAAATCTTCACGGAGATATATGACGTATACTATTCTATTTATACACTAAGAGTTTCGAGATGATTCCTCATGTATTTTTCTAGATATTTAGTAAAATGTCTAAAATCGTAAGTGTCCCATAATCAATGGCAATATAGTGTATATATACACTCACACACACATATATATACACTGGTGTACAAAATTTAAGGACGAAGGGACTTTCAAGCGATAATTTTCACGCGAATATTCAACAGGAAGTAATATAATTCAAATAATTACTATCCCAGCATAACAGCTAGTCCATATAACATCTCATAAAGTCTCAAGGACAACTCATGGTCACAAGAGTCACAGTCACTACGGCGAAACAAAAAATACGAAATTCCATGCGTCTTTATTATGAGTCTCAAATGACTGCTATATGTGACTCCACTTTCAGGTCACTGCGACTGCAGCTTTGTGACGAGTCACCAGGGGACTTTGCAATGTCATTTTATTGAGACTCTCATGTGACTGTCATTTGGAGGCTCAATAACAAAGTCATTGAGAATGTTGTATTATTATAAATAACCAAATAATTACACGTTAAAGTCACATGGTGACTTTCTGTCACAAGACTTTGCCAAATGGTAACATAGACCCTACTGTGAAGTAACCACTGTGAAAACTCACCATGTGACTTTAATGGGACATTGTTTGATGATTTATCATAATGCAACATTCACAATCACTTTGAAATTGAGCCTCCAAATGACAGTCACACGAGAGTCTCAATAAAACGACACTGTAAAGTCACCTGGTGACTCGTCACAAAGCAGCAGTCGCAGTGACCTGACAGTGGAGTCACATATAGTAGTCATTTGAGACTCATAAAAGAGACGTATGAAATTTCCTTTTTTTTGTTTCACTGTAGGGTTTGTGACTCTTGTGACCATGTGTGACCTTAATGCGAAGTTATATAGACTAGCTGTTATGCAGGAATAGTAGTTATTCAAATTACATTACTTCATTTTGAATATTCGCGTGAAAATTATCGCTTGAAAATCCCTTGAAAATTGGCATATTAGGACTCCGTCCTTAAGTTTTGGCCACCAGTGTATATATATATATATATATATATATATATATATATATATAATATTAAAATAGAAAGAAAATTAAATAAAAAAAATATTATGAATTACTGATGAACGAATCTCTAGTATTATAAACCCTTACCCCTTCTCCTTCGTTGCACTAAGGCGATTGATTGGTCGACGTGGTCCATCAGTTTGGCCACCAAGATCGCCGGATGTCTCAAGTTTTGACTTTTTTCTGTAGACCATATAAGACGCCTAATCTACGAGGGACCCAATGAAAGCGATATGAATCTAGTCGCCAAGATTGATGTTGTTGCCGGTGATATTCTCGAAATGCCTGGTGTCTTCGCAAATGTGCATCAGTCGCAATCCCTCAGTATTGGAGCATGCATTACAGTTCGTGGAAGATCTCTGGAGCAATTTCTTTGAGCATATGCATTAATTACATTCCTATTTAAAATATGTTGCGATATGAATCTAGTCACAAAAATTGCTGTTGTTGCCTGTGATATTCGCGAAATGCCTGGCCTCTTCGCGAATGTGCGTCAGTCGCAATTCCGCAGTATTGAAGCATGCATTACAGCTTGTGGAAGATCTCTTGATTAATTACATTCCTGTTAAAAATGTTTTCTGAAGTATCTGTACTCATTCTTGTGTTTTTAACTGCGACAGTGGAAAAATACCTTTTTACTTCGAACGCTTGAGATCCGACCGTACATTCTATGACAAAAAAATTTCGTATAGCTGCATTATATCTATATAATTGAAACGATGAAATACATCCGAGATTTAGTAAATCTAAATTTAATTATTTAAGTTTTCTTTTATTTATATTTTCCTTTAACTGATTTAAGGGCTTAGAACTTAGATATGTCGTTGCAGGTGGCTTAGTTGGTAGAGTATAGTTTCTAAATCAAAAACCAAAGATTGAAACCTGACCTGGATAAATTTTTGCACTGCCCTAATAGTATGCATGGTCACAGTGACGTCACTGTGAGTCACTTTGGTCACATCCCATCTGTGACCAAAATGCCACCACTCAGTGACGTCACATTGTGACTGAGATGTGACTTTCTTAAAAATCTTTAGCAATTTATAAATATCCTTCAAAACGTGTTATTTACTTTAAAAAACATGTTTCTGGCAATTTAAATATCGTCGCTTTGTCACAGTTTCGTCACAATGTTAATGTCAAATTAGTCACAAATGACACACTTTTCACAAATTTGTCACATTGTGACCACTTTGTGAAACGTCACAAAAAGCTCTAAAACGGCCATAACGACTTCACATTTTAGTCACTGTGACTTCACATTGACGTCACGTGACGTCACATCGACAATCGATGGTCACAAAGTCACAATGTGACTTCACAACGACGTTGCAGTGACATCACCATGCTTTACGGGTATAGGTTTTATTTCTTGTTAGCAAGGTGAAAAAAAATCTTCTAATTAAAATCAGATTTACGGTGTCTCAGATTTATTTCATGTTTTCAATTGTTATACAAAAAAATACATATGTGTTAGAATCGTATCTGAAACATAGTAACCGATATTTACATATTTTTTTTCTAGTTTCGTGTAAAATTATTTAAATTCATTCTGACATCATTTACAAATTTCTATTCAAATGCGTTTTAACATGCCTTCATTTGCATAACTTTGAAAATCATTCTATTAAAGTAAAATATTGAAATACATTTCATGTTTTTCGTCTCAAAGAATACTACTTTAGTAACTTCGAAACTGGATCAAATAAAGTAATCGGAAATGTTAATCTTATTTACAAATTTCCATATTCAGCTTTTGCCTATTCATGCAGTTTCTCCTTTAAGATACGCATCATTTCTTCGAAATAAACTTTCCTTTTGTTAAACAAATGCGGTCAATAAGCATGCAGTAAATTTAATCAAATCTGAGTTTTAGGTTTTTCGTTACACAATTTCCAAAACAATTTTTGGTACAAAATTTATTATTTTCGGCGGATACATTGAAACGAATTAATAAATAACTTCAATAAATTTATTTGGAACACGCGCACACACAAAAAAATAGATATGGGAGGTCTTTCTGTAGAAAAGGTTGGCAAAGCATTTTTTATCCATGTGTAAATTTGTATTCCAAAAGCACTTTACATAATCATGACATGCCAACATCCAAAAATGAATTTAGTGTTCCAAAATTAGAGAAACAAACTTATTCTAATATTTTTTAATAGGATTGAAAATATGGATTTGGGAGATAACAAATTTCCTGTAAAAATATTAATAACAGAAAAAAAACAAGGGAAAACTTACAAAGCAATAAAATGATAAATATGATTTCTGTAATTCACAATTTTATGCCAAATAATGAAAATAGGAAAAATAACGATTTGATTTTAATGGGATGCAAGCAGAATTAGATTGATCAGACGTGTAGATTATAGTTAAAATTTTTGTATCATCCATTTACAAAAATAATTTCTCACCTCAGTAACTACTGGAAAGAAACGTTAAAAGTGCAAATTTTAAACCTAGCCTCTACAATTTCATTAATGGCATTTTCACTTCAGAGGAACGAATCTCTAGTATTATAAAATTTCCTCCCCCCTCTTTACCCTAAGGCGATTGATTGGTCGACGGGGGTCCATTAGTTTGGCCACCAAATTCACCAGATGTCTCAAGTTTTGACTTTTTTCCGCAGAGCCATATGAAAAGCTTAATCTACGCGGGTCCCATTGAAAACGACATGAATCTAGTCGCCAAGATTGCTGTGTTTGCCGGTCATTTTCTCGAATTGCCTGGTGTCTTCGCAAATGTGCGTCATTCGCAATCCCGCAATATTGGAGCATGCACTACAGTTCGTGGAAAATCTCTTGAGCAATTTCTTTGAGCCTGTAAATTAATTAAATTCCTATTAAAAAAATGTTGCGATGTGAATCTAGTCGCAAAGATTGTTGTTGTTTCCGGTGATATTCACGAAATGCCTGGCCTCTTCGCGAATATACGTCAATCGCAATTCCGCAGTTGTGAAGCTGGCATTACAGCTAGTGGAAGATCTCTTGGCCGGTTTTTATGTGCATATGCATTAATAACATTCCTGTTAAAAAAAATGTTATCTGAAGTATCTGTACTCATTCTTGTGTTTTTAACTGCGACAGTCGAAAAATACCCTTTAACTTCGAACGCTTGACATCCGACTGTACATTCTATGACAAAAAAATTCGCTATATAGCTATATAGTTATATAGCTGCGTATATCTGCGTTATATAGCTAAATAATTATATATTCGCTATATAGTTATATAGCTGCGTTATATCTATATAATTGGAACGATGGAATACATCCGAGAAATAGGAAGTCTAAACTTTATTACGTAAGTTTTTTAAATTTACATCTCCTTTGTCTGATTGAAGGGTGTAGAACTTAGATATGTCGTTGGAGGTGGCTTAGTTGGTAGAGTATTATTTCTAAATCAAAAACCAAGGATTGAAACCTGACCTGAATACATTTTTGCACTATAGATTTTGTTTCTTGTTAGCAAGGTGAAAAAAAATCTTCTAATTAAAATCAAATTTACGGTTTCTCAGATTTATTTGATTTTTCAATTGTTATACAGAAAAAATATAGATGCGATGGAATCGTATCTGAAACATAGTAACCGATATTTACATATTTTTTTCTAGTTTCGTGTAAAATTATTTAAATTCATTTTGACATCATTTACAAATTTCTATTCAAATGCGTTTTAACATGGCTTCATTTGCATAACTTTGAAAATCATTCTATTAAAGTAAAATATTGAAATACATTTCATGTTTTTCGTCTCAAAGAATACTACTTTAGTAACTTCCAAACTGGATCAAATAAAGTAATCGGAAATGTTAATCTTATTTACAAATTTCCATATTCAGCTTTTGCCTATTCATGCAGTTTCTCCTTTAAGATACGCATCATTTCTTCGAAATAAACTTTCCTTTTGTTAAACAAATGCGGTCAATAAGCATGCATTAAATTTAATCAAATCAGAGTTTTAGGTTTTTCGTTATGTAATTTCCAAAACAATTTTTGGCACAAACTTTATTATTAAAGATTCGGCGGATACATTGAAACGAATTAATAAATAAATTCAATAAATTTATTAGGAACACGCACACAAAAGAAATAGATATGGGAGGTCTTTCTGTAGAAAAGGTTGGCAAAGCATTTTTTATCCATATGTAAATTTGTATTCAAAAAGCACTTTACATAATCATGACATGTCAACATCCAAAAATGAATTTAGTGTTCCAAAATTAGGGAAACAAACTTATTCTAATATTTTTAATGGGATTGAAAATATGAATTTGGGAGATAAGAAATTTCCTGTAAAAATATTAATAACAGAAAAAAAACAAGGGAAAACTTACAAAGCAATAAAATAGTAAATAGGATTTCTGTTATTTCAAATTTTATGCCAAATAATGAAAATAGTAAAAATAACGATTTGATTTTAATGGGATCCAAACAGAATTAGAGTGATCTGACGTGTAGATTATAGTTAAAATTTTTGTATCATCTATTTACAAAAATAATTTCTCACCTCAATAACTATTGAGGAGAATTGTTAAAATTGGAAATTTCGTACCTAGTCTCTACAATTTCATTATTGGCATTTTCTCTCATAATGCCTGATGTAAATGTATTTTCTTTTTTTCCCCTAACCTTCTTTTAATTTAATAAAATATTAAGCCACAATCAATTAATTTTGGATTCTATTATTTGCTTTCGAATCTTAATTCAACAACAACAGCAACAAAAGGCATAAATTTTGATTTATCCAACAAAGCCGTCCTGAAAATAATCCGTTGCATTCTAATTATGGCATGCGTACCTAAGTTTCGCCGTGCTTGATATAGAGCTTTGTTTTTAACTGGTGCAAAAAATACGTACTATCGCTTTTATAATTTGAATTAGCGTCTCCCGAGTTTGAAATAAGGACCACATGAACAGAAGGCGAAAGCATTAGCATCAATTAAAAGGCCAAACCAGTATTTTAAATCTAGTAAGTTGTCATATACTGTTTAGCTTAACCACTTCGCGGCGAGAGCGTTTTACGAAATTTTTTATGTTTTCCACCATTTTTTAAAAACAGAAATTTGTGCCGTATTAAGTCGAGAAAACGCTTCGATTAAATGAGGCAAATTTTACTGGTGGTTATAAACAATAATTCTTAAGTCTTTTTGCGGCACGAATACGTGTCGCTCGTCCCCAAGGGGTTAAGTGAGATCAGATCACTGCTCTTAACATCCTTAATTAGGAAGACGTTTTGAAAGGAATGATATGTGCACATGAGTGATACTGTCGTACTGCCGTATTCATGTGCACGGCCAAACTAGATAACCCTTCGGAAGGGAATCGAGATTGACATGCGACGTATAGAGTGACCGGCAGGCGTGTAGGGAAAAGTTACCTGACAAACTAAAAACTATAATCTAGACAAAAAAAATGTAAATGTAAATATTTTATAATAAGGCGAATATTTTATTCCGTAAAATTAAAACATTTAACTAAGCATAGTCTTAATTTAGGAACTAAATGAAGCAAATGTTATAAATATTGTCAAGTTACATTCGATCCAAAATTAAGTTATGGAGCATCTACAAAGGATGCCACGCTTGAAGGGGGAGGAGTAGGTTCATGAAATTACGACAGTTTATGACAAGAGGGTTGAAGGGACGAGTGTTTAAATGAAAGTTAAGTAAAGTATCATTTTATTTTAAACTTGAAAATTATTTCTGTAAATGTTTGAAAAAATATATTGAATTGATTTTTTTAATGACAGGAACTTTTACTTTGAAAAGTCATTAAGAAAATCTCACTTTATTTCAGACTAGCTGACCGCCCGGCGTTGCTCGGGTCCGTATTAACAATATTAAACGAACTTGAAATTTGTATGATTTTATCATTAACTCGAAACATGCAGAAATGCATTGTCTGAAATACGTGGCAGCTGAGTGAGAGAAAAATCGGTTTAAAAAAGAACTAATATTAAGCTCTAAAAGTACTTAAAATGAGCAATGAGAAACGCGGGAGGGAACATGTATCCAACGATTGCGTTATTTTCGTGTTAGAGTGTTAATATTTACCCGTAAAAATCACTGTTAGGTCACGTAACTAATTATTTTTTTACATAGAAATCCCAAGTGAAATATTTTGAATTTCAAACTAATTATATCATTCTTAAATCCGACTATACTGTGAATGAAATCGATACTCGGTGATAAAAGGTTGGTATATAGTATTATAATTTCAGAGCCATGTAACAAAAGTAAGTGTTATTTTTAACCAAATCAAGCGTAACGTTCACTCTATGGATAAATTCCTAACTGTAAACTTTTGTACCGTAACCAGAACTTGTCTGTAACCTAACTGCGAATTAACAGTACTCTACCGTAACTTAAATATAACATAAATGTAACCTAGCCGTCACTTTATTGCAACCTATCCTTATTCTAACCATAACATAAATGCAATTTAACTTTAACCTAACTTTAAATTAACCGTAATCTAACTGTAACCTAACGTGAAATTAAATAAAATCAGACTTACCTTAATGTAATTGCAACCTATTTGCAACCCAAATGTTACCTAACCATATATTGGATTCCATGGAAATCATTTTGTCTTTTTCGGATTTTGGTTATGATTTATTAGAATATTTTCGTCAGGTTCAGATTTGGTTCGATTCAGATTTCACGTATTTTTTGAAATTCGATATAAAATGTTCGTGTCGGATTCAGGTCCATGGAAATTATTTTGCCTTGCTCGGATTCAGTTATGGTTCTGTGAAATATTTTTGTCGGGAACAGATCTGGTTCAATTCAGATTTCGGCGTTTTTTTCAAATGGACTTTTTGGGTTCAGGTCTTCCTGCATGTCTACGGAAATTTCTCTGTCTGATTCGAATAAAGACATGCTTCGCTGGAATACTTTTGTCAAGTTCAGACTTGGCAATTCAGATGTCGGCTTTTTTTTTTTCAAATGTAATTTTTGGGATCGGGTTCTCTTGCGTGTAACATAAGAACATGCTTCAATGGAATATTTTTGCCAAGTTCAGATTTAGATCATTTCAGATTTCGAGATTTTTTTCAAAGAATTTTTTTAGGTTCAGATTCGATTCATGTGCATGGAAATTTTTTGTCTTGTTCGGATTCGGTTAATGTTCTTTGGAATATTTTTGTCAAGTTCAGATTTGGTTCGATTCAAATTTCAGGTATTTTTTCAAACAGAATTTTTAGGTTCGGATCTCGTTCATGTTCATGGAAATTTCATGCATGATTTTAAAAGAAGGTTTTCATCAATATATTTTATATATTGACATGAAGTTATCAATATGTTGTTAAATCATAAACATTTTTCATCTAAGTTATGAAGAATTAAAAAGTTCTGAAAAAAAAAAAAGAAAACTTTTAGTAATACAGTTTTTAGTTCGAATCAAAGGTTTTCAATATTTTATTTTATTTTATTTTGACATTTAATTATTTCAAATTTTCCAATTTCAATTATTTTAAAAGCAAACATTTATTTTAATAAATAATATAATAGAAAATAAACGTTTTAATGAATTACTATTTCTTCGTAAAATATGCTTTAGCTGTAATTCATTTCTTTCAATTCGTCTTATTGATACAAAATTCCTTCCTCATGCTTTTGTTTGAGATATTAAAATTTCAGCGATAAATGGTTTCATATTGCAAACCTTTTTTTTTTTCGGATTGCTTCACCTCCACCTATCTTTTTTCCTCCATGGCGTACAGCAGCTGTGATAAAAAAAATCCTCATTTAAACTGACAGTTTGCCAGTCTATGAATTTTAAAGGTCTATCCCAGCTTTTTTAATTATTTCTGCGAAAATTTTATGCAACCAACCAACCATAAGAAAATTAAAGGGAAAAAAAGTAAAACAAGTTGGAAATTGCACGTGAAGCGTAGCAAATTAGGTGCGTTCGAACGATAACGAAGTTTTAAAAATATTACTTTCATATATCAATCTCATAACATTGTAAATAGTGAATTACAATTAAAACGCTCATCAAACAATGTTCTCCCTATACCATTATGTAATGGAATACTTTTGTGTGGCCTTGTAAATCAATAACAAATGTTCTTTGCACCACAAATTATGTAAGATGTATAGTATAATATGTACTTTATAGTTGCATATAAATTTTATTAAGTTCGCATGAGTGTAACACGATTAAAATGCATTTGAAACATTTTTTCCCATTGACCGTAATGTAATGGAATACTTTTGATTTTCCCTGTAATTGATCTATGCATCCGATTTTCATAAAATTTGAAATAACTCGAAAAAATTATGTAATAATTATGTGTTTTAAATTTCAAACGTATAGAATATATTTGAAACTTTTTCCCCATTGACCATAATGTAATTGAATACTTTTGATTGTCCCTGTAATTCATCTATGCACACGATTATCAAAAAATTTGAAATAACACGACAGAATTATGTAATAATTGCGTATTTTAAATTTCAAACGATTAAAATGCATTTGAAACTTTTTTCCCCATTGACCGTAATGTAATGGAATACTTTTGATCGTCCCTGTAATTGATCTATCCATCCGATTCTCATAAAATTTGAAATGACTCGACAAAATTATGTAATAATTATGTATTTTAAATTTCAAACGATTCGGTTGGGTAGTTTTTGCGTTGTTATATGCGGACAGACGGACGGACGGACAGACGGACGGACGGACAGACGGACGGACAGACGGACGGACTGAACGATCACTATAGGTGCTACGTATTATATAATTACGAACGCACCTAAAAATGCGATTTTTTTATGAGAGTGAGCTTTGGAATTTAATTAATAACTCCGTTAATAAATAGAATTTTGAAATTCTGAGCTTCAGGTGCATCAGGAGAGATATTGGGCTACTCTCATAAAAATTTTGAACTTCGTACGTCCCATAGATTTTGCTAGCCATCGCAGACACACAGACAGACAGAGCGTTTTGTTCTTTTATTAGTATAGATTGAAGAGTATGTTTTATTTATTCATCTACTGCTTCTTTAAAAGAATATCGTATTTTTGACTTCTAAATGTCAAAGAATACAAATTAAAAAGTTAATCTATGTTACAACTCAACGTATTTAGATGTTGCTTATTTAAGCAGATATTTCTTTCAGATACACGGTGTTTCGTCATTCTGGTTTTTCACCTAAAAGAATATTTCCTTTGCAACGCAGTTAAAATGCATTAAATACGCTTTAAACATTACCAGAAGGAAATATTAATCTCATTCATAATTTCTCATATTTAGTTGTTGTTGTATACGTGTATTCATTGAGTTTTTTTTTCTTCCAGATGCTTAAAATTTCCTCGGAATAATCTTCCCTTTAATTAATCAAATTCTATTAGTGAAGATACATTACATTTAATTGAAATTAAAATTCTCAGTTAACGTGACGAAATTTCAAAAATATTTTTAGTTGAACTTTAATTTTAGGCTCATAATACTCTAGCAAATGAAACATTGATTTGGAATTCTAAAGACAGAAACGACTATTTAAATGAAAATGAAGTAATATACAATTTTCTATCAAATTTGAAGGCTATTTCTGTAAATGTTTCAAAAGATACATAGAATTGATTTCTTAATACCAGAGAGTTTTATTTTAATAAAACCCTAGTAAAATATCACTTTGTTTCAGATTAAAGTATGTCTTTTATTTATATATTTACTGTTTTGATTTAAATAATATCGCATTTATAACTTTAAAATACTTATCAAAGAAACCAAGTTAAAAAGACAATACAAGTTACAACTCAAAGTATGTAAAGGTTTTTCTTCATCAAGGACTTTCATCTGAAAGAATACCTTCTTTGAAACTTTTAAACACGCATTAAGACGCATTATTAAACATTACCAAAAGGAAATGTTACTCTCATTCATAATTTTCCGTATTTAGCTGTTGTATATTCATTTGTTTGTTCTTCCTGACACGCAATAATTCTTTGGCATAAACTTTCCCTTAATTAAACAAATACTATCGGTGGAGATACGCTAGATTTAATTGAAATTAAGGTTCTCTGTTATCGTGACAAAATTTTAAAAACACGTTGAGTTGAATTTTAATCGTAGACTTATAATACTGTAGTAAATGAAACATTGATTAGAATTTATAAAATCAGAAATGAGTATTTAAAGACAATTAAGTAAAGTATCCTTTTCTGTTAAACTTTAAGACCATTCCGGTTAGAGTTGCAAAAAGTCGGTTTATTCCCGGGTTTATTTCCAATAGACCAGGTTTATTCCCAGGTTATTCCCAAAAAACCGAATTATTCCAAAAAATCCCGGGTTTTTTCCAGGTTTATTCCTAAAAACCCGGTTTATTCCCGGGTTTAAACCGGGTTTTTTCTACCCTTTGCAACGCTAATTTCGGTAAACCTTTAAAAAGATACATTGAATTCATTTTTTAATGCCAAACTTCTATTTGTATAACAAATTAATAAAATCTCACTTTGTTTCAGATTCGAACGTGTTTTTAATTTTTCTATTTACAGGTTTATTTTAAAGATTATCATATTTATAACTTCTAAATACATGTCAAAGAATCTGAATTAAAAAGTTAATCTAAGTTATAACTCAACGTATTTAGATGTTGCTTATTTAAGCAGATACTTCTTTCTGATACACAGTATTGCGTCATCCTGATCTTTCATCTAAAAGGAATATATTCTTTGAAACTTTTAAATAAGTATTAAACATTACGAAAAGGAAATGATAATCGCATACATAATTTCGCATATTTAGCTGCTATATACGTGTTTTTCATTCAGATTGTTCTTCTAGATAGGCGACATTTTCTCAGCATAATCTTTCCTTTAATTAAACAAATGATATTAGTGGAGATACATAACGTTTAAATGAAATTAAGACTCACTGTTATCGTTATAAAATATCACAAAACTTTTAGTTGAATTTTAATCTTAGGCTTATAGTACTTTAGCAAATGAAACATTGATTAAGCTAAAGACAAAAATGAATAATCAAATGAAAATTAAATGAATTATCATTTTCTTTTAAACTTAAAGACTAGTTCTGTAAATGTTTGAAAAGGTACATTGAATTATTTGTTTATGCCAGGAACTTCTATTTTGATAAGATTTAGAAAAATGTTTACTTCAGATTGAAGCATACCTTTTATTTATTTATTTACTGCTTTGTTTGAAAGAATTTCGCATCTATAACTTCCAAATGCATGATAAAGAAGACGAATTTAAAAGTTAATTTAAATAACAACTTAATGTATTTCGATGTTGCCTATTCAAACAGATATTTCTTTCAGATACACCGTATTCGTCATCCTGATCTTTCATCTAAAAGAATATCTTCTTTGCAACTTTTATATACGCATTAAACATTTCTAAAAGGAAACGTTAATCTCATTCATAATTTCCCATATTTAACTGTTGTATATTCATTTAGTTTATTCTTCTCGACACGAGAAATTTCGTCGAAATAAATTTCCCTTTTCAAAACGAATGCTAGGAGTGGAGATATATTACATTTAATTCAAATAAGATTCTCAGTTATCGTGACAAAATTTCAAGAATACTTCTAGATGAACTTTTATCTTAGGCTTGTAATGCTCTATAAAATCGAAACACTGATCAGAATTTCTATAGACAGTAATGAGTATTTAAATGAAAATTAAGTAAAGTATTATTTTTTTAAACTTGAAAACTATTTCTAAAAATGTTTGCTAGGATACATAGAATTGATGCCAAAAACTTCTATTTTGATAACACTTTAAAAACATCTCATTTTGTTTCAGAGTGAAACGTGTCTTCTATTTATTTATTAACTGCTTTTATTAACCGACTTCCAAAAAGGAGAGGAGGTTATCAATTCAACGCGTATGTATTTTTTTAATGTATGTTCACCGATTACTCCGAAACTATCCAACCAATTAACTTGATTTTGCTGTTAAATGAGAGAGCTTGCTCTCGAATTGTTACCACTTCGGTTTCATAGAAATTGGTTCAGTACTTTTTTAGTAATTAGGTAAAAACTAATAAAATTAGTGATTTCTCACAAATCAATAGTAATGTGGATGTTGAAACAATTTACCGATGCCAGGATGACCGAGCGGTCTAAGGCACTTCATTTAAGATCTGGTTTTCGAAAGGCAGCGTGGGCTCGAACCCCACTCCTGACGTACGGGTATACAGTAATCTTTTCCGTATTATAATTTTTAAATACATATTTAACAAATTAAATACTAATTATGCTAGTAGGAATATTTTGTATTTAACCGTTACCACAGAGTATCAGAGATTTTTTATTAACTCAATACTTTATCAGTGAAAGAGTACTCGAAAAGGAAAATAGACTTGCAAAAAGTAACATGACATTGAATAAGTTCTCAGAAGAGAATGAAGTCCGGACAGCCGAGCGGTCTAAGGCACCAGATTTAATCTCTGGTTTTGAAAGAGTGTGTCGGTTCGAACCTCACTCCTGACATATGCGTATAGTATACAAACAAAAAATTTCCGTGTTAGATAATTTTTAAGTGACTTCAAAAAAGGAGAGGATGTTATCAATTCGGCGCGAATATATTTTTTTATATGCATGTTCACCGATTACTCCGAAACTATCCAACCGATTAATTTGTTTTTTTTGTGTTAAATGAAACAGGCTACCCTTCCATTGGTACTTCTTCAATTTCATTGAAATTGGTTCAGTACGTTTTTAGTAATTAAGTAAAAACTAATAAAATTAGTGGTTTCTCGCAAACTAAAAGTAACATGGACGATGATTAAGCTCGCCGGATGGAGTGCAGTCAGGTGGCTGAGCGGTGTAAGACAGCAGATTTGATTTCTGGTTCTTGAAAGAGATCGTGGGTTCGAACCCCACTCCTGACATACGTGTATGGTTTACAATGATTTTTCCCGTATTATAATTTTTATTAACTAATTTAAAAAATCGTTAACTTTTAACTAAAAAGAGAAAAATAAACTTTTCTACCAAAAATTGAACCGACTTCAAAAGCTACTGCAAAGTGAAAAATAATTTTTTTACAGAATAGTATTAAGAAATTAAATTAAGAGCGTAGTATTTACCATGCGTGTTATTATAGTTATGTACATTAATTTGATTTTTTGGAGTCGGTGCCAGCCAAGCCAAGATACATGTAATTTTCCAATCGACACATATCCAAGTACTTACGAGTTTTTTACGATTTAATATTTAGTTAAAAAAATAAACTTTATTCTTATGCAATTTGCATTGGATACTTACTTTTAATTTTGAAATTGGCTTGGCTGGCACCAACTCCAAAAACTCAAATTAATGTACATAAATATAATAACACGCATGGTAAATACTACGCTCTTATTTTAATTTTTTATTACTATTATCTAAAAAAAATTATTTTTCACTTTGCAGTAGTTTTTGAAGTCGGTTCAATTTTTGGTAGAAAAGTTTTTTTAACCGACTTCCAAAAAGGAGAGGAAGTTATCAATTCAACGCGAATGTATATTTTTTTGTGTATGTTCACCGATTACTCCGAAACTATTCAACTGATTTCTGTTATTTTTGTTTTAAATTGAAGACGATGCTCTCGAATTGGTACCACTTCCGTTTCATCGAAATTGGTTCAGTATTTTTTTAGTAATTAGGCAAAAACTAATAAAATTAGTGATTTTTCGCTAAATAAAAGTGTTGAATACGTTCGCTGTGTGTCGTGTAGACAGCACGGCTGAGCGGTCTAAGGCGCCGGATTGGTGTTCTGTTTCTCGAAAGAGAGCGTGGGTTCGAACCTGACATAATTTACATCCATGTAAATTTTACAATTTTTTTTCCTTTTACAATTTTTATTATTAACCGGCTTCAGAAAAGGAGGAGGAAATTATCAATTCGACTCGTATGTATTTTTTTAACCGACTGCCAAAAGGGAGATTAAGTTATCAATTCAACGCGAATGTATATATTTTTTGTGTATGTTCACCGATTACTCCGAAAAATTTCAACTGATTTCTGTTATTTTTGTTTTAAATGAAAGACGATGCTCTCGAATTGGTACCACTTCCTTTTCATCGAAATTGGTTCAGTACTTTTTTAGTAATTAGGCAAAAACTAATAAAATTAGGGATTTTTCGGTAAATAAAAGTGTGGAATACGTTCGCTAAGTGCCCTATGGACAGTATGGCCGAGCGGGCTAAGGCGCACGATTGAAGTTCTGTTTCTCGAAAGCGAGCATGGGTTCGAACCCAACTTCCGAGATAATTTACATACATGTAAAATTTACATTTTTTTTTTTTTTGTATCACAATTTTTATTATTAACCGGCTCCAGAAAAGGAAGAGGGATTTATCAATTCAAAGCGTATGTATTTTTTTTTTTTTTTTTGTATGTATGTTTACCGATTACTCTGAAACTATCCAACCGATTAATTTGGTTTTTGTGTTAAATAAGAGAGGCTACTCTCGAATTGGTACCACTTCCATTTCATTGAAATTGGTTCAGTACTTTTTTAGTAATAAGGCAAATTTTAATAAAATTGGTGATTTTTCGCAAATTAAAAATAAACTTATCTACCAAAAACTGAACCGACTTCAAAAACTACTGCAAAGTGAAAAATAATTTTTTTACATAATTGTAATAAGAAATTAAATTAAGAGTGTAGTATTTACCATGCGTATTATTATATTTATGTACATTAATTTGATTTTTTGGAGTCGGTGCTAGCCAAGCCAATTTACATGTAATTTTACAATAGACACACATCCAAGTATCTACGAGTTTTTTTTTACGATTTAATATTTAATTAAAAAAATTAACTTCATACATTTACGATTTGCATTGGATAATTAATTTTAATTTCGAACTTAGCTTGGTTGGCACCGACTCCAAAAAATCAAATTAATGTACATAAATATAATAATACGCATGGTAAATTCTACGCTCTTAATTTAATTTCTTATTACAATTATGTAAAAAAATTATTTTTCACCTTGCAGTAGTTTTTGAAGTCGGTTCAGATTTTGGTAGAAAAGTTTATTTTAAAGAATATCGCATTTTTGAATTCTAAGTATATGTCAAAAAAGGTAAATTAAAAAGTTGAGTTACAACTTTAACTAACAACTTTAATTAACGTATTTAGATGTTGCCTATGCCGTGCACTCCAATTGATTTCTGAAAACATCTGTAAAGTTACTAAGCATTTTCTTGGAAATTGTGATTCTTAGAACTTTAGTGTTAGAACTTTTTACGTAACGGAACTGCAAAAAAAAAAAAAAAAAAAAAAAAAAAAAAAAAAAAAAAAAAAAAAAAAGTAACTGAATCGGTTACATGAATATCTGCTGTTACCATTAACCGAAAAGTTCCAGGAATCCATGTTTCCCTGAGAAAGTTTAGTAACTTACAGTGTAGTTAACAGACACATATTGCTTGTAATTGCAACCCATTCGGCTTTCTACCTTACCCGAAAAATTCATTCTTTACTTAATGGACAGATCATGTATCAATGAAAATGCATCATTACATGTTTTGAAACGAAGATCCTTTTCTCTTGTGACAAAATTTTCAAAAGACTTCCAGTTCAACTTTAATCATTTGTTTTGTAATATTTTGTAAATGAAATATTGACTAGAATTTCCACAGATAGAAAGTAGAATTTAACCCTTTCCGGGACGGGCAAATTCTGTAAATAAAATAGCTAATTAAGAAATTATAGACTGTCACCGGAATTTAAAAACGACTTTTTTTAGAAATTAAGAATCTCTTAATTTAAGCTTTCATTGAACAAACTAAATTTTACTAAAATATTAATTGTGCCGTTTGAAAGTTTCAAATTAAAGTTAAGTATCCCGGATTGCCGGAAAGAGTTAAATGAAATATTTTTTTTAAATATGAAGTTAATTTTTTAATGATTTATAAGCGTTTGAAAAAAGTATATTGAATTAAAATTTTAATTCCACAAATATCTATTTTAATAAAATAAAAAAGTTAAATCTCATTTTGTTTCAGCTTAAAATTCGCATTTTATTTATTTATTTGTTTGTTTTAATGAATACCGCCTTTATAACATCTGAATACATGTCAAAGAAATCGAAATAATTTACTCTAAATTATAATTTAATGTATTTGGATGTTGTCTACTTAACCCTTTAACGTTCATTGGTTTCGCCACGAAACCACAAAATTTTAATTCCGATATGCAACACTGACACCGGTATTTTTATCTAACGAAATCCCTTTTATCATGTATGTGAAAAATCACGTTTTCTTATTTAGAAATATATTTGTTTGCAATTACCGGTGTCATTCATTTATTACGAACTCTTAGCAATGAAATTGCTTTGATCGTTAAAGGGTTAAGCAGATACATCTCTCAGTTAAATGGTTTTACGCAAAACTTTCATACAGTGTAAATCATTTCATAAAATGACTATGCGGTTTTTAACTTACGCTTTAAACACTATCAAAATGAAATGTTGAAGTTATTCATAACTTCCCATATTTAACTGTTGTATATTTATTCAGTTTGTTGTTCCAGATATGCGACACTTCCTCAACATAAACTTTAGTTAAACAAATACTATCAGTGAAGATGCATTTAATTTAATTGAAACTAAGATTATTTCTCGTGGCAAGATTTTCAAAATACTTTATGTTAAACTTTTATCTTGGGATTTGTAATACTCTGTTAAATGTAACATCGATTAGAATTTTTAAAGAAAGAAACGATTATAGAAATGAAATTATGAAAAGTATATATTTTTTTTAATTCAAGACAATTTTGTAATGTTTTTAACCCCTTTAAGTGTCTGCAACGTAATATTCCGTTCACTAAGCTACAGATTTCAATGCAATATAAGTAATATTTAAGATAATATAATTCGATAAACTTATAGAATTTTCAATACATTTTAAAACGATTAATACTATCAAGGATTGCATTCACATTTCCAATATTTTTTTATGTATACAATTTTGAAAGAGCAATATTTCCCGAGCATTTAAAAATAATGCAGAGATAGTAACATTATAATTTTACACATTTGCAATACGCTCAGAGGGTTAAATGCTTGTTAAATACACATTGAGTTTAATTTTTAAAGCCCAAAACTTATATTATCGAAAAATGCTAAAAAAAATCTGATTTTGTTTTAGTTTTAAGTCTATCTTGTATTTGTTACATGCTTTCTTTAAACTTGCCAGTACGTTTGTACTATGTGGCAGTCTAATCTTTTCACAATTTTGTCCAGTCTTTTCTATTCCTTATGATAGAGAGCTCTAAAAATTTCAAATATATATGTATATACGTAATATCTGAATTGGACATAATTTTTTTTTATTTCGACATTTAAGGGGCAACGGTTGATTTCCAATGAAGAAATCAACCGTTTATTGGATTGTTTCACAAACCAATCGGTTTATGCAGTGAGTACATCTTGAAAAGACAATATTGACAGCCAGAGTTACCAAAATAGCGCCAAATTTTATCCATCTTCGCGAAATATGACCAAATTTGGTGAGAAAAATAAGATATCATATATGAAGACAATTTCGCGATAGCAGACTCAATATATATATATATATATATATATATATATATATATATATATATATATATATATATACAGGGTGATTCTAAATTTTTTTTAACAATAAAAGAGGGGTGATAGTACTCTTCAAGACAAACAACATTAAATAGGAGACCAGGGGTCCCAAACGTTTTCCAAGGGAGATAGTAGCCATTAAAGTTTAGGGACCAAAATTTCAAATAAACATAAAAAAACACATTCACATAAAAAACGGAACACAATTTCACATAAAAAACGGAAAAATCAGTCGATTGATTTGCGGTCTTCATTAAAATTATTCTTTATGTCAGCATTTTCTTGAAATTAAATTATAAAGATAAATTTTAAAAAATGCCGATAGAGGGCGCTTTAGACTTTGGAGCAACGAACAACTTTTTTTGCCAGTATTTTTTGCATCTCATTAAATGTTTACGTAAGCTTAGACTCAAACTTAAATTTTGAGCTCAAAATCTGAATAGTGGTGAGTGCTTAAGTAGCACAAACTAAGCTGTGTTCAGAGGGTTCAAATTTCAAATGATTATAAAAAACGGAAAAATTGGTCGATTGATTTGCGGTTTTCACTAAAACTATTCTTTATGTAGGTATTTTCGTAAAAATAAATTATAAAGATAAATTTCAAAAAATGCCGATAGAGGGCGCTTTAGACTTTGGAGTAACGAACAACTCTTTTTTGGCGTTATTTTTGCATCTTATTAAATGCTTTCGTAAGCTTAGATTTAAACTTAAATTTTGAGCTCAAAATCTGAATAGTTGGGAGTGGTTAAGTAGACAAACTGAACTGTGTTCAGAGGGTTCAAATTTCAAATGATTATAAAAAACACAAAAATTGGTCGATTCGTTTGCGGTTTTCGCTAAAACTAATTTTTAAATAAGCATTTTATTGAAAATAAATTTTAAAGATAAATTTCACAAAATGCCGATAGAGCGCACCTTAGGCTTTGGAGTAGCGTACAACTATTTTTAACCGTTATTTTTTTAATCTCATTAAATGCTTTCAAATGCATAGACTTAAATTTTGGGCTCAAATTCTGAATCCTTGGCAGGGGCTAAGAAGCGCAAACTGAAGCGTTATCAGGAGTTGAAATTTAACCCTCCCCCCTCCTCGAACACAATTCAATTTTCCGCTACTTAAACAATCCCAACGATTCAGAATTTGAGCCCAAAAGTTTTGTCTATGCATTAGAAAGCATTTAATGAGATTAAAAAAATAACGGTTAAAAATAGTTGCACGCTACTTCAAAGCCTAAGGCGCCCTCTATCGGCATTTTGTGAAATTTATCTTTAAAATTTATTTTCAGGAAAATGCTGATTTAAAAATTAGTTTTAGCAAAACCCGCAAACGAATCGACCAATTTTTGTGTTTTTTATAATCATTTGAAATTTGAACCCTCTGAACACAGTTCAGTTTGTCTACTTAACCACTCCCAACTATTCAGATTTTGAGCTGAAAATTTAAGTTTAAGTCTAAGCTTACAAAAGCATTTAAAAAGATGCAAAAAACAACGCCAAAACAGAGTTGTTCGTTACTCCAAAGTCTAAAGCTCCCTCTATCGGCATTTTTTGAAATTTATCTTTATTATTTATTTTCACGAATATACTTACATAAAGAATAGTTTTATTGAAAAACGCAAATCAATTGACCAAATTTTCCGTTTTTTATAATCATTTGAAATTTGAACCCTCTGAACACAGCTCAGTTTCTGCTACTTAAGCACTCCCCACTATTCAGATTTTGAGCTCAAAATATAAGTTTGAGTCTGAGCTTACGTAAACATTTAATGAGATGTAAAAAATACCGGCAAAAAAAAGTTGTTCGTTGCTCCAAAGTCTCAAGCGCCCTCTATCGGCATTTTTTAAATTTATCTTTATAATTTAATATTAAGAAAATACCGACTAAAGAATAATTTTAGTGAAAACAGCGAATCAATCGACCTATTTTTCCTTTTTTATGTTTATTTGAAATTTTGGACCCTAAACTTTAATGGCGGCTATCTCCTTTGGAAAACGTTTGGGACCCCTGGTCTCCCATTTAATATTGTTTTTCTTAATGTGTACTATCATCCTTCTTTTATTAAAAAAAATTAGAATCACCCTGTATATGTATGTCTGTATTTATGTATGTATGCACATTCCACATTTTTTAATGAAATCAAGTTTTTTGGTAATTAAATATTATTTGTTGTTGTTTAGAAAATTATCCCCATTATGACTTCTAAATACAAGTCACAGAAACCAAACTACAATGATATTAAATATTATTCTAATTAACAAAGTTTTCAATTGTTGTATATTGTACGGCACTTCTTTCAGAAAAATTGGTTTTCCTCAGCATAAACTTTTCTTTTGTTAATTTAAATACAAATGCTTTAAATGTAATAAAATTTATTTTCATATTTGTTATTAAGTAATTTCTATATTTTACATCCTAATGCTTACTAATATATATTAAATATACTCTAAAGAGTACTATAAGAAAGAATGTAGTATTTAAAACAAATTAACAAAATCCTAATTGTTTTTAAAACCGAACACATTTACTTAAAAAACGTTCTGGAAATTTCTCTTCCTTTAATTATTTCTTATATCCATATTCAATGAATTACACAGATTGCATAGGTGAATTAAATGTTTGATAATTTATTACTTAGACAAAACTTTTTAAATTTTAAACGCGTAAAACTTGACATGCAATGTAAAATGCTTACTCTAAAGAAATATCTGCATTTTAACTTCTATATGCGCATTAAACACTACCAAAACGAAACGTTAATATCATCCATAACTTCCCATATATACAGCTTCTGTGTATTTATCCAGCTTGTTCATTCAGATATGAGATATTTCCTCAACATAAACTTAATTTTAGGTTAGCAAATGCTATTAATAAGCTTGCAATACATTTAATTAAGATTTTTATTTCTCCTGACAAAATTTCCAAAATACTTTTATTTTAACTTTAATCACAGCCTTTATAATACTTTGCAAATGAAACATTGACGAGAATTTCTAAAAGCAAAAGTTAGCATTTAAATGAAAATTGATGAAAGTGTAACTTTCTTTTATATTTGAAGATTATTTTCTATTGTTTGTTAAACGTTTCAAAGGCTACTTAAAATATAACTTTTGATGCAAAAAACTTTTACATTAAAATGACATTAAGGAAATCGGATTTTGTTTCGGATATCCAAAGATACTTCTTTCAGATAAATAGTTTTTCCTGAGCATGAACTTTTCTTTGGTTAATTCTATGAATGGAAATACTTTAAATGTATTAAAAATTTATTTTCATGTTTGTTAATTAATTTCTGTATTTACCTCTTAACGCTTAATAATATATAATAAAATCTATTCAAAATAGTACTAAAAAAACTATAATTTAAAATAAATTAAGCAAATTCTAATTGTCTTTAAAAGCTTAACACGCTTAATTGGGAAATATCCTGAAATTTTCCTATCCTTTAACTATATCCCATATTCAAAAAATCACGTTGTTTACATACGCGAATTAAAATTTTGATAATTCATTGCTCTTTATATTTTCAAATACGTAAAACTTTACTTACAATGTAAATTTTTTGGAAAGAATATCTGCAGGAATGGAAAGAATATCTAATGGAAAGAATATCTGCGTTTTAAATTTTATATACGCATTAAACACTACCAAAACGCAACATTAATTTTATTCATAACTTTCCCATATATACAGCTACCGTGTATTCATTCAGCTTGCTCATTCAGATACAATATATTTCCTCCACATAAACTTAATTTTAGTTAAACAAATGCTATTAGTAAGCTTGCATTACATTTAATTGAAATTAAAATTGTTAGTTCTCCTGACGAACTTCCCAAAATACTTTTATTTTAACTTTAATCACAGGCTTTGTGACACTTTGTAAATGAAACATTGACGAGCATTTCGAAAAGCAGAAGCTAGTATTTAAATGAAAATTAATGAAAGTATAATTTTCTTTTATGCTTTAAGATTATTTCCATGAAAATTATATTATTGGGTATTCGGTAAATGTTTCAAAAGGTACATTAAATTAAATTTTTTATGCAAGAAATTTTTCCTTCATTTACACATAAAGAAAATTTCATTTTGTTTCAGTTTGTAGCCTGTCTTTTATTCATTTATTGTTTTGTTTTAAAAAAATATCCCTTTTATAACTTCTAAATACATGTGTTTTTGAAGATTATCCCTTTTATTACTTCTAATTATATATCAAAGAAGGTAAGCTGAAATATTAGCCCCTTGTAGGGCGATATGATAAAATATATTCCACTTAATTTTAATTGCAAAATGCCACATTCACAACAGTATTTTGAAATGGAAATTTTAATTTTTTCAAATACGTGAAGAAATGCTTTTAAACATTTTGAAATAAATTTGTTTTTAAATCCTTGTGTCATTCAATGTCATTTTTGCATTTTAAGAATTGAAGTGCTTTGCCCCTCAAAGGGTTAAAGTTAAAACTCAACGTATTTAGATGTTGTCTAATCCAGCAGGTTCTTCCTTCACTTACACGGCTTTTCATCAACATGAACTTTTCTTTTGTTAATTATATCTGTCAACAAAAATGCATTAAATGTATCGTCTTTTTTTGACTTTTATCAAAGTCATTTTTTTTCTTCGTTAAGTAATTTCCAATTTATTGCGCAGCTAACGTGACTTTATAACTCTACATTTGTAATCGTTCACAAAAAATGCATTGGATAGAAGTATTAAAGACAAAAACTAATCCTTAAACAAAAATTAACAAAAAATTTACTTTATTTTAAAATTGAAGTTAATTTCTTTCCACTTTTCATTTTAAAATAAGCTGGAAACCTCCAGTTACTAGTGACTAACCAATCAAAAGTACTTCAAAAAAAATTTTTTTCTCAACTAGGGGTTTCCTAATAATATTTTTGTCATCTAGCTGCAATTTGTTTGTCTTAACTTTGTACCTCAAGTATCAAATAAAAATGATCTCAGTTACTGTGTATATTCTGATTATAATTATATTAAAATAGAAAGCCTATTTTTCAAACTTTTATTAAACAATAATATTTTAATGTATCTCTACTAATCTTTAAAAAGCAAAGAAAAGTAATAAATAGATTTTAAACTACGTAATAGTGATTTTAACAAGACAGAACCCTTAAAATGACTGTAACTGTGGTTTTCACCCTATATACACACTGTAAAAAAGTGAGTATTATTGCAATTAATTTATATTTGTGAGAGGCCGAAAAATTTACATATTCATAAAATCTGGTGTCAGCACATTTTTAATTAGTTTAATAGATTAAAAAATGGTGCAGTTTCACTCTATTAAAAAAAGTGTTGAAGACTTACACCAGTTTAAGAGTAAAATTTTTGACTTACACTACTTTTGGTGCAACTTAATTGCCACCATTTTTGGTGAAAAGTAACAAGAATATTTTTTACAGTGCACTGTTTATCATATAGATTATGAATAAATAAAAATGAAACGAAAATGATAAACTGATTCGCGATAACCCATATCTAGGTCTTGTTTCTTCATTCAGGTTGAATTTATAATCGGATAAAATTAATCAAAATTAATATTTATGTTTCTGTAACGAATTTAAATAAACTCTGTTACAAATTCTGTTTTTTTTTTTTTTTTTAAGCTATTGCTAAGCTTTTATCGCGGGCTTTGAGCGAAGCGACCGAATCTAGAAATTCCGTAACGAGAAAACCTAACACTTCCGTAACGAAAAAACCTAACACTTCGGCTAACGTCGTTTCAGTTCGGCAAACTTCGGCACGGTATCCTTCAGTAGACTTCGGCAGACATTGACGCGGTATTTTTCAGATATTAGGATATCAAGTCTCAAACTTATGTTTCTTATGATCTAATTTCCATAGCGCGGCCAAACTTTGTTTGGTAATTTATTATGAGACATTGTTAATTTTTGGTGACAGGAGACACCCCACGGTGAGGGTTGAAAAATTTAAAATGCTTATAACTCGCGATCTAATTTTCGTAGCGCGGCCAAATTTTGTTTGGGAATTTATTATGAGACAGTATTAATTTTTGGTGACAAGAGAACCCCCAAGGTGAGGGTCAAAAAATTTAAAATGCTTATAACTCGCGATCTAATTTCCATAGCGCGGCCAAATTTTGTTTGGTAATTTATTATGAGACATTGTTAATTTTTGGTGACAGGAGACACCCCACGGTGAGGGTTGAAAATTTTAAAATGCTTATAACTCGCGATCTAATTTTTGTAGCGCGGCCAAATTTTGTTTGATAATTTATTATGAGGCAGTGCTAATTTTTGGGGACAGGAGACCCCCCCCCCAAGGTGAGGGTCGAAAAATTTAAAGTGCTTATAACTCGCGATCTAATTTTTGTAGCGCGGCCAAATTTTGCTTGGTAATTTATTATGAGACTGTTAATTTTTGGTGACAGGAGACCCCCCACGGTGAGAGTCGAAAAATTAAAAATGCTTATACTCGCGAACTAATTTTCGTAGCGCGGCCAGATTTTGTTTGGTAATTTATTATGAGACAGTGTTAAATTTTGGTGACAGGAGACCCCCCGTGGTGAGGGTCGAAAAATTTAAAATGCTTATAACTCGTGATCTAATTTTCCTAGCGTGGCCAAATTTTGTTTGGTACTTTGTTATGAGGCAGTGTTAATTTTTGGGGACAGGAGACCCCCCACGGTGAGGGTCGAAAAATTTAAAATGCATATAACTCACGATCTAATTTTCGTAGCGCGGCCAAATTTTGTTTAGTAATTTATTATAAGACTGTTAATTTTTGGTGACAGGAGATTCAACACGGTGAGGGTAGAAAAATTTAAAATGCTTTTAACTCGCGATCTACTTTTCGCTGCGCAGCTAAATTTTGTTTGGTAATTTATTAAGCTATTGCATAGCTTTTTTCGCGGGCTTTGAGCGCGGCGACCGATTCTAGGTATTCTTTAACGAGAAAAAAATCCTAACACTCCGGCTAACGACGTTTCAGTTCGGCAGACTTCGGCACGGTATTCTTTGATAGACTTCGGCAGACATTAACGCGGTATTTTTGCATAAGTTGATAATAAATGCTATGCAATAGCTTTACCGCGGCAGTCCCCGAGTGCCACACACATTTTTTTTTTTTTTTTTTTTTTTTTTTTTGAATGGAATTACTATACTCACAATTTTACACTTGGAGATTTATAAAATAATATTTTTTAAACATTTTCCAATACACATTTCACTGTAATCAGCACCTAAGTACATGAAATTTAAGTAAGATCTCTCATTTTGAAAATCGGAGATTAATTTAAAATAGCTTACAGGTTGTAAAAAGTATTGTCAAATTTGGCCTTTTTTTTTCTTTTCTGAAATATTCAGTTTACTGTAGAAAAATTTTAACACTAATTTATACTTATTTCATTCTTCAAACAAATATCGTTATAGCAATCAAAAATAACTTTTTAATATTTTAGAAAGAATTTCGAATTTGTTAACAGAAATTCTATATATGACACATGGATATTTCAGCCAACTGTCTAGTGCATTGTTGATAGTTTAGACTCCATTTTTATTCCGAAAATTCAACTTCAGATCAGAATTTTTCAAAGAATTTTTACATTAAATAATCAAGAAAAATCTGACATTGAATAAATCTGAATTATTATTATTATTATTATTGCATTTTTTGTTGTAAATCCGTGTGTAAGAATTCTTAGTTTAAAAATGCCAACTTCTAAATATTCGTAAAAAAAGGAAATGGTTAACATTATCCACAACAAACCACATGAACTTTTGCTTATTTAAACAATTTGGAATGAAAATGCCGCAAATACACGACACTTCCTCACTAAAACTTTTATTTTTGTTAAATACATTCTACCAATGAAGCTTCAATATATTTAATCAAAATTAGGAATATTTTATCTCGCGACACAATTTATAAAATATGATTAGTTATACTGTATTATATAAGGCCATGTAGTAGTTTACAGAAGAAATATTGCATAGAATTTCAAAAGCCAGAAACAAGTATTTAAATGAAAATTAAAGAGAATATCAGTTTCTTTAAAATGTGAAAAATATTTCTTCCATGGCAAGAATTTTCCTCTATTCGCATAAATGCTATCATTAAATATGGAATACATTTAAATTAAATAAGGAATCTCCATTTCTACAAACAAAATTTTACAAAATGAATTTAGTTCAACTAAAATCTTGAAGGCTTTGTAATGTTTCAAAAACGGAAAGAACACGGAATTTTTAATACTTCGGAAACGAAACGGAAATGTTAAACTCCATATTTAACTGTTGTTTATTCCAATAACTTCTTGTTTCAAATGCGTGGCTTTTCCTGAGCATGAAATTTGCTTTAGATAAGTAAGTTTCATCAGTGAAGATACATTAAAACTTATTAAAATTAAGAAAACTGTTTCTTGCGGTCCTCTTAAATGTTAAGAAATACGGCAAGTCATATTTTAATTTTTAAGGATATGTAATAGTTTATAAAAGAAACGATAGGACTTCTAAAGTAAGAAATAAGTATTTTAGTTTAGATAGGTTAAAATCTCATTTTCTTTCAACTTGAAGACAAGGCTTAGCATAAATTTGTATTTGGTTAAGCAAAGATGCAAAACGCTTAGATGAAATGAAGACTCTTGTTTTTCATGACAAAATATAAAAATAAAGTAAAATAAATAAAAAAAGTTCAATTAACTTTGACCTTTAAGGTTTTGTAATGCATTATAAACAAAGACTAAGCGATATATCGGGCACTTTAAGATCGGAAAAGAAATGGTTAAACTCATTCAAAACACTTTCCATTTAACTAACTTTTATTCAAGCGAATTCTTGTTTCAGACACACTGCATTTCCTCACCATAAACTTTCTTTTACAAAGTAAAGATATACCTACAAATTTCTTCATTGATAAATGTCATCATTATAAATTAGACTATTAGATTATTAAAAGCATATTCGATTCGATAGATCGAAATTAGATTCGATTATAAAGAGTATATTCGCTATATGCAATTAATATTACATATGCATTTAATTATTTAGTATTACATATATCTTAAAATATCGCACTTTAAATTCAAATTAAAATAAGTTTACAGATGAAAATATTTTTTTGTGAAACTAAGCCGTAGTACAATCTAACATAAAATTTTAATAAAAAATAAAATTAAATAAATATATTGCAGACACTTACTCAAAAATAGGTAGATGTTATAAAATTGAGTAAATTGCAATATAATCCAAAATTTCAAGATTCTATATGTTATTTAGTTTAGGAAATCTGATGCGCTCGGTGTCAAAAATATCTGATTACAGAAAACAAAATGGTTTTTAAAGACTTTTGAACGGATATCCCTTCACATATTTTATCATGAAATCGGCTTTTATTGGAGTATCCTGATATATTTTTTTTACGTTCGATAACATGTTATTCTGAAATAATAGACGTCCCTCCCTCCCCTCCCCCCCCCAAAAAAATAAATAAGGTGATCTCCACCTTTATTATTTAAAAAAAAAAATTCAGTGCACAAGAAACCATTAAGAAAGTTATAAGCACAAAAATATTAAATTAATTTTTAGTTTAGTTTTAGATATTAAATATTATTTGAGTATGTAAGTAAACAAAGGCGCAGTTTCATGAATGTTGAATGATGTATCCTATTGCTATAAACATTCTTTTCCTCTATTTAAATTCATAAATTTTATTGCGCTTTTTATTAATTTAAAACAACAAACTGCGCCTAAAACCTTCTATTATTCGTTTTTTTAAAGAGCGTGATTTTTCATTTTCTGCGGGATAAAATATGCATAAAATTTGAAAATACTTTATTTTTTTTAGTCATAGAAATATCATACGAGTTTTTTCAAGCTATTGAAAAAACAATCATGGTTTCTTTTGTAAGAAAATTATAAAACAGGTTAAATTATTATTTATTTATATACATGTCTCCTAACTTGATTTTACATGCTCTTTAATCCACCGAAAATGTTGCTTTAAATAAGAAATTACATGTAAAATCTTCATTTGAGAGAAAGTGTATCATCTAAAAAGTTTTGTGATTTCTTTATATTTTTTATTGAAAAACATTTATTTAAAAAAGTAATATTATTAAAACTGGATTAAAATTTTACTTATGTTTAGATGTTACAGAAAAAAAAAATATTTATCATCTACATTGTTAGAAATTGAACAAAAAACGTTGGAAATAATTTGTGTACCCTTATTTGTTTTTCAGTTTCTTTTCTTTTTTTTCTGACTTATATATGTTGCTTTTCTTAGAGCAACCTGATTTTTTTTGCTCTATATTTATTGATATTTTGAAATTTTGTATGCATTCCTTGAAACTATCTTCACAAATAATAATATTATTCATTCCTTGAAACTATCTTCACAAATAATAATCTTATTTTACAATTCTAGTAACTATAGTAAAAAATTGTGGCAACAGTTATTTTTATATTATGCAGCATTTTTCTAACATATTTTCTTTGCATTTGTTATGCTCGCTATAATAATTCAAACAAGAAAAATGTATTTAATATGTCATTACAACCTTCGATTAATTTTAAAAACCTATTATAAGATGCAGATGCTTAATAGGTAAATGTTAATGAAATACGAATCATGTAAGTGAAAAAATATACCTTGATGTTCAGGATCATTTTTCCCGAAATCCCAATTTTATGAGTTATTTGAACTAGGTATATTTTTAGTGGAATACTTAACGATAAGACACATGCTGCTTTAAACTATACCATTATGACATTATCTACGTTGCTTTAAATGTATCTATTAAAATACAACGGAAGCGCGTAATATTTTTTAAATGAAGCTACTTCCTTAAATTTTAATCTAAATGGTCAGCAAAGCTATCATTAGTTGTTCAGATATTTTTACTCCCATTTGACTATGTACCTGACATTTTCAAATAATTGTGATATATGTTTTAGAAAGTAAGAGTTATTGATTTTGTATTGTTATAAGAAAATAAATTTCAGTTAAATTGGTTTTCTCTAATATAAATTTCATAAATTAATGTTAATAAATTTATACATTTACTGAATGGTTTAAAATTTTTTTGTGAAAGAAAATGTAGAAGTGGTTTATATTAAATAACAATTGTATGAAAAATTATAACAAATGTATCTTTTTATATTTATTAATGAATGTCAGATTAATTTCTTTGGAAATTTCAGTGAAACACAAAATCTATAATTTAATATGAATAAGAACTTTCAGTATACGAAAACATATAGAAATATAATGTAGAACAACTCTTCCAAAACTTGTTTACGTTACGTGTACGTAAATTTTTAATATTTTTCCTAATTTTGCCTTGTTTTATTAGACTATATATAAAAATCTAAAATATAAAAAACTCGGATTAGAAATGCAGTATCACAAATTATAATTTTCCTTTCAAGTTTAAATTAAGTTTATCCAGTACTTTTTCTTATATGTTGAACATTATGGTTTATTATTTGTTTAGAAATACAAAAAAAAAAAAAAAAAATGAATCATGCCAAAACAGTCGATAAGCGTTTAAAACGTTATATTGAAACTTTGTATCACTTGTTCTCATGCGAGGATAACTTCAACTAAAATGAACATGTATAAATAAGTCCTGTATGTACTATTTTAATATATAAGACTTTAAATATTTTAGAATACTCAATTAACGTGAACAGCCGAGGGATTTTTCTTTTTTTCGTTTCAAAAGTAGTTCGTGTTATCCGAACTTAAATACATTATCTACATCGGGACGAAGAAATCGAAAACTGTTCGAGGTAAACGTGATTCGCTCTAAGTGTGCTAATGTTAATGAAGTTTGACTGTAGTAAAGCAAAGATAAATTGTAAAAGCATTCTAACCACAGAAACTGAATCTCAGAACTGATTTAATATAACATTGTTATTTTGGATTCCAGTAAACTTAATATGCGTCACACGAAACTTTGTATTAAAAAAATATTAAAAAGGTTATTTAAAAATATTTATCAAATTATATTATATTTGGCTTTAATTAGCGTTGTGCCTTTGATGTTTATCTAAATCCCTTTTCCTATTTTTTAGACAAAATAACAAAATAACAAACCGCAAATGTTCTTTTCTTTTTGCGCTTACACTGTTAAAACTAATGGTGACACATTGCACCTTTTAGGGGTGAAAGGCTTGTCTCACTGGTGACACCCCTAGAGGAGCTAAAATGGCACCCTTAACTAGGGTGAAAGGATGGCACCCCTAATCCAGGGTGTTTCAGGGGGTGAAAGGACGGCACCTCAGAGAAGAATAATGGCACCCCTTATCCACAGTGTTCAATAGAGTGAAACGATGGCACCACAGGGGAGAATAATCTCACCCTTTATCCAGGGTGCCCCCAGAGGTGAAATGATGGCATCTCAGGGGAGAGTAATGGCACCCCTTAACCAGGGTGCCCCAGGGGGTGAAAAGATGGCGCCTCAGGGGAGAGTAATGGCACCCCTTATCCAGGGTGCCCCAGAGGGTGAAAGGATCGCATCTGAGGGGAGAGTAATGGCACCCCTCATCCAGGGAACCTTAAGGGGTGAAAGAATGGCATCTCATGGGAGAATAATGATACCACTTATCCAGAGTGCCCCAGAGGGTGAACGGATGAAACACATAATCCAGTGTGCCCTGTGGCATCCTACAAGCAATAGCACTCACAATCTATGGCCCACAGTTGCAACCCCCCTCCCCCCACCCTGCTTGTCAAGAAATTTTATTGGTTTGAATCATGAAATACAAAGTGTTTACCCATTTTTAGATTGAATTCTGCAGAGAAAATTATCATTATCAGTCAATATTTTGAGTCTTTTTTTTTCTTTTAGATTGATGGAATATTATATTTTTAAACTCATTATCAGATGTCCAAAGAAAAATTGTAGCATATTTTTGTAACTCAGAGAGGGATAATATGAACTACAAAAATAATCATAGAAAGACAGAGAATTCAAATTGTACTTTCATTTACATGGAGAGTATTTTAAGAAAAATTCAAAATTTTAACTTTTATACAGTCTTTGCATTTCAAAATCACCAATCATAAGTCATCACTATTGCATTGTTAGTCATACCCAAAAGGTTTTGTTAGAATAAATCGCAAAATTTACACAACCTCTACACCTATTTTCTGCCTCTAAAAATCACTGAGTTAGAGTCAAATATTGTGACTTTGTCATGCAATTTGAAGCCTGATTTTCAATTTTATGTTTTGAAGTTCTTGTAAAATGAAATAAATAATGATTTTTGACTGTCTCTATCTCATATGTTTGGATTAATCTTTTTGGGTATGTTTAAGAAAGGGTCAGTAAATATTTTTGTGATTGGGCATTTTTAGATGCAGGAACATTATAAAAATTTGATGTTTTTTGACTCCCAAAATAAGAGAAAGTACAAATTGAATTACTATCTTCATATGAATATTTTTATAATTTTCTTATATTTTCAGAAGTAATCCGTAACCATCTTTTTTGACACATAGTATATTGCTTGACATGTATTTTCATTATTTTATATACAGGGCAACTGAAAAGTATGGGGACACAGAAAAATGCTATATCCTGTAAAATATATGCCATAATTTAATAATAAAAAAGTAAAAGAAATAACAATATTTTAACAAATTGTTCACTGGCTTGATATTTATTTTTTACACAAGTTTGAAAACGAAAAATCACCGAATTGACAGTCCGCTGCAGATAATTCTGATTTAAATCATTCTATGCCTTGATAATTTCGCATCACATACAATGCAAACTGGGGAGTTTCTATTTCTAGCTTTTCTACAGAAGTCAAGTGAGTTAAGATCTGATTGTTCGAAGGCAATACACCTGTTATTAAATATCTACGCAGATGGGTGTTGAAGATCAATGTTGTTTTTGCTCCATGTGAAGGCCGCAATACGGCTGGAAGTTCCATTAAAATTATTTTGCTTCCATGAGGCGAACACTTCGTTGAACATATTAGTTACTGATCATTTTGACGGTCGTGAACTTTTCGGAGGATTAAGATTTTCATATAATAGAAGAAATGCTACAAAATTTTAAAATAAGCGTTTCTCAGATTTTAGTTGTGAAATATTAATGTCAAACAACGCACCGATATTTTTTCAGCTACGCTGCTGTATCTAATTAAAAAAATGTAAAACACAAATTAGAAAAGAATATGTAATAAATGCTGTGTAACTTTTAAATTAGTAAAAATACTTCATATTCTTTAAAATTCTTCCAGAAAGTTAGCCATCAAGCTATGAAATGAATTATAGAAAATAAGTTCATTTTATAGTTGTGGTAAAATCACAGATGAAATAGAGTAAAAAAAAATCATTTTTACAATATATGTAGTACTTACATTTATAGTGAACTTATGCAAATCCATATTTTATAGCATATATCCACACAGGATTAGAAATTAAGAACTGTATGTAAGGTGTCAAAATAATGCCTACAATTTTTTTTTGATGTGCCAACTGCATTTCATATTTTCTTATTTCTTTTCACAACCATGTTAATACTAATAATATTGCATTGCATATTTAATTTTAATGTATTGAAGGGAAGTGGGGAGGAAACTTTATATATTAAACACTTTTTCTTACTAAACAAAATAAAAACTGACTTTCCATAAGTATGAAACCTGATTAAACTACAATATTTGGATTCTGGAAAAACTTATTCTTTTTATAAAGCTAATATGCGTACAAAACAGATAATCAAGCAAATATGTCCACAGAGAGAAAATATGAGCTTTAGATATAACTAGGGATAAGCTAATTTTTAAAAAATCCGAGACTAACAGTACATCAGAAAATAAAAAGTTAGCAAATAAATGAATCTTTGGTTGCCAATTACGGTGTGGCATTTAAAACATTTCCAAATCACACTTTTTTTTGTTTGTTTGTTTGAGGAAGGGAATACAAAAATTTTAAAACGATTTTAATACAGTTTCTTATTTTAGGAACATATAAGGATGCAGAAATATCTCATAATAAAAGAAAATCTTGTTTACAGGGGTGTAATATCCAAGGACCAGTTTTATCAGTCATTGGTGAAATTGAAGTTAACTTAGAGGTTATTGAAAGGTTCAAAATTCTTAAGACATGTGCTAATGTCATGGTGCAGAGGGAGGGGGATGTATGCTAAAATACAAATGAAAGCATTTGCTAAACAAAAATTAAAGTTAAAGAAAGCTAGTTATCAAGATTTGACGACTAGGAATAATTTTTCTATAATTTAGTTTCATTTGACGGCTAACGGCTGCTGATTTCTAGTCCTGTATCCACATCAAAAAACTTTCTGCCAAATTGTTTTTGTGTTTTGACTTATTGCATCTGAAATTTTAATCTAAAGAGTAATTATAATGAAAGGAATAAAACACTGAATTAAAAAAAAACAACCTTTTAGTTCAAATAATCTTTTTATTGTAAACACCAAGAATATATTAAATATTATTAAACAAAGACGTAACATTATGTGGAACTGATGACACTGAGAAAATTTTGAAGACATAAGTATCTAATAAAAATGATAAAAATTTAAATTGGCTTTTGCTATAGTTAACGTTAAACAACCAAAATAATGCATACCACAAAGTAACTAAGCTTATAAAATTATCAGTTTTGGTAATTAACTGTTTATATAAAATTAATACATAGCATGAGTAATTTAACAAGTTGCTTGAGTTGCGGAGCACAGTAACAGGTTGAAACACAGAAATTTCTGCACCTTCTTCATGATAAAGAGTCGGAAACTTTTCTTGTATCAATCATGGTAATGTAAGTACTATAAATGTAAGTTCATTATCTGAAATAATAATAATAACACATTAAGGAAAACACACAACAAGACAGTCGAATTAAAATGTAACATCAAAGTACAGCAAAAATCATAGATGAACAAAAAAAGAAAGAATAAAATTTAAATAAAATTTAAATTATAGCTCACAAGGCTATCAAAGCCTGACAGCTAATGTGCCCGCAGGTTCTGTATGTAACGTGATAACTCTTTATATAAATATCAGATTTGCTTCAAATTTTATATGTGGGTTCATTCTGATAAGGTTCTTCACTGATTAGCATTGGAGGTTCATTGGTTAAATATGAAGGGGGGGAGAAGAGAGTGAAACCATCCTTAATTTATATAAATATGCAGAAATCATGCAGAATTATCACATTTTCTTCAAATTTTGTTAATAGGTTCACTCTGATAAGGCACTTCCCTGATTAGTTTTAGGGGCTCATTGGTTAAGTATAAAGAGGGATGGCAGTTAATCCACTGTCATATAACTTACAGTTGATTTATTTTATTTTTGGAAAGGCAATATTCTTTGAAATAAGAGTATAATATACAGTTGTATGTATAGCCTGCGAGCTCAATGCCATCAGTTTAACTGGGCACTTTCCTCTTTATTGCCTATTTTCGGACAGAACGAGAAAATTACATGACCAACTCATACTTGTCATTCAGATATTCTTTTCCTGTATTATCATTAAGAGTTACAAACTATTTACATTATTAACCATATTTACAAAACATATCTTGCAACAAAGTGTCTATTCCAGATTAGCAACGAATTTCCCTAACATGTACAGGTATTCCATACCAGTAATAATAATAAAAAAAATGAGGAATTTTATTTAAATTTATTAGTTATAATTTATTAGCCCCTATTATGTATCCTATATTGACACTAATCAATGAATATATGGATACAACCCCTCCTGTTTTTCCTTCATTTTGGGAATAACGAATTTTCAACGTATTCTATTGACGATTATTTTCAAAATTTTCAAGATGTGATTTTGAGACTTTCACAAAAGTTGTTCTATACATTTGGCTAACATAATATGCAAATGAAATTTTGATATCTTTGACGCATGCGCAGTGAAAAATTATTTAGTAAACCTACTCAATATTGGAACAATTTTTATTATTTTTTAATTCTGATTACGTATTGTGTGCAATGTTGTTTGTCACATTTTCTGAAAAGAATGTTACTTTATATTAAGAACTCTCCAAATTATAAGCAAAAATCTTAAGTAAATTTTAGACTGTTTTTCGGATTCGTAGAAAACCTTAATTTTTCTACGAGTATACATGCTATCGACATAAAAATGAACGCAGTTTATTACAATAAGCCACTTAATCATAATCTACAGTTTGGGCGCTTTTGCTACATTAGTTTTGACAGGTTATTTATCCAAAAGATATCCAAAAGGTATTCATTCTTTTTTAATTTGTTGACGGTCCCCTATTGGAGTTTCTGAATAAAACCTTCAGGGAAATATATGACTTGTACTACACTATCTGGCCATTGATTATCGTCCACTTGCGATTTTAGACATTTTGTTAAATATCTAGAAAAATACATGAGGAATTATCCTGAAACTCTCAGTGTATACACATAATAGTACAGGTCATATATTTCCGTGAAGATTTTTTCCAGAAACCTTATAAGAGACCGTCAACAAATTAAAAAATAATGAATATCATTTGGATAACCCTGTCAAAATTAATGCAGCAGAAGCGCTAAAACTGTAGATTGTGATTAAGTGGCTTATTGTTATAAACTGTGTTCATTTTTATGTCGATAGTGCTAGGATGTAGGGAAATTTTTCAGATTTTTTTTTTTTTCAGAAAAAAAATTCAGATCATTATTTTAAGAAAAATTAATTAATTAATACTCATTTCAAAAAAAAATAATAATAATTTTAATCTTCCATAATTTCATTAATATATCCTATAAATCCAATATTTTCATTTAATACATCGCAGCTTCCCTATTTGACATAATAGCAATATACAAAATAATATTTTTCTAAATTATTTTATTATTAATTATTCATTCTTAAAATTATATTAATCAGTCCTAGTTTTAAATATAGATCATTATCATGTAATTGCCCAGTCTTTTAATCGTATAATACGTAATTTATGCTATTTCAAAATTTAAGATAATTTCCGTATTTTTTATGTGACGATCGCTAATTTTTCCTTTTTGAGCATCGCCATTTTCTTTACTGATACCTCCTAGATGCTGGACATGAGTCATCGGGGCTTAGAATGTTCTACGACATTCCGGAAGCGTCGTTTTGGTACAAATTTCCCGCTGAAATCTCAGCGTCCATCCCTTGATGACGCATGTTTGTTCCAGATCATTCCTAGCGTCGGGTGATGCGAGATTCTGATTGGCTGAGCGCACGCTCGCTGCCGTGAGAGGGAGGAAGATTTTCTGATTTATTTGACACTTTGAGAGAGAGCAGCGTTAGCGAAAGACGTCCGTGGCCAACACCCCCTATAGTCAAGGCCTTCACACCGTTTCAAAATGGCCGATCGCGATGTCCGACTTCCCACGTCCATAATATGAATGTATATGGAATGTAATATGAATGTAATAATCCTCACACAAAGTTGCATTTCTTGTAATTTTCAAAATTTTTAGCAATAGTGTTTACTTTTTCAGTTAATTGAATGTGTAATCAAGTAAATAATTGTCATTTCCTATAAATATAAGTTGTAAATTAAGAGGGTTACTTATTGTTTAAAAAATATACTAAAAAGGACTTAAAATACAAATTTTTATAAGAGGCGAAACTGCATTAGATTTGAGCTTTGGATTTTTAAATAGATGTGATTTAATTTAGAAATAGAATATTTCTTTTACATTATCAATATCACACTATTTTAAATAAGTAGGATAAAAAAAAAAAAAAAAAAAAAAAAAATCTATATTAAAACATTAAATGAACTTATACATTGAAGAAAAGAAAGAATGAAAATAATAGAAAGAAAAGAGAAAAAAAAAAAAACTCAGCAAAAAAACTTAAGGTTAAAATTATAACAGTACATCATTTTTTCTAAAAAATATATTAAAATTTATATTGTAAATTAGCTTCATAATCCTGAAGCTAAATTCGTTTACATAACTGGAATTTGATGACTTGATAAAAAAAAAAAAAAAAAAAAGAATTGGGAAAAAAATGTACTAAATAATATGTTGTGTGAGAAGAGTTTTTTCATTTCAAATACACCCCCCCCCCCCACACACACACACTTTTCACACTCACTCCCATGTGTCTTATTTGTTTACTTTTTTCTTATTTGATGAGAATTATTTAAAGACAGAATGCTAAGTGTTATCTCATTTACTTATGTCATTGTCTTAATATCATTATTATGTAATAATTTCTGTTATACATATGTAAGATATAAAATGTTTTTTATTAAATCAAAACAAATAATAATAAATAAGTAAGGTATATTTTATTTGCTTTCTAGCTTTAACCTTTTTTATTATTCAGTATTTCCTTGTAAGATTGTTTAATCGTATAAATTAATATTAAATATAATATCAAGTGGCATTGGAACAAAGAAAAAAAAAAAGATGCAACAACTTATCAATTTATAAACTATTTTTAAATTAATATTACTATTCTAAATTATTATTATTATTAAAGAAAGCATCTGTTCCTTATTAATTTATAAATTATTTTTAAATTACAATTATTATTATAAATTATTATTATTAATATTATTGAAAAAAAATCTGTCAATTGCCAATCTATAAATTATTAAAGTATAAATTTTAAAGTATTATTATTATTAAGGAAAAAATGTGTTCAGTATCAATCTATAAATTATTTTAAAATTATAATTATTATAAATTATTATTAAAGAAAAAAATCTATTCCTTATCAATCTATAAATTATCTTTAAATTGCTATTGTTATTATACATTACTATTATTATTATTATTAAAGAAAGCATCTGTTTCTTATTAATTTATAAATTATTTTTAAATTACAATTATTATTATAAATTATTATTGAAAAAAATCTGTCAATTGCCAATCTATAAATTATGAAAATATACATTTTAAAGAATTATTATTATTAAGGAAAAAAATGTGTTCAGTATCAATCTATAAATTATTTTAAAATTATTATTATTATAAATTATTATTAAAGAACAAAAATCTATTCCTTATCAATCTATAAATTATCTTTAAATTGCTATTATTATTATACTTTACTATTATTATTATTATTAAAGAAAGTGTCTGTTCTTGATCAATTTATAAATTAGTTTTAAATTACTATTATTATTATTACTAAAAAATATCTACTAATATTAAAGAAAAAAAAAATCTGTTTCCATAAAAATAACTTTCAAATTAAGAGTACAGAAAAGTATAGTAGAAAGAAGGAAAAGATAATTGTCAAAATATCAAAAGCAATTTAACAGCTGAAGCTAATTAATATGCTAATGAAAGCTGTAATAGCAATAAACAAACTCTTTGAATATTTTATGAATTAATTTAAACAGCGCACCCAGATTACTTATAGTAAACTATTTTTAAACTGATAGCGAGAAAAATTATATAATTTAATAAGTAAATTCGGATTCAAACTAATAAACTGGAATTTAGAAAAATACTTAATAAACAAAGAAATAAACAATTGCTAAAGGGCAGTAATTTTCTGATAAAGATATATTACATATAAATAATAACAAAATCCCGTGAGGAAATACTGAAAGTTAAAATCAACAGGATAAAAATTCAGATGAGAAGCAAAATTATGTTTTTTTTTTTATAATTATTTTAAACAAAATACTAATTCACCATAGATGTAAATGATTTGAAAGCCACTGTTGCAATACATATAGCTAGAAAACTAAATCGGTAATCACTAATCTTACAAGTGTGTTTAACAGAAATTACCTTTAAAGCTTTGTTAAAACAGTGACATAAGGAAAAAAAGATAACACTTACTTTTAGTCTTTATAATATCCAAATTTTGTACAACGCAAAACAAAATAGAAAATGGCGAAACGCCAGAATTGAAACATGCCGTACTAGCGCTGGACTGACCTGACGCACACTGACTAGGTATTTGCGAATAAAGGTCACCGGTAAAAGGGGAGTCGGACCTTCGGACTGTAGGGGCAGCCATATTGAAACTTCTGGAATTCGCTGCGGAGGCCTTGACTATAGGGGGTGTTGCCGTGGCCCGGCGCTGCCCTCTCGAGGGTTAGCGTCGGGACAGAAGAGTCTCCTTTTTTTAGGATTACGCGACAAAAGAATGATTCTAACAAGCGCCTTGCTGAGGGGCATCTGACAGATAGATCTTTTTTTGTTAAGTTTTGAGAGAATAAGATCTCTAATTGCGAATGTTGCAGCAATGTTATTATCCTTTTTAAAAGCCCCCGCACTGTGTATTTTTATTGCATTTTTGGCATACAGTTTCCCTCCAACTCCAGTAAAAGACTTTAGTTATCGTAAATTCCATATGTACACAACAGGATTTACCAAAGTGTTAGTGTCTATCAGTGTGACGGTGCTAGTAGTCCCTCCAGCCAATTGAGGCTACGTAAATACCGGGAACTTCAAGAGCTGTCAACGTGATCTTGCTGCGGAATTTGATCGACGTACTTCATCCTTTCCGGCGGTAATGTGTAGAGAGTCATCGTGAGAACCAGCGATTCTTAGTCTCCAATTTGAAGTGTGGAGTTCTGCTATTGTGGAAAAGCCTTTGCCGTCTTCGATCATCGAAAATCTTCATAGATTAAACTGTTCCCGTAGTGCACATAATTTGGACTGTCTACCCGATCTACATGACAAGAGACTTTCCTCTTATCGGAACTGTATGATGATTCAGCACCTCAAAATCCAATAATGTATTTTTTTTCTTTCAAAGTTAGTACGTGGCCACGGTAAAATATATTCATCATTATAATTAATAAATCTTAAGTTGCTGCAAATAAGTGTCTTCCTTTCTCCATGTGCTTTTTTTGGCACAACGCAATGTCGCACTTACGTTCACGCGCTGCTGGTTGTATTTGAGGAGTTGTTTACCGGTAATATTATTGTTTTGGGCCGACTTGTTCGTTTCCACAAGTTTTGGCTGCCAAATATTGCTTGGATAGCGATTCCCCAAATACAACGTATAGCAGATAGCATGTATACTCGTAGATAAATTAAGGTTTTTATAAAAATACTCCCCATTTTTCCAAGATTTTTGCTTATAATTTGCAGAGTTCTTAATATAAAATTAGTTCTTAATATTAGTTCTCAATATTATGTGCAATGTTGTTTGTCACATTTTCAGAAAATATTATTTTATATTAAGAACTCTGCAAATTATAAGCAAAAATCTTGGAAAAATTTGGAAGTATTTTTATAAAAACCTTCATTTCTCTACGAGTATACATGCTACCGACATAAAAATGAACACAGTTTATAACAATAAGCCACTTAATCACAATCTACAGTTTGAGCGCTTTTGACGCATTAGTTTTGACAGGGTTATCCAAAAGATATTCATACATTTTTTAATTTGTTGGCGGTCCCCTATAAAGTTACTGGAAAAAATCTTCACGGAAATAGAAGACCTGTACTGTATTGTTTATACACTGAGAGTTTCAGGATAATTCCTCATGTATTTTTCTAGATATCTTGCAAAATGTCTAAAATCGCAAGTGGACGATAATCAATGGCCAAGTAGTGTATTATATTTATACACTAAGATTTTCCGGATAATTCCTCATACATTTTTCTAGATATTTAACAAAATGTCTAAAATCGCAAGTGGACGGTCATCTCTGGCCATATAGTGCATATCAGGAGCTTTAAGGAACTGGCTAATTCTTTATTTTCCCTTTTGCTATATGGGGGAAAGTCGGGTGGAATGGGACTGTAGATTTTTCTCTTTGTGCATTATTCTAAACATTTCATCGATCGCATACAAGATGAAGCAATGGTAATCCATTCTTCAGTTTACAAAAAATATTGATATGCATAGACTTGCAAATGTATGAAAGAAAAAATTATTTCAAAAATCCAATTTAAATTACATTTATTTGCACTCAATATATTAAAGGCTTATTTATCTATAAATGTAATAGTTTCCCTATTTATGGAACATTGTTATACTGTATATTATCCATAATTTAAACTAACCCTAAAGCAGCATTTTTGTTTGAACAAGAAGTTTAACACAAACAAGGAAGTGGCGAGGAATGGGACATGCCAGAAAAGTTATGAATGGGACGCGCCCAGTTCCTTTTTTTAATTAATAATAATGCGAATTGCTAGCATGCAAATTTCTTAGAAGATAATATATTAATTGTAACATTGATAATATATGCATTCATACTTCAAAATGTAAATAAATTGATGATTATTTAAGGCGCAACTCTAGGCACAGAAAAAGACCCGGATGATAATGCAAAGTCTATGGGGGCGTTCTTTTCAAATATTTCGTCGAAATTTTAATATTTTTACGTGATTGTTTTGCACAAAATTGCTGAGGGTGATCCGCAACCGGCGTAGTTTTTACTTTTTCAGTTTTGGTTTCAGATTTTTTTTAAAAATTACTTTAACTTACGGAATTGGTTTAAACCGTTCTGAAATTGAAACTATCGTTATACAAAAAATATAAAAGCAAAATCGAAAAAATTAAAAACTAGGCCGGTTATGGATCATCCTCAGCTGTCTTGCTCAAAAGAATCATGTAAAAATATTAAAATTTGAGTTAGGTATTTCAAAAGAACGCTCCTACACACTTTTACATTATCATCTTTACATTCTGAGCCTAGTTTGGGGCCTTAATGACACCTATGACAGAGAATCCTGAATTTTCATTCCAGTCATGAAGATACTGGAATTTTATATTGTGGCATATACATTATCAACTTACAACCTTTGTTTGATTGTTTATATTACCGACACTATAGGTTATTTTGTGCCTTATAGCTTTTTTTTTATTATTGCTGTCCCATAACTCTTAATGAGGAGGTATGAGACACATTTTGAAACTTACGTTCTCTTTAAAATAAAATAGTATTTGCACGTTATGTTTCTATATTGTTCAGGGGGATTAATAAATAAAGAATACTGCCCAGTTAAACTGATGGCATTGAGCTTACAGGCTACAAATACTAATTGTACATTAAAGCCTTATATTTTCAAGGGTTAATTCCGTTCGAAAAAAATTAAGAAGGGGAAACAGCTCTCCCCTTTCCTCTTTTTTTATACTTAATCATTGAACCTCCTATACTATCAAAGACATGCTTTATCATATAAAAAATCTATATCCAAAATTCAGAGCAAATGAAATAATTCTTAATAAAAACCCATTTAGAATTTATATAATTTAAAAGGAGTTATCCCCCTCTTTTATACTTAACCATTAAACTTCCAAAACTATTTAGAGATTTGAACGAAATCTGAAAATTCTGCTTGAAAAACCCATTTATATAAATAAAGGGGGGGGGGGGCATTAGAACCCCTGTTTCCCCTATTTATACTTATTCAATGAACACCTAATAACAGTCACGGAATCGCCTCATCAGAATGATCCTAATCTAAATTTTGAACAAAAACTTAATTCTGCATGAAAATCCCATTTATATCAACTAAGGGGAGGGGCATCAGTCCCCCGTTCCCCCCTTATACATATCGAATTAACTCCAAAAACTAATCAGGGAAGCACCTTGTCAGGATATACCTACATACAAAATTTCAAGTGGATCGGATATTTTTTTCATGAGCTATCGCGTTACGCACGAACGTACATACAGAACGGAAGGGCACATAAGCTCTCAGGCTATGATAGCCTGTGCGATAAAAAGTGTTTTACCTTGCATGCTATAAATTGAATTTTTTTTGTATATATATATATAATTCTTACTTTTGTAAAAAAAGTCCCATACCACCCCACTCTCCCCAATAGAGATATTATATATTAATACACCAATTACACGAAAATAGAATTTTTATCAATAGTATTAAAATACAGTTTAAGGGCTAACAGTTTATTTTATATCCTTAGGTTTTTACCACGTTCTCCCCAGGTTTTTACCGGTAAAAAGCCAACCCTGTTTATTGGCCTTGTTTCAGAACGAGTGGAATGAAAGATTGTTAAAAATTATGTCATTAGAAAAATGTTTAAGATTTATAAATAACAGTGCAAAAATCGCCTTTAAAACACGAGATCATCATCACCTGCGGAAAATTTTCACATTTGTGTAAAATTACGATATAAGTTTTTATTCATTGTTATATTTTTTGAACACACACTATTTCTGTAAACTATTCTGAAAGTTCAGTGGAGTAAATACAGATTGTTTTCCTTTTATAATTTGAATGTTCATGACTACAAATTTGTCATATCGGATGATGTTGATGATTGTGAAAGGGGGGGGGGGACTGATTACGGTCTAATCAAACTTAAATTACTATTATTGGAAAAAAAATATTTTATTTTATTCAACCATAAAATTCTGCTACTAAATAAAGTTTAATGCGAAAGAATACTTTCGAAAAAAAAATGGGTGTAAATCTGCATAGCCGATAATCAGAGCATAAGGTTTATTAAATTCAATACCCTAACATTTTCTCACCTTTTTGAAAGAAAATGAAACCAAACGTATGAAAATATGAAGAATTGGGAGTAAGAAAACATAGTGGTAAACCCAAGATACCGCTAAATTCGGGTTTTGAGGCATTTCCCACCAAGGTAAGACTTGGCTGACTAATAACGTTTTAATTTGCAAATCGAGGTTTTTTCCATGATTTTTATACTTAAATGAGACTAAATGATTGTCCGTGCTACCGCGTCCCGATCTAATCTTATTATGAAGATTATTTTTCAAATAATGGTGGTTAATAAGGAAAATATTAATAATGAAAAACCTGTAAATAAGTTTTGATTACTTTAAGATTTGCAAGTATTCAATTGTCTTAAATGAAAAAATTACCCCCCCCCCCTCTCAAATAAAGACAAATCAGGTATACTGAAACAATATTAGAGAAGTTACGCGAGGCTGCAATATGGTGTGAATTAGCCTTTACAGGAGGGGTTCGGATAGCATCTATCCGACAATATATGCAAAGCCGGCCAGATGCTGTCCGAGATCCCGTGTAAAGGTTCAAATTAAAACTTCGCGAATAAAATTGCTTATTTTAACTGTATATAGACGCAAAAACATATTTTAACCTTAACTGCTCTGACAAAAATTGTTACATAACTACTGTGAGCTGTCTGTCAGACCATTTAATCTGAAGATGAATAAAATGTTACATAAATTCTCAGAATGCGATTTATGTATTAAACTTTATGTACAAGAATATCATAAATCAAAATCAGCTATTCAAAAGTATTTAGAGGTAGTAATAAGACTCCAAACTAAAAAAAATTGACCAGTATCTATAGTTAAACTAAAAATTACAAGTTAAACTGTGAAACTTGAAAAACCCACGGTGTCTGAGACCACTAACAGCAGTTAAGGGTTAAATCTAAACAGTTGAGTTTAAACACAAGGTAAAATAGTCATAGAATATTCCGATTGCAACAAGATTCGTCTATAATAACTGATTTGTAATGAAAAAATACGTAAATATTTTTACAATATTTCATTTCGCTCTTTCTAATTATGCGCCTTTAGGATTCCCGTGCCTAGAGCAGTTTGATCCAATTGCTCCTCGGTAGCTAAGGCCTAGATAAATCATTTAAAAATATTGACAGGTAAACGAGAAATTGTAAAATAACTATCTCATAGGTTTAACATTAGCAAGCGGGTATTTTGGTGAGAGTGTAGCTTGTAGATTCACATAATAAACTTAACAATCAATCATACTAACAAAAAAAATCTAATTTACTGTTTTTTTATGACATTACTTATAGGGATGTACGATAAATTAACGTAACAATAAAATAAAATAAAATAAAGTTAAATCTTACCTTTAATCAGACTTTGCCCGGTTCACTGGTCAAGCAAATCGGATCGTTAAGTCCTCATTGTTGTTTCATTGTAGCTCAGTGGTTAGTCCTCAATTAATATCGCCAATTTACACACTGGCATGTTTTGATTTGCTCACACCCGTAAACTTTACTTGCCGACACCGAAAGCAGAAAGACACGCGTCATAGCGCATGCGCAAGTTGCCAGTCACCCGATGAGGTGGTTACGAAGTGCATGGCACCTTATTTAGCTCCCATCATCCAGTAACAGAGCTGTCGTCACCCCAACCGCATATTCAAGCTCCTATGACACCCTAGGGTTCCAAATGGCACCGCCTTTTCACCTCCGGGTCCCAAATGGCACCGGTTTGTCACCTTTATTTTTAACAGTGTACTTGTTGCGTGCATACGATCAGTTCGGTAAAATAGGTAAACACAAAATACATATGATATACCAGGCTGTTCATTCAAATCAATTATACGAACAAAAGCAATCCCACAAAGACTCTAAAAGTATTATAAAAAAACGCGTTATTTGGATTCTTAAACAATTATTACAACGAAAAAATTTATTAGTATACATTCTGAAGTGAACGTGGTTTGAACTCTAATATTAGGTAATCCAGAAAGTAAAATCCGTTTTCAAATTTTGCCGCGAAAACGATGCAATCGTGGTTTGACGCATATTCATCCTTTTCTATGATTCAATGGCAATAAAATAGAGTTATTTTTAGATAGCTAAATATTGCATCAGCTGCATACTAAGCATTTAACGCGCGCGCAAGGCCTAAAAGACCCGGAGTGTGTATAATTTTTACAATTATAACCAGTAATTTTTTTAAGTAATCTTCAACTTATTTTATCACAAAATTAGTAAGAATTGTCTCCGTCCCAATAAAATGACTGTTATAATTTGGTTTTATTGGTGGCAAAGTTTAAACCATTCATACCCTGGTAAGCGCGCGTTCTTCCGGGTTAAAATGTTTTGAAAAATGTATATCCTGGCGCATCTGAGTTATTGTCTGTCATCCGCTTTTTTTAATTCTTGGAACGCTAAAACCAATTGGAAGTCGCAGATAAATTTCCGAAGTTTACGCACAAAATGCCATGAGTGATTCCCTGGTATAGAGGTAAGTGCAAAATTTCGATGAAGATCGTGAATAAATACACGATGAAGAAGAGTGGGCGGCTATCTCTAAATAGCAATAATTTGCTTACAGAAGTTGAAGAAAAGAGTACGGAAAACCGAATATTCTCCATCAGAACACTTTCAATACATTTTCATCAAATTTATCGCTTAGTTTTTTGAAAGAATTTGCCACATTCTTGGCGTCATAGACGGTATCTTTTTACGACAAGGGCACGTTATGATAAAAGGTACCACAATGATGATAACTGCTTCGAAAAATAATATAGCAATTGCACTGCACTATGCAATAAATCATTTTTTCTAATAACCGTTACCTTTTATTTAATAGATTAGCGGAATATACTTTCTGGCTCTCCTCTTATTTAACGATTCAATGGCAAACGAGTGAAGTTATTTTTAGATAGCTGAATATTGTGTCGGCTGCATGCTAAGCTTTTAAAATGTTTTAAAAATTTATATCCCGCCGCATGCGAGTTATTATCTGTCATCCGCTTTTTAAATAAAAGGAAAACAAAAATTGATTGGAAGTTGCAAATAAAATTGCGAAGTTCACGGACAAAATGCGATAAAGGATTCCATGGTATGGAGGTAAGTGCGAAATTTTGATGAAGGTCGTGAATAAATACATGATGAAGAATGAAGAGGGCAGCCATCTTTAATTGACAATGATTCGCTTGCAAAACTTTAAGAAAAGAGTGCGGAAAGCCGAATACCTACCATTACGATACTTTCAACACATTTTGATACAATTTATCGCTTAGTTATTTCTAAGAAGTTACCACATGCTTGGCATCATAGGCGGCATCTTTCTATGTCAAGGATATAGGAAAGTTTGTGCCACGCTAGGATAAAAGCTTCAACAATGATGTTAACTGCTCCAAAAAATAATATAGCAATTGCACTGCACTATGCAATAACTTATTTTTTTTCTAATAACCGTTTCTTTTGTTTAACAGCTTAACGGAACTTACTTTCTCCATTACCTGATATGAATGACTATAATATCAGAAACAGAAATATCTTCACAGACAACTAATCTGTGGAGTTATAAGTGAGATAAACTAAGTCCCACAACCCCAGGAACATGTGTTTACAGTTTTGCATGTTAAAGTTTAATTTTGTTCCATTTCGGATGTTTCTTCTATTGTTTCACTAATAGTGTAGCCTTATTTTATTAATATTAATGTTAATCAGATTTGTCTCATGCTACATCCTACACTAATATAAAAAAGTTTGGCTGTGTTTGTGTTTGTCTGTCTGTCTGTTCGCAATGGGCAAGTAAAATCTATGTCAGGTATTAGTCGCAAAACCTTTGTGAAACTAACCAAAAATGCTTCATAATACACCCGAGGTTCAGAATTTTAAAATTTACAGTAGTTCACTTTTATATGATGACTTATGACAAAGTTAATTCAAGGGGACATATTTTTTTTTACCAGGACTGTAAAAAGACTGAACAAATTACTACAAAAGAAATCTATGAATTTCAGAAAGTGCAACTTATTAAAATAAAATTATTTTTTACATTATGTTTGAAGTATTACTAAAGATGAATATTTGATCGATTCATTAAAAGAATTTTTTAAAAATAATTATTTCACAACTTCTTCATTTTACTTTTTTGTTTAAGTGATTGTATTTTATAATCATTGATAAAATATGATAATTCCTTTTAAATAATTTTTTTCATCGTGTGAAATTACATAATTTAAATAATCCTTTAAAAATTAAGTAGGCAATATTTTTAACACTTCTGTCTGAAATAATATTCGATATTCTAATTGTGTAAATAAGGAGGTTCAAAGAGAAATATTAATTCAATCTCTGATACGTTTCCAATTAACCTATTTCCAGTGCATGGAATTACTACTTTAACTTATTAATTTTAAGATTGTTAAAGAACCGATAGTTAAATGTGTAAATGAGATGCATTAAAATTAATCAAAAGTGTTTCCTTATTTTGCTTTACAAAACTCCCAAGAGCATGTTAAAATTGATTTAATCTTTAAGACTTTATAAAAGTACATAATATAACTAATGAATATTAAAACTGTAAAACTAGAATTCATTAGTTGAAAAGCTAGATTATTTAATTGAAAAGTCAAAGCCTTGCTTACATTCACGAGGGAAAATGCATGTTATTTTAACAAATATTATACTTGGGCATGCATTTAAAAATAGTGCTAAAAATATGTACTTTGCCGAATTATTGAATGCATTTTAAAAATAATTACTTAGCGTTTAGTCAGAAGCATGTTATAGATTTTATTATTATTATTAAGGTGTACATAAGTTTTATACATAAGTTTCAAAACAATTCAATATTTTGGTCTTACTATTTTTAATCACTTAATTGATAATGTTTTAGAAAAAAAAAACCCTTCAAATAATGAATATTTTTGTATTTTTAATCTTTATCGTATAGAATTTTTAATCTTTTATCACCGATTTTTCAATACAAAAAATTTCCCCTAAATAAATCAGAAAAACACTCGGATTAAATAACGCAAATTTTACAATAAAAATTTATTGGTGAGAATAATAAATTAAGATTGGAATATGGATGCCCGTACAGGATACGGACAAGTCATGAATGGCAAGAATACGTTACTTGTATGCGTTACGGGTAAATAAATAAAGCGGTTAAGTTTGCTATTTCTATAGTAAAGGGAATTTGCACGAAACAAATTAATTTGAATTACCAAATGTCAATGTTAAATGGAAAAGGTTAAGAAATCACCAGGGTAGGTTAAACTTTCATTTTGCTGCTTATCTATTTACCTGATTACTCAAAATTTTTAGGATGGTCATAAAAGAATTCCGGGGTTTAACCAAATTACACAGTCAACTCTTGTTAACTTGAAATCGGATAATTCGAATCTTCGCTTAATTCGAACTAAATATGAAGTCCCGAAATTCTCAATGGCAAAATAACGTTAAAAATTTTCGTCAATTCGATTTTATTATTCTTGACTTCGCTTAATTCGAACTAACGAGAATTCCGATTTTTCATTTTTCTCTTCTTTCTCATGGATTTCAGATCAGTTGAATAACTTTCGTTCTTTGATTTTTGTAAAAATTGTTCCGAACAAGTATACATATAATCCAATGCATTTGAAATCCACTTTCTTAGTGCACCGTCTGTCTATCAGTGAGACTTTAATTTTTTTTCCATTGTGCTTGTTTCTAATCTTTTATATAGTTTATGTATTTATACATTCTAACGTAGTATTAAGTCATATTCTAATGATAACAGACGAAATAAATTAAAAAAAACAACTATAACATTAATTCCTTTGTAATAGTACCATATTAAGCTAGTTTTCGCTTCATGTTTTCCGTAATTCGAACTTCGGATAATTCGGATATTTCTTTTGGTCCCGACGAGTTCGAATTCACGAGAGTCGACTGTATCTGGATAGCGAAATAAATTAGATCAGGTTAGTTAATTTTGAATAAATCAGTAGCTCATGAAATTTTACCTTCACGAGGCTTATTGTTTTTTTTTTTTTTTTCAATACTACACATTTAAAAATCTTGTCAAAGTTTGAACCAAATTTTGGTGCTCAATAGCTGCTACTCTAAAATGGTGAAATTTTGAATCAATATTTGGAACTCCTTTTGAAGCATAGTTCTAATATTTGGTTCGGGATTGGAATAGAAAGCTCGAAATTTTGGTATGATATTTCACCACCTTATGGTGGCAGTTACTGAACACCAAAATTTGGTTCAAACTAGAGCAAAATTTTTGCTTTGTAGGTAACGCTGCGCTTCATTGACTTTAAAATAACATAGCAGATATTCAGTCTATCATTCAATTCAGTTAAGAGGACACTACCTTTGAATCCTTATCTTCAGTTTTGAATAATACTGTGAACCAATGAACCAATGCAGTTGAATAAGAAGTGCCTACTGGAATCGTCTTGCATCAGTTTACTTTCCATCGAAGTCGATGAATCGAATATCAGATTGCATAGATGTTGAGCAATAATACTGTAATAATATGCAATGGCAGAATACTTAATACATAACATTAAATAAGAATTTTTAGAAAATCTTGTAAAACTGCCTGTTTTACTAAAATTTAAAAAAATATATATTATTTTTATTTTTATTTTTGTAAAAACTATCTTTGAAATCTTACCTAATAAATTTTGTTTAATAGGTAAGCTGAATCGAATTAAAAATATGAATCGAATATATGGCTTCACCGTACAGGGAATAAAACAAAGCGTAAATGTTAATAATACCAAGATTAATTAAAGTATTCCAATTTAATGTATTTTAAAAACCGATAATTCTCTCTTTAACTTAACGATAATTTCTCAGTATGACTTTCTGTTCTTTAAAGAAATTTTAGTTTTATGTATGAATAAAAAGCAATTTAATTAAAATTTAATTGCTTATTTGGCGAGACGTTTAAAAGAGCTTACGTTTTAAGACTTTCAATGGGTATATGTACATTTTAAAATGCAATTGTAAAACGTCAGTATCTTATTTAAATACCCCAAATTCAAAGTATTCTTTAATTGGAAATAGAAAATTGGAATTTATATTTAAAAACATTGCGCATAGATATATTTAAATAGTTCTTATTAAAAATAGTAAAATAGTCAAATTATCAAGTGCATTATTAAAGAAATTCTCATGGCATGACTATGCCACTTTTTTTGCAGGTGAAGATAAAATTGCGTTATAATCGCTTAGGAAATAAGAATTTCCATTAACAAATCTTTTCATCGTATGAAATTGCTTAATTTGGATTATTATTCTTTTACAGGGTAATTAAATTTTTCTTAGCTCTCATTTCTAATTACTTGTAAGATAAATCAAAGCGAAATTTTAATGTAATCTCATTTACAGGGTCTTACATGAATATGTATTCAATGCATGGGACTCTTTCTTCGAATTATCATTTCCTCAGTTATTATTTTACTTTAGTTAAAGAATAGTTAGTTTTTTATATGAATAAAGAAGCAATAAATTTAATTAAAATCTGGTTACTTGTTTTGGCATAAGCGATTTTCTTAAGATTACATTAAATTTCTTAAGCTTTAGACTGTTGTATTTGTATTCGAAGGTCGCAATGTAATTTTTGAAAGATGATCAATAGATCAATCTCGTGCTGAATATATTTATGGCTTTTATTTATTTATTGCTAGAAACTTGTTACATTTACTGCGTTGGATTTTTTTAGATTAAATTATTAGTATAGAAAAGAAATGACATTATTTATTTTATATACAGCCAGTATAGTCAATTCTGCAGTGAATACCTACATTTAGTTTTTAAACAATGTGTAAATATGTTTTCGTCAAAAAATGATTGAAAAAACATATTATGTAATAAATTATTCCACCTTAATTTTAAAAGATTTTACAATTTTTAAAAATTACCAATGGCAAAATAATATGGAATTACTCTCATGTCGCTGAAGCAAACAATATTGGTTATTTGGAATATTCCTTTAAGCTAATGACTAAATCATATAAAAGAAAAAAAATTAAATAATTATTTTAAAGTTAACTCCAGATATTGAAATATTTCTTTGCACTCAGCACTAGCGTTTGAATAAGCAGCTTATCTTATTTATATTTATTTACTGAAACTTAATGATTTCGGCAAAATGCAGCAAATTAGCTTAATGATGACGCTAATGACATGAAATAGGATATCTGAATTTCTATTCTATAGTCATGATAACGAAGAGCTATTCAAAATGCGCAGTAGCGTCTGTTTAATAATAATTTTAAAGGAAATGCTGGATTTGTGTAACGTTTTATTTAATATATTTTATAAACTCAATTTTCAAATAATGTTGATATGCAGCAAAAAAAAGTATTTATTTTGACATTTGCAAATGAATAATAACAAGTAATTCTTACATTTTTTAAATCAATGTTATATTTCGTCGGCATATGTTAAGCAAAATATCCATTAGTCTTTTCTATTGTCCGAAACTTTTGTGCCTGGGTATTAGTAATTAATATATTGCAGTGTATACAGAGAATCCAAAATGATTGCATACTTTCATAAAATTAATTTTTGATAACATGGAATTGCCTTGCCAAATAACCAATCTGAAATTAAAATAATATACTTAATAAATTAATAACTGAAGTTAAAAATATATTTATGACTACAATCCAGAGAAAAAAGTTACATATACTGAGTTGAATTTTTTAGAGATTCATTTTTATAGTACGTTTCTGATAGAAAACGTTTGTTATTTAACCTGAACAATATATTGACTTTTGAACACTTTTCCTCCTTAAAGAGTGATAATTGAGAGAATATCAAAATTCTTATCTAATGTGGAATAATCTATTTGCACTATTAAAAATTCAGCTGCCCTCGTGTTTTTTAATGCAAATAAAAAATACCCGTATCTTTTCCCGAAAGCAATCAGAGCTGTTTTAACCAAATCTTACACCGAGAAACCTTTACGACGCCATTTTCCAAATTTCCGAGTAACTCGCTTTTCTGACTCTGAACGTACTCAAAATGTAAAATTTTTTTATCAGAAATTTCCAAACAAAAATATTATGATTGAAAAAACATATATATAAATGATTTATTCAATCTAAATTTATAAAGGGTTTTACAATTTTCACAAGTTCACCATGGGAAGAAAAACATGGAATTACTCTCATATCGCTGAAACAAACATTATTGGTTATTTGGAATATTCCACTAAGTAAATGTCTAAATCATAAAAAAGAAGAAAAAAATCGAATAATTATTTTAAAGTTAACTCCAGATATTGAAATTTTTCTTTCCGAACAATCGAAATATTTGACTTAGTAACTTATCTTACGTTTCTTTGTTTAATGCAACTTAAGCATTCGGGCATAATGCAGCAACTTAGCTTAATGATGACGCTTATGACATGAAGTAAGATGTTTGAATTTCTGTTCTATAGCTATGATAACCAAGCGCTATTGATAGGGCTTAATGGTACGTCTTTATTAATTATTTAAAAGGAAATGCTGCAATTGTGGTGTGTATTATTAAGTACAATTTATAAACTTGCTTTTATAATTATGTTTATATGCAACAAGAAAAGTATTTCTTTTGACGTTTACAAATTAAAAATAGCAACAAGAAATACTAAAAAATATGTATTAAAATCCATACAAATTCTTAAATGATAAACTTAAAAACAGTATAATTAAAAATGCATTAAAAGTTATCAACGTTTCGTATCGCTTCCGCGCACATCATCAGGATAAAAAAGAATCATTCTATTTTATCCTGATGACGTTCGTGGAAGCGATACGAAACGTTGTTAATTTTTTAATGTATCTTTAAATATATTGTTTTTAAGCGCACCATTTAGCAATTTGTATTTATTTAAATACAAATTTTTAGTATAATTTATGCTGCAATTGTTCAATTCATAATTAGCAACAAGAAATGTTGACATTTGAAAATGAATATTTTTCAACTTAATGTTACATTTTATCAAGGCAAAAACCCATAACGGGTTAAAAGGAAGTGTCGCAGCAGCATTTGTCTTAAGGGTCAATAATTGTGAAAAAAAGTAGAGTATATTTTTCTCTAAATGTATAATTAATTAGCACTGATTATTATTCGGAAAAAGGGGTTGATCTCTGGTACATAGGACATAACTAGAAAATCATTTATATTTTTTTAGCTGAAAAGAAAAAAGTATATTTCCAGTTAGAATGTACACATACAAGGAAATGACATTCCTTGTATGTGTACATCTTACTGGGTACATGTGTACATCTTACTGGGCATACTCAGAATATGTTGCATGAAACGCTGTGTGTGCTACTTACATACGTAATAAAGGTAATTTAACGACCGAATTTCAGTAGAAAGTCTGTAAAAATAAAATATTTTCGAATATTTGCCGCGAAAATATGAAAGCGACACGAGATTTGGCGAGCAGGATTTTTCCTCAGCAAAAACAAACTATTCTAATATATCGGAAGATTGCTTGTTATTTGTCGCTTAGAACCCTTCATTATTCCCACCAGTTATTTTTTATTCTAAGGTTTACCTTATTTTATCTGAGCATTTTCGTGATTTAATTACATTTTTTTTTTCTTTTTCAAAAACTCTTGATAAAAGATTAAAAATTAAGAGCGAAAATTTCTTTTATAAATGTATTTATCCTCGTGAGAAGAACATTCTGTATTTTTTCCACATTTTTCCGAGTAAGCCCGTATGGAGGCCTTTCTTGTTAGTTCAATTTTTTAATTTTTTTACTTTTCAAAATATTGTCTTCTGGGATTCTCAGTTAATAATAAGTGCAGCATTTACTCTTTTTAAATACGTAAGTAGTACAACTAGCATTTTTTTCAAGAGTATGCCCAGTAAGGAGACCTTCCTTGTCAGCATGAATTTTCCGTTCATTAAATGAGCATTAGTTTTATTTTAAAATAAAGATAATTAAATTTAATATTTAAAAAAATCCTTTTTTTATACAGTAGACTCCCTCAAATCCGCATAGCTTGGGACCAGAGGTTGTGCGGATTTTAAAATTCTGCAAATTTCTGGTCATTGCTTTGTTTAAATTTTTTGAACAGTAATTTGAGTGCAATTAATGTTGCAATCGAAAATATAATGAATGCTTACATTATAATAAAGTATTAAAATACGTAATAAACTAAAATAATAAAAATTTGGATGATTTTTAAAATGATTAAAGTATTAATAGCAAAGGTCAAGTTAATAATCAATAGTGTATGATTAAATATTCATTATAAAGATTAAATGTATTTTTCCTAAATTATGCCATGAAACTTGCCTCATAAAATTCATTACTCATTCACATCAGGATAATAAAATAAAGATTTTTTTTTTCCAGATTTAACCAGGCTTAATAACCGAAAAGTCTTGATTAATGCATAAATATACTTGATAAGAAGATTGTTATTACCAATGATATCAGCAATATCTTGAATTTTTTCAACAAAATCTATTCTTCCTTCATAAAAAAAAAAAAAAAAAAAAAAAAAAAAAAAAAAAAAACATGAATAGAGTATTATCAAGGTTATTCCAAATTCAAAAATATATGGAATTGATACAAGACTAAAAAAAATCAAATTTTGTCCCAATATCTGAACTGAAAGTATCATTGTTTACATCCATAAAATATGTGAGGATTTTAGAGAGTTGCGGATTTCTGGTTTGCGGATTTGAGGGAGTCTACTGTATTGTGTAATTTTTAACTTACTATTTAATTTTTTAATCCCACTCGGTACTAGTGTATTATTAATAGTACATGTCTTTTAATGGAATATTATTTTGTTTTATGAAATATTTTTTCTCCCATTCATATGTAGTAATGTTAGTATATGTCTATGCATTTACTATATGACTTCATTTATATTGAATCATATAGTGATAGTAGTAATTATTATTATTTGCTTAATTCTCTCTGCGCCGCTTCCGATTCTTTTATGTTAAGCACATAATGCACTCTTTAAATTTAGAATAAAGGTTACTTTCCTGAAAGGAATCATGTGTAATAAAGCACAAAAAATATTAGAAAATTGTAATGTAAGTTAAATCTTATTATAATACAATATTTTCTAACATTTTCAAAAATTCTTCCTTAGCCTATTGTTATATGAATATTAATTGAGTAGTATGTAAAACAACATCTTTCGTTATTTTTCAGACAATGAAATAGTTAGTTATTAAACACTATTTAATCTACTTAAATAACTAATGTTAATGTTATTAATGTAAAATAATTTTTTCTAAAGCTGAAAAAGATTTGGACTCGGAAGGGTTAAACAATGAGAAATCGCAAAAGTGTAAAAAATATATGTTATGAATAAATTTCTAAAGTGAAAGACAAGACAATTAAAAATAATAATAATAAAATGAAATCATACTTACTTTATAATTTACTATTACTTTTTTATTTAAAAATGTTTTGTATTAATAATTTTAAATATTTCTTTAAAATTGAAATTTAATCAGATTTAATTTAGTTGTATTATATTTTTACTGAAATCATTTGATTCTTTTTCTTTTCATTTTATACAGTTTAATATAAAATATAGACATTTGTGTGTGAATAAAGTTTTCCTGATACAAAAGTGTTCATCGCAGAAAACAGCTTAATTTGAATTAATATTATACGATAAGAAAATTAATTAATTTTTTTAACATTCTTTGTCCAAAAACATGCACTTCTTTCCAATTTTTCTGAAGCAATATTATACATAAGCGTTAAACAAATCTTAATTGCAGTTTTCTCTTTTCAATACAAATGTTTGTTTCTTTATCTTAACAACAATTCCTCAGCATGAATTTATTTTCTGTGTCTTAAAAAGCGTTGGTTATATGAATTAAGGTAGTATTTTAAATTTAAACAAACTTTAGTTTCTTGTTTTGTGTAGTGAAATTCCCAAGTGTTCGCTACTAGTTTAATTCATCAGACTTAGAAACGGTTCATAAAAAATAGTGAAAAAAAATCTAATACTAGGAACGAATTAGTTTAATTGATCCTGACGAAGCTTTATTAAATTTTTTTTCTGGTTTATATTTAAGGCTCATAAGATTTGTAATTACCTTTGAGGCATTTTTATTTTTAAAAATGTGAATTTTTTATCAAAAAATTTTGTTTTTAGTTAAAACAGGGGATAAAACTATGAATTTATTTAATTTTTTAATGGAATTTTAATTAAAATTTTAGATTTAAACAATATTTAATTCGATTTTAGTAAAGAATTGCGTTTATGCCAAACCCTCTACAATGAAATCTGTAAATTTCAACAGTATATTAACAAACTTTTTTTTTCCAAGAATATATATGCAAATTACCTGTTACTATCTGTTATTCACTTACCTGTGTAATGAAGCATAACATTTGCAATATCTCTTGAATTTATTACCATACATCAAAACATTAGGACTGAAACCTGCTCCATTTTTTGCTCGTCTATCATGAAAAAAAAATGCTCTACTGAAAATTTTTCAATGTCGTTGTATACTTAAATATATACATGATTTTTAATATAATCTGCTAAGTCCTGAGAAAAAATTTACATGACCAATATCACAAAAACCAATTTAAAATTTTATAAAACATGCAATTTATTCTAATTATTCTAAACCAATATAGACATAAAAGTAAAAAAAAAAAAAAAAAAATCTTAATTGCAGCATTCTCTTTCGAATACATATGTTTGCTTCATTACCTTAACAACAATTCCTCAGCATGAATTTATTTTCTGTGTCTTAAAGTGCGTTGGTTATATGAATTAACGTATTTTTTTAAATTTAAACAAAATTTAGTTTCTTGTTTTGTGTAGAGAAATTTCCAAGTGTTCGCTACTAGTTTAATTCTTAAGACTTAGAAATGGTTCATAAAAAAATATAAAAAATAAAAGTATAACACTGGGGACTGTTAGTTTAATAGATCATGACGAAACTATATTAAATTTCAAATAAATAAATTTTATTAAGAAATGTTTTTTGGATTATATTTAAACTCTTTCGAGACATTCTGTTTTGAAAAATATGAAATTTTTATCGAATGCGTATATTTTTTTTATTTAAAACGGGAATAAAACTGGGAACTCCGATAATTTTTAATGAAGTTTTGGTACTACATGGTTATCCCGTCGACCAATTTCGACAAATTATACATATCGCCAAACTGTTTGCCAAATTATGTAAATTGACATAATTTTTATTATAAATAACGGAAGAACAAAATATTTTTTTAAATATAATTATAAATACAAATAAAATGTTGAATTAAAAATCACTTGATCAACAAAATCACTTGAGGTAACAAACACGTGTATCGTAGTTAATGTCAAGTGAATGAGACGTTTTCAATTATCCATTATTGACATGTAATCTTAATCTTTGGCGATTTTTTCGTCGACGGAAAACCAAGCAGTACTGGAATTTTAATTAATATCTCAAATTTAGGCAATGTTAATCAAATTTTAGTTTAAAATATATATATACAGGGTGTTTCGCTACCAGACCGACAAACTTTGAGGGGTGATAGTAGACATAAAGACAAACATTATTAAATAGGAAACCATGGGGCGCAAACGTCTTCTGTAGGAGCTAGGGGCCATTAAAGTTTAGGGTCCAAAAATTCAAACGCTCATAAAAATTAGGAAAAAGGGTCGATTTGTTTGCGATTTTGTCTAAAATCATTCTTTATATCACGATTTTTAATTTTTTTTTATTTTAAAGATTTAGTTCAAAAATTGTCGATAGAGGGCGCTTTAGACTTTAGAGTAACGAACAAATACTTTTTCCCGTTCTTTTGTGCATAGGGTTGAAATTATTCTAAAGTTTAGATTTTAACTTAAATTGTAAGCCCAAAATCGGAAACATGGGGATCGGTTAACTAGCGAAAATTTAACTGTGAACCGAGGGGGAGATTTTAAACGCTCATAAACATTGGACAAACTAATAAATTTTGTTGCGGTTTGCGTGTAGGTCATTCCCTTGGTAATTATTTTATTCAAAATGACGCACAGCTGTGGTGTCCTCATTTTTTCAAAGAGGGCGCTTCCGACATATCTCCGATATTTCAATGGCATTACTCCTGGGTGTTTTACTACCAGACTATCATACTTCCAGAAAGTGTTAGGGATTGAAAAGCGACTCGTAATCACATAGGAATGTAACGTTGAAACTTGCTTTTTTGCATATTACGTTTAAAAAACAGCACAGAAAAAAACAACAGAAACAAACAGAGAAACTTCAACATGTTAAAGTGACAGAACAAAGTTTATTTAAAGGTTTTACTGCAAAAAGTGTTCGAAATTACGACCAGGAAAAGTCCGGCAAGCTTGACAGCAACAGTAGATGGCGCTGCGATTTTCTTGCGGTAGATGGAGCTGAACGGTAATGCGCGTGAAAGTTTCTTTCTCGTTGCGCAGCTCTATGTGGTTCCAGCATGATCGGGCTCTTCCACATTTTACCGATGATGTTCACCAATACCTCAACGTAACATATGGGCAGCGGTGGATAGGTCGTGGTGGCTCGGTTTATTGGCCTGCCAGATCACCGGACCTATCAAGTATGAGCTTCTTCTGCTGGGGTCACCTGAAAAGTTGGGTGTAAGAGAATCCCGTACCATCAATTAAAGACTTAGCAGCTCGTATTTCTGTAGCTTCCGGAAATCTATCAAAGACTCCAGGAATCTTTCAAAGCATGAGGAGTTACATTAGATGCCACTGTCAAGCATGTCGAATTACTTCTGGTCGTAATTTCGAACATCTTTTCTAGTAAAACCTTAAAACAAACTGTTTTATGTCATATTAACGTGTTTCTGTTTCTCTGCTTGTTTCTGTAGTTTTTTTCTCTGCTTCCTTTAACCATAACTCTCATAAAAGACATTTTCAACGTTACATTCCTATGTGATTCCGAGTCGCTTTTCCATCCCTAACACTTCCTGGAAGTATGATAATCTGGTAGTAAAACACCCAGGAGTAATGGCATTGAAATATCGGAGATATGTCGGAAGCGCCCTCTATGAAAAAATGAGGACACCACAGCTGTGCGTCATTTTGAATAAAATAATTACCAAGGGAATGACCTACACGCAAACTGCAACAAAATCGATTAGTTTGTCCAATGTTTATGAGCGTTTAAAATCTCCCCCTCGGTTCACAGTTAAATTTTCTCTAGTTAACCGATCCCCATGTTTCCGATTTTGGGCTTAAAATTTAAGTTAAAGTCTAAACTTTAGAATAATTTCAACCCCATGCACAAAAGAACGGCAAAAAGTATTTGTTCTTTACTCTAAAGTCTAAATCGCCCTCTACCGACAATTTTCGAACTTAAGCTTTAAAATTAAAAAAATTAAAAATCGTGATATAAAGAATTATTTTAGAGAAAACCGCAAACAAATCGACCCTTTTTTCTCATTTTTATCAGCGTTTGAATTTTTGGACCTTAAACCTTAATGGCCCCTAGCTCCTACAGAAGACGTTTGCGCCCCATGGTTTCCCATTTAATAATGTTTGTCTTTATGTCTACTATCACCCCTAGAAGTTTGTCGGTCTGGTAGCGAAACACCCTCTATATACAGTGAAACCTCCAAATAAGGGACACCTATGGGACCGCAACTTTCGTCCCCTAAATAGAGGTGTCCCTTATTCGGAGTTCCTTACTCAGTGAAACCTCCAAATAAGGGACATCTTTGGGACCGCTACTTTTGTCCCTTAAATAGAGGTGTCCCTTATTTGGAGGTTTCACTGTATATATATGCGTATATGTCTAAACTTCTATAACGAAATCTATTCGATACATAAAACAACATTTTTATTATTTTTCAACAATATATTAGAAAATCACATTACCTGTTAGTTCAAATGCCAATCGCACAAAAACCTAAGTCATCAAGCACAAGAAAAAATCCTTTATTTTAAGGAACAGTAGTAATAGAGGAATCTAATGACCAAAGTCTGCCGGAAGCGAAGTGTCGCATAAGCCAAAAAATAATATCACTAGTCGTTGACTCGTACGATTAACATTGTGTTTTCCTGCACCTAGTTTTCCATGTTTTCATACTTTTGATTGTACGGCAAACACAATGCTAAATCTACGAGTCAATCACTAGTGGTATCAGTTTTTGGTGTATGCACCCCTTCACTTCTGGCAGACATAGATCATTAGATTCCTCTATTACTACTCTACCATAAAATAAAGGATTTCTTCTTGTGCTCTATGACTTAAGGTTTTGTGCAGTCAGCTCTTGGACTATATGTAAAAAATCATAACATTTTCAATAACTCTTAAATTTATTATGATAGGGGAATATGGGGATACTTGAACTATTTTTTAAATTTTAATTTTTTTTTTTTTTTTTTTTTTTTTTTTATACTTTTTTAGAACAAAATAAAATATTGAAAATGAAAATTTGATATTTTTTCTTCAATTGAAAACCACTTTTAATTAATTTTGAACTATTTTTCTATGTCTGATCAATTTTTGCTTTTTCTTTTACATGATGGCTCAAGTATCCCCCTCATGGGGATACATGAGCTGTGGTGAAGGGATACTTGAGCCAGTGTGGAAAAATACCCACAAAAGTAAATTTTTTCGCTTTATTTTTGCACAAATATTTTACAGAATGATAAATTATGATACATAAAATCCTTCAAAACAGATTTTCAACTCTTTGGTAACATGTTTGAAGAACAAATTCAGAATGGTTCTAACGCCACACATTTTTTTAATTTTTACCTGCATGGTAACTCAGTAGTGCCATCTGTTGGAGACAACAGAAGTCATTTCTTTGATTTTAAAAATGTTACAGTAACAGAGATTACAATTCCAATATTTGGAATATCAGTTAAAGTATTAGAGATTATTACCTGTGAAACAGTTTTAAGGGGTCAGGTACCCTTTAAAGAATCCAAAAATCAATTTTTAAAAAAATAGCTTATAATTAAATGTGATTCTTTAGGAACATTTAAAAACAAACCGCATTCAAAAATTCGCATTAGAAGAAGAATTATGTCTAAAACATTTTGCGCTTTTCCCATACGACGAATGGGTGATTTAAATTTTAATGTCAATTTTCTCAAACAGTGATTTTGGTCATCGCGCACACGATTTCTGAAAGACGGTTGCGTAGAATTTCACAAAATGTTCGCTAAATTTATCAAACGTATATAGGCACAAAATGACCTATTATTATGCTCCTCAAATTAAAAGTTTAGAATTCAGGACTATTTGTGTGTTAAAAAATCTCGATATTTCGAATTTCTTTCAAGAATAATTTTTTTCTCTGGGTCTCAAAGTTTTATTCTTTTCATCGTAGGTCATTTTGAAAACACCTTATATTTCTACTTAGAAAAAAAAATCTTGGTGTATTTTAGCTATTCAAATTCGCAAAATCATGCGCGCAAGGCATGCAAGTTTTATTCTTTCGTAAAAATTGTATTACCTTTAAAAATAATTAAAAAACATTGCGTATGTGTATACTTTTTTTAACAACTGTAACTAATAAAATAAATCCCTCTTAATAAGTGTTTTCAATTTTATAGTAAAAAGTCAATTAGATATAGAGTGATTGCAATTCTTACCGATACCACTTTTTCACGTATTTTATTAGTTCAAAGGGTATCTGCCCCTTTAAAAAGTTATTTTAATATAAAAAGAGTTAAATTGAAAACTATGTTTACATTCATCTAAACAGGCTATTTTGTTAGTCAAAATGAAAAATAAAATGGATATTTTAATTTAAAAAATATGTACGTTTAAACATTTTTTTTTCTAGGTCATTATTTTTTTAAGAAAAAAAATATGATCCCTCTTATCCAGTAAAAAAAATCTATTAGTGAATATAAGGACGTAATTTTATTCTTCGTTGGTTTCACCCATGTCTAATTTCCTAGTGGGGATGGTATCCCCAATCTCACTGGCTCAAGTATCCCCATCGCCACTATTTTTGTTTATCAGAGTTTTACTAAGTAAAGCATGCAGCTATTTGAACTATTTTAGATTCAAAATACAATTTACATTATACCTATTGAATTTATATATACTGTTGCAACTTAAAACAAAACTTTAATTACAAAAAAATAAAAAAATCATGCACCTAAATATTTACTTCTGATAGAGACAAACAACTATTAATCACCATACTTTCAAAATGGCACTAAGGTATGTGATTACTTTTTTACATGTTCAGAACTATAAATATGTTACCATATTGTCAGTTTTAGAAAGAAAAATTAACCAACTGTAGAGATAATAGGGGTGGCTCAAGTATCTCCTATGCTCAAGTATCCCCACTCTCCCCTTTATATATGGAGGTGTTTTGAGAAGGGCTATTTTTTTTTTCCAAGTCATACATGTGAACAAAAAGTTTCATATTCCAACAGTTTTTCAATCTCTTTGTGTATTTAAAGATATGTATGTCTTTTAATATAGGGTGAACATAAAGTCCCAACCCATTTTGAAGAAATAATTTATTCATGAATTTTATATTTCAGTAGTATTATACAGCATTTTAGTACTTTTTAATGTGGAGGCTATCAAATTTGAAATAAGTTTCCCACCGGTTCAGTGTAGCTCGAAACCCTTTTTCCATCATCCCCACGGTGATCATTTCACATGTTTGGCTTAAGCTTTGCTTTAGGACAATCACATTTCTAAAATTAGTCTTATAGACCTGTTAATTGTCATCAAGCACAGATCCGGTGCGCAAAAATCTGTTCAAAATTTTTCGTATTTTTCCTCGTGTTGGAGTCTATTTTCCAAATTTTCTACGAAACCTCTCCCTGATCTCCTCGAATGTCTGACTACGCAAACGTGCCGCTACAACCGCAATTCGTTCATCTGTTGTTAGCATATCCTCGGAGTGTCATTCACCTATAATATAAAATCTATGCATTAATTATTTCTGCAAAATGAGCTGGAACTTTATGTTCACCCTTTAGATTACGTTAAAGATAAAGTGGTAATAGAAATAATATCCCGAAAATTGAGCATTTCGGCTTTTACCAACATTTTTGTCGCGGTTGTTTTTTTTTTTTTTTTTTTTTTTTTTTTTTTTTTTTAAATCTTTGAATTATTGTTTTAAGTTATTTAACCAATTAACCAAATTAATTTTGACTTGTTATGGTACTTACCTTTAAAAAGCATTTATATGATCATTATTTTAATTTAGTTCAGGGGGATCTTCTGTCTATTAACAAAACAATTATTAGCGCGAATAACATATGCTTACTAGTTGCACTGCTATCAGTGTGTTTTCAAATTTGTTTTGCCAGGCTTAAAAAGTATTAATGTAGCTCCTACCCTAGTGTTGTGGTCTAGAACTCTTATTGCAAATATTTATTGGAAAACTTAATTATAAGTAATACCTGAAAATTAGTGAAATTATTATAAATGTTGGCGAAAACAAATATTGATTTTCGTGTATGTTTTGACAAAATTTTTTTATCTATACTTAGAAGTTTTAAAAACTGCGATTTACGTACTGGGTCTAAGTTGTGCTCTAAATGCAAACTATATGCATTTCGTGTGCAAGAATGAAAAAAACTTTTAATAGTACTATTTTTAATTCTATACAATGAAATGCTACTTTAGAATGCTAGGGTAGAGCTAAATATGGATGCTAAATGTGGAGAATAGCAAATCATTTTCATTTAGAGGGGAAAAAAGCAAGGATGATGTTAATAAATTTGACCCCTGTTTTTTTCTGATTGAATGCATTTAAATTTGAATAATAAATTGCATCATATGGCAAACCACATTTACGGCTTACTGCATCTCTATCTATCTCTTTCGTTCATGATTTTTAAGTCAATAACGTTTATTTCAACGACTAAAATGACAGACGATTGTTTTCTGACGTCAGTTGATACCTAGAGATCAAATAAGAAAAAAAATGTTTTCTTAGATATTTTTGAAAAACATAACTAAATCTTAAAATTGTCTTCACTATTGATTGAAATATTTTTTTTCGATTTAAATTTGAAAATGACAGAAAAAAAGGAATCTAATAATTTTTACTGTTATTCATTTTCAACCTTTTTTTTTCACAAAAATTGAATAATTGGGTTGCCATCATTAGAATAATTTAATTCAAATTAGAAAAAAAAAATTATATCTCGAAAACTAATTCAAATTTTAAAAATCTAATATAAATTTTGTTATCTGCGGATAGATACGGATTTTTGGTGTTGATTTTATACTATAATTAGTATAATATTATTCAATATTTTTGGAGAAATCAACATAAAACAAAATTAGTCATTTAATCAGTCGTTTCATAAAATCGCTTCATGAATTCGTTTCATTATGATTTTATATATAAAGGGTAGATATACAGGGCGTCCCTAAACAAATGGTATATACGCTAGGGGGTGATAGAACCCATCTTGACGAGTAATAGCAAATAGGAAATCAAGGGTCCCAAACGTTTTCCAAAGAAGATAGCCGCCATTAAAGTTTGGGGTCCAAAATTTCAAATACACATAAAAAACGGAAAAATTGGTCGATTGATTTACGGTTTTCACTAATATTATTCTTTATGTTGGTATTTTCTTGAAAATAAATTATAAAGATAAATTTCGAAAATGCCGATAGAGGGCGCTTTAGACTTTGAAGTAATGAAAAACTATTTTTACCGTGATTTTTTGCATCTCATTAAATGGTTTCATAAGCTTAGACTTAAATTTTGAGCTCAAAATCTGAATAGTTGGAAGCTGTTAAGTAGCACAAACTGAACTGTGTTCAGAGGGTTTAAATTTCAAATGATTATAAAAAATGGAAAAATTGGTCGATTGATTTGCAATTTTCACTAAAACTATTCTTTATGTCGGTATTTTATTGAAAATGAATTATAAAGATAAATTTCAGAAAATGTCGGTAGAGGGCCCTTTAGACTTTGGATTAACGAAATAATCCATCCTAATACTATTTTTTGCCGTTATTTTTTGCATCGCATTAAATGGTTTCGTAGACTTAGATTTAAACTTAAATTTTGAGCTCAAAATCTGAATAGTTGGGAGTGGTTAAGCAGCACAAACTGAGCTGTGTTGAGAGGGTTTAAATTTCAAACAAAAGGGAAAAATATAAAAAAACGGAAAAATTAATCGATTCGTTTGCGGTTTTTTGCTAAAACTACTCTTTAAATCGGTGTTTTCTTGAAAATAAATTTTAAATATAAATTTCACAAAATGCCGATAGAGGGCTCCTTAGATATTGGAATAGCGTACAACTATTTTTAACCGTTATTTTTTTTAAATCTCATTAAAAGCTTTCAGATGCTTAGATTTAAATTTTGAGATCAAATTCTGAATCGTTGCGAGTGTTTAAGTAGCGCAAAAGTGAACTGTGTTCGAGGGGGGGGGGTTAAATTTCAACTCCTGAACACACTTCAGTTTGCGCTTCTTAACGCCTCCCAACGATTCAGAATTTGAGTTCAAAATTTAAGTTTAAATCTAAGAATTCGAAAACATTACACAAGTTTTGGAAAGCATTTAATTAGATAAAAAAAAATAACGGTTAAAATTTGTTGTTGGTTACTCTGAAGTTTAAGGCGCCCTCTAACGGATTTTTTTTTAAATTTATCTTTAAAATTCATTTTTAAGAAGACACTGACTTAAAGAAAAGTTTTATTTTAAATCGCAAACGAATCGACCAATTTTTCCGTCTTTTATTATTATTTGAAATTTGAACCCTCTGAACACAATTCAGTTTCTGCTACTTAACCACTTCCAACTATTCAGATTTTGAGCTCAAAATTTAAGTTTAAGTCTATGTTTACGAAAACATTTAATCAGATACAAAAAATAACGTAAAAAGTCGTTGTTCGTTACTCCAAAGTTTAAAGCTCCCTCTATCGGCATTTTTCGAAATTTATCTTTATAATTCATTTTCAATAAAATACCGACATAAAGAATAATTTTAGTGAAAACTGCAAATCAATCGATCAATTTTTCCGTTTTTTATAATCATTTGAAATTTAAACCCTCTGAACACAGTTAAGTTTGTGCTGCTTAACCGCTTCCAACTATTCAGATTTTGAGCTCAAAATTAAAGTCTAAGCTTACGAAACCATTTAATGAGATGCAAAAAATCCCGACAAAAAATAGTTTTTCATAACTTCAAAGTCTAAAGCGCCCTCTATCGGCAGTTTTCGAAATTTATCTTTATAATTTATTTTCAAGAAAATACCAACATAAAGAATAATTTTATCGAAAACCGCAAACAATCGACCAATTTTTCCATTTTTTATATGTATTTGAAATTTTGGACCCCAAACTTTAATGGCGGCTACCTCTTTTGGAAAACGTTTGGGACCCTTGGTTTCGTATTTACTATTACTCGTCTTGATGTGTTCTGTCACCCCCTAGCGTATATACCATTTGTTTTGGGACACCCTGTATATGGGTTCTAATGAACCTTTTATGGTTTAGCATATTTCCAATATCCTTTTAATTCCCTTTTCCATGTTTTATTGATGTATATTGTTTTGCAATTATTGGTTATATATATATATATATATATATATATATATATATGTATATATATATATATATATATATATATATATATATATATATATATATATATATATATATATATATATATATATATATATATCAACGTGCAAATTAAGTTCTTTTTTATTTTGTTTATGCTTTAATTAATAATGAAATTGCATATCTTATTTGCAATCACAGAGTATCATTAATTAAATTTTAAAACGAAAGCTTAATTAAATTGAAGTCGGCAATACATTCTTTAAAGTAAAAAAGTAGTAAATCTATTAAGAATTGTTTCCAGTAGAATTTCTTTAAAAATGTAAGAACATAAACTTACTCTAATTATTAAATGCATGTAAAAAAGATATAGTATTTAACTACATAAGACTACTTTTTAAACTACTTAACAGATTTTGCAGTTGGATTTCAAGTTGTGTTGTTACTAGAGTCGGCGAAACATAAAATTCCATTTACTAAATATTTCATTAGTGCAAAGATGCGTAATTTGCTTAGTCATTAATAGAAAAACCAAGTTACTTTTTAACCATTTTGTATGTATAAAGAAGATGAGGATAATCTATTACTTACCGATTATAAGTAAAATAGAGTAAATTTGCAATCGTATAAAAAATCGATTTTTTTCCTTTTTTTTAAGATTTACACGTTTCAGACACTGAAGAATCCTAAAAGTATATTTTTAGAAAAAAATTCCCGGCCGTCTGCCTGTGTGTCTGTCTGTTAGTCGGTATGTCTCTCTGTCAGTCTGTATGTCTGTCTGTAAACGCTCTATTTTATGAGCAAGTTGAAATAGAAACTTTAAATTTGGTGTGTATTTAGTATTAAATAATAGAAAGAAGCCTATTGAATATAAGTAGCCACGATTATCGGAACTATTTTTTTTTTTTTTGAATTCTCGAAAGATTCTTTCTGATGAAAGGTGTATAAACATTTTCAATTTTTTTTTTATTTTAAGTAGTGTAACATCCCCAGTAATTGGCCCTTTAAGGATTTCTATTTAAACTTATTACTATTTTCATTACCAAGAAATAAAATATTTACTTGCAAATATTTTTAAATGAAACAGTGCATATCTGTCCATCTATTTTGCTAACTAAAAGCAAAAATATTTGAACAAGTATTTTTATAAAAATATATTTATAAAAAGTTGCTGTAATCAGCAGTAATTGGCACTTAGACATTTGCACAATTAAAGTAACCCTTTTCAACAAAACAAAATTGTTGTAAATTAAATTTTAAAATATACTATATATCAGATAATATTAAATTGAAATGCATGCCTTACTTAAGCCAGAGAAGAAGCATTTGCAAAACAAAAACGGCTAATTTGATACAAGCCGTAATTGTTCCTCTTTCCTAGGCACTATTGCCATTTAGTAGCATAAATCAAAGTTATAATCTGTAAAGTAAATAAGCATATAACTGGTATTTGGTCTTGCATTTTTAAAAGATTGGATATAAATCTTATTTCAGGACATTTTTGTATGATGTGACAATTTATGGTGCCTGCCAATTACTGGGGATGTTACCCTAGTGGGTATGAAAGTATTTAATATAACACAAATTTTGCGAAAAGAACTAAGTCGATCGGGCAATTAATTGTCGAGACATTTTTAATCCTATTTTTGACACTCTTTTATTTTTCATAACCCAGTATTTCATAAAAATTTCCATTCAAAGACATATTTTAATTTAAAGTGAGATGCTTAACCGACGCAGTAAATTGTTAGTTAATATAATTATTATTTTTGGAGTTATAAGGATCTTTCTTCTGCGCAAGTCAGTACTGATTGAGTAGTTTGGTGTTTTACATAATTTGTCGAAATTGGTTATCAGCGATTCTTTAATAGATCATTACTATGTATATTAAAAGTATTTAAATATACATTTAAATTTTGTTTTGGAATTACAAAATATTTTATAAAGAGTTTACACGTGTTTTATTTACATATTTTACACTACGCATATCCGTGATGGGTAAATATAAAGGTAGCACCCAACGATTAGTTTTCAGTAAGTTTAATACTTCACCTCTTTACCTTAACAATATTAACAAAGTTAAATAAATACTAATTTTCAGGTCATTAAAAGTACCTTATATATAATTATATTATATATATATATAATTATATGTATATACACTATATTGCCATTGATTATGGGACACTTGCGATTTTAGACATTTTACTAAATATCTAGAAAAATACATGAGGAATCATCTCGAAACTCTTAGTGTATAAATATAATAATATAAGTCATACATCTCCGTAACGATTTTTTCCCGAAACTCCAAAGGGGACCGTCAACAAATTAAAAAAGAATGAATATCTTTTGAATAACCCTGTCAAAACTAATGTAGCAAAAGCGCTCAAACTCTAGATTGTGTTTGAATGCCTTATTGTAATAAGCCTTGTTCATTTTTATGCAAATAACATGCATACTCGCAGAGTAATTAAGGTTTTTATAAAAATGATCCCAAATTTTTTCAAGTTTTTTCCTTATAATTTTCAGAGTTCTTAATATAAAATATTATTTTTTTCAGAAAATCTGACAAACAACATTGCACACAGTACCCTGTAATCAGAATTAAAAAATAATGAAAATTGTATAAAAAATGAGTTGGTTTACTAAATAATTTTTTACTGCGCATGCGTCAACGATATCAAAATTTCATTTGCATATTATGTTAGCTAAATGTATAGAGCAACTTTTGTGAAAATCACAAAATCATAACTTGAAAATTCTGACAATAATCGTCAATTGAATAAGTCGAAAATCCGTTATTCTCAAAATGAAGCAAAAACAAGAGGGGTTGTATCCATATATTCATTGATTAGTGTCAATATAGAATACACAATATGGGATGTACTACTGCATTTGGATAAAATCCCTCATTTTTTTGGTTCATTTTGGAAACAACGGATTTTGTCCTTTTTCTATAGACGATTACTTTCAGAATTTTCAAGCTATGATTTTGAGACTTTTACAAAAGTTGCTCTATACATTTAGCTAACATAATATGCAAATGAAATTTTGATATCTTTGACGCATGCGCAGTAAAAAATTATATAATAAACCTACTTATTTTTCATACAATTTTTATTATTTTTTAATTCTGATTACAGGGTATTGTGTGCAATGTTGTTTGTCATATTTTCTGAAAAAAATATTATTTTATATTAAGAACTCTGAAAATTATAATGGAAAAACTTGGAAAAATTTGGCACCATTTTTATAAAAACCTTAATTACTCTGCGAGTGTGCATGCTATTTGGATAAAAATGAACACAGTGTATTACAATAAGGCATTCAATCATAATCTAGAGTTTGAGCGCTTTTGCTACATTAGTTTTGACAGGGTTATTCAAAAGATATTCATTCTTTTTTAATTTGTTGACGGTCCCCTATGGCGTTTCGATAAAAAATCTTCACGGAGATGTATGACGTATACTGTTATATTTATACACTAAGAGTTTCGAGATGATTCCTCATGTATTTTTCTAGATATTTAGTAAAATGTCTAAAATCGCAAGTGTCCCATAATCAATGGCAATATAGTGTATAATAAATGAAGATGCATATAATTTAATCAAAAACTGTTAGGTTTTTTTCCGTTGAACAATTCTCAAGAGATTACTAAATTTACTTCAAACTTTAAAGCTTTGTAATTGAATATAAAACATGTAATGAATAAAATTCTAAAACTGGAGCTTATTAGTTAAACTGAAAGAAACAAATTCTTATTTACTTTCAAATTGGAAAATGGAGTTTTTGTTTAGACTTGATTTGCATGAATGCCTTTAAAGATTAATTAAACGTAGAAATTTAGTCAAATTATAAAATGCATTTTTAAAACAATATCCTTGTTGGGTAATCTTGTATTTTCAGGGCTGTTTTTTATTAAGCGCATGCACAAATTCAATGCGAAATAAACAAATTTCTTTAACTTCTCCAAACTCCATTGTTTTGACGAGTTTATTGAGAAATTTTAAAACTGATTAACCAAATATAATTGAATGCATATGAGATCGTTACTTCAAAAAGGGTTGAAAATTGTTGAACTATTAGTGAAACTAGTTACATATGACAATCCAAAAACTTTCTTTTACGTAATGACTCTTAAAGTTTCTAAAAGTATTTATAAATGTTAGTATATAGTGTATAAACTTTGAATTTCATCCTAAATTTCTGCTTCAGTTAAAAACTGGGAAAAAATGCATTAATCTCAATTTTGATATTTAATAAAACCAATATCTTCTGTTATCCTGTTGTACGTCTACTGCTTGGAAAACATGACTTGAAAGGAGGCAAATTTCTCGTCGCTACAAAAATCGTCGATGTACGACAAAACTACAGATAATTGAGAAGATTACTTAGAACTCATTATTACATCAACCTCTTTCGGTGGAACATTTCTAAATTCAAAGAGGACCTACTTTCCATATTCAAAAATCTTTATTCTGAAAATTGGCTCAGTTTTCCGCACTTTTCGATAGTAAAAAAAGGGAATGGCTCGAAATTTCTTTTCAGTGCTGATTTCTCGTAGAATATTTCCGATTTCAAGGAAGGTACATTTGCTAGCCAAAAACGTTTGCATGAAATTTTGATTCAGGCTATGCATCGCATTATGCACTTTTCGATAGTATAATGACGACACACGGACACGTGGGAGACACAGACTTTTTTTCGATAACCATGATTTGTGGGATCTCTGACCCCTTTAACGTGTAAATTTGTCAAACTTAAAAAAAAGTCGATTGCAATGCTTTTTTACTATAATAGGCAGTAGGAAGTAACAAGGCTCACAATCTTTTGTATTTCCAAAATCCCGATGAGTTTCTATTACAAAACATTAATTGAATGCAATTGAAAAAATTAAATATGTCTGATGTAATAAAATAAACTTTTGCATATGCATACATTTATGATCATATATACATATATATATATATATATATATATATATATATATATATATATACCTTGTATAAATGTATAAGTTAAAAAACCTCCATGCAACTGGTGCCAAGCAGCTCTATATTGCACAAAGTCCATATAAATTTATATGAAAATGCCTGTAGCTCCCTCCACCTTCCGAGGAGCAGGGTTATTGTTCTAGCTGTTTCTTGATGATGTTCTTGTTTTAATTCATTGTTCAAATTGTTATTGCACCCTATTTTTCATCACTATCATATTTTACTTTAAATTTTATATATATATATATACAGTTCTCAGCAAAAGTTTAGACACTTGTGTTTTTTAACCTTAAAATAAAAAATACGACCACTTCAGTTTTTCAAATGGCTATGCTTATTTTTAAATATATTTTAAACAATGTAGGATAAAAATAATGGTTATAGTATAAGTTACTATTTAATTTAACTGAAAAAAGCGAAATTTGCATATTGCAAAAGTTTAGACACTTTTTTGATTTTTTGCCAACTGTTCATGGAAAAAATGCAAATTTCTAAGTAGTGATGACACATGTCTGAAGTATTTAATTATGCCTCGATATGGCATCAGTTATTGAAGATGCCGCGAGCTAAAAATATTCAGTTAGATGAGGTAATTGAAGTAGGAAAGTCGAAATGGAAAGGGAAGACTGTTGCAGAAATTTTTTTAACATTGAATCGTCCAAAGTGGTCCGTCTATGAAGTATTGTCTGCAGATGACTCCTTTTAAAACAAAACATAAACCTGGAAGACTTTGTTTGAGGAGAAAATGAGATGACAAAAGGATCCATAAACTAACATTTACACAAATAATGATTGCTAATCACATTAAAAGTAAGTCAGGACTTTCTATATGGACGGATATGATTCGTAAATGAATTAAAGAAACAGGTAAATCAATTTACATAAAAATGATAAAACAATCAGCTTTAAAATCTGGCTACAAATTGGTCAGAATTCATGAAAACATACGTCATATGGACCCAAATGGTACGCTACGATATTCAGTAACGACAAAAAAGTGGCATTTGAAAGTCCCAAAAAGGTGGGCATACTATTAGCAGGACTTGTGTAAAGATCCTGGGACTTTCTTAAGTCGACAATAAGGAGGTGGCTTTTTAATGATTTGGTCCTCACTCTTCTTTGATGCTCTAGTACCTCTGGAGTTATCCAATGGTTGCCAAGCAACACGAGACTACGTATATATGTTGAAGATTAATTTTTAGTCATTTGGGGAATTTTTAGCTGATCCAAAGTATGGATTTTCAAAGTATGGATGATCCAAAGTATGGATAGAAGATAATTCGCCTATTCATGTTGTATACAAAAGAAAAACCTCGTTTAACTTTGAAAATACTACTGATGTCAACTGGCCGGCGTGTAGCTCTGATCTGGACCCAATTGAAAACCTTTGTAAGCTCATATTTCGTAAGGTTTATGCAAATTTTTACGATACTTTCTGTTAATGACCTTCGATCTGCTGTTGAACATGTTTGGTACAAAATAGACCCCCAAGTGACGCAGCATTTATTTTCTTCGATGAAAAGTCACATTCTTGCACTAACTGCAGACAATGTGGGGGCAACTCGATTTTAATTTGTAGTTATTTTTCTGTAAATATACAAATTGTCTATAATTTTGCCACAATGTTAGTTTCGTATTTTTTTTTTTTTTTTTTTTTTTTTTTTTTGTCATTATATGTTATGTAAAATGTAAAATTCAAAATTTATTATTTGTGGATAAAGGATAAGTCACAAGTAATGCATGACACATGAATTACAAAAATTCGGTACATACATCTGAATATAGAAGCGTAATCGTTCATTGTCTAAACTTTTGCTGAGCACTGTATGAGTGTGTGTGTGTATTTGCATATGCATATATTTATATTCATATGTATGAAACGATAATCGCAGGTGAAAGGAAATATTTCTCACAGTGTTGCACAAAAAGGCCCAAGCAGACAGATCACCAGCTAGAATGACCATTCGACATAAGGAGAGAGCCACTTAAAACAATATACCGATCTCTGATCAGTTCATTATCACTAGATATCAATAGCCTGAGAGTGACGGCAAAATGGAGATGAAAAATGAAGTTTCTCCAAAAAAGATAGGTGATGTGACTTTAACAGTTTATTAATGTCATAAATACTCACACTACTCCATATTATAGGCTGGATTTGGTTGTATAGGGTTTAATGGCGCAAAATCCCTTTAGGGACATGCTGCGCCAAATTTTAGGCTGGACGTTAATAAATCCGTCACTCGTAAAACGTTGAATGATAAAGATTAGCTCCGAACTTCAGCATCTCAAAATCAAATGGTACATCAAAACATTCGAATTTACTACTTCATTCGACGGGAGTTATTTGGCAGTAGAAAAGTCACATGAATTATGAGTTCTGGCACAGTGTTAGCCTGTTACAAAGATGGCAAAAACGCGCAATGCTACACTCTCAGCTCCGACCAGGAATTAGCGTGTGTCGGGAGGAGGGAACAAGGTATCCAATTAAGTTAGTGGCTAAAAGCTATGACATCACGCGACAACTATATCCAAACTGCGAGTGCCTGCCAAATGAGAAGATTTGCGCGGGCAAAAGACCGAAAGGAATTATGGGATAGCAGACGATATTTAAGAAAATGTTAAAATAAGAAATCCGAAAGAATATTTTTAGTCTAAAAAGGAAAAATGGAATACTAAAATAGATTAAGAGTGAAAGATTGAAATTTTAATAATACATTTGAATTCTTTTGAGGAAAATAAATAGTAAATTACACCGGATTAAGGAAAAATAGGAATTTAGATGATAATTAAAATTTAGTATATTACTGAAATATAGGTAAAAGTAGATTTGTTAAAGAATTTGGAAGAAAATTGAAACAGGAAAATGGCAAAATTTCTTTATTATTATATACATATATATAAATATAAATGTAGGTAATATTAACGACCGGAGAACCAAAATTAATAAAATAAACAAATTCCAAAAAAAGTTATTAAAATCGATGAATTTTAATATATATGTATCGCAAATGAACGAAAAGTTTAGCCATATCGACTATAAAGTTATTTCGATTTTTGATGTGCTATTGTTTTCGAATAGATAATCTCAGCTTTATTATTAACAAACAAGTTTATTTGTTCCATTTTTTTTATTTTTTTATTTTTTGTACTGAGTTTAGTATTTTAAATATTATTGACAAATAAGGCTTATATGGTAATAAAAAGATTGTATATACTTTGGGCGTTGAAACGGAGCTCGAAAGAGTCCATTTAAATATTATCAATAAAATTCGTTTAATATGGATTACTTACCAAAGATAATAAGTTTATAAATAACATCTTTATACAAATAAACAAAATTATCTGTATGAATTATAAGCTAAAAATCTAACCCAAATCACCATAAGTCAGATATTCAATGGTTTGTTATTTAAAAAAATATACATATATCTTGATGAATAAATTCATTCGATATTTGCAAGATTCTTGCATTTTTAGTAGTTAGAATCGATTCAGAATTTTGAATGTTATCGGGTTTGTAAATTTTGAATTATATATAGATTCAAAGTACCGTAAAAAAGTACAGATTTTTGAGAAGGATAAATAAAAACCACTCTTTAAAAACTCGTGATTATTCGGCAGCAAGAGATGATGCAGATATTTCTAAATAAAAAGAATTTTAAAAAAATCAGGTAGTGGGTATGTAAAACGTTTGTAGAAAATATATAGCATATTTTTCGTTGAAGGAATATTAAAGATGTACAACATTATGGCCAAATTGCCTGTTACAATACAGTGTTGTAAATTAAACATTTCAATTATCTTAGCAGTGTATAAAATTTTCTCGATGAAATATTCAGCTAACTTCGTCTTTATGGATTTGACCTAAAAGATCCCGTAGTTTTAACTTATGCTGATTTCAATTAATTTGAAATTAGAAAAGAATTTTTTTATTGGGAAATATTTCATGTATCTAATTTTCAGCTTTAATAGTACTTTTTTTTTCAATTAAAAAAAAAAAAAATCGTAAATCAAAGTAAATCCGAATAATTATATATTAAATATATCGAGTAGAATTTCCAAAACTGAGCTCTAGTTCTCTGAATTTCTAAACGTTTGAATTCATAAGTAAAAATGCATTAAATTTTAACATCCATACTCTTAAAGATGTTTTTTAATCTATATATTTGAAAAGAAAATCGAACAGAAATGTTAAGACAATCACTTGTGCAATATGTTGCATGAAATTATTTTAATTACAAGGAACTGCATCTTTACCTTAACAGCAATTTATCAGTACGAACTTACCGTTCATTAAACATGTTTTAAATTTATGCATCAATGAAGAACAGATAAATTTAATAACAAATGAATTGCTTTTTTTTCCCTCTCTCTTACGAAGTTTCAAAGACGGCTTAAATTGTCGTAATGTTTCAGACATTGCAGCATTCAATAAATGATATTCTAAGTCTAGAATATTTGATAAACTCAGAAAGTAAAAATTTTACTTACTTTAAAAGAGTAAAATAGAGTTTTTATAAGGATGTTTTTTATGTATGGCATATGTATTGTTCACAAAATTTTTTTTTAAAATATCGCGTAGACAGAATATAACAGAACATAACAAAAGTAATTTTACAGCTTATTTAATTTATAAAAAATGTCAATGCTGCAAAAATATATAAATGTTTACTAATCTAGGCAAATATAATATATACATGAATTAAAAATACAAGAATTTCTTTCGATTTATCCATGATTTTAATTAACGTTTTTTAATTTTAAAATTTTCAGTTGCCAATGAATTTTCAAGATTTATATAAACGTTTAAAAAAAACAGCACTTGCTGCCTCTCATTTTTGATAATTTTTCCATGTATTATTATTATTATTATTATTATTATTATTACATGATACTCATAAATAAACAATCCAATTTCAAAGTTGTCTGAAGACGCAACTATTGTTCCGAATGGTGTGAAATATTGAAGATATATTTCTATGTGGTTCAATAATTATTATCCCTATTGTATATAAAATATTGTTACCGCGATGGTTGATGTGAAATATCGAAGCTTTATGTCTTAATTGCCTCTTTGCTCAATTTCAGAACCATAGCTGCTATATTAACATAGTTTTTGGAGCTGGGGGGGGGATGTTTTACCTAGAACCTCCCTACCTAGTTATCTAGAAAAAAAGAGCCTATTATTAAAGGAGTTTTTAAGGGGTGGGGGGTAGGATTGAAATGCCGGTTTGGAACTCATGAGGCTACATTTTTGAAAGTGGATGAGATGTTGATCCCGAATCCAAACAAAAATAGTTGCTTCTCATCCACTGCCACAAATCTAGTTTCATAAGGTAAAAAAACAACCTTTAACCCCCCCCCCCCTCTCTCCCTTTCATTCCGCCCTCCAAAACTATGTGAATATAACAGTTACGGTTTTGAAATTGAGCATATAGGCATCTAAGACATAGGATTCGATATTTACAACAACCACTGCAGTAAAAAATATTTTATAAATACTACGAAATTTCGCTGTCAGTGGCCTTTTTTAGTGAATTATTAATTTGGCATATATTTACTATAAATTACAAATTCTATCACTTCCAAATATATTCCGCATGAAGGTCACGGTTTTCAGATTCCATCTTAAATCGTAATAGAACATGTTCTTTATGTGTTCCGGAAAATTTTAATTACTAAAATAAATTTCTAAATTATCGTTAATGTAGACTAAATACATTTATCGTTAAAAATGCTTTCTGGTGGCAAAATTTTGAACTACGGGACCTTTTTTTGGTGAATTACACATTTAGCATATATTTACTATAATTTGCAAATGTTATTTCAACCAAACATGTTCCACATGAGGGTCATGGTTTTCAGATTCCATCTACAATTGTAATAGAACAAGTTCTTCAAGTATACAGGGAAACTTTAATTACTTAACAAAATTTCCAAATTATCGTTAATGTATACTATATACGTTTATCGTTAAAAAACGATTTCTGGTGGCGAAATTTTGATCTATGGGGCTTTTTTGGCGATTTACACATTTGGCATACATTTACTATAGTTTACAAACTTTATCACAGATAAACATGTTCTACATGAAGGTCACAATTTTCAGATTCCATCTGAAATCGTAAGATAGCATGCTCCTCAGATGTGTTCCGGTGAGTTTTAAGAACATGTCGTTAAATGCTGTCTTTAGGATTAGGTAAAGTTACTTAATAAAATTTCTAAATTATGGTTAATGTATACTAAATACGTTTATCGTTAAAAAAAAAAAGTTTTCTGATCGCAAAACTTTTAACTAAAAAACAATTTTTATGCCCTTATTATGCGTTTCATAAAATTTTTACAACTTAATAAACAATACCTTAGTTAAGGCTCAGCGAACGTTTTCGCTGCGCGTGCCAAAAACTAACGAACGATATTTATTAACAATGTAAAGAGCGAAATTTGTAAAAAAAATTAATTTTAAAAAGTAACATTTTTAAACGAAACGCTTAACGTTGCTTTCATGAACTAATAATTTAAAAATATTTGAAATCAAATATGATTTCTCTGTATATTTGGATTAGCCATTAAACGACTGCCTTTTTTATTCGTAAATTGGATTCATTTATGTCGTATGTTTATGCGGTATTAAAGCAAAATAATACGATTTTTAGTTGGTTAATTTTTAACTTAGTAATATATGTTCTTAATAATGATAGTTACACATCGTTTAAAATTTTCCAAGTTGCTTTATACAATGTACTGGTAATGTACTAATGAAATTTTTGCTGTCGTACGTTCGACGGAAAATGTTTATATCTGATTCATTTTTCATTATTTTTATAAATGTACACAGCTGAGATGATAACATTTCGCATTTTATTGAAGTAACTGTCCAATGAAATTCATTCGAAAATTACACCTATTTAAACTTATATAGAAAGGCAAATTACATGTCGAAAATGCTGAAATGCATCACAGGAAATGACAATTGTTATTGTGTGTTAATTCATGAAAAAATAACTGCACTTTTTCTAACAGTGTGCCCTTATAAAGGAAAATTTTATTGGATATAAATGAAATAAAATACGATATTTGTCTGCATGCAATTACCAAATTTAATTTTTTAGCGTGCCAGAAAAATAAGCTTAAGTGCCAACTGTGGCTCGAGTGCCATAGGTTCGCCAACCTTGGCTTAGTCTGTACACAGTTTTATATTGGGATTTAATTATTAACACCCTGTATAGGAATCAGTTTTCTTAACACATTCGCTGCTACTCACGCGCCTTAGCGTGATATGGCGCCAACGTTAAGGGGCCACTCACGCGACAGCGTGTGATGTAGGGTGATGTCCAATAGCTAGTCACTAATAGGCGCGTGAAAATCTTTCACTGATTCTTTGTTATAAAAAGTAAATCGGCTTCTGGTTAAAACCCACTTCTACAGTGCGGCACTGACTATCATCACATCTTCACGTAAGCGGCAGCGAACGTGTTAATCCGGAATATAAGTTTGTTGGATGCATTTATTCTAAACAAATTTTTAATGTTAATAGTAAAATAAATATTTTTTTATTACTCTCAAAACTATAAATTCAAATTTACAGCTGTAAATATTTATTTGAGAATCGATAGTATTCTAAAAGTTATTCTGGTTTGAAAAAAACTGCTTAATTCACTATAAAGACTACTCTAAGACGCTTCCGCAAATCAGTGACAACAGATAAAACATTGATTTTATAAAACTTTGTTTAAATTTTGAAACTATCTTAGCTTCTGAGGTTCCTAAGGATAACGAACGCTTTTCAAAATTATGGTTAACTAGGAAGTGGCTATTGTATTTTTCATTCGCTGTTATATAACAGTTCGTACATTTTTAAATATCTATATTTCTGTATTAAATTACATTTTAAAGATATAAAATTTAAAAATTCAATAACGAAAATTCGGATATTGATTTATTATTAAGAAATTAAATTATATTTTAACACCCCTTTTCTCCAAACGTATCCTAAATTTTAATTAAGTACTCAAAAATTTCAAACAGTAACCTTAACTCAATCTCACTTACAATCTATAGCACCCATCTAATTTCAATACACGAGAATCCTTTTTTAATTTAAGGTTATTTTATCACTATAAAATTTCTGTTCGTTGAACAAGCGTTAGTTTTAAATACCAATGAAAACCATTACATTTAATCAAAATTTAATGTCTTGTTTTGCATTCAGTAATTACCAAGAGAATAGTTAAATTACTTTAATCTTAATAACTTTGCAACAGTATATAGAAGATGCAGTAAATAAAATTCTAAGACTAGAGTCTATTAGTCCAAATGAATAAGCTAAAGTTAGTTTTATTTTAAAATAGGAAAATAGAGTTTTTATTAAGAAATCTTTTGTACGGTTGCATTTAAGAACGTTGTTCAAAATTAACATTTAGTGTAATTCTATACACAATTGTAAAGATTTATTTTATGCTATAACATTTGATGATTACAAAAAAAAATTATCAAAATGTTTTCATCGTCAAAGATTGCGTAATTGTTTAATTCATGCAATCGTATTTGATCATCCTTTTACAAAAATATTATATTACATTTCATTTTTAAGTGCGTTCATAATTTTGTAAATACGTAGAACCTATAGTCATCGTTCAGTCCGTCCGTCTGTCCGTTTGTCCGTCTGTCCTTTTGTCCGCATATAACCTAACAAAAATTATCCAACCGAACAATTGACGCAGGAGGTTAAAAACTCCATTATATAGTATTTATTTTTCGTAATATGGTGATTAATTTGCATATTATTGGTAATTCAGCAGAAAATTTTGTTAAGTAGAAAACTTCATTAAATAGGGACTCCGTTAAAATGAAGTACCATTGTATTTCTTTGTCTAAATGAATTTTCTCAGTGTTTTTTTTGTTTTATACAAAGAATAATTTTATCTATTAATAACAAGCTGGAAACTGCACGTCAAGCGTAGCAAAAGAAGTGCGTTCGAATGAGACATTTTTAAAAAGTACAGTACTTCGGATGCAGTAAAAAATCCGAAATATTTTGTGTGTCCCTGTAAATATTATATGCTTTGTTTTATAGAGGAATCAACTTGTAATAAACCCCAGTAACGTATATAAACTTTATAAAAATTAAAATAATTTAATGTAATTACCTCAAACAATGTTTCCCCCTATACCATTATGTAATGGAATATTTTTCTGTGGCCTTGTAAATTAAAAAAAAATATATATATTCTTTGCACCACAGATTGTATAGAATATATATCTCAATACATATTTCATAGATTCATATCAATTTTATTATGTTCGAAAGTGTATAATATCATTAAAGTACACTTGAATCTATTTTTTCCCCATTGACCGAATCGTAAAGGGAAAATTTTGATTGTCCCTGTAGTGAAACTATACATCCGATTTACATAAAGTTTAAAAAGACTCGAAAGAATTATATTATAATGATATATCTTAAATTTTCAAACGATTTGGTTTGGTATTTTTTAAATTGTTAGATGCGGACAGACTGAGATACGATTATATGTGTTACGCATTTATATAATTACGAATGCACCATTCAATTCAATCAAAATTTAGTTTTTTGTGTGTGTGTTGCATAGTTCTCGAGATACTGCCTAAATTATTTTAAATGTCGTAATTTTGTAATTAAATATAAAATGTGTCTTATGTAATAAACTGATAAGACTATCAATTGAAATTGAAAATCATAAACATATTTACTTAAAAAAGGATTTATATCAAGTGATATCCCACGTGTTTAGTCAGTGCTTTTGATACTAATCCTACTCTTCAATTAATAACATAATAAATTAGTTTGTTAGCATCAATTAAAAATAAGTTTCCATTGTGAGAAATCTCATAACCGCTTAGACCATGTAATCATCTTTTTTAAAAAAACTGTTATTTTAAACATACTCAGCATTCTAAGATTTAAAAATAATAATAATAAAAATAATGCTGTCTCACTAAAAAAAATCTCCTTTTAATCTAAAATTAATATTTAAAATTAAATCTAAAATTAATTCAAAATAACATTTCCTCAGTGAAAGCTTTATGTTTTACACAAAGTTTTGTTTTATTTATTAATTAAAATACATTCAACTCAATCTAGTTTAAATTTCTTGTTTGACGTTGCGCAGTTCCCGAGAGACAGCCTAAATTATTTTACTCGTCATGGTTTTGTAATGGAATAAAAAATGTGTAATGTATTAAATAATAAAACGAGATAATACACTGTAAAAAACTTTTGATACGTTTCTGAATATATGGGGCAGCTACGGTGCATGTAATTTTCAAAAACGTTTCTGAGTATTTAGGAAACCTCTTTCTGCAATATTCAGAAACATTGTTGACAAATTTAGTAATTTTAATGTTTGTCTAAAATTTCTAAAATAGGAAATAACGTTTCTGAATATTGCAGAAAGAAATTTTCGAAATACTCAAGAAAGTTTTTGAAAATTACATGCACCCTAGCTGTCCCATATATTCAGAAATATTTCTGAAAATTTTTACAGTGTATTGAATGAATTTGAAAATCATAAAATTATTTACTTAAAAAAATAAACGATGGTTTATCATGCAATGCTCCATGTGTTTAGTTAATTCTTTTAATAATAATTCTTTTCTTCAAATAATAACATAACCAATATAGTTATGTGTCAAATTTGTTTGGTTGTGCCAAATAAAATAATTTTCATTCCTAGAGACTGCTTAATTCATGCAATCATTCTTTAATAAAAGCTTTTTTTAATTAATAAATATTATTATCTTAACTTTTTCGGGTCTGGTGTACATGTATTTTACTGAAGTATTATATATTATTATCCCTCATAGCATGCATGGTCACAGTGACGTCACAATGACGTCACTGTGAGTCACTTTGGTCACATCACATCTGTGACCATAATGCCACCACGCAGTGACGTCACACATTGTGACTAGTATGTGACTTTCTTCAAAATTTTTAGAAAATTACAAATATTCTTCAAAACATGTTATTTACTTTAAAAAACATGTTTCTGGCAATTTAAATATCGTCGCTTTTGTCACAGTTTCGTCACAATGTTAATGTCAAAGTAGTCACAAATGACACATTATTTACAAATTGGTCACATTGTGACGTCACAAAGTGGTCACAATGTGACGCCACAAAAAAGCTCTAAAACGGCCATAACGACCTCACATTTTAGTCACTGTGACTTCACATCGACGTCACGTGACGTCACATCGACAATCGATGGTCACAATGTCACAATGTGACTTCACAACGACCGACGTTGCGGTGACGTCACCATGTCTTACGGGATATGTCTATGCATTTACTGTATGATATTAATTATGTTGTTTATGGCATTTAGTAATAATAATAATTATTATTATTTACTTAATTCTCTTTGCACCGGTTGCGAATCTTTTAATTTAAACATACATTTCACTCTTTAAATTTAATATAAAAGTGATTTTCCTAAAAGTTTCATGTGCGGTAAAACACAAAAAGTATTAGAAAATTGTAATATAAGTTAAATCTTTTTGCAATACAATATTTTCTAAACATCTTCAAAAAATTTCTTTAGCTTATTGTCATATGGGTAATAATTGAATAGTACGCAAAACAGCAGTATTTCTTATTTTTCAGATATTTAAATACTCGTTACGCGCTAATTAATATATTTGAATTAGCTAATGTTAATGTTATTAAGGTAAAAGTAATTTTTTCTAAAAAATAAAAAAAAAACATTCGGACCTGACAGGATTAAATATATTTTGTAAAAAATAACTAAAACAAAATGTTTTAAAGCTATGTCATTTTCAACGACGTCTATTTTTCTATTATTAATACTTGGAATTATTTCTTTATCTAAGTAACATTTCCTTAGAGTAAGCTTCCTGTTTTACACAAAAGTTAGTTTTAAGTATTAATTAAGATACATTAAATATAATCTAACTTCAGTTTCTTGTTTTACGTTGCGTAATTCCCCAGAGACTGTCTAAATTATTGTCATCTTTAAGATTTTGTAATGGCATTTAAAAAGACCACGAGTGAAATAAAATTATAAATTTATACACTTTTAAAAAGGATAACATGGTTCATTAAAAAATGTTTCACGTGTTTAGTAAGTGCTTTTAAATAATATTCAGCCTCTTAAAATCATAATATAATAAAAGAGAAATATTAGTGTAATTTCGTTTGCCGCATTCTACAATAATCTCTTTTATGCAACTTCTTTTTTTTTTATTTAAACAGCATTTTCTCAACATGGATATTTACCGCTCTTTAAACAAATAATAATTCTATCTAATGCATTTCTCATTTTATTTAAAATGATGCATTAAATTAAATCAAAATTAAATTTTTTGATTTTCCGTTTCGCATTCCTTAAACACAGTGCTTAATTTGCTTTAAATTTTGAAACTTTATAATGACTTATAAAATACCGAATGAACAAAATTTTATAAAGAAAGATTGTATGGTAATTAGGAAATGTTTAAACCTAACTTACTTTAAGAAATAGATTTTGTGTTTCTTTAGAGTAATAATAATTTCAAATCATAAAAATAAGTAAAGCATAAACCTATTTTATGAATAAACTATAATACATTCATGTTTAATCGTTTAAGACTAATGCTATTTAAAAGTTCTATATTATGAGGTAATTTTTTAGAATTTCTTTAGATCTTAAGATATAAAAAAATATGTATGTGTGATAATATTAAGTAGTGACATATCTGAAATGCAAAAATTAAAAGTCACTAATGCAATACGTTTTGGAAGAAATGTATTATGAGGATGAAGTATTTCAATAAATATTTAAGTTTCTTCCACGTGGCTACATGTTTAATATCTATACTACATCCTTGTGAATAGTCTACAATTTTACGAAAAAGATGTCAGATTGTAATACGATGCATTTTTATTTGTCCATATATTTATTCATCTGTTTTATTTTATTTCCTTTTTTCTTTTATTTCTTTGTTTTAGGAAGTAACGATACTTTCTCCAGTCCCTAAATTATGTGTATCCATAAATTTAATACAGACAACTAATGAGTTTTAGGTAGATTTCGTATGAAATATCAGGTAGATTTCGTATGAAATACTACCTATTGCATTCTCTCCCATGTTGGAATTTCTGAAAAATTTTTGCAGATTTACACCGATCATGACTCATAGACCCCAAAACTACCATCAGTAAAAAAGTTTATCTATCTATCTCTCTCTCTATATATATATATAGATTCCATTTTCTTCTAGACACGATAACTTCTATAATTATGTTCAGATCTTTTTCAAACTTTTACATAAAATCAAGAGGCATAAAATCTCAGACGAGTTCGTTTATGGGCAAAATTGGACGAAGGTGGTGGAAATAGAAGGAGGTTTGTGAAAACCGAAAAAACGCGATACCTTCTTAATTAAAATAGATATCGAATCAGTTTAAAGTACATATTACTTCCAAATAATGGGCTAAAAGTTTATGCATGACAGATTTTTGATAAATTTAAAAGTGGGCTCAAGGGGCGAAGAAAACAGGGTTTTTGGGAGAAAAAAATTCATAACTTCGTCAATTCGAAGGATTTCAAATCCAACTAACTTTTTTATAAATGTCCTCAACATTATCTAAAACTTTTGTATTTACAAGTTTTTTATAGAACCAACTTTTACCGATGAAAAAATTAAAAACAAAAACAAAAAGCGGGAAGGAAAAAGAAAAAAATCCATAACTTACTCAATTCTTAAGCAATAAAACCTAATTAAATTTACAGTGGAACCTGTCTAAAGTGACCACCTTTGGGACAAGCTAAAATGGCTACTATATAGAGGTGGTCACTTTATGGAGTGTCTTTCAAAATGGCACATTAAAATATTGTCATCTCAAAAAATAAAATATAATTAAGGAAAAATGCATTATATTGAGTAATGAACTGATTAATTAACAATAATAACTGATTAATTAACAATAATAACTGATTCATTAATTTAAAATATGCTGAATAAGGGATCATTTATTTAAAACTCACATTATTCCTTTTGAATACGGTTGAACTTCCGTAGTAATTGATTTAAATAACTCATACCTACAAGGTACTCTGTAATTTATACGCATTTTTATTTTCATTGTAATTGCATAAAGGCATACGTGCCAACCTGACATCGATTATCCGTAATACATACGTTATTTTAACCCTGGTTTAATGAGTTTCGAACAGAATTTTTTCAGAGAAATGAAATTAAATATGCTCCATTAACAATCTGAAATAAATAACTAAACATTCATGAAATATATTTTCTGGTTTGAAATGACGTTAACCTGGATCAAACTAATCCAGGTATTACGGAAGATTAGTTGAAAGTTGGCAGCTATGTAAAGGTAATGTTTCTACGACTGGCGAAATAAACTTTCCTGTAAAAATCACCTTAGACAAAAGCTGATATCATAACAATAAGGGACAAATCGGTCTCTTTATACATTAAGTAAATAGTAACTATAAGAGACAAATTCCTGTACTTTTTTAATGGATCAAAATAAAATTTCAGAAAATGACCACTTTAATCTTTTAGTTTGAAAATTTTCAGCATGCAGAAAAATGGATGGTCACATTTTACAGATTCAAATAGCATTGACAAAAACAAGATAACTGGTCAATTTATACAAGTAGACACATTGGGGTGGTCATATTACGGAACAAATCCCATATTATTTTCTATGAGCACAAGTAAAATTTTCGAACGGTGGTCACTTTAGCCAGGTGGCCACTTTACCAAGTTGGTTACTTTAGCAGGTACCACTGTATTTTACATATTCTTAATAATATCTACAACTTTTATATTAACAAGTTTTTCATAGGATCAATTCTTATATCAAAAATTAATTAAACAAAAATAGGAGCAATCATTTTCCAATTGTAGTTTGTATTTTTTTTTCATAATTTTTTTTTTCTTGATAATTTATATCTGTAACACATTTATGGCCATCCGAAGAAGCAATGGACTGCGCATCGTGATCAACGCAGTTTTCATAAACAAAACCTATAACACGTTTTTCATCATCGGTATAGTAGGGCATATAATCTGATAAAAATAATTTATATGAGGATCTAATACTTTTGTTTTAATTTTCTTAACTTCCAACTTATGTCCAGGTAGATGCTGTAGATTTTTGTGCTGAAGCGTACGTATACCCTTTCAACAATCATTCTCCAAATGTACTTTTTATTTTTTCATAAAAAATGTTCTTCTTGATAATCCATATCTGTAAAAAATTTCATATTCATCCAAAAAGGCATTGGACTGCGCGTCGTGATGATTGCATTCTACATAAACAAAACCTAAAACACGTTTTACGTCATCGGAAAAGTAGAAGGCCATTCATAACAGCTTCTATCTCTGCTTCAGACAAAATGCATATGGAATCTAATACAGCCGCTCTAAAATAAAAACATCACACGGTAATGAACAATAATTGAAACCTACGATATGGATTTCAAAAATGTTTAATGCGGAAGCATTTTAAAACTATAAATCGTCCTGGTCAGAGGGATATTAGATCATGTTAATAAGGCTACCATAGGCGACTATTTTTTAATTCAGACTGGCAACAGTTTGTCTAAACAGAAATCCCCAACACACAATCGCACACAATTATTGCACACTTTCTACTTAAGGTGGAATCATAAAGTTTCCTTATTACTGAGTTTAATATATATATAATCCTAAAAAAATTTGCATTCGTGCTTTTTGCACAAAAATGCAACAGCTATTGCACCAATGTCAAAACAAATGTAAAACAAGTTATAGCAAGAACGCACCTCATTTGTCACGTTTCACGTACAAGTTTCGATTTGTTTTCAAATAGTATTATTTCAAAATAGCTTCGCTGTGCTTAATCTCAAAATTCTGCGATTTTAATTTGTTTAAAGGGGTCTGGGACACATTTTATGTCGTTGTATTTGGATATGATTTTTATGAACCGCAAAAAACTGTCTGAAGCTAAAAAATAAGCTATTTTAAATACACAATTTGGACCTATGCCAAACGAATACTTGAATTAATAACTGAATTATAGAAAATATTTCGTACGTATCTGAAATAAACCATAAATGTATGAAAGTTTCCTTCGGAATTGTAGAAACATTAGAATGAGAAATTAGTCTTACATTTTTTTAGTTAATGTGACAAATGATGCCTTTATTATTCTAGCAAATAGAGGCAACTTTGTCTAATGATGACGCAAATGACATGAAACAGGATATCTGGATTTCTTTCCCATAAATCTATGATAACGAAATGATCTCGAAAGAAAACTGTTATATCTTATAATGAATTATTTTTAGAAGACATGGCGCAGTTATGCTATAAATTTCGTAGAATTTAATTTAAAACTTTATTTGGTAACATAAGCTATACTTATTAAACAAATAAACCTTTTAATACTAAATGATTTATATTATGATTACACATTTTTAAAGCATTTGTATTCAAATTTTCTGAAAGTCGAATCCAAGTTAAAAAAGATATTAATAAAAGTTTTCTACATTCTATTAAATCAAATCATGGATAATTATTGTAACGATATCCTATGATAGGTAAATATTCTATTAATACCCCACCATTATTAATTAATTCAATGATATCTCATATTAGGCAATGATTCGATGTTGCTACGCTTATTGTATACGTCCTACTTAAAGGTAATCATAAATTGTTTCCATATTATTAAATTTCATATATATATATAATACAAGTCGCATTCGTGCTTTTTTTCATAATGAGTGCAATAGTTAATATACCAAGGTCTGAATATCTATAAAAAAGTTACAGTACAAATGCACCTCACTTGCCCCGTTTGATGTACGGTTTCGATTTGTTTTCAAGTAGGTCAATTTCAAACTATATCCGCTGCATTTAATCGTAGGATTCTGTGATTCTGAATTGTTTAAAGCTATCCAAAGTCTAAATATAAGAACTTTTTAATACACAATTTGGACTTATGCGAAACGAATACTTGAATTAATAATTGAATTATAGAAAATATTTCATACGCATCTGAAATAAATTATACATATTGAAAAGTTTTCTTCGGAATTGCAGAAATATTAGAATAAGAAATTACCCTTATATTTTTTTAATTAATGTGACTAATAATGCCTTTATGATTGTTGCAAATAGCAGCAACTTTGTCTAACGGTGACGCAAATGACATGAGATAGGATATTTGAATTTCTGTTCGATAAATCTATGATAACGAAATGATCTCGAAAGGAAACAGTTTTATCTTATTATTAAAAATTTTTAAAGGCAATGTCGCAATTGTGCTACATTTTGTAGAATTAAATTTGAAATTTCATTTGGTACACTGTAAAAAATTTGCGCAATGTTCTTGACATTTTCTGTGTAACATTCCTGAGTTTTCTCGGATTATTTCTGCTCATACAAGAATACCGAGAAATCTTGTGCAATACCTTCCACAATCTTGTGTAACTTTTCAGAATAGTTGAGAAAGTGGAAATTACTGATAAACTGTGAAACGTTCCGAATATTTTCTGTGTATCATTCCTTAGTTTTAGTTGGCATACTTTTGAGCTTTTGTGTAACTTTTCGGATTTATTCTAAAATAAAAATTATTCGTAATCTGTGCAAAGTTATACATGTTTTGTGTGTGATATTCCTTATTTTGTGGTTAATATATTAATTACAAAAAAATCGCTATTTTGCGTGTATGTCATTTTATTATTCCAGTTGTGAAAACACTACGGGATCTTGCGCTATAAAAAAATAACACGAAGGTGCGTATACTCTTCTAATTGTGCATCTCAAAGTTCTTGTTCAAATTCCTGCCCTGTACAGCTCCTGAGCTATATTTTACATGTAAAAACTAGTTTTTTGTGTGTTTATCACTTTGCTCGCTTAGTTATGAATCAAGTATAGAAACTAGAGTCACTAATTTTTACCGAAGATTTAACAACGTATTTAATTGTAATTCTCGAATATTTTTTCCCAGTTTAGACTTTGAAGACTCTTGTTGGTCTTTATATCCATATGAACTTTTTTTTTTGCGTGTAGGTCATTTTGTTGCCTCAGTTGAAGAAAAAGACTATGGGATCTAGAGCAACGAACTTTGGAATAAAAGAGCGTATGCCCATGTTATTTTACATTTTGAAACCTATTTTTCCAAATTCAACCAATGATCGTTTTACTAAATTATTTTATCAGTGATTGTTTGACGAAATTCTCGATCTTAGACCGCAACTTTTTCTCCAAATACCTACTATTTCCGATTAGTAATATTCGCCTTATTTAATCAGCATGTCAGTTTAGAAGATTTTTTTTACAATGTCTATCACTATTTCCGAATAGTAATCTTTCTGTCATTAAATAAAGCGATTATTACTATTCGGAAATAGTTTGATGTTCATATCAAAAACCTAATATCCAGGTATATGTATTAGCGTCGTAAGCGAGATCTTTTGTCCAAGGAATGAAAACTTTATCTGATATTGAATGGAAAAATTTTGCATTTGTTGTAAGAGTGATGTTCTGGTGATATTGGAACTGGAGTAAATTCAGGTATTAATCGGTATCACGTCTTAAGCGGGTTCGACTGTTTCCTAAAACAATAAATCTAGCATAAAAATTATTATAAACAAAGTCAACGCTTGAAGGGTAAATGGGAGAAGTTCTGGCCAACTATTTTATTTTTCAAAATATTGAGTCTATAATATGACATTAAAGACATATCAGTAGAGAAATGTTTAAATTTTGTCCCCCCTCCACCCTCCCTTCTTTAGTATCTGCAGAGGATAAAACGGTACAATTTTAAGTTACTTACTAGAAAATATTACTAATTTTGTGGCAAGGTTATTTTGCCTAAATGCGATTCATAAGTACGGTTATGTTTTTTTTACTTTAAATCTTAATACAGGAATCCCAAATGCTACATAATAAGGCATTCGATTTTTAACGAAACTGTAAGCATTTTCCTGCATTGATAACATTTTATTAGAGATTTTCGATCAAATAGCCATCGTTGATTTAATAGCTTGATTAGCTATATAGTTTGTATGGTATTCTTTATATAGTGTATAAAAATAATTAAAGCAAATTTCATGTTTAATTAAGCTGTCGTAAGTCGTATAATTCTCCATTTAAAAATGTTATTTAACTTAGCACTTAAATCTTTATTTAAATTTAAATTTAAGCAATTTAACTTATATGTATATACTTATGTATAACTTATATGTATAACTTATATACTTATATTATCATAAGCTAAAAACTTTCTGTAAATTAAATGAAGGATTAAGTGAAAACTAAACAAAATTTTATAGTATCAATTTACAATCTTAATTTAAGAAAAAGAATGTTACATAAATTAAGAATTGCCGGATTTTTATCAGGTTTTTAAGGAAGTCAATATTTCAATTATTATGCTGAATTTTTTAACATTTGTCAGGCAAACTTTTCGAATGTTATTTTCTTTTTAAAAATTCAGAATAATTGAAATACTTTACGTGTATATGTCTGTATTACACAGACCTGTGCATAATTATTTACAGCAATCTTTAATTTGTATGTTGGTGCAAAATATAGATAAGAATTAGCATTGGCCACTGGCGAGTTGCTCAGATTTTTAATTATTGACCATTAACAAAGTTACAAATACTTCATCCAAAATCATATGAAGTGTTTGTATAGTTCTAACCATCAACATTGTAGCTTATTAATATTTTAATTCCCATTCGGTAGGATTACACTCAACTTAAAACTGAAATTGTATCTAACAGAAAAATATGTAAGTAAGAAATTACCGTAGTCAAATTAACAATATTTAAAATGAGCTCGGAAATCCGCATTAACGTGGGTGTGTATTGTGGGGGAGAGGGCGAAAAATGTATACTTTGTGTTATATTATCTCTTAATTTACACCTTTAAATTGGTATATTGAGCTTGATATAAATGTGGAAAAACTTAAGCATATCTTTTTGTAGATCACAGCACAATATCACTCATTATTTAGATATTTCTTTTGTTTCTGAAGTGTATATTTATCATAATTTATCCTTGCACTAACCAATACCCTTGCACTAACCAGCGCCCTTACATATTTTAACCAATTTATTTTTGTAAAAGTAATTTTAATATATCCATGATTTAAAAATAGATTTTACTCATAGATATCCTGTATTTTTTTTAGATTTGTGTTGTCAACTGAAAAATGAAAACAACGAATTAGAAATATTTTCAATACAATGTTTAACTTCCAGCGTGCAATCATTGTTTATATTCTCAACAAAGATTACTAACTCATTAATCCGTATCATGTTCAAGAACCATATTTAACTGTAACTCTAAGGCATCTAAAAACTCTTTGAATATCATGCTGAAAATTAGAAGTAACTTATTGAAAAAGGGCCTTAACATACTAGATTATAGATTTCTGGACTTTTCAGATTTGCATAATTTTCCAAACAAATTTTTGGTAAAGTTCCTGTGAAAATCCGTGGCAGAATTGCTGCCACTGGATATCCCAGGAACATTTAGAGTATTCCGTGAAATGTTTCAGATCTTTTCATAATGAAGAAACTTAACTGAGATTTTATGCGTAAAGTTCCAGGCTATAAGTTTCAGAGTTTTTCAAAATGAAGGAACATAAATGAATTTTCATGAGCAATGTTCCAGATGATAGGCTTCGGAATAGCGGAATCTAACTGAGATCTTATGAGTAACATACCATATTAAAGATTTCGGAAATTTTCAGAAAGGTGGAACCTAACTGAGATTTTATGAATAGCATTCCAGATTATAGGTTTCAGAGCTTTTCAGAATGGAGAATTTAACTGAGATTTCACGAGATCAGATTGTAGGTTTCAGAACGGTGGAACCTAACAGAAAATTAATGAGTAACGTTACACATAATAGTTTCTAGACTTTTCAGAATGGTGAAACATAACTGATATTTCATGAGTAACATCCCAGATTATAGATTTCTGGACTTTCCTGGCATATGTAAGTTTCCTGACATTTTTTGGATTAAATTCCTGGGAAAACCTGTGGCAGAATAGCTGCCACATGTTTTCTTAGGAACCTTACGCAAAATTTTTTGCAGTGTAGAATAAGCTATATTTAGTAATTGAATCAGCATTTTAATATTGAATGATGAAATAGCATGAATTTACATGTTAAAAGTATTTGTCGGGATTTTTTATGAATGTGTAAAGAAAATACAGGCCTCACTATTCAAAAAGAAATCAATTCATTATCCTAAATAATAATGTTTCATTCATCATTTTTTAACTATTACATATTTTTCATTCTTTTTTCTTTCTCCGTTTCTTTTTTTTAATATAAATGTTTTATTTTTAAGAATCTACAGTGAAGTTTACGTTAATTAACGTATTCTAGACATTAAATTGATCTTCTGTTACTGAAATACACAGAATTTTAGATTTAACAAAATACTACAGCAATTAAAATCTGAATTAATAACTGGATTATAGAAAATATTTTATAAGTATCTGAAATAAACCATACATATTGAAAATATTACTCCGGAATTGCAGAAACATTAGAATAGGAAATTTCTCTTACTTTTTGTACCAAATGTGACAAATGATGCCTATATGACTCTGGCAAAGAGCACCAACTTTGTCTAATGATGACGCAAATGACATGAAACGGGATAATTGAATTTCTGTTCGATAAATCTATGATAATGAAATGATCTCGAAAGGAAACACTTGCATCTTAATATCAAATATTTTTAATGGAAAGTATCGCAGATCTACTTTATTGTGTTGAATTGAATTTGAAGTTTTATTCGCTAGAATAAGCTATGTTTATTAATCGAATCAACCTTTTGATACTAAATGATTAATAGTATGATTTTACTCGTTAAAACCATTTATAGGGATTTTTTTATGAATGTGTAATGAAAACACCAAACGTACCATAAAAAATGATTAATTATCCAAAATAATAAAGTTTTATTCATAATTTTTTATTATTACATTTCTTTCGTACTTTCTTTTTATATTTATTTCTTTTAAAAAATCCTGTTTTTTTTTGTTAAGACTCAACAGTAACGTTTAAGTTAATTAATATATTATAAACATAAATTGATTTTATATTACTAAAATATACAAAATATTAGATTTAACAAAATGCTACAGTTATTAAAGCCTAAATTAATAACGAACTTATACGAAATATTTCATACGTATCTGAAATAAACTATACATATTGAAAAAATTACTTAGGAGTTGCAGAAACATTAGAATAGAAAATTCCTCTTACGTTTTTACCAAGTGTGACAAATGATGCCTTTATGATTCTGGCAAATAGCAACTTTGTCTAATAATGACGCAAATGACATGAAACAGGATATTTGAATTTCTGTTCTATAAATCTATGATAAAGAAATGATCTCGTTAGGAAACGGCTGTATCTTATTACTAAATATTTTTAATGGAAGTATCGCAGATATATTATATTTTCTTGAATGGAATTTGAAATTTTATTTGGTAATATGAGCTATAATTATTAATTGAATCAGCCTTTTAATACTGAATGATTATATTGTAAGATTTTACACGTTAAAAGCTTTTGTAGGGATTTTTTATGAATATGTAAAGAATATACAGAACTTACCTTAAAAAATATTAATTATCCAAAATTATAAAGTTTTATTCATCACTTTTTTATTATTACATTTTTTATGTTCTTTCCTTTTACTTTCATTCTTTAAAAAATATCCTAAATGTTTTGTTGTTAAGACTCTACAGTGAAGTTTAACTTAATTAACGTTTTATAAACATAAATTGTTCTTCTATTACTGAAATATACAGAATTTTAGATTTTAAAAAGTACTACAGTTATTAAAGTCTAAATTAATAACTGAATTATAGGAAATATTTTATAAGTATCTGAAATAAACCATATATATTGAAAGGTTAATTGGGAGTTGCAGAAACATTAGAACAGGAAGTTTCTCTTACTTTTTTTTTACCAAATGTGACAAATGATGTCTTTTATCATTCTGGGAAATAGCAGCAATTTTGCCTAACGATGACGCAAATGACATGAAACATGATATTTGAATTTCTTTTCTATAAATCTATGATAACGAAATGATCTCGAAAGGAAACGGTTGTATCTTAATATCAAATATTTTTAATGGCAGTATGGCAGATATATTTTAATTTGTAGAATTGAATTTGAAATTTTATATGGTATTATAAGCTATAATAATTAATCGAATCAGTATTTTAACATCGAATTATTAAAAGTATCATTTCACATGTTAAAAGCATTTGCAGGTAAATTTAATTTATAAATGTATGAAGAAAATACTAGCCTTATCGTTAAAGAAAAAACATTTATTGCCATAAATAATATTTTTTCATTCATAGTTTTTTAAAATTATTATATATATATATGTGTGTGTGTATATATATATATATGTAGTACATATATATATATATATATATATATCGGGGATGTTGCATGCATAAAATCAGATTAAACCCAGCAGTGCATGTCATTAGTCATGCCGCCCGTCTCCTTGTTTGTTATTTTTTGAGTTTCTTGTTTAAGTTATTTATGAGTTGTTATTTTGTTGGATCAATTTATAATTTATGGATTAGTTCACGTAGTGGTTTTTCATTTTTGTTTAGCGGTAAAGATGTTCGTTTTTGTTTATAAGAATATTTTTATAATCTATATATTTTTTTAGTTAATTATATATGGTGTGTGATTTGAATTCAATATATCAGTTTTATTTAATATATATATATATATATATATATATATATATATATATATATATATATATATATATATATATATATATATATATATATATATGTATATATGTATATATATTTGATATCTCGAATAAACCATATATTGAAAGAATTGCAGGAAAATTAAAATAAGATATTTCTCTTATTATTATTTTTTTTTCTTTAGTTAATGCGACCAATGATGCCTTTATGATTCTGGAGATTTGCAGCAACTTAGCCTAATGATAACGCAAATGACACGAAACAGGATATCTGATTTTCTGTTTGATAAATCTATGATAACGAAATGATCTCGAAAGGAAACGGTTGTATCTTAATATCAAATATTTTTAATGGCAGTATAGCAGATATGTTTTAATTTGTAGAATTGAATTTGAAATTTTATATGGTATTATAAGCTATAATAATTAATCGAATCAGTATTTTAACATTGAATGATTAAAAGTATCATTTCACATGTTAAAAGCATTTGCAGGTAAATTTAATTTATAAATGTATGAAGAAATGTATGAATGTATGACCTTATCGTTAAAGAAAAAACATTTATTGTCATAAATAATATTTTTTCATTCATAGTTTTTTAAAATTATATATATATATATATATATATGTGTGTGTATATATATATATGTAGTATATATATATATATATATATATATGGGAGATGTTGCATGCATAAAATCAGATTAAACCCAGCAGTGCATGTCATTAGCCATGCCGCCCGTCTCCTTGTTTGTTATTTTTCGAGTTTCTTGTTTAAGTTATTTATGAGCTGTTATTTTGTTGGATCAATTTATAATTTATGGATTAGTTATAGTTCACGTAGTGGGTTTTCATTTTTGTTTAGCGGTAAAGATGTTCGTTTTTGTTTTTAAGAATATTTTTATAATCTATATATTTTTTTAGTTAATTATATATGGTGTGTGATTTGAATTTAATATATCAGTTTTATTTAAATATATATATATATATATATATACATATATATATATATATATATATATATATATATATATATATGTTACAGGCCAAACCCGATTTTAGGCCAAACTAGATTGGCCTAGGCCAAACTAGTTTATCCTAACGCCCATCGGATAGACTAGTTTTTCCTAGGCCAAACCGGTCTATCCTAACGCCCATCGGATAAACTAGTTTTTCCTAGGCCAAACCCGTCTATCCTAAGGCCCATCTGATAAACTAGTTTTTCCTAGGCCAAACTAGTCTATCCTAAGGCCCATAGGACAATCTAGTTTTTCCTAGGCCAAACTAGTTTGGCCTAACTCTTATAGGATAAACTAGTTTAGCCTGCTGTTTATTGGTCTGAACTAGTTTTTCCTAGGCCGATCTAGTTTATCCTAGGCCAATTCAATTTGGCGTGATTTTATTGAATTCAATGACCGCCACAGCGCCAACATTCTAGTTTGTCCTAGGCTGATCTAGTTTATCCTAGGCCAATTTAATTTTACGAGTTTTCAGCTCGCAGGCGTCAAAACCTGAGAAATAATGGGCTCGCAGGTTCTGTATGTATGAATGTACGTATGTATGTACGTATGTATGTACGTACGTATGTACGTGCGTATGTACGTAACGCGATAACTCGTGATAGAAATATACGATTTGCTTCAAATTTTGGATGCACGTTCATTGATATAAGGTTCTTTTCTGATTAATTTTGGGAATTCATTGGATAAGAATAAAGGGGAGCGAACGGGAGGCTAGTCCCCCACCGTTAATTTAGAGAAATGGATTTTTTATGCAGAATTATCAGTTTTCATTTAAAATTTTAGATATAGGATAATTCTGACAAGGCGCCTCAATGATTAGTTGTGGATGTTTATTGTTTAAGTGTAAAAAAATGGCAATGTAAGTTAACCCCTTCCCATAATTTAGATAAATGATTTTTGACGCAGAATTTACGGATTTGCTTCACATTTGTATATAGGTTCTTTCTGATAAGGCGATTCCCTGAATAGTTTTGGGGATTAATATTTAAGTATGAAGGGAAAAATTACATCTCTTACATAGAAAAAACTAGTTTATCCTATGGGCACATTTAGATAAACAAGTTTGGTGTAGAAAAACTAGTTTATCCAATTGGCATAAGGATAAAATAGTTTGGCCGAGGCTAATCTAATTTAGCTCGAAAACGGGTCTGGCCAGTAAAAAACATATCTTTCACTGGAAAAAGTATAAATGTGTGTCAAGAGTCATTGCTTATAACACCAATACAGAAATTTAACATGTTCACCTTAGAGACATGATGCATTGGACATGGTGTTTGCTTTTTTTCTGCACACTCGTGCCAACTGAGATCTGACTTGCATTTATTATTATTATTATTATTATTATTATTATTATTATTATTATTATTATTATTATTATTATTATTATTCTTGCATATTCGAGCCAGAAAGAAGATGAACAAAATTTGCATTCGAGCAGCGTTTTCCATTTTTGAGAAATTAATTACCTGTCGACATATAAGCTATTCTTGTCACGGCGTCAATTTTTTTTTCGTGAAGTCGTAACCGGAAATTCGATTCAAAACGTAGCTTTATTATCTTCTCAAAGATACATCGCTTTAATGAAAAAATGGTTTACTCCATTCGATTATATATTATCTGAATCTGTTAACCTTATGCATTTCCGAAAAGGAAGTAGTTCATAAATGTGTTAGGATGTAGCTTTTTAGGATTTGAGAAAAGCCTTAAGGAATGACAGAGAAATATATTCACAAATCTACTTTTTACTGAACGGATTCAAAAGTTATGATATTTGTAAATCTCATATTTTTTCTTTTGCTCTAAACTACATTGATTATTTAATGAATCCGTATTTGAATATTGAAACTCTAAGAATCTAGATAATCATTAATACATTGTGTATTTTCCATTCTGTGAACACAGCATAATTTAAAAATACATTGTAAATTTATCCAATAAGTATATAAGCAGTATTTTTTAAAGGAATCTAATTGTATGTGAAGTAAAATCTGAATTTTTTTGCAGAAATTGAGTAGGGTCAGATCGAGCCGGGCTGAGTCTTTTTTCACTGATTTTTGTACAGAGCTAGCTCTGCCTGTACAAAAGTAAATAACATTAAAGTAAATAATAATAATTTGCTTGAATAAGCAAACACCATGTCCAATGAATCATATCTCTAAGGTGAACATGTTCAATTTCTGTATTGGTGTTATAAGCAATGACTCTTGACACACATTTATACTTTTTCTAGTGAAAGATGTGTTTTTTACTGGCCAAACCCGTTTTCGAGCTAAATTAGATTAGCCTCGGCCAAACTATTTTATCCTTATGCCAATTGGATAAATCAGTTTTTTCAACACCAAACTTGTTTATCTAAATGCCCATAGGATAAACTAGTTTTTTCTATGTAAGAGATGTAATTTTTCCCTTCATACTTAACCATTAATCCCCAAAACTATACAGGGAATGGCCTTATCAGAAAGAACCTATATACAAATGTGAAGCAAATCCGTAAATTATGCGTCAAAAATCATTTATCTAAATTATGGGGAGGGGTTAACCTACATTGCCCTTTTTTTACACTTAAACAATAAACACCCACAACTAATCATGGAGGCGCCTTGTCAGAATGATCCTATATCTAAAATTTTAAATGAAAACTGATAATTCTGCATAAAAAATCCATTTCCCTAAACTAACGGTGGGGGACTAGCCTCCCGTTCGCTCCCCTTTATTTTTATCCAATGAATTCCCTAAATTAATCAGAAAAGTACCTTATATCAATGAACGTGCATCCAAAAATTGAAACAAATCGGATATTTCTATCACGAGTTATCGCGTTACGTACATACGCACGTACATACGTACGTACATTCGTACATACATACATACATACGTACGTACATTCATACATACAGAACCTGCGAGCCCATTATTTCTCAGGCTTTGACGCCTGCGAGCTAAAAATTCGTAAAATTAAATTGGCCTAGGATAAACTAGATCAGCCTAGGACAAACTAGAATGTTGGCGCTGTGGCGGTCATTGAATTCAATAAAATCACGCCAAATTGAATTGGCCTAGGATAAACTAGATAGGCCTAGGAGAAACTAGTTCAGACCAATAAACAGCAGAATAAACTAATTTATCCTATAAGAGTTAGGCCAAACTAGTTTGGCCTAGGAAAAACTAGATTGTCCTATGGGCCTTAGGATAGACTAGTTTGGCCTAGGAAAAACTAGTCTATCCGATGGGCCTTAGGATAGACCGGTTTGGCCTAGGAAAAACTAGTTTATCCGATGGGCGTTAGGATAGACCGGTTTGGCCTAGGAAAAACTAGTCTATCCGATGGGCGTTAGGATAAACTAGTGGCCTAGGCCAATCTAGTTTAGCCTAAAATCGGGTTTGGCCTGTAACATATATATATATATATACATATATGTATGTATAGATGTATATATATTTGATATCTCGAATAAACCATATATTGAAAGAATTGCAGGAAAATTAAAATAAGATATTTCTCTTATTTTTTTTTTATTTTTTTCTTTATTTAATGCGACCATTGATGCCTTTATGATTCTGGAGATTTGCAGCAACTTAGCCTAATTATGACGCAAATGACACGAAACAGGATATCTGATTTTCTGTTCGATAAATCTATGATAACGAAATGATTTCGAAAAGAAACAATTTTATCTTACTATCAACAATTTTTAAAGAAAATGTCTCAATTGTGCTACATCTTATGTTTTATATACAGCTCATATTCAAAATATTAGAATAATTGAGAAAAAGTAATAAGAAAAAATTATTTGTCATTTATTTATTTTTTATACCAGGTAAATGCAATTAAATTTCTTATAAATTAAATCTGGAATGTTAAGATAAGATTTTAACATTTATAAAATATAAAATACAGCACAATAAATTAGGTATACAGCTTCCTTAAACACACCAGAATATTAGAATAAAATTTAGATTGGTTCAAAATATTAGAATATTTTATTTTACGCAACAATATTACCTTATGAATATGAAGTAAATGATAGTTAATATTTTGTAGCATCCCCTTTAGCTTTCATAACAGCGTACAATTGATCTTGCATACTATATACAAGGTGTTTACAAATATTTCTAACAATATTAGCCCAAATAGACTTTATACGTGCCACTAACTCAGTTTTACTTGAAGGAGGATTTTCTTGAAGTTTTTTCTTCATTATACACCATAAGTTTTCGATGGGATTAAGATCTGGTGAATTTGGTGGCCAAGGAAGTACCTTAATGTTGCGTTGGCGGAACCAATTCTTAGTTGACACCGAGGCATGCGGGGACGCTAAATCTTGTTGAAAGATGAAATCATCTTCAAATAAATCTTCTGATGATGGAATCATGTAATATTCTAAAATTTCTTGATATATCAGAGAGTTAACCTTTTCGTAGACGATGCATAACTTTCCAGGTCCTTCTGCACTCATACAACCGCAAACCATGACACTAGCAGCAAATTTTACGGAACGTTTAAGGCATTCTTTATCAAATGCTTCTTGCTTCATTCTCCAAACTCGAATACCTTGATTACCATATGAAACACAAAACATACTTTCATCACTAAATAATATATTTTTCCAATCTTCATTGCTCCATAAACGTCTTGATTTACACCAATTCAATCTTATACGCTTTTGTCTTGCAGTCATGAGAGGTTTTGTTTTCGGTACACGAGATTCAAATTTAAATTTATGGAGACGTCTTAATGTTGTCGATGTAGAAACTTCAACTCCTTCTTCTTTCCATTTTCGGTGCAAGAATCGCACACTTTTAAAACGGTTTTTCTTAACTATACGCTTCAGTTTCCTGTCATCTCTAGCAGATGTTTTTGGTTTTCGGCCACCATTTCGGCGATTATTTTGAAATTTTCCAATTTTTGAATATTGTGTTAGTATTTTACTAACGCTCGATTGCGAACAATGTAAATAATTCGCTATAAAACATTGATTTTTACCGTGCCGATACAAATCAACCATACGAAGTTTAGTAGATTCAGGAATATCACTCACACGGCCCACTTTAAGACGAAAAAGAAACAAACTGCAAAAAAGAATACTGATTTTAAATAAAATAGTCTGAATTTAATCAATGATGCCACAAGTTAAGAATTGGTAATAATTAAAGGAGAATTAATGTGAAATATTCTAATATTTTGAACCACTTGAATAAATATTCTAATATTTTGACTTTTCAAAATAATTTTTTTTGCAATTAATCTTTTCAAAAATGATATTAAATTTAAGATAACAAGTAAGTTTAATCAACAATAAGTTCTTAATAAAAATATCGTTTGCATATTTTCATTAAAAGACATTAAATTACCAAACGATATTTTCAATTTCTAAAAAAAGGTAATTATTCTAATATTTTGAATATGAGCTGTATATATTATATTTGGTATTTTATTTGGTATTATGAGCTATATTTATTAATCGAATCAACCTTTTAATTCTGAATGATTAATAGTGTGATTTTAGATGTTAAAAGCATTTGTAGAGAAAAAAAAATTATATATGTGTAAAGAAAATACTGGCTTACCATAAAATATACATATATAATAATTATCCTAAATAATAATGATTCATTCATCATTTTTCAATTATTACATTTCCTTTGTTTTTACTTTTTTTCTTTATTATTTTTTTGTCATGAATGTTTTTTCAAGATTGAATTTGTTATTACTGTTATTAATTTTGAATTTGTTATGATTCTACAGTAAAGTTTCATTTAATAAACGTATTACAAACATAAATCGATCTTCTATTACTCAAATATACAGAATTTTAGATTTAACAAAATACTACAACTATTAAAGTCTAAATTAATAACTGAATTATAGGAAATATTTAATACGTATCTGAAATAATCCATATATATTGAAAAGATTACTTCGGAGTTGCAGAAACATTAGAATAGGAAATTTCTCTTACTTTTCTATTAAATGTGACAAATGATGCCTTTATGATTCTAGCAAATAGCAGCAATGACGCAAATGACATGAAACAGGATATCTGAATTTCTTTTCGATAAATCTATGATAACAAAATGATCTCGAAAGGAAACAGTTGTATCTTATGATCTAATATTTTTAATGGAAATGTCGCAGATATGTTATATTTTGTTGAATTGAATTTCAAATTTTATTTCGAAATATGAACTATATTTTTTAATCGAATTAGCCTTTTAATACTGAATGATTAAATTGTATGATTTTACACGTTAGAAGTATTTGTAGGGATTTTCTTATGAATGTGTAAAGAAAATACTGGCATTATCATTCAAGAAAATATTAATTATCCTAAATAATATTTTATTCATCATTTTTAATTAATAATTTTTTTCTTTCTTTCTTTTAAAAAAATCATAAATGCTTTGTTATTAAGACTCTACAGTAAAGTTTAAGTTAATGCACGTATTATAAACATTCTATTACTGAAATATACAGAATTTCAGATTTAACAAATTCTACATTTATTAAAGTCTAAATTAATAATTGAACTATAGGCAATATTTCTTACGTATCTGAAATAAACCATACATATTGAAAAGATTACTTAGGAGTTGCAGAAACATTTGTATAAGGAGTTTCTCTTACTTTTTTATCAAATGTGACAAATGATTCCTTTATGATTCTAGCAAATAGCAGCAAATTTGTCTGATGATGACGCAAATGACATGAGATAGGATATTTTAATTTTTATTCGATAAATCTATGATAACGAAATAATCTCGAAGTAATCAGTTGTATCTTATTATCAAATATTTTTAATGGAAGTATGGCATATCTTTTAAATTTTGTTGAATTAAATTTTAAATTTTATTTGGTTGAATAAACTATATTTATTAATCGAATCAGTATTTTAATATTGAATGATTAAAAGTGTGATTTCACATGTTAAAAGCATTTGTAGGTAAATTTAATTTATAAATATGTCAAGAAAATACTGGATTTATTATTGAAAAAAATCATTAATTATCTTAAATAATTATATTTCATTCATCATTTTTAAAAATTTTTACTTTTTTTTAATATCTTCAATAAACCATACATATCGAAAGGATTATTTAGGAATTTCAGGAAAATTAGAACAAGAAATTTTTCTAATATACTTTTTAATTAATGCAACTAATGATGACTTTTTTATTCTGGCGATTTGCAACAACTTAGCCCAAAGATAATGCAAATGACATAAAACAGGATATCTGAATTTCTGTTCAATAAATCTATAATAACGAAATTATTGAGAAAGGAAACAGTTGTATCTTATTATCAATTATTTATAAAGGAAATTTAGCAGTTGTTCAATATTTTGTAGAATTGAATTTAAAATTTTATTAAATACTATATAAGCTATAATCGAATCAGCCTTTTAATATTAAATGATTAATAATATGTTTTTACATGATGAAAGCTTTTGTATTCAAATTTTGTGAAAAACGAATGAGAACTTAAAAAGATGTTAATAAAACGTTTTCTTCATTCTTTTAAATCCTATCATAGGTAATTAATTTAACGATATCCTATGATAGGCAACGACTCTATTAAAGTAATATTAGACACAATTAACTGAATGTTAACTCATGTTTCGTAATGATTCCATTATAACTTGGTGATTATACACGTCATTCTTAAGGGTAATCATAATGTTTTCATACTACTGAATTTAATATAAATAATCGTAATACATTTTGTATTCGTGCTTTTTGAATAATGAGTGCAAGACTTGTTGCACCAAGATCAGAATATTTCAGAATTAGTTATATTACGAATGCACCTCACTTGTCGCGTTTGATGTACGGTTTCCAATTTGTTTTCAAATACTAGGTCTATTTCAGACCATATTTGTTGCATTTAATCGCAGGATTCTGTGATTCTGATTTGTTTAAAGCTGTCTAAAACCGAAATATAAGCTCTTTTAAATGCAGAAGTTAGAAATGCAACACGAAAACTTGAATTAATTACTGATTTATAGGAAATATTTCATACATATCTGAAACATACCATACTTATTGAAAGAGTTTCTTTAGAATTCGAGAAATACAATCGAGTCGCTATATAACGAAATCCACCGTTCCAGTAAAAAATTCGTTATAGAGAGAAATTCGATGTATAGAGAATGATGTTAAAAATCTTATTTAATGTGTGAAAATTAAAAAAAATACATTATTTTTGATCTTTTGAATTAAGAATTTGAAATGTTTAAAAGTTAATATTAACCTAATATTATATTTCTTAATTATTTGAGCTGTTTGATAAAAGAGAACAGACATTTATTTGAAAGCTTAATGAAAATCAAATACTTTCAAATCAAGACATAATGCTCAAATTTTAGCAAGGAATGAAAAATTGTAGTTAACATTTTCCTCCATTTTAAGGCTTCTCTTATGTGCCTCTCATTGATTCTTCTCTTACATGTGTCCATTTGACTCTGTTTTGAGAAGGATGTGGAAACGTGTGTGGCAGGTAGGATAAATTCGTTAGATTTAAAGAACAAGGCGAGAAGTAATATAAAAAGAACTCAGCAATGACGATAAATTAAAAATAAGTGATGGAAAATTGATTCTATATGATTTTGAAGCTTTTTAAAATTGAATAAAATAAGACCAATTTATGAAAAAATTCGTTATACGGAGATAAATATTTCGCTGTATAGAGACTGTTTTTAATGTAATCATGCGGAAAGGGGACCGTTCCTACTAAAAACTCGTTATATAGAGAAATTCGATGTATGGAGTTTCGTTATAGAGAGACTCAACTGTATATTTTTTTGCTAATGTGACTAATGATGCCTTTGCTAATAATTTTGCTATTTTTCTTAACAAATAATCAACAAAACTTTTATTGTTAATAATTTAGGGCAAGAAATAAATGCCAATATATTTTTTACTTTAACTTGTGTGTTCATGGGACAGTTCATAGCGATTTATATTTGAACACAACCACAGAATCAAAAATGAGTATATCTGTTTCTCAACTTTGAGAACATTTGAATCGGAGCTATTTTGAATATGTGATGTACTTAAGATTGAGTATGTCTTACTCAAACTTGAGAACCCATTTTTTTTTTCAGTGTAAGCTTACAAAAGGAAAGCTTGAATTAATAATTGAATTATGGTATATATTTCATGCGTATCTGAAATAAACTATAGATATTGAAGGGTTCTCTTGGAATTGCATAAATATTAGAATAAGACCTCTTATTCTAATATTTATGCAATCTAATATATATTCTAATATCGCTTATTACATATAAATATTCTTTTTTAATGGTACTAATGATGCCTTTATGATTCTTGGGAATAGCAGCAACTTTGTCTAATGTTTTCGCAAATGACATGAAACAGATCATCTGAATTTCTCTTCTATAAATTTATGATTACGAAATGATCTCGAAAGGATCATTTCATAGGTTGTATCCTATTATCATTTATTTTTAAAGGAAGTATCGCAGTTGTGCTACATTTTGTTGTAAAATTAAATTTGAAATTTTTAAGTTGGTAGTATAAGCTTTATTTATTATATTGGAAATATATATATATCAATACTAACTTAATCTCAATATCTTAATGTAAGATAAAAGAAAAAATAGAATGTATAATTAATATATGCATTTTATACATAAATGCATGTATACCTAAAAATAATATTTTGGGCATTGTCCAAATTGTTAAAAGTTAGATTCAGGTTAATCTTTAACATTAATTTTTAAATTATATTAGCAGATTTAATTTTATAACTACACAATTATTCATACCTATTTCTTAATTAAACACATAGTATAAATGTATGTATATACATACATGCATGTAAATGCATGTATATAGATACAGGGTGAGTCATAAATATCGAAACAATACGCTATTTTCTTAAATATTGCCACTAGACCCATACTTCCAATTGCAAAAATTCCTAAGAAAAGGTAAATTTTTTGATAAGATAAGTTGCAACTCCATGGGGGGTCTGTTTGAAAAAGTACGAAAATTAACTTTTTAAACAGATAAAAAGTTCCAATTAGAGAAACTTTCCTTATCCAGTCCTGAATAATACACAAAAAGTTGCATTTTCCTATCTTCAAAACTTGCAGAGTTATAGCCGTTTGAATAATTCATCAGGTTTTAAGGGATTAGACACAACATGAAACGCACGCAATTGAAAAGAAGGAAAAACTAGCAGTTGTTCAACAGTTAAACAATGATACTTTAACAGTTCTAGGAAACGAGTAAAAAATCTATCTTTTGAGTTACAATTTTGATTTTTTTTTCTTTTTTGTGATGGTTAGCCAGATAATTTGCTAAGAAAATCACATCCTAAAATTTATCCTAAAATTTATAAAAGTTTCATATGATTAGTACTGATTTAAATGAGATAATTGAAAATCGTTATAACTCCAAACATTGTAACATTGTTTATCGAATTTCAATTTTTTCCCTTTTAATTAAATGTGAAAATCTGATTTTAGTTTTGTTTCGGGGTTTTTGTTTTTCAATATTAATTTTAGAACTATTAAAAATATTTATTGAAAAAATAATATAATTTTTTAAAAAATCATATTTTCAAAAGTAAATAATTTTTCAATTCTGCCCTAAATAAAACTAATGTAAAATAATTAAAAATGACATGTTTGAAGTTTGTACTTTTTTCAATAATTCTTTACTTTTAATAAGGTCTGCATTGGACGAAATTTTTAATGCCGGTCGCGAACAATCGGTATTAAAATCACTTTCTCTGACTGACCTAATACGTACATTAAATAAGTAAAATTTGGTTCACTCAAAATTTTTACGAAAACTACATAAATTTTAAAATCGCTTTTATTTTACAAAAAAAAAAAAAAAAAAAAAAAAAACTTTTAATTTTATTTTTTTAAGAATAGTATATTTAAATGCTAAAAAATTAAACACAATAAAGCCAGAAAAAAAATCTGCCTATGAAGGAAATCTGTCTTAAACAGTAAATGTGTTGATCCATGCAAAATGAATACAATAATAATTGAGAAAAAATAAACTCCATTTAACCCTCCTAGGAAGGGCATTTGTCTATTACGTATTTTTTCTTTCCAATGTGATTCCGTCTTAAAAAAGTTTTACTGTATAACATTTTTCAAAGTCTCCAACGCACGGGATATGGATTAGCGATATTAAAATATAAGTGAAATATTTAGATATAAACACAGATTCATTGATAAAATAAATATGTCACAGCCTATGGCGCTTCTTTAATAATAAAAACGTATAAATGTAAAAAATGAAAAACTGCAATAAGTATTTTTGGTCAGAACTCCTCCCCGCAAATTTTTTTTTAACAACACTGAAGTAAAAAACTATGTAGAAATTCACGGCTGAGCCGGGCTATCATTTAAATTTTTTGCAAGACTTGTCTGGATTACGCTTTAACATTTTTCCATGCAGGGCAGATATTTTTTCCCTGTGGGTCGGTTTCGGACCGGACCTAGATATTTCAATCCATGCAGACCTCCAGTGCTAACATATTTTGAAAACAAGTTTAGATTTAAATCAATACGCTACTTTATTATAACTAAATAAATAAACAACGTTAAAGAGCACAAATATTATAAAATAAAAGATGTTAAAAGCATACAGCTGTTTCGGGACTTCTAAAGTCCCATCATCAGGGCTAAAAAGTGTAAAACGTAAAAGAAAGTCACATTGTTAAATAAAATAAAATCGTGCATCTGAGCTCATTGCTAAGACCATGAACAATAAAAGTAAACTGGCACGCACACTCAGAAGGAGACCAATCATATGTCTCCTCCCACTAGACGAGTCGAAATCAAGGAGAAAAGGGGGGTTGAGGGAGATTGATATTACAGGAATGGAAACCAGAAATCAGAAAATCTTGGAGTGCTGGACAAGTCATTAACCAAATTACTAGAGTTTTTCCATGTATGAAAAGCTTCCCAAAAGTCTAAATCATAAATAAGGTACCTTGGGGTAATAACGCCACGTTAAAGTTCTACCAATTTTCACGGCTTAGTTTTAGATTGTATTTTTCAAACAAATATAGGATCTGATACAGCAACTCATTGACTATCTATATAAAATAAAATAATTTAACAGATATGTATTCATAAAATGTAATGGCATTTTTTCTTGACCAATGCTATTTGGCGCTATTACCCACCTATATGGGTAATAACGCCATGCAAACAAAACTATGAAATAAGATGGAATAATTGCATGTAGATAGCCCAATTCTAAAAATACAAACTCTACAAACTTAGAAATTGACAAATTGCATTCTAAGCTTTTGAAAATGTTCATTTTTTTGTGAAAGTGTAAGAAAAATAAAGGTGTGGTGTGGGAGGAGGGGATGAGGCAAAAGAATATCAGACCGTGAGCTTCTTTCTGCTTAAAAAGGACCGCTTAAATAGAAATATGAGAAACATTGGACAGTTTTAACTGTGTTTATTTGAATCAGTATTTAGGATGTAGCTCGGCTACTGTAGGGAATCAACTGGGGCACTAAAGTCAAGGATTGGCGTTATTAAACCGGTATAGTTATTGCGCTGTACATTTTAAATTACAAATTATCTCGAGAAGATATCCAAAATCTTCAACAACATTGTAAAAGTACATGAAATGCACTACAAATTTATATAATTAACAAAGTATTTCCGGATAAAAAGATAGTCTTCACATCACAAAACGTATCTCGCAAATTTTAGATCAAGCGGTAATTTTAGTTGTTTGTAAAAACAATAAGACCTAAAAATGAAACAAATTAACTTGAAGCTGTTTTTTGCGATTTATATGACTCAAAACCCTTCTGCATGAAAAAGAAACTGAGAAACATTCTGAGAAACATTGGACAGTTAAAACTGTCCAATGTTTCTCATATTTCTATTTAAGCGGTCCTTTTTAAGCAAAAAGAAGCTCACGGTCTGACATTCTTTTGCCTCATCCCCTCCTCCCACACCACACCTTTATTTTTCTTACACTTTCACAAAAAATTGAACACTTTCAATAGCTTAGAATGCAATTTGTCAATTTCTAAGTTTGTAGAGTTTGTATTTTTAGAATTGGGCTATCTACATGCAATTATTCCATCTTATTTCATAGTTTTGTTTGCATGGCGTTATTACCCATATAGGTGGGTAATAACGCCAAATAGCATTGGTCAAGGAAAAACGCCATTACATTTTATGAATACATATCTGTTAAATTATTTTATTTTATATAGATAGTCAATGAGTTGCTGTATCAGATCCTATATTTGTTTGAAAAATACAATCTAAAAGTAAGCCGTGAAAATTGGTAGAACCTTAACGTGGCGTTATTACCCCAAGGTACCTTATTTAACGATGTGACTTTCTTTCACGTTTTACACTTTTTTGCACTGCTGATGGGACTTTAGAAGTCCTGAAACAGCTGTATGCTTTTAACATCTTTTATTTTATTATATTTGTGCTCTTTAACGTTGTTTATTTATTTAGTTATATATAAGCACAAAGTACAATCCTCCCACCTTCTTATGCTGCTTTATTATGTTCATAAAAGAGACACTGTCTTAAATGACATTTGATTCAGACAATTTGTGGACGATCCCTCATTTGCTTTGAAAATGAGTCAAAAATTCTTCGTTTACAGACATGGTAAAGTGGTGTGAATCATGAATTTTGTATTTTAATATTTCTGTCAGGCTTTCAGATACTGAGATGAATTTTTTTTTTCAATTTAGAAATGGATAAGAAATAATTTGCTAACTGGTAATTTTGCTCTACGGGGGCCTTATACAAATTTAATTTTCGTACTTTTTTAAAATACGAAATATTTTTAAATACCCCCATGGAGTTTCAACTTACCTTGTCAGAAATTTCACCATTTTTATGAATTTTTGCAAATGAAGTATGGGTCTAGAGGCATTATTTAAGGAGATAGCCTAATGTTTCGATATTTATGACTCACCCTGTGTATAGATATATATATGTATGTATGCACAAAAATTGCAATACACACACATATGTGTATGGATGTTTTTTAAACTCTCTTATTCTTTAAGTTTAAATTCATTAAAACTATGTTTACACACATTCTAAAAATCTATTACAATTTTTTTTAGTTACATTAAAATTGCTTGATATTGGCGAGAAAAAGTGTTGCTTGACAAATCGCTTAACTTTTCGTCTTCTCGCTAAATACTTTAAATCGAAAGTATTTTATGTTTTACAGACTTTTCATTAAAATTCCACTGCTATATTCGATTGATCCTTTATTACATACATAAGTAGTTTAATTAGGATTTTTATTTAAATCTTTCTAATATGCCCAATCTGAAGACCTTCCTTGTTAGTAAAAAAAGTAATGTCGCCGTAGAACAACAAAGCAATGATCGAAATGAATCTTCACTGTATTAAGGACTTGAATTCTGCCAAGTAACAGGATTTTGTTTAAATCATGAAAACTCAGAATTCTTATTCTCGAGTCAAATGTAATCTTGTTACGGTACAGGATTTTACGGCAACGTTCTATGTTGCCAATTATTTTACTAGAAAATATATTTTTAACAAATGCTAAATTAAAAGAGGAGAAAAAAGTAAAAAGTTCTATCAGTTGCTAGGAATAAGAGTGACGCAATCTGACTCAATTTGGTTCAATCAAAATTTTTACGAAAAAAAAATAAATTTTAAAATCGCTTTTATTTTACAAAAAAAAAAAAAAAAAAAAAAAAAAATATTAAAGTTTATTTTTTTAAGAATAGTATATTTAAATGCTAAAAAATTAAACACAATAAAACCAGAGAAAAAAAATCTGCCTATGAAGGAAATCTGTCTTAAACAGTAAATGTGTTGTCGCGCGCACGGAATTGTTGGTTATCGAATGATTTTTAGAACGCAAATAAAAAACAACTGAAAGAATAAAAGTAATAAATGGGATTTTAGGGAAAGTGTGGCTTTATTTAATTTAACTTTTCTAGAATAAAAAAAAGAAACGTAAATTAAAGGTGTGGAATCTAATAAATATATTAAGATATTAAAAAAAGTCAAAAGAAAAGTTAGATATTACAAGAATTTGGAAATAATTAATTTAGAATTAAGTCAAAAGCTTTTTATCACTACATGTATACATACAGGGTGCATCAAAATTCTTTTTACAATATAAGAGAGCTAATAGTACAAATCCAGATGATTAATAGTTACCATGGAATATACGTTCCTAAACCATCCAATTAGGCACAAATACAGGGTATTTCATCCTATCTGAACTGTGTTTGATGGTAATAATTTTGTGAACAAAAACAATATTGGAATGTAACTCCAATAGTCTGTAACTTGATTTCTTTTAAATATGATTATATGTCGAAAAGTTCTAAAAAAACAGGGTGTTCAAGCAATTATTGATATCGTTGTGACTGGTAATTGCCGTCCAAAAAATGTACTACTTAGTCAGTATAATGTAAACTTGTGCCACTATTTTTTTATGTTTTCATATTTACAACAAGGATTAGTATGTCTGTTAAAGTTTCAATTATACTAATTCACTATTTTTCTATGTTTCAATTAACTATTTTTCTATGGCAATTTTCCATAATACTCATTATTACATTATGATTTTGTAATACATGATTTTGATATATATATATATACAGATGGGGAAAAAATAATAGGAACACCTGTGAAATAATGAAAAATCTTTATTAGTTGTGGGTTGGACTACCTTTTGACTGAAGTACATATTTAATGTGATCTTTTATAGATGTATAAAGTTCATGAACAAAATTTAAAAGTATATTAAGCCATTACTCCTGTAGAATGGTCTCTAATTCCGAAAGGATGGATGGATTAAGAAATTGAGAACGAAGTTTGAACTCTAAATCTTCCAATAAATGTTCAATAATATTCAAATCTGGAGACTGAGGGGACCATGTTCAACTTCATCGTCAAGCTCTTCGAACCAAGCATGAACACACCTAGCAGTGTGGATAGTGGCATTGTCGTCTTGAAAAAGCGGTCGCTATCCATGGAATAAAGTCTGGACATGATCCCCTAGACTGGTTAGATAGAGATTGGATTTGATCATCCCATGCAGAATAACAAGATCCCAAGACCGCGCCAAGATATCGAACCTCAGACCATAAGCCACCCGAATGCTTTAAATTTAGCATCAGGCATTCAGGTTTAAACTCTTCTCTGGTCGTTCTCCATACATAAACGGATCCGGTCGTCTGAAATAGGGCGAATAACAATTCATCTGACCATAATTCCTGTTGTCACTTCTGTGGGGACTACCATTTGCGATCTCTGCACCATTGGAGTCGCTTGAAAGTATTAGTTGCTGTCACCAAGAGTTTTCAAATTGCCACTCTGCCATAAATGCTCGCAGAATGGAGTTCCTTTTTGACAGTTTTTGTTGAAATGGGATCCTGGAGATGTCTGTTCATTTCGGATGTTATCTCGGATAACGATTGCTTGTGCTTTCGGGCTACTATGGGCTTCAAGACTTGTCTATCCCTATCAGCAAGCTTAGACTTTCGGCCTCTATTGTGCTTCGACGATGTCGTCTTATCCTTTTTCATGTATGCTGTCATAACTGCTCTACCGTACTCCTTACGTCCCCCAAAATTTTACTGTTTTCGTAACCGATGCTCCACTTAAACGCGCTCCAAAAATCATCCCTCTTTGGATCTCTGACAGACCTGACATTTTAACTTATTACAGACAGTTCGATTGACGCGTGCAACACAGATAACTGCTGTTGAGAGACTGATACCTTCCTCTTCACGCTCACTTGGTGGCAGACTTCTGTTGCAGGTGGCGCGGCTGTACTGCATGTGTGAAATACGTCATACGTTTTCACAGGTGTTCGTATTATTTTGTCCTTCATCTGTATATATATATATGTGTGTGTGTGGGTGTGGATGGGAGTATGTGTGAGAAAACACTACATTTATAAAAAATTAGAAAACATCAATTAAACTATAATCATAATCCCTGAATTATATCCCTTAACTGTGTGAGTATTTCCTGTCAATACTCTACAATTATTAGCAAACATCTTTTTATTTGAAATATGCTTCGATGGCTCACAGTTGAAATAAATTGAATATTAATAATTATAAAGATGGAGCTAGTGGCAATATAGTAAAAATGTAAAAATACAAACGTTAAAAGCAATTTTAAATTTTAAGCCTACCGGTTTCAGTAGTATATATCTAACCGTCTTCAATGCTCAGCACTGAGAATGGTATTCTATATGCTGCCGAAACATGTATGCTTGAAATTAAGATTATTGGTGCCTTTAGAATTGATATTTTTTACATTTTAATTAAATTTAATATTTCTTTAAATTCAATAATTGCATAAATTATGTTAAAAAATTTTAATTGTCTATAATTTTTTTATAATATTTAATTACGCTCTTTAAACTTTAGTACATTTTTTAAAAGAAAAATGTAAAAATCATTTCGCTAAAAATATTAAATAGATTTATAAATGTCAAAGCTGACTTAAGAAACCAAGCACAAAATTATACTGATATTTTTGCTAAAATAAATAATTCCAGACTTTTGAAAATACAGAATTAAACTAATGACTGAATGACAACAACAAAAAAAAGTTTAAAATAATTATTCAATTGTATATTTTAAATGATTTTTTGAAAAACATAAAATATTCATGTAAACAAGTTATCTTTTTTTAATTATTTACAAGAACTTTAAAACTCTACTACATTCAACAAGTTGCCTTAATGTACACTGTAAACAAACACACACACAAAAAAAAAATGTTACGAAGCAGAAATGTTGCCAGCAGTTTTTGCCATAAAAATTGCAGTAAAATTAAATGTAATATAGCAATATACATCTAATTTACAGCAATCTTTCATGGATTTTTTTTCTACTGTGTAAATATTATTAACACACAATGTTATATGTAAATTTTCATTGTATAGTTTTATAACGTGATGCTCTTAATAAGATACGATTTTATTTTTTTTACCTTTTCGGATCATGAATATTATAGATAGTACATATCTTTTAATTTTGTATTAATTTGTTCTAACAAGTACTTTTGTTACTATTTACATGTAGCAATGCTAGTACGTACATTGCATTTACTTTATAACTTCAATAATATCTAGCCATTTCGTAATAATAATAATAATCATAATAATAAATATTTAATTAACTCTCTTTGTACCATTTGGGATTCTTATATTGTAAAAATATATTTTAACTCTTTAAATTTAAAATTAAGAATCACACTGAAAGAATCATGTGTAATAAAAGTATTAGTAAGTTGTAATATGAGTTAAATCTTGTTCAGTATAATATTTTCTGAACATATTCTAAAACACTAAGCCAATTATTAACTGAATATGTATTGCAAAGTACGCTAAACAACAACATTTGTTATGTTTTAGACAATGAAACATTAGTTAATTTCTAATTAATGAATTCGAATAGCTAGTATTAATGTTATTCGTAAAACTAATTTTTTCTAATAATTGAAAAAAAAATCGTATTCAACAGGGTTAATAATTAATTTTAAAAGGAAAGGTCAAAATATGTCAGAATTTGTAGATTGGACAGTGAAAGTTTATTTTGTTAATGCAACAATCTTTTTTTCTTGAATAAAATAAGCATTTTAATTTTTAATAAAAAAATGCTTAAATACCTAAATTTCAAAAACTTATGCAGGTTTATTTTTTTATTTTTTACATATATGTGAGAACTTTCTGTTTTTACCACCTAATCTCTATTGACACTTCTAATCATAAATAAATTGATATAACAAAACTTCGTTGATCATGCTATAAAGAAACACCAATTTTTCTATTATCAAATCATAAAAATTTTATTGTTAACAATCTAAAATTAACTTTTTAAAAGTTTAAAGCCAAATAATAATGACACTAAGCTTGGAACGCTAAAGTGAACAACTTCACCTTTTTGAAAGTACTGAAATAAAGCATAACCGATTGATAATGCATAACATTTTAAAATAATGCTTCATTTTAAATCAACTATAGATATTTAAAATTTTCGTTAGGAACAGCAGAACCCATTTGAAAAAGTAATTTGCTTTATCATTCTTTATTTACTCGAACTTAATGATCCCGGGAAAATGCGACAACTTAGCTTAATGATGACGCTAATGACGCAAAATGGGATATCTGAATATCTATTCTATGCTAACAAAATGTTTTTGAAAAGACGGAGTTGCATCTGTTTAATAATTATTTTTGAAGGAAATGATGGAGGAGGTCCGTAATTTGTTGAGCTAAGTTTGAAATATTAATTTGTTAGTAAAAGCAGCATTTAAGGAAAAAACTTTTTGCTGTTGAATGATTAAAATATAAAGTTGTAAATGCCAAAACTTTTTGAAGGTAATGTTTGTATTCTACTGATATATTGTGTAACGAAAATATTATTTCTACTTTTAATTTTTTTTTAGTTTCTAAATATTAATATTTAGTTTCTTATTATCAAAACTAGAGGATACACGCGGGCTTCGCGGATTACAAATTGTTGCTGTTGTTGTTGTTGTATGTATGTCGGCCAATTATCTTCACTATGGGATATAGGCCCTAAGGGGTGGGATGCCCTCCGTGGGGGTCTTTCTAAGGGAACCTAACCTGTATTTACGCAAAGTTCGAAGAAAACCACGGAAAACTCCGAACGGTTAGGCCGACGGTCGCGATTGGGTTCGAACCCAGCACCTACCGTCTACCAGTTTGAGGTCAATACGCGGATTACAAAATAAGGATTAAAACTATCCCTATAATTTATAGCTAGTACATTATGTGTTTTACATTTGATACATTATTTCAGAATACACACCAACATTTCCAAAATCAAATTTATATCTATATTATAAAGGCCAAACGTATCTGTGCGTAAAGCATAATTGTGACAACAAAATCACTCCATTTTCTTTTAAGTTTATTTAAAAATAAATAAATAAATAAAATGCGTATACTATTTCAAAAGTATCGTATGTTATAAAATACGGTGAATTTCGGTTTTATTTTGTTTAATAATTTGGATAACTGCGTTAAATTTTAGTTAATTTCAGTTTAAAATAATATTTGTTTGAAAGTTAGACTGAACAATATATGATGTATTTTTTACTGTAACTAATTATGTAGATTTATTATAAATCAATCAAACAGTTCTTTCACAAATATTTTCTTTCGTCGAATTTCGACGGGTTCCACCTCGTAACAATAATAATGAATTGTTATAAAATTTTGAAATCTATTAAAAAACGACCTTCTGTATAAGCTTCACGTGTGGAGTTAAAAACCAAAGAAAATGTTAACGATCGCTGTTTAAAACAAGCCTTTTTCTATTCTGATAATTTTAGTCGTTTAAGAGCACAGTTTGATAAGATTAATAAATTTCTAAGTTAGTGCTATTTAAAACATGCAAAATTGCAGGAAATGTTTTTCTAGTACATCTCATGTTAAATGAAAAATCCACCACATTTTAAGAAAAACAAATGACTGCAGGTATTACAAAATGCTAATGTTTATGCAGCTTTCATTTAGGTAATATTTCTTTATTATTATTATTGCTATTATTAAATAAATAAAACTAAATTAAAAAACATGGTATGAATCACCATAGTTTTAACATCATCCAGGCTGATGAAACAGAGAATATTAAATTTAAATTGAATAAAAAATTTCTTTACATGGTATTTACCAAAAAAGGTTAAAAATCACTTATTGATAGCATTGATAGTGTGAAAAAAGAGTTATTTTTACTTCTTTTTTTTAGTTTCGAAAAAAAAAGATTTCTGAAAAAAATATTAATATTTAATTCTTTTTTATTTGAAAAAGATGATACACCCGGCTTCGCAGATTGCAGCATAAAGATTTAAATCATTTCTATAAAGGATAGCTAGTACACTGTAAAAAGAAATCTGTAAAGGTACTAAGCATTTTCTAGGAAACTGGGATTCCAAGAACTTTTCCTGTAACGGTAACAACAAAGACTCAAGTTTTAGAATCGGTTACATGGATTTTTCCTGTTATCGTTACATGAAAAGTTCTTGGAATCCCAGTTTCCTAGAAAATGCTTAGTACCTTTACAGATTTTTTTTACAGTGTATATTATAAGTTTTACATTTAATGTATCATTTCAAGATAGGTACTAACAATTAAAAAAACAGATTTATATATAAAAAATAATTATTAGTTTTAATAAAATTTTTAATTCTTTTAAAATGCTATCTTCTGTTTTGGCCTCGGGCGTATAGTTAAATCCCGAAGAAAACGTAAAAAAAACACTCTTTATCGTAAATTAGCCTTTATTTTATTCTCATCATTTTAGTCTTTTAAGGGAATAGTTTGACCGCATGACATGAATTTGTTATGTATTAATTTATGTATCGGTTGCTGAATGATTTAATTTTATTATGCCTTATTAGCTAAAAACAAATGATGACCTCTTTCTATTATTTTAAGTACAAACGGAATCATCTTGCGCATTTCTCTGCGTACGATAAACATAAATTTAAGAAAAAAAAATAATCATGTCTGAAAATTATTTTAGAAGCGATAAAAATATAATAAATGACACTACTTTTTTCATACAGATTGCAACACATTTTTCAAACAAATTTCATTTGAAAATACTTACATTCCCCTAATCAACAGAGTAAAAAATTTAAATGTGTGATTTTTATAAGTTAATAAAAACAGAAATGTAGTAAAAGTAAAGAAATGTAGCAAATGTACTGCTATCACCATTCTCAAATGACTACCGCGTTACGTCATAGCCATAGTCATATCATAGCCAAGTCTGCTTGTATGATATTGTATCATTTTTGCTTTAAACAAATGCATACACATTTTGTCAATTAAGTATTTAAAATGATTATCTAAAATTTTCATGTGAATTAATACAAAAAAGAAAAGAAAAAAATGATATAAAACGATATAAACATAAAATTAAGCTGATATCACTCACTGACATAATTTCAACTTATTCAAAATACTACACTAAATTAAAGATTGACTTACGAAAAAAAAAATATATATATATATATATATTGTAAATATTGACGCATCTTGAGTAAGCTATACTTATGAAGGCATTTTTAGAAATATCAGAAACATTTGAATGAACATTTTATTTTACTTTTATTTATTTAATGAATTTAATGATTCCTGCAAAATGCAGGTTAATGATAGCACACATGAAACAAAATATGATAGGTGAATTGCTATACTATAGTTGTAATAGCGAGATACTTTTTAAAAGATATATTTCTATTTGATTACTAATTAACTTTGAAGGAAATGATGCAAGTGTGCTATACTTTCCAAAAGTGAATTCAAAAAATTTATTTCTAAGATAAATTTGGGCAATTATATTATTTTGATGTTTACAGAATAAGGATGTAAAGAAGATATTTGCTAAAAAGCATGTAGATGTCTTTATATATATATATTCCTTTTTTATTAAAAAATTTTTTTATTAAAATATTTTAAAAGTAAAAATAATTTATGAAATAGATAAAAGACGAATATGTATTTTTTTAATATTAACGTACTAAGAACACCACCTTATCATACTTAACACAATTGATATAATTTTACATTTTACATATTAAAGCCTAATTAAGAAAAACAAAGAGGTATTTTGAAAAAATGGTGCGAGATTTGATTAGTTGAACAAATGCAATTACATTTTTTTTTCTAATTAAAATTTTTGAAGTGGTTAATAAAATTTACGACACATATCTATATTTTGACTGCTACAATATTTCTGTTTTGATTTGCTGAAATTTATTTCATTTGTTATAGTTCATCTATAGCTATAACCGGAAATTTATCAAAATAAATTATCAAAGCATTCCATAGTGTTTCATTCATATTTTTAATTTTGTAGCATTTGAATGATTTAAAAAATAAAATTCTTAAAACTAAAAGTCTTATAGCAGTATATGATAATATTCACAAAAAATCACAAACACCAGTCTTTAGTATGTTAATTGACATATTATTGCTATGATACATAAAATTTCTATTTATTAAAATAGAAGAGAATGAAGAAGGAAATTTAATGCTGAATATCTCTACAAGGGCATGATGCGCCAATATTAAAATCGGAAAAGAATTATCTAGCTAGAAGTATCTATCTAGTTGTCTGTGATACTTTAAAACGAGTAAATGGTGATAAATCTATAAATATCACATAGAATTCTTTTGAAAGAAATGAAAATTTTTTGAAGTATTCATTGTAATTTTAAAGATAAGATTTCTGTCTGTAAAATATGTTATTCGTGATAAATGTTACATGACTCAGTCTATTTTTTTTATTAATGTCAAACCTAATTGTTTCAATAATTTCGATATGTAAATGCTACAGAATTTGTTAGCCAAGAATATACATATATATATTTAAATAATCAATTTAATTAAACTATTCCAGCAAATTATTTAAACGATTTTTTTTTGCTTTGCAATATGGGTAATGTTTAAAAAAATTATTAAGTTTTGCTATTATTTGAATTACAATAAAATAAATTAGCACTGTAACACGTAATAAAAATTCTACATAAAAAAATGGAAATAATTCCCTTTTTTTTCGAAAACTTGTATACCCGGCCATTTTTAAATACATTAGGATGGAGAATGGCTAGGAAAAATAAAATAAAAATGATGTTTAGTACAAGTATTTTTTTTTTTTTTTGGAAAATTGGCCTTATTTAATACACTGCTCAAAACAATTAAAGGATAATGCAGTTTTAGGTGGATTTTGTATCTGGGAAACATTTTAGCTGATTGATACATGGTCGACAGACATAGTAGGCTATATGAGAATAAATTACACATGTTTGGCAGAAAAAATGCATTTTATTGCGCATTTGTGTACAAAAGGAAAAAAACACAATTTGTGCATATGAGAAAAAAAGAATAAGAAAAGGTGTTTTCTTCAAAGAAAATCATTTTCAGTAGGGGGTATGGTTTCCACGGGCGGCCAGCAATGTTGAACTCCTTTGAGGCATGGACTCAATGAGGCTATTAATGGCGAGTTGGGGTATTCTGCCCCACTCTTCCAGAAGAGCTTTTTCCAGTTCTTGGAGAGTTTGTGGGGGTTGTTGGAGGCCAGAAACTCGTCTTCCTAGAGAGTCCCAAACGTGCTCGATTGGATTCATGTCTGGAGAACACGCTGGCCATTCCATTCGAACGATTCCTTCCTCGAAAAGGAAATCCTCCACCAGGTTTGCACGATGTGGTCTGCAGTTATCGTCCATTAAAATGAAGTTATCTCCTATTGCTGCAGCGCAAGGGACTACAATAGGTCTGAGGATCTCATACCTATATCGGCGACCAGTCAGAGCTCCATCTCGAATGATGTAGAGGTCAGTGCGCCCTTCAATGGAGATGCCATCATACACCACCACTCCTCCACCTCCAAATCTGACACTTTCGTGCACGAACGCAGGATTATTTCTACTGCCACCGTCCCTCCAGATGAAAATACGCCTATTATCCGGATGCACAGAAAAACGGGACTCGTCAGAAAACAGAATATTGCTCCATTCATTTTTCCTCTAGTTGACATGCTCGGTTGCCCACTCCCTGCGGTCGCGACGATGCCTTGATGTTAATCTAACACATACCATCGGTCGGCGAGCATACAGACCTACAGCATTGAGCCGATTTCGGACAGTCTGAGTTGAAATCGTGGTGCCTGTAGCCGAGCGAAGGTGTTGTTGGAGAAGAGTAGCGTTCATGTTTCGGTGTCTCCGAGCTGTTAACGCTAAATACCGATCTTCATTGGGCGTTGTTGCCCGTCTACGACCTTGCCCTGGTCTTCGGCCTGCACATCCACTCTCCAAAAAACGGTTCCAGATCCTGTAAATGATACGTTGTGACACTCCAATGGCTTGCGCTACTTCGGCTTGAGTTTGGCCCCCTTCTAACCTACCAACGATTCTCCAAGCTTCTGAATCTGTCAAATGACTTCGCTGAGACATCGTACTCATCAAAACAAAGCAATCACTGAATGCCGATCATCCTTGTCTTCATTCTCTTTTATCCAGTTGAAAGTCAAATTTCATTCGCTGCCGCATAAGCGACGTTTTTGACGTCGAACTCAAAATTTGCATATTCCACAGTTTGAAAACCAGAAAAATTTGCATTTGGGATTCTCTTCTTCTATTTTCGGCAAAAAAAATTTCGTTTATATATTTATTTTATATAAAACTTCAAATATCCTTTAACTGTTTTGAGCAGTGTACATATATATTATTAGAAGTATTTTCTACAAGAAAATACTGGTAGTTACCTCTTTTTTACTGTGTTTTTACCTGGCCATTCGCCATCCTGTATATATATACAGTTCTTGTGAAGGTGGTCTATAATAAACCTGCTCAATTTTCAACAACCATGGGTTCACGTCAACTGATACAGATAAAGAAATGGGCCATTTTTCACATGAATGAAAACATACAACAGCATTGTCTCAATGCAATAATGGTAGAGACAATAACGCATGTCTTATGAGTATTACTCATTATCATTATTCATTATTTCATTATTGCTCTTTTATTTAAAAAAATGTTTTCGAATTGTGATCTTCTCCTTTCTTAATTGCTTAATAAGTGAATTAAACAAAGCAAATGTTACGAAATCTTCTGTACTCTTTCCAAAGCTAATATCAATAGCTCTGCTTAATTTTCTTAAAGCCTAAAATGCCTATGATAATATTCATACCATGCTCGTACATCTTATAAAAAGGTTTCCATTCTGACCTTTTTTTAATTCAGAAATTCGAAATTTTGTCTTTGAAAATTCCAAAAAAATTGTGTTTTTTAAATGATTTGGAATAGCATTAACTATTTTCTTGAATATTTAAAAATGCATTTAGATTTACTTTTCTTTTAGCCTTACTTAATATAAATACATATTTATATATGTTGTAATTTTTTTAGTTTTTTAAAATTTAGAATAACATTAAATATTTTCTATGAGTCAAGTTGGAAATTGCACGTCAAACGTGGAAAATCAGGTGCGTTTGTTATAAATATCCAGAGCTTGATGCGTTAGCTGTTAAACTCTTATGCAAAAATGCATGAACGCAAAATTTGATATGATTATATATCTTCAATTCAGTAATGCGAAAATGATAGGACTTCATTTTAAATAGGTCGTAATCAACATGGCAAACCTAGAATCATTAACTATCATGGAATATTGCAAAAAATTCGTAGATGATTCGAAAACCATTTTTAAACTATTTTCATTCATACTCTGTTACTCTTACAGATTCTATTTTGTTACTTTGTATATGATCTACAACATTTATACTTTTAACGTAATATGCAAAAATATAGTTATGATTACAAACTCATATCACAGGTAAAAAAGCATTTCCAGAAAAAATCTGCACCATACATTATTTCTGGTACAATGTAGCATCCGAATTCTATTGAGAGTCTCTGTAAATACTGTTAGTACTTTCTATTACACAAGAAGTAACTTGTTATTAATCTCAGCAACGTATATCAATTTCATTACACATAAAATATTTTAACATAATTGAAATAAGCCAAAAACAATGTTTTCCGATATATCATTATGTAAAGGAATTCTTTCTTTTAGCTCTGTAAATGAATAATAAAAAATTGTTGCACAGAATGTTTATTTTAAAACACTTCCATAAATGCATATCAATTATATACTGTTTGAAAGGCTGTAACACCATTAAAATTGCATTGCAACATTTTCCCTCCTACTAATCGTAATGTAACGGAATGCTTTTGATTGTCCCTGTAATCAAACTATCCATCTAATTTTTATACAATTTGAAATGACTCGACAAATTTATGCAATTATTATACATTTTAAATTTCAAACAATTTCGTTGGACAGCTTTTGCGTTGTTAAATGAGGACAGACAAACTCAGTAACGACTATAGTTGTTACATAACATGTATTTATTTACATAAATACGAACGCATCTAAAAATAGCCACTTTTTAACCTGGACTTCCCATTTGTAGCCATATATCATCTTCGATTCAAGAATTGCGCGTAAAACAAACTTTTACAGGAAAAAAACATAATTTTTCGCAAATTTAGAAGCAAAATTTTCTGGGGGTGCTGACTATTAAAAACTCTTTGTCGAGAGACAAGACAGAAAAGTTCGTTGCGCTTAGTACATGTATGTAATAATAATAGTAATATCTTCAAAGAATATACAAGAATAATTTGCATATTTAAAAATAATAATAATAAGCTAATATTTTTTTAACACTTCCCGGCACACTGTGCCTGATCTGGGATACCTAATTTTAATTCCAAACTTGCAAACGGCACCAATAATATTTTATTAAAATTTTGCTTTTACAATAAAAGCTTAAATTACGGATTTCATGATATTTAAAAATGTGGTTTGCAAATTCCGGTGGCAGTGGATTATTACTCAGTTTACTACAAAATTTACCCATGCCGCAAAGGGTTAAAAAGGGAACCATTAAGATGGATAGCTTTAATATTAGATAAAGGCGCCAAGAAAATCTTCAAATGTCCCCATAGTGCTCATCGATATTGTGTTGAACAAACGTGGTCTATGACGAACATGGTCTACACTATATTCGCCAACTGTGATCTCGAACAGAAATATAGTTATCAAGAATATAATACTATTTTTATCCGGATTATGTACAATAATCCATTAACATTCGCGAGGGTAGGTTCTTGAAAACTTCTGCGAATTCAAAATTGCAAATTTTATGACTATCTTCCTGTACATTTAAAGGAATTAGATGTCTTTTTTTCATGGAAAAGAACAGTTAAAATAATATATTTATTAAAAATTATGCATTAAAACCAAATGCTTTAAAAAGATTTGAACATATGTAAACATACTGTGCAAAATTTATCTACTAATTTATTTAGGAAAATGTTTAACTGTTGTGCGATTGTTTGACATAATAAATCTTTCGTTTATGAATTTCCATGTAAGGAAAAGTTGCGATCTCTATTTCTGTTTTAAATTTAGGACTTCTTACCAGTGAAGGATCATATTATATTGCTTTTCAACAAGTAGTTGTTTATGTTTTAAATTTTCCTCGACAATTTCTGCAGAAAATATTTCACTTGCAAAATAATAACAACAAAAAATAATAATAAAAAATAAATAAATAAAATTTAAGAAAATTGAAATAAATCTGCATAAAACATAAAGAAAATTAATCATCTATGTTTCCCCTCATTACAAGTGCTCAAATTCTCAGACGTTAACCCTCAATGTGTTTGAAACGTAATATTCCGTTCACTAAATTCCAGGTTTCACTGCTATACAGACAATATTTACTATAGTATATTGTTATAGCTTTAATGAATTTTCAATAGATTTTAGAATGATTAAAACTATCAAGTATTACATTCATATTTTTCATTAAGTCTATATGTATATAATATATGTATATATATACCGGGTGTCCCAAAAATGACTGATGGATTTTAAAATTCAGTAATTTGCAGACGGTGACAGCTATTTAAAAAAAGTTTTGCAGGAGGGTTATGTATAATATCAAGAGTTTTATTACCGTAATTTTTTATTTTAGTTCGAATTTCAAACAATAGGTGGCGCTGACGGCGATTGAAGGCCACATGATCAGTGCTGAGTCGATCTGGCCTTCAATCGCCGTTAGCGCCTCCTACTGTTTGAAATTCGAACTAAAATAAAAAATTCACATTTGTCATGTCATGATTCATTCATCGTTCATATTTACATTCACATTTGTCATTAAGTTTATATGTATATAATATATGTATATATATATGTATATATATAATAATTATATATATATATATATATATATATATATATATATATAATAATTATATATATATATATAATGCTAAATGAATCATATTTTTTTAGCATTTAATACAAAATGCTGAGAAACAACATTACACTTTTACGCATTTGCAAGGCGCTCATTGGTTTAAGACATACAGTAATACAGTGGGCTATACAGTATATAAGTGTCTAGAGTCATGCAGTTCATAGAATTGATAAAACAAAGTTAGTTTACTTCATAAAAAATATTCTTTATAAAGCAAATTAGCGAATAACCAAGTTCAGCCTTTGCGAATAAATAAGTTCAGTCTCCGCAAATGTTGAAGTGTTCCGCATTTTTTATTTCGCGAATATTAAGTAATTGCTGTGTTTGAGAAGTAATAAAAATATAAAAACACATTTTTTATTTGAAATTTTTATTAAAAAAGCCGTTACATTCATCTATCACATACAACAAGTTGATGAAATATCGATAAATCTCAAAAGTGTCACATCTCATATACAATATAAACAATTATAAACATTATAGGCAAGAACAAGAAATGAAACATTCTATGAAACTTGAAACGTGTATTTTTCTACTGTTAAGCGAATTTTTTAACAACAATATAAAAATCTGAAGCACTTTTAATATTTATATATACGTCGATTATAAGCACAACTTGACCAAGCAAAGTTAAGTACATAATAATGAGTTGTCAGAAATACTTTGAAAAATCAATGCTAAATATTTATTAATGCAGGGTTTTAATAAATTACAATTAATTTGCAACATGTTAAAATATATATATATAAATCCACTGTAAGTTAAAGAAAAAAGCATAGTTTTTCTCTAATAAGATAAGCAATTATAGTGCAAAATGTTTTATTTGAGATATATTTCTATGAAATGAAATATCGTTTTCTCAGAAATACCATAAGTGCGGAATTTCAAGTTATGAGATATTTAAGAAAACAATCAAACCAAATGAATCAAATTGTACGATAATTTGTTCATTAACGTTCAGGGAAATAAAAAAATATACAGGGTGTCCCAGAACTTCGTGCACAGACTTTGATGAGTGGTAGAGAACATCGTTTGGAACCACAATTACACAGGAACGCATGGGCGGAAACGTCATCCTTACTTGTTAACCCTTTCACAGGCAATAGTTATGGCCTATGAAACTACAAAAAATTTAATAGAAAATAAACATTGACAGCAGAATTTTAATATGATTTTTCCAATTATTATGTATGTGAAATGTATTTTATTTCTTCTTTGCAAATACATTTTTTCTCGATTTCTGATGTCATTCATATTTTTTCACGTTTTAGCAATTTCTAATAGCTACTAAGTTACTTTATTTTAAAGAAACATAATTTTAAATTAAATTAAAATTTAAATCCTTTCTTGTACTTTTTTCTGTGTAATAAAGCGTTCTACACTGCTTTCCGCGTTGTGTCACAACTGCAACTTTGTGTTTCTTTGAGCTTTTCATGGACAAAGCACTTCCATTGCTAAAATGAGGACAAATATGAATGACATCAGAAATGTCAGAAAAATGTATTTGCAAATAAGAAAAGCCAGTCATTTCACATACATAATAAATGGAACAATCATATTAAAATTCTGATGTCAATGTTCATTTTGTATTAAAAATTTTGTAGTTTCATATACAAACCACTGTCTGTGAAAGGATTAACAAGACGTTTCTGCCCATGCTTTCCTATGTAATTGTTGATTTAAATTATGTTCTCTACCATCCCTCAAAGTTTGTACACGAAGTTCTGGGACACCCTGTATTTTTTCCCTGATAAGCTAAACAATTATAGCGCAAAATCTCTTAGTGATATTTTTCTGTGAAAGGTATTGACTAAATCCTTATTTCAGAAATGTCTAAGTGCGGAATTTCAAGTTAGGAGTTATTTAAGAAAATAGTTTAACTAGATGAATCAAATTGTAAAATAATGCATTAAATGAAAAAAATAATTATAACAAAAACAAAACACTATTTATAATGGAATTTTATTTCTAAAAGACTAATAACAGGATATTTTCATATATATACGTAACTCTAAATTACAAAATGTTTGAATTTATTATTTCGAAATTTAATTGAGCGATTGTGTATGATGTGTATATGTAATAAACATAAATGATGATATAAAGGATAACAAATGAAACTTTTTGTAACCTAAAATGCAGTTTTGATGCCTAACATGGCGTAATCTTTTTACAACTACACTGCAATGCAAAGGAATCAGAATAAATCCTACCATTTCACATGAAACAAGCACAACAATAAAGTTTTTAAAAAAAGGTTTATGTCTCTTTCAATGTCATTATTTTTTTTTAATTAAAGACGTTTTATAATTTCTTATAAAGTTTAGAAATTAAAAAAGAAAAGATTATTTAGGAAAAATAAACTTGCAGTAAAAGTAAAAAATGTATTGCATAAATTGGTGATTTAAAAAAAAATATATATATTATATACATTGCCAGGCATTTTCTGCATGGAAAAGCAAAAACTATTGATTTTTTTCTGGTGTAAATTCGTAATTTCTGAATAAAATGTCCACCAGGTTTGTCAATACTATAAAGCAATGCAGAATGTTATTTCAAAAAATAAAAAAAATGCATAAGAAATTTATAATGATGATATGACGTTGTGTACATGATCTTTATATACAAATGACGGATAATCGATGGTACGTGTTTATATATAGTAGAAGAACAAAAAATGAATACACCTATAATTTAGAACTCGACATAGAAAATACAACATTTGAATAACATAATTTGAGAGATAAAACTTTTAGTTTTGATTATTTTTTATTATAAAATAAGAAATTCTTGTAAGTAATACTGTATAAAAATTGGTGTGGGCGGTGCTTTGGCATATTCAAACAACCCTTCATTAGTGCATTGCAAAGTGTTAAATAATGTTAATGTGTTGTTGACAATTATAAAACATAATTGAGGTGAGACTTTTATAAGCATTTAGGAAAAGTGAAACTTAAATGTGAAATAAAATGAAATTTTACATACAATATATGGGACAAATTTTACCAAATATTGAAAAAGTTATGATAACACATTAGTTCGAAGCTGATAATAGAGATTAATAACGAAAACTATAAAATGACTACATGTATAAATATGTATTTATATTAAGTGAGGCTATGAGAAAAGTAAATCAAAATGCATTTTTAAATATACTAAATTACCCATTTATTGATTAATATTTTGCTAGTTAATATGTTGTAACAATTGTCTCAAACTTTTAAAAGAGGTTACTGGGCAAATGTAACACTCAACATGTAATAAATGCCTAATTTTCAGGGAAAGTTTAATTTCAAATGAAATAGATTATTAAATAAATGTAATTCTTAAATGCGTAAGATAAACTTTGTTCAAAACATCAGGTTGGTGATTTTTGTAATAATATTTATAAAATGTTTACATTAAAGGTTAATATGAATGAATTCTATTAACCCCGAAACTCAGTACATGTAAGTTTTTCATAAACAAATCAGCAAACTATATAAAAGTTAAGATATTGACATACATCATTAATGAGTTTTATTGTATTAAAGCAAAACAATAACAATCAATGAGTCAAACCAGTGTCTTTGATGGAAAATTACAACTTGTTATTAAATCAAAATGTACAAATAAATACTTAAAAATTGTTGCAAAAATATATAAAATAAATAAATAATATCTATATTTTTACAACACCTTTTAAGTATTTATTTGTATATTTTGACAATAATAATCTTTAGAACAATAATAAATTAAATCACAGTAATTAAATTATTATTTAGTAATTATTATTAAAATCATTATTAGTTTCAAATTTTTACATTACGTGTAAAATTTACAGAAAAATGTAAATAATTTGCATTTTATACCTCTTACAAACATAATTTTGTAAATATTTCTGTTACTTAAGAAGTAAAGATATTTTGTGAAGTAATTAAATTTATTTTTAATAACTTCTACATAATATTTATAAATAGAGTTTATTCATTCAAGGAAATTTACTTTTAACTCATTTTTTTTTAATTTCAAAAAGTTATCAGACAAAATTTAATCTTTATTAATTGAAAATTCAAATAATTTCTCAATTTATCAGAATAATTGATGCATTTTAGCATTCCGAATAAAATATTTAAAAAGAAAACATGCTTGAGATTTGAATATTATATTTTTAATTATATTCACTTGTGTAGACATTTGGTGAGCATCGTGTAAGCCTGAAATTTACCAATAAAGCGATTCCTTAATTATCAGAAGGGAAATTAATTACACTTTTAAGCTTTGTTCTTAGCACTTATCGGAATTAAACTGTATCCAAAATATATGTAATCTACCGCATGGGAATTTTCATCACCTAAAAATTTATTATTTTTTATATATACAAAAAAAAATTAAAAATAAGCGGTAACCACCGATTCTTCTGTTATAATATACTTGTTTCCTTAAAATCCGTCAACAAATAATCCAAAAATTACGGCTCAAAATTAGCGGTGTCCAAAACCTTTCACTATCAAAGCAAGCAAACTCCTCTTGCCCCAGCGGCGGCGTTAGGGATAAACAGTTAAGAGGCTACTTCACCCAAATGAAAAGACCCGTTCGCTAATGCTAATCCTATGGGAGAAATTTATAAGATATCTCGGTTGCATTTTAATATTTTTAGATGATTCTTTTTGCATTGGATAACTCAGATTGATCTGAATGGAGGTCGTTTTTTAGTTTTTCGATTTTGGTTTCAGATATTTTGTATGGGGTTGCTTTCGCTTTCCAAACCGGTTCTGAAAATGAAAGCGTCCTCGTAAAAAAATGACTGTAAACAAAATGAAAAAAGTAACTAACGGCATGCATACAGATCGATCTCAGATATCCAGAGCCAAAAAAATCATTTAAAATTATTGAAATGCAACCGAGATATCTGTATAATTATTTTCCATAGGATTAGCATTAGGGAATGGGTCTTTTCATTTGACTGAAGTAGCCCCTTAACCGCTTAACTAACTTGCTTTTACGTCATACGGGCAACGTGTTTCTGCGAATCATGATTTGTCCGTACCACATATGAGAAGATTTTGAATCGTGATTTATTATTCTCACCAGTTATTTTTTATTGAAAATTTTATCTTATTTAATCCAAACATTTTTCTGGTTCAATTAGGCAAAAATTTTTCTTTTTGAAAAATGGGTGATAAAACATTAAAAATTCTGTAGAAGAGGCAGAAAAATAGATGTTAATTGATAACACAGTCGGTTCTCGTTAATTCAAACTCGTCAGGACCACAAGAAATGTTCGAATTATCCAAAGTTAGAACTATGGAAAGTATAAGAGGAAAGCATGCTTAATATGGTACTATTACAAAGGAATTAATATTATAGTGTTTTTTAAATTTACTTCGGCTGTTATCATTAAAATATGACTTAATATTAAATTAGAATGTATAAATACATAAACAAATTAAAAGATTAGAAACAAGCACATTGGAAGAAAAATTTAAAGCGTCAGTGATGGACAGACGAGTCGCTAAGAAAGAATACATATAATCCATCAAATGGATTGGATTATATGTGTACTCGTTCGGAACAATTTTCAAAAAAATCAAAGAAAGAAAGTTATTCAAATGATCTGAAATCCGTGAGAAAGAGAAGAAGAATGAAAAATCGAAATTCTCGTTAGTTCGAATTAAACGAAGTCGAGAAAAAGTGAGTTTGAATTAATAAAAATTTTTATCGTTATTTTGCTATTGAAAATTTCGAAACTTCGTGTTTAGTTCGAATTAAGCGAAGATTGGAATTATCCGATTTAGAATTAACGAGAGTCGACTGTTTGTTTCAAAAATATTGATCAATTAAGCAGTTAAAGGGTTGGAATAAACAAATGGATTTTCCTAGAAAATAACATAAATGCACATTCAATTGAGATTAAGAATCTTTTAATGGAATCATATATAACACAAATATAGAAACAAATGTCGTTTGTGCTAACCCTGATTATATACAAATAAAGAAACAATTTACGCATACATAATGCTTCAAACATTTATAACTCAGTAGCATTCAAAAAGTACCTGAATATCTTAGTATTCTCCAGTCAAAATTTCAAACATCAAAATTGCAATCGTATATGCAACACCTATTTAAAATCTCACACCAGAAATGTTTGCAAAATACAAAGCATACATTTATCATGATATTAAAAAAGGGTAAACAAAACATTTTTTTCAGTAACTATGCACACAGTTTATATTAAAAAACAAAAATTCAGACGAGAATGTGGATCAGTGATAGCAAGTTTGCGAATATTTTTAATTCAAAATATCATATTTAGTTCACTTTATTTAACTACAGATATTCCGTGATTTAATAATGCAAATAATACAAGTTAAAAAAAAAATTAGATATTTTAAATTAAAATAATTCCCAATCTTGCATCACTAATGGGAAGCAGGTTGCACTGTGATAGATCCTAACAAAATAGTGGAAATTATAATAAAAAATATTTAGATATTATTATTCAAACAATAATACATTTCATAATAAGATTATAAAAGACTAAACAAAATAATTCCCTTTGCAGTTTCCGATTTGTAAAATTTTATTGCAATTTTATGGCTATTTAAATTTAATATGGGTTCATTAAAATTACAGCATGAAATTAAACATGATATAATATTTATAAATTTATTACATAGAGTTGTCCTGGTATTAAAAAATCTCAATTAAATAATATATTGAATTAAATTATTGAATTAAATAATATATTGAATATATCAAATATATTGTTTTTTTATCATGGTACGCTCAATAATTTTTTTTATGATATTGGTAGTTAAAAGCAATAAAAATGCTAAAAGTAATTTTACGATATTTAATTAAAAGTTGAAATAAATTTAAATTTAAATTTTTCTAATTAAAATTTAATATACATTTAAAATAAATTAAAATTTAAAAATTAATTTTTCTTTTTATATAAATTCAAAATCGAATAATTATTAGTACTTTTTCACAAAATTCAAAAGATGGCAATTTTAAAATATTTAAGACTCTCTCGATAAAAGATTCTTGAATTTATGGATTTTTTCATTGCCATTTTTACGTTAAATTTTGAAAAAAATCTGATTTAATTTTCCCATTTCTCACAAAACACAGAAATTTCATATATTTATCATTAAAATTACGTGATCTAAATCTGCATTTTTGGCAAATCACAAGTGTATTTTGGTAGCGGTACACTGTAAAAAAAAATTCAAGAGGTTACTAAATTTTTTTTAGTAAATTTGTATTCCACAGAATTTTTTAGTAACCATTGCAAACTTTTTTTTGCAAGCGAAACAAGCATTTATTTTGTAAACTGAACAAAAGAATTTTTTGTATAACTAACTTAAAAATTTTTAGTATGAGCCACCAAGCAAATTTTAATAATAGCTCCAAAATTATTTTTAATAACCATTACGTGGGCTCGAAGAGCAGGAGCTTACTTCGAGCTGCATCCAGACTTCTGGAGCGGAAGATTTTCGGCAAAACCGCAATAGATGGCAGCACCAAACATTGCTACTGCTCCGTCAGGATATTCATAATCCCTTTTATTAACGAGTACTTACACTGCACACATTCGGGGCGTATTTGGCAGCGGCCAGTATCGAACCCGGGACATTTTAGCCAGGAGTCCGTTACTATAACCACTATCCTATCAAGGCCACACCAAGTGAGTTTTAGTAATAGCTATTAAAAATATAAAATTATCATCTTCATTCGCTGCTAACTTTTTTCTAGTAATTCTTACAGATTTTCTTGTAACCGACTAAGATTACTAAAAATTTTTTAGTAATTACAGGGATCACTAAAGTTTTTTTAGTAGATAGACACTTTTTCTTTTACAGTGTATGCAGCTATTTTTTTCGTATTAGAAATGGCATTTTTACTCTTTTTTGCCTCAAAACACATAAACAAAGAAATTATCAACTCATTGCTTTGCAACTCATTGCTTGTACTTTTTTACGACTCTTAACGAATTTATTTTATATCGTAAGGATATGAGTGGAGTACAACCTGCTTGTAGTTTATATTCAGAACAAGATATAAAAAACACTTAAAAATGAATTTGACTTTTTACAAATGTTTATAGTTGAACATTATCGTATAAGCTCCTGTTAAAATGATGAAATACGTCCACGTATAAGAATGAAATGTGTCGTTTAGATACAAATGTCTCATGTGAACTTTTGCAAAAAGGTGCTCACTGTTGAACGACACTAATGTGTCGCATTTTTCAATGTTCAAGAATGTCCCATTATGCACTATCATGAATTCATTCTTATAACAGTTTTCGGTCTTTGATTATATTAACTAATAGCTGCGCAGCTATATGTTGTAGTGCTTTTGGATTTTATAAGAGTTTTTGAGATTTTTTGGACGTAAAACATATCGATCCATTTATTAAATTAAAATGTATAAATACGAGGCAAAAATGTAATTATCCTCAATTATAAATATCAATTATGCATTTCAATCGTCGTAACATTCCTCAAAATTGATCAATTAGCATCAGATCCTTTTGATATTTAAAGATTAATTACCAGATTCTCGTAGTTTTTACTATCTTTCTCAAAAAATATTTTAAATATCCGAATATGAAAAACTGCCAATTTTTTCAACAATTGTCTTTACAAATCTAAATTAGACCTTTCAATTGTCGTAACATTCCTTAAAATTGATCAAGAGTTTCCGAATTTTTAATTATTGAAAGATTAATAAAATGATTGTTTTCCCAAATTTTTAGTTTTCTACTATTGGAAAGATTCGTTAACTGATTGGTATTCCTAATTTTTCCATTTTCCATTGTTTTCTTCAAAAACTGTTTTTTAAATATCAAGATATGAAGATTGCATATTGATGCTAGAATTATCAATGAATATATTTGAATTAGACTCTTAAATCGTTCGTAAGATTCCTTAAAAATGGCCATTTAGCATTTGATCTTTTCCGAAAAAAAAAAAAAATTAAATTATTACTTTTGTGAAAGATGTCTTCTATTTGTTTTTCTTCAGCGTTGATCTTATGTATAAAAAATTGAACGTAAAGAGATTTGAAATTTTTGCACCTTTTCTCTAGCTGAAGCAACAAATTACTTAAATTCCTGTATAATTCGCCACGTAATTCATCTTTGGTGTTTTATTAAAAAACCTGTTGCTGAATTTAATAAAACACAATTCACATAGTTGCATCCCCATAGTAAATATTTGCCGTAGTAAGCAACCCATGTATGGTTTCTCTTTAAAAAACATTTGAACTTTCACAATTCAAGTCATTTTGTCATAATCAACAATCACTCGCAATGGATGTTCTTCCACTTCATTGATGCAGCCTAAACACCGAGTTTTCATTATCTTCTGAAGTCCTTTGTGAAACTCATCTAGTTTTTATTTACAGGATATTACATCTATGATCTAGCAACATGTCAAACAGAAAATCAAAATCCAGCAACAACATTGTTTTTTATTCACAGAAGCTCGAATGTAATAAAATGGTCCGCAAACTGGAAGCACACATATAGCGGAATATACGTGAAGTGTATTGTATCTAGTTCATTTTGTTTGTTCTTGAGAATGATGCATGGAACTAAAGTGAAGCTTGCTCGTAAGCCTGAGTCTGGAACTGTATCTCGGCATACTCCGTTCTGTCCCGCCTCGGAGGTGCGTAGTGCCTGCCACCTCTGTTTGGATTCCCATTCCTGTTGTTATGAGGAACTTGACTGGAGAGGTCTAGACTAGCATACACTAAGGAGGAACCATTTTGTCCATCGACGTGACTTGGCTACAAAAAAAAACAATAAATCAATCAATTAAAATAATTTTTCGTACTACTCTGTTATCCCGTCGACCAATTTCGCCAAATTATACAAATCGCCAAACTAATAGTCAAATTGTACATATTGACATAATTTTTATTTTAAATAACGAAAAACCAAATAAATTAGTAGAATATTAATAAAAATATTAATAAAAAGTTGAAATAAAAATCACTTAATGACATTTTAAACACGTGAATCGTGTTTAATGTCATCATCCATTATTGGCATTTAATCTTATAGTTTGGCGATAATTTTTTGGTCGATGGGATAACCTAGTAGTAACTTATTTTTACATGAAAAAAAGCTTTAAAATTTAACTTCAATGTTATACGTGTAAAAGTCTGGAAAGAATATTTAAAAGAGCGGCAAGATAGAAAAATACTTATGTAGAATTAGAATTACATTTACGCATTCATGTTGCCTTTTTCACATGTTTTCTGAAAGATAAAGAATTTATACAGGTTTGTATAAGTTCTTTTGGTAAAAATGAGTTTATACAAATACATATATGAAACGATAATAAAATATGTTACCCATCTTAAAGATTTAATGTATTGTTATATTAATTTCGCCAAATAGAAGTAGATTGTTATGTATATATTTTTATGTGATTAAACAAAGCAATAAATTCAGATTACCTTTTCGTGTATTGATAGGTTTATGTTAGATGATTACTCAAAACAATAAAATCTATGTTTCTTTAAATATGGCGGTTATTGGATTCAGGTGATTAATTTAACAGATTATACTTAAGCTATAGATTTTAATCAAGTTTCCTCATACTTGATAGATATTAGAGATAGAGCATATAAATCAAATTACATCAATATAATAAATGATAAATATGGAAAATATCCTTAATTCTTAAACTAAACTCATGTGCACCACTCAACAGCTTCGTTTTTCAGAGTTTAAATGTGCTGTCATTACGAACATCGCATGATTTAACCATCGTGTGATTAAAAGATGATTTCTCGATACCTCCGAAGTACTGAAGAATGTCCTGTACCACCAAATTGTCATATAAATTCAATGTTCCTGCTGCTCAACTCCTGAATCAAATATTTAAGTACTTTTACTCTTCCACCGATTGGATTTATTTAATAAAATCAAAACTGTGACCGCTAACCCCGTTGATTTGGTCATGTTTTACATACACACACGCACATATACTACATATATTAGCAAACTGTGTGTAAATGAACCGAAATTAGTCATTTTATGTAAGTGAATGTACCCAATACCGCTGGCTCTTGATTTGCTATATAACCAAGGTCACATTGAAACGTAATAGACAAAACTCGTAAAATCCGTCACATATGCTCCAAAGATTGTTAGAAATGAGGAAGCTGACAAATATACAACATTTACCGTTAATAAATCCCTCCAATTAAGGGAATTTTGAGTAATTTTGCCAGGTTTTTTTTTCTGATATTTCCTTTAAAATTTTTATCCACACTTTATTTGTTATTCTACGTCATCCAATAAATGAAAGTTTAATTTTAAATCGTAATTCTTTTAGCATTTTTCAACTTTTGTTTATAAAAACCGGGGTTATTAAATGATTTTTTTTTTTTTTTTTTTTGAAAATATAAAAAAAATACGAATTGTTATGTAAAACATTCTTTATTACCATTTGTTTAGGTACTGTGTAAGGGAAATTTATAACAATCAATTGCACCGTGATTGATCACAGTTCGGTATGCTGCAATTACTTTATAATTGATCCGAAAATGTCTGATAAAATAGGGTTTTAATTTAGATATTACTGTCAATATGTAATCATATGCTACTGGCAACATGTAATCATATAAGTTATTTGCGATTCCATATTCATATTCTGAATTTTTTATAGCATAAAGTTACCAAATATCATGCCAACGTGTTTTAACAAATCTTTCATCATGCTATGCAGAAATCCCACGTAGATTTTTTAAAACTAAAAATTGTAAATAATTATTGTGAGTCAGATACGAAATGGAACAATAGAAGATTACAAGTGGAGTTAAATTAATTTGTTTATTTATACATATCTTAGAATGAAATGCACACATACTAAAAGTTCTTGTCGTTACACTAGAAATTATTAAATGTTATTCACTTTCAAATGTACATAATTCATGTTTCAAACCGATTAACAATGTTTAAAATATTAATATATTCTTCAAAAACTGATACGAGCTGCAATTATTTAAATTTTTACTGACGAAAATGATTTGTAATTTGTTACTGAATGATGTTTTTATATTCGTAAATAATTTATGAAAACCGTTATAAAAATGATATGAATTAATATATATGACCTAATAAAAAAACTAAGATAGTTTTAACAGATAATAAAGATGTATCATTGTTTCTTGTATCGTCTAAAAATATTTTATACCATATGTGGGTGATTTTGTTAGGCATTTCCTTTATCAGATTTTTTAATTGCGTCATTTCACTTTTTCAAATTATCGTAACTCTCGTCATTTCACTATTTCGAATTATCAGAATTCTTTCAATCAATCGAAAATGAATTTAAATTAATTAATACGTGATTTTTTTAATAAATACAAAGTTTGGAAAATGTTTGGTGCAACAAAATAATAATTTTATCTATTCTAATATTTAAATATTAACAAAATGTTTGTGCTAAATAATAATTTGGGTTTTTGATCATGAGTTTCATATGCTCATTAATTTTATTTTATTTTATTACGAAATCATTCAGTAGAAAAACTCAAACTACATATTTTATCTCAAAGTACTCAGACAAATATTTTCTGGACAATTAAAAATCCATTTATCGTTGAAAAATTATATAACAAATTAAATAGTGTAATTAAATAAATAAAATGCTAAATGAATCTTTTAAAAAGGTAAACTTAAAAATTGCACTATACATAAACTACTTAAAAAAATGACAAAAAATATGAATATTTTTTGTCACCATTTTAAGTAGTATATATATTTTGAAATATACAAAATATTAGTCTTCGTTCAATGGTTGCCTGTACATTTCATTTCTGTAAAGGAGGGGAGCGAATCTTTGGAATTATTTAAAAATTTTACTTACCTTTGAAGGAATGATAATAAAATCAAAAAAAGAATATTATCAAAAGCATGTCTTTGAACACAATTTCAAACTTTCTATTTTAAAACACTAGAATAAAAAAAATGTATTTTTTTGCGGTAGAATGCACAAGTCAACAGAGTCAGAAACTAGATGAGCATAAAACATGATATAAAAAAATATACTAACCGACTTCAAAAAAAGAATCAAGCTTGGCGACAATTTGACGCTAACGCATATGAATGCATAGTTTTAATATGCTTATGATTTGAAAACGATTGCAACAATAAAAGATGATTTGCGACAAACCTTTACTTTTTTTTTAATCAAATGCACATTTTTTTATTTAAAAAAATTCTAATCATCAGAATTTAATGAAATTAAAATGAGATCACATGGGTATCTTATACTTTCAAACAAAAAAAGAATTATCAAAATCAGTTCATATTTAGGGAAGTTATGAGTGAACAAGAAATACATACAGGTCGAAATCATAACCTCCTTCTTAAAGTCGGTTAAAAAATATCGTCTTATTTCCACACTTTAACACTAGAACCGCGGAGCGGGTCAATTTGACCCGAATCGATGTTTAATTTCTCGCCGCGCGAAAAGTATTCATTGAAAAAATGTTTGCTTTTCTGACTTTTAATATTTTAAGGTAAACAACAACTTTTCGTATTTAATAGCTAATAACATAAATAATTTTTCATTTATAACTAATTATACCTAGAACCGCGAAGCGGGTCAGTTTGACCCGTAATAAGTTTTTATGCATAAATGATAAAACAGGGATGCATTCTGAAGTAATGTGAAAGTATGTCTGTCTCTCCCCTAATTCCTTTAATAGGCATAAATTGGAAGGGAGAATAGTGATAATTTTCAATCAAGATCTAATATTTCTGATGTGAAGAATGGATGATTGCAGTGGAAAATTACAACAAATATTTAGGAGCAGCATTGAAATTTCTTTTATTCTTCATTTATTGAAAGTATAGATACGATTTCCGATGTCTTAATATTAATGTGAAAGAAAGTTTGGAATAATAGCAACTATTATCTAAAAATGATTGAGATTGCAAAAGGTTGAGGGTGTATATCTGCCTGTAAATGAAGAAAGCTAAATTCTAACGATAAAAATGGAAATGACAACGACTCTTCCTATACACTTAATATTGTGGGATATTTTTCTTCAGAATATAGTTGAAAATTTATCAGTAATGAACGAAAGTTTGTGATAGTTATCATTTTAAAAAATCGGATATAAAAAGGAAGAATTAAGAATTTGAACAAAAGTGACAAAATTTGAATTTTATACTCATGAAAATCTGAAAAAATAAATAAGCAATAACTTGCGCATTCACACATGGAAATAAAGAAGACGAAAAGAAAACTGCAAGTCTAACTATATAATAGGGCTTAACAATAGCGTAGATGAGCAATTATTTTTTTTCAAAATCTGTGACTCTGTGAGTAGGTTTACTCAGTACATGTCTACCAAAACCAGATAAATTCCGTATCATATTATGTTCTAGTTGCTTGCAGATGTTGAGAAAAAAATTACCTTATAGAAATTGTAAAATGTCTACGACGAGAAATAAAAGTTTCTGTAAAAATGTCAAAATCGGAATTGCATGCGGCTATTCTTCTAAGACATTTAGATTTCAGCGTAACTATTTACCAAAGAGAAAAGGGTAAAAATGATTTGTTTCTTAGCAGTCTACATCTAACTGTTGAATTTTTAGATAATCCAAAACAATACTAAATACACTTATGTATACTGATGTATTTAAAGGTACTAAATACACTACAACGCAACTAAATTCAGTGTAACTGTGTGATTTCTCAAATGGCACGAAGTCTGTATATGTCAAGCCTGATTCTGATAGGAGGCCGGTAAACTGCAATTTTGAATATTTTGCATTATACTACTATCAATGCTTGGATTTTATGTTAATCTCTAACCGGAAATATAGTTAGTATGTATCTATTATCTATTAGTATACGTCTTTTTATTCAAGACTTAGTTGAAGACGTACTAGAACAGTTAGTTATTTCTGTGTAAAGAAAAAAAAACTTGTTAATTTGGCATGAAGAAACTAAAAACGATGAAAAACACAAACTAAGCATAAAAGAGTATTTTATCACAATTAAAAAAATGAAAATAAAACTAAAGATGATTATTCAAAATATAATGCACCACACGTTTCTGGTAAATGTGTAAAATCTTTAACTATGTTTATCAAGCAATGCATACAAAAAATTGGATTAGATATAACAATAAAACTAGTAAGTAACTTTGTATTTTTTTTCGATTATTCTTCGTTTTTACATCTAAACTTATTTGAATGCGATAATAAATTTTTTATTGATGTTCATGAAGTCCAAGTTTATTTATGTTTAAAATATATATTCAGTATTTGTCAAGTATATTTTCATCTTACTTCATGAAATGTAGTTTTGAATGATAGTATTTTCTGAAATATATGTAATTTTTGTTGTCTTTTTGAGTAAAATATAATGTAATAGCTAAATACTAAGAAATGTTGATTATTATAAGAAAATATGAAATTTTAACTAACCAAATTAAGTATTTGAGCATATTTATATAACATTTTCCATCTCGGGTCAAATTGACCCGCTCCGCGGTTCTAGGTATACCGAAAGTCCCGCGGTTCTAGTGTTAAATAATATACAGATTACTTGAAGAAATCGCAGATTTCTTAGAAGTTTTACTGTAATATGAAACATTTTGCAGTTTAACTGTACTTTCATTTAAACTGCATAATTCTTGAAGGAATTTACCAGGCATTTGGATAATTTGATTTACTTTTAAAATACCTGCAGCTTTGTTTAAGATATGTGAGAGACATTTTAAAGAATCAATTTACCGTTAAAATATCTATAGAATTTTTGGATAGATTTCAGAAACATTTTGAAGGTACCAATTACATATCTGTAAATGTCTTCAGAGTTTTCGAAGAATTTTTGTCTAATTATCTTTAAAATATATGCAAAAATTTTAAAGACAATTTGATTATAAAACAATCGAAATTTGTCTTAACATATTTTATAGATAATATAATAATGTCTTACATAAAGATAAATCTGAAAAATTTGTAGGAATATAAGGAAATAAAAAAATAGAAACATACTTTGATATTTTCATATAAAGGCCTGTTGTCTGGGGAAGCATTACTGGCATCTCTTTTTCCTCCCGTATACAAGGCATCTGGCGGAATAGCTCCAGGTCTGGGTCTACCGTTTTGGATAAGTTCATTGGACCTTCCACTTTCTGCATCGCTGTTGGAATAAAGCATTAAAATTTTTAAAATGTAAAAAACTTAGAATCAAATAAAATATATCTAGAGTCCGTCTATATGAGAGTGGTGATATACGAAGCTCAATAGATGCCTGCGCGGAAGCATTTGTCAAAACTAAAGCAAACCTTGGCATATTCTGTTTCATATTTTGCCTGGACGAGTCACATTATGTGAATTACACAAGTTAATAAGAATTAGGTGGATAATAATGGTAGTCTCGCAAAGATGCTGAGCGACTCGCTTTTGTCCAGTATCGTAAAACCAATCAAATTTTATTCTCTGTGGCTCATCTCTATTACATACTCCTTATTTTTATCAGGCTGCCTCTTAGATTACTTTCTTAGATTTCAGTAATTTCTAGAAAAAATCTTAAAAATCTAAATTTATCTAATTTTTGAGAGCAAGAAATTAGGTCAATCATCATCAACACAAGGAATATTTTATGTCATCAACTTTAGACACTTTCTTAATTTCGGACAAATTTGAAAAAGTTTGAACTGAAGCTTTATCCGAGTACAATGGCTTGAGTAGACAGTTTTCTTTCAACCGGTCAAAAATTTTAGAAAACAGATTCAATTTTTATACTCTTTCGCAAGCTAATTAATGAAGCAAATTCAATGCAGTTTTTTATACTGTTAAGCACAGTAATACTTGTTAGAATAAATAAAAGAGATTAATGAAAACTATTAAAGTTAATTAAGAAAAAATAATTTAGTTACCTACTTTTTTTTTTTTTTTTTTTTTTTTTTTTTTTTTTGCACGATACATCACTGCGCGCATGATTTCTCAAAAACTACTAAAGATAATGAGTTGAATTTTTTTGTGTGCATTAATATTATACATTTTTCATAAAATGAATTAAAATCTTAGAATTATCTTAAATAATAAAAATTTTAATTTGAAAATATTTGTGAGAAAATTTACAAATTTTCTTTTCTTTAAATTTATTATTAAATAAATATATTTTAAATGCAGATAATTAAAAGATTCTAGTTCATTACATTAAGCAAAGTGCTATCCTTAAATTAAAATCGATTTAAAGTTCCTTAATTAAAATGAACAAGCTATATATCATGCGCGCAGTGACGTATAGTAATTTCGAAAAAGAAAAATAGCAGGTAACTTAATTAAATTTTCCTGATTAATTTAGTTTTTTAGCAATCTATTTTACTTATTGTAACAAGTATTGTTATACATAATAGTAAGAAAAAAATCACTTAATTTTACTTATTAGTTAATTTGTGAAAAAGTACAGAATTTGAATCGTTTTTCTAGCATTTTTGACCAGTTGAACAAGAACTGTCCTCTTAGTACGAAAAATAAGGTTTTCGTCCGAACTTTAAAGGTAAAAACGCAGGCATCCTTAAGCCAACTGAGACTACAAAAATGTAATGGCGGTTGGATTCACAGTTGATGATTTCTGTTTTACAGCTTTAAGTAAGATTATTTTTAAAAAGAATAAAATCTTCTCTATCGCTTTAATGCTTATTAATGCATATTCTTACATTCTGCAATACTTTTGTAATTAACATAACTTTGAAAAAGTTATCTAGTAATATTTTAAATAAAATAATAATAAATTAATAGGTCTAGTGTTAATAGCTCTTCTGATACATTTAATTTACTTCCAAGGCACTCTGAATACTAATTTTTTAATGCAATAGTATATTATACTAATGAAGTTTTTTCAATAATTTTTGAAAGATGTTTAAGTCCTTTTTAGCAAATATAAGATTTTTTTCTTAAGTTATTATTTAAATTACTCCACATGACTTATTTTATTATGTGATATCATCTGATCAAAAAATATCAAGGATAAAATATTATTAAGATAAATGATCAAGGATAAATCATCAAGGATAAAATATTATTTAGAATTTTAAGAAACATACAGAATAGTTTATGGAGACTTTAATTCAATGACAATTATTTAATGGAAACATTATCTTCAAACAGGAGAATAAAATCAATGTATTAGACTTATTTCCGTCTCAGTATGTATATTTTTACTCGGTTTTTTCCGTGCAGATGATTAAATATCTATGTTTAAAAGAGCAAAACATTATAAAGGGTTACTATAAAAGAATCATTCACGTTCAGAATCCGAGTTATTCAAAGGTATTACAGAGCTGCCAACTTCTACGCCTATTTAAATCATATAAACGTGTTTGGAACCACAAAAATGTTTTAGTAAAATGTATGTCAAATATATTCAATGTTATGCATTACAGCACATATTGTGAATCATTTACTACAATTTCTGTTTCTAACATGATTATTTGACTCTAAATAGGCGTAGTAGTTGGCAGCCATGGTATTATACTCAATATATATATATATTATACTCAACATGGCATATAAATGAAAACAAGTACCAAATATCCAAGTTTTATGCTCACTCTATAAATGTTCTATGTTTGCCCCGTTAGCCTTAACATAAGCAATCTTTGTTCTTGAATTGGAGATACCACCACAAAATACTTTATTTACAAAGCGGTTCTTATCCTCACTGCCGTCTGAAAGATCGTTGCAGCTACGATCATCGACATGAAATACATCATTACATACATTATCTCATCTCGATGGCTACGATAGACAAACACTTCGAATGTTCTAGAACACAGAAATTGTTTTTCTCGCTTTGCCTGCATTTCCAAAGAGACAGAACTGAACTCGTTACAAATACTAAACTAGAGTTGCCACATTACCGGCATTTCAAACTTGAACTAGCGCTTTCTCGCCATCTGGTGTACAAATTTGGATATTTTGTGATTATTTTCATACATCATCAGATTTGTTAATATAATACTTTTAAATAAATCAATTTTTTAAAGTGACTGATTCTTTTTTGTAACCCAATATTTCATTTTCATATATTATTTCGGGGATTTAAAAACTTCATCATTTGTTGCTGCAATTTGCTTTTTAGGAAGAAGATTTTAACAGAAATCCGAACTGACCTAAGTAGTGTAATATAATTTAATACATTAAAACATTTTATCACACAAAGACATATAATAGTAAAATTCTAAAATACACTGTTGAAAATCTGGTCCTAATTTGAACCAAATTTTGGGGCTTAATAGTTGCCACTGTGAAATGGTGAAATACTGACCCAATATTTGGAGCTCCTATTGAAACATAGTTCAAATATTTGGAGTGATGTTGAAGAAAGAAGCTCCAAAATTTGGTACAAGATTTCTCCATATATTCCCCTAATAGCATGCATGGTCATAGTGAAGTCACAGTGACGTCACTGAGAGTCACTTTGGTCACATCACATCTGTGACCAAAATGCCACCACTCAGTGACGTCACATTGTGACTAAGATGGGACTTTCTTAGAAATCTTTAGAAAATTATAAATATCCTTCAAAACGTGTTATTTAATTTAAAAAACATGTTTCTGGCAATTTAAATATCGTCGCTTTTGTCACAGTTTCTTCACAATGTTAATGTCAAATTAGTCACAAATGACACATTTTTCACAAATTTGTCACATTGTGACCACTTTGTGAAACGTCACAAAAGAGCTCTAAAACGACCATAACGACTTCACATTTTAGTCACTGTGACTTCACATCGAAGTCACGTGACGTCACATCGACAATCGATGGTCACAAAGTCACAAAGTGACTTCACAACGACATTGCAGCGACGTCTCCATGCTTTACGGGCGGTGGTAGCTAATGAGAACCAAAATTAGGTTCAAACTAGAGCAAAATTTTTAACAGTGCACACGAATTATTTAATGTTTTAAATTTTACATCACTATTAGTATATATCAAATTTATTAAATATTCAAATGAGTTTATTACATATTTTTCTGAGGTCAGATAAATGTTTAATTAATTTTTTTAGAATTTGTATTTTCAGCTTAAGTATTTGAATGTTTTATAATTTTTTTTTTATAACAAGAAAAATAGTAACAAAAAAACAAGTACCTACTTAATTTATTCTAAGAATTAACGTTAAATATTTTAGATGATAAACAATCTTCTTTATTAATAATGCTTATTCTAAATATCATTATAGAGTATGGTGCACATCCAATTTATAATTAAAATCTAAAAATTTTATGACAATCTCATTAAATGAATAAACACGAAAAGTTTTAAATTAAGATACATTACATACACTATTAGCATTTTTTAAATATTCATATAATTAGCAAGATGTTTATTCACCGGAGATATAATTAACGTGGTATAAATGAATTCTGAATCTTTTTATAATTAAGAAAATATGTTTAAATAACTCTTTAAAATAAGTTTGATGGGAATGGGAAATATTACCTTTCACTATTTTCAGGTTTAAATCCTTTTCCTGGAAAATAAAATAAGCTTTATTAAAGATAGGATAACTATATTAATAAGCATATTAAATTAATTATAACATCTATTTATGATTGGAGAAATAAATTCTATAAAAGATCAGTATCATAATATCTTTAAAATATAAAAGTAATAAATAAAACACATTTATGATGAAATATACAATATAGATCAGAGACTGAAATGCATAAATATGCTTGCTTGTTATATTACATGCACATGTGTTTGCTCATTTTTCTATTTATTAATAAAACTCCGTAATACATGCAAACAAAGTGCAGTTTATCTTTTATGCTTAAATTTGCAAAAATAATTAAAAAAAAGAAACTGCATTAATGATATTTTTGTTTTGTATTTTCTGATACATTATACGATAGAGATGTCAATAAAATCTATTGACAATACATATTTTTATTGCAATAATTGTAAACTGTTTATTTAATGTAATATTTTTATGTAAATGTGTAACAATTTAAAACTGTTTTGATTTATTTAATGATTGTAAATTACGTGAAATATTAATCTAACATATTTTAAATTCTTTTAATTGTAACCTTTTAATAATTTTCTGATATTGCTTTTAGATTTCGGTCTATAATCAGAATGTATGTATATTTTCATAATCAAAGCTTCAAACTATGCCGCAGCTTGCAAAAAAAAAAATTTAAAAGAGACAAATCAAAAATTCCAATTCAGAACTTCAAATAAATGGCCAAATGTTTTTTTTACTTACTGCGTAGTTAAAATTATAGGTGAAGATATATTTGACTCAATTGAGAAAACTTATATTATATAGGAATACAAGAAGAAACCATGTATAAATTTAGTGCTAAAATATCGTCGAATATTTATGGTAGGCGCATACGAAAACTGATCTTTAAAATATTTTTTGAATTGTATTTTTTTATGTTTTGTTCAAGGTTTAAGAAAATTTAAGGAGTGACAATTTTATTTTTAATATGAAAGAATGCAAAGCATTATCGTTTTAGCATATAGTGATGAATTTTTTCTACTATTAAATAAATTGAAAGCTTGAAAACTTAAATTACATTATTTCTTATACATATTATGAAATATTTTTATTACTATGTATTATGCGCCACGATATTACTTATATTAGTGTAGAACTGTAAGACAAATTCACATTTTCAAGATTAATATACAGTGTTAGCATAAATTATTAAGCGAGTTTTAAAATTTCATAAAACAAAAACAAATCAATGTAGCAAGCGCTACTGTTTCAAATGCGAAAGCGATTTTAACAGCTATTTTTTCGACCACAAGTCTATTTTCAGTAACACGGTTCACCGCTATATTAAGGTACCATTGTTAAAGTGTTTGTGTACCAGTTAATTAACTTTACGGTCACCCAACACAACACTTCTAGATTTTTTTTCCTTTGGGGATTTGCCGAAAACTGGGTGTTTGCAACCAATGTTTGCAGTATTGATAAATTAAAACAACGAATCACTGAGGTTAGTGGAATAATAACGGCTAAGATGCTCCGCAACTTCTGGTGTGAAATTAAATTATGAAGCTCAAGTACAACTTCTTAAATGAGAAAAATAAAACTCTTTAAAGTATGATTATAAATAAAATATTAAGCAGATTTATCAATAGTTGGGTTTTGTTTTATAGAACGTTGAAATGCGCTCAATAATTTATGTTCACCCTGCATAGTGTGATTCATGAAGATCAAAATAATAGACTATTTCCTTAAATATTGACTTTAGATCCTTACTTTCCAAATGCAACATTTTGTAAAAAAAGTTGCCAAAATATGATGACATAACGTGCAACTTCAGGGTGGTAAATTTGAAAAAATACGGAAATTTATTTTTTACAGCACCCGAATACTACAATTTTCAGTTAGGAATATTTCCCTCATACATTCCTGAATTAAACACAAAAAAATTTATGTCGAAATCTTCAAATCTCACACGTATATTAAAATCCAAAACTCATGACTTACACCCCTTAACCGTGTCTCTGAATGACAAGTTATTGACATATTTGAATGCACAAGATAGGGATCTTTTACCAATTGTGCATTATGGAAAGTCAATTAGTGCCTCTCTTTTGGACATAAAATGGCAGCGTATAGATATTTCGTTTAACCTGATTTCAAAGTACGCTGGAGGTTTGCATTTGAGATTTCCAAAAAGTCCAGGATCAGACACACCCATATGAAAAAAAAAAATCGGTCCTGCCTATAAAGTTTAAATCTCAACCCCAGCCGTTCTCGGGCTGAATAAATTTAAAAGGCACGCTTACTTCAAGCAATTTTTGACTTATTTAATTCCAAATTGGACATAAACAATGCATCTAGGGCTTCTCATAAAAATAATTTTCATGCAAGACATCATTTCATTCTAAATAGAAGATATTCTACTTGCTTTGTAATTGGCTTTTTGCCTATATCTCGATTACTTTTGAAATAGAAAATTAAACGGATATATTTCTTCTTAAGTTATAATGCTCTAAATGTTCTGGTCTTGTAGTTCACAGGTCGTTAATCTTTTGAACCACACACAGCACTATATTTATAATATAAAATCTCGTAGACCGCTAATACGATTTTTATTTACAACATAAATTAATTTCTATAATAAACTTCTATTTTAATTATTTAAAATACATCTATATCATATCAGAAATAGATAGCTGAAAAAGGCATATGTGATACCATTAGTTTTGTTTTTGATGCAATCAAGTCAAAAAGACAAAGATTTTCATTGAATCATGAATACCAACAATATTATTTTCTCTAATAAACAATATTGATAATCAGAAAATTAGAAGTCTTTTTTACAATGCTTAAATCTCTTGATGACAATATGATACATGTTTTCTGTTTAGGTATAATGGATTGAATGGAAGTTAAGACATAATTTATTTTAAACTAAAAATGTTAACATACAAAATTATCCCTTTAAAAACAATTAGCATATATATATGTGTATGTGTGTGTGTCTGTGTGTATTAACAGAATGAATGCGTAAATGCAATTTAAAGTTTTAATAATAAGCATATAACAAATTACTTAGAAAATGTGTTGACTTCGAACAATGTGAAATGCTTCACCTCACTATACAGTTCATATAGAAAAGTGCAATAAATGGAACTAAATAATTTAATTATTTTTGGCAATTTATGAATAGTTACAGATAAATAATTAAAGATAGATTATTAAATAATTAAAGATGATTTCACAATGTAAAAAAGAAACAAATTAAAAAAGGATAGAGAAACTCAGTTTCTTTAGAACACTTTCGAAAAATATTTTAACTTACGATGTTCTGCAAATCAGCAAAAAAGACTACCACAAAGTAAAGATAAAAAAAAAACTGACGCATATTATGTTATAGAGTTTTATTTTTTACTTTTTTTAATAATTAGAACTTTAATACAGAAATCAGGAACTGTCGAATTTAATACACTAAAATAAATTTTTCAGAAAACGAATTCCTGCTTGTTTTATTTCAGTGACTAACAACAATGATCTGTTCACTTCTTTTAAAATATTTTACTTTATATTCTCTTTAAATAAAAATTATTTTATCAAACAACTCTGTTGTTTGATTTACATTAAGGAAAGATTTAATTATTTTCAAATGTCTGAAAGATTTGAATACAAATTGTGTACTACAAAAAATTAAAAAATTAAATTAACCACCAGTGAAGCGAAAGGAAACAAAACACTTGTCTTGAAAGACAATGACCAACAGTTCAGTTGTGATCTTTTGTTCGATATAAGGTGTTAAAACAAATTTAAGCAAATAAATAAAATGATAAATAGTATTAAATTTATTAGAAACAGAACAAATTCTGTCAAACAGTGTGTAAAATATTTTGATACAAAGTATTACAGTTTTGAAAAGAGAGGACAAAATAATTACAAAAGAATAGACAAGAATTACAATAAGAAATTTAAAAAGAGTTAAATTATTGAGGCAATGCGCCCAAAACGAAAAATAAAAAAAATAATTCAAAACGAAAATATTAAATACAATGTACGATAAGCGAAGTAGTTTTGTTACATTGTTAACAGGAACATATAAGTATCTTTAAAAAATTTCTAAGACTTGAACAGAAGGTTAACATTATTTTAAAAGGTAAATGTAAAAAATATATTATTCTAAATATATATTAACTAAAGCGATAAATCATGATTATGGTATTCATAATTAAAGGAATCTTTTTTAAAGTTTTCTACAGACGAAACTATTATATAGAACGTTGTGAAATTTTGTGGAGTACATAATTTAAATATTGAAATTTCTTTAAATGAAAAAAAAAATAAATTTTGTCTTCTGAGGGCGCTCTTTAACGAATTACACATTAAGCATACATTTACATTAGTTTACAAATTTTATAACAATCAAACATATTTCACATAAGGGTCATTAATTGTAATGTAATCTAAAAGCACAAGATAGCTTGTTCCACTATTGAGAGTAGTCTATTCTAGGAAATGCTGAGAATATGTCCTGAAATATTGTTTTTAAGATCAGTTATAGTTAATAAACAAAATTTCTCAACTACCATAAGCATATACTAAATTTTCGTATGTGTAATTCATTTAACAGCCCTCTCTAGGGCAAAAGTTTGAATAAATCTTTAATTTTCTTTTTTACGTAAATAAATATCTCCCTTTTTATTAAACATTTTACAAAATTTCGCAAATTTGTGAACAATAGTTTCGTCATTAGTCAATTTTAAAGTGATCAAATACTCGATCAAATTTAATTTTTAGGCACTGGTGAGTAATTACACGTCTATATGCCATAATTTTATACACATAGATATCCGCAAATGTTATGAAACAGCTTTATAAGAAGATAGTGCTCTTTCGCATTAAAGCAAAATATTCTGAAAGGCTTGAAACAAGTTCAGACTAAGAAGAAATATTTAAAGAAAGCAGGAAGTTACTAACGATTGAGACTCTGAAAATAAGTTTCCCCTGACGTCTGTAGAAAGAGGAGTGCAAGAAAAACAACATATAATGAAACATTAAAGATAAGACGTAACTTTACTTTTCTCCATAAGTTCTAAGTGAATTGAGGCATTTGCCATACCACAATACAAGCTTCAGAAACACCTCTAGAGTAAAATCAGGACTTTGCATACGAAAGAGGCGTTGAACCACTTGTGTCATTTCGGCATTATTTATTTACTAGTAGTCGAGAATTGCTTTAGTCTATACCCTCATAGCATGCATGGTCACAGTGACGTCACAATGACGTCATTGTGAGTCACTTTCGTCACATCACATCTGTGACCAAAATGCCACTACTCTGTGACGTCACAATATGACTGCGATGTGACTTTCTTAAAAATCTTTAGAAAATTACAAATATTCTTTAAAACATCTTATTTACTTTTAAAAACGTGTTCCTGGCAATTTATATATCGTCGCTTTTGTCACAGTTTTGTAAAAAAATTAATGTCAATGTAGTCACAAAGGACACATTTTTTACAAATTTGTCACACCGTGACTTCACAAGGTGGTCACAATGTGACATCACAAACGAGCTCTAAAACGGCCATAACGACATCACCTTTCAGTCACTGTGACTTCACATCGACAATCGTTGGTCACAAAGTCGCAATGTGACTTCACAACGACGTCACAGTGACGTCACCATGCTTTACGGGTAGTGACCGTGCACGCCCGTCCACACCTTGGTCTGTCGAACATTTATTGATTCCTCCTCTCTGTGGAAGTTTATGGGCCAGATGTGATGTCGAAACAAAAAAGTGCGGAGATAGTGCCACTAATTCAGCAAAGGGCATCCTCAATTGTTGGACAGACCGAGACCTGGCCGGACTTGCACGGCCACTATTGACGAAAGTAATGCTTGACTACAACTTTAGAAGCAATGCCGAACACAAGCCGAAATCACACAACGTTTTTTCGATGTAAAGCCTTGATTTTTTTCCTGAAGTTCTTTTTGAAACTCATAAACTGGTATGGAAAATGTTTCAACTTATTCGGCACTATGTAGGAAATTAAATTAACGTCTTATCTTTAATGTTTCATTTTATGTTTTGTCTTTCTTATGCACCTACCTCTGTCCACAGTCGCCAGGGGAAACTTATTGGCAGACTCTCCCTCGTAAATTCTTTTTTTTTCATTCATTTAAAAAAATCATGCATTTCTTAAGATTACGCGAAAACTTTTCAGCTCTGAATTTAATTTAATCACTTTAGAATTTTGTTTTGGTTACATCTGTATGAATACAAAACTCCGAATGCGAATACGGCTTATCTATTAGGTCAACCTGTGATTACAAAATATCCAGATTACAAAAACTCTTCTACCAATAAATTTTAATAGAAATTTTCGTGTTATATATACGTTAGTTTAGAAAAAAAAAATTACTATTATGAATAACACAAAAATGTCTATTCTTTATTTTATTGGTGTAAGTTGCTCCGTTGGTACGTTAGCCCTTTTGTAGTCACAAGTTTTATATTTGATGGTTTGGTACCAATTCTACAATGCATTATTTGTTTTTCCCTTTTTTCTCCTATCCAAAAACTGTGTAATGATTTTATATTGAACAAGAAAAAAAAATTCAACTTTTAGCCATGATTTAGGAGAAAATTAAAGTTTTTCAACTGGCTGCGTTATAATCTAAAGAATATATATCGTTAAATTAAAATTGTACTAAATGGTAGCTTGCAATGCTACACTATGCATCTTATTAATTAATAAATAAATTAATTAATAAGGGTTAATTTACTGCGGTTTACTGTTCAGTTACTTTAATGAATATATATGATTTTTTTTCTTTTTTTTTTTTTAATCTTCAATATGTTTGTGTGAATCAGAGTGTTTTTGTAAATGAAATATTTGAAATGAAGTTGTAAATGAAAGAAATGTCGCCATAACACTGCCAAAATTATTTAAAAACAAGCAATGAAAGTAGATAAAAACTTTTTTATGGAAGATTACGAAAAATTTATGTTTCACACTTATATTTATAAATACATTTGCTGTATGAAAAATACTATTGTATCGGATTGACAGTTATTTAAATCATTATATTTCACACCATTCAAATAATTATATTTCCTAATTGGAGATACATAATAAAAAAAATATTTCACATCATTTAAAATAAACAGAAGCAAAACGAAAAATTTCTGAAGTCACTTTCTGAAACAATAATGGGGAGAAACTAATGTAACATTCGATATTTCAAAAGTCATTAAAGAAAAATATTAAAAAGAAATGTTAATATGGAAGAGTAAGATATAATTTTCATATTACAATAAATTGTTATGTTCAAGTATTAAATATAAATACAAGATGGTTCTATAGAAACATGTGTAGAAACAATAACCGAATACAGCGTGCCAAGATACTTTTTCCAGGAAACGAATTAATTCATGTTTTATTTCAGCGACTAACATAAGGGCAGTTTTCAAAATGTAAACACATTATACACATCATAACTTTAAGCATTTCAATAAACAAATTTAATCATCATTGACATTATTTTTTTTTTTCACTGAGTTTTTCCTTCTGTCCAGAGACAAAAATTGATATAGTTAATTGTTAAAGTTTTGTATAAATGCCTTAAAATTTTATTATTTTGGGTTAAAGTGGCCAATTTCGGACATTCATAACGTTAACTGCTCCAATGTACTAAGCAAAAAAAACTTTAACTTGTTTCCAGGAGATTCTAATGATGAACAACGAATGTATAAAGAAAATGGATGATTGTTTGATAATTTTCTTAACAAATCGGAGTATCGATTTATTGCTTTTTGAAGTTACTTTTCTAGAAAGAATTTTTCTACATTTTCAAATGTCCAAATGTAACGATCTAAACAAAACTGCTATTTTCACGCAAAACACATTAAGTAAGTACTTTAAACTCTTTTATCTATCTTTAAAACCCTTTCTGTTTAATTTCAAATATCTGTATGTGTTTTTGTAACAATGTTTTGCAATAAATGCACTTTTATTAAATAAGAAACTGGAATAGCCGAAATGCGTAACGATCTAAACGCCGATTTTTTTTCCGTAAATTTATTTTTAAAGATGATTTGATGTCCTGAAACGTATATAAGATATTTATTATAATGTTTTATCATAAATTATTAGGTGTTTTGTGTAAATAAAACGTATTTAATACCTGTAATAATATCATTTTATTTAGAAGCACGCTCAACTTTCACGTGTAGATTGATTAATTAAATGCTTTAATAATTAGTTTTCCAGAATAATTGTTGTCTTTTAATGTTGTATATAAATTTATAGGCTTATATACTGTATTGTAAAAAAATTGGCCCTAAATTTCAAAATTTGAAAAATCACTAATAGTTAAAGTTTAATATTCCCACCTTTTGAGAATTTCCCATAAATGAACTGTACATCCATTTTCAATTATGTGTAAATAACTATTATTTTATCAAACAATGCTTTTGTTACAATTGCATTAATAGAAAATTTAATTATTTCGAATCTTTGAAATATTTGAAAGAGAAAGCGTACTACAAAAGAACTTTAAAAAATCATTAGTCAACAATGAAATGTAAGGAAACAAAACACTTGTCTTGATACACAATGGCCGACAGTTCAACTGAGTTCATTTGTTGGATATCAGGTGTAAAAGCAAACTTTAAAGAAAAGAAACAAAAGATAAGTAGAATTAAACGTATTTCAAACATTCCAAATACTGTCAGACATTTTATAAAATACTTTGAAACAAAGTATAACATGTGTGAAAAGAAAACGTGAAAAGAATAAAAAAGAGTAAAATTATAATAGGGATTAAAAAAGATTGAGTTTGTCAAGAGAAACCGGTGAAAGGAAATAAAGAACAGATAATAGTTTTAAAAAGGAAAATGGAAAACATAACATACGATGAATCAGATAGATTTCGTGTATTGTTAATAAAAACATAACAAAAGTCTTTATTTTGAAAAAAAACATTGAAGAGAAGGTTAAGGTTTGAAAAAATAAGAGAAAGTAATAAAATTCTAAAATTCATGAAACGAAGTCAGAATTTATCATCGGAAGAAAAAAGATACTGTGTTAGTGTTTGGAAGGGTCAATCTATTTTCAACATCATTTTTATTTTGATAAAATTGAATTTTAATGAAACATAAAAAAAATTAATTAATGTTTCTTATAACTTAATTCAAAAATAAAAAAATCGAAAACGTCATTAAAAAACATTCATTTAGAGTTCGTACGCTTCAAGGAATTTCGATGACTTTTTACGAGAATTTTTGCAAAATAATATTTGGATTATTTCAAATGAAAATTAAATTTCGAAATGCATAAGAGGCACAAATGTTAATCTAGTGAAAAAGTTTCCATGCCCGGACGCATTTTCAGAAAGAATCACGTTTTGAGCACCAGCCTTGGCGAGTTGGCGAAAGCGAGAATGTACAGCTAGCTGCATCGCCAAACACACAATAAACTAAGTTCAAATGTGTCATAAAACATATGATTAACAGAATTATATTTATTACAAGTGAATCTTTACTAATGCTTTTAATTAACTTCACAATTTCTTCGAACATAGCGAGTTAAGGAAATAATATTTTAGAATTGGGGAAAAAAATCCTATGTTCAGATGTTTAATCTGATGCATTTTAATTTGAAAAAGCTCTTTGTTTTAAACTATGTTTTAATAGAAAACAACGGTGAATAACATTTCCTAATATTACAGTCTTTGCTTGATAACATTTACGGAAAAACAAATGAACAATAAGCGCGATCTCTTTGTAGAAGGAATGGCTGCTATTCGCTAGGCGTAGAAAGGCGTAGAAAGGGTGCATAGCATTGACTTCATCTCCGTGCCAATCGTTGTTCTGGCGATAAGGTGTTCAAAACGTGATTCTTTCTGAAAATGCTGCCCGGACTTGAAACTGGGTCATCAAATATAGCGCATTGACATTCTAACGAATTAATCTCATGAAACTATACCCACTCTCCAACTTCTCCCTAACATTTTGACAAGGCTACAAATGCAGCACAAGTTGGAAATATTTTTCATGAGCCAGAAATGTGGGGCAAACGAGAAACTCAAATAAATCCAGCATCGATTAAATATATTAATCCTAGGGAATTTTTCTGGAAAAAAAATCCATTTTCTTTTCTTTTGAAAAATTTTCAAGTATTCATAATATTTCGGTTATTTATAGAAAAAGAAATTCTCTCTTCAAACATATCCATCAAAACTTTGCAAATTTTCTGGTAGTAAAATATCTGAAATCTACCGGGTCTTCTGATAAGTAAGAACCCTGTTAACCTCGTTAAGATAACGCGTTTTGCCTTTAAAACAAAATAATGTGAACGGCACAATAAAAGTATGTTATTTTACTTTTTAAAAAGTGTCAGATATAAAATGGAATTCATAAAGTGTTTGTGGTTTTTGTTTATTTTTACGGCCAAATATCTAAGAGAGGAATATGAGCTGAAGAAGGAGGATTGGAGATTTCAATCTTTGAAGATGTTTCTAATTGATCTTAACAAATATTTGCGGAAATTTTCATAGAAAAATATGGAAATTTTTGAATAGTAAAGCCGACTGACGTGGCTTATGGTGGAACTCAGCATCTGCCGTTTACAGCCAGCTTTAAGAGTATAAGATATGTAAGTTTTGTAAGTGTATCTATGTAAGTGTCAGTATCTATTAAAGTCCACACTAGTCAAGCGGGTAAACCGTGGGGTTATTTCGAATGCACTTTTCCCTCCATACCAAAATACGTCGGGTGTCATACTCCAGACTGAATCGGGATCTGAATCTTGTCTCCAGTCATGTTGCTCCTATCTCAATGTTCAGCAGTCCATCTTTTTCTAGCCTCACGGTAGCTTGAGGTCAATGGAATGCAGACCATTGGTTTACGTGCATAAACATCTTTATGATGAAGCTTGCTACGTACTGTTTGGCTAGACTCTATTCGACCTGCTGCCAAGAGCAACTGTCTTTGCACCTGGGTAGCACTGCCTCTTCTGTTTCGACGAGCTGTTGACAGTATATACTGATAATCAGTTGCTATAGTGATGCGTGGCCAACCTTGTTCTGGTCGTAGTCTATCATTCCCTTTTTCTTGGAATCGATTCCACAGCCTTGTAACGACACTTCAGACGACTCCAATAGCGTCCACTACACTGCGTTGTGTTTTCCCGGATTTAAGTCTGCGTATAATACGCGATTCTCGTAAATCGCGTTATTGAAACATTTTCAAGTCACCCTTTCTAAAAAACAATACATCAAAAACATTCCAATTCGGATCTTATGTTCTTTTTTGTGGTTTTTGACGTCAAGAACTTTGATTTGCTTATGGAGTTTCCTCTGTTTCCTGCTATGCTTAAAAATTTAATAAATTATTTATTTTATGTTACTTATCGATGTGTAACTTCATTTTTATGTAACTTCTATCTATCTATTTATTGTGTAACTTCATTAAAATCATGTGCTCCTATAATTGTTTTCAGCAGTGTATATATGCAAAAAACAAGTATTTTATTGCAGTATATGCTTTACATAAAAATGATTATGATTGTTTCATTAAAGATTACATTGTTTTTTGCTAAAACCGACCAGATTTTGAGAAAAGCAAGCGCAATTTTCTTCTAATCCTGATATCTAATGAGAACTGCGAGTTTAAAAATCTTCAGTTATATTTATAGATGCTTTAAGCTGTGATGTTGAGTCGTCATGGAGTTTTGTTTGGATTCCGACACAAAAAAAAAACGATTGTTAAGTTTAATTTCTTATTTAATGTAAGTCGTACATTTTTTTTCACTCTTATATAGTGTTAAAACACTCAGCTGTAAGATATAGCTGTAAATTAGATCTATAATATACAAAAGAAATAGAAAGTAGAACTTAGCAACCATTTGTTTTGGAGTAAGTCCCCCCCGCTCCCACCAACAAAAATGTCATGATTGATGTCACACTGATAACGTCTATTGTATAGAATAACAAGTTATCATGGATGTATTAAGTTATAATTAATTAAAGGTTCGATTACTTCGATTTATAAATTAAAAGAAAAACTATTTAGCTTTTAAAGTCAAATACTCAAAACTCTTCACGAATAGAGAATAATCTTAATCGATTTCTTTTTTCATTTAAAGCGAATACAATGTTTCTGAACCTAAGTTATTTCATTTATTCAGTAATTTGTATCAGTTAGTGTTCATTTACTTTTTAAGTTCTTCGGGATCTTCTTTTTTATCACATTCTTTAAAAATCAGATTGTGATTTTTGAAACTCTCTAAGGGTTTGGCACGTAATATTCCGTTCAGTGAGCTCCAAATTTCACTGCAATATAAGCAATATTTTATGTAGTATAATTCAAGAGATTCAAAGAATTTTCAATGCATTGAAGTATAATTAATGTTATCCATGATTCATATCTGTAATTAAGTTTTATTGTTATATAATGTTGAAACAATCATAGTTTCTTAGCATTTAAAATAAAATACCGAGAAAACAACATTACAATTTTACCCTTTTGCAAGACCGCCAGAGGATTAAATGTGGAATTTTTCAAATAAACTGTGAACTATACCTGTTAATGGCTCTTTTGATCAATTTCCTAAATTTATACTTTTATATGTTTGTGTTCTTACAGGATGTTTTTCGTCCGCTTTCATAGTTGTAAAAAATTGCCGAATAACTGCACGAAACGACAGTAAATATCTACGATTAGGTTTCAGTTGAAAAAGACTTGTGGAGAACTATTTTATTTCCCTTAAGTATACTAGATATGTGGTAGTCACGAAAGGTGCAATTACGTGATGGGGCAGTATATTTTCAGACAAAAACGAATTAGAAAACATTTGGAAATGAGTATGGAATTATGACGAAGAAAAAACTTGGTATGATATTTTTCTTTAAACGGAGTACATACAAAGGAAAACGTTTATTTTTAATTTTAATTGTGATTCATAAATTGTACAGGATTAAAAAAAAGAAAATATCGGCCTTACACAAGCATTAAATCTGCCATAAATCATGTTGTGAAAATACGACTGGTATCGATCGATGCGTAATAATACGTGGGGGGGAACTGGGGCACATTGACACAGTTTTTTTCTAGGATTTTTTTGGTGTTCAGAAAATAGAAATTTCAAGTTATTTTTCCATGTGGTGTCAGCAAAACTTGTGTTGTGTTTTATAAAAATATGCAATTGTTGTTTTATATAATATTTTCATGTAATTTAAGAGAAAAAAGTCATTTGTATCAGTGTGGCCAATCCCCAGGGTAGATTGATACACTCATTGGGCACTTTGATACGTTTGGGATAAATGCAGAGAAAATAACACCAATACATATTTTTCATAGAAAATTAGTTACTAAACCATTCTATATTTATTTATAGAAATTCAAATCACCCTCAATTTATTTGTAAGTAATATTAAAGCAATCAAAGTTAAATGAATAATGATTCTATGTTCTGGCTATTCCTTGTCTGATTGTTGGCGGTGGTAACTTAGTTCTAAGTGTTAATTCAATCCCAGCATTATCTTCTTTTTTAGGAAAGATGAAAAAATTAACAGGTTTTCTGCTTATAAATCGGTTTATAAACAGAAAATAAATTATAATTATATTAAAATTTCTGTTTATAATATAATTATCTTTTGCTGTTCTGTAGCTTGTTTCTCTTACCTAACATTTCTCATCTCGAAAATGCTTTTTTCTTTGAAAAATCTATATAAATTCGAGATTTGACAGTCTAGTATTTTTTTTTTTTGTTAGTTCGACTAACATTAGATGTTGGATAAATTCGTATGTCTTCTGTTTGCAAAAATACTATAAAATGTTCTAATATAAAGAAATTAGAGCTATTTCACTTCAATAAAATGTAATATTAGAAATTTTTGGCAAAAAATGGTTGGATTAAGGTGTGTATGATAAAAAATAGTAAAAGGTAGCGAAAAAATGAACTAGAAAAGGATTTATGTTGCATCAATGTACCCCGACATAGACTGTATCAATGTGCCGCATACAGCCATTTTGAATAAAATAAGTCTCAAATCCAACACTTCATAATTTACATAACAATAAAGAATGAGGAACTGATAAAGAGTAGCTTTACTTGCCAGGGAGAATATTCTTTTCGGTTGAAAATGCTGGAACAGTTGTACAATATCATTTCTATTGTACAACTGAAATTTACTTTTCACCTACAAAAACAATAAATCACCCGTCCCATTTCAACAAACTACTGGATCATTGCAAGACTTTCTGTATGTAGCTTCTGTACACTAGCTTCATCTTTTGGAGATGTTGTGAAACTTCATATAATGACCCTGTGAGTAGTAAAGGGGGTGTATCAATGTGCCCCAGCTCCCCCTACTAATTAATGATATGCTGAAATGCTTATTAGATGGGCGTGTACATATAGAAATTGTATCAAATTTGATCATTACCAAAATTAATGTCTTATTTTGATATCAGATTTAGATTATTCGGTAAATTTTATTTATTTTTTATTTTTTATATTTTTAGGTAGATTGCATAAGAAATCTCAAGTTTTAAATACATGTTTTTTTTTTTCGTTTAGTGCGAATGAAATGTTACTTCACGTAAATATTTATTTAATTTACTATACAATTTATATCACTCAGACTTCATGCACTTTTTGCGCTAGGTTGGGAACGTTCAATTTTTTATCCCTTTCTTCCAATATCAGATTACATATTTTTTAAAATAAAAGGTTAGAACTGAGATTAAATATAGAGTTTTCAAAAAATAAATAAATAAATAAATAAATAAACTATAAATTATTCCTGTCAATGGCCCTTTTAATCATTTTCCTAAAAAATATATTTTTATATATTTGTGTCCTACAGAATGCTGGTCTTCCACTTTCAGAGTTATAAAAAATTGTCCAATAGCTGCACGAAACGACAGTAAACATCTTCGATTAGTTTTTACTTGAAAAAGACTTGTAGAGAACGTATTTTATTTCCCGGCAGTCACGAAAGATACAATTAAGTGATGGAGCACTATATTTCCAGACAAATGCGAATTAGAAAATATTTGGGAATGAGTATGGAATTATGACGAAGAAAAAACTTCGTAAGATAATTATTTTAAACAGAGTACATAAAAAAGAAAACGTTTATGTTTAATTTTAATAATGATTCATAAATTGTACAGACTAAAAAAAAAAAGATATCCACCTTACATGTGCATTAAATCTGCCGCAAATCATTATGAGAAAATACGACAGGTATCGACCGATTCGTAATAATATTTACTAATTAATAATATGCTGAAATGTTTATTAGGTGGGTGTGTATATATAGAAATTGTATAAAATCTGAAAATTTCCAATAGTAACATTTGATTTTGACATCAGATTTGGATTCTTTGATACTTATTATATATATATGTATGTATATGTATCTATATATATTTAGGTAGATTTCGTAAAAAAAAAATCTCCTATTACATTCTTCTATAGGTTGGAATTTCTGGAACATTTTTGCAGATTTACGCCAATCTTGACCCTTATAGAAACTAAAATCATATCAAGTAAAAAAAAAAAATACTTTTTCTGTCTCGCTAACTCTATATATAATATTTTTATGGACACGATAACTTCCATAATTGTGCGTAAATATCTTCCAATCCGACACATAAAATCAAGTGGTAGAAAATCACGGTTAAGTTCGTTAATGGGAAATTGGACCACGGGGTTTGGAAATAGGGGGAGTGGAATTTGTGGAAAATGGAAAAATATACGTGTTTTATACGTTTACACATACAGGGTGAGTCATAAATATCGAAACAATAGGCTATCTTCTTAAATATTGCCCATAGACCCATACTTCCAATTGCAAAAATTCATTAAAAAAGGTGAAATTTTTGATAAGATAAATTGCGACTTCATGGGGGGTCTAGTAGAAAAAATACGAAAATTAAATTTTTATACGGCCCCCGTAGGATAAAATTTCCAATTAGAAAAAATTTCCTTATTCAGTCCTGAATAAGACACAAAAAGTTGCATCTTCTTAGCTTTAAAACTCGCTAAGTTATAGCCGTTTAAAAAATTCATCAGGTTTTAAGGGATTAGACACAAATTGAAATGTGCGCAATTCAAAAAACAAAGTTACTTTAACAGTTTTCGGAAACGCGCAAAAATCTATTTTTTGAGTTCGAATTTTGATTTTTTTTCTTTTTTTGTGATGGTTAGTCTTATAGTTTGCTAAGAAAATCACATTCTAACATTTCTCATATAATTTATTAAAATTTCATGTGGTTAGTACTGGTTTAATTAAAAATTGGATAATTAAATATCGTAATAACTCGTAACATTATTTATCGGATTTCAGTTTCTTTCCATTTAATTAAAGATGAAAATCTGATTTTAGTTTTGTTCCAGAGTTTTGTTTTTTAATATTAATTTTAATAATATTAAAAATATTTATTGAAAAAGTAATATAACTTTTTTAAAAATCATATTTTCAAAAGTAAATATTTTTTCAAATTTGCCGAAAGAAAACTAATGTAAAAAATCAAAAATGGCGTGTTTCATGTTTTTTTTTCTTTAAAAATTCGTACCATTTAATTATTTAAAGACAAGAATTAATTGGGGGGAAATTCATTATGCAGAAAAACGAAGTGTACTGTTTAAATGTCTGTCATTTATTTAAAAGAATGCTTTTTCTAAGATGCAGATTAAGTCTTTTTTATAAATTTAACTCTCACAACTTCAGGCTTTTTATCGTCCTGGAGAGGCTGTTAAAAAATCTGTATTTTGAGCTTAGGCCGGGCCAAGACCGAAAGATTCCTTTTTTCTGAAGACATGCCAGGCCGGACCTAACGTAATTTTCATAAAGGAGGAGACTGCTATCTTCTTTCTAGGTGTACATTGGACGAAATTTTCAATCCCGGTCTCTACAAAATCCGTGATAAACTTAATATGTGCTTAAAATAAATAAAATTCGGCTCAATCGAAATTTTTTCAAAAAGCACATAGATTTCATTTTTTTTTTTTTTTTTTTTTTTTTTTTTTTTTTTTTTTTTACAAAATAAATAATAAAATAAATAAATAAATAAAATTCATTTTTTAAAGTATAGTATATTCAAAGGCGGAAAAATTAAATACAATAAAACCAGTGAAAAAAAGTCTGCCTATGACGGAATTCTGTCGTAAACGGAAAATATGTTGATCCATGCAAAATAGATACCATGATACCCGAGGAAAAAATTAAACTCTAATAACACCTTCTAGGGAGGGCATCCTTCTATAGTGTATTTTTTCTTTTCTATGTGATTCCGTCATAAAAGGTTTTACTGTATAACAGTCTCCAACGCTTGGGATGATTAACGTTAGAGATTAACGATGTTAAGATATAAGTGATACATTTATATATAAATAGAGATTCATTGATAAAATATAAATATTATAGCTTTTTGCACTTCTTTAATAATAAAAAGTATAAATATAAAAAACTAAAAGCTATAAAAGAAATTTTTGGTCAGAAATCTTCCATACAAAACAATTTTTTTCCACACCGAAGTAAAAAACTATGTAGAAATTTGCGGCTGAACCGGGCTATGTTTTAAACTATTTTCCAGACCTGTCCGGGTTATGATTTTAACATTTTTTCAGGCCGGGCCGAACTTTTTCCCTATGGGTCGGTTTGGGACCGGATCAAGATATTTCGATCCATGCAGACCTCAAGTGCAGACTACCAACTTATTTTGAAAAAAGTTTAGATGTAATTCAATACCCTGCTTTGTTATGTCCAAATGAGAGGCACTGTCTTAAATCGATATTTAAAAATGGACAATATATGGATGACCCCTTACTTGCTTTAAAAATTAGCGAGAAATTTTTTGTTTCTGGGCATGGTAAAGTGGTGTAAGTCACGAATTTTAGAGAAATTCAGATTTCAATATCTCTGTCAGATTTTTAGATATTTAGATGGAATTTTTTTTGTTCATTTTAGAAATGGATAAGGAATAATTTCCTAATTGGGAATTTTGTCCTACGGGGGCCGTATAAAAATTTAATTTTCGTATTTTTTCAAATAGACCCCCCATGGAGTTGTAACTTATCTTATCTGAAAATTCATCTTTTTTTATGAATTTTTGCAATTGGAAGTATGGGTCTAGGAGCAATATTTAAGGAGATAGTCTATTGTTTCGATATTTATGACTCACCCTGTATATTTATTATAATACGTGTAAAATCAGTTTAAAATTATTACTCCTACGAAAAGAGGCAATCATTTTTGTATCGGAGATTTTTGATAAAATTTAACGTTAACTTCCACAATTCAGCTCAAATATCTTCTAAACTGACATTAGAAATAAAGAGTGGTAGAAAATCTTGGTCAAGTTCGTTACTGAGAAATTGGACCATGGAATGAATATAGAGGGGGGGGGTGAAAAATAAAAAAAATCACTTTTTAATTATAATACGTGTAAAATCAGTTTAAACTTATTATTACTTCCAGGAAAAGGAGCAAAAAATTATGTATCTTAGATCTTTGATAAAATTTCAAATAAGTAAAAAAGCGGAAAAAAAAAAAAAAAAAAAAAAACGGAGAAAAAAAATTCCTAAATTTGTCTATTCTCAAGCGATTAAATTCCCTTTGATTTATTATACATTTCCTTAATGTTATCTACACCTTTCATATTGATTAGATTTATATGGGACCAAATCATACGCAAAATAATAATAAAAAATATATTAAAATAATAATAATAATAATAATAATAATAATAATAATAATAATAATAATAATAATAATAATAATAATAATAATAATAATAATAATAATTGTAATAATAATAATAATAATAATAATAATAATAATAATAATAATAATAATAATAATTAAACAAAAATAGCTGTTTGCAAAAATATTGTCTTATTAAGAGTATCCTTAACTGCTTATCACTGCTCTCATTCAAAAATGATATAATGCGCCATATAATAATAATAATAATAATAATAATAATAATAATAATAATAATAATTGTAATAATAATAATAATAATAATAATAATAATAATAATAATAATAATAATAATTAAACAAAAATAGCTGTTTGCAAAAATATTGTCTTATTAAGAGTATCCTTAACTGCTTATCACTGCTCTTATTCAAAAATGATATAATGCGCCATATTTATCGGTATTTTGATAAAAGCAAAATATATTTTGAAAAATGCTGTCAAAGTGGACATTTTTTATCTTAAAAAGTACTGGAACCAAAAAACTGTACTGAAAAAAAGGGGCTGTGCAAATATAACATATGGCATATGATATCGCAAGATATCTCTAGGACAGGGGAGAGGCTGTCTTTTGATATTAATATCATTTTTGATCCACCCATTTTTTTAACGTGGTTTTTGGTAGCATGTTATTGAAAAAAGCCTGTTATTTATTTTTATGAAAATGCAAAGTTATTATTAAAATCACTAAATTATTATAAAATTGTTTCATTCTAAAATAATGAATACCCCAACATTTAACATTCCTATTCTTCTTCATATGTGCACGTATGTATAATCACTGTTTGACAAGCCATAGGTCAAGAACATTTGAAATGAAGTTTGTGTTAATAAATAAAAAGAATACTGCCCAGTTAAACTGATGGCATAGAACTCACAGGCTATACTTGAACGAAATCTGATAATTCTGCTTGATAAACCCATTTACGTAAATTAAAAGGAGGGGCATTAGCCCCCGTTCCTCTTCTTAATACTTACTTAATGAACACCCAATAATAATCATGGAAGTGCCTCATCAGAATGATCCTATAACTAAGATTTGAGCGAAAACACTGATAATTCTGCATGAAAAACACATTTATATAAATTAAAGGGGAGGGGCATTAGCCCCTGTTCCCCTCTCAAAACTAATCTCAAAACTAATCAGGGAATCGCCTTATCATAAAAAGCCTAAATCTAAAATTTCTAGTGAATCCGATATTTTTATCATGAGTTATCGCGTTATGCACGAACGTACAAACATACAGAACAGGCGGGCAGATAAGCTCTCAGGCTTTGATAGCCTGTAAGCTAATAAAAGAGAAGGAATCTTGCCCACTTGTTTTACTGATAAAAAATTCTATCTGCTCTCCATCCTTCCTCCGTTTGGAGAAAGTGCAACAAAACATTACTATACGAATTGATTATTTCCAGCTGAACGAAAAATTGCCCAGGCCGGGAATCGAACCCGGATACTTGGCTTACAAAATAGTATATCTACGTATCCATCGTTATATGGAGTTCCATTACCTGCGGTTTATTCTGCGAGCTGTTTCAAATAACAAACCAGATGTTACGACCAATAAGGTTATCTGAGCGAAAAATCCCAGCCGGCTATCGCCTAGATTGCTTAACAGGTAAAGCATTGGCCTTGTAAGCCAAGTATCCGGGTTCGATTCCCGGCCTGGGCAATTTTTCGCTCAGCTGGAAATAATCAATTTGTATGATAACTTTACCAATCAGTTTGATTGTGTTAAAAATAAACAGACATTACTACTTTCATACTGTTGTATGTATTATTTAAAAGAAAAACGCTGTAATAAAATACTTTAAAATAGTAACTATTTCTTTTAAGTACTATTTGATATAAAGTTTTTTCATATGCAAAATGATATTTTTTTTTTTTGACTTATCTTCATTTGAATCATAAAATTATACGAAACATAAATGTTACTAGTTTTGTATATCACCTCAAATAAAAGAAAATATCTAGAAAAAAAAATTAACTTCGATAACGATACCATTACCGGGGAGAGGGATGATAACGTATGATATCGCAAAGCCGGGAGGGGATCCAAAATTACCAAAAAGTAGATAACGTTATAACAGATGTAAATTTTCCATTTTCTTTTGGGTAAAAAAAGTCTGGGCCAGGATTCGAACCAGGGATGTATTGACTGAAGCCGCCAATGCTCTACCAACTGAGCCATCCCGGACACGAACACTGGAGAACTATTTCACCCCCTGGTTCGAATCCTGGCCCGTCCTTTTTTCACCCAAAAGAAAATGGAAAATTTACATCTCTTATAATTAATTCACCGATTGAATAATCGTGTTTAAAATTAATCTAGTGTAGGTAACGTTACATTTACACAGCCTCTTATCATCTTGGCATCTGTCGAGTGACTATTATTATATGTATTTAATAATATATATAAACTTGAAACATTTGTGTATAACATAAAAAATATTTTATTATGAAGTTGTTTTGATAATAGATGTATTTAATAATATATAAACTTGAAACATTTGTGTATAACATAAAAAATATTTTATTATGAAGTTGTTTTGATAATTCTAATTGCTCTTTTCCATGATTATTATAAAAAAAATTCGATTTGGGTTTAAAGCAAGAGCTTATATTTTTTAAGGCTCGCATTTCTAGCAGAAGCTCTGAGAGAGAATGTATACAACATGTTATATCTTGTTTTTTAAATTAAAATTATTTTTATGATTAATTTTCAGATAAAATATTTTGTTGTTTAACTGGACTCTAAGTGCAGGCCGATATTGTTTATATTGCTTATACGAAGGCACAAAATTGCATGGTAATTGCATTCAAGGAATATACTGAAAAATAAAAACATTGATTAAATATACCGGCATTTCATTGATAATTCTTGAAAGAAAAAAAACTAAGTCTATATAGCAGAAGTATAGACTTAGAGGAAAATAGCTATTAGAATGGATTATGTATTGTTAAAATTAGTAAAATATTGACTAATGTTAATCATCTTACCATCGAGGCAACATTTTGTATGCATATCTCAAATTTGGGAAGAGATACAGGAAAAAATGTAACCCATATTCTACAATATTTATCCTACATAAACATCAATGGGACAGTATTTCCTATTTTTTTCTCCAATCTGGCCAAGATATAATTAAATACATTGTTTAATACATATCAAATACAGGCAATATCTTAGCAACAACTTATCAATGTTGCCTAGATTGGTCAAAATATGAAGAAAATTGTCTTTAATTTAACGATTACAAGCAATATCGGATAATATATCTACATACATATTGCTCAAAAGAAGCCAAGAAGACCGTAAGTGTAACCCATATTCTACAACATTTATCCTACATGAACATCAATGGGACAGTATTTCATATTTTTTTTGTCCAATCTTGCCAAGATATAGTAACATTGTTTAATATAAATCAAATACAGACAATATCTGGGCAATATTACTAATCAATATTGTCTAGATTGGCCAAGATATATCCAAGATATGAAGAAAATTGTGTTTAATTTAACAATTACAAGCAATTTTGGATAATATATCTACATCCATATTGCTCAAAACAAGCCAGGAGCAGCTCAGAAAAAACCAATATTGTTCAATATATGCGCAATATAAACAATACTCCTGTTTTTTTCTACTACGGAAGCTATTGATTTCATTCAATTTTAAAATACTTATAAATGCATTCTAATAAAAATAAAATTTTAAAGACAAAAAATTTGAAAAAAAAATTAATAGAACAATTAACATTTATTAATCTTCATACTTACATTGAACATACATAAAACATTTAACGCACAAATAATATATTTATTTACAGCACTGTAAAATACATTCCAATGCAAATTTACACAGATATCTGTACATTTACTTTGTACAAAGTTACCTTGTTATCCAAGCAAATGTTTTTACATTAATTATAACTCTGATGACATTTTCAATATACATTTATACAGAATGCGTTTTAAGGAACCAACACTGTAATAGTGAACTACACTACTCAAACTTTCAAATTTCCGTATTAGTTCGCTTGCTGATTCAAAGGAAACTGTGAACTGTGTTTTTTTTTTTATCCGCATGATCCAAATGAATTATTTATGATCACATAAAGTCATGTGATTCATTTTGCACAAATGTGATGAATAATGTGAAGTAGCTTTAATATTGTTATTGTACTAATGAAATAAAAGACAGAATCGATAGAATGAAAGTATTTTTACAAATATGACATGTGACAGCATAAGAAAAGAAGAAAAATATGACTCAATCATAGATAACGAAGCACTTTACAACATATTTAGAATAAATACATTATAAAAACTTCCTAGTTTAATGAGGTGAAATATGGTATCTAAATAAAACATTTGGAAAATGCAAACAAAAATTAAAAAAAATTAGTAAATTATTATGTATATTAAAAAAAGAATGCTTATTCTTTTGTGAAACCCTGTATATGATTCATCGATTTGTATATATGTTACATAACTTGCAAAAATTCAATTCAGTTACTTACGATACATGTGAAAATTCAATTTTAATAATTTTTGTTCATGAATCGTTTGTAACACCCTGTATATGATCTTTAGAATTTATACACACGAAGAAATAATTAAAATATTAATTAAAATTAAAAACGTGTATCAACACTGAAAACGCACGTTAAGTTATTCTCGCTCATAGACAATACTGTAATCTACCTTTTTGTGTGCCCCTGTAAACGAATAGTAAATGCTAAATTTATATTATATAGTAAGGGTCACGTAGTAGACCTTAGTATGTTAAGTTCATTATATTTTAAATAATGTAAAATCCTTAAAATATTTATCAAACATTTTTTTCCGAATATATTGTAATGTAATGGGATTCTTTTGAATTCCATTGTAAACAAGCCATGACTGCAAGAAAATTATTTTTAATACGTTCTATAATGATCAAAATGTTATAGAAAATCAAAACAACATATATCAAACACATGACAATCTAAAGATATGTAAGCGAAATAGATTTCGGAATGAAAGTGGTCAGACAAATGAAATTCACGAATACATTTTAATGTTGGAAAGTGTTAAAAAGGATAACAAACAATGCTTTTCGTGCATGAAACAGCAATACATATAATATTATTTGTAAGCAAAGTGTTTTTAGGCTTTTAAAGCAAAAAAGGTTTCGTAAATTTCGAATGAAAAATCTGTTTATCTAACCGATATATTGCTCGTGGCAGTTCCCATATTTTGGGTCATTAAATTGTAAAATATTACGTTGTTTGATTTTTTATAGATAATAATTAATAATTGTGCATAATATTACGATGGCTAGTATCATAATTCGGACCAAGATATTATCATTGAAACTGAAACATTTACGTAAATATGCTGGCATGGCGATGGAAGTAAAACAATCACGTCCATTAAAAAATAAAAAATAAATCTAATAATATTGCTACTCCAATTAAGGGCTTTGCAATATTTCTTTCAGTACAAGTAACTTAAGTTAGATACCTTTTTATTTCATTTTTTTACTTCAAATTTATATCGATAATTCTTATTATTTGTGTTGTAATTCAAAAATAGAAAAATCGCAGACTTAAGCGATTATTTAAAATGATTATTTTTTTTCTAAGTCATTTTATTGGTAAAGATTGTGGCTGCTTAAAACTAAATGTATTTATTAAAAGTTAAAGTTTAATTAATAGAACTGATTCGTATAGGGGAAAAAGGCAATTTAAAGTTTATGTGACGAAGATGATTTACATTTTATTAAAAAAAAACTTCTTCAAATAAATTCTTGAAGAAAATAAAAATTTAGGCTGCAATTTTACATTTATGTTTTAGACGGTTTTTGATAAAGGCATAGCTTTTCAATGCGGGATAAATTAATGTACAAGTTACTTTTACGAATTAAAATCTCTCTTTAATATCACTAAAGGAATTGAAAATTTGTAAGTCTTATTACGTAAATATGAAAACTTGTATTTTTCTTTTACAACTACAGTATGAATAACTGAATGCAACTGATACCATCAGAATAAATAGGACTAAAAAAGTTAATGAAAATTATAGCAACAAAAGCAATTTTTCAATGCGTTTTTCACAATTTTTTTCATAAATTGATATTTTTCAGATTCATTGAAATTATAACAGAATTGTGTAAAAAAAAACTGCAGCAAACTTTACAGTCATGCAATCATTTTTATAGATAATGACTACTTGAAAATATTACGGATCCATTCCAAAGAGTGAGGGACATGCGTAACAGTTATTCGTTTTTATAGATAACGGTTACTTGATAATATTATGGAGCGTTTTCAGGAATCAAAACTGACATACATAAGAGTTATAGAACCGTTTTATCTTTTTCGATAACGGTTATTTCATAATATTACGAAGCTTTGTCACGTATCAGAACAGACAAGACTAACAATTATGCAGCCGTTTTATTTTTATATAGATAACGCTTACTTGATAATATTATGGAGAGTTCTCAAAGGTCATAACAGACATACATAATACTTAAATAACTGTTTCGTTTTTATAGTTAATAGTTATTTCATAATATTACGGAGTATTTTGGGGGTCAGAAGAGACATACATAATAGTTATATAACCATTTTCTATAAAACGTTTGTTCCATCGGTTGGATTATGTTTAACGGGTAGTTGAAAATTTGGTTTTCTTAAAAATTGCACAGTTTGCTGCAGGTTTTTAGCAATTCAAAATCCCATAATATATTCTGTATATAAATTAACTAATTCTTTTCACAAGTTTCAAATCGTTTAAATAAAGGGTCAATCCAAGAGGTTTTGTAACGTGAGTCACGAAGATTATAACTGCAAAATTGTTGTCCACCCTTATTTTCAAAAAGATTTATTGGCTTTATTCAATTAATAAGGTATCCGCGTTAAAATAAGTCTCATTTTTCAAAACGAAAATATTGGTAGAAAGAATCGCAGTTTGTGACTCACGTTACAGGCATGCATGGATTTGCCCTAAACAGTTCCATGAAATTCGCATACATTTATATTTTAAATGTTTTACAACACAAATATCATATGTTATTTAAAGAAATTTTATGATAAAATTCACAAAATTTTTTCGTTATCAGAATACTTAAACGTAAACTGACGAACGAACGTAGATATTTCTTTTGTCACAGAAATATTATGTGGTAAATATGACGAACACAGAAAGCACTACAATGCACAACAGCTGAAAACACTAAACTTTCAATAAACATAAAGCTAACAACAACAAGTCAGCGATATAAATATATTCATCTAATTATCACACTGTAAGCTGCGATGAGAATAATTTACAAAAGCACATTTGTTTATACAAAGATGTGAAAAAAAACTTGAAAAACATTAAGCACGTAAACCCTTTAAAAGGCGGTAATAAATTGAGTATAGTAACTTATTTTAAATGTTAATTGTAATTATTTACAAGAAAGGTTTATCTTTTGAGCATAAAACTGGATTTTAATAAGCAATTTTCATATTCTTTTACTGGGGACAGTTTACTTTTTCGACAATTTTGTATATTTTTAAAATATGGTTGAAATGGTGAAACCATTGTACTTAACCATTGCACATATTAATTCCCAGCTGAATTATTTTTTTTAAATATTCATAAGAATTTGAATTTTTTAAAATCCCTACTAGTTTTTTAAATTGATATTTTTGCCCATTTTTTATGATTTTGAACTCTGTGTTATATAAAAATGCACATGGATTTTTTATACGTGTAATATAACATTTAATGTATTTTTTCTAATATATATGTAGTTTAAAATGATTAAATCTGGCATGTTTTCCTATATTTTTATTATTATTATTATTACTATTTTGTTAGTAACATAATACATGAAGACTAATTTCATGTCCCGATTTATGACAGATGTAATGAAGAACCCATACAAAAAGTTAACATCTCAATCTTAAATACAAAAAAGCCTTAGAATTTTTTTAAAATATAAAAGTGAAGAAAATATGATCATGGAAAAAGAATCATTTAAAGTTTTAATGTAGATAGCTAATTTCTCTGAGTGTATTAATAAAATGCGCAATATCTCGCGATATATTTACCGTACAGATGAAAACGAGATGTCAAAGTATTTGTTAAGCAGGTTTTCATCTAATATTTTTAAAAAATTAACAATTTTTTTTAACAATTATAAAGTAAACTGCCCTTAAAACAAAAAGCTTTAAATTAAAAATATTTTCCATCTTAAAAAGGGTCTATTGCAGAAATACAAAATCCACTGCGAGTTCTTCCAGTTAAATACAAATATTTCGAAAACGATTTTCACAAACTGTTTGTCTATTGTTCCAAGTTACGGTTGATATTTTCAAAATCTTTTTTTGTTATATAAAATATTTCTTTTTTTTCAGTCTGATGTCTAAATAACCTATCAGTCCATTGAGGTTACGTATAAGAACTATAGTAATTATAAAGTTCGTTGCAAAATTTTATCAATTCTTGCACATATGTTTGTAACTTTCTTTTAAGCTCTCCTATATCTTATTTGCAATCTTTTCATTCCATTCCTATAATATGTCGAGTTTTCTTGTAATTTCAAAGATTATTTTACCTCAGTTCTGAAATATGTGCTTCCATGAGACCTGATAATGTTCTCTTGAAATGTCTTTGTTAATAAAGTACATTTCTCTCTGGCACGAAAGATTGTCTTTAACTGTTCACAAGACAAACACAATAGTAAAACCTGTACAACTCGTCATATACCTTGTTATAAGCAAACGGAAATCGTCAATCTATCACTAGTTAGTTCATGTTTCACTGTAAAGATGCGTGTTTCACAGCCATTTGTTTTCCACAGCCATCAGTACTTGAAAGTCATTTCTTTAGAGATAAAGGACAGCAATTTTTTTAGGCAGTTTTCAAAGCAAGATATTTTTTTTTACTTCAAATTTTTAAGAAACACATAGTTATGATTTTCGGACGGGTGTTCTGTTTTCTTCATCCTGCGTTAAAGGAACAGCAGCAAGTTTTGTGCCTGGGAAAGATAATTTCTCATATGAAAGTAGCTTATGAAAACGAAATGCGTGCTTTGATCGCTATGCTTTCTCTTTTTTTATTATTTTTTCATCTTTATCTTTCTTAAGAAAATATTTTAAAAATCGTCGCAAGAAAAAATGGCTGCTTTTTCTTAACTTAAATACAATTAAAGAGAATATACATGTACTTGAATATACATTAATTAAACGTTTGACTGAAATTATAGAAAATAAAGGATTACAAAATAAAATGAGATATAATGGAGATGAGTATTATAAAGTAAGAATCCTTAAGTTAATTAATTAATTGTTATTATTTTTTGTTGTTGTTATTTTAAAAAATACAGATGTAATTTAGTCTAGAAAATGGCTATTAAACTAGTTTGGGAACTAAACTGTAAGGGTTAAGCTTTAGGCAGACCATCTGACAGGGAAATATGTTACATAGAAACATCGATGCCTGAGACCCTGATACTTTCTGGATCAGAAAGTCACAGGTTTGATTTTTTTAGCTTACAATTTATCGAAGCCTGAGAGTTAATATGCCAGCAGGTTCTACATGTATGCACGTATGTCCAGCAAATAAGACTCGAATTCAAAATTAAATTTCTCAAAAGCAAAGATCGATAGAATTATACGGTAAACTATTTATTTATTAGGTAAGCTGTAAAAATCTTATACAGAAGTTTTGAACGGTGAATATTTTGAAAAAAAATGTGTTCTGATTGCAAAGTATATTTGACTTGACATTTTTATTGTTTTAGATTGCTTGCAGACAACGAGTTACTTGGATTAAAGTGCCGTATTTTAAAGTTTCTTCGAGTTCAATTTTTAAAGTTTCGGAATTCCAAGTATTTAGTTCGAAAAATCGTTAAAATGTTGTACTGTATGCCAAAAAAAAAAAAAAAAAAAAAAAAAAAAAAAAAAAAATCATTCTCTGCAAACAAATTTCAAATATTCTTTGCAATTAGAACAAACTCTTTTCAAAATATTCAACGTTTGAAACTTCTGTATAAGATTTTTACAGCTTACTTAATAAACAAATCGTTTGCCGCATAATGCTATTGATCTTTGTTTTAGAGAAATATAATTTATAAATCGGGGTCTTATTTGTTGGATACCCTATATGTGCATAGCAAGAACTCTTGAATAACTTATGTTAGAAATATCCAAATTTTTAAAATTTTTGGATATAGGTTCATTTTGATTAGGCGCTTTCCCGTTCAGCATTGGGCGATCAATGTTTAAGATAAAAAGGGGAGGCGGATTATAATGTGCCCTATTTTAGATAAATGGGTTATTCATGCAAAATTATCCGATTTGCTTCAAAATTGATATATTGGTTTATTCTGATAAGGCGCTTCTCTGAATAAATTAGGCGATTGATTGCTTAAGTATAATTTGGAAGGAATGGGAAGCTGATTTCCCCTCTGAATTTAGAGAGTGATTTTTTTTTTCCTGCGAAATTATCCGATTTCCTTCACTTTTAGTGCACTGGTTTATTCAGATAAGACTTTTCCAAGATTAGTTTTGGAGATCTATAAATTAAGTAAAAAGGGGAGAAATAGGGGAGCTAATTCCCCCACCCACCTTTTTTTAGATAAATGTGATTTTTGTCGATTTTTTTATTTTTCGAGTGTCATTAGTCTTTGAATTAAGAATATACTGTCGAATTAGTATGAATATCCTGTGAGCTAATTTCTGTAAGTTTAACGGGCCACTTTTCTTTTTATTTAATTTAGTTAAGTATTTTTTTTTTTTTTTTGAAAACTATTTATAAATCCTAGTAAACATAAATCAACTGCAATACAAATTAAAATAAAATTGATAAATTAAGAAATACTTTGTTAAATGATAAGTTTTAAATTTATGGCAAGTTGACACATTATTTATATTATAAAGCAAAAACGTATAAGTGAATACCTCTATTTTTTTCATAACTATGGAAGTAACTGATCAACCCGTTCTCATATACTGCATTTTTTGTTTATAAACATTTTACAATTTATATGTTATTTGTTTAAATTAGGAATTTCAACGTTTGAATTTAAAAACAATGTGCTTTCAAATGTATATCAAAGTTCTTTCAAATGCTCTTTCAAATTTGTTTGAAATGTATCCAATTTATTGACATTTATGGTTTTTCCAATAACTTTTTACATCTATCCCTATCATGTGCTGTCAGGTTGTGAAAGATTATTTCATTTGCATTTAAAACGAAAAAAATTACAATTTTTATTGAAATTCAAATCAATATTTAAAAATTAAAACGAATATTTAATTAATTAATAATTTATTCTAAAATAACGCTTTTAAAAATATAACTAAATATTGATCGAAATCGCAATATCAAATGATAATTCAGTATTTAAAAACAAATTCAAAAATACAAACAATTTAATTTAACATTTTAAAAGCACATAAAAATCATTTAAAATTAATATTAAACGTAAAACTGTTTTAAGTTCCTAATCAGTAAGAAAAATATACACAAACTCACGACAGTTAACACAGTTAAACGTGTAATTGAGACCATTTGTTACAAATAATTTAATACGGAAGGTTTTCCATGGATAGGTAACTCTCGTGAATTTGTTTTTATTTATATTATTGATGATAAATTTTAAACAAGTTCGAAGTGTTTTATCTCATTTTTAATAGTTTTTATGTGGTTTTAAACTTTTTAATTAAATTCTCTATGTTTTTGCATTTTTAAAAATTATTTACTATCAGATATATTATACTTTTTAAATTAAATAAATCAGCATGTTTTTCGTATAATATACCATAACGAAATTAAAACTGCATTAATAAATAAATTATAAAATAAATAACATAACGTAAATAAAACAGAAATTTATTAGACATCAAATTTAACTACGCGGTTAAACCATTGGTATAGTCAAATAATTAAAAAAAAAAGCTTCGTGAGTTATTTTATCTTATCATGTGTAATTAAAAAAACACTTTAAAAATTTTTTTAATATTTTTAAATATTAATGATAACTGGAAAATAAAAAAGTTTTTTGATGTTGTAAATGGAAAATCTAAAAAAGATGTTAAGTGTAAAAATAATAAAACTGTTCTTAATTTAAAAAAATAATAATTTTCACCTACATTTTGTAACCCCTTAAACACAGTTTGGATCCTCTAGTATAAATAATAAACTATAAACTTCTTTTTTTTCAGCAGTTTTACGCGTGTCACAATTTTTTAATGCTTCTGATAATTGTACGTTAACTGACATAATTTACAATGTAATAATTGTTAATTAAAAGTGCTTTGTATACATTTATAAAGCAACATGCATGTGAAGCCATTATAATTATTTGCAAAATACATATTATTGTAATAATTTATTTGTTCATATGTTGCACTTAATAAAAGTTAAAATTTATTTATTTTCAATAAATAATGTAGAATACGACAATACAAAAGGCTGTTTAAAGAGAACAAATACTACAATACCGAAAAATATATTAAATTTCATTTGAATAAATTCAAAATGAAATCTAGAATATATATAATTATGCCTTTTTAGTATTTAAATTATGTAATCTCACAATTACTTAAAGCGGGCACAGGACTACTAGGTTTTTCGAAATGATCAAAAACATCGTTTTTTTAAAGTACCAAAACGCAAATGATTTGCAATTATTTTTTTTCTATTTTTGTCTCATGTATATCTTTATCTGTATTATCCAGAAAAATAAATGTTGCCTATACAAAATTAATAATTGAATTACAAATTTACAAATTAATCTTACTAACGCATGAGTTAAAATCATTTAGAGCTGTGCACACAATAAATCTTTAAATTACGAATATAGAAAACAATTTTTGAACAATATAACAACATAACACACCTGCTTCTAAACTAAACCAAAAATATACGCAAAAAGTTCTTTAAAATTAAATTTTAGTACAAAATAAAAAATAAATTTAAAAAGCAAGTTTTTCAAGTGCAAAAAAATAAGTAACCGAAATGTATTTTTGTTGTTGTTTTTTAAATGATTTTTTTAACAATGTAGGCTATAAATAAATACATATTTGTTTATTTTCTTTAAATCTGGAACTAACTTTGAAAGAAACAGCGCGCACATGCACCAGTTTTACCCATCCGAGAAAACGCGTTTTCAAGTTTCAATATACATGGACCTTCATTTATTTAGTCATGCCTATTAATAACTGCAATTGATGAAATTATGCAGATTTTATCAAAAAAAGTGTAATGATATAAGTAAATTTTGATACCTTAAATAAACAATTAGGAAAGCATTTGAAACAGACTGAAATATCTGGTGGTATTAGTAATTTCAAAGATATATTTTGCAAAATGGAAATCATGCATTTACATTGTTAATAAAAAATTATTCACTCTGAAGACAATTTAGTAACTTTAGCAAGATTCCTAGAATAAATCGTAAGAGAGAATGCATAGCATTTCAAAGCACGTAATTGAAATATAAGTATAATTTTCAGAAGATATATATTCACATTATATTATAAATATTAAAGCTTTTAAAACGAAATATCAGAATTAGTCTTGGTAAAAACTCTTAGTGCATTTATAGCAAAATGAAATTTGAATTAACATTTATTGTTTAATACATTAAAGAGTTTCAATATATCTTATAACTCTTTAAAGCCTTGTAATTTTATGAAAAAAATATTCATTTATTATTTATAGTAATGCACTTATAACTATACATAAATGCTTATTTTCATATTCCAAAATTTCTACATATTAGATTGGAATTAGCTACATATTAGAGAAATATTAGGAAATATTTCAAAAATATTTTGAATTAAATCTGTCACAAATAATAATTGCAAATTTTCAAAAAAAAAAAAAAAAAAAAAAAAAAAAACGGGAATTATAAAATTGAAATAAATATAAAAAAATAATTATATTAATATTTTATAAATGCACTAGAAAGCAAAATCTCATGAAAATATATAATTTATCGCATTTATTATAGGAACATGCAAAAGTCAGAAAACGGAAAATCGTTTTATTTGTTAGAAATAAAGTCATGCAAAAATCAAAATAAACTCAAATTTTATAATAAGTTCATGCAATATATTTCTCAGGCAAATTTTCAAATGCTTTCATAATTGTAAAATTTCAAAAAAAAAAAAAAAAAAAAAAAAAAAAAAAAAAAAATCAGAAAGCTCCCACCAGTAACAATTAAATTTATTTAGTAATGAGAAATTGAAAATAAATATTTTGAAATACTTCTTCTGGTTAAAAAACGTATTTTTCAATTTAGTCACAATGTAAATTCTAATTGTATAAGGACTTTTTAACATAAATGTTTTAGCTTAAAAGAAAGTTCCAAGTGAATATTTTAAATTACAATAAAAAGTTCTTTTTGAGTACAATGAGTAATTTTTCTTCAAACCTATTTTTTATTAATTCTAATATATATATAATTTTTCATTCTAAATTAAAAATATGTGTTCAATAATTTAAAAAAAAGGAAAAACCCAATTACTAAAACTACTTTTTTTTTTTTTTTACATCGGGAAGAAAATCATGATTTTGTTAAGGAAAATTTTTGTTATGCGCTTTAATTATTTTAATGATGGAGATATTCTATTGTAAAATATTCAATATCCATCGATAATGTTAAAATAGTATATTATGAAAAAGAAATTATCCCTAATATTTTAAAAATAGCAAAATATATCTGAACAAAAGATATTTTCTAATGAATTTATCTTAATTTTTTTTTTTTTTTTTTTTTTTTTTTTTTTTGTTTAGACTTTTAAAAAGCTTGTTTTTATTTAAAACTGAAAATTATTAAATGCTGGTGATTAAAAAACACATAATCGTAAAAATTAAACTATAAAACCAAGATTTATATAAAAAGATTCATAATAAATTCAAATAATATTTAATTTAAAACTTTTATGAATATTTAGTCCTTTTTTCTAATTTCATGATTAACTAACATATTGGAGAGTACAAAGTAGAAGCTAATGAAAGATTTCATTGCAGTTCATAATAAAATACACTAAAAAGCAAGCAAGCAAAATAATAATAAACGAAAAAAAAACTCTATTACAAGAACGTAAAATTAGCAAACTGCTGCTGCTACAGGCATTAATTGTACAAAACACAAAATATAAAATAGTTATATATAAGTAAAATAATACTCACGGTTGAAGCACATTCTTTCTGCTTTTAATAAGTATAATATTACAAGGGTTATTATGAGAAGTAGAACAATACAACCCACAACAATACCAATTACAACAGACATGGCTACAGGTTCTGAAATAAAAGTGAAATATAAAATTTTAATATTTCTATAAATACAGTCTAAATATTATTATAATTACATTGTCATTAAACTAATAATTTACAGTTCTGATTTAATTATTTATTCTGGATTTAATTTTGAATGCTTATTCCAAGATAAAGACGAGAAATATTTTTTAATAGATAATATTGAAAAAAATCTGCAAAGCTCATTATTTGTTTTTAAAGATTTGTATATATATTTAAAAAACGTAGCTGAACGTTTAAAATTCTTTCGCTGATAATTAAGATTACCTACTTTACTCTACTACGTTTTAAAGAAAACATGTGAACATGTACCATATACAGCTCAATAAAAACATTGTGGATAAGTATGCATATCTACTTAAATCGCACAATTATTTAATTAAATCACTTCACCTTAATTCTTTAAACAATTTTGCAAAACAGATGTCAAATAAAAATCTTAATAAACGTCTATTAGTTAAATTTAGTTTTCAGTAAAAGCTATAAATATTTAATAAATAGTCCATATTGATGTAAAATGTATGAATTGAATGCTAAGTATTTAAAAAGGTCTCATAAAAAATCATTTTATAATCACAAAGCAATCAAAATGTGAGGAAATATATACGCTCAAATTGGAAATAAATGTACTAATACATTAATAATTGTAATTTCAATTCAAATGTAGTATATAAGAAAAAAATAATAAATATTAACAAATGCACATACTCATAGTAGAATCGAAAAAGAATCGTTCCTGAAAATTCAATCAGACTTTTTAAAACATCAAAATATACATTTTCTCCCTGCCTTCAAAATTCAGTCATTGATTAAAAGCTTTACGACAAGAACATTGAATAGCCAGTCGAAAACGCATCTGAGGTCAGTTCTCTGAATTGCACTTGAATTTTCTCTTTGTTAGTTATATAATAAAAGAAGTCTTTAATTAGTAGCTACCTACATTTCTGTTTTATGTGATAGTTGTATGGTCTGTTGATTTCCAATTTTATTCTTAGGTCAGTTGATTTGAATACAGCACTAAGAATGAATGGTGAGCTTATATCTAGTGCATGGAAATGTTGTTGGTAGAGTGATTCCCTTTCAATGTTGTACCAATGAATATATCTTTAGATTTTTGAAATTGTACACGATGCATTGGATACAAACAGGTTTAAGCTTTATTTAGTAAAGAATTTTTGCTACCATCGGCAGGTTTTTTGTTGTTGTTGTTATTGTTTGTTTTAGCATCAATACAATTATTAAAATAATATCATAAAATTATTAATCGTGCTAATAATAAAGCATCATTAGAGTGGAAACTGGAATTGAAATTCAAATAAAGCAGAAATAAAATGCACTAAAATTACTTTTGGTTACATATTTAAAGTAAAAATATATATTGATACCTAAAACTAATACAAAGTCCATTTACCTTAATCAGTATTTTGCTACTGTGAAAACCGAATATATTTATAAATAAAGAATTTAAAAAATGTATTGTAACCTTTGTTATTATTATTATTATTATTTTAACACAAAACGGTTTTTCAGATACTTTACATATGCAAATATAAAATGATTAATAATCTATCATAATTAATAATCCATCTATAATTAACTTTAGATCTCATATAAAAATTAAAATACAAAGTTCTATTTAGGGAGTTAGTCAGATTGTGCAACTTTCTTAGACAGCGTTTTTTTCTTTTCTTTTCTTTTCTTTTTTCTTTTCTTTCTCTCTTTTTTTTGGTTAAAAAAATAAGTAATAAATAAAAAATATTTTATTTAGGGTGGCTAGAGTCAGGGAAAAACACAGTAAAAAAAGAGGTATTTACCAGTATTTTCTTATAGAAAATTCACCCAATAATATATAGGTATTAAACAGGGCAAATTTCTCTTTAACAAAATACTTGTATTTAATACCTTTTATGACTGTGTTATTTCCTGACCACTGTCCCCCCCCCCCTGTACAAACGCCTGCTATTAAATATTTCTTTTATACAGTTACAGACACGAACAACATCAAGCATTTGAGAAAGAGAATACCATTTACGATTACGTTCATGCAATAAAAATGAACACCTAAAATATCTTGTTTTCGTGAAAATTAAAGTTTTTGTAAAATAATAAATATACTTCTTATAAATAATTTAAATTAATTTTTAAATTATATCACATTAAGATAACATTTTCATTATTTATGTTTTTGTTTACAAAAAATTCCTTTTTATAAAGTTAGAGACACGAAGAACAATAGTATCTGATAAAAAAAAAGAAAAAAAAATTATTAAACCCTGCAAATCACGATATTTTCTATTTTTATTTTAAAAAATTATTCGAAATCTATATATAATTCTAATAATAGTAAACATTGAAAATAATAGTAATAACAATAATAATAATAACAATCTTGATTTTTCATCTAAAGTTTTGATATTTTATAGCGTGTACCCTATATACACAAATAGGGATTTTAAGTACTGTATTACTATGTTTAAGAGTGAAATGGACTAAAATTAATTAATTTTACCTGCCTAACACTATGAAACTTTCTGTATATTAATATTTTTAAGAATTCAGTAAAAATAATAAAAGTAAATTTTGCCTTAATAGTTTCTCTCTTAAAAAGTCTACCACAAAATAACTCAAGTTGAGTTGAAATCCACTCATCTCACGTTTTGAAAGGCAGCTTCTCGAAAAGAATTGAAATAACTTGAGTTTACGAGCTTTTTCTAACCAATTTAAATTAAGTTGAGCTATTTAAATAACCAATTTAAATCAAGATGATTCAATCGGTTGAAAAACAACTCTTTTATGATCGAAAAAATTACAGCTCTTTCATGAGAAGCCAAATCAGCTCTTTCGCTTTAAGAGTGTTGATAGATTTTATTTTTCGAAAACAAATTCTAATTTTTTGTCAAAATGGAGCTGACATAAATAAAATAAGTTTTATTCGATTTATGGTAATGTTCTTAATCAGTTACAGAGATCATATTGGCCAAATCTATGACATGTAACGTGATCTATAGTATTTTAAGGTATGTGTCAGATGTGGCACAAGGTGCTGTGAAGGGTTAAGATGATGTCCATGCAATAGGAATAAAAACTTAAATTACAGGGTATTTATAAAGTTCCGGACCCATTTTGATGTTTAATAACTCATAAAATAATAATGATAGATTAAAATTAATAACATAAATGATTAGATAGACTCAAAAAGTTTCATGACCCTTGTCAATGAACTTCCACGTGTCTAGAATATAAAATGCTAGAATAATAAATATTAGCCTCTGTGGATGCCGACATGCTTGCCGTTATCTGCACTGTAAAAATTGAAGACCCAAATTGGGTTGAAAGATTTCTGGGTATAGTAATTTTCCTGAAATGGTACAGTAAGGATTCCAAAATGGTAGAGTATTTTTCCCAAAATAGATAACCCAAAATGGTTCAAAACAGAACAGATATTTATTAACATTAAATTAATCAAAATTTCTGATGTATAATGTATATACCATCTAAGATATTTTAATTGTTTTAATGTCATTAAAAATCAGACTTATTTAAAACGATTTTGTGCTACAAACTGAACTTTCCAAATTGGAATAATGCTGTACCCAAAAATCTTTCAACCCATCTTATGTATTTTGTTTTTACAGTATGGCATGAAACTGACAATCGACTTGAGATTTTCCGTACGACGAAGGGGGCACACGTGGAAGTTCATTGACAAGGGTCATGAAACTTGAGTCTATCTAAACATTTATGTTATTAACTTTAATCTATCTTTATTATTTTATGAGTTATTAAACATCAAAATAGGACCGGAACTTTATAAACACCATGTATTTTGCTTTCATGAAAATTTAAACATTTCATGAAATAATAAGTAATTTTTATATAAATGATTTAAATCAATTTTTAAATCATTTCATTTTATGATGACGTATTTCTTATTCATGTTATTGCTTTACAGATTTAACAAACAAAATTTACTATTACATTCAATACATAAAATCTATTTAGAACTTCTTATATATTGGATCCCTATATTTTATTTCATGTACTGGATTTTGATAAAATCATATTACGATTTGTCTTTAACATTTTATCCGCTGTTACAAATAAACCCTATTTTTCAATAAAATATAAATTCCACCAAACATTTTTAGTTTATGAGATCGACATATTGGATATTTTGTATTGAATTTTTGCGGAAATGGAAACGAAATTTTAGTTGAAAATTCAAGAATTTACAGCAAAATTCCTTTACATGTCTTCTTAGAAATAAAATCTATAGTGTCAGAATAAAAGATGTTTATGATAGATTTTTCTTTTCAGTCAGTTTGAGATTCAGAAGTTGATTTCTAAAACCGAAAGTAGAATTAAGCTTATCGAAAAAAAATAATAATATTTTTGAAAGAAGCCATTTATTTTTTAACCCATTAGAGTCTGGTGGACTATTAATAGTACATTTTTCTCCATCAAATATTAGTTTATCTTAACTATAATTTTATTACATTCAACAGGATATCATAGTATATGGTTATTACTTTGTTATTATGACTGCATTTCCTCATATAATTTAAAGAATATTGTTCTGACTATTGATTTAAAAGATGAAAATATTCGTTCAACTCAGAGGTGGAATCCAACGATAATTTTCTGGTTGTGTGCAAATGCAACTAGTAATGTAATTTTGTGCATATGTTAATGTGATTTTCAATGTGTATGCTGATGTAATATTATCTAAATAACAATATAGCCTGAAATCTCGCATTATCGATTGGCAATCATTCGTGACTATTCTCCACTCTTTTCCCTTTTGTGCTTCTAATTCTTTTAGCAAATAAACAATAAAAAAAATTTTATAACTTGAAAATTCTCTTACAAATACACTGTACGAAACAGACTTTTTCAAAATAATAAAAAATAACTAAAATCAAAGAGGAAATGTCAATAGTATTCAAGACAGAGATTCTTTTTTTTTTTTGAAATTTTTTTTTAAATATAAAGTATAAGTCTCTTTGAAACACGAAAATACTTATATATACACGTGGCATAATCTCATTAAACTTATAAATTATTCCTTATGATGAATGTTCCCTTTCCGCATACATGCCTGGAACAGGATTCGGTATATTTTCAGAGAAAACTATATTAAGTTAATCTATTTTAATCGAAGGAAGAAATTATTTTCTGGGCTGCAACAATTTGCATTTAAACCTCATCGATAACGATCATTATTCATTCAATAACACATTAATCAGTGCTCCTGCCATTTAAACTTTCCATCAAGTGTTTAAATTGAAATTGACATGAGTCTATGTCATTTGTATAATGTATCGATATTAATAATTCATCTTCAGTTTTTAATCTTTATTCAAGCAGGTATAAAATTTCAGATATTAAAGACAGTTCTATTATTTGCCAATTGTACCAAAGAAAGCATCGGGAAAATTTGAAAGAGGTAATAAATATTACAGAAAAGAAAAAGAAAATGGTTTGAATTTATAAATAATTGTGGTACTTTCTTTGAACGTATCGTAACATGATATTTTATAAACAATAAAATGTCATCTTACACTAAAAAGTTTTATCAGTTCTAAACGACATCACTTTATGATATTTTATCAGCACTTTAGTGCAATCAGTACTAAATGTTGTAAGTGTTTTCTTTCACTAGACAATGCTATTCTTTTATAGTAATAACCAACACCTTCCTTGTATCATTTAAATAACATTGTACTAAATGTTGCTTTAAAAGATGCGATATTCGTTTCAACTCAGACGTTGAATCCAAAGAATTTTTTCTCGTTTATTGGTATGCAAATTTGACAAGCAATGTAATTTTATGTATAAGTTAATGTAGTATTATCGGAATAACAATATAGCCTGAAAGTTCGTATTATTAGTTTTTAAGCATTTGTTACTATTCTGCACTCTTTTCTCTTTCGCGCTCCCGATTCTTTTTTCTAATAAAACAATAAAATGCATTTATAACAAGAATATTCTTTTATGAATAGATTGTATGAAACTGATTTTTTAAAAATAATAAAAACTAGCTAAAATCAAAGAGGAAATGTCAAAAGTATTCATGATAAAGACTTTTTTTTTGAAATATAAATAGTGGATTTTAATAAAAGTTTTATTAAATTGTACAGTATATTTCTCTCTCAAACACTAAAATATTGACATTTACATTTGGCATAATCTCATTAAACTTATAAATTATACTTTATGATGAATATTCCCTTTCCATATACATGCCTGGAACAGGATTCTATACATTTTGAGAGACAAATACATTAAATAAATCTATTTTAATCGAAAGGATAAATTATTTCTAGACTGCAAAAATTTGCATTTAAACCCTATCAATAACGGTCATTATTCATTCAAGAACACATTAATCAATGCTCTTGCCATTTAAACCTTCCTTCAGCATGAAACTTTTTTTTGCTGACTCGCGTTTAAATTGAAATATTAATAATTCATCTTCAGGTTTTTAATCTTTATTTAACCGGGTATAAAATTTCAGATATTAATTCAGTTCCATTATTTACCATTGTACCCAAGAAAACATGGATAAAATGTGGAAAAGATCTAAAAATAAATATTACAAAAAAGAAAAAAAAAAAGACTTAGTTTAAATTTTGAATTTTGAAATAATTGTGGTGCTTTAATTGTACACATCATAACAAGATACTTTGTAAAAAATAAAAGAGCATCGTACACCAAAAAGTTTTATAGTACTAAATAACATCACTTTATGATATTTTATTAGCACTTTAGTGCAATCAGATAATGTGTGTTCTGAATAATTGACAGTGATATCTTCTTATATCCAACAACTTCCTTGTATCATTTAAAGAATATTGTTCTGTCTATGTGAGTATTCTTTCAACTCAGAGATAGAATCCCACGATATTTTTCTCGTTATATGCATATATAACTGGTAATTTAATATTATGCATATGTTAATGTAATATTATCTGAATAACAATCTAGTCTGAAAATTCTCATTATCGATTGGTTAACATTCGTGACTGTTCTATACACTTTTCCCTTTAGTGCTCCCATATATTTTTCGAAATAAAAGAATAAAATGCTTTTATGACTGGAACATTCTTTATAAGTACAGTGCATGCAACATGCATTTTTAAAATAATAAAAAATACTGAAATAAAAGAGTAAATGTCAAATATATTCAAGACAGTGACTTTTTTCAACTATAATTAGTATAATTTAATGAAACTTTTATTAAAATATAAATTATAAGCCACTTTAAACACTAAAATTCTTACATTAACACCTGGCATAACCTCAATAATCTTATAAATTACTCTAGATAGCATTATAATGAATGTTCCCTTTCCGCATACATGCTTTTAACAGGATCCTATATTTAAATTTTACATGGATTTAAATTTTGAATTTAGAAATAATTGTGGTACTTTAGTTTTACACATCAGAATGAGATGTTTTGTAAATAATAAAAATCCCTGTCGGCTGGGCCTATAGGCGGAGGTAGATTTCGAAGAGTGCTCATTTCAACAACAAAAATATATGATTAGAGATAAACCCAGCTTAATAACTTCATTTGGTCGTTTATGAAATTATTTTAATTTCATTTTTTTGCAAAAACTGGTTTTATCAGAATCATCTTAAGAAAAATTCAGCTCAAATGCCCATTTTGACAACATATTTTGAAATAGATTCTGAATTTATTAAAAAACGACCAAAACAGTACATTATACAGTTCCTAAATAACAGAAAACTGTCAGTTGAATTCATTTGAGAAAAAAATTGAATTTAAAAATGAGTCATAAAATAACCGATTTGTTGGTTGAATACATCCTTAATTCTTTAATCATGATTGCTTAGGAAAATTTTGTGCGAAATACTCACTTTGACAGTATTTTTAAAAATATATTCTATCTTTATCAAAAAACTGGCCAATGCGTCACAGTATATAGTTCCTAAATAAGAGGATCTGTAAATTGGATATGTTTGAGAGCGAAAATAAATTTTAAAACGAGTCATAAAAAACGTAATTTGCTATGTGAAAACTTCCTTAAATTTTCAAATCACGAAGACTTCGGGAAATTCTGTTTAAAATACCCTTTTTGGTAGCCTATTTCAAAATATATTCTGTCTTTATCAAAAAAACGATCAATGCATCACATTATATAGTTCCTACATAAGAGGATCTGTAAACTGGATGCATTTGAGAGCAAAAATGGATTTAAAAAAGAGCAGAAAAAAACGCAATTTCTTATTTGAACACTTCTTTAAATTTTCAGTCTCAATGATTTCGGAAAATTCTGTTCAAAATACCCTTTTTGGTTGCCTTTTTTGAAATATATTCCGTCTCTATCAAAAAACTGACCAATGCATCACATTATATAGTTCCTAAATAAGAGGATCTGTAAATTGGATGCGTTTGAGAACAAAAATTGATTTAAAAACGAGTCTGAAAAAAACGCAATTTCTTTTTGAATACTTCCTTCAATTTTCAGTCCCGATGACTTTCGGAAATTCTGTTCAAAATACCCTTTTTGGTAGCCTTTTTTGAAATATATTCTGTCTTTATCAGAAAATTGACAAATGCGTCACTTTATACAGTTTCTAAATAAGAGGATCTACCATTTGGATGCGTTTAAAATCAAAAATGAATTTAAAAATGAGTCAGAATATAAGCAGTTTGGATTTGAGGTTTTTTTCCAACTCCTATTTTTGTTTAATTTCTTTTTGCTATACGAATTGGTCCTATGAAAAACTTGTCAATATAAAAGTTGTAGATATTTTTGAGAAGATGTAAAATAAATTTAATCAGATTTGACATCTTCAAAATTGACGGAGTTATGGATTTTTCTCTTTTTTCAGCGCCCTTTTTCTTTTCGTTTTTAATTTTTTTCGTCGGTAAAAGTTGATCCTATCAAAAACTTGTAAATACAAAAGTTTTAGATAATTTTAAGAAAATTTACAAAAAATTTAGTTGGACTTGATATCTTGAAAATTGACGAAGTTATGAATTTTTTCTCTCAAAATCCCTGTTTTTTTTCGCCCCTTGAGCCTACTTCTAAATTTATCAAAAATCTGTTATGCATATACTTTTGGCCCATTTTTAAGAAGTAATATAAACTTTAAAGCGATTCGATATCTACTTTAATTAAGAAGATATAGCGTTTTTTCGGTTTTCACAAAAACGCCCCCTATTCCGACCCCCTTGGTCCGATTTTGCCCATTAACGAACTTAGCCAAGATTTTAATTCCTTTGATTTTACGTACCAGTTTGGTGGAGATTGGTGAAGAATTATAGAAGTTATTGTGTCCATAAAAAAGTGATATATATATATATATATATATATATATATATATATATATATATATATATATATATAGATAGATAAATAGATAGATAGATAGATAGATAGATAAACTGGTGCGTTTGCAATAGGTAGTATTTCTTACGAAATCTACATAATATTTCTTACGAAATCTATCTAAAAGAGCTTCGTACATCAAAATGTTTTATCAGTTCTAAATGACATCCTTTTATCACATTTTATGAGCACTTTAGTGCAACAAATATTGAATTCTGTAAATTTGTATTCAGACTAATAGACAATATTATTTTTTAAAATAGTTACAACCAACAACTTCTTCGTTATATTTAAAGTATATTGTTTTGAAAGATATGAGTATTGCTTTCAACTGAGAGGTGGAATCTAACTATACTTTTTTTCTGTGCATATATAACTATCCCAGCAAGCACATAACTTTCGGCATACTGTCGGTCCGGAGCCGTCAATGTCGGTTAAGTGTCGGTAGCAGGTTGGCAACTGAAACTTGAGAATCTGCTCTTTTGACAGCCGGTTACGGTGATCGGTCCACATTTGGTTATATATCGGCTAGCGACTTATACCGGCAAGTGACGCAGGACCGATATCTGAGTTCTGATAGTGGACCGATCAAATTTGCCAACATCGGTCCGAATTCAGAATATTTAATCTTAACCGATTTTTTTTTATCAATTTTATTTGAGTTTTAGTTTTGATAAGAAATGTATAGCTCATGTATTTCATTAAAAATTCTGACAGTCATAAACAGAAAATATGTCAAAAATAACCTATATTTATTTATTTAAAAATATTGTTTTTGAAGTAATTTTTAAAATGACTTACAATTATTTTAATCAAAAAAAGAATTTTTAAATTCTCTCCTTTAAATTTTTATTCACTATTAGGAACTTAATCATATAAAAACAGAAAAATAATTTGTAAGGCAATTGAATTTATTTTCTATTTAACTATTCATTTTCAAAGCAATAACTCATTTTCTTATTTTATTTTAATATTAATTACTAAAAAGTGCTTGAAATTATTTTACAAGGTAAAACATATAAAAGAAATCTACCTATTTTTTAACATTAAAAAATCAGATTTTTTTTTTTTTAAATATTATCTCACAAATGAAAAATAAATTAATATTGCTATTTTATTTTAAGATTTAAAAATTATTATTGCAACAATTATTCGGAATTAATATTGCTACATAATAATCGGTATTAAATCATGAAATGACTTTGAATTCTCATTCTAATTAAAAGTGATTAATTACCAAATTATTTTTTTATTAAATTAGTTATTTTACGTTTTAAATATATATTTCTTAATTTTTTTCCTTATTATTTACATTATTATTACATTTAGTAACTTTATAATTCGTAAAAAAATATAATTTATATAATAATAATAATATATAGATATATATATGTGTGTGTTACTTTTATTTTATTTTTTACTTAATAAATATACATAATAAACAACATAATCGTAAATCATAAATACTACTTTAAATCATGAAATGGCATAACAGAATTTTTTATTCTATTTAAAAGTTAATTATTACCAATTTATTATTATTTAAAATAAGTTTTCATGGGTTAAAACTATACACTTTAGAAATTAACACAAAGCATGTAATTATGTTATAGTTTCTTTTAAAAAAATTTATTTGTTTAACAGTACTTCTGAAAAAAAAACTATTTCTAATTTTTTAAATATACTATTTAAAGATTCTAAAATTTATAAGAAAAACAATTCGTTTGCTTTAATTAATTTCCTAATTTATTAACTTAAATATTAACTTAATTTTTAAAATCAGGCGCATAAGACAATTACAAGTAAATAAATACATAAATAAAATAAAAACACTTTAATATTACAATTTTCCAATCTGTCATTTACGTCAACAACACTCGCTATTTACGTGACACTTACTGAAAAGGCATACCCTTATTACCACACATAATCCTCCCCCTAAACAGGTCCGACTTGTCTAGTGGTTAAGACGTTCGCCTTCTGAGCTAGGGATTGCGAGATCAAACCCCGCCTGTTCCCGCACTGAAGTATGTTCATTGGCTCTCAAAATGCTTGCTAGAGTGTTTAACAGATGGCGCCACCAAAAGTTTTTTTTTGCTTGTGCCGGGTTTCAGTCGGTATTCGTGTGGTTAGCTATCGGCATAGTTTTTTGCCGATACCGGACCGGCTGCGTGCCTCATGAATCGGGCGGCATTCGCGCGGCGTATCAAAAAAGATACGGAACCGATAGCGACAACCGGCATTGGTCCAATACCGCTGGCAGTGGCAAGCGGCTATCGTCCGATTGCTTACCGATAGCACAGTGTTTGCTGGATAGTTATATAATATTATGTACATGTTAATTTAATACTATCTAAATAAAAATGTGACATTCATGACTATTCTGTACTCTTTTCCCTTCTGCACTCTTAATTCATTTTCCATATAGAACAATAAAATGCTTTTTGAACTGGAACGTTATTTTATGTCTATTTCATTCGTTTGAACACTGTATGAAATAGGCATTTTTGAAAATAATAATAAAATAATTAAAATCAAAGAGGGACTGTCAATAGCGTGGATTTTAGTGATTTTTTTTTTATTTTAAATATAAGTCTCTTTCAAACACTAAAATATTTACATCTGGAATAATCTCATTAAACTTATAAATTATTTTTTATGATGAATGTGCCCTTTCCGCATACATGCCTAGATTAATATTCGATATATTTTAGAGACAAATGTTTTAAATAAATCTATTTTGATCGAAGGAAGAAATTATTTCTGGACTGCAACAATTTGCATTAAAACCCCATCAATAACGATCATTATTCATTCGGGAAGATATTAATCAGTGCTCCTGTCATTTAAACTTTCCATCAACATGAAAACTTTTTTTGCTGAGTCGTGTTTAAATTGAAATGACATGAGTCTATGTCAATTGTATAATGTATCGATATTAATAATTCATCTTCAGTTTTTAATCTTTATTTAAGCAGGTATAAAATTTCAGATATCAATTCAGTTGCTATTGTACCCAAGAAAACATGGATAAAATGTGGAAAAGAGGTAAAAATAAATATTACAAAAAAGAAAAAAAAAAGGCATGTTTTAAATTTTGAGTTTTGAAATAATTGTGGCGCTTTAATTGCACACATCATAACAAGATACTTTGTGAATAATAAAAGAATATCTTACACTAAAAAGTGTTATCAGTACTAAATGACATGACTTTATCTCATTTTTGTCAGCACTTTAGTGCAATTAGATACTGGATTCTGTAAATTTGTGTTTTAACAAACATACAGTGCTTCAGTGACAGGTTTTTTATAGTTACTGCCAACGGCTTCCTTGTTTCATAAAAAAAATATTGTTCTAATTATTTTTTAAAGATGTGAGTATTTGTTTGAATTCAGAGGTGGAATCTTCCGATATATTTTAAGTTACATGTAAAACTTTTAATTTGAAGATTTCAAGTGAAAATCAAATTTCAATTTTCTTCTTTTTCTTTTTAATTGTTTAAGAGACATAAAAGCCAACCTTGTGATAAAAGTTTTCATGCTGGGACTCGAATCAGGTCCACTTACTTTCGCATAGTGCACTGACTTTCTACCGACTAAACCACATGGAATTATACTAATCCTGGAACTTCTCACTATTACATGATAGCAACGCTACAGTTGCTATCATGTTGCTATCAATTCTATCATGTTGCTATCATTGCTATCAATTGTTGTTTTCATACCGTGATTTTCGACATGGGGCGAACCGTCAATCGATCGGTATCGATCGGGTTTCGATAGATCCACATATGGAGAACATGAAAATTATATAAATCTAGCATGGATTGAATATATTAATACTTATTATTTTTTAATAATTATTTTTCCAGAGGGAGAAAAATTCAATATAGATTTCACAATATAGCCTGATAGCTGGCATTATCAATTGGTAAACATTTGTGACTATTCTATACTTTTTTCCCGTTTTGTGCTCCTATTTCTTTTTCCAAATAAAACAATAAAATTCTTTTATCTGATTCATTATTAAGATGATATGTTTTTGGTTTATACATTGAGGTTATTATACCTTAAATTTAATTATACTGTATAGATTTAGCTTAATTATATTATTTCTTAAAAAGACAACTAGACTATAAGAAAATACAAATAATTATTTTTATAAATTCACATAAAAATGTTTACAACATGAATATTTTTCTCAGAACATTACTAAATGCGAAACAAAAGAGTTATTAAAAAATATATTGAGAAAAGATTAAAAATATAATAAAAATTTTACACAAATACAAAATTTGCAAATTTTCGGAAATTAGAAAAAAAAAATATTTGTTTAAAAGTTTTTTCTACAAAACATAATAAAAGTATATGCGCAAAAGGGCGATATTTTGCCAATCGTCATGATTCATGACAGAACTTTTCCCACCTCTCATATATCTCGGTAAGTAATATCAACTTAATTGTTTGACAAAATACTTTGTTCTTTTAAAATTTGAATAGTTTGAAGTTGTATTATTGTAAATAAAAATTAATTTTAACTAAGCATTTATGCTTTTTTGTCCTATAAATCGTTCCTAAATCATCGTTTAAAGCATTTCACAGTGCATATTTCACTTAGCTTTTTGCTTTTATATGAATAATATTTTTCCTCGTATTTCTGGAGTTGGGATGTTTCTTCTGTATACTACTTATTTAAAGCAAATGTTTTTATTTATTTATTTATTTAATAAGAAAGAATTAGTTCTCGCGATACTTCTTCAAAAAATAAGGTACTCAGATACAATATATTATTATATGTACAGTACTATAGAAAGTAAGCAATGTTCAAATCATTATGTACAAAATGTGCTTATTCTTCCTTAACTTAACACAGTAACGGAATAAATCCAACACAAACATTCGTATTTGTAATTTTTTTCAAAAACTTTGCAAACACACCTTTCTGAACAGGATGAGAAACACTCGGACTAGACCAAATAAATAAACAAATATCAGCATATCGATAATTGCTGGTTCAACAAACCTGGTTTTGTCTAAACTCTTTTCGACTAAATTTTAAAGCTGTATGTCATTATTCCGATGAATAAGGTACTTTATCAAAAGATATGGAAACTCTGATAATGATTCGTTTTAACTTTTATTGGAGGACTTGATGAGCCAAAATAAACTTACTTTCGTTCAAATGAAAATCATGTAACTGAAACAAGTAATAAAAGTTTAAAATATATTAAAAAGAGTCATGCATATTCACGTTTACTCTAACAGGCTTATTCTTCTTTTATAGACTTAAAGCATATACAGATGATTATTGTCCAAATAAAGTAAGTTCAACTGTACAAAAAATAGCACATACTAGTTTCTAAGAGAGCATTCAGTTTTCATGAACTTACTTAGTGACAATATACGACTCATCTACATTTGTCATTTTTTAAATTAATAATATGGACTATTTTAATGCTATTTAAATGACGCAAGTGCCTAACATAAGTAGTGTTGAGAACAATAATATTGCGTTTTCATTACTTTTTCGTGATTTTTGACAAATGCTGTTTTTGTTTAAAAACTTCAATAAAGATTACGCTATTAATTTCTGAACTACTTCTAAAGAAACTACTATTCGAATTATCTAAAATTCGCTTCATTCACAAAAAGGGTAACATACATCTTTACATCGTTGTATCTAAGAAACCAAAAAAAAAACATCTTCTCGCTTTATAAAGGGTTTATTTCTAAATTAATTTAAACGGTTACACAGCGTTGTGAGTACCGTTGACAAAAAACATTATGCCATTAGCTCATTTCACAATTTTTGATAAGTGTTTTGTTCTTTTAAAAACATTCAATTCCATTTTCAATTTTCTGTCTATTTATTAATTTTTCCAAGCTACTTCAAGAACAATATTCGTTTCAAAAACATGTAAAAACTATTTAAATGAAATTTATGGAAAAAAGTGAAAAATTATTAAGGCTGAAAATTAAAAAAAAAAAGTTTTCTTAAAAAAAATGATTGTTATTATTCTTTAAGGATGCGATATCTATTGAACAATGACCACTTTCTTAAACAATACTGATTCTCTAAATGAACAAATGCAAAATAAAATGAGAATTATACTCCAAAACTCTCCATGCAAATATATTACGTGATCACAGAGAATCAAATGAAATTCATAGTATTATTTAAGCTAAGACGAAAAGAAGAGAAAATTGTTTACATTCAACGAAGTTTTCTAAAAAGTCCTACATAGCAATTTTTTCCGACTTTTTTTTCAACAATGTCATTTGTATTCATGAATAAAAGTATTTTATTTTTAAAAGTAAGCGGAATATTTATATTATTGACATTTTTTTTAGATAATAGCATTACTAGAAAAATTCCGAGACAAATGGTAGAAGGGAAAAAAAAAGAAAGAATTATTAGTAAAAGCATTTCTAGCAATTATAATATTCATTTCAAAAGTAGCGGTTAAGAGCTAGATACTTGTTCAACAGTCATCATTTTCAAAATTAATCGATCCTTTAAAAAAATATAAGAATGAAGTACTTAATAAGCGGAGCTCTCTTTTCAAACAAGCACATGCTAAAACGCTTGCCGCTCTGAAAAAAAGTCAAGAGCTTTAGAAGAGAGGGAGAAAAAAAAGAGGTAAAAGGGGGAAATTATTTGTTTTTAATTTCAATGGAATTAAGTTGAAGTGGTTTTAAAAAAAGTTAGTGGTTTTAAAATATTTTTTTTTATAATTCCCATTTATTTAAAACCAATAGTTGTTACCGATCCTTTTAGATGGGTTTTTTAATTGGGAAAATTTAAGTAACAAATCTGAATTAGCAATGTCTTTCGTGAAACTAATATTTAAGTGATGCGCAATTGTAAATTTATAAAGGCGTCAGAAAAAAGAATGTCTTCATATGCGATGGCTACTTGCTTAGTTATAAGAAAAAAAATATAAGGTATCCTGGGGTAATAACGCCAGGCGGGATAATAACGCCAAGTGCTTATATTTTGCATAATTATGAAATAATCTGGTAAATGACACCCATGTGCTCTGCGCAGAAGGGTTTTGAGTCATATAAATCGCAAAAAACAGCTTCAAGTTAATTTGTTTCATTTTTAGGTCTTATTGTTTTTACAAACAACTAAAATTAACGCTTGATCTAAAATTTGCGAGATACGTTTTGTGATGTGAAGACTATCTTTTTATCCGGAAATACTTTGTTAATTACATAAATTTGTAGTGCATTTCATGTACTTTTAAAATGTTGTTGAAGATTTTGGATATCTTCTCGAGATAATTTGTAATTTAAAATGTACTGCGCAATAACTATACCGGGGTAATAACGCCAATCCTTGGTTTAATACCCCGGTTGATTCCCTACAGTGGCCGAGCTACATCCTAAATACTGATTCAAATAAACACAGTTAAAACTGTGCAATGTTTCTTATATTTCTATTTAAATGGACCTTTTTAAGCAAAAAGAAGATCACGGTCTGATATTTGATATTATTTTGCCTCACCCCCCCCCCCTCCCACACCACACCTTTATTTTTCTTACACTTTCACAAAAAATTGAACATTTTCAATAACTTAGAATGCAATTTGTCAATTTCTAAGTTTGTAGAGTTTGTATTTTTAGAATTGAGCTATCTACATGCAATTATTCCATCTTATTTCATAGTTTTGTTTGCATGGCGTTATTACCCATATAGGTGGGTAATAACGCCAAATAGCATTGGTCAAGAAAAAACGCTATTACATTTTATGAATACATATCTGTTAAATTATTTTATTTTATATAGATAGTCAATGAGCTGCTGTATCAGATCCTATATTTGTTTGAAAAATACAATCTAAAACTAAGCCGTGAAAATTGGTAGAACCTTAACGTGGCGTTATTACCCCAGGGTACCTTATATATTGAAGCTGAGTAGAGAAAGAGTTTAAAATGATTTCCAAGAAAAATAAGCCTTTAATTTTTATTTTACCATCTGTTTGATTATTAGTTTTGTTTAAAATTTGTAAGATGTGTTTTTTGTATGCTACTTGTTTAAATGAAATGCTTTTTTTTAAATTATTTTAGAATTAATTCTCGCTCTGCTAGTTCATAAGGTAAATATCGTGAGATATAGCGTGTTATTTTATGTATCCGTAGCATAGAAAAGTTAATTATTTAGAAATTATTTTGTAAAAAATATGTTTATATTTCCAAAATGAAAAATATAAAAAAAAATATTTTCAAAATAAAGAAAAACATTTCTTTGTTTAATTCCAACAAGTCTGTTGCTACAATATCACAAAATTTAAATTCGGTGTTCTTGCATACCTTTTAGAATATGTTAAATGTCTCATACAAATAAAGTAGCTAACCTTCTTACGCTAATTTTAAAAATGTGAAATCCCCAATCGTTTATGTATCATATTATAAACAATTATTAAGGAATTAGTTAATAGATATTAAGAGAATTAAGTGAAATGTTAATACGACAGTAAAACATTTTCTTTTAATTCTTAAGTAGGTTTTCTTTTAATACTTTTTTTTTTCAGAAATAATTAAAAAGGATGTAAAAGGATTGGTGTTTAATTTTAAGCAGCTCGTCAATAATATTATACTGGTTCACTTGTTCTACTGCATTTTATATACTATAGCTTCTAAAATTAAAAATTGGAGAGATCGATTTTTATAAAATGAGCTAATTAATTCCAAAGTGAAAACTGCCATACAACATAGCTCAAGGTAAATTAATAGATTTTCAAAGATTTTTTTTTAGAAAATTATTGATGCTTCAAAGGAAATATCTAATCTTCTTATACAAAAAAAAAAAAAAAAAAAAAAAAAAAAATCCGCAATTAAATGTGAAGTATGTTTTAAAATATTATTAAGGGTTCTGTTCTTAAAGAACTATTTTCTAGATTTATGAAAAATAAAAGTAATACAATATATATATATAACGAAATGGGAATTCGAAAGTTAAATCTTCAATTCTTAAGTATAGTTTTCTTTTTAACAACTATTTTCTTTCAATAGCATTTATAAAGAGTGGAATAGGATTAGTTTTGAAGTTTAAGAAGCTCATCAGAAAATATTATTGAGGCACTGAAAATGAAAACAAAATTGAGTTTTTTATTAACGAAAAAAGTAATAGTATAAGCTTCAGATAAAGAAAACTATCAAATACTATAGTATTAAAAAAATACAAAAATATAATAATAATAATGCCTTAGATATTTTGATTTCCAGGAAAAGTTAGGTATTTTATTGGAGATTATAATTATATGGAAGTTTTAAGAAATAATATGTTAGCTAATGAAAAAAATAGTTTCTCTCAAAATATGTGAAGAGGTACAGAAAAAAATTTAGTCTAAAGAAAAAACTGAACTTTATTAAGGATATTTTAAATGTTACTGTGTATAAAAAGACTTTTTAAGCGGAACATACAAAATGTGTAACTTATCAAAAATAATTAATCTAAAGTTAATGAGAATATTTTTCAAAGTAAATAAATAAATAAAAAATCTCAAGTTACCTAATAATTTTATTGCACCAGTTATTTGCATTCACAATGTTTTTTTTTTTTCCCACGAACGAATAGAAAGTTCCAAGATAAATATTTTTTTCAATATTTTTTTTTCATACAACGCAACTTTATTTTTTGTTTATTTTAAATTTTTGTAATAATTTTTCTGTAGAAGTATTTTCAACTGATGGTCAATGAATTCTAATAGTTCTGTATACAATAGTGCGATTGTACAGGCAGATGAATTTAAAAGCAAACCCGTCTGTTTATTGAAATATCCACATCTTTAATCTATGCAGCACGTCTATAATTTATATATAATTTTATTATGTGAGGCTATATCTAAAATAAGGTTTTTCAGAGAAGGCCTGCAAACGTGTTAAAACTAATCATAACTGAAGAAATCTCGTCAATAAAAATCATTGACGTCAATAAAAATCATTGACTAATAAATCACAAATTTTGCGAAGTGTGTCAAAAAAATAGTTCGACGTGTTTATCTTTGTATTCAAAATGTTGGCGAACATTTTCAATACTTGCTGTAAAGAATGATAATATAAAAAATAAATTAAAACATATTTTAAAATGTAAAATAAAATCATCATAATTCAAAAATAAAATCTTTTTTTTCTCACAAATAAAGTTGTAACAATCAAACAGTGTCGGAAATTGTCTTCATTGTCTTTTACACAAAAAAGTTTCAAACGATTGTACTTCAGTGTTAGAATATTTACTATATCAATCAGAGTTAAGGATAATAAGAAAATCCAACTGATGCTTTTTTAAATTGATCATTCTGAAAAACTATCCATATATAAGAATTTATATGTTATTTCACACCTAACCTGTTCGTAGGATTATATTAAATAATATAACAATTGAATAAAATCCTAGTGTACCTTTATTACCCTTTCCTTCCTCTTCCACAAAAAAACACGTTTGCATACATAACACAGAACATTTACAGAAAACATATGTTTTACAATTACCTCTAACTTCTAACATAACTTCAAATACGTCACTATCGTGTTCGATAGTTCGTTTTCTGAATTATATTAAATAATATAATAATTGAATCGACTTCTTAGTGTATCTTTACTACCCCCTTCTTTTCCAAAATACACCTTTCCATACATAACTCAAAACACATACAATAAAAATACAATTTATAATTACCTCTAACTTCTAACATTACTGCGAACGCTTCACTACCGCGTTCGTTTTCTACATTTAGTGTATACTTCCTAGAATCTGTTCCTTCTACTCCTCGAACTAAGAGTCTTGCCTCATAGCAGTCTCTGGATCCTTCATCCTGAAAATTAGAAATACATTATGTTAAACTGCGCATGTTTGAACAGTGTAGAATTGCCACCACAAATAAAATATTTCCTTTTATATCATTTACTTAAGGGGAGATATGTTTATCTATTACATTAGAAATTCAGTTATCAGTAGTCAGTTTACATTTTATACCGATTATTATTTTTTTCAGAAAATAAATTGACACTTACGCTCATATTCACCAAGTACTTCGACACCGAGTTATACCGAAAACCTCTGTCGAACGCTCCAGTATTCATCTTTAATCTTGATTAGACGTCTTCTTGATAATGTACAATAAAATATTATCATGAATTTTATTTGAGCGTTCGACCGAGGTTTTCTAGGTTCAGGTAGATGGTGAATACGAACATTACAGATAGATATCCATAGTTGCCGAGAGACACTGATAAGACTAAATTCATATGAAAGCATAACCCAGAACATATTAAAAATAATATTGTAAAATGAAAATAAATGTTTACCATTTGGCATAAAATTTTTACGGCAAAACCTGCTTTCAACATTGCTATCAACAGTTTTTGCAGTAAATGTAATGGATTTTTTTTACAGTTTTGTAACTTAAAGTTTGTTGCTTAGAAATATTCTACAGAAAATAAACATTTCTTTACAGCAATTTAATAAACAAAAATAAAAACAACAAAAAAATAAAAATAAAAATAAAAAAATAGAAATTTTAATAACGTTTCACAATATTGATTGAGATTTCTAAACTCAAGGCTACCGTATAGAAAATATTTTCTGATTCAATTAACGAAGAGAAAAAAAGTCCATCAATTTAAAAACCGCATTTTAAATGCAAAAGCTAAACAAACTTAAAACTATTTACATAAGCGCATTCGGAAAAAAAATTGAACACAAAACCTTTTCATTTAGATTTCGAAAAGGAAAAAAAATGTAAATAAACTCATAATAGAATGTAAAGTCAGCACCATTTTTAAACAAAAAGCTGGAATTACTTAAAATTAAAAAATTTTCCTTAAAAGTAAAAAAAAAAAAAAAATCTTTCTTCTATATCCAATTAAATGGAAAGCATGAATCTTTACCTAAGTCATTTAATCAGATGATACTTGTATAGGTAATTGCTATTAAAATATCTTAAATAGCAGTTCAAATACAGTTTTTTCGAGTAAGACACTACTCTATCTAAAAACATTAAAATGTAAGAACCACTTACTGCTTTTTTGGTCCTTCAGCAATAAAACTTAATACTTATCACAAATTAATTATTTTAAAAAGTTGTGAGACTTTTTATATCATCGATTTAAAATAGAGAGTCTGAAGAATTTCATTACATTTTTATATGATACTTTTTTTTATTTTTACTGTTTAATAATGAATGTATAGTTCATCGAAATGTTGTGTTTTTTTTTTCATTAATTTGTGTTGATATAAATATAAAGCGTATGAAAGCTTTATAAATAAAGTGAAAATGTCGCAATACTACAAATTATTAAAATGTCAAGGAAATTTTCCAGATGTGTTTCTATAGAATTTGCCACTTATTTTCAAATCATATTTATTTAAACTTCCAAAAAAAAGAAAGAAAATATAATTGTATATTCTTTTAGAAAAAAGATTGTGACAAAACTCAAGTGTCAAAAACTAAAACAATTTTAAGATTACGCCGCTTAAACAATTTTAAGATTGTAACCGCATATGCTAGTTGATTTATTGATTTACATCTTGAAATTTGGTACCAAATTGGAATTTAGAAGGTAAAAATATATATGTGTGTTGCGGCCAATTTGATTAATTGATTATCATTGATAATAAGTGGTTATAATTAATAATAATCAAATGATATAAAAAATGGTCAATATGAATAATTTATAAGAATTTATTAATTTAACCTGTTATTATTAATAATTACTAATCAAGTTCTGTAAATATAATTAATTTTAACTCATATAGCTTGCTTGAGAACTTCATTTTGTATGTGTTTTATCTTAACATTCAGAGCTAAAATATACATGTCAAAACTGAACAATCTATTCTTTCAATATTTCAATTTTTAAAATTTTTACGGAATTGATTAAGTGATTATAAAAATGGTTATCTTGAACTATTTAGTGTTTGCGTCTTAGTAATAGAACACTTCTTTTGATTGAATATTATTGCCTCGAAATATTTATTTTTCTTGTTAGATTCAAACAGTTATAACAGTACACATTTTTGTAAAGAAGATATTTGTTATTAAGCCTAATTAATCATATTGGCCAAACTTCATTGATTATTATCAGTAATGACCGATAAATTTGATTAATGTACATTATTTATCAAATTTACCAAAAGACCAGGTTATTATTATTAAGTATCAAATTTATTAATAGTATTAATAATAATTGTAATATATTAACCGTAACATATATATATATATATATATATATACATATATATATTATTCTGTGGGTAATTTCATAGAATTATTCATTTGATGTTTAACCCTTCCCGGCACACTGTGCCCAGTCCGGGATACCTAATTTTAATTCCAAACTTGCACCAATAATATTTTAGTAAAATTTTGCTTTTACAATGAAAGCTTAAATTAAGGAATCCAAAATATCTGAAAAATTCGTTTGTGATTTCCGGTGTCAGTCGATAACTTCTCATTTTACTAACAGATTTTGCCCGTGCAAAAAAGGGTTAAGTTTTATTTACATAAAAATATTCCTTTTGCATGTTTTTTTAATATGTCCTTTATAAACGTGGGTTTATTGAATACAAAATTTAACAAGTTTGAAATTGCACAACGTGCATAGATTTAAAAAAAATACAAAAAGAGAACTAGAGTATATAAGGATAACATGGAATTATTTCTTCCTCAGACACATCTTACATTCTAGATGCTCGAACGATATTTTTATCTCTGTGTAATTCTGTTCTCAAATTCAGAAGAGCTACTTTCTTACAAATTTTTAATTAATTTTTGTTCGGAAACATACAAAGTTTTAGTTCCTGTTATTCAGAAACTATATATTATAAAGATGTTTTTCAATTTCATTATACGCAATAGATTTTCTGTTGCAAATATTGCCAAATTTTACATTTTGAATCCGAATTTCAGAATATGATAGCTATAAAAAGAGGATAACAAGTCAGAATGTCATGCAATCACAATTGCTTATAAATCTAGCAATTTATTTATTAAGAAATGTATTAATCAAATTATTAAGCCACTTATTTATAAAAAATTTGACAACATTTTTAAATATAGAATCGCTTCAATACTTAGTCCTGTCAATTTTGTGCCTTTATGTTTAAAAAAAAAATCACAAAGATTCAAGTTGATTAGCAAAAGATTTAAGATAACAATTTTGAAAATACCTAAAACTACACATTTCTAATGTAAATACATTAGTTAAGAATTATAAAGAATTTTTATCTAAATTCTTTTTAATTTCATATATTTTCGTCGCACCATCACAATTTCTGTCAGCTGTAACCTTTGACATTCTTGAAAATGTAATTAACAATTTAACAATGATAATGTGGATTGACTTTTGAATTAAAAACAATTCAACAATATTAAAGTGCATCAAATCTTTCTAGTGAGAACAATTTAACAACGCTAAAGTGGATCAATTCTACAAAAGAATGCTTATCCCAAATTTGCGATATTTATTATGAAAGATCATTTTTGTAACATTAAAAAAAATTTAATGATTTAAGAATATGTATTATTACAATTTTAATTAACTATCTGTTGATATGCATAACTCCTAATTAACAGCGTATATATTACACTCCAATGAGACATTAAAAGCAATTCAGATCGTAAGAAGCCATTAAATTTACAACAATGTACTGAGTTATAAATCAGATATAATCTAAATTAAATATTTAATGAAATAAAAAGCATGTTTCTTCAGTAAATTTGGAAAAATCAGTATATTTAGCTCTGATGTTACAATCATTATGGGATTCAAATACAATAAATTTAAGTATCAGAAATATTAATTGGTAGAAACTTGAGTAATAGAAACTGAGGAAATAATTCCGTGAAAAAAAAGGTATTTCTTTTAAAGAGAAAAGGTGGTTTCTGTGTTTAAATTATATTTTGAAATGATTTTAAAAATATATTGCAATAGTATGGAAAGGTATTGACTTATAAAAATAAAAATAAAATAAAAAATAGAAATTATATGTTAAATGTCATATAACATATTATAGTGCCATGTCAGTCACAGGTGACTGATACTGAACTTTTCGTTTAGGCCGCATCACTTATCTATAACTGACAATGTAAAATATGGAATAAAACTTTTAAAAATATTTTTTAAGTAATTAGTGAAAATCTATTTAAAATCTACTTAATTTTTATTAATTACTGGATTATATTTCCTTAATTATTACTTAAAACAATATATATGTATATATATATACAGGGTGGTCATAAAAAAACTTTGTCCGTATATGGAGCTCTGGCAGCCAGTCCGTTCAACCGATTGAGGTGAAATTTCAGATAGAGCTATTCAGAGGTATGAGCTCGAGATTCTCTGAACGGCAACAAAATGGCGCTCACGGTTACGGTTATAGTTACAGAAACTCGAAATTTTCTAATGGCAACACCCATTTTTATCATCGCATGAGAAAACCCTAAAGAGCGTTGGAGCCGTACGTGTAGCAAGAAACGCATTATGCTCGCACGAATGGCCCCAGAAAAATAGAACCAAGGCGCACGAAGGAAAATTGAATATGACAGAAACAAAATACCAATCACGGAACATCGTTTGCCAGATAGTCAGCCTAGAAAACGGATAAAAAGTACGGTGGGAATGTTAGTTCTTCAGTCGGATCTCGCAGATGCCATCAAAATGAATTCGTTCGTGGTGAGTTGGTAAAACTATTATCAAAATGAGATGAATGCTGCGAAAACCTGGCGCGTTTACCGTCGAAACCATCGCCAAATATGAGCCTATGCATTTCACAAGCTCTTCGTGATTTAATAATTAAATTAGAAGAAACTGGCTGCACCTGTGGAAGTCAGCGATCCGGACGACCAACTGTTCCTGAGGATACTGTTATGGAAGTGCATCACATAGTGACCAGAGGACGCACGCACAGAAAACTGTTCTACGAATCCTCCCCCCCCCCCATAAAAACACGATTGGGGCTCAAGGAGTAAATTTGCAAGTGACACAGAGTCAGTACACTAATCTCTGACTACAACACAGATCGTAGAAAACTTTTATTTTGATTACACATTATCCATATGCGTCCATCACAGGTAATTACACATTGCATGGTACGGACTGTGGAAAATACAGCCGAACGTTACATCGCATGAGGGATGTTTGCAATCTCACGTTTGCTAGAATCTTTCTATTCCAGCAAAGTTTGCGGATTGCACACGTACACTCTAGAATTTAGATACCCCCAGAACATGAAATCCATAGGAGTGAGGTCGGGGGATCGCGGAGGCCATTGGCGTTACCAGTTTAGATGAAATTTGCCTCGTCCGTTCATAATATACGAAGAGGTCGATCGTTATCTCCATCATATTGGATAAAAAATTCATTAACAAAGCCTATATGTTGTTGATGGTCTCTCACTTCCAGCATCTGGGCCAACGCTGGTACCGGGAAAGAAGCATGCCGATTACAGAGCGCAATAACTTTATGACCATTGGCACGAGATGCACCTTTTGTAGTTTGCATGCGTCCTCTGGTCACTATATGATGCACTTCCATAACAGTATCCTCAGGAACAGTTCGTCGTCCGAATCACAGACTGTCACAGGTGCAGCCAATTTCTTCTAATTTCATTACTAAATCACGAAGAGCTTGTGAAATGCATAGGCACATATTTGGCGATGATTTCATTTTGATAATAGTTTTACCAACTCACCACGAACGAATGCATTTTGATGGCATCTGCGAGATCATACTGAAGAACTAACATTCCCAACCTACTTTTTATCCGTTTTCTACGCTGAGTATCTGGCAAACGATGTTCCGTGATTGGTATTTTGTCTCAGTCATATTCAATTTTTCATTGTGCACCTTGGTCGTGTTTTGCTGGAGCCGTTCGCGCGAGCATAACGCGTCCGTTTATTGCAATAACCATTTCGTTCCAAAGCTCACCAGGGTTTTCGCATGCTCTGGGCTATTGGCGATGAAAAAAATGGGTGTTGCCATTGGAAAATTTCGAGTTTCTCTAAATATAACCGTAACCGTAATTGCCATTTTGTTGCCGTTCACAGAATCTCGAGCTCCTACCTCTGAATAGCTATATCTGAAATTTCACCTCGATCGGTTGAAAGGACTTGCAGCTAGAGCTCCATATATCGGCAAAGTATTTTATGACCACCATGTATATATATATATATATATATATATATATATATATATATATATATATATATATATATATATATATATATATATATATTACACTGTCACTCACTGGTGACTGATGCGGCCTAAACGGAAAGTTCAGTGTCAGTCACCGAGGCACTCAAAGTGTTAAGCTATTTTGATAGTTTTATTACTAAGAGAGCTTTAAAAATTTGTCATAACAATGTAAAATAAAAATAAAAACGTTATTTTTTAGGACTTTACAATTTTGATAATTATAATTAACTTCATAAAAATTTTGAAACGAATAGGTACACCAAAATATTTATTTTTATCCCTAATTTAAATTATTTGTAATAAGAGAACGCTGTTGTAGCATGAGAATAAAAATAAATGATTTAAAAATACATAAAATTATTAGAATTATAATTAGCTCTCGATTCAGGTGCAGAATTCCTTATTAACTGGGGAAAAAGCAGACTTATATGAAATTTCAAGGCAATTCGGATTGTAAGATTTAGTCGTAAACTAATTATAATCTTGATTCAATTTATTATTATGATGTAAACACATTTCCTAAAATTTTGATACATAAGTATATTCAGCGCTAATGATATAATCACTATGATTTTCAATTTAGGAGCAGTTTAGTATCAGAAATATTAATTGGGAAATACATGAATAATAATAAAAAAAAATTATGAAATAAAAGATATATTTTTTAATGAAAATAGTTTTTATTTTTCAAATATATTTTCAATTGTTTAAAATTATGTTAGAATAATAGGTATTGATAATGACTTTAAATGAAAATACCATTATAATTAACTATTTGTTGATATACAGAACGTATAATTAATTTGGGATGAAGCACATTCCTGTGAGATTTCAAAATCAATTCAAATTGTAAGAAAGGAAGAGATTAAATTTACAAAAGTGCCTTTAGTCATAAAGCAATTATAATGAAAATTCAGTCTACTATTAAAATAAAAGCGTGCTTCTTATTACTTGAAGAAAAAAAAATATGAATAAGTACATTCAACTCTGGGCATGTAATCACTGTAAGATTCATATCTGAAGAAACTTATTTTTCAGAAGCATTAATTGTGAGACAAATGAATAATAGAAATTCATCAAATAATTTCATAGAATAAAAGATATTATTCTTATGAATCGGACAAATTGCACCATAAATTAAACTAAAAATATGTAATAAAGTAAATAAAGTTTGTTAAATGGTACACTTCAAAAAATATATTTAAAATACACTTAAAAATTTGATACAATAAAATATTTAATAATTTGATACAATTAAACATTTAATAGTTTAACACCATATCTTAATAAATGTTTAGAGTCCATTATGATAATTAAGCTCGGGAAACATGCTTGTAACGATCATTTGTCATTTACCATTCATAAAATCTGGCATAATATGTCATATTTAATTAAAAAGCAGTTTACACACTCTCAATTCAAGTATGCTCGTGAACTCTTGGACGTATCTGTTTATATTTTGAAACTTTGAATAAATATAACATCTTTCCATTTTATCCTGACGACGTTTGCAGAAGCGATACGAAACGTAGATAATTTTTAAGAGTATTTCAAATGTATATTTTGAAGTGTACCATTTTGAAATCTGAATTTATTTTAGTACATCTTTTTATACATTATTCTTTAAAACTAAAATACTTCAGTTTGAGTGTTTTAAATATAGAGCAGAATTCTGATTAACAGAAGATAACGAAGCCTGATTTTGTTTAATAAGTCTACGTGGACAGGTGGAAGGTGTTATTGAACAATTACATCCTCAAACTACCAGAATGACAACAGTGTGGAGAATAAGCTTTTTAAATTTGTTGAACTGTTTAGCACAACTTTATATGATTATTTTTATCATTTAAAAAACGTTCCATTGTTTCTTAGTCTAAGTAGCGAACGTTCCCAGTTGTAAGCTGTTGATTTGTACGAATGTGAGGGCAAAAGAAAGATCTCATCATGTACGCTAAAAAGTGCAATGGAACTACGCGTCCGAATACAACCATTTTCTAGATATCAGCCCTTATCACCAGATAGCAGTACCCATTTCCATAAGAATAATAGAACTGTTATGTATCTAATATAACTGCTAGTCTGAGAAATATATTCTATTTTACGCACTATATGTGCATACAATTTTACAATTACGTCACGTCACTCATTTGCCGGAAGATTTTAATAAAACAAGGTACTGGAAAAAACAAACACGGAAGGAAAACCTACCGAAATGCAGCCAGACGCGAAAACTTCGTAGAATGGAAAGTGCCTTTCTAAAAGAGGGGACATAAACCAGCGAAGTGTGGGTGTAAAAGATTTTACTCGTTGATCTAGAAAAAGGTATTGGCAGGAGGATTACAAACTATGTTAAGAAACAGTTAATTTGCGATTAATTTACATACCTGCCTGTCAATTTATTTATTTATTCATTCACAAATCAAGCCTTGATATCTCGAAAATGGTTGGTTTTGGACATGTAGTTCCAGTGCACTTTAGAATGTACATGACAAGATCATTCTTTTGATACCACACGCGTCCAAATCCACAACTTACACCTGGGAACGTTCCCTAGTAAGATATGCTGAATTCGTGAGCACGGCGAGTTTTTATATTCAATTTCTATTAACCCAGATTTTCGATATCCAATGTAGCAGTGGTCCCAATTGACTCGGATGATAGATGTTGCATGGTATTTTCGAAATTGGTTTTAAATATTGTAGAGCAGTATCAAAAGACATTAATTAAAAAGAAATAATACGATTTTTCAAATATTTTAGTATTAAGATTAGCTTAAAAGGTGTTGATTCATCTGCAGCCGCGGTGGCATTGTAATAAAAAAAAGACTGCTTATTTAAAGCTTATAGCTTATAGATTTTAAAGCTTATTATACTTTAAAAGCTATATCTCTTTATAAAGTTTACTTTATTAGGAATTGTTTATATTATGTACATAAAAAGTTTCAAATAAATATCTTTGGTAGTTTCTGAAAAATCGGTATATTAATTTAACATAACACAAACATGACTAATTTATCATTGGTATAGGGACTTCCAACTGCCCTTAATTAGAGTTTCAAATGCAGATAATAGGTTTTACGTACGCAAATTACGAAAGAAAAAAATGATCTGTTTTCTTGTAGAAAAAATTATGATAAATTCTTAATCAATTTTATTTAACTTAACTTTATCAATTTTATTGTCACTTTCTCCGATGAAATGCTGACATTTTGTGTATATACCTTTTTGAGCAAGAAAACATTTTATTTATTGGAATTTTTCTGTTCGAAAACTGTATAAAAATTTTATTTTGTATTCCCTTAAATTTAATCCTTTGAAAATTTTAATCGATTTAAAATATTCTGTGCATTTTTTTAGTAACCTTGTAATTTATAATAGACTTTTTTATGATTAAAACTGATATTTTGTATATGACATTATTAGTCAATGAGATACAGTTTGGGACACACTTAATAGGAATCTTTTTTGCAAAGAGGCCGCATAAAAATTAAAATTTTGTATTGTTTGATATTTAATCAACTGAAAATTAAATCTATTCCATGAAGTCCTGTGCTTTATCTCTTTATGTAACCTTGTAATTTATAATCAATATTTAAGGAATAAAAGCCAGGTTCAATATTTCTGGGACACACTTTATAGTTGTACGCATTATTTGTTTCAGGTACATTTTGTATTATAATTATTATTTTATAAATTATTTCCATCTGATAAAATATAATGAACAATTTAACAACTTTAAGTTGAATATATAGTTCAAATGGATTTTCATCCGTAATTTGAATAATTTGTTATGAGAGATCATTGCTGCAACATAATAACAGGAATTAATTACTTAAGAAGATATAAGATTATTACAATTTTAATGAATTATCTCTCAATATGCAGAATTCGTAATTAACAGCGAATAAAGCTTACTCTTACGAGATTACAATAGCAATTCTGATAGTAAGAAGGCAATTTTATAACGATGCACTGAGTCATAAAGCAATTATATTTAAACAATTTAAAATCAGTCTAATATTAAATGAAAATAAGTTTCTTATTACTTTACATTTTTTGGCAAATAAGTATATTCCAATCCCTCGAGATGTTAAATATGAAATACACATTATTTGAATAACTGAATATGACAAAAAAAACTTATATATTAAGAAAAATTTTATCATAGTTTTCATTCTTACATTCTTACTTATCAAGTTTACATTCTAAGTTGAAAATAAAAATTTCAATTAAACTATTTTCATTTTTTCTTCCTTCTATCTTAGCACAAAAAAAGTATTCGATTCTTGAAAATTTTCAAATTAAACAACCAAAATATATTTGATTTCATAAAGTTATATAAGCTTTTTTTATGTAATTTAGTAATTTATGATAATTTTTATAAATATTTAAGGAATAAAAGCCGTTTGGGACACTCTTTGTAGTTGTATGCATTGTATGCAGCAGGCACATTTTGTATTACAACTATTATTATATAAATTGTTACCATTCGACAAAATATAATTAACATTTGAACAACTTCAAATTCAATAGGTACTTTAAAGGAATACTTATCCCTAGTTTGAATCATTTGTTATGAGAGGTCATTGCAGCAACATGATAATAGCAATTAATGATTTAAGAAGGTATAAGATTGTTATAATTTTAATAAGTTATCTCTCAATATGCAGAATTCGTAATTAACTCCGAATAAAACACATCCCTACGAGATTTCAAAAGCAATTCAGATTATAAGATGACATTTTCTAATGACGCATTAAGTCACAAAGCAATTATATTCAAACAAGCTCAAATCAATATATTACTAAATGAAAATACATTTCTTATTACTTTTCAAATTTTTGGCAAGAAAGATCTATGAAATTCTCTTGAGATGTTAAGTATGAACGGCATAATATTTTTGATTAACTGAATTTGATAAAATAATCTCATAAATTAATAAATAATTTATTTTAAATCAAAAGACCGTAACATCGATATTTAAACTGTATTTAAAAATTTGCTTTAAAAAATGTTAGAATGGTGGGGGGAAATTTTGAGTTGAAACTAAAAAAAATTTTTTTTTTTTTTTCATTTTTACTTTTCCTATCTTTCTAATAGGAGATATTGGATTATTGAAATTTTCGAATTAATCAACTAAATATTTATTCGATTTCATAAAGACCTATATCCTTTGTTACGCAACCTTGTAATTTAAAATACTTTTTTATAATTAATGTTTAAGGAATTAAAGCCAAGTTTAAAGTTTTTGGAACACTCTGCATAGTTATATGCATTATTTTTAGCAGGTACTTTTTACATTATAATTATTATTTTATAGATTTTTTCCATTTGATAAAATATAATTAACATCTTAATGACTTAAAATTGAATATTTACTTAAAATGAATTCTTATCCCTAATTAAAATCAGTTATTAGGAGAGAGCATTGCTTGCCACATAATAACAGGAATTAATGATTTATGAAGGTATAAGATTATTATCATTTTAATGAATTATCCCTCAGTATGCAGAATTCATAATTAACTTCAAATGAAGCACACACCAGTGCAATTTCTATTGCAATTCAGATTATAAGAAGACATTTTACAACGATGCACTGAATCGTAAAGCAATTATATTTAAACCATCTAAAATCAATCTATTTTTAAATGAAAACACTTTTCTTATTACTTTACAATTTTTGTCAAATAACATTCATTTATTCATTAAAAATACATTTTACTCATTGGAAAATTTTTTGTTTGGAGGTCCTACAAAAAATTAAATTAGTATTCCCTGAAATTTAATCGTTTGAAAATTTTAATCAATGTATAAAATTCAGTGCTTAAAGTTTTTTAAATGTAACCTTGTAATTTATAATAGAGTTTTTAATGATTAAAAACTGGCATTTTGCACATTGTATTATCATTATATGAGACACGTTTTGGGGCACGTTCATCAGAAAATTTTTAAGAGCGGAGCATGTAAAAATTTTATTTTTTTACTATATCAAAATTAATCAACTGAAAATTTAATCAATTTCATAAATTCCTGTACCCTCTTTTTACGTAACCTTGTAAATTATTTTAAATATATAATCAATATTTAGGCAATAAATACCAAGTTGAATGTTTTGGGGGCACTTTTTTTGATTGCATCCATCATTTCTAGCAGGTACATTTTGTAGTATAATTATTATTTTATAACTTAGTACTCCATGTTAAAATTAATATTATCCATTTGATAAAATAAAATTAACATCTTAACAACTTCAAATTGAATAGGTACTTTAAATGAATTCCTATCCCTAACTTGAATCATTTTTTAAGAGAGATTATTGCTGCAATATAATAATAGAAATTAATGATTTGCGAAGGTATAAGCTTATTAAAATTTCAATCGGTTATCTCTCAATATGCAGAATTCGTAATTAACTGCGAATAACGCATACGCCTACGAAATTTTAAAAGCAATTCAGATTGTAAGAAGGCATTTTATAACGAGGCACTGAGTTGTAAAACAATTATATTTAAACAGTCTAAAATCAAACTGTTATTAAATGAAATATGTTTCTTATTACTTTACTAATTTTTGCCAAATAAGTATATTCAATTTTCTTGAGCTGTTAAATATGAAGTACATATTATTTGAATAACTGAATGTGACAAAAAATCTTATATAATAAGAAAAATGTTAGAATAGTGGGGGAAGATTCGGAATTGAAAATAAAAATATCATTTAAACTATTTTCATTTTTACTTTCTTCTATCTTTACAAGAAGAAAGTATTGGATTCTTACATTTTTCGAATTAAACAACCAAAAATATATATTTTATTTCATAAAGTCCTTTAACCGTTCTTTACGTAACATTGAAATTTATGATAACTTTTATAATCAACATTTAAGGAATAAAAGCCGATTGGGAATCTCTTTATAGCTGTATGGATTACATGCAACAGATACTTTTTGAATTATAATTATTATTTTACATATTAAGGTACCCTGGGGTAATAACGCCACGTTAAGGTTCTACCAATTTTCACGGCTCAGTTTTAGATTGTATTTTTCAAACAAATATATGATTTGATACAGCAACTCATTGACTATCTATATAAAAAAATAATTTAACAGATATGTATACATAAAATGTAATGGCGTGATTTCTTGACCAATGCTATTTGGCGTTATTACCCACCTATATGTGTAATAACGCCATGCAAACAAAACTATGAAATAAGATGGAATAATTGCATGTAGATTGCCCAATTCTAAAAATATAAACTCTACAAACTTAGAAATTGACAAATTGCATTCTAAGCTATTGAAAATGTTCAATTTTTTGTGAAAGTTTAAGAAAAATAAAGGTGGTATGTGTGTGTGGGGGGGGGGGAAGGATGAGGCAAAAGAATATCAGACCGTGAGCTTCTTTTAGCTTAAAAAGGACCGCTTAAATAGAATTATTAGAAACATTGCACAGTTTTAACTGTGTTTTTTTTAATCAGTATTTAGGATGTAGTTCGGTCACTGTAGGGAATCAACCGTGGTATTAATACTAAGGATTGGCGTTATTACCCCGTTATAGTTATTGCGCTGTACATTTTAAATTACAAATTATCTTGAGAAGATATCCAAAATCTTCAACAACATTTCGAAAGTCCGTGAAATGTACTACAAATTTATTTAATTAACAAAGTATTTCCGGATAAAAAAAATAGTCTTCACATCACAAAACATATCTCGCAAATTTTAGATCAAGCGTTAATTTTAGTTGCTTGTAAAAACAATAAGACCTAAAAATGAAACAAATTAACTTGAAGCTGTTTTTTGCAATTTATATGACTCAAAACCCTTCTGCGCAGAGCACATTGGTGTCATTTACCAGATTATTTCATAATTATGCATAATATTAGCACTTGGCGTTATTACCCCGCCTGGCGTTATTACCCCAGACCACCTTATTTCCATTCGATAAAATATAATTAACATCTTAACAACTTTCAATTCAATATGTACTTTAAATGAACTATTATCTCTAATTTGAATAATTGGTTATGAGCGATCACTGCTGCAACATAATAATAGCAATTAATGGCTTAAGAAGTTATAAGATTATTATAATTTTAATGAGTTATCTCTCAATATGCAGAATTCGTAATTAATTCCGAATAAAACACACCATTACGAGATTTCAATAGCAATTCAGATTATAAGAAGACATTATATAATGACTCGTTGAGTCGTAAAGCGATTATATTCAAACAATCTAAAATCAATCAATTTTTAAATAAAAATATGTTTCTCATTGCTTTACAAATTTTTGGCAAATAAATACATTCAATGCTCTTGAGATGTTACGTGTGAAAGGCATATTATTTTTGTTTAACAAAATATGATAAAATAGTCTGATAAATCAAGAAATAATTTATTTTAAACTAAAAGTGACATCGATATCAAAACTTTATTTAAAAATTTGCTTAAAAGATGTTAGAACAATGCGGGAACATTTTGAGTTTAAATTAAAAGTATCGTTTAAACTATTTTCATTTTTACTTTCTTCTATCTTTACAAGAAGAAAGTATTGGAATCTTGGAAATTTTCGAAATAAATAACTAAAAATTTTTTCTCAATTTCATAAAGTTTTCTATCTTTTTCTTTATGTAACCTTGCAATTTATAATAAAATTTTTATAACCAGCATTTTCGTAATAAAAGTGTATTTCAGTGTATTTAAGACTAAAATTTTATGCATTATTTGCAGTAGGTACATTTTGTATTATAATTCTTATTTCATATTTTTTTCCATTAAATAAAATGTAATTAGCATTTCAACAACTTTAAATTGAATATATACTTCAAATGAATTCTTATTCTTAATTCGAACCATTTATTATGAGAGATCATTCCTCCAATATAATAATAGAATTAATGATTCAAGAAGTTATAATATTATTATAATTTTAATGATTTATTTCTCAATATGCAGTATTTGTAATTAACTGAGAATAAAACATACTCCTGTTAGACTTCAATAGCAATTCAGATTGTAAGAAGACATTTTACATTGGTGCACTGAGTCATAAAGCAACTATATTTAAGCAATCAAAAATGAATGTTTTATTAAATGAAAACACGTTTCTTGTTATTTGTATATTTTTTGGCAATTAAGTATATTCAGCTCTCTTGAGATGTTAAGCGTGAAATACATATTTTTTGATTAACTGAATTGGATAAAATAATGTAATAAATTAAGAAGTATTTTATTTTAAACTAAAAGATCGTAAACTTGAATGTTCAAACTGTGTTTAGATTTTTTTTATGTCAGAATAGTGTGGAAACATTTTGAGTTTAAAATAAAAAATCATTTAAACTATTTTCATTTTACAATATATAATACAGACACAACCCTATATTTATAAGAGTAACCTTTTAATAACCTTATTGTAGGTACCTTTTTAATTTATAATAGACTTTTTTATAATTAAAACTGACATTTTGTACAAGACATTATTAGCGTATGGAATAAACTTTGGTTCATATTCAACGAGAAATTATTTGCAGTGGGCCGTATACAAAATTAAATTTTGCATTATCTGAAATTTTATCAACTGAAAAAATAGTCGATTTCATGAAATCCGGTACCTTATTTACATAATTTTATAAATTATAATAATTATCTATAATCAATGTTTAAGGTATAAAAGACGAGTTCAGTGTTTTGAGACACTCTCTATATATACATTCATTATCAGTAGCAGGTATATTTTAAATTATAATTATTATCTTATGAATTATTTCCATTAGATAAAATACAATTAGCATCTTAACAACTTTAAATTGAATGGGTACTTCAAATGAATTCTTATCCCTAATTTGAATCATTTGGTATGATAGATCATTGCTGCAACATAATAATAGAAATTAAGAAGTATAAGATTGTTATAATTTTAATGAGTTATCTTTCAATATTCAGAATTCGTAATTAACTGCGAATAAAGCACACTCCTACGAGATTGCAATAGAAATTCAGATAATAAAAAGGCATTTTATAACGACGCACTGAGTCGTAAAGCAATTATTTTCAAACAATCTAAAGTTAATCTAATATTAAATGAATATACGTTTCTTAAAACTTTACATTTTTTGGCAATTAAAAATACATGCAATTCTCTGGAGATGTTAAATATGAAATACTTATTAATTGAGTAACTGAATTTGATAAAATAATCTCATAAATTAAGAAATAAATTATTTTAAACTAAAAGACCGTAACATCGATGTTCAAAATGTGTTTAGAAATTTTATTTAAATAATGTCTGGATAATGTGGAAGCATTTTGAGTGTAAAATAAAAATATCACTTAAACTATTTTCATTTTTATTATCTTTAACTTCTTATGTCTTCTGTCTTTTACTCTCTGCTAAATATTCTGAGTTAAAAGGAAAAATGCAGTTTTATTTTATTTTCCTTTTTGTATAATAAAATGACAACACTCTGTCACTCTTGCAAAAGTACGAAATTATAATGTTGTTTTCTCTACAACTTAATTTAGATCCGAAAAAAAAGAAGATTCTTCAGCGTTGTATTAATAAACTTAATTAACGATATAAATCTATTCCCTGGGCCTATTAACCATTTTTCAATGTATTAAAAATGCATCAAACCAACATAACTATGTTGCTTTAAATAATGTTTGTGTTGCAGTAAAATCTCGAGCTTAGTTAACGTGGTAACTCGGGCTTGTCAGTTAAATTGTTTTAAACATTAGAATAGCCGTCTATTGAATATTCCAATTTTTACTATGGATTTTTTCTCTGTATTCCACAATGCTAAAATTGAAAATATGTGAAAGTTACAAATTTTAAAAATCTCTGCAAAAGAAAATAAAGTAAAATTAGATAGTCTCTTTTGCGTTTTACTAGCACGTTTGATGTTTGTACTATAGATATGTTTATAAAATATTATAGTTATAATGTTTCACGAAGATTTTAAATGTAAAATGATAAATTCTATAAAATCTATAAAAAAAATCGGCAGTTCGTCAAAGTTTCGCCATTTTTATTTCACCTGCTGCGAAATTATTAACAAAATTTTAAAAGAATTATATATGTTTGAACAATGTAAGAAAAAAAATGTAATATGCAATGTGCAATTACTGTTTAACATACACAGAATTTGCATTATTCAGGAAAAATTTTACTGTTTCCTTCCAGAACCTTTATTCAGTAAACTTCATGACCATATTAATAAAATACTTCATAGGAAAGTACTATGCATAGATTACCTTTTTAAATAGTGATAAGAAATATAAAAGTTTTTCTACATAATGCAACCCCTTTCTACATTGTAAAAGTGTTTTATTACTTGGAATTAAATATGTAATAAAACTAACATATATTTTAACTAATTGTACAACAACGTTGAATTTTTTTTTTTTTTTTTTTTTTTTTTTTTTTTTTTTTTACTATAACGTATATATTTTTCTATAATTGTTTTTTTTTATTTGATTTTACTTTTAAGTAAAAAATTTTTTAATGTAGCTTACTATTTATCAAGTTTAGTTGGTATTTTATAAATATCAAGCAATGCTTAGATATTATTTGAAACTTATAAAAAAATTTGTATGCATTTTTCAAAAATCTTTCTAAATAAATTCTTTAAAATGTAACTGTAAAAAAAAAAAATAAAAAAAAAAAAAAAAATACAACGAATTTTGATTTCTGCTTTTGTGATTCTGGTCACGAAAGTTAATTTCAGGGTAAGAGGTATTATTCATTTTTTGTCCTGCATTTTACATTAAGAAAAAAAAACGCACATTCCATTTCAAGCAGAAAGTTTTAAATTCTTTTTTCAACAATGAATACGAAATAGATCTCTTATTTAGTATTTGGTTCTTAAATTAAACTTTTCAGAAAAGCTAAATACAAAATATGTGTGTGGAATACGGAAAACTTTATAATGAAAAGCATAAATCAAAATGTTATTTTTTTATGTTAGAATATGTAAGTAGGTTTTAAAATCACATAAAAAATTTCCTAATTCCTTATACATTCCCATAATACTTTTAAGGTGAAAATTTTTATAAATTAAAGTCAAGAAGTTTTCCAATTTCTAATACTGTTTACTTTTTTTCTCAGCATAAATCAAAGGCATAAATCTCTTTTTATTATTATTTTTTTGCCACAGATTCATATTACTTACACTTTTTCAGAATTATAAATTTTCTTTTAATCAATTCGTTATTTTTTATAAGAAAAATTGAACAATAATACTTTATTTTTTAAATAAAAATATTGAGTATTTTAGATATTACTTTCAGAAAATTACTAAATTGGTAAAATTTTAAATAAAATTAACTTGGATTTTAAAATACTCTTTGGAAGCCATACACATAAGTTTGACCTTAAATCATAATCATTAAATGTGCGTAGAGGTTGATTGTAAATTCATAATGTGAACTTTAAATGTTGGTACGAGACACAGTAAAAATCAATCATTTTATATGAATGTGTAGGCGTAAGTGAAGTGTTGGTCTACAAAACAGTAGAGGGACAATTTGCCCCTTTTATGTATTTCAAAATCTGTCATTCTTACCAGAAAATTTCTATATTGTTCTTTTCTTTATTTGAACCAATGAATCAATAAATGGAGTTTCTACTGAAGTCGTCTTGCTTCAGTTTAGCTTCCATCTAAGGTGACTAATCGAGTTGTCTTAGTGCATAGGATTGAAGCAATTCTTTATTTAAGGCAGAAATTTGATGATTTCATAATGAAAATTTTCCGGTAAGAAATCGAAAATTTTAATTTTAACAATCCTTCATTTCTATTTTTCTTCAAACATTTTCTGTGTTTGGCAGACTTGGCGATTTTCTATGGGTTTTTTATACAAAAAATTTCAATTTTATATAGAAGTTTTTAAAAAAAGAGTTTTTCTGTACATAATAATCAAAAGACTGTCTTAAATTTTAAAAAAATAATAGTATGGGCACTTACTTCTATGAAAAAAAATTTTTTTTTTGAAATAAATAAATAAATAAATTGCTGCCTGGTGTTTTTACCTGAACGCGTCACTTGCGCCCATCGATTGATATAAAATAAATAATTAATACAGTGTCCTGTACCACCCATTAAAGTTTATACCATGGATTTAGAATTACCCTGTACATTTGAAATTTTAAAAAATCAGGTTTTTTTAGAATTAATTAAAAAATAATATGCTGTGAACTGAAACAATATTCGAAATGGCCAAAATTGATTCGAAAGATACAATGTTCGATGTTTCTGGCTTTCCTCTAAATTTTTTATTGAGATATGCAAGCTAGGCGAATAAAGATTCCTCTAGTTACCTGAAGCTTTCATTCTTCAGGTTTTAACTTAAATATCTCCAATACAAGAAACAAAATCGACATTGATTATACTGAAGATCAATGTTGCTAGCTTTTCTCTAATTGATATTAAGTTATGCAAGCTGAAGGGATAAGACTGTTTTCATGATTCAGGTTTTTTTAACTTTAATATCTCAAAGATATGAAACAAAACTGACATTGATGATATTGAAGATAATAAGCAAAGAGATTCATCTTTCATATCAAATAATCAATCGTACAAAAGTATAATTTTACATAAAATCGGAAAATCAAGAATAAAATAGTAACACGCGTAACAGTTATAACAATTCTAATATTTTTTAATATTAAAAACAGTAAAAGATTTTCAAGGTGGCGATTGTCAGGGGAAAACACAGTCAAAAAGGTCTTAAATACCAGTATTTTGTTAAAGTGAAATTCAATTTGTTTAATCCATTTATGTTATTTCAAGTACTTTCTATAAGAAATGTTGGTAGTTTCCTTCTTTATGACAGTGTTTCTTCAAAAAAAAAAAAAAAAAAAAATCCGTAAAATCTATTGTACATCTAATTTTACTGCAACTTTTACGGCAAGAATTGCTGGCAACGTTGCTACCAGCAGTTTTTTCCGAAAATTTAATGATTTTTTTTTTTTTACTATATGACTCTGATTTTTAAGCTCAAAATTCTTAACCTAATAACCATGTATGGAATAAGATAATGTTACTCACGTGATGTAGTGGCTCGGCTGTGTACCGTATATGAACTTCACCCGATTCAAGTTTGAGGCTTCCCCATTCCCAATACGATCGTCTTGGGCTTGGATCAGAACAAAAATACACTGTTATGACAGCATCTTCGTCCTTTTCCACAACGACTCTCTTTTTTGTTCTAGCTGTGTCTGTTAATACTTGTGGCGCACCTACAAGGAAAAAAAAATGACAATTTAATTGTATTATAACATGTTTAACCCTCTCGCCAAATTATTATTAAAACAGAGAAAAAAGTAACTTTTAATACTTCCAAAATAACACTATAAATCGAGTGCAAAAAAAATTTTTTTTGGTAATATTTCTCTATCTTTTGCTGTTGTTGGTGTTTGATCCTTATATGAGGCCCAAAAGATTTCCAAATTTTTAAAGGAATCTGTTATGTTTAAAATTAATTTGAAAGCACGCACAGCATGCATGAAGAGAAGGTTAAAGTATAATAAAACATTTTTTTTCTTTTTTTTACTTTACAAAAAATTAAGTAACTCATAAAATAAAGCAGCTCAAAAGAATAGTTTATTTCTCTTCTTAAACAATATAACAACAATTCGTCACCTGAGAATAATAAAGTTCCATCTGTGTTTTTGAAAAAATGGACTTGTCGAAACTTTTTTTTTTTTTTTTTACCTTACAAAAAATTAAGTAAATCGTAAAATAAAGCAGCTCAAAAGAACAGTTTATTTCTCTTCTTAAACAATATAACAACAATTCGTCACCTGAGAATAATAAAGTTCCATCTGTGTTTTTGAAAAAATGGACTTGTCGTTATAGATAGGTTCTATTCGCATGTATCAAGGCATTTTTGCATCAAAAGTGTTTTATATATAAATTACATACGACCTTAAAATCCTAATATGGCATCATTTTAATCCAGAAACGTCTTCATAGGTACAAATAAGTATCTTTCTATATCGGTAAGTCATTTTTTTGCAAAAACACAGATAGAACCTTATTATTCTCAGGTGACGAATTGTTAAATAATGCTAGAGATTATTTAGTATTGGTATTAAAGTAAGATTAAAGCAACTATTTAGAAAACTCCTATGTATTCTAAATGATTTAATAATATTACTGAATGAAAACGAAAAAAAAAAAATCCGTCCTTATTTATTTCAGATACTGCAATTCGAAGAAGGATTCTTATATGAGGCTCGAGGGGACAAGAGGGATATAAGAAAAATAAGATTTAATTTCTCTTTTATAAAATGTCATGAAGAATTGTTACGAAAATGACATGTTGATGCAGATTTATTAGATTAAGCAATTATTATACTTAAATATTTACTTTAAAAATAAATTTTTTATTTACAAGTATATCTTAATAAATAATATATGAATATATTGTTACTAATTCATATTTATAGGTCATTAAATATCCAAACTGTTTTGTGTATCCCCACTAAAGAACTATTGAAATGGAATATTTTTAGTTGTGAATTGGTAAAGGCGGATTTTTAAAACAGACATTCAATTTGTATAAAGATAGAAAACCAACAATATAAATACGCAAATAAAGTATGAAAAGTTAGCAAACAGCTGTTTCGAATCTACTATCGAGATTCTTCATCAGTGCAAAACTCAGCGAGCTAGAAAAAGCAAAACTGAGCTCAACAAATTGAGCAAAACTCAGTTTTGCTTTTTCTAGCTCGCTGAGTTTTGCACTGATGAAGAATCTCGATAGTAGATTCGAAATAGCTGTTTGCTAACTTTTCATACCGTAAAATGGGGTGAATCGGAATACTTTTCAACTTCAACTTTAAAAAAAAGCAACAATTGATTTTTTAATTTTTTAATTTTTCTACTAGAAACTTCGGACTTGATCTGTCCGTTACATTTTAAGCAAAAACGAAACATTTTTACTATTTATATATGTATTATTTACTTTTTTAATGGTGTTCCGATTCACCCCGCAGATAGGGGGTGAATCGGAACAAATGTTATAATCTCTGTTTATTCCGATTCAAACTTTAATAGAGTTAATAAAAACAGGTAACAATGATAAGGGAGGAATAGGAACACGTAGTTACTGTGAAACCAAACTTTTATCTCATATACAAGTAAAGATATGCCTTTTTGAAAATTAAAAAACAACTTTGAAATCAAGAAAAATTTAAATTTATTTTAAGAAATTATATTCGAATTGCAGAAGTAGAACTTAATACAAATTCAGATTTGTTCTGTGTTAACCTTTACTAGAAGTCATTTGGTAAGTGAATCTATTGAGTAGCCCCAATCGCTGCATGTATTAATATGATCTACTAATACGCCCTCATCCCCAGCCGTTAGTACTATTTGCATCCCTCTCTTTTTTAATTGGTTTTTCATTTTGAGATGTTTGTGTAATTTTGTGGTTGTCAGAGAATAATTCTGTGCAGTTTTTCTAACTAATTTGGTATTTTTGAATTCTTTTATTGTGTTTCCATGTTTGTTGGATTAGGCGTTGACTTTTTTGTTTAACCAAGTAATTTCTGGGCACATTTAAACTCTTCAAGTAATTAGAACAAACAAAATTTTGTTACAATACCTATTCTTACTAATGTATTCATATATTACATGAAACTATTACTGCGTAGAAAAATTAACCATAAGAAAAAACGTGTTCCGATTCACCCCGTAAATCTTAAACCTCTGAATTTACAAGACATTTTTTATTTTTTCATTATGTAGTTTAGAAATAAATAGAATGTAATACAGCATATCGTTTACAGTTCTAACATTAATTAAAAATCCCCTCTCTTAGGTTTAGAATACGAAAAATACTGAAGTTACCTACAAAGTTTTGAAGGCATTGAAAAAATGAGGTTTTTGAGGATCCTCTTGAAATTTTTTTTTATATACCCCAGCAGTTGTGCAAAGATGTCAAAACTGAGTTTCCCAACTCTTAATGTTATTACCTTCTTATAAAAAAATTGGCAACTAAATATATCAGCAAATATATTTATAATAAATTTATTTGTATGACCGGGAAGTTTCGTTCCTCTTCACCCCGCTGTTCCTATTCACCCCATTTTACGGTACTTTATTTGTGCATTTATAATCGTTGGTTTTCTATCTTTAAACATTTTTGCACAAAGGCTATTTTTTTTTTTTTTTTTTTTTTTTTTTTTTTGATTTGTATATCTCAAATTATTTTTATTATAGTTAAATCGAATAAAATGATGTGTGAACTCTAATTTTAATCTTTTTTTATGTTGTTAAAGGGAAATGAAATTGAGAAAATTTTAAGCTATCGTTCGACTTTAATTTTTTTTTTATTTTATTAATATCCTTTTATTGGGTATATCTTATTATTTTTAAAAGTATTTGATTATTTGTATCTTTTCCACTGCGTATTAAGTATATGTATCATAAGTAATTTAATTATAACAGTTCAACTGAAATCAAAATACATGTACTGAAATGAGAATATGAATTTAATCTATAATAATTTCTCCATACATACATTATGCACAAAAGAGTTTTTTATGTTATATATCTGGTTAAAAAAAAAGAAAAAAAAAGTAATTCATTTTTTTCCTAAAATCGGAAAAAAAAACCAAGTGAATAATCACTTTTTTAATCAGCCCGTTTTTTCTTTTTTGAATTAATCCTTTAATTAAATAAATCATTTTTTTAATTAAATTTCTTTACGAATGAAGTTTTATATTTTAAGCTGTTTTCTTGTGCAAAAAATAGTGAGATCATTTATAAAACGTGACTAAGGAAGTATAACGCTTTGAAAACAACTAAAGTGTTACGTTAGTTTACATTCATTTATATATATTACAGTACGTGATCTCGCGATTGAGGTATAAAACATGAGTTTTCGCTTTTAGATTTGTAAACAATTCCAGAAAAAAAATTACATATTGAACCAATATTTCATGCAGTTTAAGTAAAAAAATGACACAAATCCATTTTAAATGTGTTTTTGAGAGTTTTGGAAAGCTGGTGTTTTCAGTATAAGTATACTCTTTTCAAAAATTATGTTACTGAAATAGAAAATGTCACTCGATAGCTTCATAATGTTTGTCTGTAATAATAAATGCATTTTCTCTGTTTCTAAGCGATTATTTTCCGATTAGAGAAGTTGAAAAAATAAAGGAATAGCGTGAATTATATAGATTTGGTTTAACACTAGAATTAACAGAACTTTTACTTGAATATTATAAAAACAGTTAACACCGGAATTTTAATTTAAAACAGCTTAAATTTTATATTTAACCATGTTTTGCTTTGTATTTTTAAAAGAAATTTCATTAAAAAAATATTTTTAAATACTTTTGTAACGGTCAAAATTACAGATCACCATAATTCTAAAGTTAAAGAAGATGGAGAAAAAATTAAAGCAAGTTTTTGAGGTTATATTTATAGCTTTAATGGAAAGGAAAAAATAGTTTTTATATTTGAAAAATGACTTCCAAAATAAATTGACAGTACTTAAAAGTTAATTATTGTGCAGTACAGTTTCTAACTTCATTACAGGCATTATTGAAAAGAATCATGTTGAACTATTATGAGTTAATGTTTTGTTTTTTCAATTAGGTATAGTTCCTACTTTTGCAGCTATTAAATAAAGCTATTCAAAAGATTCCCAAATATATAGAGAAAATTAGGGTACTACAGTATGAACTGATAATAGGTATACTGTACTAGATAGTACAGACAGTTTTGCAGCCAAACGCAAAGCTTTTAAACGACTTACTAGTACACCTATGGGGTATTGTGCTTAGTTCTATTTTGATACCTCTTTTGTATTATCAACGCCGTGAAATAAAATCTTATTTTCCATTTGTTTTTTAGTTTTTTGCTAGTAGATTTGATAAAATTACCTTCAGCATAAAGTCAAACAACTGTGTACTTTATCGCTGTGTTAGTCAGTTTTCTCTGTACTAACTTGTTGAATACACTGGCGATTCGTGAAAGATTTTAGTAACAATAGCTGAACTTAATAGGTAACAAATTCAAACATTAATTTAAGAGTGCACACTACTGAATGAAAAAGTCCCGGATGATAATGTAAAGTCTATTGAGCGTTCTTTTCAAATATCTCGCTCGAATTTTAATATATATATATATATTGGCATAGGATAGTTGAGGACGATCTATAATCGGGTTAGTTTTTACTTTTTCGATTTTGGTTTCAGATTAAAAAAGAAATACTTTAACTTTCGAAACCATTTAGAAACGGTTATGAAATTGAAACTAACATAATATAAAAAAATATGTGACGAAAATCGAAAACGTAAAAACTAGGCCGGTTGTAGATCGTCCTCAGCCATCCTATGCCAAAAAAAGCATGTAAAAATATTAAAGTGTGAGCAAGATATTTGAAAAGAACGCCCCCGTAAAATTAACATTATCATCCGGGTCTTTTTTACTCAGTAGCGTGGGCTCTTAAACAAAAACAACAAAAAAAATTTCTTCCAATACAATCATTTTAGAAAATTTGAAGATTGTTGTGTCCCGGACCCCCTTAAAAATAAAAATGCTAATATTTCATAATAACCAAACTACCTCCATAGGGAGGATTCTGAACACTAGTAAAACGCAAATCGCTAATTGTTTAGTCCTCATCACTGAAAAAAAATGAGTTCTCAAAATTAAGTGAATAGTACTAAATTTTCAGTACTTCACATGCTCAAAATAGCTCCGATCCAAAGGTATTCAAAACTGAAAAACACATGTACTCGTTTTTGATTCCATGTTTGTGTTCGAACATAAATTGCTATAAACTGCCCCCTGAATTTACAAATTAAATTTGAAATGCACTGGTATTTCTTTCTTGCTCAAAGTTATTAACAATAAATGTTTCATTAATTGTTTATTAAGAAAAAATCATCATCAAATTGCCCAAATAGAATATTTTTATGACAAGAGCAATATTTGCAATCATTTTTTAAATTATTTGAAAATGGTGTGCATTATTTATTATTTACATTAATAAGCATCTTTTATCCCATTATGAATAGAAGTTTGTTTGTATTTGATAACGTGAGATGTTAAAAAATTGAGAAAGAAAATGTGTTCATCTTTGATACAAACGTACTCAATTCGAGATGAGTAGATCGATTTACTCTGCATTTTTTTTTTTTTTCAGTAATCCTTACGAGTTGAAAGTTTGTTCGAATTTAATCTATAATATCAACAGTTTTAGTCGTGCTCTAAATAAAATATACTATTAAAAATAAATACAGTAAGTGATTATTTTTTTCCTTCGAACAAAAACAAAACAAGCATTATTGAATGCCTATATAAAGATATCATTCATATTTTCATAAATACACGCCATTTGTAAGAAAAGAATCAAGCAAACATGACAGTGCATTAGAAATTATTTTTAAAAACGAATGCCTAATTATTAATTTTCAGCTAATTTTTTTATCCAACTGTTTAACATATTCAGAAAACATGTTAAATGATTTAAGCAAAATCTATTTATAATGAAAGGGAAAAAAAATTAAAGTATATTGCATTAATCGGCAGTTAATACAATTGATATGAAGACAAATCACCAATTTAAAAAAATATCAAAAGTTTAAACACTAAGTAGGAGATTTATAACTTAGTAAATTTTTTCTTTCAGGAAATCAATAACAGAAACAAAGAAAAAGAAAAAATACCTAAGTATACTTGAGAATACATAAACCATTTTTTTCAACAAAGCAAATTCCTTCACATTTAAGGTATTAATTGCAAACCTTACACAATTTTTCATAGCAACGCAATTCTAAACAATGACATTAAGAGGGGAAAAAACTTGTCTTAATTTTGTTGCTTAAATTCTTTTATTTTTCATATTTTTAGTTTAGGATAATTATTCCCAGTGAAGCAATATTTTTCGACTACAGCTTACAAGCATTTATTTACATTGTTTACATTTTTTTCTCCACTGAGTACGTGATTTCTTTCAATTAGTTTCATGTAAAGCGAATAGAAAAATGTATTCACTATTAAAAGCAAACAGCTAAAACTGAAAATAAAAATAATATTGAATGCCTTTATAAAAAGTCGCAATTTTTTTTAAACTTTAAACTTATGATGTAAGCGATTCTGAAGAAGAAAATTTTCATTTATGAGACTTAGAAGATTCACATATAATTGAATGTGATCATCAGGCTAAAATCAGAAAAAATAACATAGTAAACTATTTAAATAAAAAATTTTAATTGCAATAAAATGTAATTTGGATTGCATTAATGGTAAACATTTAATAATTGCTATGCACATTTTTCACTTTATTTACAGCATATTTACTACATTAAAATTATTCAAATAAAACCAATTCTCAAATTATTCAATATTTTTAATACTATGATATTTATTCTATATTCACTATATTCCTATAATTTTTATATAATATTTATTGTGCTATATTTATTATATATTTTATTCTTTTTAATGTATATTTATTTATACTATATATATTCCTATAATTTTTATATAATATTAATGTACTATATTTATACTATATTTTAGTTTTTTTATTATACATACTTTTTTTTACTATATATACTTATATTTTATAGTATATTTTTTTAATATTACATTTACTATATTGCTTTTATATATTTACTATTATTCCATATACTACATTTGCACTATATTTACAATATTATAAAAAAAACTGTTTATTAAAAAAGTGCATAAAAACTTATTAATTTTTTTCCGTTACAAAATGAACTGGTTTTAAAAAGCTCAAAAACCAATTATGTTTAAAATCATATGTAAACAGATAACTACATTAGTTTTTAAGCTTTTAAAGACCAATTCATTTTGTAGCGGAAAAAAATATTTTTTAAGCATCATTTCTAGTAAGCAGTTTTATTTTTTAGTTATTTGAACGCAATATGAAAGTGTTATTGCACTCGGAATTCATTTTGAATTTTATTAATTTTAAGTTACTGAAATATATTATGTTTGTGAAACTATATTTTCTCTACTAATTCTATAAGTATTTTCTCTATTTAGTATTTATATCTGCAATACACAAAAATTTTGCTTATTCTTTGAAATTTAATAATTAAAACAAATTGAATATGTTATCTTTTTGGGCAGAATTAATCACAAACAACCGTTAAATAGTAATCGCTACATATGTTTTCATTTATAACCAAACATAATTCATTGAACATAATTTAATGAACATTCATTAAGTTAAAAACACATAGAATATGACGTCTTCCTATCATGTGTTGTATGATATGTAAAAAGCACTGGTTTTCTTTCTATCATACATTTTTTTATCATCACCTTGTTAAAGCAACTTACTAGTAGAACGGCTCGCATTTGGATTTGCCGGATTAGACAGTATAATTGACAGCATCATATTTTTCTTATTGTCGAATATTTCTGATCGAACTGATAAATCTATTTATTGAAGATACTTTTCATACCAAACTCATAACCAGTTTATAAATTTCCAAAATATATTAGTTATATTGTTGAAAGTTTTATTTCTAATTTATCATTGTTTGGATAAATTACAAATTCAGGTTTTTGGGGGTTATATATAGTAATATTATAATAATATTTTAAGTTATAATGATTTTAAATTAACTCACATTTTTAATAAATTTTAAATTTTAATAAATTCCTGTGATTTTGTTTTATCCTGTGATTGTTTATAAATGATATGATTAACCATCGAAAAATATTCAAAGATTTAACTCAATTTAAATAAAAAGTATTTTCAAAAGTGTCTCGCACCCCGTTAAAAAATTGTTTGAATCCTTTGTCATAAAATACAAAATAAATATCATTAATAACATCTTTTTGAATGTTAAAGATACTTAAAAATGTATGTGTTTATCTTTAAGTCACATAAAATCCAAACAAGGTCTATAAAATACTTCTAAAAGTCTTTTACCATTTAACAATTGTTCTACAACATACGCCTGAATTACCAAATTTTCAATAATAACTTCTTCTTTTATTAATTAATGCATCATTTTCATATTTATGTTACTCATAAATCATAGTAAATGTGTACATAAACATAAATTATTTATAAAGCGGAAAAAATGTACACAATTAAAATAAAATATTCAGAATATAATAAAACAAAATGTGCTATGCAAGTTCGTTTACTTTTAATTAATTATTTATTCATTGGTTCACGCATATATAAGCATTCCACTGAAACAATTTTTGACATTCCCCACTTATTTTAACAAAAGCTGTGGATTAAAATGGCAGACCGCATTGAGGAAAATTATGATGCTGAGAAAATAATCACCTAATTTATGAAATAGAGTGTAGTCGCGAAGTGGAAGTATGACGTCATTTTTCATTGAACTGCTTAGGGGGCGATACTTTAATCAACGTAAATAGATATTAACTATCGCAATATAAGGCTATTTAACAAATTATGCTAAAAGTAATTTTCTAAAGCTTAGCAACGAATGCTTAATTTACGAATAAACCAGTGTAGCATAAAAAGAAAGAATTTATAAAAGACATATGCTGATTTTTTTGTACCAGTTATAATATATTATTTTTTAATATACAGAGATTTGGTTCGTTCATGAAAAAGGATTTTTTTAAACCCTAGTTTGATTTGAAATAGATTTGGAAACAAATATAAACCAAAATAATTTTTTAAAGCTTAAAGATGAATGTTTAATTTACGAATTAAACAGTGTAACATAAAAAGTGAAAATTCATAAAAGACATTTGCAGATTTTTTATACAAGCTATGATATACTGCTTTTTAATATACAAAAATTTAATATGTTCATAGAAAAGAATGTCTTGTATTAGATTGAAAACATTTAATTGTAGTTTGATATGAAATAGTTTTAGCAACAAATGTAAACCAAAATAATTTTCTAAAGCTAAACAATGGATGTTTAGTTTACGAATTAACTAATGTAGCATAGAAGGAGAAAATTCATAAAATACATATTCAAATCTTTTATACAAGCTATGATATATTGCTTTTTAATATACAAAATTTAGTGGTTTAATAAAAAAAAGATGTTTGGTATTAGTTTGAAAACATTTTACTGTATTTTGAGAGGAAATAGGCTTGGAAACAAATATAAACCAACATAGTAGAAAAATTCAAGAATTTAACAAAAAGCGATTATTTTTCAACATTATTTTAAACTGTCAAAATTTTACTAATAACTTCTCCTTTTATAAATTAATGCATCATTTTCATATTTATGTTACTCATAAATAACATTAAATGTGTACATAAATATAAATTATTTACAAAGCAGAATAAATTTACACAATTGAAATAAAATATTCAAAACTTAATAAAAAAAATCTATTATGAATATTCGTTTACTTTTAATTGTTTATTTATTGATTCGCGGATAAATAAGCATTCTAATGAAACAATTTTTGACATTCTTCACGTATTTTAACAAAAGCTGTGGACTTAAATGGCAGAGCGTATTAAGGAAAATTATGATACTGAGAAAATAATCAGTTAATTTATGAAATAGAGGGAATCCGCGAAGTGGAAGTATGACGTCATTTTTCATTGAGCTGCTTAGGGGGCCAAACTTTAATCAACGTAAATGCAATGGATATTAACTATCGCATAATAAGACTATTTAACATATTATGCTAAAAGTAATTTTCTAAAGCTTAACAATGAATGTTTAATTTACGAATAAATCAGTGTAGCACAAAAAGAGGGAATTCATTAAAGACATATGGAGATTTTTTTATACTAGCTGTAATATACTGTTTTTTAATATGCACAAATTTAGTACGTTTATAAAAGAGGATAATTTGTATTAGACTGACAACATTTTGCTGCATTTTGATATGGAATAGGTTTAAAAACAAATATAAGCAAAAATAATGGAAAAAATCAACTATGAAACAATAGGTTTTGAAACAAACCTAAACCAAATTTATAGGATATTTTAAGTATGTAATAGAAAAATTCAAGATGTTATATCTAATACTAAAGTCAAACAGTGTTAATTATATAGTATTATATTTGAACGAACATCTGCAGTAATAAAAATTCAATATTTAAAAAAAAATACTCTGAGTAACTTTCAAAAATTTAAATGTAATTTTAGACTTGTAAAAAAACATTAAAGCAATAAAAAAATTTCTTATAATTATTATAACGTTATTTTAGTATTTATTAACGTAGTAATTAACGCATTTATTTTAGACAACGAAGTTTAAGACTAAATTCAAAATTTTCCATGAGGTTTGTAAACGGAAATTTGTATTATTTTATAAATTTAAGTGGAAGAAAAAATGTGTTTAATTATATAAAAATTATCAAACTATTAGCGAGTTGTGGCATATTTATTAGCATACCATATGTATGCATAAATGTGTGTTTCTGTGAGCAGATATACATATGTGAGAATTTTTTTAAATTCTAAATTAAAACTGTTGAAACTAATTAAAGCATATATCTATTCTCGGATTTTAATTTTTGCATATTCCATTTAATTGTTTCATATTCTATCAAAATTAGGTCTTAATAAAAATAATTGCATGTAATAATATTGAATACTGTATTTTGTAAATTACAATATTCATATGTAAATTGATTTTGTATACGCATGGCTTTAGATTAAAAATTGTAGAAATGATTAAGGCAATTTTATACTAATACGTGTTGTGATTTTTAAATGAACATTCGCAAGAAATATCGATTAAGTCATAACAAAGAAACTCTAACTTTTAGACACACAGTCCATGCATACATTTAAAATAAGTAATTTAGTTAATAAACCTTATTCAGTTCAAATGATTTTCCAAAGTACTCTGAGTATAATAATACGAACTAATGTAATATTCGCTCAAATTGCATATAAATGTAGACACAAAACCGTTTTAAGAAAGGAAAAAAGGGTCTAAAATAATTTGTTAAGGCAGGAATTCTTATTTTCTTAAATTATTTATGGAATACATAAATTTTAACTCAAAAGAGTTTCTTTAAAACTACATTGCTCAAATATATTTTAAAAGTATATGGTTCTAAATTTTAAAAGAGGAAAATACTTTAAATAAAGGAAATTATTGTAATTTGGAAATTAGGTTGCTTTCTTCAAAAATTTAAATGCTGGGTGTAGTGTATACATTAAAAGATAACATTTAAATGTATCGTTATTGCAGCAGAGTAGGACTGAAATTTTAACTTGATAAAATTGTGGAAAACCATTAAAGCATATATCTATTCTTGGATTTTAATTTTGCATATTATATTTAATTGCTTTCTATTATATCAAAATTAAATTTTAATAAAAATAAATGTATGTAATAATATTTAATACGGTATTTTCTAAATTACAATATTCATATGTAAATTGACTTTGTATATGCATGACTTCAAATTAAAAATTGTAGAAAACGATTAAGGCAATTATATATTATGTGACTTTTAATTAAAGTTTCGCCAGAAAAATGAATATAGTCATAACAATGTTACTCTAACTTTCAAACAAATAGTTCATGCATGCCTTCAAACTAAGTAATTTAGTTAATAAACCATATCTAGTTCAAACAATTCTCCAAAATAATCAGAGTATAGTAATACGAACTAATGCAATTTTAACTCAAATTGCATATAAATCTATACATAAAACCATTTTAAATAAAGTAACAAGGGTCTAAAATAATTTGTTAAGGAAGAAATTCTTATTTTGGTAAAATATTTATAGAATACATAAGCTTTAACTCAAAAGAGTTTCTTTAAAGCTACATACTTCAAATATACTTTAAAAGTATAGGGTTTTAAATTTTGAAAGAGGAAAACATTTTAAATAAAGGAAATTATTGTAATGTGGAAAGTAAGCAACATTCTTCTAAAATTTAAATGCTTGGTGTGGTATATACATTAAAAGAAAACATAGAAATGAATGCTTATTGCAATAGAGTAGAGCTGAAAATATAACTTGATAAAACAATGTGCAATATGTTACTCCAATCTTTAAATAAATACCATAAAAGTTCTTCTATTTTACTTAATGATATTTTAAAAAAATGATTTTAAAAAATATGATTACAACATCGATATCAAAATGGCCGCTATAAATCCGATTTTACCAGAACACGACTCGACCCGCAGTATGGTCCGGGTCAGGATGACGAATTTTTTTTAATGTTGGTCGAATTAATTCTAAATATTTCATATTAGGTTTCCATACTTTCAAGTTAGGTTTTGACACTTTAAAGTCTGTTTCAAGAAGAATATCCTCAATATTTTTCCTACGAAAAAAAAATCTTTTCGTATCTTAATTTGTGTATACGTGTACATTTTGGTAAAAAAAAGATAAAAACTGACATTACAAATAAAGGTTTTTCACAGTTATTTTTAAATATAAATTAATTTTCTTTGGGTTTCGAATTGAATATTTTGTACTCGGTACAAAGTGCATTGGGAACGGATTGGGTTTTCAGATGACGAATTTATTTATTGTAGGGTACGGGTTGATGTATAAAAAAATTTCGATGACGTAAAATGTGTAGGTCTGACCCGTGTAGGATTATAATCCAAACACAAAAACTTTAATCTGCATTACCTGCATGCAAAAAAAGTGTAATTGTATGAAGATATACACTATTTTTCAAATTAAATAAGCGTAGAACAAAAAATATTTATTATATGTATATTTTTCATATAATTCGGTTTAATTATATCAAAATTTACAATATTTTTCAATTAAGCTAAATCTACAATAAAAACATACCAGGAAAAATAACTTTAGTTATTATTGATTTATTATATTTTATAGAATCGAGTTTTGTCTTTAATTTTTTTATCATCGCCATAATGGATCCCAAGATGACGATAAAACTTTATTAAACAAGCAAAAGAAAGAAACACTAGAAAAATCACAGCTTTTAGATATTATTGTCTGAAGTCCGCCCTGAATAAAAAGATAAAAACGATTACTTCGCTGCTAATTGATCATAAACATTCCCTTGATATTTAACGTAATTGGTTTAAAGAGAGCCGCTTCTATACCAAACAAAGGTTAATTTTTGTCTGTTATTTTAGATAAAAGGTTTGGAAGCTTTTATTTCTCTGAAAATCCATAAAACTGGCTGATAAGATTTAATATTTTTTCCAGTAATCGCCGTCTATTGAAAAAAAAGATTTTTTTTAATGAAATAGTTTATTTCAATAATTACAGCTATAATTTATTTTTATTTAAATATTTTATATTTTGAGAACTATACATAGTTATCTTTGGAATATATATTATTTATAAATAAAATATAACTGATACTGATTAAATGTTCATCAAGCTGATAGTGAAAATACAGTTAGTTTTCAATATATATATATATAAACCATTTTTTAAAACTAAAATTTCATTATTTTTGTATTTCGTAAACTATATGAAATGATCTTTAAATGATCTTCATCATTCTTAAATGATTTTTTTCCACAAAATAATCGAGATTTAATCGTATCAATGTATATAAATTAGTCTAACATTGATAACAAACATTCCATTGAAATTTTAAGCATCTGTTTTAAAACGTTATTGAACAAAAATTAATTTGTTTCTGTTATTTTAGATAAAAAATTTTGAAACTTTTTTTTCTGTTGAAAATCCATATAACTTGGATTTAAAAAAATAAATAAATAGTTAATTACAAGATTTTTTTTTCTAAAATTATGTTTGATTTTTTATTATTAAATAAAATGCTACCACAGATATTACAGAATTATTTAAAATAAAAAAAAATAGCTTAAAAGGTACTGTCTCCTTAAGAAAAAAAATGAAAAGAAAGTCCACAATAAAAATCACAGTTTTTAGATATTGTTGTCTGATATTTACTTTAAATAAAAGAAAAGAAACTGAAAAATCATGAATCAAGCAGATCTTGTGAAATACTTTCCAGCACATTCTATATACCGCAATAAAACTTCCGTTAATAAACGTAAATGTACTTGAATTCTTTCGTGAAGCCATATACATGAGCTATGACATGTCTGCATACCAAGTAATATGCAAAACATTAAATCAATATTTAATAACGTGCCACAAATGAAAACCACTTTCAACAATTGCATAGACACTAAATTAACCTAATTCATTTGTTTGTACTTTTAATTGGAAGGTAAATGCTAGGCGCATGATATTCTACATTTAAGCAGATTATAGTGCACCTCATTGATGCATATAAATTTAAACAAGCGTATAATGATGTAAATTTTCATGATGCATTGCAAACGATTTTACCCATAGAGCATACAGTAACAGAACATTTTAATGTGTCCCTTTAAATATCTATATATGCTGCGTACTTTATTTTCTATACCGAACAGGCCACAAGAAACCTGCGATGAAATATGAGGTGTGACTATTCGATAACGATACTAATACTGTAAAACATTTTACTTTAACTTTATACATATATATTTATTTTCGCCTTCGATATACACGCCTCATTTCTCCTTAAAACGCCCCATGCAAATTTTCCATTGTTTAAAATGGTGTTAGAAGGCTTTTTCTACGAGTTCTTGCATTATGCTAGCCATTTTTTCTTTCACTGCTTTAATGGTCAAAAATCTGGTTCCTTTTAACGCACATTTGACCTTGCAAAACAGATAAAAGTCACCTGGTACCCAGCATGTCCAATAAGGTTGCGGGTCGATACTGGGATGTTGTGCTTTGTTAGAAACATATTGAAGGTCAATGCAGTGTGAGCTTTGTCCTGTTAAAGCATTCGTTAAGCACTGTTCTTCCACATTTCAGGTAGTTTTTTTGTTCATATTTTTTACGGTCTTGAGCAAGAACATCAAGGTATTAATTTTTTATTAATAGGTTGACTTTCAGAAACGGAATTAATGTACATAATCCCAGATACTGAAAATATTTTTCCGTTGTTGACGGGGAATGACGACCCAGGCAAACAACATCTTCAATACCCTCTCGGCCATCTTGAAATCTCTTAAAGTACTCAAAAGCACGCGCAAGCAATAAAAATTCATTGACGTACTTCTCTTAACAAAGGATGAGTTTCAGAAGTGATTTCAAAAGTTTAAAAGAGAAATTTCTAATTAATTTGCTGCTTCTTTTAAACACTCAATATTTTTCCAGTAGAACACTAAAAAGCTTCTAGAACAAATGATCGTCACGGACAAGCTAATTGGAATTAATGTAATTTAGAGGCGATAGTGCATACAGGAGGCTTTGTGTTACACAACTTGGTCGTACAAATTTAGCGCATGTGCAGTTCTTCTGAAAAAGCATTAGTCTCGTAATTAAACAGCCACACCTCGTATATTAATTGACAAGCCAATTGGATGTTAAAGTTTAAACAGGCAGACAAACCGAAGTTATAATCACTTTCATCTATGTTTTAAAATGTTAAGAACGATATTTTTGCTGATAATTAATCATAAATATCTCCTTGATATTTTTTATATAACTGGCTTAAAAAGTGTCGTTTTTATACTAAATGAAGAATAATTTTGGTGTTTTATTTTAGATGAAACATTTTGAAGCTTTTTTTTTGTCTTTTAAAATCTAATAAACAATTGATGATGTTTCATATTTTTTGTTTTTTATGATATTCCAATTAAAAAGGTTTGATTGTTTTAAAGACGCATTTTAACCAATTAACCGCACATGTTATTATTTAATTCTCTTTTTTTTATTTAACTGGTTTTTTTGTGATTAATATTTGACAACTGTAGCAATCAGCTTAAAATACACCAAAAAATTCACTTTTTTCATCATCCTACTTTGTTTACAATACTTTGGTTACAACAATATTTTAACTTGTTAATATAATAAATTACATATACATCTGAACACACATTTAAATAAATTGAATAAAAATGAATTGAAAATGAATAGAATTGAATTGAAATAAATTCTAACCTTAGCCTTATTTAAAAGAATTTTTTTTTAATTATAAAATTCGAAAATTATTATTATAAATAATAATAATAATATAATTACATGCCATGAATAGTATTAGTATTCAATTAAATAAACCATTATATTCTAAAGAATTTTGAAATAAAGTATAATTTATTTCAATAAGGTATTGAATTAACAAAATTTACAAACTTTCGCTTAAACTCCATTTTATCAATTTAACAAAAGAGTATCAGACATTACTTACGTCATCTATCTACAAATAACCGTTGTCATGAAAACCGAAACAAATCATTTTTCAAAACAAATTGGGAGAAAAGTGGGTTCACGACAATGACAAATAAATAAAAAATTGTTCAGAACAAAATTACAGTAATTCAAACCGCTTGTCTACTTTTCAGTGAAAAATTGTTCCAAAATAGCTGCTACTGCGCATTGTTAAAACTGTTGTGAATACCTTTTTCGTATGTTTTTACATTCTTTTGACAATACATATGAAATTAATGTAATTTGTTTGACAAATAGTCTGATAATGATCAGCTAATGGTAATCTATTTTCCAAAAAGTTTTAAATAAGTATAAATTGTTTTGTACCTATTTAGTATTATATCAGACATGGAGAAATTTGTGTTTTGAAAATATTTTTTTCAAAGATAATGTTATGCTTCATAAATTGCGGTGTATATAATATATGTTATATTTTATTATACTTAGTATTACAGATTTATACACATAAGTACAAAAAAATTAATATGCTATAGAAGAAATTGATTAAATGTAGTGTTTCAGAAATAGATATATATTCACATAAAGCATACAAAAATTATCGTAATTTGTTATAGGCACATCTGATTAAGTTAACTATTTTAAAAATAGATATACACATAAACATACACAAATTATCTTAATGTGTAATAGAAATAATTGATTAAAATAGTTATTTCAGAAATAGATATATCACCATAAACACAAAATAAAATCATCTGAATGTTTAATAGAAGCAAATGATTGAGTGAACTATTTTATAAATAGATATATCCAAATAAATGTACAAAAAATATCTTAATGGGCTATAGAAGCTATCAATTAAAAATAAACTTGTTTTAAAAATAGATATATGTACATAAACGCACAAACGTTATCTTAATGTGAAAATGAAACAACATATTAAAGGAATCATTTTAAAAATAAATTTGGGCGAATTTTATGCTCTCAGATTATTTCAACAATATCTCTATTTGCAATATTTTACAAGAAAAAAAAATCATTAAAACAATTTGCTGAAACAGTGATGGTGGGAAAATGTAGTTTTTATATCATTTTATTTTCAACATTATTTAAAGAAGAACGCTTACCTATTTTACGTAATATAAATAAAAACTTTTCTTTGCTATATACATAAATTAAAGTGTAATATAGTCTAAAAATATGTCGTTACTTTACATAATTTTATTAAAGCATTTAGTTTAGTAGAATATAAAATTTTAGGCTTAAACCAATCTTTATCATTTTGTATTAACCGCTTATTATCTATTAAAGTTTTTTGAACGTCGACACATTTCCTGTTACTACAGATGACAACAATCTTGCTGTGTATTCATCTATAACAAAATTTCGACCTCTTCTAAATTCTGTAAACCATCTGAATTCAGTAGTCAATAACTAGCTTCATCTCCATATGATAATTGTCGACTTTGAAAGCATTCTTATTAAATTAGCTCCAAATTAAAACCGTAGAAAATCATACCTCGAAACTGCTCTCTCGTGAATTCCACTTTATCTTTCAAAATTTATCTCAAGGTAGTTTAATTGAAAAATTTGCCTCAAATTATTATCTGAGTTTGCAATTTTACATATCCGAACAATAATTTACTTACTTATTTAACTTTGACGTATATAATTTATTTGCCCTTGTGTCAAAAATTGCTAAGTTACCCCTCGAATAAGAAAGACAACGGCCTCGATACTTCTTGCGAAATAGCAGTACAAGTTATTTGCATCTAATGAAGAAAGACAATTTCTTTAGAAAGGTCTTGTGCGCAAATATATTTTTTTAACTTGCGGCATTTATTTATTTATTTTATTTATTTATTTATTTATTTATTTATGCTTGAGGAAAAGCTAATGATGAACATATTATTTCTATCATTTAATTTCTAAGTAAAAATGTATACTAGCGGCCCGCCCTGGCTTTGCTTCGGATAGAGCAAGTCACCTAGTCCCGTGCCACTACTGACACTGCAAATTGTTAATACCACTTCATCCCATAAAAAATTCAACTTACTAAAAACATTACCCTCCTTTTAGGTAGTCGGGTAAAAAGTAGCCTATATGTTAATCTAAGGTGTCAGATACCTCCATACAAAATTTCAAAAAAAATCGATCCCATCGTTCTTGAGTTATAAATCGTGCAACTAACGCGACTTTGTTTTATGTATATAGTATATAATCAATAGTATTCGCAGCGCACGCAATGTAAGGATTTTTTAAGGTCATTTTTCTACACTTTGGGTTACATTATTGGCATTTTAGTAAGGATCCCTAATTTGATTGAAAATATAATACAGCCTATATTCACCGGAAATAGCGTAGCTTTCCAACGGCGAAAGAATTTTTCAAATCCGTCAAGTAGTTTCGGAGCCTATTCAATTCAAACAAACAAACAATCAAATCCTTCCTCTTTATTTTAGTATAAATAAATTATGTTTTGCATGCAAAAGAATTAGTTAAAATTAAAAAAAATAGCTTAAAAGGTACTGTCTCCTTAAGAAAAAAATGAAAAGAAAGTCCACAATAAAAATCACAGTTTTTAGACATTGTTGTCTGATATTTACTTTAAATAAAAGAAAAGAAACTGAAAAATCATGAATCAAGCAGATCTTGTGAAATACTTTCCAGCACATTCTATATACCGCAATAAAATTTCCGTTAATAAACGTAAATGTACTTGAATTCTTTCGTGAAGCCATATATATGAGCTATAACATGTCTGCATACCAAGTAATATGCAAAACATTAAATCAATATTTAATAACGTGCCACAAATGAAAACCACTTTCAACAATTGCATAGACACTAAATTAACCTAATTCATTTGTTTGTGCTTTTAATTGGAAGGTAAATGCTAGGCGCATGATATTCTACATTTAAGCAGATTATAATGCACCTCATTGATGCACATAAATTTAAACAAGCTTATAATGATGTTAAATTTTCATGATACATTGCAAACGATTTTACTCATAAATCATAAAGTAACAGAACTTTTTTATGTGTCCCTTTAAATATCTATATATGCTGCGTACTTAATTTTCTATACCGAACAGATCACAACAAACCTGCGATGAAATATGAGGTGTGACTATTCGATAACGATACTAATACTGTAAAATATTTTACTTTAACTTTATACATATATATTTATTTTCCCCTTCGATATACACGACTCTTTTCTCCTAAAACGCCCCATGCAAATTTTCCATTGTTTAAAATAGTGTTAGAAGTCTTTTTCTACGAGTTCTTGCATTATGCTAGCCATTTTTTCTTTCACTGCTTTAATGGTCAAAAATCTGGTTCCTTTTAACGCACATTTGACCTTGCAAAACAGATAAAAGTCACCTGGTACCCAGAATGTCCAATAAGGTTGCGGGTCGATACTGGGATGTTGTGCTTTGTTAGAAACATCTTGAAGGTCAATGCAGTGTGAGTTTTGTCCTGTTGAAGCATTCGTGAAACACTGTTCTTCCACATTTCAGGTAGTTTTTTTTGTTCGTTTTTTTTTTATTTTATTTTATTTTTTTTATTTTTTTATTTTTTTATTTTTTTTAACGGTCTTGAGCAAGGACATCAAGGTATTAATTTTTTATTAATAGGTTGACTTTCAGAAACGCCATTAATGTACATAATCCCAGATACTGAAAATATTTTTGCGTTGTTGACGGGGAATGACGACCCAGGCAAACAACATCTTCAATACTCTCTCGGCCATCTTGAAATCTCTTAAAGTACTCAAAAGCACGCGCACGCAATAAAAATTCATTGTCGTACTTCTCTTAACAAAGGATGAGTTTCAGAAGTGATTTCGAACTTTTAAAAAAGAAATTTCGCATTAATTTGCTGCTATTTTTAAACACTCAACATTTTTATAGTAGAACACTAAAAAGCTTCTAGAACAAATGATCGTCACGGACAAGCTAATTGGAATTAATATAATTTTGAGGCGGTAGTGCATACAGGAGGCTTTGCGCTACACAACTTGGTCGTGCAAATTTAGCGCATGTGCAGTTCCTCTGAAAAAGCATTAGTCTCGTAATTAAACAGCCACACCTCGTATATTAATTGACAAGCCATTTGGATGTTAAAGTTTAAACAGGCAGACAAACCGAAGTTATAAACACTTTCATCTATGTTTTAAAATGTTAAGAACGATATTTTCGCTGATAATTTATCATAAATATCTCCTTGATATTTTTTATATAATTGGTTTAAAAAGTGTCGTTTTTATACTAAATGAAGATTAATTTTGGTGTTTTATTTTAGATGAAAGATTTTGAAGATTTTTTTCGTCTTTTAAAATCTAATAAACAATTGATGATGTTTCATATTTTTTGTTTTTTATGATATTCCAATTAAAAAGGTTTGATTGTTTTAAAGACACATTTTAACCAATTAACCGCACATGTTATTATTTAATTCTCTTTTTTTTATTTAACTGGTTTTTTGTGATTAATATTTGACAACTGTAGCAATCAGCTTAAAATACACCAAAAAATTCACTTTTTTCATCATCCTACTTTGATGAGATCAATATTTTAACTTGTTAATGTAATAAATTACATATATATCTGAACGCACATTTAAATAAATTGAATAGAAATGAACTGAAAATGAATAGAATTGAATTGAAATATATACTAAACTTAGCCTTATTTAAGAGAAAAATTTTGTAATTATAAAATTCGAAAATTATTATTATAAATAATAATAGTAATATAATTACATGCCATGAATAGTATTAGTATTCAATTAAATAAACCATTATATTCTAAAGAATTTTGAAAAAAGTATAATTTATTTCAATAAGGTATTGGGTTAACAAAATTTACAAACTTTCGCTTAAACTCCAATTTATTAATTTAACAAAAGAGTATCAGACATTACTTACGTCATCTATCTACAAATAACCGTTGTCATGAAAACCGAAACAAATCATTTTTCAAAACAAATTGGGAGAAAAGTGGGTACACGACAATGACAAATAAATAAAAAAATGTTCAGAACAAAATTACAGTACTTCAAACCGCTTGTCTACTTTTCAGTGAAAAATTGTTCCAAAATAGCTGCTACTGCGTATTGTTAAAACTGTTGTGAATACCTTTTTCGTATGTTTTTACATTCTTTTGACAATACATATGAAATTAATGTAATTTGTTTGACAAATAGCCTGATAATGATCAGCTAATGGTAATCTATTTTCCAAAAAGTTTTAAATAAGTATAAATTGTTTTGTACCTATTTAATGTTATATCAGACATGGAGAATTTTTTTTTTTTTTTTTTTTTTTTTTTTTTTGAAAATAATTTTTTCAAAGATAATGTTATGCTTCATAAATTGCGGTGTATATAATACATGTCATATTTTATTATACTTAGTATTACAGATTTATACGCATAAGTACAAAAAAAATTAATATGCTATAAAAGAAATTGATTAAATGTAGTATTCCAGAAATAGTTATATATTCACATAAAGCATAAAAAAATTATCGTAATTTGTTATAGGCACATCTGATTAAGTTAATTAATTTAAAAATAGATATACACATAAACATACACAAATTATCTTAATGTGAAATAGAAATAATTGATTAAATTAATTATTTCAGAAATAGATATATCACTATAAACACACAAAAAAATCATCTGAATGTTTAATAGAAGCAAATGATTAAGTGAACTATTTTATAAATAGATATATCCAAATAAATGTACAAAAAATATGTTAATGCGCAATAGAAGCTATCAATTAAAAATAAACTTGTTTTAAAAATAGATGTATGTACATAAACGCACAAAAGTTATCTTAATGTGAAAATGAAACAACATATTAAAGGAATCATTGTTAAAATAAATTTGGGCGAATCTACAGGTTAAACAAGAGATTTTATACTCACAGATTATTTCAACAATATCTCTATTTGCAATATTTTACAAGAAAAAAATATCATTACAACAATTTGCTGAAACAGTGATGGTGGAAAAATGGAGCTTTTATATCATTTTATTTTCAACATTATTTAAAGAAAACGTTTACCTATTTTACGTAATATAAATAAAAACTTTTCTTTGCTATATACATAAATGAAAGTGTAATATAGTCTAAAAATATTTGGTTACTTTACATAATTTTATTAAAGCATTTAGTTTAGTAGAATATAAAATTTTAGGCTTAAACCAATCTTTATCATTTTGCATTAACCGCTTATTATCTATTAAAGTTTTTTGAACGTCGACACATTTCCTGTTACTACAGCTGACAACAATCTTGCTGTGTATTCATCTATAACAAAATTTCGACCTCTTCTATATTCTGTAAACCATCTGAATTCAGTAGTCAATAACTAGCTTCATCTCCATATGATAATTGTCGACTTTGAAAGCATTCTTATTAAATTAGCTCCAAATTAAAACCGTAGAAAATCATACCTCGAAACTGCTCTCTCGTGAATTCCACTTTATCTTTCAAAATTTATCTCAAGATAGTTTAATTGAAAAATTTGCCTCAAATTATTATCTGAGTTTGCAATTTTACATATCTGAACAATAATTTACTTACTTATTTAACTTTGACGTATATCATTTATTTGCCCTTGTGTCAAAAATTGCTAAGTTACCCCTCGAATAAGAAAGACAACGGCCTTGATACTTCTTGTGAAATAGCAGTACGAGTTATTTGCATCTAATGAAGAAAGACAATTTCTTTAGAAAGGCCTTGTGCAGAAGTATATATTTGTTTTTAACTTGCGACATTTATTTATTTTATTTTATTTACTTATTTATTTATTTATTTGTGTTTGAGAAAAAGCGAATGATGAACATATTATTTCTATCATTTAATTTCTAAGTATATATATATACTAGCGGCCTGCCCTCGCTTTGCTTCGAATAGAGCAAGTCACCTAGTCCCGTGACACTACTGACACTGCAAATTGTTAATACCACTTCATCCCATAAAAAAAATTCAACTTACTAAAAACATTACCCTCCTTTTACGTAGACGGGTAAAAAGTAGCCTATAAGTTAATCTAAGGTGTCAGATGCCTCCATACAAAATTAAAAAAAAATCGATCCATCGTTCTTGAGTTATAAATGGTGCAACTAACGCGGCTTTGTTGTTTGTATATACACTGTAAAAAAAATCTGTAAAAGTACTAAACATTTTCTAGGAAACTGGGATTCCAAGAACTTTTCATGTAACGATTACAGGAAAAATCTATGTAACCGATTCTAAAACTTGAGTTTTTGTTGTTACCGTTACAGGAAAAGTTCTTGGAATCCCAGTTTCCTAGATAAAGTGTAGTACCATTACAGATTTTTTTTTTTTTACAGTGTAGTACATAATCAATAGTATTCGCAGCGCACGCAATGTAAGGATTTTTAAAGGCCATTTTTCTGCACTTTGGGTTATATTATTGGCATTTTAGTAAGGCTCTCTAATTTGATTGAGAATATAATACAACCTTGTTCACCGGAAATAGCGTAGCTCTCCAACGGTGAAAGAATTTTTCAAATCCATCAAGTAGTTTCGGAGACTATTCAATTCAAACAAACAAACAATCAAATCCTTCCTCTTTATTTTAGTATAGATAAATTATGTTTTGCATGCAAATGATTGTTTACATATACACCTAATTTACTAATATTACAAAACAATAAAAAACTATTGTAGTCGAAAGAAGCAAAAACTTTCGGCTTTTTATTTTGTATATTTTTTATGTATTCAGTCGAGCAGAGTCCAAAAATATTTCCTTAAACTGATATTTATTAGTTTAAAGATATTTATGTCATCCATTTACAAATAACGGTTGTCATATAAACCAAAACAAACCATTTAAAAAAAATGGGATAAAAGTGGTTTCATGACAAAAACAGATAAATGTAAAACAGTAATCGAGAATAAAATTACCGTAATTTGAATTGCTTGTCTACTTTCAGTAAAACGTTTTTGTAAAATGATTGTTTATGTATCTTACAGTCATTATTCAAACAAATATATATTTTTTGTATATTATTTTCTTTTAGGCAGTACATTTGAAATTAATGCAATTTGTCTGACAAATATCCTTATAGTGGTGATCTAATGTTAATAAAGCTTGAGAAAATTTTAAGAAAGCAAATATTATTTTATAAACTTTATTATATCAAATAGCTAAAAAATATTTTCATGCATATAAGTTTTTCATAATTGAAGTTAGTTTTAAGAAAGTCTGAGAGATTACACAATCGTGCTTGTGTTTTTTAAATTTTAATAATTGATTTTTATTATTTTATTTGTTTCTGTATTTATATTTATTAATTAATTTATTTATTTTTAGTGCTAAATTCGAATTGATTACATTTTTAAGCAACATGTCAGTAGTTTTTGAAAACTGCCAATTTCAAATGTGAAAAGTAAAAAATTTGCGAAAATCTGATACTATAAAATAGAAAAGTTGAGCTGAAAAAAAAAAGATTTAAAGGATTGCTTTTAACATTATTTTTTAAAAATATAAAAAGGCATGTGTAAAACTTAGAAAAAAGAAACAGATATTTGATAAACGTTATGAGCATTTCTTAGACATAAAGTGTAAAATAATGATACCGATCCACGCGAAAAAATTTAAATAATTTCAAAATAATTTCCTTCGACCTGTCTATTAAAATAATCTAAAATCAGCAGAAAGTTTTTATTGTAGCCATTTTTTTTTTCATGTTTCTATTATAAAAGAAATCAGTTTAAAACATGTACAGTCGTCTCTCGTTAATTCGAAATCGGACAATTCGAATCTTCGCTTAATTCGAACTAAACATGAAGTCCAGAAATTTTCAGTGGCAAAATAATGTTAAAATTCGAACTTATTTTCTCTTGACATCGTTTAATTCGAACTAACGAGAATTCAAATTTTTCTTTCTTCCGTTCTTTCTCACGCATTTCAAATCATTTGAATAACTTTCTTTCTTTGGTTTTTGTGAATATTGTTCTGAACGAGTATACATATAATTCCATGCATTTGATATCTACTTTCTAAGTGCCCCGTCTGTCCATCAGTGACGCTTCAAATTTTTCTTCCCATGTGCTTGTCTCTAATCTTTTAATTAGTTTATGTATTTGTACATTCCAATTTAATATTAAATCATATTCTCATGATGACAGACATAATAAATTTACAAAGCACTATAACATTAATTCCTTTGTAATAGTACCATATTAAGCACGTTCTCATTTCATACTTTCCATAACTCGAACTTCGGATAATTCGAACCTTTCTTGTGGTTCCGACGAGTTCGAATTAACGAGAGCCGACTGTATATTTAAAAGAAAATGTCTTTTAATTCTTATTTATACACACCCGCAAAAAAAGAAATATATTGGAAATACAGTCGAGTCTCTATATAACGAAATCCACCGTTCCAGTAAAAAATTCCTTATATAGAGAAATTCGATGTATAGAAAATTATGTTAAAAATCGTATTTAATGCGTATATTTTGAACAAATATTATTTTTGATGTTTTTAATTAAGAATTTGAAATGCTTAAAAGTAAATATTAACCTAACATTTTATTTCTTAATTATTTAAGCAGTTTCAAAAAAGAGAACAGACATTTATTTGAAAGATTAGTGAAAATCAAATAAGGAAGATGCATTAATTTCAGACGAAGAAATCTGTAATTTTTTGTTATCTTGATTTTAAAATTGTTACGCTCTTAATAAAGAAAAAAAAATTCTGAAATTTTAGCAAGGAATGAAAAATTGTAGTTAACATTTTCCCCAATTTGAAGGCCTCTCTTATGTGCCTCTCATTGATTCCTCTCTTATATGTGTAACAATCTAATTGACTGTTTTGAGAAGGATGTTGAAAGGTGTGTGCGAGGTAGGAGGTATTCGTTGGATTTAAAGAACAAGGAGAGAAGTAATATATATATATATATATATATATATATATATATATACATAAACTCAGCACTGAAAAATAAATAAAAAATGAGTGATGGAAAATTGATTCCATATGATTTCGAAGCTTTTTTAAAACTGAATAAATTAAGACCAATTTATGAAAAAATTCGTTATATGGAGATAGATATTTCGATATATGGAGACTGTTTTTAATATAATCACACGAAAAGGGGACCGTTCCTACAAAAAATTCGTTATATAGAGAAATTCGATGTATGGAGTTTCGTTATAGAGAGACTCGACTGTATATGACAATAATCTTACATCCTCTGTAAATAGAATTTTTATTTTTCCAGAAAAATATCTTCCACTTACCCATAACGTCAAGTGTAATTTCAGCAGAGGTAGCTTTGTGCTCTTTCCCATTTATTATATTAGATGCTTCGCATATGTATTGTCCCTGGTACTGGTATGTGACGTTCTGTATATGTAATAGGCGGGTATTTCCTCTCTGTTGCCATGCGACTGGATCACCTCCCATCTTTTGTAGCCACGAATATCTGAGAAAAATAACACTCATTTTAATATTTGGTGCATTCATATAATTTATTCATAAGTCAAAATGTAACATTATTTTATTTTTTTGCGTACAGAGAAATGATGTATATGGTATGAAGTTAAATTTAAATGTTATAAATAGAATTAAAATTTTAACACCGATTCGCCTGAAAGACTTATTTGTAGAAAATTAACTCAGTTTTCGATTCATTCTTTCTAATTGATGAAAAGAGCTAAGATTAAGATTTTAAAAACAGTAATATAATTTTATTTAACAGTTGACATGTTTCAACTTTTCACCGAGTCATTTTCAAAACAAAAGATATTTTTAAATTTTACAATCTAAGGTTCATTGAAATGAAATGCCACATCCAGTTTTTCATGAGACACACGTTTATTATTATTATTATTATTATTATTATTATTATTATTATTACTTGGATGTAGTAGCTTGCGTATAATGATTAAAAATAAAAATAAAATATATAAAAATAAAAATATTTCCCGTCACATGAAAAATTTAATGATGGCAATTAAATGTAATGCACCATAGACCATGTAACTTCAGAATATCACTTTAGTTGTTTCGAAAATGATTTGGTGAAAAGATGAAGCATGTCAACTTTCAAGTAAAACTTTTTAAAATCTCAATATTATACCTTTTTTAGCAATTAGGGAAAACGTATTGTTACAAGGTGCTACTTTGTTATATATTCGGTTTTCGACTGTGAAAATTTAATGTCCATATTAAGGAATAATTGCACGTTTATAATTATAAGTCATTATTTTTTTTCCATTAAAACATCATTGAAGTGCGATAAGTTTAAAAACTGTATTGTAATAATCACAAATAAATCAAATTATATCAAGATGTTAAGGAAAATAATTTTTTAATTCATTTTCAGCAATTACTGAAATATTATTAGATATAATTTATTGCTGCATGATTATTTAAAAAAAATTCACGAATTTGTTTTCAGCTAATTATTATGCAATTCTTATTGCTCAAGAAAAGCTTGCTAGCTCGACTATTTTTAAATAGCTGTGTCAAATTAATATTTTTGATTACGGCGTTTTTTACAGAAATTTTATTAGGTCGGCAACACATTTTTAAACGAAGTTTCCTTCAAGTCAACAATTTAAAAAAATCTCAGATTAAATAATGAAAAATTCATTTTTCTTTATTACGGTTGTCCAAAAAAAATTTTGCAAGGGACGATGTTGTCACGACAAATGAGTGCAAAGAATTAAAAATTCAGATATTTATATTCTGCAATCATATTTAAGTCACATTGTAAACAAAAAAAGGATTTTTTTAATGTTTACCAATGTTTAAGCTGCTAAAAATTTGTGTGTTTCTGTAAATTAATAAAAAATGCTATGAATGCTCTGTTTTAGCATGATCGTAGTGAAATTCAACGATTTATATCAGTATCAATACAATAGAAAAACCGCAATTTAATTAAAGATCACCCCAAGTGATTCTTCCTAGTGTTCCATGATGTAATCAATTTTTTTTAGTCTCCCTCTAAATGAACCATTGATCTTACATACTTCAAACGCAATACCAAACATGCTTTGGTGACCCTAAATAAGCTTTATCAGTTGCATGAAAATCCGAATATATTTACGGGAGCTAGAGCGTGGACAGACAGACGGATAGACGATGAGATGGACAGAGAAACCAAATGCACAAGCACTTTTCAGTTTTGTTGGAAAGTGCAAAAAATAGGAATTTATAAAATGGCATTAAATTATAATTAAAATTAACTTTTATCTTTTCCAAAATAACATGAAATATAAGCTTTTAAATATCTTCTTGCAGCGTACTTTGGGGAAGGATTTCCTTCAGCTTCACATACTAGCGTTGTATTGTTGTATACTGCGACTTTCGCTCCAGGATGTGGCGACACTTTCAAAATCTGTGGTTTATCTAAAACGTAAAATAAAAAAACATTCAACTATGTTTTTAAGTAAATCAAAATAACAGTGGTAAAATAATTTAGACAGAAAAATTCACTTCAATATAAATATTATAAAAGTTTTACAATTTATTAGGATTTGAACAATTAAAATATTGTAGGTCATAATTGATGATCAGAATAAAAAAAATGTTAAAAAAATTAATAATCTATGTAATCATATCTACATAGCACCACAAACTCAGTATTCTTGGATGAGCACTAAAATTTAAAAAAGGATTTTTTTTTAAGAAATTTTATTTTTTATGGAAAACGCAATAGCTAAAAACGTGTTATCTCTTTTAACAAATATATATATATATATATATATATATATATATATATATATATATATAATGTGTTAAAAATTTTAAAATTTTGCTGCATCGACATTCCGCCGCTTGTATAGAAAACGATTACCTGAATTATGAAGCATTCTCATTGGTCAAAATAGAGATATTCAATAAAAGCTGTGGAGTGAAGATGCAGCAAAAATATCGAATTTTTAACAGCGTATATGTGTGTGTAACATCTGAACGTAGTTATGTAGAATACTCTCGATAGAATATAGAGTTTTGGTCTAAATCATACCACTTAGTAAGAAAATTCCATCAAGAACACTAGTAGATTTTGCAGTCGTATGGCACTGGGCCGTAAAATAACAAATAAATGTCCTCTGGCTTTGTTTCCCACTTAAAGTAAACAGAAGCGTCGAATATAAATAATCACGCTTATTCATATTGAATTTCACAAGATAACAATTCCACTTACGTCGTAAGATGTAGCTGTTATAAGTAACATATGTTATTTAATATAGAAACTGCACCAGATAAATTCTTCTCACCAGCTGGCAGTAGTCATAGAAAAGAATAAAAAATGTAGAAACCTCACTCCGAAGCCAATGTAACAAGGTTTTATGAGACTCAACAAAAGAATACAGGATTTATGGTTAAGTTCTAAGTTGCCAATTACTTATTTAGAAATAGTGATTTCAAGCAATGCGAAAATTGTACGCTTCGAAAAAGAAAAGGAGTTCCCTTAGACCGTCGCGCGCTTATCTGATGCAATCCGGTTTCTAGCGTCACTTAGATGAGAATTGTGGATTATCGAATTATTTTCTAGAGAACAAATGCAAAGATATTGTGCAACAGATAAATGAATAAATTTAAGTATTGGGATTTTATGAAAAAAGTTGCTTTGACAGATTATTATTATTTTTTTAATAGTTAAAAATTATAAGAATTTTGAAATAATAATTAATTTAGAATGAAGGCGAAAAAAATATTATTACGTATATTTATATACAACCATTTGAAACCGTTAGACATTATCATTATCAATTTTGTATATACATATTGTAAATGATTTTTTATGCGAAATAAAAATTATGTGGAAAACTTACATAAATCCTAGAAATAGATCGTCTTAACAAGTGAGATTAAGAGATTAAGAATTGAGAATATAGTAAGTATTGTAATATATAGAAGAATCTCCAGGTCCAAATTAGCTTTAGTTACACAAATAAAATATATGGTTTCATTGTTGCATAAACTACAACAAGCTAAAAAATGCAAAATTTGGGTATCGTATGTAAGAAATCCAGAAAAAGCAGCTAGAAATACCAAAGATAAAAATTAAAATGAATTAAAATAGATTTAAATTAAAAGTATGTTACCAATTAAAGAAACAACCACGCCATGAATGATACAGCTTGTTGAATGAGTTATAAGAAATGATCTGCAGATGTTGCCAAAATTATTTAAGTAAAATACCATTAGCACGGCCAATGAACTAAGATAAATAGTGTAATAAGTTTAAAATAGATTAAATATATAATTTTCACTAATGGATCAAAAATAATGCTGGCGTCTGTTTTTATACAATGCATATAAAAAACGCTTCCGAAATTATAAATTTATGAAAGAGAAGAGAAAATAAAAATTAATTGATAAAAAATAATTAATTATTATTTATGCATTAACCTTTAAATCAATAAATTTATTAAATTAGTTTTAAAATTATTTAAAAATGAAGATTTAAAAAACATTAGCTGTAAAATTAAATAAAAAAATAAAACCATGATATGAATAATTCATTAAACAATGATATATATGTTCATTAGCAATTTTATTATCAGAACAATACTTCTTTTTTCATCCTTATGCAAAAAATCCATTGTTTTTAATTAAAAGGATTTTGATAATGAATTTTTTGCTCACATAAAAAGTAGCCTTTTCCAGTTTAACTTTTCATGGCAATTAACAAAGTGTTCAGTTATCCTTAGGTCATTAAAAGTGAAACTGTACGTTTTTTATTGAAAAGCAAAATTTGTAGATAAAAAAATCTTACATGATAAACAATCAAGATCTTTTGAACGTTATTTAAAAGAAAAACCAAAAAATAAATTAAAATAAATGTACGCAGCGATTAATCTTTGGCAATTTTCTTTCGCGTAATTCATAGTTAAAAATTACAAAGAATAATTTTATGTGTATTCTGAAATAATACAACGTCGTTTCAATGAAAAAATATATAAAAAATGTATACATAATTATATTTTTATTCGGAAAAAAATGTTTAGCCTTATAACAAAAGAAGTACAATTATACATAATAAGTACTTCTACTGACGAAAGATTATTTTTTTTCTCGATGTTATTCGACCAGGCTAATAAATAAATAAATTTGGCGAATTGTTATTTTTCTCTTTCGTGCATGTACTAACGCAATGCAGCGGTCTTGCATTATTATTAAACGCGAAATCGCGTTTTTAATAAAAGTCTGTCAACTAATTAATGTGATTCCTCAACAATGTATCTCCGTTACTTGAGCTAATACTATATTATTTTCTTATTTATTTAAAAAATATATTTTAATAAATTAGGGGTCACATGCTGTTTTAGAGTTGGGGTTCACGTTACGACAAAGAAGGTACTATGTTCGAATACCGATGAAAGAATTGATATTTGTAGTGTGTCCGATTCGATATTAAACGATGATCCTAGTCTGTTGATCCCTATTCTCAGGTGCAAAAGATGATCGTACCCCGTAATGAACATAAGAAATTAATAGTATTGATCAAAGGAGTCTTCAAAAAATTCCCTATACAGTTTTAAATCTATAACCATCGAATAAATTTTTATTTTTAAAACATCTTCTCGGAAAAGCTATGCAATTTTCAGTTATTTTTAGTACTTTTTTGTCGTATCGTCTCCAAATATTATTTCAATGTTGCATTTAAAGTTACGATTAGTTAGTTGATTAGTATTTATATTTTAGTAAGATCATTATATACGTATTACTTTCGTCTTATATAGCATATATACTAAATAAACTTCTTATACCCTTATAATACATAACACAGATGTATAATCATATATATAGGTCAAAAATTTCCCTATACAGTTTTAAATCTATAGCCATCGAATGTTTTTTTATTTTAAAAAAATCTCCTCGGAAAAGTTATATTTTCAGCTGTTTTTAGTACTTTTTAGTTATATCATCCTCAGCTATTAAGATTATGTCAATGTTGCCTTTAAAGTCACGATTAGTTAGTTGGTTAGTATTACTATTTCAATGAGATTATTATATTCGTATTACTTTCGTCTTATATGACATGTATACTTAACCCTCTCATGCATACGGGCCTCATATGAGGACAGATAATTATTGCATTATTAAGCAAAAACTTTTGAGCATTCATTTATAGAGATCCGATTTGTTGATAGATAATAGCTAGCATATAGTGCAATGATAAAATTATTTTATAATGGGTTTTCATTTATCTCAAAAAAATATTTTTAGTCAATAATGCAAAATAATGCAAAATAATTTATGCATGAGAGGGTTAATAAACATCTTATACCCTTATTACTCATAATTTATACTTCATATATGTCTATATTTAGGCTATATACATCAGAGTAATACAAGGCACCAATATTATCATAATGTTATAGATGCTTTACAGTTTGTCCATAAATCTTGGTTTCCCGACGATTCATCTTCAGAAGCCCGTATAACACAAAAGTTCCAATTTTGTGTACTTTACTTTGTTTATATCTATTTCCCTTTTCAGTTGGTAAAATATTTCTAAAACTAACAAGGAAGGTCTCCATACTGGGCATACTCAGAACTTTATGAAAAAAATACCGATTAAAGTACTTACGTATGTAATAAAGGATCAGTCAAAATTAGCGGCGGAATCACATTAGAAATTATGTAAAAAAATAAAATGGTTTCGAATATTTGGCGTGAAAAGACGAAAGAGTCACTCGATTTGGCGAGCAGCTCATTTCCTCTCCAAAAGCAAACGATTATTATGCAAATCAAAACTGGTGGATATTTAGAATGCGTGTAAATCGCATTTAATGAATTTAAACATAAACAATGAGAGAATTTAATATATTATATACATATATCTACATATTATATTGCATATATATATTACTTGTTGAAGTAGCTATTTAATTAATCACTGGAAAAAATGTTTTTATAGATAAAGAAATCATATTGAGAAAAATTAGCTTCATAAATCTAAGCGTATTCAAAAATAAAAGCCTCATGTTTCCATAGCAACAAAATCTAATCAACAATTCTCAATTGGACTTTGAGCAGGAAACAAATTTAATTAATTTAAATTATGAATTTCGTTTTAAATCTCAAATTTTGATGATTAAATTTGAATATAAATGCATATAAATATCGATATAACAAAATTATACTTAAAACAAATTAAAACTTATAAAACTAAAGTTATTTAAATTAAATTTATCAAAACAAGTTCAACATGAAACTTTTTTTTTTCTTGAAGTGTATTTGACAGAAAGTATTTTTTGAAATTACATTCCTTCGCCAACCGGTGATAAATCGCCAAGTAACGAAATTTTCATTATTTTTTTTACGGATACAGAATGGAGGTTCCGCCGAAATTTTTTTATAAACGTGTACATCCACACGAGATAAACATGTAATTTTTTCAGATTTTTCGGGATATGCCCGTATGAAGAACTTCCTTGTAAGTTCAATTTAATGGTTTATGTGTAAAATCTTACTCGGATCGCCTCCGCTTCAATCAGTTTTTATCTCAAAATAACACAACTAATTATGTATTTCAGAAATATTTTGACAACTAAAAACAGGGAGAATTTTTTTAAGAACATAAATTAAATGGTGTGAATACTATTCTTACAGATAATAAAAACGAAATTTAAGATAATAACTTCCTTAGGCCGGTATTTTAAAAATACGCATGCATTATAACTCCGTAGGTCTATCATTAGCGATGATGAATTTAAATTTCACTGGCCAACACCCTTAAATGCAATGCTTCATTACGATAATTCAATAATAAATGTTACATAGGGAAGACTTAGAAGCATAAGGGATACGTGAATATGCTAAATGAATAAATTATTAGCTAGATATATTCTATAGCAAACACGTTCTTTGAAAACAAATTCGCGTCATTAAGTATTTATCGTTTAATTCTACGATCATTCTGACATGATAATAAGCAATGTCAATCATTCTTTTTCCCTGAAAATACAATATTATAAATTGACTGACGTGAGTATATGTAACTATTTACTCTATATCTGCAATTGCGTGATGCATTGGGATGCTGAAAGGGATATTTTTAATGAAATAAAATAACGTTCCTAATTACTACCATTTTTTTTTATTTGTATATTTTCCAGATTCAGTTTGTTTAGTTTGACAAAACATTAGATGCATTTCGAATCATATTTTTTTTCAAAAGGCTTTATTGATTTATAATATGCATTTCGAAGGCCATTTTCCCGAGGAGATGAAATCTTTATCGCATATCCCAATGCAGAACATGCTAAAAATTAGCTCATACAAGGGAACCGATTTTAGTGCTGCTCGTGCCGACCATTCAGACGTGGAGCATTTAAAACCCTATATTATGAAGTTTGAGAATCGATAAAAGTTTTCCTTTAAAATCATATTTTTTTTATTTTACTGCAGTATAACGTACTGAAAATGAATTTTCGAAACCATGCGTTGGGTTATTAACATCAAATGTTTTTTTTTTTCGAGAAAAACATTTAAAAACACAATTAGTTAAAAATGAGTATACAATATTGAAAAACGTTTAAAAATTCCTTCAAGAACCTATGATTTTTTTTGGAGGGGTGGGGAGAGAAGGGGACAACGTGTTGAAGGTTTTTTTTTTCTTCAATGTATTTTTTTTATTTTTTTTAATTAGTTCTAATATTTTTAGAAATTTTGGAGATTTAAAAAAATAATAAAAATACAATAAGAAGAATATATTTAAAAATAACTGTAAGTTAAGAGAAATAATAGAACAGTTGCTTGAATAAAAGTGCAATGGCATGCTTAAAATATGAATGCAGGTCACATGAACCCTGTCGTATTGAATAACGGCCTTTAAAAAAACCAATCACGTTTTGCAGTGGGCTACTTTATTTTAACTCAGATTTCTTGACAGGTGCCATATTTTTGAAATGGCTATATTTTCCTTATTTTCACCTTAATTAACAGTCTACTAAATAAGGCGAATTTCATGATTTCAAAAAAATGGTGTCAAGCATGAAATTTTAACTGGAACAAAAATCACTGTCAACACTATGCTACCGCAAAATCTATGATAAATTCAGCTGAACATTGCTGCAGTGCTGGGTGGTTGTATGTGTTATTTATGATGGTCGATTATCTGCCCGAGGGATATAGGCACTAGAGAGAGTGCCTTTCGTGGGGTCTTACTAATGGGACCTAACCTGTATTTACGCAAGGAGATACAACATTGGGTTTGAAGAGAACCACAAAAACGCTCAACGGTTAGGCTAACGGGCGCGATTCGGTTCGAACCCAGAACATCCCTTTTAAAAGCTTTAAAAGCAGAACCTCTCAATCAATGAGTGGGCCTGGGAGTAGCCACTTGGCATAACGACTGCTTTCTTAAAGAAACTAGCTTAATTTTATTTCTAAAATATGTTTATGGTTGGAACTCGTTTGTTTAATGTGAGTCAAATTAATCCACATTTTACTCAAGAAAAGTTGGAGGTTAACTTTAAAAAAAGAGTGTGTTATTTAAAGAGATTTTTTATGTAGCATTCTTGCGAAATGTCAAAATACACAACAACAAAATATTAAAAAAATCTTTCACATATGTATTCTATTCATTCTAACATTCGATCTAGAAAAAATAAATAGAAAAAATTTAATTTTACATTTGAAAATAATTTAAATTACTCTACTGTGAAGTATCAGTTAACTATTTTTTATCGATCTACTTTGCATTATTACATACTTAGTTTTACAATTTTAACTTTTTTATGAAGACAAGCATCAAAATCAAGGGCTTGTATAAAATTGAACTAGGCATCATTTTTTCGTGAAAATTTAAACATGAACGAAGCTATTGTATTTCTTGAAGTTATAAAACATCGGAAATCGAAAAAGAAATCTAAATCAAAAATCGATTTCAAGTGGAGCAAAATTTAATAAACCACCTAAACAGGGTTTTCATTTCTATTATTTTGGGTGAAAAAAAGTATTTCTTTACAAAACTTAGTTTTATCCATCTTTCTATAAAAGATTTTCTTATAAAGATTTTTTCCGGGGAGACATAAAAAAGCGAAGATATTACAAAAAATAGGAAATATATATCTCTCAGTTCAGGATATAAAAATGATTTATATACAATTTATCAAAATCATTACAAAAAAAAAAAAAAAAAAAAAAAAAAAAAAAAAAATCCGCGAAATTGTTTTTTTTTTTTTTTTTTTATCTAAGGAAATTGTTTCTTGTATCAAATAATTGGAAAAAAAATTCAAAATATGGTACGTATTATATTATCTGTAAGTATTATATTTATATTGATTATTGCTCTTAAAATTGTGAAAATGAATCGTTGTATTTATTTATTTTAAATCAAAGTTTAAATCAATAAAATGTTACAGAAGGTTACAGAATTTTTTTATGTTTTTGTTATTTAGTAGATTTTTTTCGAGTCAGCATTACGGAAGAAATATTTGTACTTGATAGGTCCAATTGATTGATGTAACAAGCTTTAAAATCTCTTTCAAATTATTGTTATAGCATATGTAACTGGATAAAAATATAGTAAGTTCAGAGTTTGCATAAGAAATAATCTGACCAAGTTCGAGGAAAAAAATATGCATTGAAGATATTTCTAAAAGCAATTAAAATTCAAGTAAAGCCGTGAGGCGTCGACACACTATTGCCAAAAAGTTGTATAAGCATGGAGCTCGCCTCGGGAATCCTGTCTCTGAACGTCCCTTATGCAGCGTGTTGAAGCTGATTTGATATCTGCTACGGTTAAATGTCGGTTTCCTCTAAAAGTGTTTTAATTCAAATGAACAGGAAAAATCATCTGGAGAGAGATCCGGATTGTAAAGGGAGGCGAAAAAGCACTGCGATGCGTTCTGGGCCAAGTAGGGCTTGACTATGAAATAGGTGTTGATGAGTGTATTATGACGATGCAGCTTCAAATTGGCGGCAAATCTGGAATGCCCTTTCAATATTTTCGGCAGTTCTCCGTACAACTTACAGCAAACTGATAAGTCATTCAACCTATTTTACAGAAAACAGTTGCAAAGCCGTAATTTAAATATATTGTGATCATAATTTGGACAATAAAAGTCAATAATAGAGTTAAATTGCGGTTATGTAGCCATTTTCTAAGGTCGAATGACTACACAGTTTTCTGTATATTTTCAACAATATAGAAAGTATCTGGGGTGCTTTGTCCCTCACGCACAAAAAAGTGATGAACAACATACTTGGCATGAAAAATGACAATGATCAAGGCTTGGCGTTTGTTCGTCTCAAAACAGCAGCTTTAGAGAGGCTTGCATTCCAAAACACTTTCTGGATCGTGTCCACATCAGCTTAGCTAACTTCCCATGTCACACGCAGAATTTAATGTCTTATCATCCCGTTGTTCAACAAAACATCGCACTTTTTAAACTTTAATCGAGTCTAATAGAAAAGGGTTCGCTAAAAGCCTGATACAAATCTCACGTAAGCTCGTGGGTGACTGACGACCTGCGCGTAATGAAACTGACTTCCGTTTCCATGGAACACATTCTAATTAGAGAATATGTGCTGCGACGTACAATGAAGTCAGATTATAATAGTTCTTATACATTTTTATTCAAAACCTGTAATTAATTTAAATGCTTTAGTGTCTATTTCACAATAAATATCAGTTCAGTTCGTCTCAATATATTTTTTTTTCGTAACATTTTAAGAAAATATCAAAAACTACTTCGTTGGTAATAATGTATAAGAGCAGCTATGATTTTGAAATATTTTACAAACTTTTAAACTATTTAGCTGAATATATTACTTTCCACATGCTGAATACATTACTTTCCACAAGCTGAACACATTGCTTTTCTACATTTATAAATGTTTACATGAAAAGTTTCTTTTACCTCATGTAACATCCATTGCAAATACTTCCTAAAAGCAAATATCTTTTTTTAGCAGATAATTTTCTAATCCGAAAAATATGCATTGCTTGTATGTTTTTATGTCACAATCGCGGACACCTCATGATAGTAGATGATTTTCGTTGTCTTGAAGTGTCTGTTATATTCAAAGATTTTTCTGCCTATATTAAGTAATAAATGGATGAATTTGAAAAAAAAAAGAATTTTTAAATTAATTATGAGAAATTGAAACAAATTTTACAACTACAAAAGGAGTATGAAAAATATACTTGGTTTGCTTTAAAACATCTGTTATTCCAGCTATTAACTGAAGATTCTGTCATAGAATTTAGCTTGTCTCTTTTGTAACATTTATCAATAAACAAAACTAACGATCTACAAAATATTCATTTAACTCATATTATGTTATGCAAATTCAATTTATAACACACATATATATTCTTTTGCTTTCTACCCATGCAATATTTTAGTGAAAAATATTTTAAATTTATATCTCTGGGACTATTAAGTTCTATATAAAAAACGAAATCTAAAAATTCCTTACATTTTAAGTACTCACTATGATCATTTAAGTGAATAAAAGAAAGTGTGATTTTAAAATTTATAGAATCGACTTAACTGATGCACCCATTAATGTGTTATATTTCAATAAAAGGTGTGAGAAAACATCCGAAAGATGTTAAAAATTCCTCCTAAGGAAAATGGTTTGATTTTTACCTAAAAGTTTTGAGTGTGCACCATCTTTCTGATTCAACGTGATGAACTCTCAAAGTTGAAATATGATTTAAAATAGATTTAGATAAAATCCGTGAACAGAGAAACGAATTCGTTAAATGCAAAGCCGTGTTTCCCCATTTCTTCTAGTAAAAGCTTTTAAAGTATTAATATTTATTTTAAATATTCCAGCACTGCTAGCTTTTAAATGTGATAAAAAGATATCTTAGATGGATTATAAAATTTGCAAGAAAGGAATTTCATCTATGTTGTAAATAAAATCATAAAACGAAATGCCATGTTTCATCGTGGTCCATTCACAAAATAATCTACAGAATGTTCGAGAACTTGAAGAGATTTACAGATTGAGAGAGTTTGAAAGTTTGAAACCCGTTTTACTTAAAACGGGCTAGTACAGAATAATAATTTGAAACTGGTGTAAATGAACTGAAGTGAAAAAAAAACTTCTTTAAAACACGATAAAATAAATTATTGCGCAAGGCCTTTCGAAAAAACTTGGGTTTTTTTCGTCAGGCGCAAAAAAGCGTGCGTCTACTATGAACGTAGGGCCACAGCATTCATTGAGTTATGTCCCTACATTCATAGTAGACGTCTTCTTTTTGCGCCTGACGAAGAAACACTAAGCTCTTTCGAAAGGCCTTGCACAATTAATTTATTTTATGCTGTTTAAAAGAAGTTCTTTTACTCAGATTAAAAGTATATATTTTATTTAAATTTTCTAGTGCTTTCGGTCTGATATCCCACGGCTATCGTCAGGGAGGATTTTAACTAATTGGTGTTTTATTCATTCAAATACGTCACTTAAGTCAGGGAGTCTAATAAACTGTCCTCTTTCAAATGAAGTGACGTATTTGACTGAATAAAACAGAAATTAGAAAAAAATTTCCCTGACGTTATTCCCTCAATATAACTCTTTATTTGTAAACATGAACCAACAGTCTACAATGCTTACAGTTGATATTATTAACAGTTATAAATAGAACATTCTTTTACGGAATTCTGTTTGCATTTTACAAATCAATAAAGTCTCTTTTAAAATTATATGTATATATATATGCACACACGCACATATGTATATATATTAATACAATATCTAACTTTTAAAAAGTTTTGTATTTATTTGAACAAAATGGAAATTTAAAGATATGTTTTGAATTCTTTATTTTCGAAAATACATTTGAAGAAATTAATTTGTATTCAAATACAATAGTATTTCTTATATGTTCGCAACTTGAATCCAAAGAATACTTTTATTAATCTTGAAAATGTTTGGAAAATAATTTATTCATGCTGCATATTTAAAGAAATTTTAAATGGTGGTACTAAAATAGAAAAGTAATCGAATTTGTAGCTGAGTCACAACTTTTAAATAAAATAATTTTTTGAAAAAATTACCCCCCCCCCCAAAAAAAAAAAAAAAAAAAAAAAAGAGACGTCGAAATTTTGCAAATCGAAATTTATATTAATGCGAAATCTGAATATGGTAAAAGGATAATGAGAGTGACTATGTTTGAAATAAATATTTAATTTTGAAATTGCATGTTTAAATTGAAATTCTGCAGAAAGATATGTGCTAGCTCCAAAATACATCAAATATACATCTATATATTTATGTTGTCTCAGTCACCATAAAAGCGGCAAAATTTTAGATCGAAACGCATTTAATACATATGTATGCAAAAATAACTTTGAGTGTTACATAATAAATTTTGAATAATAATCAGACATCAGATATTACGTAATATTGTCTAGCCAAACGGAATATAAATTGAAATAAAACTATTTTTAAACAAATTTGAATAAAATCAATTTAGAGGAAATTTTAAATTTCAAAAGTACATGTAAAACTGTCTAAAATATGCATGGATATTTCATTTTCAATTTGAAAATTTCACTTGTTTTTACCACATACTGTAAAAAACGGTTTTTAATTGTCAAAAAGCTCCACCAGTGGCTGAGAGGTTCTACCTCCGAAACTGGTAGACAGCAGGTGCTGGGTTTGAATCCAATTGTGGCTGTCGGCCTAACTGTTCGGAGTTTTCCATGATTTTCTTCAAATCTTGGATTTCCTTGCGTAAATATGCATTAGGTTCCCTCAGAAAGACCCCCACGGATGGCATCTACCCCTTTAGGGTCTATATCTCAAGTTAAATAATTGGCCGACACAAACACAAACAAACAAATAATCGCCAAAAATATAACATAACTATGAACTAATATAACATTAACTATTTTGAAGTTACTCGTGATTTAGAAAAACGTTCAGTATCTTTAAGAACCTAAGAAACCAACATATTTTCCAAATTTAAAGAAGCGCTTATAAAAACCAAATTTCTTTTGCTACTAATGATTTTAGGAAATATTTACAAGTAAATAAAATAAAACGAAATAATACAATTAAAAACAATGCTCCCTCTTGATTCAATCGCAAAATATATAATGTGAAGTTTAAAAAGGTCATTATTTTAAATATCGCATTTAAAATAACGTATAAATAAGTAAAACACGTATTCTAAGAGACGTATGTGAACTAAACTATCTAATGAACTAAATGTAATTAAGTAAATCGAATGGCTCTTAAATATATTTTCCTCTACATAATATCAGTCCAAGACATTGCTACTTCTACTTTCAGCTACAAATAATTATATATTCTTCCATTCCAAATGAAGTGATGTATTTGTATGAATAGAGCAATAATTATAATAAATATAATCTCTGATGATGACCGCTGTAATTACAGGCCGAAAATGTAACGAAATTGGAAATAAAATGTATATTTTTTAAATTGTATAGTCTGTATTATAATTAGATTTTTTTAAAGTGCATATTGTGTATTTTGTCAAATTGTTCGTTTGTGTTCGTTGGATGGCGGTAGGGACTTTTCCCTCGGGGACGTAAAAACCCATAAACCTAACGGTTGGGGTCCCGGTGGGGTGTCTTCTTGTCTTCTTGTCTTCTTGTGTATTTTGTCATTTCCGAATAGTTCTACAATGCATTGATCAATTTTAGCAAATTGGAATACCTTTTGTACGATACTATTAATTCTCAATTAAACATTTTCAGCTTCTTAACAGAATTTTTACGTGCAAAAATAATAAAATATTATTAATTTAACATTAATGAGAACACTAATAATTTGTCTGTAAAATATACGTGTGGAACATGAAAATATTTACTTGAGAACGGAACACGTATTAAAACAGTATAAAATTTCTACATAACATTACTGAAAATCATTGGTGGCAAAGAAAACATTCTTTTCATAAATATTTGTTAATATCAAAAATACATTTTCTTCTGGGCTTTCTAAAGATAGTCAAAGATTTCAAAATCTAGGTACAGGGTTTTCTAGAAAGGACTCCCTAACTTTGAAATGACGTAATTTCGAAACAGTTAGAGATATAAATGTGAAACAAGTTGAATGTTAGACAGATAGATCTGGAATTTTTCATACATCAATTTAAAAATATAATTGCAATATTGGACACGAGAGGGCGCTGAAGTCACAAAGCTGTGTCTTTTGAAGTAGTTGCTGAAAATGAGCAACTACTGATATGATAAAAATCTTATTACAATGGTTTCGATATGGTTACCCTTTTCTGCAACAACATGACGCAACCTAAAGGTAAAGTTCGAAATCACATATTGCAATACTTCTACTGAGATGGATGCACATGCCTCACAGCTGAATTGTTCAAGATGTTCCAAAGCTTGGGGATTTTAAAAATAAACAGCGTCCTTGAAGTAACCCCATAAAAATACTTTTTTTGCACGTGTCAAGGAAACAGACACACAAATGAAATTTCTGTACTTCGAATACAATTTAATGCTCCATGTGCTTGTGCTGCACCTATTATTGAATATTGGATAATTGTTGTATAACAAATTCCAGACCTATCTGTCTAACATTCAACTTGTTTCACATCTCTATCTCTCACTCTTTTGAAGTTATGCCATTTCAAACTTGGGGAGTCCTTTCTCGAACACCATTTAACTGGGATGACGTTATTGCATACAGTAGAATCTCGTTATAGTGAATGTCACTTTAATGAATTTTCCAGCTTAAAATATGTTATTTGGATTGTTTAAAATATCATTGTGACATTTCAATAAAAAATATTAAAATTAGATAATTTATTCAACAAAGGGAAATTACTTCATGCTCCAGAATGATTTGTTGTAAATAAATCTTACTGTATTTTTCTTTGAGATAATATGACATTACCCTGCATAAAACAATATTTGTCTTTTTTTTTACAGTACAGTTTTTTATTGCCTAAGATAGATTGCTCAAACAAAGAAACTAAGTCTGAAGAGCATGGTGTCCCTCTCGGTCACGTTTATTGAGACTTTAAGAAAACTTACAATTCTCAGTCAGAGCTGAAGCTGCCAAAATTTGGTCAGTATGTTTTATGACATATTATTCAGCACATCTGGAACATTTCTGAAATTTGTATATTTTCATAATCATTGTACATAAACACTGCAGTGCGGATGGTTGCAATTATTGCTTAAAAAGATTAACTAACAATAATATATATATATATCACCAACGAAAATACAATTTCACAATTCAACGAGCAGTTCAAAGTTGATGAAATAAAAAATGATTTTTGTTTGCGTCAAGTATAAGAACCAGAAGGTAAAGTAAGCAAAAAATACGTTTAAATAATGATATCAGACTTAGAAGAAAAATGTATAGACAGCATTATACAATGGAAAGGACTTAAACGAAGTAGAAATGAAGATAAGTGATATACTTTAAAACCGATATCTTTACACTATGTGGCTATATAGAGCGATTATTAGAATGTTCTATTTGTCCTATTAGTTTTTTTTTTTTTTTTTGAAGTGCTCTTATGTTATTGTAGTATCAAGTTTTACTGCAATATACTGTAATTTGCTAAAAAAGCATGAACATATACGAAAGTCGTCATAACCAATTTCTTTACATAATGTTGATACCTGCAGGAAATCTTATAATGTTTGATTTGTCCCATTCTTTTTTTCAACCGCGTGCATATTATTGTAGGTTTACTGCAATAGGATTTGCTGGAAAAACATAAAAATACTCATAAAACTAAAAGATAAAAGTATAAGCTAAAATAGTAGGAAGGAAAAGCTAAATAGAATATTTACATTTCACGTCAATATTGACTTCTAGCTCCTGACTTTGCCCCACATCATTGCTTGCAGAACAACTGTAGATTGCAGAATCCGATCTTTTTGCTGGCAGAAAATCTATCCGATCTTTTAGAGCATATATGCTAGAGTAACCAGATTTCTTCCAGATTATATTGGCTTGAGGGTTTGCGTCAGCCAGACATTTTACTGATACAGTTTCTCCTTCTTCAATATCCTTTTCTGGTTGACCTTCTAAACGAATTTCTGGTAAATCTGTTGATTGAAATAATTATTGTTAGTTGCAGTTAATGACACAATTTTATAAAATGGAATTCTAAGCAAAATGGAGCTTACTATCCAACATATACTTTATCCATGCATTATAAAAGAGATCCATGATTTTTTACAGAATAAAACTGTATTTAAAAAAAAAACTACTTTGATTTTTTTTTTTTTTTTTTTTTTTTTTGTAAATAATAATAGTAATTTTTAAAACGATTTTGCAATTTTTTAAAGAAAAAAATTATATGTATATATATTTTTTTACAAAAGAAAGCTATTAAATAAATCAAAAAAAATTCCAAAATTGACAATTATTTTCTGTCAATTTGAGAGTGTTTTTATTATTTTTTTTTTCGGAATATATTTAAAAATGGTGGCTTTTATTTTTACATCATATTTAAATTTATGATTAAAATATACGTCTGATAGCAACCTCCATTCTGTTTCGTAATTATTGTTATTTAAAATAACCAAGTTAAATAGAACATTTATTAACAAGAAATCACTGTTAATAAAACACAATAGTAGAACTGCAACTTGCGACTATTTATTAATTAGTCGCAAGAATAAAAAATTAAAATAGTCACAAGTATCATTGATGCAAAAGTTATATTGCAAATAAAAGACCAATGTGTAAACCAACACAATATGTAATTTTTCAAAATGCAATTTCAGAGTTATTCATGATTAAATAATTATACAAAAAATTTTCAAACCAAACTATTGGAATTGCCTTTTTTAAAATAGCTTATAGGGTGAGATTGGCCTTCCGGTTAGCTTATGTGCAGTCATTTTTTATATGATAGATTTTAATTTATTACGTGCAAAGAATCTTTATTGAAATTCTTATTTAAAATTTATCTTTGTTTATTATACCATTTATTGAGTAAAATAATAAATCTTAAACTTTTAACAGATTTTTAAACCTTAAACTTTTAAACAATTTTAAATGAAAAATAAGAAAAACATAAATAAAATATCAGTTACAATGTTTTCCACACAAACTTTTTAAATATTGTTTACAAGATAAATTAATAACAAACATTTTACCAGCAAAAAAAGGTTGAAAAATTTATAGAATATTTAGTAAACTTTATGGGTAAACTGTGTGAAAGTTCCAATGCATGTACTTTGATGAAATTTCACCAATTACATAATCTTATGTACAGGACTGCCCGAAAACAGATATTAACAACATACCATTTTTAACCGACTTCAAAAAGGAGAGGAGGTTATCAATTCGACGCGTATGTATTTTTTTTTTTTATGTATGTTCACCGATTACTCGGAAACTATGCATCCGATTAATTTGGTTTTAGTGTTAAATTAAAGAGCTTACTCTCGGATTGGTACCACTTCCATTTCACAGAAATTGGTTCAGTAGTTTTTTAGTAATTAAGCAAAAACTATTAAAATTAGTGTTTTTTCGCTAATTAAAACTGTTGAATTAGTTCCTACAATTGAGTGAAGTCAGGATGGCCGAGCGGTTTAAAGCGCCTGATTCAAGCTCTAGTTCTCGAAAGTGACAATGGGTTCGAACCCCACTCCTGACATACGTGTGTACAATAATTTTCCGTATTATAATTTTTACATATATATTTTACAAATTAAATACTAATTATGCTATTAAGAATATTTCTAAACAACTTCCAAAAAGGAGAGGAGGTTATCAATTCGACGCGTATGTATTTTTTCTTTATGTATGTTCACCGATTACTCCGAAACTATTCAACCGATTAATTTGTTTTTGGTGTTAAATGAAAGACCTTGCTCTCGAATTGGTACCACTTCCGTTTCATAGAAATTGGTACAGTACTTTATTAGTAATTAGGCAAAAACTAATAAAATTAATGATTTTTCGCTATTTAAAAGTGTCGAATAAGTTCTCGGAAAGGGGTGGAGTCACGATGGCTGAGCGGTCGAAAAAGCGCCTGATTTAAGCTCTGGTGTTCGAGAGAGAGAGAGTGGGTTCGAACCCCACTCCTGACATGTATGCATACAGTAACCTTTTTTCGTATTATAATTTTTACATGTACATTTTATAAATTAAATACTAATTATGCAATTACGAATATTTTGTATTTAACCGTTAGCACAGCGTATCAGAGATCTTTTATCAACTCAGTACTTTATCAGTGAAAGATTACTAAAATAATAGACTTGCGAAAAGTAACATGACGTAGAATAAATTCGACAAATAGCATGCAGTCAGGATAGCCGAGCGGTCTAAGGCAACTGATTTAATCTCTGGTTCTTGAAAAAGAGCGTGGGTTCGAACCCCACTCCTGACATCGGTGTATAACTTGCAATATTTTTTTCCGAATTATAATTTTTTTAACCGACTTAAAAAAAAGAAGAGGAGGTTATGATCAATTCAACGTCTATGTATTTTTTTTTATGTTTGTTCACCGATTACACCGAAACTAGCCAACCGATTAAACTAGTATTTGTGTTAAATAAAAAGGGCTACACTCAAATTGGTACCACTTCCATTTCATTGAAATTAGTTAAGTACTTTTTTTGTAATTAGGTAAAAACTAATAAAATTAGTGATTTCTTGCAAATTAAAAGTAACATGGACATTGAATAAGTTCACCAAACGGAATGTTGTCAGGATGGCCGAGCGGTCTAAAGCACCTGATTAAAACTCTGGTTTTTGAAAGAAATTGAGGGTTCGAACCCCTCTCCTGACATACGTATGTGGAATAATCTTTTCCGTCGTGTAATTTTTAACCGACTTTTATCAAATTGGGAAGTTATCAAATTGACATGTATGTATTTTTTTCTTTTTATGTATGGGCCCCAACAGTGGCCGATAGGTTCTGACCTCTCAACTGGTAGACGGCAGGTGCTGGGTTCAAACCCAATCACAGCCGTCGGCCTAACCGTTCGGAGTTTTCAGTGCTTTTTTTCGAACCTTGGATTTCCTTGCGTAAATACGGGTTAGGTTCCTTTAAAAAGACCCCCATGGAGGGCATCTCACCCCTTTCGGGCCTATATCCCAAGTGTATATAATCAGCAGACATGAAATAAACCAAACTAAACCATTTTTTATGTATGTTTACCGATTACTCCTAAAGTATCCAATCGATTAATTTGTTTTTTGTGTTAAATATAAGAGGCTACACTCGAAATGGTACCACTTCCATTTCATCGAAATTGGTTCAGTACTTTTTTAGTAACTAGGCAAAAACTAATGAAATTAGTGATTTCGCGCAAATAAAAAATAACATGGATTTTGAATAATCTCGACGAATTGTGTGTAGTTAGGATGGCTAAGCGGTCATAGCGCCAGATTTCAGCTCAGATTCTCGAAAGAGTTCCTGGGTTCGAACCCCACTTCTGACATACGTGTATACCTTACTGTCGTTTTTTCCGTATTATAATTTTTATTAACCGACTTCAAAAAATCGTTAACTTTTCACTAAAAAGAGAAAAATAAACTTTTCTACCAAAAATTGAACCTACTTCAAAAACTACTGCAAAGTGAAAAATAATTTTTTTACATAATTGTAATAAGAAATTAAATTAAGAGCGTAGTATTTACCATGCGTATTATTAAATTTATGTACATTAATTTGATTTTTTGGAGTCGATGCCAGCCAAGCCAAGTTCTAAATTAAAATTAATTATCCAATGCAAATTGTAAATGTATAAAGTTATTTTTTTTTTAAACAAAATATTAAATCGTAAAAAAACCCGTAGATACTTGGATGTGTGTCTATTGTAAAATTACATGTAACTTGGCTTGGCTGGCACCGACTCCAAAAAATCAAATTAATGTACAAAAATATAATAATACGCATGGTAAATACTACGCTCTCAATTTAATTTCTTATTACAATTATGTAAAAAAATTATTTTTCACTTTGCAGTAGTTTTTGAAGTCGGTTCAATTTTTGGTAGAAAAAGTTTATTCTTTCTTTTTTTGATGATTCTTCTTAAAGACACCTGCATTGTGTATGACTCGGCGATCGTTTCTACTGGTGGCGTCTGACTTTAAATGCTATTCTTCATTCACGTGCTTCAGTCGTAGTTTTATTTTCCTTATGTATATTTTTTCCCAGTGGTTTTTATTTTTATTTTATACAATTTAAAAGAGAATTCTCATGCTTTTTGTTTCAACTGTGCTTAATTTCATATAACTAAACAACTGTTCACCTTTAGAGAAATTTAAACAGTTTATTTTGCTTATTCATAACGATTTTCACTAGCTTCGGCACTACCTTGAGTTACTATAGATGTGCTTAAGTTAATTTTTAGATAAGTTTAAGTTAGACTTAAAATTACAATCTTGATGTCAATGTTTAAAATTACAATCTTGTTTTCTCAGATTATAATACTTGTGCAATTGAACTTTCTAAATTATTTCTCTTAATTATTTCTTATGCATGCATTATGCATTAATCATTGAATAATTACATAAGTAAATGGATTAACAGGATCATATAAACAGCAATCTATACAAATTTATTTAAATTGAAGTAAAATGTACTTTTATTAAATGAATTTTACTAAAAATTCAAAGCTGCAAAATAAATTTCCCCTAATGTGAAAACTATTATACAGGGCGTTTCTAAATTCATGGTCCAAACTTTAAGGGGTGATAGTACACATCAAGACAAACAAAATTTAAATAGGAAACCAAGGGTCCCAAAGTCTTCCGAAGGAGTTAGGCGCCATGTCCAAAAATTCAAATGATTATGAAAAACAGAAAAGTTGGTCGATTCGTTTGCGGTTTTCACTAAAATTATTCTTTATGTCAGTATTGTCTTGAAAATAAATTATAAAGATAAATTTCAAAAAATGACGATAGAGGGCGCTTTAGACTTTAGAGTAACGAACAACTATATTTTACCGTTATTTTTTGCATCTTATTAAAGGTTTCGTAAGCTTAGACTTAAACTTAAATTTTGAGCTCAAAATCTGAATAGTTGGAAGCAGTTAAGTAGCACAAACTTATCTGTGTTCAGAGGGTTTTAAATTCAAATGATTATAAAAAACGGAAAAATTGGTCGATTGATTTGCGGTTTTCACTAAAACTATTCTTTATGTCGGTATTTTATTGAAAATGAATTATAAAGATAAATTTCAAAAAATGCCGATAGAGGGCGCTTTAGGCTTTGGAGTAACGTACAACTATATTTTACCATTATTTTTCGCATCTCATAAAATTTTTTTAGAAGCTTAGACATAAACTTAAATTTCGAGATGAAAATCTGAATCGTTGGGAGTGGTTAAGTAGCGCAAACTGAACTGTGTTCAATGGGGGTGGGGAGGTTCAAATTTCAACTGATTATAAAAAACGGAAAAATTGTTCAATTTGTTAGCCGTTTTCGCTAAAACTATTCTTTATGTCAATATTTCCTTGAAAATAAATTTTAAAGATTAATTTTAAAAAATACGGTTAGAGGGCACCTTAAGCTTTGGAGTAACCAACAACTACTTTTAACCGTTATTTTTTGTGTCTAATTAAATGCTTGTAAAAGTTCAAACTTAAATTTTGAGCTCAAAATCTGCATCGTTTTGAGTAATTAAGTGCGGAAATTTGAAATGTGTTCGAGGGGTGGGGAGGGTAACATTTTAACTCCTGAACACTGTTCAGTTTCCGCTTCTTAACCCCTCCATCGATTTAGAATTTGAGCTCAAAATTTAAATCTAAGCATTTGCAAGCATTTAATTAGATACAAAAAATAACGCTTAAAAATAGTTGTTGGTTACGCTAAAGTTTAAGGCGCCCTCTATCGCTATTTTTTGAAATTAATCTTTAAAATTTATTTTCAAGGAAATATTGACATAAAGAATAGTTTTAGCGAAAACGGCAGACCAATCGACCAATTTTTCCGTTTTTTAAAATAATTTGAAATTTGAACCTCCCCACCCCCATTGAACACAGTTCAGTTTGCTCTACTTAACCACTCTCAACGATTCAGATTTTCATCTCAAAATTTAAGTTTATGTCTGAGCTTCTAAGAAAATTTATGAGATGCGAAAAATAACGGTAAAATATAGTTGTACGTTACTCCAAAGTCTAAAGCGCCCTCTATCGGCATTTTTTGAAAATTATCTTTATAATTCGTTTTCAATAAAATACCAACATAAAGAATAGTTTTAGTGAAAACCGCAAATCAATCGACCAATTTTTCCGTTTTTTATAATCATTTGAATTTAAAACCCTCTGAACACAGTTAAGTTTGTGCTACTTAACTGCTTCCAACTATTCAGATTTTGAGCTCAAAATTTAAGTTTAAGTCTAAGCTTACGAAACCTTTAATGAGATGCAAAAAATAACGGTAAAAAATAGTTGTTCGTTACTCTAAAATCTAAAGCGCCCTCTATCGTCATTTTTTGAAATTTATCTTTATAATTTATTTTCAAAACAATACTGACATAAAAAATAATTTTAGTGAAAACCGCAAACGAATCGACCAGTTTTTCTGTTTTTCATAATCATTTGAATTTTTGGACCTTAAACTTTAATGGCGCCTATCTCCTTCGGAAGATTTTAGGACCCTTGGTTTCCTACTTAAATATTGTTTGACTTGATGTGTACTATCACCCCTTAAAGTTTGGACCATGAATTTAGGAACACCCTGTATATATATATTTCAATCGTTATATCAAACGTACCTAACAACCACAAAAAAAAAAAAATCTTGCTGGTTTTCGTATGATAGACATTTAACGTGCAAATAAAAACAAAGGATTTGCATTCAATTTATAAAAAACAAAACGCTTTTCCATTTTATTTAGAAAATTACAAGAATATAAATTCCTTTTCATGTAGTTCAAAAAAGCATCAAAACCTCATTTAAGAGAAATATTACAAGCAATGCAGCATGCTGAAAATAAACCGAATTCCCAGATAAAATAGACCATAAATGCTAAAATAATGCCTTATTTCATGCGAAACCATCACATAATTTGTAAGAATAAAACACACAGTCTCAAACATAATGCGATACATATGCTTAAGAATATTTTCAGGAAATGCTTTCATACCCTTTTACCCATAAAATTTAAGCCGGTAGCTTATGGTACAAAAAGCATTAAAGAGTAATTTAGTTCAACTGTGACATAAATGCATAAACCGAACACAGTTCAGTTTTGCGTGTATATAAATGCGTGTATGCGTGTATATAAATTTATATACACGCATGTAGTATGCATCTGGGATTTAAATGTTGTCACTGGTATACATTTGGGGAAAAAATAACGCAATGTAAAAAAACCTGACAGACAGATAAAATATCTTTTGCATTTTTGGAGAATATATACGAGTTCTAAAAATGCATGTAGTTAGTTTATATTCATTCTTTTACCGAATGTATACACTTGTTCTCGAAAAATATCAGATGTAAACACAACTGTATAAATATGTAGTTTATTTAATACATGAGTATACAGAATGGTGTGTTTAAATCGGGAATTAAAAAAAGAAGAATAGCTATTATATGTTTCAAAATCTTATTAATATATGTTGAGTACATTTATATGTAATACTACACAACGTTCTTTAAAAGAAATTGTTCCTTAAAAAATAAATATGATTTCATTTAAATCTTACGATCTTAATTGAATCTTATGTTTCCTTATATTTTCTTTTAATGCGCTTTTAGGTATGCTTATATATGTATACCTTATTCATTAATCATTGAATGGTTACATAAATACATGGATTAACACCATCATACAAACAGTAATACATAGAAAATTGTAAAATTGGTGTAATGCAGATTTTTTAATGAATTTTATTCAAAATTCAAAGCTGCAAAATGAATTTTCCCTATTGTAAAAACTATTTTTATAGATATTTCAGTCTTTATAAGAAACGCTAAAAAAAATCCTTTCTGTATTTCACATGATAGATATTTAACGTGTAAATAAAAACAAAGGATTTGCATTCAATTTATAAAAACCAAAACGACTTTCCATTTTATTTAGAAAATTACAAGAATATAAATTCCTTTTCATGCAGCTCAAAAAAGCATCAAAACCTCATTTAAGAGAAATATTACAAGCAATGCAGCATGCTCAATATATACCGTATTCTCAGATAAAATAGACCATAAATGCTAAAATAATGCCTTGTTTTATGCGAAACCATCACATAATTTGTAAGAATAAAACATAGCCTTAGACATAGTGCGATACATATGCTTAAGAATATTTTCAGGAAATGCTTTCATACCCTCTTATCCATAAAATTTAAGCTGGTAGCTTATGGTAAAAAAAGCATTAAACAGTAATTCAGCTCAACTGTGACATACATGCATAAACATCAATTTATATACATGCCTGTAGTATGCATCTAGCATTTAAATGTTATCACTGGTATGTATTTCGGGGGAAAAATAACACGATGTAAGAAATCTGACAAACAGGTAAAATGATATATTTTGCATTTTTGGAGAAAATATACGAGTTCTGAAAATGCAAGTAGTTAGTTAATATTCATTCTTTTGCCGAATGTATACATTTGTTGTTCTCGAAAAATATCAAATGCAAATACAACTGTATAAATATGTAATTTATTTAATACAAGAGTATAAAATGGCGTGGTTAAATCGAAAATTTAAGAAAAATAAAAATAGTTTTTATACGCTTTAAAATTCTATTAGCATATTTTGTGTACATTTATATATAGCATTGCACAACATTCCTTAAAAATCTTGACCCTTAAAAAGAATTGAAATCATTTTAAATATAAGTCTAGTGATCTTAGTTGAACTATGTAATCAAAATATTTTTATAATGTGCGCTTTTTACATTAAAATATACTAGAATTTTAATGAGCATTCCTATCTTAACTATTATGGCTTTTTTTTATAAACTTTAGAGCATAAATGAAACAACATTTACTATAAAAAATACATAAAATATTTTATTGCTTTCTTATCTGCGGATAATTTTATTGATTTAAAATTTCTTCAGGGAACATTTCTTTTGCAACTTTCTGTGTTATTATCGACGCGTCAATATGTACTTTTTTTATTTCATCATAACTATGATTGTTTTCTGTTTCACAAAGGATTCCATTATAAATTCATCTTTACAACAATATATTGACGGAATTTATAAATTTATATAATGAAATATATTGTAAAAAAATCAAAATATGTGTTTTTTTATAAGAAATCTGATAATTATGAGAAAAAACGTTAGGTATGTAATTTTTGTTTTAAAAATATTTCAAGCCTGTAGTTTTAATTAGAAGACAAAGCATGAATTCTTTTGGCTAATTAACATAAGAAAATGTTAAGAAAATGGCAATGCAACAAATAAAAAAGGAAAATTTGTTAAAATTTTTCAATATGTTAGATACGATGCTTTTTGGTCAAAAATGCATTAAAACAATTAGTTGTACTTAAAGGACAAAATGTCTATTGTTTGTTGTTATTTCTTATATGAAAATCTTGAAAAAATTAAAAAATATCGTAATTAGAAACACTTTAACGAAATTATTTCTGCTAAAGTATGGAAATTTTAGTGAGATCGATTTGCCAGTATAATTTGCAGTCTGTATTTTGAATGGAAGAAAAATTTGTTGAAGCTGATCTATGAAAGAAAAAAAAATCATTAAATATAAAAAATGTTAAATGCAGATTTGAGAACTATTTGATATTAGATTGGTGTTAAAATTCTAATTAAATTTCATTATGCAAACAAATTGTTATTAAATAAATTAATTCCATAAAACAAGAAATCTGTATTGACAACCGGTCTGTCAATACTTTTTTGATATTTGTAATTAATTTTAATATTAATATTAATATTATTATTATTTTGCTTTCTTAGTTTTTAACCAAAAGATATTGTATTTCAATAAGTGCCAAGCAGAATTTTTGCTATTCGTAACTCTATCTTGAAAACGGTTACAATTTTTTAAACGGAAATATAATAATTTTATTCATAGAGACAATCCATCGGACTGTAGTTAAATTTTACTATGCAAATAAACTGGGATCAAAAAAGCTAATTCCGTAAAAATAATTGATAACTATATGGCAGTCATCCCGCTAATACAATTTTTATGTTATATATTTGTTTCTGAGTTCTATTTCACAGTCCATTAAAAAATATAGCATTGCATGTTTGATAAAAGAAGAATTTTCATATTCTTAATTTTGTCCACACATTTATTATAACGTAATTTTTTTAAAAATAATAATTTCACTTGTAGGAAGAAAAATAAAATTCACTTTACAATTGTTGAATTTATACAAATAAACTGTGTTTGATGAAATAATCGCCGTAAAAAAATACAATAATTTCATTGGAAACCGACTCTCTGGTGTTTTTTTTTTTTTTCGTATTTCTGTACTTACTTAATATTTCATCAAAAGATATCATATTACACTTTGTGATAAAAACACAGTTTTTGATATTTTTAATTCTATCCACAAGTCAATTATATCTCTATACGAGTATAAATAACAATTTCATTTATAGAAAGAAAAATAAAATGCAGTTTACTGTAGTTAAATTTCACTATGCAAACAAACTATCATTAAAAAAAATTCCGAAAAAATACGATAACTGCATTGGCAACTGGTTCGCTATTACAATTTCTGTATTTTTACATATTTCTGTATCTTGTTAAAATTCAATCAAAAGATATAGTACTACAATTTGTGATAAAAGCAGAGTTTTTGATATTCTTAACTCTATACCCAAGTCAGTTATATCTCTATCAGAGAATAAATAATGACTTAATTTATAGGAAAAATCATAAAATATAATTTATTGTGGTTTATATGCATTATGCAAACAAACTGTCATTAAACAAATAAATTTCCTAAAAATACGATAACTGTATTGACAACTAGCCCGCCATTATAATTTCAACACTTTTACGCATTTCTGTACTTTCTCAATATTACATCAAAAGATGTACTTCAATATGTGTTAAAAAGGGTTTTTGATAGCCTTAATTTTATCTACGCGTCAATTATACATCCTATGCATAAATAAATAATAATTTTATGTATGAGAAAAGCTTAATTCTATTTACTCACATAAAACTTCAAGTTTGAGCTTTATTTCCTTTGTTAACGTTTCGTAAGCTGCGTGAATAGCAACACATTTTAACATCTTTCCGTTGTGATCTTTCTGAAAAACATAATCTAATACGCTGACGGCTTGCCACGTTTTGGGTTTGTCAACGTCTGTCGTATTTGTTTGGTTGGACATCGTCGTTATATCCGTGTCTTCTATAAACCATTTGAGTTTTGCTGGTGGATTGCCTTTTCTAGAAATACAGTGCAACCTTTTAGGCTTTCCAGCTTGCGTTGGATATGGCTCACCAGCTGGTAAAACATTGGTATTATCTTCTATCCTAGGTGGCATGGGAGGTTCTGAAAATAAAATTACATTTTACTTGAAGAACAAAAACAAGTGTAAAGCAATAAAACAAGAGAAATATAATAGCAATTTGATATCAAATAAATAATCAACAATGAAATAATCAAATATATTTATAATATTGCTAAAAATAGTTTTAGCTACCTTTGCTATATATTAAAAATATATAAAAGATACCATAAATAGGAAAAAAATCATAATTTATATTTTATTCAAAATGAAAAGATACCACATTATCAAATATCAAATTGTTAGATACATTCATAATTACTTGCGCTAAAAGCAGCATAATAATTTGAATGCTAATACAAAACCATTAATAATAAATGAACCATTGAATTTAATAAATTATACCGCATTGAACATGAAGGGAAAAAATTAATAATTAAAATGAGTACAAAAGGAATTTGTAGAACCAAAGCAGAATCTTAAGGCCCCAAATACTTTGGAATTACAATTGAAGTGTGTGGTATCATGTTCGTATTTGCCATGAAAAAGAAAAATAATAATACGAATTTGGGGATACCAACACACATAAAACCAATTTGTTGTTATGTGTGTTGGTAGCCCCAAATTCGTATTATTTGGGGCCTGATGATTCTGCTTTGGTTCTACAAATTTCATTTGTATTCATTTTAAATATTTATTTTACCCCTGTATGTTCAATGTGATACAAGTTATTAAATTCAATGGTTCATATATTGCAACACAATTGATGGTTATATATGCATATGTGTTTGTGCAGCTATGGTTTAATTTTAAATTGCACACAAATGTGTTTCCTCATGTTTTTGATACAATTTTCTTGACAAAAAAAAAGGTAAAAATATCCTTTTTTGCGGGCAGCCAGTTATAGACAACCTGTATATAAGTATGGTAGAAAACCCAAACTATTAAAATTATTTTTAAAAAATTAATAACAAAATATATAATATTTGCTCTGTTTCTTTTTCTAGTATGTGGAAACAGAAACATATTTAAACTATTTATATAATATTTCTAACTTATTTTCTTAATGTATTATCAAAATTTATTTACTATTAAGCTATTAATTGATAAAAGCGTTATTTTAAAAAATATATTACACTTTAACTTCTAACTTATATTTTATTTTGAAAAAGTTAAAAGTAAATCTACTTAAATTAATAAAATGCAATAAATAATTGTGGATAGTTTGCATAAGTTAATCTGAATGTTAAATATAAGTATTAAATTATTAATTTGTAAAAGTATAATTAAAATAATTTTACACTTTTATTTTTAATTTATATTTTTTTATTATTTTGGTAATGTTAAAAAATTTTTCTTAAATTTATAAAACGCAACAAATGAAGAGGAATATTGCATAATTATTTCTTTAACGTTTTATATAAGTGAGATTAAGAATTTTTATGATGAAAAGACTTGAAATATCTTGTAAACTTTCATCATTTTGCAGATACTGATCTCCAACAGAAAATCAATATTTGCACTAAATTTAAATAATTTCATTGGCATATTTCGCTCTGTTATTTATTATGCAAAGAATTGAACTTTACAGATTTAATTGCCGGCGTGGAAACTCAGCATTGCACATGTTCCTAAGTATTTTCGCCACCCAGATTGAGGTTTTCGTTGATGAGAGAACATTTTCTCCCGCTTTGGACTTAGAAGATCTTAATCAAACTATGGTTTACACAGGAAGTATCTATCTTACAATTCACCAGAAGAGGCCGCCTGAATGCTTTTAACTGAAAGAGAGGAAAGTGTTATTTTTTCCCACGAATAGTTTGTGAGCTAATTCAGCATTTTAGTGATCCAATTCTAGAGGACTTTAAGGACCCTGTCTTCGCTCGAGGAAACGCTCGCGAGTTAATGCTATTCCTATGGGGAAGCATTTTTCTAATAACTCTTTCGCATTTTGACACTTTTGAATAACTTTTTTTTTTTTTGCATTGGATAGCTGAGGTGCGAATGCCGATAGCGCATCTATTTTACTTTTTCGATTTTGAATGCAGATATTTTTTACAAAGTTAGTTTCACTTTCAAAACCGGTTTCGAAACTGAAAGTGTTTTTTAAAAAAATATCTGCAACCAAAATAGAAAAAGTAAAAAAAGGTGCGCTGTCAGTATCCACCTCAGCTGCCCAATGCAAAAAAAATTATTCAAAAATGTCAAAATGCGAAAGAGTTATTAGAAAAATGCTTCCCCATAGGAATAGCATTAGCTCGCAAGCATTTCCTGGAGCGAGGACAGGGGCCTTAAGGCTGACATCATATTTTAGCTCTCTCATAAGTGTATCAACAAAATTCCTTCCTAATCAATTTGTTTTTCGAGGGGGGACACGAAGGTGAATTACGGACAGTTGGTGAAAAAACAGGGCCTGAGCTGGTAGTTCAGCTAGACTTCTGGAGATAGAGTCTCCTTATAAAGAGAGCACTGGTGAAAATTGATCAAGGTCCGCTGCGACGCTCGCATTTCGACAGTAAAATGAAACCTCCTCGTCGTCGGCCTTCTTAGCACGAGAAATTGACTTTAGTCAGAAACTATGTGCATTCCTACGAATTCGTGTTAAACACAGGATCCTAAGCTAAAAAATGCTCCACATTCAATATTCATTTTAAACAAGCTCTTTTTGTAAATAAAGTGGTTTTTTAATGATTTAAATTGATTAGGTGGGTGAGTTTCTTATCCGCGCAACCGTTCTATTAATTTAGTTCGAGAGAAATTCACAACGATTAGATAATCAGATGTATATAAAATAAAGACTTCTAAATCAAAGTAACTAATCCCGATTAACACTTTTGATATGTTTTCGTGAATAATAAATATTATTAACGATTCTAGAGTGGGAGGTGGTGGCACAATCAATCACCTCATCGAATTGGCAGATGAAAATCAAGGATTAGTTAAAACTCGATTCATATATTAAAACGAAATCTGTCTGCCAAGAAGTACCTAAAAGTACCTAAAAACTCGATTTTAGCGGTTGACTGATAGGTTTAACATTATGTTTTCTAGATCTTCATCCTCAAATGTTTTCATACTTTTGTGTGTAGGAGAGCACAATTATAAATTGACGACAAGCCATTAAAATCGGGTTTTTAGATGTTTTCAACCCAGATATGACTTGGCAGACCGATTGCATTTTAATATGCAAATCGAGATTTAACTAATCTTAGATTTTCAACCATGAACTCTACGAGGTAATTGATTGTTCTGTCGCCTCCTGGTCTATTCAGTTTTCGAGATTACTAAACAAAAAAGATAATGCATATTTTGAAAAAAAATATTAACAATAATTTGAACTTTAAAATTAAAGTCTATCTATGAAATAAAGACAATAGTGAAATAATATGTTTCATTTTATGTAACATTTACAGTTCATTTTTGCCTTCCTTTTTGTGTATAGATAAAATTAAATGTGAAGAAACAAGTCACGATTTTCAAAAGGCTCATAAGAAAAAAAAAGCTGAAAAGGGAGATAATGAGCGATTTTCATTATGGTAAAAAGGTATTTATTGTCATAATCTTTATTGTTATCAACAGAAAAGGAGTTTTAAAAAGCCGATGAGATGAATGTAAAACCATTATGAGCAAAAATCTCTGATAGAACGAAAGAGAAATATGAATTTAAAAAACAAAAACCGTAAATGAACAGAAGGAAGAAAAAGCTAATGGTGAGGCTATAAAAATAGATATTAACAACAAACTATTTTATAAATTTTTAAAATGTGGTTTAATTTTTTTTTCTAAAAAATAAAACTGAATTAAGAGCTAGAATTAAAATAAATAATATGTTCATAACCACCATCAATTGTTTTTTCGAATTTTCAGCTGTATTTTTATGCTTGTTATTTGGATATTTGCTTAAAAATTGCTCTTTAAAAATACTTTGAAAGTATTAATGATGCATTATAAACCGTTTTCTTTGCAAGAAATTCAAACTGGGGAATAATTAAAAATGTCACAGGAATATTGATTGTTATGACTTTTAATGATTTTGATACTCTGAAATCAAAGTGTTCTATAATATATTTTTAATACATAAATGCATAATCGAATTTTAAAATTTGTAATAAATATGAAATACATTTATTTCATTAATCGTTTTTTAAGTTTCAATAATAGGATATAGTAATTCTATTCTAATTGGAGAAATAAAAAATACATATAATTTCAATTCAAATTTTTTCTCGGGATAGCAAAAATTAAGGGAGTAACGAATTAGAAAGTAAAACAGTTATAAAAATACCTCCTCGTCTGTTTAAAAAATAATAATAATATTTTGCGGGAAAATTAAGCACATTGGTTATAACATATACATTTAACATATATATCTGAATGAGTAATGATAGTTACATTATTTCGTATTTTTTATCTTTTTCAGGTACTTCTTTTTTTCAGTAGAATAATTCGTAAGATAATATTAAACATAAAATCAATATTTGCATTAAATTAAATTAATTTAACTTACATATTTCAATCTGTTTTTTACAAAATAATAAAATATATAAATAAGAAATTTCGAAGGCAAAATAACTAATTGCGACTAACATTTTTGATATGTTGTCGTGAATAATAAACATAATTAACTAAATAAATATAATGATTCAGTTTTCACAATTATATTTAACAAAAAGGTAAGGTATATTTTGAAAGATAAAAACAATTGAAGAAATTTGAACTTTGGTATCAAAGTCTATCTTTGAAGAAATAATCATAAAATAATAAGCTTCATTTGATGTAACATTTACAGTACATTTTTGCCTTCCTTCTTATGTACAGATAAAGTTTAAATGTGAAGTAACAATTCACGATTTTCAAAAGAGGTATAAAAGAAAAAATAGAAAAGGGAGATAATGACGTTAATGAGGGATTTTCATTACGCTAAAAAGAGCTTTTATGGTCATAATCTTTATTGTTATCCACAGAAAATGAATTTTAAAAAGCCGAAAAGATGGATGTAAAACCATTATAAGGAAAAATACGGAATAGAACAAAAGAGGAATATGAAAATGATTTTTAAAAACATACATTACGTGAATGAATAGCAGGAAGAAAGTGCTAATGGCGAAGCTATAAAAAATATTAGCAATTAAATATTTTACAAATTTTAAAAATCCCTTATTTTAAAATATGATTTCGTTTTTTTTCCTAAAAAATAAAACAGAATTAAGAGCTAGAATCAAAATAGATAATGTGTTCATAACCATCATCATTTGTTACCTTCTAAACTTCAGCTGTTTTCTTTTTTACATGTTATTTGGATATTAGCTTGAAAATTGCTTTTTAAAAAAACTTTGAAAGTATTGATGATGCATTATAAACCGTTTTCTTTGTAAAAACTTCAAAATGGGAAATATTTTAAAATGTCACAGGTATATTGATTGTTATGACTTTTCCTGATTTTGATACTGTAAAATCAAAGTGTTCGATAATATATTTTTTAATACATAAATGCATAATCGAATTTTCAAATTTGTAACAAATGTGAAATACATTTATTTTATTAATCGTTTAAAAAGTTTTATTAATAGGATATAGTATTACTATTCTAATTGGAGAAATAAAGAATAGATGTAACTTCAATTCATTTTTTTCTCGGGATAGCAAAAATTAAGGGAGTGACGAATCAAAAAGTAAAACAGTTATAAAGATATCTCATCGTCTGTTTAAAAATAATAATAATGTTTTGTGGAAAAATTGAGTACATTGGTTATAACATGTACACTTAACATATATATCTGAATGAGTAATAATAGTTACATTATTTCGTATTTTTTATCTTTTTCGGGTACTCATTTCTTTCAGTAGAATAATTCTTAAGATAATATTAAACATAAAATCAATATTTGCATTAAATTAAATTAAATTACCTATTTTACTCTGTTACTTACTAAATAATAAAATATATAAAAAAGAAATTTCTAAGGCAAAATAACTAATTGCGACTAACATTTTTTATATGTTGTCGTGAATAATAAACATAAATAAAAAAATAAATATAATGATTCAGTTATCACAATTATATTTAACAAAAAGTTAATGTATATTTTGAAAGATAAAAACAATTAAAGAAATTTGAACTTTGGTATCAAAGTCTATCTTTAAAGAAATAATCATAAAATAATAAGCTTCATTTGATGTAACATTTAGAGTACATTTTTGCCTTCCTTCTTATATACAGATAAAATTTAAATGTGAAGTAACAATTCACGATTTTCAAAAGAGGCATAAAAGAAAAAGTAGAAAAGGGAGATTATGACGTTAATGAGGGATTTTCATTACGCTAAAAAGAGCTTTTGTTGTCATAATCTTTATTGTTATCTACAGAAAATGAATTTTAAAAAGATGGATGTAAAATCTCCATGAGCAAAAACACATGATAGAACAAAAAGAAATATGATGGAGATTTAAAAAAAAAACATTACGCTAATGATTAGAAAGATGAAAATGCTAATGGCCAAGCTATAAAAGTATATATTAGCAATCAAATGTTTTATAAATTTTTAAAAAGCTTGTTTTAAAATATGACTTTTTTTCTAAAAAATAAAACTGAATTAAGAGATAATGTGTTCATAACATTATCAATTGTTTTTTTTTTTTTAATTTCAGCTGTTTTCTTTTACGCATGTTGTTTGGATATTAGCTTAAAAATTGCTTTTTAAAAATACTTTAAAAACACTAATGATGCATCATAAACGATTTTCTTTGGATCACTTTAAAATGAAAAAAAAATTACAACGTCACAGTTATATTAATTCTTATGACTTTCCTTGAAGGTGAGAGTTTTGATACGTAAAAACCAAATTTTTGATAATATTTTTTTAATGTATAAATGTATAATTGCATTTTAAAATAGATAAGGAATACCTTTAGATTATTAATTGAATTTTAAGTTTCATTAATAGGATATAATAACATATTCTAATTAATTCAATAAAAAATAGCTATAACTTCTATTCAAAATTTTTCTCATGGTAGAAAAAATTAAGGCAGCAACGAAATGAAAAATTAACAGTCATAAAAATGAAATAGCTATAAAAATACCTCATCGAGTATTTTTTTGAAAAATAATAATATTTTGTGGGAAAATATTCTACTTATCCATAACATGTACATTTACAATATGTATCTGAATGAGTAACAATAGTTACTTTATTTCATAAATTTTAATCATTTTGCACGTAGTCTTTCATTGGAGTAATTAATTAATTCGTAAGTTAGTAATAAACAGAAAATCAATATTTGCAAGAAGTTAAAGTATATATCTAATTAAAATATATATCTGAATGAACAATGATAGTTACTTTATTTCAAAATTTTTTTAATCATTTTAAGGTACTTATCTCTTTCAGTAGAATAATTCGTAAGAAAAGACTAAACATAAAATTAATTTGAGCAACTTAAACATTGGAATAAAACTATAACTATAGATTAAAGACAATGGTGAAAAAATAACTTTCTTCTGATGTGACATTTACAGTACATTTTTGCCTTATGTACAGATAAAATTAAATGTGAAGTAAAAATTCGCGATTTTCAAAAGAGGCATGTGAAAAAAAGCTTAAAAAGGAAATAATAACGTTAATGAACGATTTTCATTATGCTAAAAAGGGTTTTTATTGTCGTAATCTTTATTGTTATGCACAGAAAATAAATTTTAAAAAGCCGAAAAGATGGCTGTAAAACCACTATGAGCAAAAATATGTGATAGAACAAAAGAGAAGTATGAAAGAAATTTTTAAAAAGTTACGTAAATATATAGAAGGAAGAAAATTCTAATGGCGAAGCTATAAAAATAGATATTAGCATTAACTGTTTTATAAATTCTTAAAAACGCATACTTTGAAATATGATATCATTTTTTTCTAAAAAATAAAACTGAATTAATAGTTAGACTTATAATAGAGAAAGTATTCATAACCATCATTATTATTTTTTTTTTCTAAATTTCAGCTGTTTTCTTTTGTGCATGTTATTTGGATATTATCTTGAAAATTGCTCTTTAAAAATGCTTTTAAATAATTAACTATGCATCATAAACGATTTTTTGTATTAGTTTTAAAACAGCAAATAATTTAAAATGCCGCATGTATATTGATTTTCATGACTTTTCCTGATTTTAAGAGATTTGATACTAAAACACCACAGTTTTCTAGTATACATATTTTTAATTTATAAATGCATAATCGAATTTTAAAATTTGCAACAGATAAGAAATACCTTTAGATTATTAATCGTCTTTTAAGTGTCATTATTAGGATATGGTATCATATTCTAATTGATTGAATAAGGAATAGCTATAATTTTTATTCAAGTTTCTTCTCGGGCAATAAAAGCTAAGGCAGTAACGAACTGAAAACTAAAACAGTAATAAAAATATCTCATCCTCTATTGTTTAAAAAAATAATAATATTTTGTCGGAAAATAGTGTACATTTGGTATAATATTTGCATGTAAATATATATATCTGTAAAAGTAATCATAGTTACTTTTATTTCGTATTTTTTTTTACAATTTTCAAGGTACTTATAAGTTTCTGTAGAATAATTCGTAAGATAATACTAAATATAAAATCAATATTTGTACTACATTAAATGAATTTCATTTGGATATTTAGCTCTGTTATTTATTAAATAATAAAATATACATAAAAAAGACCTTCTAATCAAATTTAGAATTTTCGAATAACAATTCCGATATGGTATTGTAAAGAATAAATATGTTTATTATCTATTTTCTATTCACGATTATACAAAATGAAAATAAATGCACATTTTGCAAAAACAAAAGTAAAGAAAAAGAAAACCAAAATATTTTAACTTTTGAAAAAAGTCCGTATTAAAAAAGGCAATCGTAAAATAATATGTTTAATTTGATGTAATGTTTATGGTACAGTTTTGTCTTCCTTTTTATGCGCAGATAAAATTAAATCTGCAATAACAATCCCCAAATTAAAAAAAAAAATCCAATAAAGAAATAGAAATGGGAAGATAATAACGTTAATGAGCGATTTTCATAACGTTAAAAATAATTGTTACTGTCATATTTTTTATTATTATACACAGAAAATGATTTTTAAAAAGCGCAAAAGATGGATATAAAAACATTATGAGCAAAAATATAAGATAAAACAATAGAGAAATAAGAAATAATTTTAATTAAAAATAACGAAAATGAATAGTAGAAAATGCTTATGGCAAATCTATAAAAATAGACTTTAGCAACAAATGTTTGAGAGATTTTTAAGAACACTGATTTTAAAATATGATTTCATTTTTTTCCCTAAACAATAAAACTAAGTCAAGAGTTAGATTTAAAATAGAGCATGTGTTCATAAGCATCATCAATTCATCATGCCTCAGTTTTTGAAATAAAATATATCTTTAAAAAAAAAAGAAAAAAAGAAAAATAAAATAAAATGAAAATGAAAAAAAAAAAAGAAAGAAAGAAAGAAAAAGACAATTGTAAAATAATAAGTTTCATTTCATGTACTTTTATCCATACAGATAAAATAAAATGGGAAATAACAATCCCTGATTTCAAAAGAGCCACATAAAAACGAAGAAAGGGGAAGTAATAACGTTAATGAGCGATTTTCATTATGTAAAAAAAAGGTTGTTATTGTCATAATCAGTATTATTATGCGCAGAAAATGATTTTTTAAAAGCGAAAAAGATGGATATAAAACCATTATGAACAAAAATATGTTATAAATTAATAAAAAATTATGAAACATTTTGTTCTTAAACACTAGCGCAAGTGAATAGCAGAAAATGCTTATGGCAAAGCTATAAAAAAAAAATTTAGCAGCGAATGTTTAATAGATCTTTTAAAAACACTTATTTTAAAGTATGATTTAATTTTTTCTAAAAAAAAAACTGAATTAAGAGCTAGAATTAAAATAGATAGTGTGTTCATAGCCATGATCAATTGTTGTTGTTTTTTTTAAACTCCGTCTGTTTTCTTTTATGCATTTTATATGGATATTGGCTTGCAAATAGCTCTTTCAAAATACTTTTAAAATTTTAACAATGCATCATAAACGATTTTCTTTGTATCAACATAAAAATTGGGAATATTTTAGAGGTTATATTGATTGTTATGACTTTCCTTGATTATAAGAATTTTGATACTCAAAAAACAATGTATTCGATAATATTTTTTAAAAATATATAAATGCTCAATCGAATTTCAAAATTTGCAACAGATAAAAAATACCTTTAGAATATTAATCGATTTTTTAACAAGCATTAGTAGGATGTAGTACCATAATCTTATTTTAGAAATAAAGAATAGCTATAATTTCGATTCAAGATTTTTCTCTTTGCAGCAAAAATTAAGACAGTGACGAACTGAAAATTAAAACAGATATAAAAATATCCCATCGTCTAATGTTTAAAAAATAATAGCATTTTACGAGCAAACACTGTACATTTCCTATGACATGCGCATTTAAAATATAATTCTGAATGAGCGATGATAGCATTTTTTTAAAATCATTTTTAAAGTACTTATCCCTTTCATTAGAATAATTCATATGACAATACTAAACATAAAATCAATATTTGTACTAAATTAAAGGAATTTTATTTACATATTTCGCTCTGTGACTTATTAAATAATAAAATATACATAAAAAAGGACCTTCAAAGAAAAATAAGTATTTCCGGATAACAATTCGGTTTTGTTGTCATCATAAATAACAAATATGTGTATGATCAATTCTGCCTTCACGATCACATTAAATGAAAATAAATGCATACTTTGAAAAAAAAAAAAAAAAAAAAAGAAAAGAAAAGAAAGGAAAGGAAAGAAGAATAAAGAATAAAGGAAAACAACAGTATCTTGAATTTTTGAATAAATGTCTATGTTAAACCTTTAACTACTGACGGTATTTATAAGTACTATTATAATAACTTATTATAAAACTCATTTAATACATCAATTAGTTGTAATACTGTTTAGAATAAGTTACAGATATTTTTTTTATCTTATTCCAAAAGCATTACTGGTTATACAAAGCAAAAATATTTTTGAAAGGATGATTTCTTTTGCCTTTGCATTTTTTCAGCTTTCTTGGCGCTGAGGGAAGGGGCGGGGATTTTTCAGTGCGGAAATATTTCTATATTTATATTGTAAGAACATCATACTTGTACATTTTATAATTCTACAAAATGCTAAGAAAATAATTTAAAATAAAAGATTTGACTGGAACTATAAAAATTGCACAAAATCCCTGTAAATTCAAATTTAATAAATCCTCCTAAATCCTGTCATCCTTCTAAATTCTTCAAATATTTTTTAACGATTATGTAAATCTTTTAATTTAGTTTAAACAATTTGCGTAAAATGATTTAGAATGTAAAATTTTCATGAATTCATAATGCAGTAGATAAAGGAGTTAAAAAAAAGACATAATAAGACAAAAAGATGTAAAATAATAAGTTCAGTTTGATGTAATGTTTACGGCACAGTTTTGTCGATATATATGTCGTCAGTATATCATCGATACATTTTGTCAGTATGTATCTATAAAATTCAATATGTAAAAACACTCCCGCAATTTCAAAAGAACCCCATAAAAAAGGGAGAAATGGGAAGATAATAACATTAATGAGCGATTTTCTTTACGTTAAAAAGGATTGTTATTGTCTTAATCTTTTTTGTTATCCAGAGAAAATTAATTTTAAAAAGCCGAAAATATAGATATAAAATCATTATGAGTAAATATTTGTAGTAGAAAAGAGAAATATAAAGGAGACTTAAAAAATTATGTAAATGAAAAACAGAAAGACAATTCTAATAGAGAAGCTATAATAATAGGTATTAGTATGAAATGTTTTATAAATAAAAAAAAACTTTTTTTAAAATATGATTTCATTATTTTTTTTAAATAATACCAAATTAAGAGGTACATTTAAAATAGAGAGAGTATTCATAATCAGAATCATTTATGTTTTTTCTAAGCTTCAGCTGTTTTTCTATTTTGCATGTTATTTGGTTGAAAACTGATCCTTAAAAATACTATTAAATCATAAACTATTTTCTTTGTATCAAGTTAAAATTGGGAGTAATTAGTCATGTCTCAGGCATATTGATTGTTGCGACTTTCACTGTTTTTAAGAGTTTTGATACTCAAAAACCAAATTATTCGATAATATTTGTTTATATATAGTCTGAAAAAAAAGTTCGATGAATGAATTCAGAACTGTCGATCTGGCAACACTGGAGAAACAAAACGCTGCACCAGCATAGAGGCAAATGTTGACCATGATCCCACACCGTTGTTCGCTTAATGGTCGTTTATATTCTGTGTAAAACGTGCTTTACAAAGTGCTTGTTCACTGTATTGGTTCTTAATTGAGAACATGAAAATGAACGAATAAAATATCAGTTTAAAGTTTGGTTTTGATTTTTTAAGACACCAAAAGAAATTCACGTGGTGTGGTGCAAATTGAACATCCACCACACTCGCCAGATCTCAATACTCCAGGCTTCTTCCTATTTTCACGACTCAAACTCTCTTTGAAATAAATTTGACCATATTGCTGACATCCAACGAAACGTGACGAAGCTTTTGAATTCAGTTCCAAAAGAAGGCTTCTTGCGAATTTCCCAGAACATGTGTAGCAGATCTCAGAAGTGCATAGTTATGGGAGGTGACTATTTCAAAGGATGGTATGGTAACTTTCGTTAATATTTCCTCTACATTACCACTTAACCGTCTGCCCCGAGATAACTTGGGTTAAAAGCACTGTTTCCCCATATCTATCGCCGGTGAAGTGGTTAATCTTACAGGACTATTCGCCGAACTTTATAGTCAGAGGTTATATAAAGGCATGATTGAACTTTAAAATTTTATACTAGATAAAAAGTATATTTAAATGGTATATTGATTTTTGAACTTCATCAATAGAATATTGTAGCATATTCTAATTTATTGAATAAAAATTAATAATGAAATATTTCTCCTCTCGGGCAGTTAAGGAGTAAACTAGTGACAAAAACAGAATTAAAATAGTGTTGCGTCTTCCATAACCTTGGCTGTCGCGCGCGCCTCCATTGTGCATTCTGCTGTACTTTCAAGTTTTGCTTTTTGGCAACATATGAGAAATGTCAGTTGTTTGTTTATTGGCGATCATAGCGGACCTATGGTGTGTTCGTTGGATCCACATTCTTTCGCTATAATGTAAATATAATTTGCAAATAATTTTATATATAAATAATTTTATGTAATATTATTTCTAGTAATTGAACCAGTGACCAATTGAGTATTTAAAAATATTTGCACCATTCGACAATTCGTTACAAATAGTTATGAAAAAAATTCTCTTTTTTTTTTTTCCAAGATAAATTAATATTTTGTTTGCAATAGTATACATGCGTTATAACGTGTACATTTAAAAAATGTATCTGAATGAGTAATAATAGTTACTATATTTTGTAAAATTTCATCTTCCTAGAAGTAAATATCTTTTTCGGTAAAATAATTCATGTGACAATAATTAATAGAAAAACAATATTTGCACTAAATTAATCTAATTTCATTTGTATATTTTGCTTTGTTGTTTATTAAATGAAAAAATACGCATATAATAGGAATCTTCTAAGGCAAAATAAATAATTCAGAATTTCATTTCTGATATTTGTTGTAAACAATAATTAAGATTGATTCCGTTTTCATCGTCATATTAAACAAAAACAAAAACAAAAAAAAGAAAAAAGGAACCAATAACTTTTTCTACCTTGAAAATAAAAAGAAAAAAGACAATAGTAAAATAATAAATTTCATTTAAGCATTTTCGTTTTTCTTTTTATATAGCAGATAAAATTAAGTGTGAAGTAAAAATCCACACTTTTTCAAAAGAGCCATATGAAAAAAAAGGAGAAAAGGGAAGATCATAACGTGAATGGGCGATTTTCATTATGTTAAAAAAAGCTGTTATTGTAATAATGCTTATTATTATTCACGTAAATAATTTTTAAAAAGAGAAAACGATGGATACAAAACCATTATGAGCATAAATATGTGATTGAGCAATAATAAAATTTGAAGGGTATTTTAGAAAACATTACTTAAATGGATAGCAGAAAGAAAATGCTAATAGGAAAATTATAAAAATACATATTAATATCAAAGATCCTAAATTTTAAAAAGCACGTTTTTTTTTAAATATAATTTCATTTTTTAAATAAAAAATAATCCTGACATTGGATTAAAATATGAAAAAATGTTCACCAGCATCAAAAGTTTTTTGCCAAACATCGGCTGTTATTTTTATGTATGGAATTTAGATATTAATTTGAAAAATGCACATTAAAAATAGTTTTAAAGTATTAACGATGTATAATAAACATTTTTTTTTTTTTTTGCCAAACATCGGTTGTTTTTTTATGTATGGAATTTAGATATTAACTTGAAAAGTACATATTAAAAATAGTTTTTAAATATTAACGATATAGAATAAACGATTTTTTTCACATCGAGTTAAAATGGGGTGTAATTCAGCACGTCGCAGGTATATTTACTGTTATTACTTCCAATGCTAGTAGCAATTTTGATTATCAAAAAAAGTATTTAATAAAAAATTATATTAGATATGAATGCACAATCGAACTTTAACACTTATAAATAATAAGAAAAATATTTTTATGATAAACCGACTTTTAAACTTCATTAATATGATAATGTACTATATTCTATATGTTTCAATGTAAATTAGCTATAATTAATATCCAAATAGTTATTGAACAACAAAAATCAAATTACTGACGAACTGAAAATAAAACCTCTACACAAAATATCTCATCTTCTATTCTTAAGAAGTAAGAAAAATCATGCGTTAAGCATAGATTATGAAACACTTTCCAACACTAAATGAAACCTTTAGCAAAACTTTGTTATTTAGGGAAATAATACTGTATAGCCAAATATACCCAAATATGTATTCCACTGCTTTTGAACAGCCCTGTATTTCATATGTCAGTTGATGTAATGGGAAAATTTAGTTTAGCAAGAAAATACCCAGTAGCTTGAAATTTCTTTTTCAGCAATTCATACTATTAGATGGAAACATACTTGAATACTTTTGTTCAGCCCTGTAGTTTACATTGTACCTTTATTACACGTCAGCATTAGGCTAAAATTTATTGTAAACTAAAATACTTTTAAAACAACTGAAATCACATTCTCATAAATTATCATTCATAGGCGTCCATGTACTGAATTCTTTGCGTGGCCCTGTATATCCTTTTATCTATATTCTGCAAACATTTCTCAGTAAATTGAATGAAGCTCAGCGTAAAAATACATAGCTTATTTAAGAACCACGTTTAAATAATTTACGCTCATATTCAGTAACGTTGGTGAGCTCTTTTGGGTAGCCCTGTATATCAACTATAACATTTATACACACCATGTAATGTGCATATATTTATATGTGCATATAGCTAAATATAAACGCGCATAGCGTAATTAAAATGCATTTCATCCCTCCAGCAGCCATCATCGGACACATATACGGTACCTCGGAAAGAATATACTATTTGAAATCTTTTGTATAGCCCTGTAAATGCTATGTACTTCATATTATGCAAGACAGTAGCGTATAATTTATATTAAGCTTCAATGATATATATTAATTTTATCATACATGAAACAGCTTAATATATTTAAAATATGTCACACACAATTCCCCTTTTAACATTATCTAATGGAATTCTTTTGTGTGGCCTTGTAAATGAATAATAGCTACATTTTCAACTTATATTTTATAGAATGCAGATTTTAATATGTTTGACAGGGTATAACATCTTTAAAATTCCTTTGAAACGATTTTTCCCCATAGGCCGTAATGTAATGGGAAACTTTTGATTCTCCCTGTAGATAAATTAGTCATGGTAGAAACTTCATTTTCAATAGGGTTTGTGCTAGGGTAAACGTCAATAACGTCCTAAAATTTCATGGCAATCCGAGTATATTAACGATTTTTTCCCATAGGCCGTAATGTAATGGGAAAATTTTGATTCTCTCTGTAGATAAACTAATCATGGTAGATACTTCATTTTCAATAGGGTTCGTGCTTGGGTAAACGTCAATAACGTCCAAAAATTTCATGACGATCCGAGTATATTTACGAGAGTTAGAGCGCGGACATGCGGCCAGACGGCCATACGGCCAGACGGACAGACGGACAGACGGCCAGAGGGCCATATGGCCATACGGACAGACGGCCAGACAAACCGAATGCATAAGCACTTTTCAACTTTGTTGGAAAGTGCTAAAAACATTAAATAATATTTTATGACCAAACGGTGTACATTTAATGAATAAAATGTAAATGTAATAAACATATCTACATGAGTAATGATAATTATTTATTAAAACTTGTCCAATAAATGCATTATCGATGAAATTACTATAGTTAATAACTCTAAAGCGCAACAGAAAAATAGTATTCTATTTTTATAATATTTTATTTTAATTTTATTTACATGAGTTTCTTACGAATTAGATAACATATATTATATAACAAATCTACAGAAAAACAATTATATTTTTTAAAAAATAACTAAAGGAGGTAATAATTTCACTATTAAAATTTCTTTTATATAGGCATTATTAATGAAATTCCTATGGTTACTAAATTTACAATACTCAGCAAAAATATGTTATGCTTATTAAAATAAAATTTTTTTTAGTTGTACATACTTTTAACTTTATTTACATCAGTTTTTTATAAATTAGACAGCAGAAAATACATACAAAACTCTTTTAAGGCGAAATATTTATTTATTTATTCCCGGATATAATTTTTTAAAAGTATTCTATAATAAAATTATAATTATTTTAACTTTTCGCATAGAACACGTAATAAAAACTTGAAGCATTTAGTGATGTATATGTTCGTGCAGACATTATTTATAATGATCTAAATCCTGAATCTTTCAGTATTTCATAATATTTAACAGATAATAAAAATTAAAAAGAAATATCAACAAAACAAGCATACCTATTTACGAAAAACAGTTCTAAAAGGTATACTTAAAAAACATCTCTTTATGATCGATTGGACCTTCAAGATCATAAAAATCTAGATAATACATATGTTACTAGGAAAAAACTATAATTTGAACTCTTGAATAAAAGGTTCTCTTCAGAAAAAGACAAGCGTAAAATAATAATAACTTTTATTAGGAGAAATGTTTTTTTCATATTTTTTATTTTCATTTTTATGTATAGATAAAATGAAATGTGATGTAAAAATCTTCTTTCTTCTTTTCAACGTTTTTCAAAAGAAACCTATAAAAAAAGGAGACATGAGAGATAACGTTAATAAACGGTTTTTATTATGTTAAAGAGTGCTGTTTTTGTCATAATTCTTTATTGTTATCCTAAAAGAGTTATTTTTTGAAAAACGAAAATGGATGAATATAAAACATTATGAAAAAAGAATGTGTGTGTAAAAACAGTAAACAAAGATGCATGAAATTAAAAACAACAGCACTTTAATGAATAACAGATGGAAATTTAAAACGAAATCAAAAATCTTTGATTATCTGTTCTTAAAAATCGGAAAATCTTATTTTTAGAGAAATTATTGAACATTTAATATTTAAGAAAATATATCTGAATGAAGATTGATAGTTATTTCTCCAATCTCTTCCTGAATCCTCGTCCATCTAAATAATCCACATAACAATAGTTTTTATAGAGATCGTGCATTGTTATTGTCATAGCCGACTATATACTACCGGCCGAGGCATTTCGCGAAAAAACGCCGAAAAAGTGAAGCTGGATTCAGTTTCAAACCCTGATCCATTTCATTGGACCACGTGTGCGTTTACGTGACGCAAACGCTGCCCAAATTAGCATTGAATAAGCTGCTTTCTGTTCGGTGTAGATGGCTTGGCACATGGTCATTCTTTTGGTTCAGGGTTTGCACGATTGGTTAGAAGAACTTGGACAAGGTATCAGAGTCCTCTGGTGGGAGTCTTCATACATTAATCTCAAATAGACGGGCCTATAGATCTAGTGGGCCATGTTATCGTCTTCTTTACAAAAAATATATCTGAAGGAGGTAATTAATTCATCATTAAAATTTTTTCAGTACATGCAATATCCATGGAGCGGTGGTGCCAAATAAATTTAACACTCAACAGAAAATAATGTGACATTAAAAGTATATTTTACTTTTTGTGATACATTGTTTTATTTTAACTTCATTTACATGAATTGTATGAATTAAATTGCAGGAAATTCATAACGAGTATCTTCTGAAGCAATAAATTTATATCACCAAAATATATCTTAAGGAATTTTTTTTTCATTATTGAAATCTTTTCAATGCATGCATTACTAATAAAATTGCAACGGTTATTAAATTTAAAATTTTCACCAAAAAAAGTAATATGCAGATTTAAGTGAGCTGATATTATTTTCTTAGTATGTATTTTTAACTTTATTTACATCATCTGCTAATGAATTTGATAACAGATAATACATAGTAATAAATCACTTCTAAGGTTAAAAATGTATTCATTTATTAAGGGATATACTTTTTGAAAAATATTCTTTAAAAAATGTATTATGATAATATTAATTTCCCTCATAGAAGAAGATATTACGACTTTTTAACATGATGAGAAATAAAGTTTTTATGCATTCTTGTAGACACCATATTAATGATCTAAAACCTAAATCTTTCATAAGTTTTATATATATATACTAGATAATAAAAATTAAAAAGAAATCTTTACAAAACAAATATACTTATTTTCAAAACACAGGTCTGAAAGGTATACATAAAAAGATATCATTATGATCGTTTATGTCTTCAAAAATCTAATACATATTTTCCAAAACATAATACATATTTTCCAAAAAATAACCATAATTTAATTTTTTGAATAAAAGCCTGCATTTAGAAAAAGACAAGTGTAAAATAATAATAAGTTTTGTTAGGTGAAATGTTTTCTTTACATTTTTTGTCTTCATATTTATGTAAAAATAAAATGAAATGTGAAGTTAAATCTTCTTTCTTCCTTTTACGTTTTTCAAAAGAAACCTATAAAACAGAAGATTAGAAAGATAATAACGTTAATGAACGGTTTTCACTATGTTAAAAAGTGCTGTTTTTGTCATAATTTTTTATTGTTATCCACAGAAATTTATTTTTTGAAAAACGAAAATGGATTAATACAAAACTTTATGAAAAAAGATGTGTCTAAGAAAAGAATGGACAAAGATGCATGAATTTAAAAACATCTTTACTTTAATGAATAGGAGATTGAAATTTAGAACAAAAGCAAAAACGTTTCATTATCTCATACGTTCCTTTTTTCTCATTTTAAATTTTAAATGTTATTATTAGAGAAAATATTGAGCAGTTAACTTTAAAAAAAAATCTTCGATGAAGTTTGATAGATACTTATCCTGTCTGTTCCTGCATCTGCTCACATCTAAATGTTCCAAAGTACAACTTTTACATCAATTATACAATACTGTTTATATTATAAAAATATCAGTTATTTATCTATAAATTGTATAAAATAAAAATTAAAAACGAAAAAAAATATTATAGTTTTTTTTTTCAGTTATTTCTAGAAAAAATCAAAACATCCCATTTTTTCCATACTAGGCAGAAGTTTTGAGCTATAAGTACGTAATGGATAAAATTCATAAGAATGGCTACATAGAAAAGCAAACACTGACTATGATACTTGAATATCACGTGATCAAAACAGGCTGAAGAGGAGTATTTTTGTAAGGAATTGTGTGTTGATTAGGTGAGAGCAGCGATGTCGAATATCACGGCTTGTTTCTTTCATTGTCTGTGAAGTAAGGGTAAGATGTGATTTTCGTTCAGAATTGGTTTTTTCAGCCACATTTTTATGAGAAGGATGTCTTCAGGAAGGCCTTTTGAAGCGAATGTGACTCCAATTTTTAATTTACCACAAGAAAAAATTACTTTAAATTTAGCAAGAATACCACGCTGGTTTCAAACCACGAACTTTGCCTCAAGGAATTCATTTCTTTATCCAACATAAAATAAAATGGTTTGTGTGGTAACAGCTGTAAACTAATCTCCAAATCTTTAACTAAACTTAAACGAATACTTATAAAACTTAATTACTTTATTAAACTTAATAATAAAATTAATCAATTTTTTAATAAATTTTAAGTAACTCAAATCTTTAATAACGTTCCTACACCAATATGGTATAAGAAAAAAAAGAAAAATAATAAAGCTTTTTTTTTCATTTTTTTCCTGACTTTTTTATAAAAAATTTGCTTGACCTTACTCAGCATAAATTCGTTTCATATATTGTTATAAAACCATCCACAAAGGTCATATTTCATCTTGATAAAGGCTAAAAAAATGTGCACAATATGAATTTTTGTTTTTAATTACTTGTTGCAGTATGCTATTGTTATGGAGTTTGCATAAATTTTATATAAAAATTTTAGATTGGTCAAGTAATTAATTCAAATTTTTAGTACGTTAAAAATTTTTTTAGTACGTTAAAAATTCCTGACTTTTCCCTAGCAACTTTAAATATTTAAAAATTTTCCCTGATATTCCTCTGACTTTTTGCCTAAACTTTCGAATTCCCTGACTTTTCCCTATTTTCCCTGACTCGTAGGAATCATGTTTGATTTGTCTCTTATTAAATCATTAAAATGTTTAATGAAATATTGTTTCTTCTAGATAATTTTCTATGTTTCACAAATTTTCTATAAATTATCTAAATTACAAAGGAAAAAAAATGCAAAAACTTAACGATTCACCCAAATAAAAAAATTTCTAAAAAAAAAAAAAAAAAAAAAAAAAAAAAAAAAAAATCTTAAAATCCGCCCGTTCTGAACTTGTATCGGACTATGAATTTTGTCCAATTTAATCATTTTTTTATTAGTGTGCTAACAAATGGGCTGATTGGGACCAGCTGTACATTAATATCTAAATATTTAACCGAGTTAAAAAAAAAAAAAAAAAACTCAGCAATCTTTAATTAACTCAAATTTTTAACTAGTGCGCTAACTAAATCCACAACTTATTTCAACAGCAAGTAGTTTATGTTTATTTCAAATTATCTATACCTCGTCCAAAAATGTTTGGCTACGCTTCTAATTTACAATCAAAATAAGAAATTGTTTTGAAAAAAACTTTAAGTAATAATTTTACTTTATTAATGTACAAAGAAAAGCATAGATATTTAAAGGTCACATAATTACATAACTGTCAATGATGCAGTCATGTATAACTATAATAGCATATTAATGATACATATTACTATTTTTTAATCTTCACAAAATTCAATAGATAAAGATAGGAACAACTCGAATTAAGACTCTATATTACAGATTTGAGTATTTTCATTAGGTTGAGAAAAAAAAATTAAGAGAAAAAAAGGAGGAATTTTTTTTATCTAAAAAATAATTAAATTTTCCAACAGGTTGATTAAAAAAATGTAGGGATATTCGCACGACGGAATAAAAGGAAAATCATTAACACAATTCCAGAAAATAAGAATAGAATTAAGCAAGAAAAGTCTTAGTTATAAAAGAAAGAATAGAGAAATACACGAAACAAGAAAGAGAGCATTGAAAAAAAGATAATATAAGAAGTATTAATTAAAATTTCGAATAAAATACTAAAAAATACAATAAAGTGGTACGCGAGTAAAAAAAAATCAAAAAAGAAATGCTTCTTTATTGTTTACATTATTAATTGTGGCTACTTTAATTTGTGAAACCCTAGAAAATATTTTTATATTAAGGTATGCACACACATTCGGGGAGGATTTTTTGAAATTTATATTTATATCATTTTCTATGGTGACTTTTAAGATGAAACTTTAAAAAAATGTAAATATTTTAGAAATTACAGAGAAGTAATTCTCTAAAAGAGGTGAAAAATTAAAATTTCGGCAAAACATGATAGCTCAAAAACAAACCAATGTAGTGGTTATTTGTTAAATGTATAATAGAGAAAATAACTTTCTTTAGATATAAACTATTATAATTAAAATAGCATCTATATCTCAGAGGCTGTGACAGTTAAAGAGCTGATATAATAAAAAAAATCTGCGATTCATTTCAACTTTATAACTTATAGCACTGTGAATACAAAACTAATTAATATATTATCATAAATGTTGTCTATTCCTCAAATAACATTTGTAAAAGAAGAACAAAATTTTCAAATCATTTCATGCACAATTTTTTGACCTAAGATGTTTTGCGAATAGTAAGAATTAGAAAACTTCGTTTTGAGACATATCGATTGAAAATAACGTTGAGACATTGGATTGAAAATAACGTTTAAAAAAATGCGCACTATTGCGAGAAAAAAAATGTTACGCTTAAAGTTTACTATTTTGTCAGTATTGGGTAAGTGTACCAGTAGTGGGCCATATACGAATAGTGGGCTACCAGTTTTCAAAATTGAAAAACACGTTTTCTAGTCACTCCTGTTGGATAACAAACGAATTTCTGATTGACTGGAACCCTTATATGTTATCAGGCAAAGGGACAACTTCAATATTCTCATAGTCTTTGAGCGGGAGGAAGTTTTTAGAGATTATACGAAAAAACTAAATAGAAGCAAAAATTATTTTACGTAATCATCAAAACTTCTAAATGTGATTTCATTATTGTGTATGTTTAAGTGTAGAAACGTAAAAAAAATTATAACTTCTTTACAGTATGCATTAAACTCAAGAATGGAATGGCCCACTTCTAGGGGGCCCCTACTGGAGCATCAGAAATTTACTTGGCCCACTACTGGAGCATTGAGGAAGGTAACATTTTTCATTTTTTCTAGAGAATATATTTTAAAAATTTGAATGTTTATTCTGATACATAAAGGTAAGGACTAGGCTAAAAAAAATATTTTTTTGAAATTCACTAATACTTTAATAATAATTAGATAAATGTCCTTAAGTGGCCCGCTACTGGCGAATTTACCTTAGTGTAAAGAAAAAGATGTAAATCTACAAAGCAACAGAAATCTGTAGCTAAAAACTAATCTACTAAAGTTACAATAATCTTATTAAACTTTTATGGGTAACCCGGATTGCAGTTACATAAAAAGGTATAGGTATCCCTGTCTCCTAAAAAAATCTTAATAACCTTAGAGATATTTTATTTACAGAGTAAATGTATATCTGTTACATGAATTGAATTTTTGTTGTTTCCGTTATATAATATGTTCTAGAAACCCCAGTTTCCCAGAAAATTTTAGTAACAATAGATTTGTTTACAGTGCGGATATCTTAAATATTTACTCAGTTACAATATAGTACCAACTACCAAAATCCCATTAATCATTCCTTAAATTTTAATAAAACTTTAATCTTGATGCATCATAATATATTTGTTATCTGTTATAAATTTCGCAGTTTAGTAATACATTGTATTTTAAATATATATATATTCTCGAACATGTCTTTTGATTATCAGAAAAAAAGGGGGGGGGGAGGATCAGACAAAGTTGTATCAATTAATGCGTCATACGCAGTAAAAAGATTCGATTTTCTTATTATCATAAAAATGTAAAATCTCAATTTTGATAGAAAATGATGTTTCAGATATGTGTGAATACATCACATTATAGCTAATTACTATTTATTTCATTAGAATATGGCAGAAAAGTACTATTACTGAATCCTTAAAATTTAATAAAGCTTTAAACTCGATGCATCATCTTAATATATTTCTTATCTCTTATAGATTTCTCAGTTCAGTAATACACTTTATTTTGAAAAAAAAAAATATTCCCGAACACCTCGTCTTTTGATTATCAAAACTATTAGGATCAGACAAAATCTTATATATCAATACACCTGCGACATGCAAAATTACTCTACATTTTCACTTTATACAAAGAGAATCGTTTACGATACATCGTTAATACCTTGAAACAATTTTTAATGTGCATTTTTCAAGCTAATATCCTATATCCTGAATAAAAGTAAACTGCCGACCTTTACAAAAAAAGATAAATGATAATGCTGATGACTTTACTTTCTGTGTTTTTACGACGTAATTTCGCTTTATTTTTTAAAGAAAAAAAAAACGAAACCATATTTTTAAAATAAGCACTTTTTTTTAAATTCATAAAACATTTGATGCTAATGTAAATTTTTATAGCTTCATCCTTAGCTTTTTGTTTGATTTTTAATATTTAAGATTTTCTAAATTTAATAAATGTGCAGTTTTTTGAAACATACTTGTTATAAATGTATCCGAAAATGAAACAAAAATATTTTCCTTTGGATTTTAAAGAAAAGGTTACATTTTCATTTTACATTATATATATATATATATACACTGGTGTCCAAAATTTAAGCATAATTGGTAATTAAGTAATTATTTTTAAGTAATGAAAGAAATATGAATCGGAATGTGCTGAAACTCCAGGTGTGTTAACAAAATAGTACGCGTCACATATTTTCGCGAAGAATTTTCCCCGAAATCGAACAGGGGACCGTCAACAAATTGAAAAAGAACGAAGATCTTTTGGATAACCCTGTCAAAACTAATGTAGCAAAAGCGTTCAAACTGCACATTATGATTAATTGGCTTATTGTAATGTACTGTGTTAATTTTTACAAGGATAGCATGAATACTCGTAGAGAAATTAAGGTTTTTATAAAAACAGTCCTAAGTTTTTTAATTATAATTTGCAGAGTTCTTAATATAAAATAGTGTTCTTTTTTGAAAAAATGACAAACATCATTGTACACAATACCCTGTCATCAGAATTAAAAAATAATAAAAATTGTATGACAAATGAGCAGGTTTACTAAACAATTTTTTACTGCGCATGCGTGAACGCTATTAAAATTTCATTTGCATATTATGTTAGTTAAATGTATAGAGCAACTTTTGTGAAAGTCTCAAAAACATAGCTTAAAAATTCTGAAAATTATCGTTGATAGAATGAGATCAAAATCCTTTATTCCCTAAATGAAGCAAAAAGATGAGGGGCTGTATCCATATTCCATTGTTTAGTGCCTACACAATATTGCACGTACAACTATATTTAGGTAAAACCCCTGATTTTTTTGCTTCCTTTAGGAATAATGGATTTTGAGTTGATTCTATAGGCTCCCATTTTCAGAATTTTCAAGCTATGTTTTTGAAACTTTTACAGAAGTTGCTCTATACATTTAGCTAACACAATATGCAAATGACATTTTGATATCGTTGACGCATGCGCAATGAAAAATTATTTACTAAACATACTTATTTTTCATACAATTTTTATTATTTTTAAATTCTGATGACTGGGTATTGTGTGCAATGATGTTTGTCATATTTTCAGAAAAGAACATTATTTTATAATAAGAACTCTGCAAATTATAAGCAAAAAACTTGGAAAAATTTAGGACTGTTTTTATAAAAACCTTAATTTCTCTACGAGTATACATGCTATCCTTGTAAAAATCAACACAGTACATTACAATAAGCCAATTAATCATAATGTGCAGTTTGAAAGCTTTTGCTACATTAGTTTTGACAGGGTTATCCAAAAGATCTTCGTTCTTTTTCAATTTGTTGACGGTCCCCTGTTCGATTTCGGAGCAAACTCTTCGCGAATATATGTGACGCGTACTATTTTGTTTACACACCTGGAGTTTCAGCACATTCCGATTCATATTTCTTTCATTACTTAAAAATAATTACTTAATTACCAATTATGCTTAAATTTTGGACACCAGTGTATATATATATACATATATATAACGGCTCTCGTTAAATCGAACTCGTCGGGACCACAAGAAAGGTTCGAATTATGGAAAGTATGAAATGAGAACATGCTTGATTTGATACTATTAAAAAGGAATTAATCTTATAGTGCTTTGTAAATTTATTATGTCTGTTATCATGAAAATATGACTTAATATTAAATTGGAATGTACAAATACATAAACTAATTAAAAGATTAGAGACAAGCACATGGGAAGAAAAATTTGAAGCGTCACTGATGGACAGACGGGGCACTTAGAAAGTAGATATCAAATGCATGGAATTATATGTATACTCGTTCAGAACAATATTCACAAAAACCAAAGAAAGAAAGTTATTCAAATGATTTGAAATGCGTGAGAAAGAACGGAAGAAAGAAAAATTTGAATTCTCGTTAGTTCGAATTAAACGATGTCAAGAGAAAATAAGTTCGAATTTTAACATTATTTTGCCATTGAAAATTTCTGGACTTCATGTTTAGTTCGAATTAAGCGAAGATTCGAATTAACGAGAGACGACTGTATTCAGATCTTGGTGTAAAAGCATACAGTAATTCATGTACAGTAGAGTATCCAAAATATTTCGTGTATCCCTGTGATTACTACCTATTTTCTATTATGCAGGGAGTAATTTGTAGTAAACCTCAGCAATTCATAAAATGAAATATATTTTAAAAGTATTAAACCGCACCCCAATCAATGTTTCTCCCTATACCATCATGTAATATAGTACATTTGTGTAACCCTGTAAATCAATAACAAATATTCTTTACACCACAGATTGTACAGAATGTATATTTAACTATATACTTCATAGATGCATATCAATTTTATTATGTTAGAAAGAGTGTAACAAGATTAAAATGTACTTGAAGCTATTTTTTTTCCATTGACCATAGTGTAACGGAAAAATTTATTGTCCCTGTAATTAAACTATCCATCGATTTTCATAAAATTTGAAATGACTCGACAAAATTATGCAACAATTATATATTTAATGATTCAAATGATTTGGTAGAGTAATTTTTGCTTTGTTATATGCGGACAGATGGACAAACAGACGAATGGACAGACTGACGGACTGACGGAAAGGCTGAATGACGACTACAGGCGCTACGGATTCCCATATTAACGAACGCACTTAAAATCATAAGAATAAATTGAAAGCATATTTTGAAATAAGCGCTTTTTTAAAATTCATGAAACATTTGATGCTAATGTAAATTTTTATAGCCTCATCCTCTGCTTTTTGTTTATTTTTTAATATTTATGGTTATCTATATTTAATAATTGTGCAGATTTTTAAACTTGAATTTATTATAAATGTATCCGAGAATTGCATAAAAACTTTTATTTTGGATTTAAAAGAAAAATGTTACTTTCCATTTATATATATAAAAAAATCATAAAAATAAATCAGCAAGAAAAATGTTAAAACTGACAAAAACTCATTCTGCATATTATTCTGTTAATTGGTTTAATTTTTATACATTTAATAGCATAGGTTATAATATATTATAGAGGGCATAACTAAATGAAAATTATTTTTCATGTGATTCCCTTTAAAATGTGTAATTAATTTCTTTTAAATATAAAGATATGTACATTTGTAACGTTATCTTCAATTTAAAAATAACCTGATTTACGATTGATTTTTCATGATTTCTATATTATTTATGGTCGAAGGTTCTAGCTCGGAAAATGTATGTATGTTGCAATATTAGTATGAATATATATGGTGCCCTAGAGATGTGACACAATTGGAGGACTTCAAGTAAGATGGAGTGACGAAATCAGATAAGTGCTGAAATCCTTTGGATGACCAAAACGTTACACAGATATTAGGAGGAAAATGTAGAGAGATTTAAAATTCACCAATGTATTAAAAAAGCTTGTTGAAGAAGAAGATGAGGAATTTATGTATGTGTACATCTATATTGGTAAAATGCAAATTAAAGTATATATATATTGGTTCTATTTAAAACAAATAAACAGGAAAATATTGCAAAGTGTGATTATTTTTTTTAAATATTTGAATTTAAAAAGGAAGAATTAAAAATCGAAAGAACAAATCACATTGAGAAAGGTTCAAATATATATATATTAGTTAAAATGCAATATCAATTAATATATCAATGCGATCAAATCTTTCTCGGTGAATAATTTTCAACGTTCAGATAGCATAGACATTAATTATGCACTTACAGCTATCAACAAATATGCACAAAATAATGCAAGAAATCTGCAAAATATCCTTTTATTTAATCGAAATACCATATCGTTCCTAACGCACCATCATAGAAATTATCCATAAATAGCATTTTGTGACATCCACTAAAATTAATGATACCATTAATGTAACAATTTTTAATATTATCATTTTTAATATACAGCTCTTTATACGGTCATACTGAAAAAAAAATCATGGAGGAAAAAAGTGCACCATTTATTTTATCTGGCTTAATACATCACGCGAAGGAAATGCAATTACTTTTGCGACTAATCCAAGAATAATAATCATTTATAAATAGTCATTTAGTTCTTATTAATCTGACAAATAAATATTGTATTTTAGTGACGTCTTAATAACCACAACTGTTATGTTCATGAAATAAATGTTTTTCCTTTAACATAAAGTAAACTGAACTATTTTTAAAATTAATATAATAATTTAATTAATATAATTAATTTAATTAGAAAATAATAATAATAACCGTCAAGAGGAGATAATGCATGTTTACTATTTTTTCTTTAATTCAAATGCTTTTAAAAGATAATTACACTTTGCAGCATTTTTCCGTTAAATTGTTTTAATCCAATAATTTATACATATATATACACATATATAAATATTACTTAGAATGTTTTATCCATTAATATATCAATGAGATCCAATCTTTCTCGATGAATAATATTCAACGTTCTGGAAACTTTGACATTAATTATACATTGACAGTTATCAACAAATATGCACAAAATAATGCAAGAAATCTGCAAAATATCCTTTTATGTCAGTTAGTTCCTAATGGATCTCTATAGAAATTATTCATAAATAGCATTTTGTGACATTCACTAAAATTAATGATACCATTAATGAAACCATTTTTAATGTTATTGGTGTTAACATACGGTTCTTTATGCAGTCACAGTGAAAAAAATCATGGAGAAAAAAGGTGCATCATTTATTTTACCTGGGCTTAATATGTCACACATAGGAAATGCTCTTATTTATGCCACTAGTACAATAATAAGAATCATTTATAAATAATCTTTCAGCTCCCATTAATCTGACAAAAAAGTAATATATTTTAGTGAAGTAATAACCGCAACAGTTGTGTTTAAGAAATAAATGTTTATTATGCTTTACTAAAAACTGGGAAGAAAAACTTTCATGTTTACAATAACAAAGTTTATTTTAAAGACAGGTTACTGTTTATGTAAAAAAAAGAGAGATAATTTGAATTTTTAGAATCCATAGGATTTCGTAAAATTTTATTTCTATTTTTAAGTAACTTTGTAATTTATAATAATGTCTATGATTAATATATAAGGAATAAATGCCAAAGTCTGTATTTTTGGGGTATCCTGCATATACAAATATATAGATTATATCCTGACGGCAGAAAATAATTCGAGTGTCCTTCCAATAATGGGCAGTAATTCTTGAAACTGGATTTTGAAATTACTGTATGGAATTAAATGCTTTTTTCTAATTGTTTATTTAAGATTTCATCTCTCACTTATCATCTTTCTCTCATGAGATATCATCTCGACAAGTTACATTACAGTATTAATGCAGAAATGTTGGAAAATATTTCATAATGTACGTTTAGCGTATGATTTTCCTTTCTTATTTGATGGTGACATCAATTCATAAACGGATCACAACTACATATACAATTTTTAGAATTATTAATATGTTCTTTACACATTCATTACACCGTTTTATTCAGACACCTTGCTATAATCAATGATGGGATAAGTGCACCATTTATTTTAGCTGGTCAAATAAATCTTGCATAGGAAAGGGTTTTTTCTTCTGCTGCAAATCCAAGAACCGTTAATAAATAATAATTTTACTTCCATTAATCTAAAAATATATACATGTAATATTTTATGATTGTCAAATGACTAACCAAAGTAGTGTACAATGTTTGTACCAAAGTTTGTACACTACTTTGGTAATGAAGTATGTTTGACTATAGTTGCTTTTTTTAACTCTTTATCTACCGAAGTAGGAATTCATGAAAATTTTACATTCTAAATCATTTTATATAAATTGCGTAAAAATTTAAACTAAGTTAAAAGATTTACATAATATTTAAATAAATTTTTAAGGGGTTTTAGAAGGAATGGAGGATTTAGAAGGATTAATTAAATTTGAATTTAGTGGGATTTTGTGCAATAGTTATAATCCCACTCAAATCTTTTATTTTAAATTATTTTTCTAATATTTTGTAGAAATATAAAATGTACAAATATGATGTTCTTACACTATAAATATAGAAATATTTCCAAATTGAAAAATCTTTATCCCCTCCCTCAGAGCGATAAAAGCTGAAAAGATGCAAAGGCAAAAGGAATCATCCTTTTAAAAATATTTTTGTTTCGTGTAACCAATAATACTTTTGGAACAAAATAAAGTAAATGTATCTGTAACTCATTCTAAACAGTATTACAACTAATCGACGTATTGAAATAATTTTATAATAAGTAATTTTAATGGTACTTATAAGTACAATCGGTACATAAAGGGTTAAACTGAAATAACCTTTATATTATTTCACACGTTTCGTGTCTAACTAAAGTACATAAATATTATCCTCGAAGTATTAAAATTATAGTTAAAATTATTCTAAAAAATTATAGAAAACACAAATATTTCTAAATTCCTTATTATGTCATTAATTATCAAACTAAACTCTGTTATTCACTAACTGTATTATTTTTCAGAGCGTTCGTAATTATGTAACGACATAGAACCTATAGTCATCGTCTGGTCCATACGTCAGTCTGTCCGTCCGTTTCTCTTCATATAAAAGCGAAAAAACTACTCAACCGAATAGTTTGAAATCGAATTGTTATAATCGTTGCAGAATTCTGTTGAGTCATGTAAAACTTTATGAAAATCTAACCGAATTTAAAAGGATATTAATAGACATATTCTTCATTCTGTTATATTCAATCATAATAAAATTACATGAATGGAATTCTATGAAATATGAAAAATTCCTTTGGTCATTACATATTAGTCCTACAAACTGCATGTGGTGGTTATGTTATCAACTATGAAGAACTGTAGGTTTTAATATGTATGATAATTTCTGATAGACTCATTAAAATTTAGCATATCACGTATTTTATTTACATCCTCATAAGTTTTGGAACTATATATACAAGATGGAACCCGTTGAATTTCGACGAAAGTAAATGTTAAAGAATGAACTGTTTCATTGATGTATAATAAACCAACAAAATGTATCTTACAATGGTTCGCCTAACTTTCAAATAATTATCATTTAACCCTTCGGGGACGAGCGACACGTATACGTGCCGCAAAAAGGCTTAAGAATACTTGTTTATTCCCACCGGTAAAATTATTCTGTAAAAATTGACTTATTCAATCGTAGCATTTTCCAGATGTAAGAAAGGAACAAATTTCTGTTTTTTAAAACCGGTGACAAAACATTAAAAATTTCGTAAAAGGCTCCCGTCGTGAAGGGGTTAAGGTTAAAATTAATTGAAAAAAAATAGTATTTCTATAAAACTCAGTTGTCCATATTATTGAAATTAAACTTTAAGTCGCATATGCAAAAATTTAATAATAAAGCAAAATACAATGAAGATCAGTTGTTAAGATGAAGTTATCAATTGAAGTTCTTATGTTTGATATAAATGCGTATGAAAAAAAATCAAAATGACGCGATTTTAGAATTTCACGTGAAATCTAAATCCGTCATAATTTTCATCTTCTAAAAATTTCCTTGTGCACATTTAAATTTTTATCAATTTTAAGAGAAAATGGCGTATTTCTGTTGCCGCAATTACAAAACTCTCATTAAAAACTATAAAAAAAATTAATATGTCAAGAATAAAAATTGATAAAGCTTTCAAACAAACTGCATTTAAAAGTACATATTTCCTATACAATGGTTTCAAAATTCAAAATGTGCGATGTTTAGAAGTATAAAATTTACAGTACCCAAAATTGCAAAAGCGAATTGCTTGTGAAAGTGTTGCCATTCGCAAAATGACGTATCTGTTACGCACAGAAACGTTTGGCCTTTATAATATAGATATATATTTCCAATTTAATTCTTAGGAATATTCGTCATATCACGTGGGTCTATTTATACGAGGGGTAACACGTACGTTACATTTCACGAGAAATGTAGCATGAAATTGCTGTGACAGTTTGTGATTTCCGAGCCCTGACCCCCGTTAATGATATTTTCCGCGAATTCCCTAGAGTGTTCGAACGGTTGTTCTAAGACTGCACGCAGACCAGCCTGCTAACTGCTATCAGTACCGGCTTATTTATTTGTGGCAACGAGGTGTTTTTGATCTTTAATGACTTTATAAGTTAAGGTACTCATGTTCTGCAAAACGATAACTTTTTTCTGAAGTTGACTTGAGTCCCTTATCTCCTAATTAAATGTAGATTATTCCTCATTATTTGGTGAGTAAACCGCAGAAGATACTGAACAAAATATTTCCTTGAATACAGTTGAAAGATGACAAAATAAGAGTGTGCCTGCAGCTTAAAGATTCTTCTGCTAAGGGAAACACGCTGGGTGGGGGGAAGTTAGGAAATCACTCAATTGAGAGTGAAACATGACAGCAGAAAATAAGAGCTTCCGACCAGCTGGATTTGAGTATACATATGTTTATGCAAGAGGGGGGAGACGAGCCCTCTTAAGGCCCAAACAGACAAGACTATTTATTACGGTTACTCGTCTGCTCGTTTGTTGTGTCTACATGGTGTTTTTTATCTTTAATGAGTTTTGCTGAAAAGGGTTGGTTGTCCGGCAAAAGAGGAATCTTTCCGTCAAGTAGGGTGAACCTGCTTATCTCCAGATTATTTTGTTCTTTCCCTTTCGTTCTATTATGGAGAAACCGCATATGGGTCCTATACAAAAGGATTTTCCAGGAATTCAGTAGACGGGAAGAGTATTTGAATGTACATGCAGCCTTATTTCGGAATCAAGGTTTCTACTTGCAGCTTCTATGTCCAGATCTGGTGGCACTTACTTTTGATTATGCGGTGTTTTTATTCTTTTATGGATTTACATCGAAAGTGCTGAACATCCTGCAATATGGATAAGTTCAATTTAAGTTTAATCTAATCTATTTATTTTCTTTTCATTATTGAAGCCGCTGTTGAATTCCTCGTCATTCTGTTTGACATTACACTTCATTACTTTAACATGACAGGGGGAATTTTTAATTTCTGGAGGGAGGTCTTATAAAATCACTACGCCTGCGAAGAAGAATTAAAATATTGATTCAGCCGAAGTGAAAAAAAAATTGAAATGTAATTAGGAAAGATTATTCTACAAATTTATCTTTTTTTTTTTTTTTTTTTTTTTTTGAAATGAACATATCTGCATTCATTAATATTCAAATTTATATATTTTCCATTCGAAAAATACTATGGAATTTCTTTTGAAAAATCGGGTCAACCAGAACCAGACTTGAAAAAATCAAAGTCCAATTCAAAATGAAAATGTTTAAAATCAATCCGATCCAAATCAATGCCCCCTAGGTATTTCAGAAAGCCTTGACACGCGTCACGAAAACATCATGGAAACCAGGCAAGTCAAAGAAACAAAATTGAAATTTTGCTTAGGAGTGATATTGTTTGAAATTATCTCCCTTCTTGCTATATTCCCTCAATTTGGTATATTATCTTAAGTGTTTCGGTGAACTGCTGATGATCAGGACTGATCTTTTCACGCTTCTTTATAGCAGGCGGCTAAACTTTACTCGCGCATGTGTACTATATTTGTTTTGTTTTTAGTTCTATTTATGTTTTCTATTCTGGTCAATTATCTTTTTTTTCCTTTTCAAAATGGGTGCGTGTGCTTTGAAAAGATCTCAGGGATATATTAAATAAATAATATGTTTATTTATATATTAAATAAATAATAATGTTAATTTGCGACGCCTCTTAAGTAATTATATATGTATATCTTAAAGTTTATGCCATACATTCATTTCAAGATTGTAGCAATGGAGGTTGTTTTGAATCTGACAGGGTCGACACTTAAATCTAAATTTAGCTTTTTTTTTTTTTTTTTTTTTTTTTTTTTTTTTTTTTTGTTCTATTTTATACATTATTATATCAATGGAAAACAAAAGTAACGTATAATTAAAAATTAACAAAAAAAAAATCTTCAATATCTTCTCTTGATTTTTCTGTAAATTTTGGATAAGAAATAAATTCGTTTTTTGGCTGGTTTATAACGATAAAACTCTAGTTTGCTAGTTATTTTTCGAGAATATATTTATTTAAAATTGCATCATTACTGTCATATTTGTCAGAAAAATGAATAAATAATGGTTCTGATTATGAATGACATTATAATGATAATGACACTAATTTAAGTGTTTCTTTTTACATTTTTTTCGAGCTTCAGAGATTATAAAACTAATACTTTTTTCCTTGGATTTAAACAGGCCTGTCTCATCAAAAATTAATTTGCGAAATCTGTAGCCAGCTGATGAAACTGATATCAAGATAATTACGCCTGTCGAAAAATGGATTTTTACTGAAAGCAGATTTCTTACTCTAGAAAAATTAAAAGTATTAAAAACTAAAGATATATATTTTTTTGCTGAACTTATACTGATAAAAATTCAATTATAAACGTTAGTGCATTAATCTTAAGACTTCTTAAGTAAATTTTATTCTTTGAAAAAAAGGCTTATATAAATAAAACGAAGAAAAAGTATATTTTAAGATTAATATAATTTAAATTTTTATATCGAAATTATGAATTTATAAAAATATCACATTGTAAACCATTTTTTATAAATCTTTAAAACTACATTTACTCATTTTATAAATTATAGAAGGTTTTTGTGAGTTAAAATGAAATAACGAAGTATTTATTTACATTAGTATGTATTTTATAATATGTATTTATTATTGTTATTTAATGTTACTCTATTTGTTACTTCGAGCCATTTCATCTTCAAGCTTACAATAAACCTTTAGACATACTAGATTTTATAAGTAAGATTTGAGGAAATGTGTTCTCAAAATCTTCTAAAATATCCCTAAACTGAAAATCCGAACTGAAGTTTATTCTTACTCTCAGCCTATCAACATCAAGAAATCAAAAGGGAAGCAAAGAAAATAAATCCTCTTTTTAAATGCATTCGTAATTATGTAGCTATACACTGTTAAAAATCTTGAATAATACTGTAATACATCTATTAGAATATACCACATAAAACTACGCTTGGATTTTTCAATGTATAGGATTTTACATTTTAATATGATTTTTTCTTTCTCTCGTGTACATTAAAAAATGAAGGAAATTCAATTTAACTCTCAATTTAAATATTTTTTAAAAATAAACATAAACTCAAATGTTAAATCCAGGCACAAAAGTATTAAATATATCATGGAGAACAAGTTAAAAAATTAACTTTTATCTAAATAAGCAAAATGCCTTAGTAGTTATCGAACAAGCAAGTTATAAAAACAGGAAGAGGGAGAAAATCAATTTAAAATTGCGCTGGATCTATTAACAAAATTTACAATATCTAGCTATATAATTGTCGTATAGGTAAAAATGAGGGGTCAAAATATTCACAATTAACGAAACTTTCTGTTAAATTTTTTAAAGTCGATATTTTGACCAATTTGAAGGTATTAAACACAGTTAAAAATCTTTTCCTAGTTTGAACCAAATTTTAGTTCCAATAGCTGTGTTCCAATAGTTAGGTGGCGAAATCTTGAATCAATTTGTGGAGTTTCTGTTGAAGCTGTTGAAGAATAGTTCCGATAACAGATGCAGATTTTTGCATTTTTCATTTTTGGGTGAAAAAAGTCCGGGCCAGGATTCGAACCAGGGATGTATTGGCTGAAGCTGCCAATGCTCTTTCAACTGAGTCATCCCGGACACGAACACTGGAGGGCTATTCACCAAAATAACTATAACGATCATATAATCTGGTCCGATACTCTGGATCATATCAACAGAATAAATCGAAGGTCAATATATGGAACTGCAGAAAATCGTTGCATACGAAATTACATTAGAATAATATTAAACACGATTATTCAATCGGTAAATTAATTATAACTGATGTACATTTTACATTATTCTAATATAGTTCCAATAGTTAGAACAAGGTTGAAATAGGAAGCTCTAAATTTTGGTACGAGATTTCGCCATCTTATAGGGGCAGTTACTGAGAATCAAAATTTGGTTCAAACTAGAACAACACTTTAAAAAGTGTCTATCATCGTTTTGTCCGTCTGTCTGTTTGTCTGTTCGTCCACATATAACAACGCCAAAACTACCCATCCGAACCATTTGAAATTTAATATATTTAATTGTTGCATAATTTTGTCGCATCATTTCAAATTTTATGAAAATTGGAATCTTAATTTAATTCCAGGGATAGTCAAAAATACTTCGTTGCATTAGAGCAAATAAGAAAAATAGTTTCAAAAATTTTAATAATGCTACACTCTTTCGAACATTATAAAACTGACATGCATCTATGAAGTCTGTATTAAAATATACATTCTGTAGAATCTATTGTGCAATAAGTATGTTTTATTCATTTGCAGGACCATAGAAAAGTGTTCCATTACATAATGGTATAGAAAAAAACATTATTTAAGGCGCGTTTTAAATATATTAAACTATTTCATATTTTAAGAAATTTACATGCGTTGTTGATGCTTACTACAATTTACTTCCTGTATAATAGCCTTTCAAAATTATTTTTTCTCAAGCTATAAAACGATAAGTATTTTACAAAAAACAGCAAAAAGTGTTTAAAAAATTGCTATTTTTTATTTATTTATTTATTTATTTGTTTATTTATTTATTTATTTATTTTTGTTAAACTAACAAATACCACTTACAATCTTATGATTTTTTTATGTTATGTATATGTAAAAGCTACTAAAATCTATTACGTAACTATTTTCCATTAATCTTTATAAAGACAACAAATTTCTGATAAAGCCTGTTTCAAATAGAATTTGACCATCGCATCTATAGATAGATACATAATATAAATTAGATTGATTTTTCTTGTACCCTACCGTAAATTTGACATAGATGGATTTTTTCTTGAGCTTCTCTGTAAATATACGATACCAAAGCTTAAAGTAATAATTCACCCTAGATCTCTTAACTTAGTTTTTCTATCCAAAAAAGTAAATTCGTTTATTTCTTTGATAGGATGATAAATAGGAAGAGGATAATGTCTTTAATCATTTAATTGTTCTATATAGAGGCAATTGGATGAAAAATAACGACACATAAAATGTTTACTAGTTTATAATGGATGGATTTGCATTAAACTATCTATCTGTCTATCTGTCTATCTCTCTTTGATGGATAGAAACTTTATCTTCTAGTAAACAGTCTCACGTTAATTACCATTTTTAACACTGTCTAATGAGAAAACTTTATTTAGGCATCAAAATCGTTAAATTATATATACACTTGTATATATCTTTTTTTAACACTTAAAAACAAAGTTCAAATGTGTTTATGAATTCGGTTTTCTGTCTGTCAGCGACACGAGTTTCCAATTTGCTTATTAAAGCATCATATTTCATTTTAAAAACTGTGAAATTTTGTTAATATTTTGAATGTGTTCCAAACATTACATAATAAATGCTGGGTGAATATTTTTTCGTTCTTTAGTTTTTGATTATTTTTTTTTCACATTAAAAGAAATAGTTTTAAAATGCATTATTAATCTACTTTTTATTGTATTTCACCTTCAAATAAAATTAATTTTCGTTACTTCTATAATTAAATACGCAGATTGCAATATGCATCTCTCTCTCTCTCTCTCTCTTTTTTTTTTTTTTATCATCGAACACAAGTTCAGTTCCATCTACTGATTTCTTGTGAAACTAATGAAGCGAAATATGACAAATCAATACTTGCTATTATAAAATTATACTTTTCATAACTATTCAAACTTCTTTGAGGCTATTTGACAATCAAAATTTCAATGCTGTCTAATTTTCGTATTTACAGGGCCGCATAATGAGACAGCCAACACTGGTAATGATTCCAATACGCCACAGACCTCCATTTTCAGTATAAAACAACAAAAACTGCTTAGACGGAAACAGAAATGACTAGTAAAAAAGTCTGATTGATACAGGTTATTCTCATTTTAGAAGATAAAAATTTATATTTTTTCCTTGTAACACAAAGTCTTGTAACACGATTTTTCTTCACATTTATTGCATTATTCATTATAAATAGGCTTTATTCTATTGCAAAATAAATTTGCTAGAGAGTATACAGTAAAAAATATCCATATAGTATCTATACAGTAAAAAATATCTCTATTTGCTTACAATTTTTAGTCTATTTCTTTTACAATATAGGGGTTTATGATGCATTTTTTTGAAATTCTTAATCTAAATATTTTCAAAAAAAAAATTAAAATACTAAAAACATAATTTAATTTTTATTGAATTCAACAATTAATTTAATGCAAAAAATGTTTAAAGTATTAAAAAAAATGGAAATACGAATTCACCCTACTCTCCACCTGATTCCTGTTCGGGTGTCTAAATTAGCCACATCATTAAAATAAGAGCACCATTTTGAATTTTTCGTGATATTAGATAACTTTTCAACAGAGACTATGCTAAGGTGGGGGCAGGGGGGGGATCCTCACCCCCCCCCAAAAAAAAAAAAACCCATTGCACATTCTGTTACAGTTGTCAAATTTACAATCTGAACTGGCAAATAAGATCAAAACTTTAATAAAAAACTATAATACACTTTCTATTTCTGATACATTTGACGAAAGTTACCAATATAATTGGAAATATTATTAAGCTTTTTAGTAATAAAAACTATATTGCACTTTCTAATTGTGATAACGTGGTAAAATTATAATTCTAGTTGGCCAACGCCAAGAACCATATATGTTTAAGTTGGTAAATATTCAATTGTGACTTGGCAATTTAAGGTTCTCTTCCCCACGAATAAAAAGTCTTCGCGGGGGCCCTGCTTTTCAAATGGATGAAACCCATACAAGAGTGCGAGCTCTGAGGACGGCCAGTAAAGACATCCTAGCAAATTTTGACTCGTGAATTTTACTGTTTCTTAGATATTTAATTTTAAAATTCTGACATAAAAAAACTAAGAATTTACTTTTCTGGTTAAAACATTATAAAAAAGCAGGTCTGAAGTCGGATTTTTTAGAAGATCCCGGTCCTATTAATTTGTACCTACTCTAGCCTCCCCTGTACAGATCGACGTGCTTGGCATGATTTGTAAAGAATGAGTACTAGTATCTCATTATGATTTACTAATATTAATAATACAGTAAAACCTCCATAATGGACACTGTCGAATAGTGAACACCTCTATTTAACGGACAGTTTTCAAATCCCCACTCTCAAAACTTATATTTCTGTATGTTTAACCTCTGAATAACAGACAGTAGTTTTCTCAAAAAAAAAAAAAAAAAAAAAAAAAAAAAAAAAAAAGTTATTTTTTTTACAAGGAAAAAAAATAAAGATCCTCTAAATTTATCAGGGGAATGTGTCACAAATTTTGTGATCACAGATAAATGTGGGGAGGAGCTGGAGAAAATCCCCTCTTACCCTACATTTATCTATGATCGCACCCCCACCCCTTCCCCTTCCACGGATGATTTGAGAGTGTATGCTTTTAAGTAGTAGAAAAATGCAACAAACAGTTATTTTTTTTGTTATAAAAGATGATCTAAAAGGATTAAAACTTCACATTGAAAAACAAATTACATGTAATCCATTACAAGTAAAAGCAAACTTTTGTAATTTTCTTTTTCTGAGAATGTAATAAACAAAGGATAAAGGTATGCACAATTTTATTTCAGTTTTATTGCTTTAAAAATTATTTTAATTTCTGGTTAATCATAAATTAGAGGTTTTAGGAGATATTAAAATCGACTAATGAATCATTAAGCATTTAATAGCAATTTTTCTATCTCTGAGGTTTTCCCAATAGCGCTCACCTCCGAATAGCGGAAAATTTCTGCTCTTCCAAGGTGTCCGTTATTTAGATGTTTTACTGTAATACCCTATTAAACACCAATTTAACGAAGAAAACAAGTTTAAAGCAGGTTATTTAGAATTTTACTTGTTGATGAAATAATCAATAAATGAAGAAATAAGCGTGCGACATTTAAGAAAGAATTTAAAAAATGATTTTCACTCTCATGATTAATTATGTTGAACCACAAAAGAAGTAAGGTATTACCACACGCCATTTTACTTCCGACAACCGAGCAGCTTACTCAAGTAAAAAAGAACTGCACCTTTTAATTTCCTATTTTATATGTAATACCGGTATTATTGAAAGATTTATTTTTGTTTCGTTTGTACGCAACAGATGGCGCTATACGAACAGTCATAGGAAAAAATTCTTTAAAACATCTGCAGATCACAGTTCAAAATATTTTTCTTATTATTATTCCAGGTTTACAAAAATAAATTAAAATAAAATGATTCTTTACTGAATATCTATATAATTAGTAATGCAATTCATAAAAATATATTTACACATGTTTAAAAAAAAATAATGTAATTCTTATAAAAATCCCGTTAAAGAATTCAATACAAGATGTTACATCACATTTTTCGAAAATAATAGTAATAATGATAATAAAAATAATAATAATAATTTATTTTATGGATGAATGTAATCTTTGAGGTAATCTGTTTTATGGTTTGTCTAAAACACTAAGATTTTCTGATTATGGGTCAAGATAACAGACATTTTTTTTAATATTTAATATATATGTATATATAGTATATATATATATACTAATTTAAATAATGTGATATTTCTAATATAATAACATATTCAGAGAGAATTTCGTGCCACATAAAAAAGGAAAAATTGTTAAAAAAAAAAAAAAATCATAAAATAGCTTCATTTTTAGCAGTCATCTGACAACAATGTGACAATCGGTGCGCCAACATTTAACTAAAGATTTTATTTGAAGAATTCAAACAAATTGCAACGGCAAGTACACGCTTAAAATCTAGCAGTGATTTTTTTTTTATTTTTTAATTAAGTTTGTTGAACCTTTTTATTTTTCTGTAGCAGTTTCTCTGAATTTTATGACGGGAATTTGAATTCGGATTAGAAATACATGATTAGTTTACAGAAAGGTGGAGTAGAAATGGGGACCCAAAATAGTGTTTATAATAGTGGGGTGCTTAGATTAGAGGGTGTTAAGAATACAGAGAGTTCATCTTTTGCTAAGTCTATGGAGTTTTGCCAGACGTCGTCGGATTGTGTTCCTTATACCGGGGTGTTCACATTAGAGAGCATTCAGATCCACTGTATTTTTTTTTTTTTTTTTTTTTTTTTTTTTTTTTGTAAAAGTTTTTGATATCGCATATATATTTCTTTAAAGGCCCCCGTTTACCTTGACGTTTACTTCTAATTATTCATAGTTAAAAATATGTATTTTAAAGCTGTATAATTTATTCTTTAAATGTATCTGTGCTTAATATTTTTATTTAGTTCATTCAGTAATTATAAAAATAATTATTTTAAAATGTTTAGTATTTTGCGTCTTATTAAAAGAACATTTATTTTGATAGAGTATTATTGTCTCGCTCTCTCGCTATCTCTCTCTTTTTTTTAATTACATTTAAACAGTTATGATAGTTTATATTTTTGTAAAGTATGTAATCGTTACTAAATTTAATTAATAAGATTGACAGAACTTCATAAGTAATTATTAACAATAACCAGTAAATTTGATTAATCTGCAAAATTTATCAAATTTATCAAATTTGCCAAAAGACGTGGTTACTATTAATAATCTCTCTTAAAATGTCAACCAAAAAATACCTCAAGTTGAGCCGAAATTCGCTCATCTCTCCTTTTGCAAGGCAGCTTCTCATAAAGAGTTGAAACAACTCAAGTAAGTGAGTTGTTTTTAAAGAATTTAAATCAAGATGTGTTATTTAAAAAAGCAACCTAAATCAAGATGAGTAAAGCATTTAAAAAACAACTCATTCACGATTCAAAAAATTACAGCTCTTTTCTGAGAAGTCAAATCAACTCTTTCGTTTTAAGAGTGATAACCTGTTATTATTAATAATTACCAAATTTATCAAATTAACCGTAACACATATATGCATACATGCATATATATATATATATATATATATATACCGGGTATCCCAAAAATGACTGATGGATTTTAAAATTCAATAACTGGCAAACGGTGACAGCTATTTAAAAATTTTTGCAGGAGGGTTATGTATAATGTCAGGAGTTTTTTTACCGTAATTTTTTATTTTAGTTCGAATTTCAAACAATAGGTGGCACTGACGGCGATTGAAGGCCATGTGAACAGTGCTGAGTGAAGCGTCGACCTGGCCTTCAATCGCCGTCAGCGCCACCTATTGTTTGAAATTCGAACTAAAATACAAAATCACGGTAAAAATCTCCTGATATTATACATAATCCTCCTGCAAAATTTTTTTAAATAGCTGTCACCATTTGTAAGTTAGTGAATTTTAAAATCCATCAGTCAATTTTGGGACACCCGGTATATATATAATATTATAAAATTACTCAATTATTTAAAAAAGGCTCATACAATACTGCTAGAAGAAATATTTTGTTCCATAAATATATATTTTATAGGTATTAAAGCATTGTCTAGAAATCTTATTTGAAAACGACGCGTAAATTATTAATTTTCAATATGATTAAGTTTTCATTTAAGATGGTTATATGAATGAAACGATGCGAAATTTGAATAGTGAGCAATGAATGATGGCTACAAAATAATTACTGTAGTAGTTCAAAAGTTCAAAAATTGCAGTAGGACAAAATGTTTGTTTCTACTGAACAGACGTTAGTAGAAAATAATAATAAATATGTCGGAAATTGCATGTTTAACGTGGCAAATGAGATGCATTCGTACTATATTAAGACAAACAGCTGATTAAATAATCGAGGTGAGCGGCGTCTTTCTGTCCAAAACTCTTTACCTTTTTTTTTTTCTCTTATTCTAACTCTCTATCGGAAGCCAGGTTAACAGGTCCCAGCCACACTGTTAAAAAAAGGGTCGATATACTAAAAAAAAATTAGTGATCCTTGTAATTACTAAAAAAATTTTAGTAATCTTACTCGGTTACAAGGAATCTGTAAAAATTACTAGAAAAAAGCGAGCAACGAATTGAGTTAATAGTTTTACATTTTTAATAGCTATTACTAAAACTCGCTTGGTGTGGCCGTGATAGCCTAGTGGTCATAGCACCGAACTCCAGGCTGAAAATACCCGGGTTCGATGCTAGAAGCCACCAAATATGCACTGAATGTCTGCAATGTAAGTACTCGTTAAGTAAAGGGATTATGATAATCCTGTCTTAGCAGTTACCATGGGTAATGATCTCTGGACTGAAACATGTCAAATCAGAGCAGGCAGCAATGTTTGGTGCTGCCATCTATTTTGGTTTTGCCGAAAATCTTCCGCTTTAGAAGTCTAAATATAATTTTTAATTAACTAAAAATAATTTTCGAGCTATTACTAAAATTTGCTTGGTGGCTCATACTAAAAAGTTTTAAGTTAGTTACACAAAAAATTCTTTTGTTCAGTTTACAAAAGAAATGTTTGTTTCACTTGCTAAAAAAATGCTTATAATAGTTACTAAAAAATTCTGTGGAATACAAATTTACTAAAAAACTTTTAGCAACCTCTTGAATTTTTAATTTTTTTTTTTTTTTTACAGTGCACGTCCCGAATATCAGACTTTCTAGCAAAATAGGAAAAAATGAGAAAATGAAAAAAAAGTGGAATTCGAGAGCTTGAATTGCCAATGTTTTTATGCCAAGAGGCGTGATTGAACAGATGAGTTCGAGATGGAATTGTTACACTGAGTTATATTATATTTCATTCTATACAGGGAAATTGTCTCTTTAATATCCTTTTAACTAATAGTTAAATACAAAGAGGCATGAATGAACAGATGAGTTTCCACCGGAATCGTTCCAATGAGTTTTGTTACATTTAGATTAGGTACAGGGAATTTCAGCCAATAATATTTAAATAATGTAACTCCATCTTAAATAGGACGTAATTACTATTACAACCTAATATAATTACCTAATATGGTTCAATATTGAATTAATTACGTTCGAATAGATTTAATAGAATGAAAAAAAATAACATGTTAAGTTTCGATTTGATTTTCATAATGTTTTAAATGATTCGACAAAATTCTGAAAAAGTTATACATTTTCAAACCATTTTAATTTCAAACCATTCGATTCGGTATTCGGGTGCTATTTTATGCGAATAAACGGACTGACCAGGCAACAACTATAAGTGCTACGTCTTTATATAATTACAAAGGTACCTGAAAACGGCTACTTTTATTTCAGCAAAAAACAACCAAAACCAGCATTATATTAAAAAGATACAATACTATTTTAAACCGAATATAAATGTGTAAATTAAAAGCATTTTTTTTAAATAAAAGAATACATGTTCCCGTAATGTAATGAAAAAATGCATTTTTATTATAAAATAATTCAAGCAGATGCAGATTTTTTACGAAGACATAATTCATTGAAATTGGTCACTTTTGTATATATCCGCATCAAGTATTTTAGATGGCGTTTGAATTACCATAGGACTTTTTTTCAAAAACACAGAATGACAAATGATATTTTCCTCCGATATTTTAGGTAATTTTTCTTAGATTTTTCATCATGCTTCCCCTCTACTTGCGTCAGCAATTTATACGCATCGCATAAGATTGATTATATACGAAAACTGAAAAGAAAAGAATTTTTGAAATGTTATTTCTGAAAATTTATGCAGCGTCTGTAGAAGAATTAATAAACTTTTTAATTCGAAAAAAATTATGCTATTTACATTAAAAAAAAAGTATGTTTAACAACTATTTAAAAGTTCTCATGAAATGCAGCTACAAGAAAAATTCCATTTAATAAATATATTTTTATAGATATTAAAATATTTACTACAAATCTTATTAGAAAACTGACGTATAAATTATTACTTTTCTATTTACTACTAGCATTCGTTAATAGTGAATAATAATAATGATAAACAAGTCGGAAATTGTACGACAAACGCGGCAAATGAGATGCGTTCTTACTATATAAATATATGAATAAATGATCGAAACCTCGCTACCAAGTAACAGAATATAGATGAAAGCCGTTTTTTAAATTGTATAATTCAAATAGATGCTTTAGGGGATATATATATACCGTTATGACTTTAGGGTTAAAGCAAGTCTGGTACTTGATACCGTAACAGATCTGTTGGGAGATTGGATTGTCTTTCGATATCGTTTTCACTTTTCATCTAACCATTTTATTTCTTCACTTTCTTCAAAAGTCAAAATTGTCTAATCTGTTTTTTAGGTCTGATCTTGTTTTATGAAAAAAAAAAACGAAATCATAAAACCATTAAATATTTATAAAATCTTTTCATGTATGGAATATTCAAATGTTTGGCATCCCAATTCTTCTTCCATATGCGCATATAATGTACTATTAGAGGAGCAAGGTTCCGAAGCATACATGTAATGAATTGCATTTTTAACACAATCAAACAGATTGGTAAAGTTATACGAATTAAGTATTTTTGCCCAAGCAAGGAATCAAACGCAGATACTTGGCTTACAGGGCCAATGCTTTGTAAACCAAATATATGTACCTATCATATTTCGGCCCTGGGCAATTTTTCGCTCAGTTTGAATTATTTAATTCGTATCATAACTTTACAAATCAGTTTGATTGTGTTAAAAATGCAAATTATCTTCGAACACAACGTTCGATGAAGGTTCCTTTACCTGCGGTCTATTATGTTGAGCTTTCTAAATGACAGACCAGATGTTATGAACTACAAGGTTATCTGGGCGAAAAGCGCTAGCAGGTTGTCGGGCCCAGTTAGCTTAAATGGTAAAGCATTGGCCTTGTAAGTCAAATATCTGCGTTCGATGCCTGGCCTGGGTAATTTTTCGCTCAGTGAGAAATATTTAATTCGTATATATGTTATGTTTAACTAGGATTTACTGAGAAAGATCGTTATTATCTTAATAAAATTCATATCCGTGGAGTCGGCTAATACAAAAAGATAATATCACTATTGAATGCATTATATAGTAAAAAGCTATTATTAAACACTTTTAAATATTAAATCTTTATTTAAAGTGTTATTTGATATAAAGTTATTTCGTACATAATAGTGGTATTTTACTGCCTTATTCTCTTCGATTAAATCAGTAAAATATGCCAATAACAAATGTATAATTATAACTGTATGTCATTGCAAACGTATAAAAAAAAAAAAAAAAAAAAAAAAAAAAAAAAAAAAAAAAATACAGTTAAGGGCACATTGAAATTGGTCAAAATATGAATTTTCTTTTTCAAATAAAAACTTAAAGCTTCTTTAATTGTGAATATTTGTATACCTAATTTTTTCATACTTTTTCGCAAAATATTACAAATTTTGTTAATAGATCCAACGCATTTACCCATACAAATGAAAACTTTAAATTGATTTTTCTTCCCACTTCATATATTTACAGCTTGCTTGTTCGAAAAATACTAAGACTTTTTTTGCAAATTTAAATAGAGGTTTGAAAAATTTTTTACTTGTTCCTTATGGTGTATTTAATATTTTTGTGCATGGGTTTAACATTCAAGTTTATAATTATTTTTTAAAAAAATATTTAAATTGAGATTTTGTTGAATATTCTTCAATTTTCAATGTATACGAGAGAAAAAAAAAGCCATAAACGTAAAATCCCACATATCTAAATATCTACGCACTTTTATACATTATATTCTGATGAATGTGGTAAAAATCGATGCAAATATATTCATAGTTGAAAAAGTGGGAGGTATTTTTAAAAAGTAAATTAAAAATAATAATTAAAAAATAATAATTAAAAATAATAATTAAAATTAAAAATAATTTTAGTAAATTAAATAGGCTGTTCTGCAAGCATTTTTATTTTATTTATTTATTTATTTTAGTATTAAGTATTGTGCCACTACATATATTACAGTATAATTCAAAATTGAAATGATGGTTTCAATGGTATTATGCCCCTTTAAAAATAGTTTTTGACACTGTTAAGGATATCATTTGAAGGGGAGAAGGGTTCGTGAAATGATAACATATAACGTCTTGAGAGGGGTAATAGAGTGATCAAAATAGGCAAAAGTTGATAACATTATGTAATAGCCGAAGAGCCGACCGCACAAAACCCTAAGTCATCGAGCACAAGAAAAAATCCTTTATTTTATAGAAGTGTAATAATAGAGGAATCTAATGATCGATGTCTGCCGGAAGTGAAGTGGTGCATAAGCGAAAAATTAATACCACTAGTGGTTGACTGGTAGTCTTAGCATTGTGTTTGCCGTACAATCAAAGTATGAAAACATGGAAAACTTGGTGCAGGAAAACATAATGTTAAGCCTACGAATCAACCCTTAGTGGTATTAATTTTTGGCTTATACACCACTTCGCTTCCAGCAGACATGGATCGTTTGATTCCTCTATTATTACACTTCCATAAATTAAAGGAATTTTTCTTGTCCTCGATGACTTAGGGTTTTGTACGGTCGGCGCTTGGACTATAAGTACGGCTCCTCACTTCAGAATTTTCTTTTAGAAATGAAGTGAATTAAATAACACAGACAAACAACACATAAAATTAAATCATTTGGTTAAATAAATTTTACGGCATACATACGGCTTATGCTTTAAAAAAGAGAAAAAAAGAAAGAAAAACGAGAAAATGTGCATTGTTTTCACAACGTTTTAATAAATATTTCATAATAAAGTGATTGAACTATTGTTTAAAAGGATCACGAACTGTTTTAATGCGTTTATTTTCTTTATTGATCGAATATTTATGTTTAACCTAGTATCCAATACGTGCTTCCTTTTCGCCAAAATTCTTTCTCACCTTCCCAGGTAACTATTGTTGTTCTATTTTTAAATATTACAGACTAAGTTGTATTGTATAATGATTGTTTGATCCTTAAAAATCCTTTAACATATGGAAAAAACATGCACGTTTTCAGTTAACAAATTCTGGACGGTTTCTTATCAAAAACTGTAAAAGAAAGAAAGAAAAATACATGTAAAAATATTTTTTAAAGACCTTTTTTTTTTCCTTTTGAATATTTAAAAATGATAAATTCAGTTTGGAGTTTGATTTTTTTTTCTTTTTTTTTAGCATGGTTATTATTGAATTGTGAATATATGTAATAAAAACAATTCTTTATGTTTTTACAATTTAGTTATCAATTACTACATTGATTTTAAGGCTGCTCTCAACTGCTCTGTTCAACAAGCGCAAAAAGTTTTAAAGTATTTACAGATTCATTTCTTAATGGAAAAGTATAAAATTGGAAAACATGACTATGGAAGCGATTTGAAATAGAACGGAATTTTCCATTTTTTGATCAATAAATTAGCTAATGAGTTATAAGCTAATTCGGTCATGTGACTAACGCGTTTCTCACTGCAGCAGTGTTCTCGCTGACATTTGACCAACGTTAGTAACTTGGCTAATTAAAAATAAAAAACATTGGCCGAATGAAAAAAAGTGTTAGCAAAATAGATTCGCCGTGTAGCACTAAAAAAATATCTTTAATCCTTTAATGTGCACTGTAAAAAAAATCTGTAACCTTAGTAATCTAAATTAACCGAAATCTCTTATGCTTACTAAAATTTTATGTGTACACTGTACAAGAAAATGATGTCAATCTACAAAACTTGTAAGCAAAACTAAAACCATCTGTAACTTTACAAAAGAATTTACTAAAATTTTGGTAACTTTACTAAAATTTTATCTATAATGCTCGTTATCGTCACTTAAAAAGTTCTTCGAATACGATTTCCCCAAAAAATTCTTAGTAACCTTAGAATTTGTTTGATTCAAAGTGCAAATCTGTATCTGTTACATGAATTTTTATTGTTGCCGTTACATAAAAAGTTCTTGGAATACAATTCTACTAGAAAAAATTTTGTAACTTCCCCAATTTTTTTTTACAGTGTGCCTTCTTTTTTTTCAATATGTTCTAAAATAACCTAAATTTTTATGACTGCTACAACGATTAATCTAATTTCAACTATCCGCTAAAAATTTGTATTTATTCATATGTATGAAAAACGAAAAAGAAAAGAAAGAAAAAAAAGAAAATTGAGCACTAGCAATTTGGTGAATCTAATTACTTGTTTACTCGCTAAATGAAGAATTTAGTCGCAATTTGGCGCAATGGCGGGCGACAAAGAGAGCCCTGCACCGCAGTTTAAGTGGTTATAATTCTTCCTCGCAAGAATTCGGTCGAAACGCCCAATTTGACATTATTTTTTTATATATTGTGTTATATATTATACACTCTTAAAACGAAAGAGTGGATTTGGCTTCTCAGCAAAGAACTACAATTTCCTGAATCGTGAATGAGTTGTTTTTAAACGCTTTACTCATCTTGATTTAAATTGCCATTTTAAAAACTCATCTTGATTTAAATTCTTTATAAACAACTCACTCACTTGAGTTGTTTCAGCTCTTTATGAGAAGCTGCCTTTCAAAATGTGAGATGAGCGAATTTCGACTCAACTTGAGTTATTTTTTGGCTGACATTTTAAGAGAGTATATATATTTTGTGTATTGTATATAATTATATTGTGTTATATTATATATTGTGTTTCAAAAAAAAAAAAAAAAAAAAAAAAAAAAAAAGGGAAAATGAGTAGGGGAAGATGGGGATACTTGAGCCATTTTTTGAATTTTATTTTTTTAAAAATTTTTATAATTTCTTATAATAAAATAAAATATTGAAAATGAAAATTTGATGTTTTTTCTTCAACTGAAAACCACTTTCAATGAATTTTGAACTATTTTTCTATGTATAAAAAATGTTTATTTTTTGTTTTACATGGTGGCTCAAGTATCCCCATGGGAGGGATACTTGAGCCATGGTGAAGGGATACTTGAGCCACTACGGAAAAATACCTACAAACGTATTTTTTTTCGCTTTATTTTTGCACAAACATTTTACAGAATGATAAATTATGAAACATAAAGTCCTTCCAAACCAATTGAGAAAACAAAGTTAGTAATACGATCACTTTTTGTCGTTAGAACTGGTTGTCAAATGATAATTTCAACTTGAGTTATAACGACGGTAGAAACTACCTCAGTTCAGAGCCATTTAAATTTGGAATCTGCTATTCTTCGGGCAAATTTCATTTTCAAAATATTAAGTGCTTATCCAACAAATATTTTTAGTTTTCTTTCTGGCATATTTTATTAGTAACCAACCATCAATAGAAGGTTTTCTTTTCACATCATCACCATCATTGGCAGAATTTTCCTCTAATGATAATGTCGAACTCATGCTTTTAATTTAGTAGCTGTCGGAATTTAAGCCAGATGTATCATTCTACTATTTCAAACACTTTTTTGATTTCACAGGAAAAGATTTTGTCTTATTCTTTGGCTCCATGCAGGTAAGTTTGAACTGGGATTTTTGTTGCTTTTCTTGTTTTTTGTGCGCTCTTTTTACCAATTTTTCTTCAATTTTCTTAGTTAAAAAAAATTACATCAACAGAGGTTACGATTTCAATATAAGATATTAATCTTAATATGTTATATTAAAAAATAAATATTTTAATATGTTGGACCTAACTAATTAAAGTATTAGAGATTATAGCCTGTAAAACAGTTTTAAAAAGTTATTTTAATTTAATAAAAGTTAAATTGAAAACTATGTTTACATTTATCTAGACAGGATATTTTGCTAGTCAAAATGAAAATTAAAATGGATATTTTCATTTTAAAAATATACATTTTTAAACATTTTTAAGTCGTTATTTTTTTAAGAAAAATAAAATAAAATGAAAAAGTATTCTCTCTTTTATCCAGAAAAAAATCTATTAGTGAATATAAGGAAGGAATTTTATTTTTTGTTTGTTTCTCCTATGTTTAATTCCTAGTGGGGAGGGTTGAGACATGGCTCAAGTATCCCCACTCTCACTGGCTCAAGTATCCCCACTACCACTAGTTTTGTTTCCCAGAGTTTTACTAAATAAAGCATGCAGCTATTAGAACTATTTTAGATTCAAAATACAATTGAAATTATGCTTATTAAATTTATGTATGTAGTTGCAACTTTAAACAAAACTTTGATTACAAAAAAACAAAAAACCATGTACCCAAAAATTTACTTCAGATAGGGAAAAGACAACTATTGATCACTATACTTTCAAAATGGTACCAAGATGTGTGATTTCTTTTTTACATGTTCAGAACTATAAATGTGTTAACATATTGGCAGTTTTAGAAAGAAAAATTAACCAACTGTAGAGATAATAGGGGTGGCTCAAGTATCCCCTATGCTCAAGTATCCCCACTCTCCCCTACGATTAGATAGTTTTTGAACAGTATCACCTGGTAGATTTATGCATTTCTGAACAAAAATAAATTAAAACTTTTGTCATGAAATTCCCTTTTTTATTTAAGTTACTACTAACACAAGATAGCTAATACAAGAAAATTAATTTCAGTGATACGTTATAGGCTGGTTTCATTCGCAGAAACTCATGATTTAATGCTAAAGAAAATTTATCAAGTGACCCCCCTCCCCTCCACAATAAAGAGTATATATTTCTGCAAAAACGAATTTTATTAGAACATTTAATTTAGTTGAATTATCATTTTACAAAACCCATTTTTCGTCACTTGCTTTTTGTTTTGTAAATATATTTCCTTTAATTTTTTCTTTCTGAGAACTTGCTATTTTAAGATTATGTGATATTTAGAAAATATTATTTAATAATGAAGAGAAGAGTTTTTTTTTCTTTCAGATAAATCATATTCAGGTTGGTGTAGTACAGCTGACATTTATTCCAACCAAGGATATTGGAGTATCTTCTGGATTTTTTAAGGATCCTTCTTTTTAAGGATTTTTCCTCTATTTCTCGAAAATACTGTAGTATATACACTCTAAGGTATGCTTTCTACTTTGAGTGCATACCCTCTGCTTAAAACGTAAAACCTCTATATTTTTGTTGTTGTTGTTCTCGTTTGTTTTTGTTTGCTTGTTTTTTGTTTTTTCCACGTCAATACCATTGATTAAAACATAGCGAAAAAGTCCTGGCATAGCAGTTTTCGCACTAATTTAATAAACTCAAACTGCGCTACTCCAACTCGAACAGACTGTTATCTAATAGTCTATTGTAATACAGGGTAACTACTAAATACTGTGATGTGATGAAAATGTCAAATTAGTTATTTTTCTTGATTTTTTCTTTTTTCTTTTTTCTTTTTTTTGTGCTTGATCTATATTTTTGTTTTATTCATATCTCGCGTGATTTTTTGTTACTTAATTGTTATTTCTGTTGATATTAATTCATTTTTTTGCAGGAAATCATGATGTGCAGAGATTAACCTTTCGCCAGGCGCGGTAATTTTCATCACATGAGCAGGCGCACGTTGTAAATTGTTCAACAGGAGGAACACATTCATTTATTGCAGTTTTGTTTCAATTTTACAAATAAGTTTTCGCTGCTCACAATTTATAAAAGTATTCCGCAATTCACTTAGATTTATTTTGTTATAACATATTAAAGAAGGCGTGAATTTTGATTTAATGAAAAAAGAAAGCTAATGTTGTACTTTTTACATCGGCGCGACCGCTGGAAGGTTAATTCTGAATTCCTCCAACAATTACCCCCCCCCTCCCTGTACTCCCAAACAAATTTTGCTGCATGGTTGATCCTGGAGTAAAAAGGCCATGTAGACAAGCACAAGTCCCTGGAATCTCTGAAAAGTGATCTGGAAAAAGCCTGGGTGAAATCAAAGTGAAAATTGTCTACTGAGGCTATCTTGAAGAACAGAGCTCATCAGTGTGACGTCACAGACAACTCAACCCCTCATTTCCATGGTAATTGGGTCAATACAAACCGAAAGAGTTTAGAAAGTGTTAGAGATGCACTATATACCATCAAAAAGGCTTTCAATATGAAATCAGATATCGTTCAAAGGCTGAATTCATTGAACTGGATGAAGTTTTAAAAGCGATCCTCAAGTGTTTGGGCCGAATTGTAACTTGTTTAAATCAAATTCAGGGTTGTATTTTTAGCTTCACGATAAAACAACACATTTCATCTCTATCTTTTCTGAACTCTGTGGTTTGTTTTGAACCAATTTCTGGAGTTGTGACGTAACAACTGATGAACTCTATTCGCAGCAGCGCCTAGACCCCCCCCTCCTAAATCACCGCAGAAGGAAGCCATTACGAATGATCTTGACTGTTTCTTGTACAGAATTTTCTTCTCTTTCAATAATGAATAAAACAGGTTTTTTTGCTCGTTTGAATAAAGATTCTGGTCCTTTACTTGCGTCATAGTATTTATGTGTTATCCTATAATGCTATAAAATTCTTAATATTTTGGTATAGACCTATAATTTTGCTACGCATTTTATTCTAAATTGAAAAATCTGTGTTAAATTATGCTATATTTTATAGGTACTGCACAAAAAAAATCTCAAGATTACGAGGAATTTTCTAGGAAATTGGAATGCCTAAAACAAAAATTTATGTAATTAAAAAAAAATGCTACGATACCGATAAAATTCTAGTAAGTATACAGATTTCTGTAGCTTTACAAACCTAGTTTTCTAGATTTACATCTTTTTTCTGAAAGTCATATAGATAAAATTTTAATAAGCTTATACAGATTTATAAAATTTTTACAAAAACTGGTTTTCTAGATTTACATCTTTTTTCTGTACAGTGCATAGATAAAATTTTAGTAAACTTATACAGATATCTGAAGCTTTTACAAAATCTAATTATGTAAATATACAATTTTTTTTTCAGTGTACAAATTTAAAAGAAGAATAACCCAATAAAATCAGAAGAAAGATGTAATTTCCAATAATATTATTTAACATAAATCATAAATTCGATGTAGCATACGACCGATGGAAGATATATTATAAGTATTAATGATCATCGAAACACCTCACACATTGGCAGGCAAATGCAAAGATAACATCGCGTGATACAAAGTATCAAATTTACTCTTGAGGACTCACGAAACTATATTGACGTAAGATATCAGAATATATACTAGCAATTGCCATCAATAATCGATTGATTATAAATAACATGAAATTAATTATTTTGACTCGATTTTTTTAAAGTAGAGAATTGTGTAAATTATCAACCAAACATACCTTTCTGCAAAAAGATTTTTTTTAAACGAATTTGATAAAAAATACTTTAGATGTAGTTTGATACAAAGAAGCCATATTTCTTTAAAATTGGACTTATATATATATATATACAAGTGTCGTATTTTGGACAACATTTAAATTATCATAGGAATTTTTTTAGTTTAGATATTTTTTTTCCGCTTTTTCATCAAACTATGGCTAGAAATGCACCAGTAATTTATATGCAACGGATAAGATCGATTATATCTGAAATCTGAAAAGAAAGAATATTTGAAATGTTCTTTTAGAAGAAAATTTATGCAGTGTTTCTAGAAAAAATAATGTATTTTTAGAAAATATAAAAATTATTCATTTGAGGAAAAAGAACAGAGTTTTAGTTTAATTCTCATACGAAAATTTGCAAGAAAATAACTAGACAAAAATTTGTATTTAATAATTACAATTTTGAACAGGCATAAAGTTATAGATTAAAAGCTGTTTTTTACAGATTATCTAAAACAATTTATGTACAATATTTCAAGAACGATACTCGATCTAAATAGTTTCTGTCTGCTTAAATTTATAATGATTTTTCTACATTTCCTAACGTCAATCATTTTCTCTTCAAATTGGGCTTAAAAAGAAAAGTAAAAGAAATAGAAGAGTCTAAAAAAGTTAGATTCGAATGAGAAGGTTCATCCGTAATATCTTGAATATTTTAATCATGACAATGTACAATAGTAGTTACGCCTATTTACATTAAAATCGGGATACATTATAAAAAAGAAACTTTTTATTCCGTTAACAAGGGGAGGGGGAGATTGTCTGGTCAACAAGTGCGATGCCTTTCGCATCATGTCAATTTTTTCGATCTAAACTGAAACTTTTTAAGTAACAGAAATATGTTATTTTAATTATTGCTTATATGGCAGTGAAACCTGCAGTTTAGTGAACTTATTAACACGGGCATGTCAGTGAGAGGGTTAAAGTGAGACGCACATTTAGCTTGCTATAGAAACTAAAATCTTCTAGGAAAGTGCGCGGGCAACTCATGCTAGTTTTGCCAATAGACAAATACTTTTTATACAGTGCTAGAAGACACGAAATATTTCCCCAAATATGCAATTAATTGACAGTTATCATAGAAATTTCCAGCAACATGTCTACAATTATATACCTATCAGTACACATGCCTATTAAATCTCCATACTTTTAATTTCTGTTAATATTTCAACACACAGTTTCAGTATTCAGTACTTTCTGTATTTCTTATCATCCTTCCTTGTCTCTTCAATTCAGCTAGAGGATACGGGATACATTATCTGGCGAATGTTATAGAACTGGCAAGATATAGATCTATAGCTAATTTATAAATCAGGATTGATGTCTATAAAATATATGAAATAAATCATCATGGTTCTAATTTCCATAAACATTTCAATTCATATAGTCATTTTCTTCACTTTCTGTTCAATTTAGCTAGATGAGAAGGGATGCTCTCTCATTCAATTATCTGGCGAATGTTATACAACTGCTAGCTTAAGTCTACAACTCTTTATGAAATAGTACAGATGAATATTAAATGCATCGATCAAATCACCATAATTCTAGTGTCGTTAAACATTTCGATAATCACAGTCACATTCTCTCTCTCAAAGATATACTTAGCTACATGGCTATTAAAATACCATATTTCACGACACCGAATTCATTTTAAATGGCTTCTGCCTGCTTAAATTCAAAATGATCTTTCTTCACTTCCTATCATCGTTCATTGTCTTTTCAAATTGAACTAGCAGACAACGGATTTTGTCCAACTAAATTATTTGGCAAATATTACAGAACTCGCAAGCTACAGGTCCATAAAATTTATCATTCAAGATTCATGTCTATTAATATATCGAACAATTTGCCATAATTCAAATATAGTTCAAATTTCCACTAACATTTCCATTTACATTGTCACATTCTCCCTCTCCTACTTATATGTACGTATATAAATATTAAAATACCATATTTAAAGCGACCGTATTAGTTAAAAATATTTTCTGAATGCTTAAATTCATGAAAATCTGTCTTCAGTTTCAATCATTTCTTCAAATTGAGCTTGAAGACACAGGATTTCCTCTAATGAAAGTATTTACAGATTATTGCAGAATCCACAAACTACTACGCAGTACTCGTAAACTATTACACAATCTTAATAGTTCCACAACTATTTGCATTTCCAGACAATTTAAATCAGGAAATGTTGCAACCATGAATATTTCTTTCCTTCCTAATAACCATCATCGTTAAATTACACGAGAAGAACTTAATATTCCCCAGTGCAACTATCACGTGCTTATTAAACAACTGTACTGTAAAAAAAAAAAAAAAAAAAAAAAAAAAAAAAAAAAAAAAAAAAAAATCTATAATATTACAAATGTATAAATGCCGAAATCTGGATGTCTATTTATATTTTACTTGTACAAAAAGAAATGTAAATCTACAAAATTAATTTTTGTAAAGCTACAGAAATATGTAACTTTACAAACAAATCTACTAAAATGATAGTTACCTTGCTAAAATTTTATATGTAACCTGGTTTGCAATTACCTAATATATTCTAGGCATTCTAAGCTTCCTAAAAAATCCTAGTAACCTTTCTTATTTTCATTGCAAATCTGTATCTTTTACATTACATTTTGCTGTTGCCGTTACATAAAAAGTTCTAGAAATCCCAGTTTCCTAGAAAACAATTAGTACATTTATCGATTTTTTATGGTGTAATAAGCTAAAGGTCCACAAATATTTATCAATTAGAACTGATTCCTATTAAACACATCGAGTAAATCGCCATAGTTCCAGTTTCCGTTAAACATTTCAATGCATGTAGTCGCATTCTTTAAACATACTTTTCAACGGATGAATCACAAAACTGGCTACTAGAGACCCATAAAAGGGTACCAATTAGGATTGATGTCTTAGAAAGATATCGATTAACTCATAGTGCTTTTAATTTCTGTTAACACTGCAATACACATAGTCACATTTTCTCTACATGCTTTTCAACATATGAATTTAAAAACTTGATACTAGCGGTCCATAACTGTGCATTAATTAAGATCAATGTCTTTTAAGTTAATAGATTATCTCATCATGGTTCTAATTTCTATTAACACTTCAATACACATAGTCTCATTATCACTGCATACTTTTCAATAGATGAATTAAAAAACTGATTAGCTAGCGGCTCATAACTGTTTACCAATTAGGATTGATGTCTAAGAAGTAAATCCATTAACTCATCGTGGTTTTAATTTCCATTAACATTTCTATACACATAGTCACATTTTCTCATCTTACTTTTCAATAGATGAAATACAAATCTTACTACTAGCGGCCCATAACTGTCTACTAATTAGGATTGATGACTTAGAAGTAAATCAATTAACTCACTATGATTTTAATTTCTGTTAACATTTCAAAACTCATAATCAAATTCTCTCTGCATACTTTTCAATAAATGAATTAAAAAACTGGCTACTAGCGGTCTATAACTGTATACCAATTAGAATTAATGTCATAAAAGTAAGTAGATTAACTCATCAAGGTTCTAATTTCTATTAACATTTCAATGCATTTAGTCACATTCTTTCTCTTATAGTTATACATAGATATGTAACCATTAAACTACCTTATTTCAAGCAACCGTATTCATTTTAAATAGTTTCTGCCCGCTTAAATTCATAATGGTCTTTCTTCACTTCCTATCATCCTTCATTGTCTCTTCAAATTGAGCAAGAAGACACGGGATATTCTCCCATGCAATTATCTGGAAACAACCCCCGATTCCGTGCCTTATTCCCCTTCAACGATACTTAACTCTTTTCTCTCACTCACTGCTGAAAATGCAAATTACGTCTTCTCAATTCCAAGGCAGCAGCAAATTTACGTTAACAACGTTTATCTCAACAAACAAAGTCAATTTCTTTGCTTTTTATCAACCTTGATTGTCTTTTCAAATGATGACATGAGATACTCTCTCAAGCAATTAAATGACTAATGTTATAGGACTGGCAAGCTACCGGTGTACATGTATTTACAATATAGGGTCAATGCATGTTACAGACATCGATTAAATCATCATGTTTTTCATTTCTCTTAATATTGTAGTACACATAGACACATTTTCTTTCTCATAATCATATATACATACATAACTATTAAGTTTCCACATAATAAATTTCGTAGTCATATATAGATACATAACTATTACATTACCACAGTATCTCTTTCATATTCATTATATAGATTTATAACTATTACAATACCATATTCTCTATCTCACACTCATATATAGATACATGGGAATTATAATACTACATTCTCTCTCTCAAACTCATATACAGATACATAATTATAACAATATCATATTAACTCTCTCATCCTCATACATAGATACATAAGTAATAAAATATCATATGTCAAGCAACCGCATTCATTTTAAATAGTTTCTGCCCGCTTAAATTCATAATGATATTTCTTCACTTCATATCATCCTTCATTGTCTCTTTAAATTGAGCAAGAAGACACGGGATATTCTCCCATGCAATTATCTGGAAACAACCCCCGATTCCGTGCCTTATTCCTCTTCAACGATACTTTAACTCTTTTCTCTCACTCAGCTGAAAATGCAAATTAAGTCTTCTCAATTCCAACGCAGCAGCAAATTAATGCACATAAAACATCTCCGAGATCCGTTTTAAGCCACAAGGATTTGCGGGAAGATAAAAACCCTCCATTATCATTTTGTCATCGTGGAATCTCCGAATATTCCTAATTCATAGGCAGTGAGTAAGAACAAAGTACTCGGCTGATAAATGATACTCCCAACTTCCTGTCGGCAAAGATTACTATACTTTAGATAGGGGAAAGTTACTTGTATCAGAGTACGGAAAATTAGATCACTCGTGATATAAGCTTAATGGTTATGTAATATTTTAGTTATTCTTGCAGAGATTTCTTGGGTGTAGTTTCACGGGAATATGCTTAAAATATGATATTATGCTTGTACGGATTATTTCCTTGGTTTATTAATTTACCAATTTATGTCTTTGTAAGGAAACTGCGGAATAATTTTTGGGAAATATATTTTTAGATGTATTTGGAATATCTTAATTTCTATTTTTGTGAGTTTTCTTTTTAATTCATTATAATTAAAACAAAAAACAAGACTTCTTCTTTATTTAGGAAAATATAATATAATCACAAATGAAATTATACAATAACATCTTTCACATTATAAAAGAATGATAGAATTTTATAAGTGATAGAATATTTATTAGACAGAAACTAATATATTTTTGGTACTTCTAGGTTATCCCGTCGACCTATTTCGCCAAATTATACAAATCGCCAAACTAATAGCCAAATTATACATGTTGACATAATTTTTATTTTAAATAACGAAAAAACAAATAATTAGTAGAATATTAATAAAAATATTAATAAAAAGTCAAAATAAAAATCACTTAATGACATTTTAAACACGTGAATCGCATTTAATGTCATTGAATGTGACATTCACGATCCTCCATTATTGGCATTTAATCTTATAGTTTGGCGATAATTTTTTGGTCGACGGGATAACCTAGAAGTACCATAATTTTTATATTTAAAAAAACTATTTATAAAATAAAGGTTTTTTTTCAGTGATTTTAGAAAACGTTTTACATAGTTTTTCACCGTTTATTATTTTTTGTTTTCAATCTGGGATACAGATTTTTTGTATATTATCAATCATGAACTAATTTATTCTTCAAAACTACCCACTAAAAAAATCTATAGAAAATCTGTGAATCAAGAGTTGGTAGAAAATCTGTGGGTATTTGGCCCATTCTGCGGATATTTCAAGGAATATATTAGAAAATTCAGCAAGTATTTTTAAGTTAAAGTTATACCTGCAACATTTCTTCAGATTTTGTAAAATTTCTGAAGAAAGTGAAGATTTCTTCAGATAATTTTAAGATCATGTTTAGTGGGGTAATTTATTCATGATATTAATTTGCTTTGATTTATATATGGGCTATAATGTGTATACTTACGGTAAAAAATAGTATGAATTCTACCTCTCTTTTTAAGTAAAATGCATGTTAAATATTGCGCAAAATCTGCTGCATTTAATTTGTCGAGATATTCTGGCGGAATGACCAGAAATTTAGGATTCACATATTTGAAGATTCTAAAAATGGATTTCTCATAGATTTTTACAGGTTTTAAAACATATATTTCGAATATTAATCAAATATATGTAAAATATGAGAAAAGTTTGAAAGGTATATCACATTTAAACAAAAATTTATTGCTTGAAAACTTTTAAAAAATACTAAATATAATTCACAACACTTACCTCTAACTGTGAATTTAACATCAGGTGCGGTCAAAGTAGGTTCCGTTAAAGATATCTGTGTCACCTGGCACTGCCACATACCATCGTCTTCTTCAATCTTAGCATTTCGTATCCGAATACTGCAGTCGCCATCTGCTGGCTCCCTTAGAAACTCATATTTTGTATCGATTTTTCCCATGACTTTTCCATCTTTTAGCCACGCACATTCACCTTGACGATTATGCACTTTACATGTTAAGACAGCTGTATCACCAGGATTTACTTCTACACTACTTGGTTTAACTTCGAATTGCTGTGCACAATGTATTTCTGAAAAGGCAAAGAGAAAGATTCAATTACTACTAAGATCAGAGCAAATTACATTTTTTATATATTTATTTAAATATTATTAAAATATGTAAGCAATTCAAAATTTATAATAGTTATTTTTTTCTTCAAATATAAGCGACATAAGCATGAATCAAATTAAACAGAATTCGGCGAAAAGCTGGTTAAGAAAACACTGTAAAAACATTTGGCAAAGTATCGTTTTGTCAGATAGGTTTTAACCTTTCACTGCAAAATGTTTTCTGTTGTTATGAAAAAAAAAAAGCATTTGAAATCTATATATCGGTCTTAAAATTTGAAAAATAATAAAGGAAAAATTAAATTTCAAATTATAGCTAAACTTTTATACTTTATGGAGTATACTATGTATACACAACTAAGATTTTTAATTATTGTAAAAATAATAAAAAAAAAGTGAGAAAAATAATTTAAAAAATTAAATTTAAAATTTTCAGCTAAATTTTGATGGTTTATGGCATCTACCCTGGGTATACAATCAGGATTTTTAAATATTGTATTCCTATATTTTGCAGTAAATAGGCTTAAAATAATAATTTTATCTGCATTTTTTTCTGCAATTTGCTTTATATTAATATTTTCAAGTATTCAGTAAAAATAATAAAAGTAAATTTTGCCTTAAAAACTTGATCGAATTTTTTTTTTTTTTTTTTTTTTTTTTTTTTTTCGAACAGCAAAGTCTAATTTTTTCTCAAATGCAACCATATAACATGGACAAAATAAGCGTTATTCGATTCTTCAAACTGTTCTTGATCATTAAATTATAAACAGAAGTTCTCTTATACGTCCATTAAAAACATTTAAAAAATATGTATTTTCTAAAACACATCCAAATTATATATTAAAATATTTAATTGCAAAAAAGGACGTCAAATGTTAATAAAGTACATTAAATGATCTTAATAATTTGACATGTTTCGATTGAATTTGCTCAATCATCATCAGAAAAACAAAATATACAAATAAGCACAAAGATGGAAAATGACAATAAACTATTACAAGTGAAATTTAAAAAATAAATAAAAATCCCGCGCGTTATATTTTAATTATGTTTCACGTTGCTTTATTTTTATTTTCAAATCATCTAAATATTCAATCCAAATATTTGGGATTTATTGTCATTTTTCATCTTTGTGTTTATTTGTATATTTTGTTTTTCTAATGATGATTGAGTAAATTCAATCGAAACATGTCAAATTATTAAGGTCTTTTAATATATTTTCTTAACATTTAACGTCCTTTTTAACAATTAAATATTTTAACATATATGTTTAGTGTGTTTTTAGAAAATATAGTACTACTAGGTTATCCCGTCGACCAAAAAATTATTGCCAAACTAAAAGATTAAATGTCAATAATGGATGATCGTGAATGTCACATTCAATGACATTAAATACGATTCAAGTGTTTAAAATGTCATTAAGTGATTTTTATTTCGACTTTTTATTAATAATTTTAATAATATTTACTAATTATTTGTTTTTTCGTTATTTAAAATAAAAAAATATGTCATTATGTATAATTTGGCTATTAGTTTGGCGATTTGTATAATTTGGCGAAATTGGTCGACGGAATAACAGAGTAGTACCGAAAAAATATATTTTTGAAATGTTCTTTATCATTTACAGTAATCATATTGACCAAATTCATGGTACATAATGACAATTATTGTGTTTTTTGGTATGTGCCCCATGTGGCCCACGATGCAGTGAAGGCTTTTAAAGAGATTTTGATTCAGGCAAATCAATTATACAGTACCGTTGTAACCAAAAAATAATAAATTACGATGCATCAATCAACCGCAAAAAAGTTATATATCTCGGTCAAAGTAAATTCCACAGTAATGGCAAAAAAAAAAAAAAAAAAAAAAAAAAAAAAAATCATAACTTTACTGTAACATAAAATTACAACACTTAGCTCTGGGTGCAGAAGTAAAAACGTGCATAAAAAGGAAAAACGATTAAGAATGAAAATGTAGATGAGATTTGGAGGTTTGAGTATTTTTTTTTCTCCCCACATAATCCTTCCTCTTCTGTTGACACGAATAATACTAAAGCGTAATAAAGCTATTTTCTGTGTAACTACTTTTATGAAAGTTATTTTACTTCAAAATGGACATTTGAAAAACCTATTCGTAGAATAAAACGCAAACTGAATTTCTCTAGATCTGTCACTTTTTTTGCAGATGAGCGATATATTTTACACATACTAATGAATAGTTGGATTTATCGCCACATTATACATTTAAACTGATATTTCTTAACGTAGTTCATTATTAAACTAACATAAAAACAAATGCATCTTAGTTTTTTTCTTTATATATATGTATATATATATACATATATATATTCCTTTTTCCACTAACAGCTTAAAATCTTGCTTTGTTTATTTGATAAAAACAGCAAACTGTATCACAAAAAGGTTTACGATTCTAAAGAATTAAATATTTTACGTAATATTTTATAAGTATTTCTTACTTATTTGCATCTTTATAATGTAAACCGCTTTCATCGAAATTTAAAATTCAATTTCAGTGATATATTTCTTAAAAACATATTCAATAACTGTCAGAAATGTTTTGAAATATAAGGCAGATACACATTTTCTCAGAATGATAAAATCATTTTTTCTGAATTAATCATTTTTTTATACATGCAAAACAGTGATTTACATTTGCTTTCAAAAATAAATGATTGAATGTGGTTTTCAACTTTGGCACAGTTTCAAAAATAACGGGAATAATAAACAAAACAACTATAGAACTAAAACTTCAATCCTGAAAAACCTTTTAGACGGATAATTTGAATTTTTTTTCTGGTTAAAATTACTTCTTCACTAACATTTGGTATCATTCTTTGTTGTTTAAATGTTATTTATTGCTCTATGGTAATATCTTGTCCGTTTAAATTGTTTTCATGCAAACAAAATACAGATGTACTTTTAAAAAGTTTTAAATCCGTATTAAGTATTCAAAAAGAGTGAGGAAGAATCAGAGAGTAAATAAAAATTTTGTCTTAAATCAATAATTTTAACTCATAAAATCATTTTAAATAGGAAGCATTACAAAGTTTTACAAATAATGTTATATTCTAAATTCATCTCCCAATTTTAATTACATAGCCTCTTCATTATTAAGTTTTATTTGTTATTGGAGGAAAAATCATTGTAAAAAGGATACGTTAAAAAGTTTCGCAAATAATTTGATATTTTAAAATTATCCCTCCATTGAAAAAAGATTGTGTTATCATTGTTAAATTTTATTTATTATCCTCAGATAAAGTTTCGACGATGATTGTTACCTTTATAAACATAAACAAAACCCAACACAATATCTTCTCGATTTTCTTTTTAAGGGTCAAATAAAGCAAGAATAAACATAAAGTAAATAACAATTCTACTTTATGTTTGTCATTTTAAGCCATACAACATAACAAATTCGAAACATTTTCAAAATTGCAATTAAAGAAAGGTTTATATACATAAAATAAACATCGACCAGTTCTCAAATATTTTAATAAGAGTAATGACTGAATTATTAATACGAGAAAGAAAAATCCAGAAGTAAATAGTTTAGAAAACTCTCTCCTTAGCTTAACAAATAGAACTAAAGAAAACGTTTCCTTTTGTGCTTTAGAAACATATAAAGCGGGAAAAGAGAAACAAACAATGAGCAAGGGAGAACCAGAAAGAAGAAAACTGATTAACGGAAGATCCACTTCTGTGCAGCATGTTAATGGCAATGCTTGAACAATTTCTACTTGCAGAATTATTGTTTGTAATCCAAAGTTTTGGACAACAACAAATTATTTCATTAGAGGTTTCTCTTAAAGCTTCAACATAAACAAAGAATTTAATCAAGAAGTTTGTTTCAGTTGCGTGCATAGGGGCATTCCCTTTGCGTTTTATTACGAAAATGTATCTTAGATTTTAATTTTGTATAAATAGAACATACAATAAAGATGCGTAGTAAGGTAGAAGCGCTAGTTATTGAGCACGTTGTTTGTTTTTCGTATGTGAGAATTAGAAACTGTTGTAGTTATTTTATAAAATGCTTGTATTGGGAGTGAAAAGATTGCATAAATGCGCTACATAATTGCAAGAGACGAATTAGATAAGTTAGACTAATAGCTCCATAAAATATATAGAGATCGATGCAACTGATTAAATGCAAATTTATAAAATAAGCATGTTGTTTAAAAGTTATTTATGGTTAATGTATTGCCCGATTAGATTGTTTGATGGAAAAAAGCCCAGATAAACCTTAAAGATGTTTTAAATGCGTATTAAGAATTCAAACAGAGTAAGGATGACTCAAACGGTTAAAAAAATCTGTCTTAAGTCAAAATTTGAAGTCATAAAGTCATTTTAAATAGTATTCATTACATAGTTTTACAAAAAATTTGATATTCTAAATCTATTTCTCCACTCTCATTAAATAACCTTATCGTTATTAAATTTTATTTAACATTGAAAAAAAATTATTGTGGATTGGATACATTGCAAAATTTAACAGATAAATTGATATTTTAAAATTATTCCCCCATTTTAATAAGACAGCCTTATAACTGTTAAATTTTATTTATTATTCCAAGATAAAAATTTGACGATCATTGCTACTTTTATAAAAATAAAAAATAAACAGCAGAATTTCTTGAAATTCCTATTGAAGGGTCAAATAAAGTAAGAATAAAGTAAATAACAATTTTGCCTTATGTTTGTCGTTTTAAGCCATACAACCTAAACAAATTTGACACAGTTTCAAAATTAATACACCAGGCAATTAAAGAAAAGTTGGTAAATATGAATAAACATAAACCAGTCGTCAATTATCTTAATAAGAGTAATGACTGAATTATTAATATGAAAGAGAAAAATCCAAAAGTAAATAGTTTAGGAAACTGTGTTCCCAGCTTAACAAATAGAACTGAAGAAAACGTTTTCCTTTGTGCTTTAGAAACATATAAAGCGGGAAAAGAGAAACAAACAATGAGCAAGGGAGAACCAGGAAAAAGAAAACTGATTAACGGAAGATCCACTTCTATGCAGCATGTTAATGGCAATGCTTGAACAATTTCTACTTGCAGAATTATTGTTTGTAATCCAAAGTTTTGGACAACAACAAATTATTTCATTAGAGGTTTCTCTTAAAACTTCAACATAAAGAGAGAATTTAATCAAGAAGTTTGTTTCAGTTGCGTGCATAGGGGCATTCCCTTTTGCGTTTTATTACGGAAGCATTTCTTTGATTTTAATTTTGCATAAAAGGAACATACAATAATGATGCATAATAAGAAAGAAAGGCTGGTTACAGAGCACATTTCATGTTTTTCTTATGTGGGAATCGTTGTAGTTATTTTATGAAATGCTTAGGAGTGAAAATATTGCATAAATGCACTACATAATTTCAAGAGGCGAATTAGATAAGTTAGACTAATAGCTCCAAAAATATATAGAGATCGATGCAAATGATTAAATGCAAATTTATAAAATAAGCATGTTGTTTAAAAGTTATTTATGGTTAATATATTGCCCATTTAAATTGTGATGGCAAAAAAAAGATGAATTTTTAAAAAGTTCTAAATTTGTACTAAGAATTCAAATGGAGTAAGGATAATACAAACAGTAATTAAAAAAAGTCTTAAATAAAAAATTAAGTCATAAAATCATTTTAAATAGAATGCATTACGAAGTTTTACAAATAATTTGACATTCAAAATTTATTTTTCCACTCTAGTTAAATACCCACATCATTAGTAAATTTTATTTATCATTGAAAGAAAAATCATTATGGATAGGATTCGTTGCAAAGTTTAACAAATAAATTTATTTTTTAAAATTATCCTTATCTTTAATTAATCTTATCATTATTAAATTTTATTTATTATCCCGAGATAAAGTTTTGGTGATCATTGCTGCTTTTATAAAAATAAAAAATAAACAGCAGAATTTCGTAAGATTTCTTCTGAAGGGTCAAATAAAATAAGAATAAATATAAAGTAAATAACAATTCTTCCTCATGTCTGTCATTTTAAGCCAAGACAAATTTGAAACAATTTCAAAATTAATATACCAGGCAATTAAAGAAAAGTTCATAAACATGAATAAACATCATTCAGTTCTCAATTATTTTAATAAGAGTAATGAATGAATTATTAATACGAGAGAGAAAATTCCAAAAATAAATAGTTTAGGAGACTCTCTCTCTCTAGCTTAACAAACAGAACCAAAGAAAACGTTTTCCTTTGTGCTTTAGAAACATATAAATCGGTAAAAGAGAAACAAATAATGATCAAGGGAGTACCAGGAAAAAGAAAACTGATTAACGGAAGATCCACTTCTATGCAACATGTTAGTGGCAATGCTTGAACACTTTCTACTTGCAGAATTATTGTTCGTAATCCAAAGTTTTGGACAACAACAAATTATTTCATTAAAGGTTTCTCTTAAAGCTTCAACCTAAATAGAGAATTTAATCAAGAAGTTTGTTCCAGTTGCGTGCACAGGGGCATTCCCTTTGCGTTACATTAAGAAAATGTATCTTTGATTTTAATTTTGCATGAAAAGAACACACATTGATGATGCTTAATAAGAATGTAATGTTGGTTATGGAGCACGTTTTTTTTCTTTTTCTTATTGGGGAATTGGACATTGTTATAGTTATTTTATGAAATGCTTGAGGGTGAAAAGATTGCATAAATGCGCTACATAATTGCAAGAGAAGAATTAGATAAGTTAGACTAATAGCTCCATAAAATATATGGAGATCGATACAAATGATTAAATGCAAATTTATAAAAATCGCATGTTGTTTAAAAGTTATTTATGGTTAATGTATTGCCCGATTAGATTGCTTGATGGAAAAAAAACAGATGAATTTTAAAGATGTTTTAAATTTATATTAAGAATTCAAATGGAGTTAAAATGACTCAAACTGTAAAAAAAAAAAAAAAAAAAAAAAAAAAAAAAAAAAAAAAAAAAAAACTGTCTTAAATGAAAAATTTAAGTCACAAAATTATTTTAAATAGGATGCATTAAAAAGTATTACAAATATTTTGATATTCTAAATTTATTCCAATGCTATTTCTCCACTCTAATTAAACGCTTTTATCATTATTAAATTTTATTTATCATTGAAAGAAAAATCATTGTGGATAGGATACATTGCAAAGTTTAACAAATAAATTAACATTTTAAAATTATTCCTAAACTGTAATAAGACAATCTTATCATTATTAAATTTTATTTATCATTTCAAGATAAAGTTTTGGAATCATTGCTACCTTTATAAAAAATAAAGCAGAATTTCTTGAAATTCCTATTGAAGAGGCAAATAAAGTAAGAATAAATATAAAATAAACAACAATTCCTCCTTATTCTGTCATTTTAAGCCAAACCAAATTTGAAAAAGTTTCAAAATTAATATACCAGCCAATTAAAGAAAGGTTCGTTATTTGTTCTAGTTATTTTATGAAATGCTTAGTGTCTGAAAAGATTGCATAAATGCGCGAAATAATTGTAAGAGAACAGTTTGATAAGTTAGACTAATAGCTCCATAAAATATATGGAGACCGATACAAATTACTAAATGCAAATTAATAAAGTAACTGGAACATACAGGAGCATTCCTTTAAATATCAATTATTGAGCAAGTTTATTGTTTTCGTTCTATGGGAATTAGAACTTTTTGTAGAATCATGTTAAATTCTCACATATAAAAAGATTGCACAAATGTGCTAAGTAATTACAAGAGCAGAATGCGATAACTTATACTAATAACATGATAAAAAAATGAAGTTTTTTACAAAGCATCAAATGTGAATTACTAAAATAACCAGTATTAGTATTCCTTGCGCGTTTTATTATTTTTAGTATATTTTAATAACTTTAATATCAAAATATTTTAATAAAAAGAATATTGAATAATGATGAATAATAAGAAAGTAGCGTTTTATTGAACACGCTTATTGTTTTTCTCAAGTGGTAATTTGACGTTGATGTAAAATTATATTAAATGCTTAAAGATAAAATATTACACAAACTTACTAAATAATTGCAACAGCAGAGTGCACTAATGTTACACTAATAGGTCGGTAAAATATATGATTATTTTTACAACATATCAAATAAAATAATTATCTACACGAAAAATTTAACGAATTTTACGATCAATATATTAACATAAATATATTATCAATGTATCATAATTTACAAATTGAACACCGATTTTTATTATTCCTTTAGGTTGTTTATTAAGAATAGATCAATATGGTCGCTTTTTAATCTGCTGCTATGACCACAATTATATTCGTGACAGCTTACTACAATATTTGCAAGAATAAATTAATTGTCCGATATTTTAGCAATGAAAATTTTCCAATAGCATTTTTTCTCTCTGTTGGAAAAATGTCAGTTCGTATGATAGTTTTACCAATCAGTATGAATGTGACTGAAATATAGTTCAGACTGAAAGGTCGCTGAAGATCACTAGGCCATTGGCTTAAGAACACACGCGTTAAGTTAAATTCCAGGTTAGTCCAATTTGCTTTTCACACGCAGTGCACCCCATTTTCTTAAATTCGTCAATTTTGGAAAATAACTGCAAAGATTATAACTGCAGACTTTGAATGAAGGTATGGCACATTAATTTGTGTATTCAGTATCTACCTCAACCTAGAAAATCTTGGTTGAACACTCAGTTGAATTTCCCGAATAATCTGATTGGATCTGATCGCGAAGGAATTCCAATCAGATTATTGATTAATGCCATTTGAATATCCGACCCAGGGTTTTCTAGGTTGAGTTAGATGGTGAATATGACCATATGTCTTGAATGAATCACGTTCGATTCCTAATGACTATTTCTGGTTTCTAAAATAAAAACTTTAACTTTAACTGAATCTAATGTATTCGATGTTTTATAGTTGTGGTTGATGTTAATACTGAAGAAAATATGTGTGACAATGCGAAACGTATACTTTATGTGTTTTTATTTTAACTGTCTTTAAATATATATGTTATCATTTAATAGTCTTTAAAAGTATTAAAATTTGTTTAATATTTCATTATTATTTTAAAGATTAATTTAATCAAGATGTTCAAAAATACTCATATTTTAAGAATTAGTATATGATTGAGCTAAAAATAAAGTCTAGTAGATAATTGTTTGGAACTAGAAGCATCTTCAGTACCAGTTTTATGTACAATAAAAGACTATTTAATCAGACTTTTCTCTAAAAGTTTTACCGTAAATAACAATCTTAATCAAGACATCTATTTCGCTTGCGCACACAGAAACATTACTTGTGCGGCCTATTATCGAAATATATTGTTATTAATTTTGCAAGAAAACATCCAACTGTTATTGGGCTAAATAAGAAAGAAACTACGCTTATTGAGCACATTTATTTATTTTTTCATTCTTGCATGGGATTGGATGCTGCTTATTAACGAATAGTATAAAATACGTGAAGGTGCAAAAGTTATCCAAAGATCATAGATCATAACGGCCAATTCATTCGAATTAAGATTTCTCTTATATTTGCAAATTAAACTTAGTCTTATTCAATTATACGGGAAGTGGGTAGATTACTACTTATTTTATTACCCGTGAGAGTATTTTTTAACTATTCTTTTAAATTTTTCTGATACAGTTTAGCATTTTGTTTAAAAGTATTTTATCTTTATAATTCAGCATTTTACTTTGAAAAAAGAGTCGTCATATTAGCACAATTACTTTATTATTAGATTAATGCTGTTAATTACGGTTTAAAAAAAAAGAAAAAAAGAAAAATGCGCGTATTTCAAAAGTATGTAGCCGCCTTAACTTTAGAACTGAAAATTTCTTTCCTTTTTTTTATTTTTAACTTTGAATTTTGGGAAAACACCTTTCTCTAAAGGTGTCAGTTAAAATAATTTGGACAAATTTCAATTATTCTCAATAAATCTATTTCTATTATATGGTATTTCAATAAAAATATAATACATATTCCAAAATATTTATATAAAATCAAACGGTCAAAAAGTTCGAAAATTTTACGTAAATTTTCAAGGTATGTGACATAAAATGTTAGGAGTGTTTAATATTTGATAGGGGAAAAATAGTTACATGCGGAAATAGCAATAGTAACAGCACTTGCCATAAACTTCAACTACAACGGAATGTATTTTTATAAGCTATGCGCATTCGAGAGTAAATTTTACTAGGATTTAAGCATTTTAAATCTATTAAATACCTCAACTTTTTAAAAACTTATTACTTTTTTGTACAGGAACTGATATAATTTGTTTTAATAAAACTAAATAAGGTTTTAACCATCTAAATTAAAAAAGAATAGATAATATATTTTTAATACATTCAATCAGCTTGCTGAAATTGACTTTAATAAATAATATGAATACTTTAATGAATAATAATGAATAAATGGCTTTTTGCTATGAAAAGTTAAAAAGACAACAACAGTATTTTAATGCAATAACTTGGAAATAATAAAACACTAGTTAAAAATAGAAATAAGGAGGAAATAAATTTCAAAATTTGGATAACATTTTAAATATTTTATGTAATTTTTCATAGGAAAAGCGGAGAAAATTTGGCGCTAGGGTTCTTTCTTTCTTGTGAGACAAATCTCCTTTTTTTTCCCCCTTAAGGCTGCTAGTCACTTAACGGTTTGGTACTACTAGGTTATCCCGTCGGCCAAAAAGTTATTGCCAAACTATAAGATTTAATGGCAATAACGGATGATCGTGAAAGTCATATTCAATGACATTAAATACGATTCACGTGTTTAAAATGTCATTAAGTGATTTTTATTTCGACTTTTTATTAATATTTTTATTAATATTCCACTAATTATTTGTTTTTTAATATTTAAAATAAAAATTACGTCAATATATATAATTTGTCTATTAGTTTGGCGACTTGTATAATTTGGCGAAATTGGTCGACGGGATAACAGAGTAGTACCAACGATTTTAATACGCTAATGTAAGTTTACAGATATAGGATGCATTAGTGTATTTAAAATATCTCCTTGGGAAATAAGTATTTTTCTCTCCTTTTTTTACGTATTTTCCTTGAAACATGCCTTATTTCCTTATTCTCAATTTTTTGTAAAACATAGGTTTAGTTTAGTAAACAGACTTAGCACTAGCGAGGGAAATTTGGAAATTGAATAATAAGCAGTCTCAATGAAAGAAAGGGGGGGGGTGAATCTGGTGCTTGTATTGTTTAATTGAGAGATTTTATTATGCATATAAATAGTTCGATCACAAACAGCTTACTTATTATAAACACGAGGTAGAAGCCGTCTTTAAGAAAGAACTACTTCATTGATTTATAATAAATCTATAAAATTAGTTACAGTGAAAAATAATATTATATTGGTCAATGTAACTATCAAACAAAGCTAAAATTAAAATTAATTAAATTTAGTTTAAAATTAATTAATTAATTTTAAGCTAAAATTAACAAAAAACTATAAAACTGAATTATCCAAATTATCAAAAGAAATAAAACGTCAATTCACCGGATTTTATAATAAACGATATTTTTTTAAATAATAAAATAATAATAATTTCTATTTTTTCACCCAAATCTAAGATTCTATTGCCACAATTACAAAATTGTTACTAAAAACTATAAAAAAAAATTAATATTTCAAAAATAAATTGAGATACAGCTTTCAAACAAATTGCATTTAAAAGTACTTTTTTTTTCTATACGACGATGTAAAAATTTAAAATGTGTGTCGTCTAGAAGTGTGAAATTTGCAGTAGAGATAATTGCAAAACCGAAATTGCAGGGGAAGTGTTGTCATTCGCAAAATGACATATGCGTTACGCACAGATACGTTTGGCTTTTATAATATAGATATTTTTTTGTAATATGAAACTGCGTATAGAAATTGTTCTTATACACCGTAAGCAGAATCGGTCATAAGCTGGTAAATCCATGAGCGTGGTCTCTCTTAAATAAGTGAAAACAACAGACTTGAACGCGCCAATAATCTTAATACTAGCAATTATTATAACTCTCGCTATATAAAATACTTTAGTAACCGTTAAATATTTGTTTTAATAAATATATGAGTAATGAAAAAAAAATGTTTTTAAACTAAAATTACAGAAAACATACAATTAAAGAAAAATCAATAGAAAGAATCATCATTTAGGTCAAAACTAACAAAAAATAGCGTTTGATTTCGGAATTCCCCTGAACCTATTAAATACTGAATTGCCTTCATAGTCAAAAGTGGCAATTGAAAAATGAAACAATTAAGCACTGTTAAAAAAATCGAAAAGCTAATTCAATTGCGTTTCTTAAACAACCTGATAAAAGAAAGTCAATCCCAAACAATAACATAAAAAAAGTCAATGATGAAGAGGTATTGGAAACAGATCTGTTTTAATTGAATTCCTTTATTCTGTTTTTGTTCTAAAATGTTTGAAATTCGTCATTGTGAAATGCCAAGTAGCTCATGGTATACAAGCGTTTTTTCAGCTGCTTTGTTTCAAGCAAGATCATTTTTATTTATTTGTATAATACGATATAAAAAATCTAAATCATTTTTATATATTTTTTGAATTGTTATGTTTAGAAACTGTTTATATTTTTCTTTCTGGTAAAAATGATTAATAGATTAAACATTTGACTACGAATTAGTTTGTTCTTTATCTTTCACAAATAACTTATGTTATTAAAATACTGCTTATTGAACAGGAAAATAAATTATCTCCAGTAAGAAGGTTTTGAATTTTAAATTACAGAAAACATATATTGAAACAAAAATCAGCATGTCATTTGGAAGAAAATTAAAAATAGTAGCAAACAAATAGTATTTGAATCGTAAAAAATCATTAAAGTGTAATAAATACGGAATTCACTCCTTAGTTAGAAGTGACAATTAAAAAATGAAGCAATTAAATACCATTGAGGGAAAAAAATCATATTTCTAAGGCGGGGGAAACAGTTTTTTTGAAGAATATTATATTTTGTCGTAGCAGGATTACAAATAGTATAGATTGATTGAAAATATACATTTATTTAAATCATGGGTAAAGGGATTTGAAACTAGCGTCATTGTTTAATAATTTCTTCATTCAAATATGTTTTATAAATATCGCAAATAAATCGCGTCATTAAAATAATTGTTTGTAATGTGAATCATTCTTAAAAAGTATTTAAAGTAATTAAAAATTTAAAAATGTATTTTTAAATTTTAAATTATTGAAAGCATATATAACGAAAGAAAAATTAAGAAGAAGTATCGTTCAAGATAAACCTAACAACAAAAAAAAAGCATTTGATTTCGGAAAAATGCCCCTCAACCTATTAAATACTGAATCAACTTCATAGTTACAAGTGGCTTTTCAAAAATTAAACAGTTAAGCACCGTTTAAAAAAAATCGAAAAGTTAATTCAATTTCGCTTCTTAAACAACCTGATAAAAGGAAGTCAATCCAAACAAAACGAAAAAAAGTCAATGAAGAAGAGGTATTGGAAACAGATCTGTTTTAATTGAATTCCTTTACACTGCTCTTTGTTTTAAATTGTTTTAAATTTGTCAGTGTGAAATGTAAAGTAACTGACAGCATACAAGCGTTTTTTCAGCTATTTGTTTAAAACGAGATCACTTTATTTTATTTATCTGTAAAATACGATAGGGAATAATAAATCTTTTTTCTATATATTTTGAAATAAAAAATTTGAAGATTTTTGTATCCTAGAAATAATTTAATTCAATGATAGAAATATTAATAAAATCCTTTAAATAGATTAAATAATTCACATCAAATTAATGTGTTTTTTATCTATCAGAAATAAACTATGTTATTAAAAAACTGCTTGTTGAACAGGAAAAATAATTATTCGAGAAAGAAGGTTTTGAAATTTAAATTACAGAAACTTGTAGTGAAAGAAAAATAAGTATGTCTTTTGGTACAAAATTAACAATATTAACAACAATAACAACAAATACTATTTGATATTATAAAAAATATCTCAATACTTGAGAGACTGAAATGACTCCATAGATAGAAATGACAATTGAAAAATGAAGCAGCTAAACACCGTTGACAAAAATTTAAAAAAAAGTTGTTTAAATTACATTTATAAGAAAAAAGAACCTATTTATATAGATTGTTATGTTTTGTGGGCAAAGGATTACCAATAGAATATGATGATTGGAAAAATATAATTATTTAAAGTTTGGAAAAGAGGATTTGAAATCATATCATAGTTTATAAGACATATATGTGGGAATAAAGTATGAAGTATCCAACAATAAAATATAAGAAACTCAAGGATCTAATGAGCGTGATATCCCAAGCGAGACTCATGTGATGATGCGAGGAGATAACGAGGTGTTCTATAGATTTTCAGCCATGGCGAGTTCTGTCGATTTTTAATGTAAAGCTCAGGGAAGCTTGATTATGCTACCTATTATTCGGTTTTACTGTTATATTTGAATGTTACGTATATATTTTATGTCTATTAAACCTTCTTTAAATTTTGAAGAATATTAGTTTTGCTTAAATCATAAGTTATTCACTTAAAATACCACATAGCCCTAGTAGCAAACCAATGTTGGTCCAACATTGCGCCAATATTTTATCTATTGGAAATATTGCCAATAAAACGTCAATTTTGCTCCAATATTGGGATGCTTACATTTTGCCCTTATTTAGCCAATATTAGGCCAATATTGGTGTTTTATTTGAAATTTTTCCAATAAATTTCTAATATTTAATCAATATTGGCATTTTATTGGCAATATTTGTAATGAAACACCAATATTGGCATAATATTGGCTGCAAACATTGGCTAAATAAGGCCAAAATGTAAACATACCAATAATGGAGCAATATTTCATGCCAATATTGCTCCAAGATGTTGCCAATATTGGTCCAATATTGTTTGGCTACTGGGGATATGCTTTAATTTTTTAATACAAATGTGTCTTTTAACTATCAAGAAAAAATTACATCATTAAAGCAATTGTTTGTAATGTGAATCATTCTAGAAAAATAGTTTTATATTTTAAATTATTGAAAGCATATAATGAAAGAAGAATCAAGGATAGGTATCGTTCAAGACAAACTTGGCGAAAAAAACTAAAAAAAAAAAAAAAAAAAAAAAAAAATAGCATGTGATTTCGGCAGAAAGTCTCCCAACCTATTAAATACTGAATCGACCATATAGATACAAGTGGCCATTGAAAAATGAAACATTTAAACACCGTTTAAAAAAATCAAAAGTTAATTCAATTGCGTTTTTTAAACAACCTGATAAAAGAAAATCAATCCCCCCCCCCCGCATACACACACACCAAAAAAAAAAAAAAAAAAAAGTCAATGAGGAAGAGTTATAGGAAACTGATTTCTTTTAATTGAATTCCTTTACTCTTCTCTTTGTTTTTAAATTTTTTTAATTTGTCATTGTGGAAATGTCAATTAATTGATGGCATACAAGCGGTTTTTCAGCTGTTTCGTTTAAAACGAGATCATTTTATTTTATTTAGCTATAAAATACGATAGGGTATCTAAATTATTTTTTTATATATTTTGAATCAGGAAGTAAAATTTAGCAACTGAAGTATTTTTCTTAAAAATTTTGACTACATTAAATAACTGACTTTAAATTAATATGTTCTTTAACTATCAAAAATAAGCTATTTTATAAAAAAAAACTATTTTTTGACAGGGAAAAGAATTATCCCAGAATGAAAGTTTTGAGTTTTAAAATACAGAAAACATATAATGAACGAAAAATCAATGCGTCATTTAGAAAAAAATTAACAACGGTAACAATATATATACATATGTACGAAATTTGATATTGAAAATAAATCTCAAAATATTAAATATTGAATAAATTCTATTGTTAGCAGTTGCACTTGAAAAATTTAAAAATAAATAGACAAAAAATTTTCAAAATGTTATTTTAATCATATTTCTAAAAAAAAAAAAAAAAACAGTTTTTTTTTTTTTTTTTTTTTTTTTTTAATTGTTATGTTTCGTCGGTCCAGGATTACAAATAGAATAGAAATGTTCAAAAAAGTACAATTTTTTAAATTTTGTAAAACAGGATTTGAAACTTATGTTATCATATAATAATATCTTCATACTAACATTGTTTTAATGGATATATGATTAATGCAAAAAAGAATGTTTTAAAACTTAAATTACAGAAAAGATGTAATGAAAGAAAAATCAATAGTAAACATCATTTAGGACAAATCTAACAAAAAATATTATTTATTTTCGGAAAAAGCTCCGCAACTTGTTAAATACTGAATTGACTCCATAGCTAAAAATGACAATTGAAAATTGAAACAGTTAAGCACCGTTTAAAAGAATCGAAAAGTTAATTCAATTCCGCTTTTTAAACAATTTTATAAAAGAAAATCAATCCCAAGTACAAAAAAAGTCAATGAACAAGAGGTATTGGAAACAGATTTCTTTTAATGGAATTCCTTTACTGTGCTGTTTGTTCAAAAATGTTTGAAATCTGTCATTGTGAATCATGGTAACTGATAGCATATTAGAGTTATTTCAGCTGTTTCATTTGAAGCAAATTCATTTTATTTTATTAAGACTTTATTTTACTTTCTTTATTAGTAAAATACATAAGGAAATCAACGTTATTTTTATAATATACTTTAATTTAGCGAAACAATTTAAAAACTAAAGCTTTTTTTTTTTTTGTAAAGATTTTGAATGCATTAAAAATATGATTTTAGAGTAATATGTTCTTTAACCATCACAAATTACCTAAAAATTTAAAATAATTGCTTATTTGACAAATATGAATTATCCAAGAAAGAAAGTTTACAATTTTAATTTACAGAAAAAAATATACAATGAAGAAAAAATCAATAAGGGGTGTCATTTAAAACAAACCTAACAATAAAAAAAATATTTTCAATCTACTAAATATTGAATCGAATCCATTGTTACCAATGACAATTGAAGAATGAAATGGTTAAGCACCATTCACAAAAATTGAAAAGTTAATTAATTTTCATTTGTTTAAAAACCCAATAAAAAATCAATTTTAAACAGAAAAAAGCCAGTAAGAAAGGTATTTGAAACATATATCTTTTAACTGAATTCTTTTAACCTGCTCTTTATTCTTACAATCTTTGAAATTTGGTCACAAAATGCTAAGTGAAAAATAACATACTTGCTTTTTTTACTTACCCATCACACGTAGAATAGAGTAAGTCGTGCAATCGTTTTGAAAATCGGGAAAAAAAATTGACGGATTTACACGTTTCAGATTATGGAGATTCCGAAAAACACATTTTTAGAAAAAAAATTGCCGTCCGTCCGTCTGTGTGTCTGTCTGTTTGCGAACACTCTATCTTCCGAACAAATTGAGATAGAGACTTCAAATTTTGTATGTACTTAGTATGTAAGAATTGAACGAAGCCTATTTAATATCAGTAGCCTCCATAATCCGGAACTGTTTTTTTCGGTCACTCAAAAAATTCGTTCGTATGAAAGGTATATATTTTTTTCTGAATTTTTTCCTTTTAAGAAATGGACGTAACAGGCAATAAAATAACACAAATTTTGAATAAAGAACGAAATTCATCGGACTATTAGTTGCTGAGATATTTGTAATCCTGTTTTCCACATTCTTCGATTTTCGATGATGGATAAGTCTTATGGTGGCCCCCAACCACTATTCTACAAATTACCTTATTTTTTTTATTTATTTTTTTATTTTTTTTCGTTAAAAAAAACAACGCCGTGAATCTAAAACACTCCCTTTCCCTCTATATTTTAACTTTAGAAGAAAAAGTTTAAACCTGAAGCTTCTTATGGTAAAAATGCTGAATATATTTAATGATTTACTTAGTACTAGTACGCCATTTAACTATCACAAGTAAAGTAATTTTTAGGATAATTGTTTATTTGACAGATAGATGAATTACCCTAGAAATATCGTTTTAAATTTTAAGTAAGAGAAGGAATATGGCGAAAGAAAAATATTAAGCATAAAGATTCTTATGGCAGAATACGAAAATTTTATACCTAAAAATTCGTAAAACAAAAATGCTGAATATATTTAATAATTTATTTTGTATTAGTATGTCATTTAACTATCACAAATAAATGAAGCTATTCGAATAATTCCTTATTTTGCAGATTTATGAATTACTTTTGAAAGATAGTTTTAAATTTTAATTAAACGAAATGAAAGAAATATCTTTTTAATAACAATTTTAATTTTTCTTAAGAAAGGTGTTATAGTAAAAATAAAATACATTGACATGTTTCGGAACCGTCAAATAAGTTCCATAGTCATAATATAAATCTATGATTTATATTATAACCATAGAACTTAATATAAATCTAATCATAATATAAATCTATGATTTATATTATGACTATGGAACTTATTTGACGGTTCCGAAACATGTCAATGTATTTATTTTTACTATAACACCTTTCTTAAGAAAAATTAAAATTGTTATTAAAATGTTTATATAGAAAGAAATATCGTTTAGAACAAAAGTAAAACAAGAAGAAAAAAGCCTATAAACCTATTAAATACTGAATCGACTCCATAATTACAGTAGGCGGTTAAAAAATCAAACAAGCACCGTTTTAAAAAGTCAAAATTTAATTCGATTGCATGTCATAAACAACCTGATAAAAGAAAGCCAATTCCGACTAGAAAATAGTGATGAAGTATTGGAAACCGGTTTCATCTAATCGAATTGTTTTTTTTGTGTTTTATTAGTATTTCTTCTAAAAATACTTGAAATTTACGAGAAAATGCCAATTGAGGAGTAACGTACTAGTATTTTTACAGCTGTTTTATTTTAAACGAATTAAAAAATAATTCACATTTTTATTTTAATTAGTTAAATGTAATATGACCTAAATAATCCAAATTATTTTCTTCTATAGTTAAATTTATAAGAGAAATTTAAAATATGAAGTTTTTGTGATAAAACTGCTGAGCGTATTTAATAATTTATTTAATACTAGTGTGTCCTTTAACTATGATAAAAAATTAAGCAATAAATAAATCAATCAATAAACAAAACACTTATGTGACAGAAATGTGAATTTTGCAAAAAAATTTCGGAATTTACATTATATTTGACAGTTACATTACAGAAATTGCATAAAATGTTGAATTATTTAGTGCTCAATCAAAAAATAGAAAACTAAATTTAAAAAATGATTAAACAAAAAAAACAAAAAAACAAAAAAAAACATACTAAATACTAAAATGATTCCTGACTTACAATTGGAAATCGGCAAATGTATCAATTAACACTGTTTGAAGAAAATAAAAACGTGAATTCAAATGCATTTCTTAAACAACCACAAAAAAGAAAGTCAAATCCGAATTCAAAAAGTCAGTGAAGAAGGGGTATGGGAAACACATCTTATTTATCTGCATTACTTTATTGTGCTCTTTATTCTGACAATGTTTGAAATTTGTCGTAAAATGCCAAGTGAAAAATAACATACAAGCGTTTCTTCAGCTGTTTGATGTACAATGAATTACATTTATTTCATTAATGAATAAAATATCATAGAAAATACATATTAGTTTTCACGGTATTTTAACTGCAGAAAAAAAATAAAATTTACAAGTTTTTTTTTTTTTTTTTTTTTTTTTATATATAATGATGAATACATTAAGGGTGTTCTTTAATCAAAAAGAGCAACTTTGTGACATAAGATTTAATTTATTTTTGTTCGGAAATGCATGAAGCTAACAGGTGTTGTTATTCCAGAAATTCTCTAATTGCACTCAGTTTTTTGTTTTTATACAAACGTAATAGATCTTTCATAACAAGCATTAAAAGTTGATGTTTTTGAACACATTTCCCGACGAAAGCAGAAAAAACGGTCGAAGACCAAGAGAAAAACTGGTGATTACCTGATCGAAATAGCTTAGAACACAGGTAATTTAATTATCATAAAATGGAAATCAAAGTTCTATTAGAAATTACTTCCATGGCCAGGCCTTCCAATTTTGTATATTTCTGTTAAAAAATGAATCTATAAATGTGTCAAAACATTTTGCGCTTGTTGAGCGAAGTAGTTTAGAACAACCTTAAGTAATCGACTTCAGACTAGTAAAATTTTTATGTCTCAAATAAACTAAGTTATTAAAATAATGCTTATTTGACACTAATAACAATTGACGACTCTGGATGCCAAGGGATATAAGTGACAAAATTGACAAAAAAAATAAAATAAGTGCACAGACTATCTAGAAATACTTTTCTCCTTTCAGGTAATGGAAGATAAGTGTAATTGTGTGCTGCGTTCTAGAGATCAACCACTTTTGCCGAAAAATAATCAATATTCATTAATTATAAATTTAAAGAAAATTATGCTCTACTTTTTGCACAGCTATTGGAATAAGAGATTCAAAGACCACGATGAAACAAGTGGCAGTTCCCTATATCGATTCAGTCAATCGGTATTATAATGGCCAAACGTATCTGTGCGTAATGCATAAGTCATTTATCGAATGGCAACACTTTCCAAGGAAATTTTCGACTTTGCAATTTTTGCTACTGCAAATTTTACATTGCTAAGCATCGCACATTTTTAATTTTTACACTGGGTGTACTGAGAAAAAAAAATATACTTTTAAATGCAATTTGTTTAAAAGCTGTATCTCAGTTTCTTTTTGTTATATTAATTTTTTTATATTTTTAGTACAAATATTGTTATTGTAGCAACAGAAACACTTCATTTTCTCTTAAAATTGAAAAAAATTAAAATGCGTGCGCTATGTCAAATATATCGTCTGTGATCGTGTCAATTTTGAATTTTTTTTTCATTCGCATTTATACCAGACACAAGAGCCTCAATTTATATCTTCATCATAATAACTAAATTTTATTATATTTTACTAATACATATGCAATTAAAGTTTAATTTTAAAAATTTGGACAATTGAGTTTCATAGAAATATTATTTTGTTAATTTTAGCTTAAAATAGTAAATGTTTTGAGAATTAGACTGACCAATGTAAGATGCATTTTGTACTGTAACTAATTTTGTAGATTTATCATAAATCAATGAAACAGTTCTTTCTTAAACCTTTTCTTTCGTCGAATTTTGACATATTCCATTTCGTTATTATTAATGTTGAAATTTAACGTCAATTATCTTTGAACTCAATTTACGCCAAATCGAATTTTTGTCACTGGTACCTCTTGGCTTCTGATATCTTCACTTATTATAGTACAGGCATTATATATAATGAAATATTAATAAATATATTTCATAAGTTAGGAGCAGAAAAAAATGATTAAAAAAACCTATTAAATAGCGCATTGAATCCATACATACAACTGGAAATTGAGATATACAACAATTAAACACGGTTTTTCTTAATCCAAAAAATTAATTCAATTACATTTCGCCAACAATCTTATGAAAGAAAAGCAATTTAAAATAGAAAAAGATCAACAAACAAAGGTATTGGAAAAAGATTTATTGTAATTGAATTTTTTACTATGCTCTTTGTTCGTAAATTTCTTGAAATGTGCCGTTGAAAAATTTCGGATAATTGATAACGTACTAGTGATTCTTGAACTGTTTTATTTAAAATGCATTCGTAAAAGAATTTAATTTATTTTTTAATTAGTAAAATAGCGGGGAAAATTGAATCGATGTTTCCATACATTTTTAAATTAGCAGATAAATTAAAAACTTGGCTATTTCTTTATTTGCGTATGTTTTATGATTTATCGTAAATCGTTTAGAAGATTGAGAATTGTGAATAATACACTTGCTTTATAATTGAGGTGTTTTGCTCTATAATAATGCATATGCAAGTGGCAGTATGTGCAGTACAAATTTTAACCATCAGTAAAACGCAGAATATTTAATTTTGCAGCCATGCGTGACACATGGTGTTAGGATATGGAATGAAGTTCTTGAGAATTTCTCATTAAAAACACTCAAAGACATCTAATTCCTATTAAACACCTTTATTTATCACTCACAGGTTAACGAAACAATTACATCAATTACATCAGATTATGGTTAGATCTCAGTATCAACGAAAGATGTCGCCATAGAAAAAATAAAGATAATCTTAAAAAAAAAAAAAGAGAGAGAGCATAACTACATGAAACGATTTGAAATCCGCCAAGTGACAGGAATTTTCTTAGTACTAGAAAAGCGCAGAAAAATCTGCTCCGAAGCCACTATAACGGGGTTATATCCGAACAGGTGCTAGAACACGGGATTTAAGGATCTAAGTTGCCAATTATTTCGTTAGAAAAGAGTGATTTTAACCAATGTGAAAATGTTACCGGCAAAAAGAAAACGAGCTCCATCTTTCCGTTAGTGGAATAAATGATGCAATCTGTCGTTGGCGTCGCTAGAAGGGAATTGTGGGTAATAAAATGTTTTTTTTTAGAACGAAAATTAAAAAAAATATATTATGCAATATTTAAAATAATAAACTTAAGTATTGCGATTTTAGGGAAAAGTTGCTTCGACAGATTAATTTTGACAGATATTTTCAGAATAAAATAAAAACAAAGAAAGCGTAGCTGAAATGAAATCAAGCTAAAATAAAATAAAATAAAATAAAATAAAGCGTAGCTAAAATTTTACAGGGGAAGCTTGTGATCTTTCTGTATTCTAGATAATCATGTAGATTGACCGAAAATTTGTATTTGTTTTTATTTCCATCTAAAAATCTGATTTTTGCTCAAAATTCATTTTCGGCGAAAATGGTGAAGAAAATTCTCCCATACCGATACTGGACCGAGAATATTTCTATTCCAAAATTCCGATTTTCCCTTAAGGAAATTTCAATATTACTCATTGATTGGAGCTGTATCAGCTTATAGGAGGCAATTTTTAGGATTTCGCTCATCTGAGGAATCACTGTTCGTCTGTGTTCTCTGCCTGTACGTCTGTCATAGAGTACCGGACACAAAAACTGTGTAAGTTAGATACTTAAAATTTTGTGAACTTGCAACTGAATATCTCGTGTCACACAACAAATCATACAATTTTGAAAAAGTCTGCTAGTTTAATTAAATTAAATTTTTCAATGTCATCTGTTCATTTTTTAGATTTAACTTTTAAAAGCGGAAAACAAAACTTTTAACTAAAATTTAGAATTTTATTTAAATTATTTGATTTGAAAATATTAATTTAATTAGAATATATAACTTCATTTTATAATTATTTTAAAAATAAATTTGTTGGTGCTATAATCTATGCCAGAATTTAATATTTATAAATTAACAATTGGTATTTATTAATTAAAGTGTAAGTGGTTTTGAAAAAAAATATTAAATTATATCCTCAGTGCGATTTGTGATCCCACTTACCCACTTGTGATTTTTTTGCTATGAAGTTCACTGCTTATAATTATTAGTCATGCCAGCCTCAAGACGAGCGTGGAAATTTTAAAGCAAGCAGTGCATGTATCACTAAATTTTGAAAACGCTTTTTACGTGCTTATTAAAAGCTATTTCGATTTCTGTTTCAGTTTCGACCGATCGTTCACAACCAAGATTTTTCGATTCCCAAATTTTACATTTGATATTATCAAATAATCGATAAAGAAAATTGGCATCATATTGTAGAAAGCATTTATACGTATTACATTTCTATATATTTCATCAATTTATAGGTAAACTTTACAGATTTAAAATATCATAATTTTAAATTACTAAAACTCTTTAAAATTATTTAAAGCATAAATGTACGTGCTCTAACAAAAAAGAATTATTTTCAAGCACAAGATAGAAATCAGATAAGCATTGCAGTTTTAAACAAAATGTGTCGATGTCTCAAAAACAATATCTTTTTCATCTTTAGATAACAATATGGGCACGGATTGAGATTTGCGTGCAAAAACATTGCTCTAAAGGCAGAAACTCATTTTGTTAAGTGATTTTTCCAGATAAAAATCTTTAACAGAAAAGATATTCTTATTTATGTTTCTTCTTCTAAGAATAATACTTTTTGGCTATAATGAAATATAATGACAATTTTTCCTAAGTAGTTTTTCTTGCCGGAATTGAGATCATTATGATCCATTATTTAAATTAAACGAGATGACGTAGCTGATTTTAAATTTTTATAGGGCAGATTGAATGTACTGTAAGCAGAATATAAATATACCTGGATGGTTCAATAATTATTATAGTTATTTATATAAAATATTTCTACTGCAATGGTTGATGTGGAACATTAACATAGTTTTGGAGAGAGGGGTGAATTTTAAACCGCTTAGTTGATTGGCCCGTACTTTATACGGGCAACATGATTTTTGGTAATCATGATTTGCCTGTAATACGTAACCGGCAAATGATTTCAAATAATGACTTATTATTCTCACCAGTTAATATCTTATAAGTAATACAAAGTATAAAAGAGTCATAAATTGATTCTTATATATGCGAAATTGTACAGTTTGTTTGTTGTTTAAATAATAATAATAATATTCACTATACTAATAATAAATCTAATAAATGTGTATTAAGATTGAACATTTTTTATAGGTAAATTCTTTTCAAATTTATTGTTTAGAATAAATATTTAAAAAACTAATAAGATAATCATTTCCTTAAAAATGAAAAACACGCATCGAATTTTACTGCATTGATTCGTTCGCTTCAAAAAGTGTGTGGTAAATTGTTTCTGATTCGTTTGAACTTTCGTGAAAATATTTATCTAGTATGGTACCCTGGGGTAATAATGCCACGTTAAGGTTCTACCAATTTTCACGGCTAAGTTTTAATTTGTATTTTTCAAACAAATATATGATTTGATACAGCAACTCATTGACTATCTGTATAAAAAAATAATTCAACAGATATGTATTCATAAAATGTAATGGCGTGATTTCTTGACCAATGCTATTTGGCGTTATTACCCACCTATATGGGTAATAACGCCATGCAAACAAAACTATGAAATAAGATGGAATAATTGCATGTAGATTGCCCAATTCTAAAAATACAAACTCTACAAACTTGATGAGGCAAAAGAATGAGGATGAGGCAAGGATGAGGCAAAAGAATATCAGACCGTGAGCTTCTTTTTGCTTAAAAAGGACCGCTTAAATTTAATTATTAGAAACATTGCACAATTTTAACTGTGTTTATTTGAATCAGTATTTAGGATGTAGCTCGGCCACTGTAGGGAATCAACCGGGGTATTAATGCCATGGATTGGCGTTATTACCCCGTTATAGTTATTGGGCTGTATATTTCAAATTACAAATTATCTCGAGAAGCTATCCAAAATCTTCAACAACATTTTGAAAGTCCATAAAATGTACTACAAATGTATGTAATTAACAAAGTATTTCCGGATAAAAAAAATAGTCTTCACATCATAAAACGTATCTCGCAAATTTGAGATCAAGCGTTAATTTTAGTTGCTTGTAAAAACAATAAGATCTAAAAATGAAACAAATTAACTTGAAGCTGTTTTTTGCGATTTATATGACTCAGAATCCTTTTGCGCATAGCACATGTGTGTCATTTACCAGATTATTTTATAATTATGCAAATGATTATTTACTTGGCGTTATTACCCCGCCTGGCGTTATTACACCACACCACCTTATTTAAAACTAACTCCATATTTCCATAAAAATCACTCATTTGTAAATACAGATTATTTTCTACAGCTGTAATTTTCTTTTTCAGATTAGACTATTTATATTTAAAAGATTCTCCATCATTATTTTTCTTTCTATTAAACGCTTGAATAATTACTACTTATATAAAACATACAATAAACTAATCACAAATTAAAGAAAAACAGGCAATTTAAAAATTTTAATGATGCTAGATACTTTGACAAAATTTTAAGTTTAATAAATGATATACTTTTGATAATAGACAAAAAAGGATAACTTTATTTAATGTTTTAATATTTTGTAGGGCTAATTTTTTGCATTTAGTATTAAAATAATATTTAGTTATATTAAAAATAAAAACTTCTGTTCTGAAAAGGCAATTAAATGTTGCAGCATAAAACAAAAAAGAACATTATATCTAAATTTTACATTAAAAAATGTTTTTACAGAAATATTTTAAACCTAACTGCATATTACAGCACATATAATTATGTGTTTAGCAGAAATTTTGTTATCTCTAATTTGATCACAAGACAAGTATTTTTCCCAGCAGCATTTTTATCCGTTTCCTGAAAGATTTAATTGTGAAAAATTGTGCTTAAAAGCAATATAATAAAAATAGCATATATATTTTTTAATATAGAAAACAACGTATTTCACTTTCTAATTGTTGCATTGTACATTTCGTCTATGTGCTTCAAACTGTATTTTTTTTATTTTTATTTATTTATTTATTTATTTATTTATTTTTTGAGGGGGGGATAATCCGTAATTAGATAAACACATTGCACCTATAGTCGTCTTCTGATCCGTCAGTCTGTCCGCATATACAGCGCAAAAACTATCAAGCCGAATTGTTTAAAATTTAAGATGTATAAGTGTTAAAGTCTTTTGTCGAGTCTTTTCGAAATTTATAAAAAGCGAATTAAAACTTACAAAAAGTATAATATAAAGTTAAAAATTAAATAAAAAATTAAATTAAAGTTAAAAGATTTTTTCATTCTATTAAATCCTTCCAATATTAAATACTGTCAATAATATCCCTAATTAATTCTCCACTGTAGGAAATGATTTTCAAATACCCTGGTAATTAACTCCTTACAATGGAGTCATACTATTTCCGTCTTATTGAATTTAATATATATAATCGTAATAAATTTTGTATTCGTGCATTTATGCACAAGAGTGAAACGATCATTGCACCAAAATCTGAGTATTTATAAATCTAGTCACAATACGAATGCATCTAATTTGACACGTTAGCCCACCAATGGCTGAGAAGATTTGCTCTCGAAACTGGTAGACGGGAGGTGCTAGGTTCGAATCCAATCGCACCCGTGGCTTAACCGCTCGGTGTTTTCCGTGATTTTCTTCAAACCTTAGATTTCTTTTCGTAAATACGGGTTAGGTCTCCATAGAAAGATCCCCATGGAAGGCACCCTCCCCTTTAGGACCTATATCCCTCGTGTAGATAATCGGGCATGATAGATAACAATATTTGCCACGTTTGACATGCAATTTCCAACTTGTTTTTTCTTTACCAAGTCTTTACTATACCATTCTTAAACTTGAAAATGATTTTTGACGCATTCGGTATTTTGCTGATAATCCGAAAGCTAAAACTTGAAGCACCTTTCTTTGTGTTTTATCAAAAAACATCAATAACATTCATCTTTTGTAAATATGCAAGCTCATTATTCACCGGAATGAACTTAAAAGAAGATAAATTATTAAAATAAATCCAATTTACTTTTTTTTATTTTCATTGTAAACAATGAAATATAAAGCAAATACTGAGGCTTTGAGATTCATTCTGGAGTTTTAATTGTTTATATCATAAAGACGAATTTCTTACCAAGTCACGTAAGAAATTTCTTTCGCTAGATTAAAGTTTCTGCAAAAATGCCACTAATTAATGATTAATCCTTGCATTCGGAAAGTAACATTTGTTTTCTCAAATATACATAGAAAAATTAATAAATTCCATACGGAAATGTATGTTATGTAAGCATATTGCTACTCAGAAGTAGCAAAAAATGACCTGAAATTTCCGATCATCGATTTTAATGCGTTTTTCTAAATACTTAACGATTCGGAACATTTTATGAAAAACGAATCGAAACTTAAAAAGATATAATATAAAGATAAACATAAGATAGAAGAAAAAAGTAAAGATAAAAGTTTTTTTATTCAATTAAATCTTATCATACGTAATTAATTCATTGATATTCCATGATAGGTAAAGATTTCGGATTACCTTGGTAATTACGTCCTTTTTAAGAAGCAGTCATATTATTTCTGTATTATTGAATTCAATGTATATAATATATAATCGTGGTAAATTTTGTATTTGTATATTTATGCACAAATTTTCAATGGCTTTTGCATCAAAATGTGAGTATTTATAAATCTAGTTAAAGTTCGAAACCACCTCATTTGCCACGCTTGACATACAATTTTCAACTTCATTTATTTTTATCTATTTTTTAATATTTAATTCCTGAACTTGAAAAACATTTTTGATGCATTCGTAATTTTGTTGGTAATCCGAAATGTAAAACCTGAACCATTTATCTTTGTGTTATATCAAGGAACATCAATAACATTTATCTTTTGTAAAAACTATCATTATTCATGAGACTGAGCTTAAAAGAAGATAAATTACAAAAATAAATCCAATTTACTTTTTTTTTTCATTGTAAACAATGAAAGATAAAGTAAATACTCAGGCTTTGAATTTCGTTCTGCAGTTTTAACTGTCTATATCAACACAAACATCTCTTACTTAAGGCTATAATCCAATATCTTAGAAGTATCCAATAATACTTCCTTTTGAAAATAAAGACGAATTTCTTTCCCTAGATTAAAGTTTCTGCAAAAATACCATAAAATTAATGATTAATCTTTTCAATTGAAAAGTAACATTTGTTTTCTCAAATATATGTTTAAAAAATAATAAATACTATATGGAAAAGAAGATGTGAAAATATATTGTCATTCAGACGCACCAAAATAAAATCTAAAATTTCCGATCATCGATTATAATGCGTGTTTTCTATATATTTAACGATTTGGAACATTTTATGAAAAAGGAATCAAAACTTAAAAAGATATATTATAAAGTTAAAGATTTGATAAAAGATAAAAGTTTTTTTTTCATTCTATTCAATCCTATCTTAAGTAAATAATTCAATGATATTCCATGATAGGTAATGATTTCAGATGACTCTGGTAATTACGTCCTACTTCAGATGGACTCATATTATTTCTGTATGATTGAATTTAGTGTATTTAATAATCGCAATAAATTTTGTATTCGTGCATGTATGTACAAGAGGGCAACGACTATTGTCACCAAAATCTGAGTATTTATAAATCTAGTTACAGTTCGAAGGCACCTCATTTGCCACGCTTGATATACAATTTCCTACTTGTTTTATCTTTACCTATTCTTAACTACTTAATTCTTAAACTTGAAAACAATTTTTTAGCATTCAATATTTTGTCAATAATCCGAAAACTAAAAACTTTGTGTACTATCATGAAAATCAATAACGTACATCTTTTCTAAAAACTATCATTTTTCATCGGACTGATTTTAAAAGAAAATAAATTATGAAAATAAATCGAATTTACTTTTTTTCTCATTGTAAACAATGAAAGATAAAGAAAATACCAGGCTTTGAATTTCGTTCTGGTGTTTTAACTGTCTATATCAACAGAAACATCTCTTACTTAAGGCTATAATACTTCCTTTTGAAAATAAAGACGAATTTCTTATCAAGTCACGTCGGAAATTTCTTTCGCTAGATTAAGGTTTCTACAAAAATACCACAAAATTAATGATTAATCTTTGAATTCGAAAAGTAGCATTTGTTTTCTCAAATATACGTATATATATACATAATATTGTATACTATAAAGAAACGAAGATATAAAAACTTATTGTTTCTTAGAAGCACAAAAATAGGACGTGAATTTTCAAATAATTGATTTTAATATTTTTATCTGTATATTTTATGATTTGGTATATTAATGTTTTCATACAACATGTTTCAAACTGAAAGCGCGAAAGTAAAACGCAATAATAATAAAAAAAAGATCTATTGATGGGAGAGACATGCGGTTTTCTATCAATTTTCAGGGTGAAATTATGGATGACACCAAGAAAAAAAAGAAAAAGTTTATAAATTCGGCAATAGAGGGCGCAGCTGCGGATAATCCATTGAATAATCGCGATTGGGTTCGAACCCAATCGCGTCTTTTGGCCTGACCATTCGGAGTTTTCTGTGGTTTTATTGTATCCTTGACTAATATTGCGTAAATATGGGTAAGGTTCCTTTAGAAAGATCCCCACGGAGAGCACCAACCCTAGGACCTATATCTCTCGTGTAGATAATCGGCCGTCACAAATAACACCATTACCTGTGGCTTATTATTTCAGGCTGTATACAAGATAGACCAGATGTTATTGTCAATAATCGGAGAGAAATATGCCCGCCGCTTTTCAATTCAGCTAGCTCAAAAGGTAGAACATTGGCAATGTAAGTCAAAGTTTTTGGGTTCGAGTCCGGGTTTGGGCATATTTTTACTTAGTTGGAAAAATCTAATTAGTTTACATTTTTGCCTTTTCTTTTTTAGGCAAAATTGACTTCAAAAGGTTAATATTAACGAAATTAGGCTTGTTTAAAAATTTCCTTCAAAGATTTGCATAATTAGATTTAACACTAGAACCGCGGCAACGGGTCATTTTGATCCGTATCATGTGCAGAGATGTCAATTCGAACCAGAAAACTCTGTATAAAATAATCTAAATATAAGCTGAGAAAAAATAATTTCAATAAATTACATAAACAGTTTAAAATGAAAATTCCGGTGAAAAATATTTTTATAAAACTTGAATGAATTTTCCCGCAGTTCTAGTGTTAATGGTGGATTTAATATAATTCATCAAACTTTAAGGATTGTTTTTTCAATTTCAAACATACTTAAATATCATCAAAGATAAAACATGTTTTAGAAAACTTTTTGTAATTTATAAATAAAACAGTTAAATTAGGCTCTTCATAACCGTTAATGTTAATAATTATATAAAACTAAAAAAATTACTACTTTATTAGCCATACTTTTAAGTAAAAAAAGCTTTCGTAAGTTATTGCCGAATTAGAGAAATAAATACGTTAAAAATAAAAATGTTAATCTTTACAAATTCTTAGAAAATTTATAGCTTTTTTATCATTATAACTTGTTAAACTACAACAATGTGAAATAATTGACTTTAACAAGCTGTTTTTCTTTATTAAAAAGCTTAACCCATTTTATGAAATTTTTCTCAAAACATTATTTTTATAAATCCTGATTTATTTTGCAGTGTAGACACACCTAACTATATCCATCTTTTGTTTTTTCGCCTTCTTTTTAATTCATTTCCTGTTTTTTCCGTTTCTCTCTTTTGCTTTTCTTTCAAATTTATTTTTCAGAACTGAGCTTGTTAAGGATTACCAAGGGAAACATTTTTTCTGACCTTTAGCTCTTTAAATTATTTTTTCTTACAATGTATTTCTTTTCCCTTCAAAAATGAAATAAGTTATAAATTTCAGAGGTCACAGAGAAATAATAATTTTTGTTGTTACTTCTTTTATTTTTACTTTTAGGCAAAAAAATAACATGATGTATTTTATGTACATATTGGTTGATTGCAAAAGTTTGTGTCTTCTTTTATAAATGGCAGAAACATGCAATGTTGACTGTGATCATGTTCTTTCATAATTATATTGCTAAATTTCAGTTATCTGCATGTACAGTGAGTGAACATAACGTTAAAAAATTGTTTTTCAAATTAAATTAAAAAAGCGTTTAAATAAAGATGATGTTTGTTTTTTTTTTTCAAATATGCAACGTTAATATTCAACATGTAAATTGAAAAGTTAAATTTTCGTCATATTAGTACATTATAAGTTTAAAAAAGAGTAAATGTTAAGAAAAAAATGTGTATTTAAGACATATACTGGGATCGTGTTCCCACTCTTAGGATAGTTAAAAAGTAGTTTTCTAGATTTCAAAATGCCTATTTCAATTCAAACGATAAAATTCATTATGGGTGACCTTCTGGCATTGATAATGACTTAATCCGTGATTTACTTAATAGTAATCCACGAATTACTACTAAAGAGATTACTGAGAAAATAAATGCTGAAAATTCGATCTTCTGGCATTGGTTATGACTTAATACGGGATTTAGTTAATAGTAATATACGGATTACTACTGAAAGATTTTATTAAGAAACTAAATGCTGAAAATTTGACCTTCTGGCATTGTTAATGACTTAATACGAGATTTAGTTAATAGTAATATACGGATTACTACTGAAAGATTTTTTTAAGAAACTAAATGCTGAAAATTTAACCTTCTGGCATTGATAATAACGTAATCCGTGATTTTTAGATAATAGTAATTCTCGGATTATTACTAAAGATATTACTTAGAAACTAAATGCTTAAAATTTGATTTTCTGTAATTGATAATGATTTGATCCGCGATTTAATTAATAGCAATCCACAGATTACTATTAAAGAGATTGTTGAGAAACTAAATGCTGAAAATTCAATTATTTGGTATTGATAATGACTTACTCCTTGATTTAGTTAATATTAATCAATGGATTACTTTTAAAGAAATTACTGAGAAACTAAATGATGAAAATTCGACGACATTTTTCCATATAAAACGACTTGTATATGTTACAGGCCAAACCCGATTTTAGGCCAAACCAGTCTATCCTAACGCCCATCGGATAAACTAGTTTTTCCTAGGCCAAACCGGTTTATCCTAACGCCCATCGGATAAACTAGTTTTTCCTAGGCCAAACTAGTCTATCCTAAGGCTCATAGGACAAACTAGATTCGCCTAGGCCAAACTAGTTTGGCCCAACTCTTATAAGATAAACTAGTTTAGACTGCTGTTTATTGGTCTGAACTAGTTTATCCTAGGCCAATTCAATTTGGCGTGATTTTATTGAATTCAATGACCACCTCAACGCCAACATTCTTGTTTGTCCTAGGCTGATCTAGTTTATCCCAGGCCAATGTAATTTTTCGCGCTTTTAGCTCACGAGCGTCAAAGCTTGAGAAATAATGGGCTCGCAGGTTCAGTATGTATGTATGTATGTACGCATGTATGCACGTAACGCGATAACTATTGATAGAAATAATGTAATTTGACATGTTTTTAACTCATAAGGCTACCAAAGCTTGAGAACTAGTGTGCCCATAGGTTCTGTATCTATGCATGTACGTAAGTACATAACGCAAATATTCTTGATAAAAATAGTCGATTTGCATCAAACTTTCAATACAGGTTTATTCTTATAAGGAGCTTTTTTTTTTTACTTTTGGAGGTCATTGGAGAAGAATAAGTGTGTGCGTGTGTGTGGGGGGGGGACGAGATGTTGATTCGGCCCTTCCCTTATTTCAAATAAATGCGTTTCCATGCATTATTAGCATATTTTATTCAAATTTTAGATATAGGAGGATATTAGATATATAGATTAGATATATAGAGGATTTTAGATATATAGATATCTCTTGAGGGGCCTTCATGATTAGTTGTGAGTGTTCATGGTTTAAGTATAAAGGGAGGGGGGAATTGGAGTAACGCCCCATAATTGGAGTAACGCCCCTTAAGCGCTTCCCTAATTAGTTTTGGGGTTATTTGAATAAAAACAACGATAATAACGGGGGGATCCCGCCTAATTTTGGCAAATGTGTTTTTCATGCAGCATTAACCGATTTGCTGCAAATCTTGGATTTGTTCATTCAAATGAAGCGCTTGACTGACTAATTTTGATTGTTCTTCGGTTAAATATAAGCGGAAAACTTACAATTTATTTCTTTCCTTAAATTAGATAAACTGGTTATAATACAGAATTATCCAATTTGCTTAAAATTTTGGACATGAATTCATTTGATCAGGCACTTCTCTAATTAATTTGAGTTTTTCTTTTGTTTAAGTATAATAAGGTAGTGGACGTTTTATCGCCTTCCTTAAATTAGATAAATAGGTTTTTATGCAAATTTATCCGATTTGCCGTAAATTTTGAATAGAGTTTTTTAAGGCGAATCCCTGAATTGTTTTGAAGCTTTAATGATTAAGTATAAAGGGAGAAATGGGGGATTACCCTCCTTAAATCAGATGAATTGTTTTTGGAGCAGAATTATCTGATGTGCTTCAAAATTTGGATAATTGTTTAATTTTATAAAGCGTATCTGTGATTAGTTTTGGAGGTTCAATGGTTAAGTATAATTGAGGGATATAGGAAAAAGTAATCCAACTTACTTTATTTTTCGAGGGTGTTATTCTTTTAAAAAATAAGGCTGTAATACAAAATTAGTGTAAACAGGCTGTGAAAACAAAACCATCACTTTAATTGGGCAACATTCTTTTTAATATTGATCCCAACTACTGCTCCATAGCTAACTTGTGCAAAGTGGTTTTGTTATCACCGTTATATAATGTATTTTATTCGACGGACTGTAGAATACTGTCAGAGGTTTGCACGGGCCGGAATTTTCGGGCCAGGACCCCGCCTGACCGAGCCGCCAGGCCTCTAAATTATGTTGCGTTACCTACATTGCCCATTCTTTTACAGTTATGAATTTTTATTGCTTAAGTCTAAAATTTAGACTTAAACAATAAACATCCACTTCTAATCACGGAGGCGCCTTGTCACAATGATCCTATATCTAAAATTTAGAATGAAATCTGATAATTCTGCAAGATAAATCCATTTCTCTAAATTAAAGGTGGGGGATTAGCCTCCCGTTTTCCCCTCTTTAGTCCTATCCAATGAATTCCCAAAATTAATCAGAAAAGTACCTTATCAGAATGAACCTACATCCAACATTTGAACCAAATCGAATACCTCTATCAAGAGTTATCGCGTTACGTACATACGTAGCCACATACGTACATACATGCGTACATACATGCGTACACACATACATACAGAACCTGTGAGCCCATTATTTCTCTGGCTTTGACGCCCGTGAGCTAAAAACCCGTAAAACTACATTGGCCTAGGATAAACTAGATCAGTCTAGGACAAACAAGAATGTTGGCGTTGAGGCGGTCATTGAATTTAATAAAACCACGCCAAATTCAATTGGCCTAGGATAAACTAGTTCAGACCAATAAACAGCAGTCTAAACTAGTTTATCCTATAAAAGTTAGGCCAAACTAGTTTGGCCTAGGAAAATCTAGATTGTCCTATGGGCCTTAGGATAGACTAGTTTGGCCTAGGAAAAACTAGTTTATCCGATGGGCGTTAGGGTAAACCGGTTTGGCCTAGGAAAAACTAGTTTATCCAATGGGCGTTAGGATAGACCGGTTTGGCCTAGGAAAACTAGTTTATCCGATGGGCGTTAGGATAGACCGGTTTGGCCTAGGCCAATCTAGTTTGCCCTAGGCCAATCTAGTTTGGCCTAAAGTCGGGTTTGGCCTGTAACATATACACTTCGAAACTAGATACATCGGAAATTTAGGAAACGATTTTTTGTAGTCACTCAGTATATATATGTTTTAAAACTAATCAATAGAGTATACTACTGTCAGTTCGAACTTCAAAAAAGCTTATTTTTGGCCCCACTAAAGCTCAAATTAAAGATTTAAACGTTAGAATGATGTAAATAATTCCTAAGGCTGAATTATTTTTTGTCAGATTTTGTCAGAAATTAAAAGGGAATTTTATGCTTAAAGAAACACAAATATATGTTTATTTAAAGGGAAAATTTTACACCATTAAATGTTTTCACCATTTTCTGCAAAATGAAACGTACCACGCACTCTTAAAAATAGTACCGACATAAGCACAAAGCACGCACATAGATGATACTTCTGCTTTAATAATTTCAAGCAACATGTCTAAACTATGACAGAAATGTCCAAAAAATTAACTAGTGAACAAGGACTACTTTGATGGTAAAAGAGCATTGGCGAGACCAATTTTTACTTCAAATCCTCTTGACCAATTAAAATGAGTTGCACACAGAAAAAATTTATTTCGCGATACAAATTTTAATGGATATTCTATTAACATAGATTAAAGTGAAAATCATTACCTCTTTAAACTAGTCGTTGGGGGCCACCGTAATACTTACCCATCATGGATACGTATATGAAAATAAAACATGTGAAACTATTTATACAATGCATTGGAATTCATAAACAAAATTTAAATAGTGTTAATATACATAGTCATACTTTATTAATGAATTGTTGGTGAGCCAAATTCGACAAATTATATAAAACGCCAAAATACTCAAGAAATACCGGATTGCGTAAAAGAAACATCCTTATAACTCTAAAAATAATAATCATATCAACTAACAATTTATTGCGTCGGATGAAGCGTCTCATTTCCAATTAAAATATATCTTTGAATTGAAATTTGATTGAAATACAGGGTCATGAAAAATCAAAGAATGCGGAAAACAGGATTACAAATATCTCGGCAACTAATAATCCGATCGACTTCGTTCTATATGCAAAATGTCTGTTATTTTATTGCCTTTTACATCCATTCCTTAGAACAAAAAAATTCGAAAATTTTTATATACCTTTCATCAGAGCGAATTTTTCGAGAGTCCGAAAAAAATAGTTCCGGATAATCGAGGTTGCCGATATTAAATAGGGTTCGTCCCATTCTTACATACTAACTACATACAAAATTTCAAGTCTCTATCTCAATTTGTTCGGGAGATAGAGCGTTTACAGACAGACAGACAGACAGACAGACAGACAGACAGACAGACAGACAGACAGACAGACAGACAGACGGACGGCAAAATTTTTTTTCTAAAAATATGTTTTTCGGAATCTCCACTATCTAAAACGTGTAAATCCGTCAAAAAATTTTTTTCGATTTTCAAAACGATTGCAAGACTTACCCTATACTACGTATGATGGGTAAGTAATAAATTACAGGATAACTATAATAACTATAACAATTACTAATGGAACAAGAAGACTAAATGTATGCTTATCTTTCTTTCGACGCAATCACGCCCGATGGCCTAACCATTCGGAGTTTTCACGGTTTTCTTTGAACCTTTTGTAAATACGGGTTAGATTCCCTTAGAAAGATTTCAATAAAGGGCACTCCCTCATGGCCTGCATCTACCGTGCAGCTAATCAGCCGTCACAAATAACACCAAATTCTGCCTTTTAATGGTAAACATTGTGTAATAAATTGCGAGAAAAAGGAGAAAAAATCTAAAAAAATATTCCTAAAAGCTTTACTTTTCCATTTATAATAATTTACATATTTTCAGAAAGGATAATTCCATTTCTCGAAAAAAAAATTATTTCTATTCGAAATTTCATGATTTATAACTTTTATAAATTTTTATTTGCTGTGTAAGCTTTATGTAAACAAAATTTTAATAGGTCATATATATATATGCGTGTGTGTGTATGTATTTTACACAATAAGCACGTTTTCCATTCGTGCTGAGTTATAAAAAATTTCTAAAGACATTACCTTTTTTACTTTTTTATGTTACTTTGCGGATCAAAAAGCAATCATCAAATTGAAAAAGTGTAAAAGGAAAAAAAACAACAACATTTCAACATTTATTTTCTTTTATATTTATGACTGGCTTTGTTTTCTAGGAAACACTTACTAATATGAAGATTTTCTTCCAAAATTTTTTTCCCACTTTCGTCACGAAGCAGGAGTTATGGCAACCTGAATTTGTTTGGTTGAAAAAAGAAGCATAAAAGTTGATTTCTTTTAGACGAGTTACATTTATATATAAAAAAAGGGGGACGTAAAAAATTATGTTTTGTTATCAAATGGGATCAAATATTTTTTTTTAATTTTCAATGGTATTCTATATTTTGATGTAAACATTAAAGACATCGGCCCCACCAGCGGTAGAGAGCTTCCGCCCTCGAAACTGGTAGACGGAAAGTGTTGGGTTCGAACCCAATCGCACTCGTCGGCCTAATCGTTTGATGTTTTGCTTGGTTTCCTTCAAACTATGAATTAGATACGTAAATACGGGTAAGGTTTCTTTATAATGACTCCAACAAAGGGCACCCCTTTGTTGCATAAAAAAGGGGTTACAAAATTATTACGATTTCTTATCAAATGGGATCAAATATTTCTTGATTTTTTCAATGTTATTCTATATTTTGAAGTAAATATTAAAGGCATTGTCCTCACATATGGCCGAAACCTTCCACAATCAAAACTGATAGAGGGAAGGCTTTGGGTTTGAACCCAATTGCGTTCGTTGGTCTAATCGTTCGGTGTTTTACGTGCTTTTCTTCGAACTTACTTTGAATTCTATGCGTAAATACGAGTAAGGTTTTCTTAGAATGACCTCCATGGAGGACACTCCCTCCTCCCTAAGGAGGTGTGCAAATATAACGTTATCATTTTAGGGGGTGTTTTTCTACGAACTTTGAATTCTATGCCCAAATACGGGTAAGGTTCCATTAGAAAGAACTATACGAAGGGCACTCCCTTCCCTTTAAGGGTGTGTGCAAATATTACTTTTTATTATATTACTAATACTTATATTACTAATACTTATATTACTAATTTACAAATATTACTCATTTTAAGAACAGAGGGGAATCTGGGATATGATATCATAAGATGTATCTAAGGGTAGGAGGGAGTTGTTTTTTGATATGGATATAATTTTTAATCCCTTCAAAATTTTCTCCTTTTATTTGCAACATGGTTTTTTAAAAAGCAAATTAGCCTGTTATCTTATTTTTTTAAACAAATTATCTAGTTTTATGAAAATATAAAGTTATTCTCAAAATTATTAAATTAATATAATATTATTTAATTCTAAAATTTGGAGGCCCACATTGTTTGACATTCCTTTTTCTTCTTCATATATGAATGCATATATAATAAGAGTTCAAGAAACCATAAGTGAATTATATTTAAAATGAAACATTGATTTAACTAATAAGTAAAAGAAAAAGAGAAGGAATGTTGTCCACTTTTTTTGCTAATAAGAATTTTAATTTGCCCCCCCCCCCTACGCACACATACACTCCTTCTTTGTTCGGTTCGGAGGAAGTACAATAGGGCTTTATTACTGTTCTGTGCATTATGTAATAAAGCTATTATAAAACACATTTAAATAGTAACGATTTCTTTTAAGTGTTTTTCTATGTACAATTTTTCCACATCCAAAGTGTTGTTTTAAAGACTTCTCTTCATTCGAATTATAAAAGTACGCGAAAAATAAATGTATCCAGTTTGTATGTCAATTCAAATAAAAAATACACTTAGATAACGATATCATTACTGGGGGGGGGGGAATTACCAAAAAGCTGATAAAGTTATATTTGCACAGCCCCTTAGAGCGTATAGCCCTTGATAATTGGCTGTCATAAACATAACTAACTAAAGCATGCGTTGTTTTATATTTAATTTTTTAATATTTTCTAATTTTACAGCATTAAATTACCTCAATTTCTGAGAGGAAAGGGGGGGGGGACATATTTTTTGCATTACATTTCCGTCGACATCACCAAAATTTTTATACCTAAAGTGAAACACATTAATGTGCTGTGTCCGAAATGTGTTTATTTTTGTGTTTGAGCGTTTGAAATGTACGGAACTCAAACAACAAATTACATTGTAAAAAAGGGACCATTTTACGGAAGTACTACTGGTAATCCAGACACCAGTACTTTGATGTTTTTTAGCAGAAAAATCTCCGTAAATTTCAAAAAATTTTGCGTATTTTCGTAGAATTTACGGGAAATTTTCTGTTAAAAACAGTAAATATCATTGGCGTCCAGATTACCAGTAGTATTTCCGTAAAATCGTCCGTGTTTTTTTTTTTTTTTACAGTGTATATTCAAACTGTAAAATCACCTAAACTCCGAATTTAGACATGGCACTTAATAATCCACGATATTGTCATGGGAAAAAAATACAAAATATCAGTTTATAAACACTCATTATTTAATTCTATTATAGTAAGAATTAAAAGAAAATATTTAATGATTAACAAAATGGAATATATATTTATATGTCTATATAATCTATTATAAATATGCTTTATTCTCTATATATAACGAAATGGTTTGCACTTTATCTCCGAATTCGATCACAGAAAACAGTTCAACAAGTAATTTGCTGATATAATCCATACATTATTATAATGTTCTTTCGGCTAATATCTCATTCATTTGATGAGAGGCAATTAATCTGGAGTGCGATCAATACTTGATTATATTCCAAACATATCCCGTAATCGTATTAATGTTCCACATAGTTTATCTCATTAGGCTTAGAACGTATTCGCATTGTTTTATCCATGATGGTACTACTTTATCTGCATTTTATATGATAATTATATTACGTTTCTTCAGCTACTTTTTCATACAATTATTTAATTTATTGACAAGCTGAAAAATGCATAAGGTTAAAAGCCATGTATATAAACTGACAACAGTTTCTTATTATATATATATATATATATATATATATATATATTTAAACACTTTTTATAAAGGAAAATATAAAATACATTATTGTATGTTGAAAGAAATTGGATTAATGTAATTTGTATTAGTATAATCAAATGATATAACTAGGTCTTTCCGGGTAACAGAAAAAAAACTGTCTGGTGTACAGAGTATAAAAGTATTGATAAAAAATATGAACACTGTGTTTAATATTATAAACATATTAATTTTTTCATAACCATTGAGTAACTCGAACTATAATTTTGATAATTTGAATGATGCTACGTCGTTACAAATTGAATTTTTACGTGTTGCAGTCTCCGTTGTTACTTTAAAAATGGGTGTCCAATAATAGGGTAGAGGGACAACCAAGAAGAAGCCATCCAAATAAATTACAATATAAGTAAGATAATAATAAAATAAATTTTAAGAAGCAATGCTAATATATATATTTCTTTAAAAACTAGAAGTATCATCGAAAATTTCTGAAGAAATGTAAGTCCTTTCAAATGTTATAAATAACGCATGTGTCACCCAGTTTAAATAAAAAAAATAAACCAGTAAGATGTTTTTTTTACATGTTTTTTTTTTTTTTTTTTTTTTTCGAATAAGAAATGCTGTAAAATATTGCTATCAGTTTTATTTATTCATCAATTTAACATTAACAAAGGAATAAAATGTAATCAAGAAACAAATCACTGGGATATTCGGTAAATCTTATAAAATCTCATAACTTCATGCATCTTTCTTCACAAAAGAATTACGTCTTCCTTTTATTGCGAATTTACACAACGTAATCCTATCAACCTTATTCATGAAAGAGAGTGTTACCTGAAAAAAAAAGATAAAAAATAAAAATGTAAACCGTCAACACAGAAAAATCTTTTTTTGCACTTTCAAGAAAGAAAAAAGATCATTTTTCCATAAATGCTATTTTGAGTAAAAATATTCGTCGTGAAAAATGCAGACTCATCAAGTTTTTATGATTCTTTCAAGCGTGCAACACCTACAACATATATCACATCTTGAGATTCTGAAAGGAAGACTATTTAAAAAATTTGTAAAATTTGATTTCAATGTAACATTTATGTGAAATTTTGGTAAAGAATGGAAATATTATTTAAATAGAAAAAAAGTTTTTTAAATAGTGTATATGGGGCATGGAGTCCACGAAACTTCTCACATCCGCATGTCAAACTTTTTTTTTGTGTGTGTGACCATAACATGCCAAGAATGAAACAAATATAAGATCATTTTTTCCGTAAATGGTCTCTTTAGCAAAAATACTGCTGGTGAAAAGCGCAGATTTGTCAAGTTTTTATGATGTTTTCCTACGTACCTGCAAAATACATGATGTATTGAAATTCTCAAAAAAATATTTTATTTTAATATAATTTATCTCCAAATAACATTTATGCAAATAGACAAAAAGGAGCTTTTTAAGTAGTACAGATAGGACATGTATAGCGCAACTTTTCACCTGCAAATATCAAACGACCGATTTTTTTTTTTTTTTTTTTTTTTTACATGTGACCATGGCGTGTCAACAACAAAAAGATCGTTTTCCCATACCTTCAGTAAAAATGTTAATTATGGAAAGCTCAGGTTCGTAAGTTTTTTATATTTCATTCATACGTGAAGATTCCTGTAACATATATAAGATCTTGGCATTAAAAAAAAAAATTGGAAATCCATTTTCATGTAAATTTTAATTCCATATAATATTAATGTGAATTTTTAACAAAGATTGGTAAACTTATTCAAATAGAAAAGGAAGAGCTTTATAAATAATATATATACCGCATGGGCTCAAGAACTTTTAAACATCCGAGTATCAAATTTTTCCAAAACATTTCATACAAATATTACAATTAATGCATGCGATACCAAATTAAAATAAATAAATATAGTGCAGTCACTAAATCCATAAAGTAAGAAAATATTAGATATATTTGCTTTTGCAAAGAAATTTATCGGAAAAATTTATTATTAGCTTTACTCACTAAGCCTAACAGTATCAAAAGAATAAAATGTAATCAAGAAAGCATTGACTAAGATATTTGGTAAATCTTATCAAATCTTATAATGTCATATATCTTTCTTCATAAAAGAATTACGTAATATTTTCATTGTGAATTTACTCAATTTAATCCTGTCAAACTTATCCAAGTAAGATAATGTTATCTAACAAAGGGTAAAAAATAAAAATGCAATCCCTGAACATATTACAATTTCTGAACATATGTAAAAAGAATTTTTTATACACTCTTAAAGAAAAAAAGATCATTTTTACATAAATGCTGTTTTGAGTAAAAATATTGGTTGTGAAAACGTAGACTTGTTAAGTTTTTATGATTATTTCAAATGTGATGGTACCTGCAATCAATATCATATCTTGAGATTGTCAAAGAAGGATTCTATTTTTATATAATATTTTATTTCCATATAATATTTATGTGACTTTTTCGTAAATAATGATAAGCTTACTCAAATAGAAAAAAAGGTTTTTTAAATAGTGTATGTAGGGCATGGACTAAAAAAAAACATTTCAGATCCACATGTCAAATGTTTTCTGAATTTTATTATATTTATTTATTTATTTATTTATTTTTATTTTTATTTATTTTTGCAAATGATTATGACATGCCAACAATAAAAAGATAGATTTTTTTTAATAAATGGTACCTTGAGCGAAATTGTTGGTTGTAAAAAACACAGGCTTGTCAAGTTTTTACGATTTTTTCATACGCAAAATCTACAAAATATATCATATCTTGAACTTCACAAGAAATGATCCTATTTGCATGTAACATTTTATCTTTACACAACATTTATGAGAAATTTTTGCAAAAACTGTAATTCTTATTCAAATAGAAAAAAAGGAGCTTTGTAAATAGCATATATAAGGCAAGGAGTGTCAAATTTTTCACATGCGAATATCAAACAGTTCAAAAATGGTTTTCTTACATAACCATGACGTGCCAACAACAAAAAGAAGATTATATTTCCATAAATGCTACCTTGAATAAAAATATTAATCGTGAAAAGACCGACTCGTCACGTTTTTATAATACATTAATGCGTTAATGTACCTGCAATACATATTAAACCTTAAGATATATATAAGTATATATATCAATTTTCATGTAAATTATCTATTCCATATAACATTATATGGATTTTTAGTAAAGAATTGTAAATTTAGTCAAACACATAATGATGAGTTTTTTACATAGTGTATATACTGCATGGACTCAGAAACTTACATCCGCGTGTCAATTTTTCCAGAACATATCATACAAATGCTACAAATAAAGCATGCGATATCAAATTTAAATAAATAAATAAAGTGCAATCAAGAAATCCATTAAATACGAAATCGTAGCTATATTTGCTTTTGTAAAGAAATTTATTAGAAAAAAATTACGATCAGTTTTTCTCACTAAGTCTAACATTGATCAAACAAGAAAAAAAAATCACTAAGATATTCGGTAAATCATATCAAATCTAATAATCTCATATATCTTTCTTTAGAGAAAAGCATTACGTCTTCCTTTCATTGCGAAGTTATACAATTTAAGCATATCATCTTTATTCTGGAAAGGTAGTATTACCTGTAGAAGGATAGAAAAATAAAAATGTAAACTTTCAACAGAGAAAAAATTTTTCTACGCTCTCATAGAAAAAAAGAAGATTATTTATATATAAAAACCTTGAATGAAAATGTTGATAGTGAAAAGCGCAAACTCGTAAATTTTTTATGATTGTTTAATACATGAAGATGCCTGCAATATATATATGCAATAGCTTGAGATTCTCAAAAACTAATTACTTTTTTTGTAATATTTTATTTTCACATAATAATTATTGGATTTTTTTTCAAAATAATGGAAAACTTATACAAAATGAAAAAGAAGAGTCTTGTAAATATTGCATGTAGATCATGAAGTGCAAAAGTTTTTACAGACGCGAGTCAAATGTTCCAAAAAAAATCATATAAATGCTACAAATGATGCATGCATTATCAATTTAAATTAAATAAATTCATACATAAAATAAATCAATAAGATGAAAGCGCTAAAGACATTAAATACGGAAATAGGATATATGTTTGCTTGGTAAAAAAAAATTACTAGAAAATTTTTTAATTCTCTAAGTCTAACATTATCGAACATAATAAAATGTAATCAAGAAATAAATCACTAGAATATTCTATAAATCTTATCAAATCTCATAATCCAACATATCTTTCTTTAGAAAAGAATTATATCTTCCTTTCATTGCAAATTTACACAATTTAATCCTATGAGCCTTATTCAGGAAAGATAATATAACGTGAGGAAGTGTTAAAAATAAAAATGTAATCCCTCAACACGAAAAAATCTTTTCTGCACTCTGAAAAAATAGAAAGAAAAAGGAAAAAAGAAAAAGGAAAAGAAAATTTTTGTATAGATACTACCTTGAGAGAAAATGTTGGTTGTGAAAAATGCAAACTCGTCAAGTTTTTATTATTATTTCATACCCAAAGGTATCTGTAATGTACATCATATCTCGAGACTCTCAAAAAAGAATCCTATTTTCATGCAATTTTTTATTTCAACATAATATTTATGAGAATGTTTCGTAAAGAATGGTAAAGTTATTTAAATAAAAATAAAAAAGTTTTGCAAATGGTGTACATGGAGCATGGACTCACGAATTTATCACATCCGTTTGTGAAATGTTAATACAAATGTGACAATTAATGCATGCATAAAAAATTGTAAATAATTTAATAAAAAAAATAATGTAAAATAAATCAGTAATTTGTACAAGCACTAAAGCCATTAAATACGGAATAGAAAATAATGTTTACTTTTGTATAGAAATGTATAAGCAAAATTTACTATCTGTTTTATTTACTAAGTCTAATATTATCGAAACAGAATAAAATGTAATCAAGAAAGAAATCTCTAGAATAATCCGTAAACCTTATCAAATCTCATAATCCAACATATCTTTCTTCAGAAAAGAATTACGTCTTCCTTTCATTCCAAATTTACGCAATTTAATCCTATCAGCCTTATTCAGTAAAGATAATATAACCTGAGAAAGTGTTAAAAATAAAAATGTAATCCCTCAACACGAAAAACTCTTTTCTACACTCTCAAAAAAAATCGTTTTTCCATAAATTCTACTTTGAGGTATAATATTTGTCTCGGAAAATGCAGACTCGTCAGGTTTTTATGATTTTTCCATTCGTGAAGATAGCTGCAACGTATCTCATATCTTGAGAATCTCAAAGAAGGATTTTATTTTCGTGTAATATTTGTGCGAATTTTTCGCAAAGAATGACAAGCTTATTCAAATAAAATTTTTTAAAAATACTATATATGGGGTATAGGCTATGAAACTTTTCAGATCCATGTGTCAAACGTTTCTTGATATATGTACATTTTTTTTTTCTAAGTGATTATGACTTACTAGCAATTTAAAAAAGAGCTTTTTTCTATAAATGGTACCTTGAACAAAATCGTTGGTTGCGAGAAACGCAGACTTGTCAAGATTTTGTGATTCTTTGGTATCTAAAGATACCTGAAAATATATGATATCTTTCCGTAAAGCATAGAGAAGTCACTGCAACGTCGTCTTGAAGTCACATTGCGACTTTTTGACCAGCGATTGTCGAAGTGACGTCACGTGACGTCGATGTGAAGTCACAATGACTAAAATGTGAAGTCGTTATGGACGTTTTAGAGCTCTTTTGTGACGTTTCACAAAGTGGTCACAATGTGACAAATTTGTGAAAAATGTGTCATTTGTGACTAATTTGACATTAAAATTGTGACGAAACTATGACAAAAGCGACGACAATTAAATTGCGAGAAGCATGTTTTTTAAAGTAAATAAGATGTTTTAAAGGATTTTTATAAATTTCTAAAGATTTTTAAGAAAATCACATCGCAATCTCAATGTGACGTCACTGAGTGATGGCATTTTGGTCACAGATGTGATATGACCAAAGTGACTCACTGTGACCATGCATGCTATTAGGGTTGGAATTCACAAAAAATAATTCCATTTTCATGTAATATTTTATAAGCACATAGCATTTATGCGATACTTATGCGACTTATACTTATTAAAAAAGAAAGAAATATATGGAGCTTTGTAACTGCTGTATATAAGGCAAGGACTACGAAACTTTTACTATGCAAATATCAAACAGTTCCAAATTGTTTTTTTTTTTTTTTTTTTTTTTTTTTTTTTTTTTTTTTTTTTTGCGTAACCATGGCGTACCAGCAACAAAAAAGACGATAATTTTTCCATAAATTCTACCTTCAGTGAAAATGTTAATTATGAAAAACACAGACTCGTCAAATTTTTAGACATTTATGCGTGAATATAAATAAATATATATCAGATCTTGAGATTTTTAAAAGGAAATGTTATTTTCATGTAATTTTCTATTTCACACAATATTTATATGAATATTTCGCTAAAAAATGGTAAATTTATTCAAACGAAAAGGAGATATTTGTAGATACACTATATAAATCATTGACTAAGACACTTTAAAATATCCGCGTGTGAAAATTTTTTCAAAAGATTTCATGCAAATACTAAAAATAATGCATGCAATATCAAAATAAATTAAATAAACAAACAAAGTGCAATCACTAAATCCATTAAATACGGAAATATTAGATGTATTTGCTTTTGTAAGGAAATTTATCGGAAAAAATTATTATCAGTTTTACTCACTAAGTCCAACATTATCAAACAGAATGAAATATAATCAAGAAAGAAATCACTGTGATATTTTATAAATCTTATCAAATCTCATAATCTCATATATCTCTCTTCAGAAAAGAATTACGTCTACCTTTCATCGGGAATTTATATGTTTAAGTACATCAACTTTATTCAGAAAAGATAATGTTAACTGAAGAAAAATAAAAATAATAAAAATAAAATCCCCAACAAAAAAATCATTTCTACACTCTTGTAGAAAAAATGAAGATATTTTTTCCATAAATGTTACCTTGAATGAAAGTGGTAGTTGTGAAAAAACGCAAATTCGTCATGTTTTTATGATTCTTTCATGCATGAATATACCTCCAATATATATGTGCCGTATCTTGAGATTCTCAAAAAAGAATTGTATTTTCATCTGATATTTAGTTATAGGAATTTTTCTTAGATAATGGTAAACTTATTCAAATAGGGAAAAAAAGACTTTAGTAAATAGTGCTTATATTGCATGGACTGATAAACTTTTCAGAGATCACGTGTCAAATGTTTCCCAATTTATCTATCTATCTATCTATTTCTCTGTACACATACACACACGCATATATATATATATATATATATATATATATATAATGACGTGCCAACAAATGAAAAAAAATCATTTTTTTTTAATAAATGGTACCTTGAGCAAAAATGTTGGTAGCGAAAAACGCAGATTTGTTAAGTTTTCATGATTATTTCATTCATAAAGATGCTTGCAAAATATATAATATTCAACAATCAGAAAAACAATTCATTTTTATATAATATTTTATCTCCGCATAACATTTATGCGAATATTTAATAGAGACTGTTAAGGTTATTAAAAAAATGCTTTGTAAATAGTGCATATAAGGCTTGAACTGCGAAACGTATCACGTGCGAGTATAAAACGGCTCAAAATTGTCTTTTTACGCGACGATGACGCGTCAACAACTAAAAGAAGATTGTTTTTCTGTAAAAACATAGATTCCTGAAGATTTAATATTTCATTCTTACATGAAGATACCTGCATTATGTATCAGATCATGAAATTTTAAAAAAAGGATTCTATTTTAATCTTATTTTCTACTACACGTAATATTTATAAAATTTTTTCGTAAAAAATGTTAAACTTATTCAAACCTATAAGGGAGAATTTCGTAAATAGAGTATATGAAGCATTAACTCAGAAACATTTAAACATTCGCGTGTGAAAATTTTCCAAAAAATTTCATGCAAACACTACAATTAATGCATGCGATATCAAATTAATATAAATAAATAAATAAAGTTCAATCACTACATCCATTAAATATGAAAATATTAGATAGATTTGCTTTTGTAAAGAAATTTATTAAAAAAAAAGAATTATCAGTTTTACTCATTAAGTCTAAAATTACCGAACAGAATAAAATATAATCAAGAAAAAAATCATTAAAATATTCTGTAAATCTTATGAAATCTCACATATATTTCTTCAGAAAAGAATTATATAAAGTCTTCCTTTTATTGTGAAATTATGTAATTTAAGTACATCAATCTTATTCAGGAAAGGTAGGAGGAGGATAAAAAAAAAGTTTATTTTCCAACACAGTAAAAACATGTTTACATCCTCATAAAAAAAATAAATAAATAAATTCCATAAATGGTATCTTTAGCAAAATGTTAGTTGCGAAAAAAAGGCTTGTCAAGTTTTTATGATTATTTCTTACTTAAACATGCCAGCATATGATATCTTTAAGTTCACAAAAAATATTTTTATTTTAATAAAATTTATCTCCACGTAACATATAACCAAATTTTTCGTAAAGACTGTTAATCTATTCAAATAGAAAAAAGGAGATTTTTAGATAGTTTATATAATCTCCACGTAACATATATCCGAATTTTTCGTAAAGACTGTTAATCTATTCAAATAGAAAAAAGGAGATTTTTAGATAGTTTATATAGGACATAGACTGCGGAACTTTTCACATGTACATATCAAACGGCTCAAAAAAGATTTTTTATGAGACCGTGGTGTGCTTACAAAAAAGATCATTGTTCCTCTAATGCTACCTTCATTTAAAATATTAATTGTCAACATCACGTATTCGTAATTTTTTTATAATTCATTCATATCTGAAGATACCTGCAATATGCATTAAATCTTTCGATTTTATAAAAGGAATTTTAAAATAATCTTCTATTCCATATAATATTTATGTGAATTTTTCTTAAATAATGACAAGCTTATTCAAACAGAAAAAAAAAGTTTTGTAAATAGTTCTCAACAGAGCATGGAGTCAGGAACTTTGAAACATCCAGATGTCATTTTTTTTGTAAAACATTTAATGCAAATACTACAAATAATGCATGCGATATGAAATTAGTTTAAGTAAATAAATATAGTGCAATCACTAAATCCATTAAATATATGTATCATATCCATATTATATACATTTGGCCTTGTAAAGAAATTTATCGGGAAAATTTGTTATCAGTTTTACTAACAAAGTCTAATAATAGATGTAATCAAGAAAGTTATCGCTATGACATTCGATAAATTCTATCAAATCTCATAATCTCACATAACTTTCTTCACAAAAGATTTATGTCTTTAATTGCGAATTAACAGAATTTAATAATATCAATCTTATTCAGAAAGATCATGTAACCTGAAAAAAGGTAAAAAATAAAAAATGTTATTCATTAATATAGAAAAATCTTTTATTCTTTTAAAAAAAAAAAAGATAATTTCTCTATAAATGCTGTATTGAATGAAAATGTTGGTTGTGAAAAACGCAAACTCATCAAGTTTTACGATTGTTTTCAAACGTAAAGATACCTACATTATATATCAGATTTTGAGACTCTTAAAGAAAATTATATTTTCATATAAAATATTATTTTACGTTATATTTATGTGAACTTTTCGTAAAGAATATTAAAGTTATTCAAATAGAAAAAAAGAGAGTTAATTAAATATTGCATGTAGGTCATGAAGTGCGAAAATTTTCCTATCTGCGTGTAAAATGTTTCCAGAAAAAATTTCATAGGAATACCAAATATAATGCATATGTTACCAATTTAAAATAAATATATATATATATATACATAAAATAAATCAATAACGTAAAAGCACTAAAACGACAAAATACGGCAATAGGATATATGTTTACTTTTGTTAAAATATATATATATATATATATATATATATGTATCGGAGAATTTTATTATGAGTTTTATTTACACCTTCTAACACTATCGATCAAAAGAAAACGAAAACAAGAAAGAAATCACTGGAATATTCTGCAAATCTTATCACATCTCATAATCTCATTTATCGTTCTCCAGAAAATAATCACGTCTTTCTTTCATTGTGAATTTATACAATTTAATCATATCAGCCTTATTCAGGAAAGATAATGTTACCTGAAGAAGGATAAAATAAATAAAAATGTAATCGGTCAACACACAAAAAACATTTCTGCACTATCATATAAAAAAGAAGATCATTTTTCCATAAATACTACCTTGAGTGAAAATGTTGGTTGTGAAAAATGCAAACTCGTCAAGTTTTTATGATTCTTTCATACATGAAAATGCCGGTAATGTGTATATATGTGTGGGCAATCTTGATATTCTTAAAATGGAATTATATTTTCATGTGATATTTTATCTCTACATAATAGTTATTTGAAATTTTCCTAAATAATGGTAAACTTATTCAAATAGAAAAAGAAGAGTTTTTGTAAATAGTAAATATAGAACATGGATTAAAAAAAATTTTCAGATCTACGTGTCAAATCTTACCTTTTCTTCTTCTTTTCCTTATATATATATAGAGCGGATATGATGTGTTAACAATAACACAACTTTTAACGTATTAAATGATAACGAATAAAAATACTGAACTTGCGATTTCCCTATTGGGACCTATATCCAAAAATTATTAATTCTTTCATTTTTTCCAAGTTGTTTGTTATTATTTGAAAATTATTTCAAGTCTATACTAATAAAAGAAAGTCTCACTATGTAAGTTTAACTGTGTGTCTGCGATTGCTAGTTAACTCTAAGACAGGTAGGAGGTTTAATTTTTTTGTGAAGATAATCCAAGGCCTCTCCTAATACGTGTAAGACTTGGAATGTTATATTTCTATTAATTAGCTGGGATATTAATTAAAAAAATAATTTAGGAAAAATATTTCATTCATCAAAACAGCAACTTAACTTGAAGTAGACCCTGATTGGAAGGCAGCGCTCGACTATATCAAAAACATGCTCCCGTTGTAATTAAAGCTAGTGATACAAAGAATATTCATTCTCAAAGCTAGAGTAGATGTACCCAACTTTACAATCGGTCACCTTGCAGATATATATGTATAAATTTGACAACGTAAGTTTTAGGAAGTATGGAATTTTTACAAATACTATATTTAAAGATTTTTAATTTGCGCATCAATGCCCGTTAATCACTTTTTTTCAGATGTATAATTTTTAATAAAATTTGATAAATAAGTTTTTGTTTTAACAAAAATTTTCTATTTAAAAATAAAAATAAATACTATTGTTATTGCAAACCCCCATTATCTACATCCAAGCCCATGTCCATTTATTATCCTTATTTTATATCAAATTTTTAGGATCGTTTTAAAATTTTAGATATTTTATAGGGCTTAAAAAGTTTATTGAAAGAGGTGGGGTTGAATTTCGAGGACAGGAAGGAGCTCGGGAAGAAATTTTTTAAACAGTAGAATTTTCTATAAAAACGTTTTTCCACTAATTATGATTTTAAGTCCAATTTTTTGCGCATCAGTCGTATCATTTAAGATAATTGATAACACACACAAAAAAATAAAGAAAGAAAGAAAGAATCTCGAAGAGTAGAATTTCAGGATAAGAAGGAGGGTGAGCAAATTTTTTTCTTAAAACCATAGTGTTTACTGCTATAAACTTTTATTATATGTTATTTTCAAAGTACCTTCGATAAATATTATTTTTTAAGAATCAAAATTTTAAAAAGGGGGTGGGTAAGTTCAGGGATCGCAAGAATGGAACCATTGTGATGTTTTGCAATCTTTTTCGGAAACCTTCACGTGATATATCAACGAAAAGCTGTCGCACTAATTTTTCATATAATTAAACATTCCCAGTTCAGGTGTCCCTCTTCGGGTGGAGTGAGTTTCTAATTGCACTCCTAATAAAACTACAGCTAGATTCGACATTTGTAAAGTTGAAAGAAGATGAAACTCTCGTCAGGCCTTTGAAAGGTGGAGTCTTCTTTGACGCCAGAATATTCGACCCTGTGTAGTATGAATGGAAATAGATTTTTTTAAATTTGCATATCGTGAGAAAGCTTTTGTCCTGTACATTACTTTGTACGCCCCTTCCCTCTTTTTAAATTAAATTAATAAATTTATTTATTTGGCACACGAGAACTTTTAAAGTTGAAATTTCTTCATTACTGTCCCATATAATTTTCAAAAAAATATGAAAAAAAAAAAAAAATACAGAAAAAATCTTAACAGTTAGCAATTTCTTTGCCATTTTCACACATTGAGGTTTTTTATTAAAAACAAAAAAATTATAACATAATTTGAGTTGCGTCAGTGTATGTCTGAGTGTTTGCAACGTGCAGGTGAGAGTTGATCGATGATCAGAATCAACTGCAATGAATTGTCGTTTATTGTTACAAAAGTACATAGGAGTTTCAACCAACTTTTGGTCAAAATGGTGTAAATTAACAAAGTGATAGTAATTTTTTAAATCTACATCTGACTCCTTTTTTTTCGCTCTTTCTGTCTTTGTCTTGCAATTAAAAATGCTTATTTTTCAAAAAAATTGCTAAGCTTCAATTCATAACATACACTCTGAAAGCGCAAAATTTAAAAGGTGAGAAAAAAAATCAACCTTAAAAGTTTGATTTTATGTTTGATCATATATGAATAACTTTTCGTGTTATAATTTAGAAAATATTTCTTTTAAATACTGTTTATTTCTCTTCATTTTAGATGCTAAATAATTGTAAACAACATCGTACATACTTTTTATTATCTAAATACTGTAGTTATTCTGAAACTATTTCACATTTTAGTACTGCCAGAATGATGCACTGCCATTACGTTCTCTTGATATCGTAGCAGTATATCAAAACGCAGCCTTGAATGCTTCTATTTACTTCAATTCGGTGTACTGAAAAAATGAATTCTCAAAATTGAGTAAAAGTACTCCATTTTAAGTAGCTTCACATACTCAAAATAGCTCCGATTCAAATATACTTAAAACTTAGAAACACGTGTACTTATTTTTGATTCCATGGTTGTGTTCAAATCTAAATTGCTATGAACTGTCCCCATAACTTATAAATGAAGGAAAAATATATAAGCATTTATTTTTTGCTCAAAATCATTAAAAATGAAAGTTTAATTGATTGTTTATTAAGAAAAATAGCAAAAAATATTAGTAAAATATTCAAATCGAATATTTTGATGGCAAGAGTACTCTTTGCAAGCACTTTTAAATCATTTCAATATACTGTGTATAATTTAATATTTACATTAATAAGCATCTTTTATACCACCATGAAGGAAATAAATCATTACAGAATACAAAATTATCGTTAGTTTGGATTTGATAACATGTAATGTTTCAAAATTAAGAAAACAGTATGATCATTTTTGATCAAACATACTCAATTCAGTATAAGTACATCGATGTACTCATTTTTGAGAATTTCATTTTTTTTTTTTCAGTATGCAATTAACATGTTCAAACTTCACACAGGAACTCGAAGGCATAATAATAATGCCAAAACGATGAATTGGCACACTTTTCTTTAGAAATTTAATCCCCAACAAAGAAAAAATTTACCTGGTGAAATAAAAATAGAGAAATTTAATCCTGCAAATCAAGAAAAATCTTTTCTGTACTTGCATAGAAATAAAAGATCATTTTTCCATAAACGCACTTTTGACGAAAAACGTTAGTGGTGAAAGAGGCAGACTCGACAATTTTTTATGATTCTATCACATGTGAAAGTATCTTCAGATATTTAAAAAAAGATTCTATTTTTATATAGAGTTTTATTTCTATATAACATTTATTCGAATTTGTCGTAAAGAAAGGAAAGTAGTAAAAGAAAAAAAATAACGTTTTAGAAATGTTTTGCTTAAATTAAAATTATGTAGATTTATGTAACTTTTTGTAATGATTTTATATTTTAACATTTTGTGAAAATAATATTATATATTTTCAAGAATAAGATACCTAAAAATAAATTTAATTCACAAAAAAACAGAGTAAAGAAAAAAAATTACCGCAAAATTTCGAAAGTACCCCTTTCTTTTCAGCAAACAGGAGATTCTAATGATTTTAAACAGCGGGAATGTATCCAACTTATAATTCGAACTTTTACAGGGAAAAAAGAACATTTGGGAGAATCGGGAGTTATGTTTTGATTTTATGAAATAACGCATGGTTCATACAATTTTCAGGAAATTCTAATGATTTTAAACAGCGGGAATGTATCCAACTTATAATTCGAACTTTTGCAGGAAAAAAAGAACATTTGGGAGAATCGGGAGTTATATTTTGATTTTATGAAATGACGCACGATTCATGCAATTTTCAGGAAAAAAATCAAACCAAATTAACACTTTTTTGTTTTAAAATTCCCTTCTATAGAAACTTTGCAGCAGTTTCAATTAATAAAATAAAATAATGAAACAAAATTGTATAAAATAATGAACTTAGATATGAAAGAAATATAAACAAAAATTGTAAAAATTAAGGGATCCGGTACAAAAAAAGTACTTTTACCTGGTTAAAATAAAACACAGAAATTGAATCCTCCAAGCACTGAAAAATATTTTCCAGAGTCACATAGAAATAAAAAAAATCATTTTTCCATAAACATTACTTGGAGTGAAAATACTGTTTGTAAAAACGCCGACTCACCAAGTTCTTATGGTTCTTTCATAAGTGAATATACCGACAATATATACATTGAGTTTTTTAAAAAAGGATTCTTTTCTTTTATTTTGAGGATTTTTTTTCACTTATATTTATGTAAAATTGTGGTAAAGAAAAGTAAACTTTCTTAAACAAGAAATGAAAATATTTTTGAACAATTTTATTCGTATTAAAATTTCAAATTTATTTCCTATTAAAAGATAAAAAAAATATATCAACTTATTGTGGTATTGACAAAGTTGTGATCTTGTCATGAGTAAGGTCAATTCGTTAATTCGTATTAAATCTGATGCATATACCCTGTAGCCAAACAATATTGGACCAATATTGGCTGCATCTTGGAGCAATATTGGCACATTGGTGCAATGCTGAAACATTGCTCCAATATCGGGGCGTTTACATTTTGCCCTTAATTACCCAATATTTGCAGCCAATATTATGCAAATATTGGGGTTTCATTGAAAATTTTTAAATTTAAATTTTGAAAATTTAACGTTGACATTTGTACAATATTGGCGTTTTATTGGCAATATTTCCAATGAAACCCCAATATTGGCATAACATTCACTGCAAATATTTACCTAAATAAGAGCAAAATGTAAACATCCCAATATTGAATCAATATTGACGTTTTATTGGCAATATTTCCAACTAATAAAATATTGGCACAACGTTGGACCAATATCGGTTTGCTACTATGATACTTAAAAAAGAAAACAAAACAAAGAAATTGGTCTATTTTTCCATCTTAGCTGGAATGATTTAATTTTAAAATTGCTATAACTTAGTTAAATAATAGTTAAATTAATATCTCCGAATTTACGTAACTTAAGAGCTATCAGTAAAAGTACATTAACATGGTGAAAAGAAAAATACAGAAATTTAATCCCCCAAGCACTGAAAAATATTTTCCAGAGTCACGTAGAAATAAATAGATCATTTTTCCATAAACATTACCTGGAGTGAAAATGCTGGTTGTAAAAACACCGACTCATCAAGCTCTTATGGTTCTTTCATAAGTGAATATACCGACAATATATACATTGAGTTTTTCAAAAGAGGATTCTTTTTTTACTTTGAGGATTTTTTTTCACTTATATTTATGGGAAATTGTAGTAAAGAAAAGTAAACTTTCTGAAACAAGAAAGAAAAATACTTTTTGAACATTTTTATTCATCTTAAAATTGCATATTTATTTCCATATTAAAAGATAAAAATTTTTGGAATTTGTAGTTTACAATGTAAATATTTTTATTTGAGTATAAAAGTTTTATTGAAATTTTGATTTCCAGCAGGTATAACTGAAAATTTCATTACTTATTCACCAGATGACATACAAGCTTCAATGCGCAAATAAAATTAGGTTAAAAAAAAGCCTTGTTAGCTACATAAATAAAATGAATTATGTAACATAACATAAAAATTTTGAAATACATAAATTATAGATATAAGAGTAATTTTCTTGGTACGCCAGTCTAAAAGTTTGGAAACCATGTTTTGGATTATAAATTAAGATTATTACATTTTTTTATAATACGGTTCGGTTCCTATTCTAATATGACGCATTTTTAAATAAATTTAGATTAAACTGATATTATTTTAATATTTGCCCTAAAATGACAATCTGTCTTTTCATTGTGAGATAAACTTACAGGCAAAGTGCATTACACCATGTTTATTCTCACATCATGATTATCCTGCTTTACGATTATCATTATTTGCTCTGAGCAGTTAACTACCAAATTTGGTACCTTGCCATAAATGTTAGATGTTCAGTTAGATTCAAATAAACTCATCCACGACAAATTATTATAAAGTCATTAAAAAGTATATAAATTGAGCTAAAATTTTAAAATAAATGTCAATTGAATGTACATATATTTCATTCTATTATCTAAAAAATTGCAGTTTTAAGCTATTTATTTGTCATATAGAAGCGATTAAATTTAGTTAATACAGAATCAGCCAAAACGTTTGGTTGGACTGGCCAAATGTTGGTTTGACTAATCAAATGATTTAGCCCGTTCAATAAAATTTTATTCAATTAACAAAATAATTTTGTAAGTCAAAAAAAAAATAATTAATTAAATAAGTAAATAAGTAAACTAAAAAAGAAAATTGAATGGGGCAAAATTTGATTGCAACAACTTTTTTAAAATGACTATTTTTAACTTTTTAAAATGATATTTATTCTGTTTATTGAAAGAGGGAAATAGTCTGATTTACTTGAAAATGTACTTTATAGCATGAGAAATTCAAACATATTCCAATAAAATTAAATAAGGTACAAAAACTGCTCCCGTTTCTAAATAAGCTTCTCTTGTCATCCAAAAATATCCCAGAGTATTTCCTAATTTACCACAGTACCACAACAGGTTTAACCACAATAAAAAAAATGTACGTCCTCCGAAAAGATAAATATAATTTTCGAAACGAGAACATTTTATAACTAAATGACGTCAAAACGCAATTATTTTTTATTTTATTCTTTACATAAAACTGAACAAAATAGGAAGAATTTCACAAAGCAGAATTTGGGAAATAACAACCGCTGATACAGCAAAAGTATTCTACAATTGTTTCATGCTACATAATACTTGCTATCTTGCAGATTTTATCAATGTGGTTCGAAATCATGGCCTTTGTTTTATCTGTCATGATACAAAATCTACCTTTAATACAGTATGATTTTATCGAAGATGGAGAGAGACTTATTCAATATAAATCTCATATTTTCCCATACTCATCAGATTTTGTTTTATCAGTGTAGAACAAAAACGGTATACAAATTTCCAAAATCAAGTGATACCCTCGTTTCAATCCATAGAAGAAATATGGAAAATATATAAGAAAGCTGCTTTATAGACAGATTTTATTTTCGTTTCAGAGCGGACGTATATATTATTAAATAGATAGAAGTTTAAAATAGAAAATGATAAGTTATAAATGTAATTTACCTATAAAGTATAATCAAATGGTAAATATTTTTTTCATTTTCATTTAAGAGGTACATTTTGACTTGGTCAGTTTTTCTCTAAATATTGCTGAATTCAGAAATTTTTCTTCTGGACGAAATTAGGAAATTCTGAGGGGGTAATGTGACGTTTTCGGTATGGATTAAACATTTCAACAGTTACAAAATGCAAAATCTGAAATCCTCCGATGGGGGGGGGGGTATTCGTGGAAGTGGCTAATACCCCGAATTACCACAAAATCTAAGCTCATCATGGACTGTGAATAAAGTTTTAAATGATTCTGAATTATTATAATTAAAATTAATAATGTTTTTGAATATTTGGGGGCATTTTCTTTTTCTTATTTCCTTAATCCTGATATCTATTCTTTTCTCATGATAAGGAATTATTTCTGTGTTATGGAGTGAGTGCAAAATGTCTTTAAAAATTACAGATGTTAATAAAAACACATTTTGTTCAAAATATTAATTCTTAACACGTAGATGGATTTATAATTAAAAAAAGAAAAAAAAACTTGTTTTAACTTGAAATGTATAAATGGAGATTTAACATGAGGAATCGTTAATGGAAACGGTGATAAATAATGTAGATATACAGTACTTAAAGTAATAATAATAATAATAATTTTTCCATAAATTAATAATAACAATAATAATACTATTTCCATAATTAATAATAATAATTTTTCCATTAACCCCAATATGGGTCGATGAAAATTTTGTTTGAATAAAAAAAAAATGCATATATATTGTTATTTTTTATTTTTTTTTTTTTTTTTACAATTTTTATTTGAAATTCATAATAACATAATAATAAAGGTATTAATCCGTCTCAATTTGAAAAGTTTTATTATCCAAAAAATATGTTAATCCTTTATAGTGTACAAGTCAATTAGACAAAATTACGTGAGAAAGTTATGGCTACTGCACACCAATTTACATTTTGTAAAAACAACAAAATTTTGTTGGAATTAAAAATTGAAAATACAAGATTTTAGTAAAACTCAAATCAAATTGGTGAAATTTTGTTAAAATTTTATATGAGCGTTAACAATTATTTATTATTTATTTATTTATTTATTTATTTATTTATTTATTAATTTTTTTGACTGAGCAACAAAATGATTTTTTACTTTAACTAAAAAATTCGCGTAAAACAACCAGAATGTACTCAACAAAACATGTTTTGTTGTTTTAATCAATTCCTTTTTCTGGGTGTAGGAATAATCAACGTTTAGAACAAAAGTTCCCATTTACTACCGCTCTTCATTCATCCAATCTCTAGTGGTTTCTAATCGTTGAACCGAGAAAAAAAAATTCTGAAAAACAGTTGAAACAAAAGGGTATTTTCTTTAAACACTACTTTAGAGCCAGATCATTAGATGCTAGATAAAGAATGGCAGTATGGAAGGTGTTAATTCATTCGCAAATGTTTTTAAAAATGTCTGTTGCAGTATTAGAAGTCCGTATAAAGGGTGAGAAAAATATACATTGTATATTAACTTTGTATTATTGGATTGCATAATTTAAAATATTTTTATAGAGATTTATTTATTGTATTACAGATTTTCTAATCTAATCTATAAGTACTAAACATGAAAATTTTTACTTAAGAATTAATAAAGTTCGAAAACGCTCGCTTTCCGGATTGAGAAAAACTAGTTATATAATACACTATAAAAAATACTCGGATTTTTTTTTTTTTTAATCACCAATAAAACGAAACATTTTGCAATATTTTGTAAATAAAAATATCGTATTCTTGCTTGAGTAACTGATAAAAATAATCAAAATTTAAAACAAAAATTCCCATTTTACGTCACACGTCATTGCTGATTAAAAAAAAATACTCGGTATTTTTACTTATTTTTTCATCAACAATAGAAACTTGGCATTTTGCATTATTTTGTAAATAAAATATTGTTTCCTCACTTGAATGACTGTTATAAAAAATCAATATTTAGAACAAAAATTTCCATTTTACGTCATTCTTCATTGAGGATTATTTAAAAAAAAAAACTCTGATTTATTATTATTATTATTATTATTATTATTTATATCAACAATTATTATATCAACTTGACGTTTTCCATAGTTTTGTAAATAAAAACATCGTTTCCTTACATGAATGACTGTTATAAAAAATCAATATTTAGAACAAAAGTTTCCATTTTAAGTCATTCTTCATTGATGATTATTTTAAAAAAAATACACTGATTTATTATTATTATTATTATTACTATTTATATCAGCAATAGAAACTTGACATTTTCTATCGTTTTGTAAATAAAAAAATATCGTTTTCTTACTTGAATGACTGTTATAAAAAAATCGATATTTAGAACAAAAATTTCTATTTTAAGTCATTCTTCATTGATGATTATTTAAAAAAATACTCTGATTTATTATTATTATTATTATTATTATTATTTATATCAATAATAGAAACTTGACATTTTCCATAGTTTTGTAAATAAAAATATCGTTTCCTTTCTTGAATGACTGATATAAATAATCAATATTTAGAATAAAAACTCCCATTTTCCGCTGCTCTTTATTGCTAATTTCAATAAGTAAGTAAATAAATAAATAAATGGATAATAAAAAAACTCGGATATATATATTTTTTCAAATCAGAAACATAAACTTGACATTTTACATAGTTTTATAAATAAAAATATCGTTTCCTCAGTTGGGTAACTGATAGAAGTAATCAATATTTTTAACAAAAATTTCCATTTTCCGACATTCTTCACTCACCCAATCTCTAGTGGTTACTAATCGTTGAACAGAGAAAAAAAAAGTTCTGGAAAACAATTGAACCAAAGATTATTTTCTTTAAACACTACTTTAGAGCCAGATCATTAGATGCTAGACAAAGAATGGCAGTATGGAGGTGTTAATTCATTCGCAAATGTTTTTAAAAATGCCTGTTGGAGTATTAGAAGTCCGTATAAAGGGTGATAAAATTTAAATTGTATATTAACTTTGTATTATCGAATTGCATAATTTCAAATATTTTTATAGAGATTTATTTATTGTACTACAGATTTTCTAATCTAATCTATAAGTACTAAACATCAAAATTTTTACTTAAGATTTAATAAAGTTCGAAAACGCCTGCTTTCCTGATTGAGAAAAGCAATTATATAACACACTATAAAAATACTTGGATTTTTTATATTTTTAAATTACCAATAGAAACTAAACATTTTGCAATGTTTTGTAAATAAAAATATCCTATCCTCATTTAAGTATACTGATAGAAATAATCAATATTCAGAACAAAAATTCTCATTTTACGTCACACTTCATTGCTGATTTTAAAAAAGTACTCGGATTTTTTTTCACCAACAATAGAAACTTGGCATATTGCATAGTTTTGTAAATAAAAATATCGTATCCTCACTTGAATGACTGTTATAAAAAATCAATATTTAGAACAAAAATTTCCATTTTACGTCATTCTTCATTGATGATTATTTAAAAAAAAATACTCTGATTTATTATTATTATTATTATTATTATTTATATCAACAATAAAAACTTGACATTTTCCATAGTTTTGTAAATAAAAATATCGTTTCCTCACTTGAATGACTGATATAAATAATCAATATTTAAAAAAAAAATTCTCATTTTCCGCCGCTCTTCATTGCTAATTTCAATAAGTAAATAAATAAATAAATAATAAAAAAACTCGGATTTCTTTTTTTTTTATCAGAAACATAAACTTGACATTTTAAATAGTTTTGTAAATAAAAATATCGTTACCTCAGTTAGGTAACTGATAGAAATAATCAATATTTAGAACAAAAATTTCCATTTTCCGACATTCTTCACTCACCCAATCTCTAGTGATTTCTAGTCGTTGAACAGAGAATAAAAAATTCTGGAAAACAATTGAAACAAAAGGGTATTTTCTTCAAACATTACTTTAGAGCCAGATCATTAGATGCTAGATAAAGAATGGCAGTATGGAAGGTGTTAATTCATTCGTAAAGGTTTTTTAAAAATGTCTATATCAGAAGTCTGTATAAATGGGTGAGAAAGTTATGGGTTTGTGTGCGACACTTTCTGGAGCATTTTTGTGTCTTAAGTGGGCCCATTTTAATATAAATTTTATATATTGGGTTAAAATTTTAAAAAATATATATATGATTAACCCCATTATTTGTAAACAAAATCATATAATACTCAGAATTAAAAGAAAATATTTAAATTTATTTAAAAAGGAGGGTAATTTAAAATCATAATAACTCAAAATATTATTTATAGAATTTCTTTTTTTTTAACATTTATATAAACAGACGTATCTAAACTTTAATTTTGATTCATCTTTGAAAAATTAATTAAAAATATGTAATGTTAAAATATGAAAAAAAAGTAAAAAAATATATATATATATATTAAAAAAATCACATTTCCAAAATATTTTTTTTTTAATTTTCCGAATCACAATTAAAGTAAAACAATAAGAAAAACATGTTCCAAATTGGATCTTTAACGTTAACGTTTAACTTAAATTTTACTATACATGAATAAATAATAATAATAATAATAATAATAATAAAACTTGCGAAAAAACTTTGTTTCTTTTTCTAACGAATTCTTTAAAATTCAACCAATAACACTGGTTTACAAAATTAAACTTTTTGTCTGTTGCCGCGAATTGTGTGGTTGATAATGTTTACTTATGACATGTTTCTGTCAAATCTAACCGTATTTTTTTTTTTTTTTTGAGCAGCTCGAGTTGCTTTGTTTTTTATTTTTATCATTTAAGCATATATATTAATCGATAACAGGCGTATTTTACTGTGCTAAGATTAGTTTCTCAAGTTTTTGCGTCATGAGTAGTTCAAGGAGACGTTGTTTAAACATTCCAGGGAATTTTTGCTATATTTACGGAGAATATGTGTTTAATAATTGCAGAAAAGTTATATCAGAGTTAGTGAAAAATACCTATTTTGAGTGTTTTTGGGATGCTCTTGGATAAAAATGAGAAGTCTTGGGCTCCCAATTGTGTTTGTAAATCGTGTGTGGAATATTTAAGTTTATGGAAAAGTGGTAAAAGAAGTGCCTTAAAATTTGGAACACCGACTACTTGGAGAGAACCACGAAATCATCTCGAAGACTGTTACTTTTGTAGCGGGAACGTAAACGGTTTAAACACTAAAAATCGAGCTAAATGTCAGTACCCAAGTACTAGTTGTGTTCAACGTCCAGTGCAGCGTTCACCTGACTTCAGACACTAAAAATATATCTGGACAAGATATTGAAGGACCAAGCTCATCACAAAATGATGCTGATTTTGGAAGTATGTCAAATGAGCCAAAATATTTTTCCCAAAATGAGTTAGATGATCTTGTAAGAGATTTAAGTCTTTCAAGACAAGCTTCAGATTTGTTAGCATCAAGACTAAAAGAAAAACATTGCTTTCCTCAGATATTAAAATAAGTTTTTATCGCGAAAGAGATACAGAAAATCTGAAATTTATATTGAACTTGTAGCAGACCTTCTGCTACAATTAAAAAATATGAGGTGCAATATGAGCATAAAGCTCCACTTCCTCCATAGTCTCTTGGACAGGTTTCCGGAAAATTTAGGAGATATGAGCGAAGAGCAGGGAGAGCGTATGCATCAGAACTTACGCGTCATGGAAGAGTGTTATCAGGGTTTCTGGGATACGAATATGATATTTGTTGGTCTCTGATACGCTATTTTCCAAAGTCTACACACCGGGGAAGAGCTTTAAAATGAAGTTTTTTAAAAATCAATGAATAATTATTTTTTTAATAAAGTTTTTCTTAGTAAATACATGCCTTTTTCTGTTTAATACCTACATAGCTGAATCTCAGAAACTAGAGCTGATTAAAATATTCTAATTATATTTTTGAAAATAGCTAATCATATGTAATCAGCAACAGCTAAAATTTTTTCGGCAACAGATGTACTGTAAACTAGTGTAATTTATATCCATGTATTGTTTTATTTCTCCAAGAGAACAAACACGCTTGTTCCGAAGTGTACGTTATTCAGAGTGTTCACTAAGAATATAATTAAAAAAAAAAAAACACAAAAAAACATTATTTCTTTTATTATCAAATTTATTTCTAATCTATCAAAAATCGGTATCCTTGATTGATTTTATTTCTCAACAGTATGCAAAGTACCATGTTCCGCTGTGTGTTATTTTTTATCTATTTTACTATACATGGAAATAAAATTTTATAACACATGCGAAAGGAACTTTTTTTTTTTAATTATCCAAAAGAACAAGATTAAAAAGATATCAAGGAAAAAAATCCAATATAATGTTATCCCCCCCATCCAATGTTTCTTTTATTAACGAATTTATTTCTATTCTCACCAAAAAATCAATATATTTGTTTGGTTTTATTTCCCAACTAGCTGATCCGCCCGGCGTTGCCCGGGTCCGTATTAACAATATTAAACGAACTTGAAATTTGTATGATTTTATCATTAACTCGTTACATGGAGAAATGCATTGTCTGAAATACGTAGCCACTAACTGTGTGAAAAATCGGTTTTAAAAACAACTAATATTAAGCTCTAAAAATACTCAAAATGAGCAATGAAAAACGCGGGAGGGAATATGTATCCAACGATTGCATGATTTTCGTGTAAAAAAGTGTACCCGTAAAAATCACTGTTAAGTCACGTAACTAATTATTATTTTCACATACAAATCCCAAGTGAAATATTTTGAATTTCAAACTAATTATATCACTCTTAAATCCGACTATACCATGAATGAAATCGATACACGATGGTAGCTAAAAGGTTGGTATATAGTACTATAATTTCAGAGCTATTTAACAAAAGTAAGTATTATTTTTAATCAAATCTTGTGTATAGGTTCACTCTGTGTATAAATTCCTAACCTTAAACTTTTATACCGTAACCAGAACCTGTCTGTAACCTAACAGCGACTTAACAGTACCCTACCGTAAATTAAGTATAACAGAAATGTAACCTAGCCTAAATGTATTCACTTTATTGTAACATATCTTTATTCTAACCATAACATAAATGCAATTTAACTTTAACCTAACTTTAACCTAAATAATATAATAGAAAAAAAACCATTTTAAAAAATTACTATTTCTTCGTAAAATATGCTTCAGCTGTAATTCGTTTGTTTCAATTCGTTTTATTAATACAAAATTCCTTCCTCGTGCTTTTGTTTGAGACATTAAAATTTCAGCGATAAATGGTTTAATATTGCAAACCACGTAGTAAGACAATTCTTCTCTGTGTTGCAAACCTTTTTTCGCTTTACTTCGCCTCCACCTATCTTTTTCTCCATGGTGTACAGCAGTTGTGATTAAAAAAAAAATCCTTATTTAAACTGACAGTTTGCCAGTCAATGAATTTTAAAGGTCTGTCCCAGCTTTTTTAATTATTTCTGCGAAAATTTTATGCAACCAATCAACCATAAGAAAATGAAATGGATAAAAAGCGAAAAAAGGCGATTTTTTATGAGAGTGAGCTTTGGAATTTAATTAATTACTCAGTTAATAAATAGAATTTTGAAATTTTGAGCTTCAGGTGCATCAGGAGAGACATTGGGCTACTCTCAAAAAAATTTTGAGCTTCGTACGTGCTGTAGATTTTGCTAGCCATCGCAGACACACAGACACACACACAGACAAACAGAGCGTTTTGTTCTTTTATTAGTATAGATAGCAGGCAAAATACCACATTCAGAGTTGATCATTTTTCAGACTTTTATTATGCATACAAATAAAGCTTTATAACTCTTACAAAAGGAACTTTGTTTCTTTTTTCATATACTTATTCAAAGAAACAAGATAATTTACAAATTTGTAAATAGAAATATTATTTCCCTTAAAATGTCATTTCCCCCTATAATGTTTCTTTAATAACAAATATTGTTCTAATTTACAAAAAAAAAAAAAAAAAAAAAAAAAAAAACACTACTTTTATTTGGTTTTAATGTTTGGCAACAGGAGAAATACGATGTTCCGTGGTGTCCAGTTTTTGGACGTTTCACTATACATGGAAACAAAACTTTACAACACATGCTAAAAGAACTTTGTTATTTTTTTTATAATTATTAAAAGAAAAAATATATTTCTGTTTCGATTTTTCTAATTATTAAAAGAAAAAAAAGTTGTTTTATCGTGCTGTAAATAAAAATGTTTTACCCGCAGTACTTTAAAATAGAAAGCAACATTTAGATCTCAAAAAGAAATTCTCATTTCCCTTGTACTCCCCATTCATCTCATCTCTAGTGGTTTCTAATCGCTGAACGGAAGAAAATTTATTTTCCGGAACACAAGAGAAACAAAAGGGGTATTTTCTTTAAACGTCACTTTAGAGCTAGATCAATAGATGCTAGATAAAGAATAAGAGTAAAAAAATGTTACAAGGTAAAGTGCTGACCTAGCAAACTCTTTGCTGTTCTTCTTCGCGTGAAAATAAGCTGCTATGCCCAGCAATATTAGTTTCCGCTTTAAAATTCTTGCTTCGTTTAACAGCAACGCAAAACTCTTTTTCAACATTTTTTTGAGAAACAATTATGGTTATTATTTATAACTAAGATTTTTAAGGTGAAAGGTGATTTATATTACGTTGTGCTTTTGCAGGTGTTTTGGGTACCTCATTACTAAAAACCTCAAGGATATTTATCACACTATTTTATATTAAATATAAGTGGTTGTAATGGTTTTCTTTTATCTGAAATTTATTTTTGGATAAAACAATATGAAACAATTAATTATATTACAAAATTAATAATAAATCTTACTAATGAAACTTTTTTTCATTAAATTTCAGCATTACTGGTATAAAGATCCTTATTTATAACTATCATTAATTTTAGTAAAATAGCTTTATGCAAACTAAACTCTTAAAAAAATACTATAGAAAAAATATTTAAAATTGCGAAGAACATTGTTTTGGTTTTGAAATTTTATTTAAAATTTTAATTAAAAAAAATATTAAAAACTTGCAAAGATATGAGAAATTGCGTATGATAAAATAAAATTTGCTTTGATAAAAAAAATACTATAGAAAAAATATTTAAAATTGAAAATAACAGTGTTTTGGTTTTGAAATTTTATCTAAAATTTTAATTTTAAAAATTATTAAAAACTTGCAAAGATATGAGAAATTGCGTATGATAAAATAAAATTTGCTTTGATAAAAAAATACTATAGAAAAAATATTTAAAATTGAGAATAGCAGTGTTTTGGTTTTGAAATTTTATTTAAAATTTTAACTTTAAAAATTATTAAAAACTTGCAAAGATATGAGAAATTGCGTATGATAAAATAAAATTTGCTTTGATAAAAAAAAAAATACTATAGAAAAAATATTTAAAATTGAGAATAACAGTGTTTTGGTTTTGAAATTTTATCTAAAATTTTAATTTTAAAAATTATTAAAAACTTGCAAAGATATGAGAAATTGCGTATGATAAAATAAAATTTGCTTTGATAATAATAAAAAAAAAAAAAAAAAAAAAAAAAAAAAAAAAAAAAACTATAGAAAAAATATTTAAAATTGAGAATAACAGTGTTTTGGTTTTGAAATTTTATCTAAAATTTTAATTTTAAAAATTATTAAAAACTTACAAAGATATGAGAAATTGCGTATGATAAAATAAAATTTGCTTTGATAAAAAAAAAATACTATAGAAAAAACATTTAAAATTGAGAATAACAGTGTTTTGGTTTTGAAATTTTATCTAAAATTTTAATTTTAAAAATTATTAAAAACTTGCAAAGATATGAGAAATTGCGTATGATAAAATAAAATTTGCTTTGATAAAAAAATACTATAGAAAAAATATTTAAAATTGAGAATAACAGTGTTTTTGTTTTGAAATTTTATTTAAAATTTTAACTTTAAAAATTATTAAAAACTTGCAAAGATATGAGAAATTGCGTATGATAAAATAAAATTTGCTTTGATAAAAAAAAATACTATAGAAAAAATATTTAAAATTGAGAATAACAGTGTTTTTGTTTTGAAATTTTATTTAAAATTTTAATTTTAAAAATTATTAAAAACTTGCAAAGATATGAGAAATTGCGCATGATAAAATAAAATTTGCTTTTATTCAGGAAAAAATTTCTTGTTGTAAATGTTTTACCTGTAAAAGTGTTTTTTTTATTTAAGATTTATGAAAGGAAAGGAAAACCTATTCACAAAATATATGTTAGAAACCTACATTTAGTTTTTCTAAGAAACAAAGAAGGACTTTTTATGTAAAGTCAACAGTAAAAATTCATATAAGATATACAGATTTGCACAGTGAATTAAAAAATGTTTTGGGTTACTAAGAATTTTTTAGGGAAGTTGTATTACTAGAACATTTTATGAAACGGCAACTTTCAAAAGGAACTTCGTTTCTTTTTTATATGCTTATTCACAGAAACAAGATAATTTACAGATTTGTAAATAAAAATATTATTTCTCGTAAAATGTCATTTCCTCCTATAATGTTTCCTTTAATAACAAATATTATTCTAATTTACAAAAAAAAAAAAAAAAAAAAAAAAAAAATATATATATATATCCTAATTTGCTTTTAATGTTTGGCAACAGGAGAAATACGATGTTCCATGGTGTCCAGTTTTTAGTCGTTTTACTATACATAGAAACAAAACTTTATAATACATGCTAAAGGAACTTTGTTTCTTTTTTTATAATTATTAAAAGAAACATGATATTTCTGTTTCGCTTTTTCTATGTATTAAAAGAAAAAAAAAAAAAAGATGTTTTACCGTGCTGTAAATAAAAATGTTTTACCCGCGGTACTTTAAAATAGACAGCAACATTTAGATCTCAAAAATTAGTTACAGATAATTTTTAGTAAAATTTGTAATTTTAGTAGATTTTTTTTGAAAACCTGTGTATTTCTGTAGCTTTGCTCACAAGTCTTTTAGACTTTCATTTTTTGGTATAGTTTACAAATAAAATTTTAGTAAGCATACAGATTTCTGCAATTTTACATCTGTAGAATTATCTATTTTTTTACAGTGTGTAACAAGTAACCTTAAGCAAAAATAAACCAATTTTCAAAAGATAATTTCTTACATTCGTGTTTTGGTGATAATCTTCTCCCTTTTTACTCATTAGAGTTCTTTATGTGTTGGATTATATCAACATCGTAAATTTATATATATATATATATACACTATATTGCCATTGATTATGGGACACTTGCGATTTTAGACATTTTACTAAATATCTTGAAAAATACATGAGGAATCATCTCGAAACTCTTAGTGTATAAATATAATAGTATACGTCATACATCTCCGTGAAGATTTTTTACCGAAACTCCATAGGGGACCGTCAACAAATTAAAAAAGAATGAATATCTTTTGAATAACCCTGTCAAAACTAATGTAGCAAAAGCGCTCAAACTCTAGATTATGATTGAATGCCTTATTGTAATACACTGTGTTCATTTTTATGCAAATAGCATGCATACTCGCCGAGTAATTAAGGTTTTTATAAAAATGGTCCCAAATTTTTCCAAGTTTTTCCCTTATAATTTTCAGAGTTCTTAATATAAAATAATATTTTTTTCAGAAAATATGACAAACAATATTGCACACAGTACCCCGTAATCAAAATTAAAAAATAATAAAAATTGTATGAAAAATGAGTAGATTTACTAAATAATTTTTTACTGCACATGCGTCAAATATATCAAAATTTCATTTGCATATTATGTTAGCTAAATGTATAGAGCAACTTTTGTAAAAGTCTCAAAATTATAGCTTGAAAATTCTGAAAGTAATCGTCTATAGAAAAAGGACAAAATCCGTTGTTTCCAAAATGAAGCAAAAAAATGAGGGATTTTATCCAAAATTAGTCGTAACATCCCGTATTGTGTATTCTATATTGACACTAATCAATGATTATATGGATACAACCCCTCTTGTTTTTGCTTCATTTTGAGAATAACGGATTTTCAACTTATTCAATTGACGATTATTTTCAGAATTTTCAAGTTATGATTTTGTGACTTTCACAAAAGTTGCTCTATACATTTAGCTAACATAATATGCAAATGAAATTTTGATATCTTTGACGCATGTGCAGTAAAAAATTATTTAGTAAACCAACTCATTTTGTATACAATTTTCATTATTTTTTAATTCTGATTACAGGGTACTGTGTGCAATGTTGTTTGTCATATTTTCTGAAAAAAATATTATTTTATATTAAGAACTCTGAAAATTATAAGGAAAAAACTTGGAAAAATTTGGGACCATTTTTATAAAAACCTTAATTACTCTGCGAGTATGCATGCTATTTGCATAAAAATGAACACATTGTATTGCAATAAGGCATGCAATCATAATCTAGGGTTTGAGCGCTTTTGCTACATTAGTTTTGACAGGGTTATTCAAAAGATATTCATTCTTTTTTAATTTGTTGGCGGTCCCCTATGGAGTTTCGGTAAAAAATCTTCACGGAGACGTATGACGTATACTATTTTATTTATACACTACGAGTTTCGAGATGATTCCTCATGTATTTTTCTAGATATTTAGTAAAATGTCTAAAATCGCAAGTGTCCCATAATCAATGGCAATATAGTGTATATATATATAAAGTTACTAAACTTTTTCTAGGAAACTGGGATTTCTCGAACTTTTTATGTAATGATAATAGCAAAAATTTGTGCATCAGAATAGGTTACATGAACTTTTGCTGTTACCATTACATAGAAAGTTCCAGGAATCACATTTTCCTAAAATAAGTATAGTAGATATTTATTTTTTTTCTGTACAGTGAACGTAACTCTTTAAGATCTGATTTATACAATTGTGTGAGAAAAAAAAAAAAAAAAAAAAAAAAAAGCTTATTTTTTTTTTCGTGCGATTTAATCCTTTATCTACCGACGGTACTTATAAGTACCATAAAAATTACTTATTATAAAATTCTTTTAATACGTCAATTAGTTGTAATACTGTTTAGAATGAGTTACAGATATCTTACTTTATTTTGTTCCAAAATCATTGTTGGTTACACAAAACAAAAATTTTTTAAAAGGATGATTTCTTTTGCCTTTGTATATTTTCAGATTTCTTGGCTCTGAGTGAGGGGGATTGGGATTTTTCAGTTTGGAAATATTTCTATATTTATATTGTAAGTACATCATATTTGTACAATTTATAATTCTGTAAAATAATAAGAAAACAATTTAAAATAAAAGATTTGAGTGAGGTTATAAAAATTGCATAAAATCCCTGTAAATTAAAATTTAATTAATCCTTCTAAATCCTTCAATCATTCCAGAATCCTTCAAATATTTATTAAATGATTATGTAAATATTTGAATTTATTTAAAATAAAAGATTTGAGTGAGGTTAGAAAAATTGCATAAAATCCCTGTAAATTCAAATTTAATTAATCCTTCTAAATCCTTCAATCTTTCCAGAATCCTTCAAATATTCATTAAATGATTATGTAAATATTTTAATTTAGTTAAAACAATTTAAATTAAATGCTTTAGAATGTAAAATTTTCATGAATTCATAATTCGGTAGCTAAAAAGTTAAAGTCCCGTCTATACCCACAAAATTACGTGGATTCTCCCTCTGCATAATCTGGCCGAGAATATTTTTCAAAATTGCTATTTAAGTAAAATAAGATCCTTTTAATTACGGAAAAGCACTAAAGATTTTCCTTTCCACCGTACATCTGCCAGTTTTCAGGAGAGACATGAGTGGAATTGTTTGAAAAAAACTGAACTAAATAATATATAGCTTATTTTGACTAAATAAGCTCTTTGAACTTTTCTGAATCCAATGGTATGCTCTTTTTTTTATCCGTAAAAAGTAATCTAAATATTAAAGGGAATACGCTGACCGCAAATCCCATTAACATTAATTTTACGTTAGCATTTCATATTTATTTTTATTTTTAACTTCTACTCCTATTAGTATATTTAAAAAGAAAACTTTTTACTATGCACAAGTTGTGAAAATACACTGTAAAAAAATCTGTAAGGCTGCTGTGTAATGCGTTACTGTAAAAATGTAACACGACACTATTACTTTCAAAGTTCATTGTTTTTAAAATAGATATGCTCGATTACTTCTTCGCATAAAAAAATATGAAAAATTTGAAAATAATATTTTTTTGTCAAACCATATGATAATGAAGCAATATTATGGAGATTCTTCTTTAAAAAGTTCTTTTGAACACATAAGTAAATAAACTCGGAGGTAAATTAAATTCTGACACCGTTTTTAAACTTTTAAATGACTTATATTAAACGTCAATATTTACAAAAAAGATATTTACATAAGACTATTTACAAAGCAAACAATCATAACTCTAATTAATCAATTACATCTTATACGGGAACTCGTCTTCATCTTACGTTCTTTTTACACCAACTTAAAACTAAAAAACATTCCATTCTCCTTTCTTCCGTTCAGTTCTTTTTTCTACCGCTTAAATCGTCTGGCTTCTTAGGAATTAATAGCAGCTTCAAAATCGTCTGCCTCACTGAGAGCCTTTTCATCGGAGTTGCGATGCGTAGAAAATAATATGCAGATCTAATAGTGGAGGAGATTTCCCATATTTCGGCCATACTGATGAGGCATTCGTCCTCGAATGTATTCTTGTTGGCTGGAAACAGCAGCTGGATCATCTGAAAAGATAAAGAAAAAAAACACAGCAGCATCCAAAGTCTAAATTGAAAAAAAGAAGTCATCATTCAAATTGTTTATCAAAGCTTAGATTATTTCTTGAAAAAAATTCATATATTTTTTTTTCGCGTCTTTTCGTCTTCTCTTTCTTACGTCCTTTCATCTTCTTTTATCTTACGTCTTTTCGTCTTCTTTCATACGTCTTTTCATCTTCTATTACCTTACGTCTTTTCGTCTTTTCTTTCTTACGTCTTCCGTCTTCTTTTATCTTACGTCTTTTCGTCTTCTTTCATACGTCTTTTCTTCTTCTTTTACCTTACGTCTTTTCGTCTTTTCGAGAATAAAGTTAAAATTCTATTAGTTGTCAGTCCAGAGGTTTGTCATAGTTGGTATAGTGTCACAATCGGTGAAATTCTTTTTTTTTTTTAAGCTTCGTCCGTCCACGGCTTCATGTACTCTGCACATGTACTGGTGACCATGGGTCCTTCGTTGAATCCAAGTTTCTTTACATCGTAGGTGTCATTATTTTTTACTTTTATGACTTTGTACGGACCTAAATATTTTGGTTTTAACTTCAAACCTGGACCTTGTTGTGTGCGTTTTATAGCAACCACATCATTAATCTTAAATTTGTTAGCTTTCTTTCGTCTGAGGTTGTAAGTTTTACGGTTCTCTTCTTGGACTTTTAAAATCTGTTTTTTAGCATTTTTTCTCATATCTTCGCGATTATTTGTAAAATCAGATTGTATTTCAGCATTCAGAAGACTAGTAATTTCAATGATATTTTTTAGTTTCATTTTAGTACCAAACATCAATTCAAAAGGAGTTGTGCTTATACTTCTCTGAAAAGTCGAATTTATCACCTGTTGGACGTTGCTTACATGTGTATACCATTTTTTAGGATTATCGACAGACAATTTAGACAGAACAGATATTATGACAGAATTTAGACGCTCAACTTGACCGTTAGACCTGGGTAATCCAGTGGTAATCGGGATATGTTTAATATTTTCATTGATGCAATAATCTTCAAAAGCTTTAGAGGTAAATGCAGGACCTTTATCTGATATAATTCGAACTGGATTTCCAAAGATAGATTTTTGGATTTCTAATTTAGAAATTACTTCGGCAGCATCGGTAGATTTTGTGGGATACAACCAAACAAATTTTGTGAATGCGTCAATGACCGAAAGGATATGTTTGTAATTTTTATTAGTGCTTTCTAATGGACCTAAGTGATCAACATGGTACGTATGTAATGGAGCTTCTTCTTTTTCTATTGGGTGAAGTAAGCCTTCTTGTTTACCACATTTTCTATTAACTAAAATACAGGGAACACAATTTGCTATACATTTCTCAATTTTTTGTTTAACTTTAGGGATGTAAAAATCATTTTCTAAACTTTTCTCTGTTCTTGCAACTGCGTAATGACCTTTTTCGTGAGCGGCCTTGATTATATTCATTTGCATGTCTTCCGGTACAACTAATAAATCATTACCATTAACACATTTATAAAGAACATCATTTTTAACTAGATAATCATCATAAGATTTCACCTTTAGGATTTCTTTTATTATTTTAATATGGTCATCGGTTTCTTGAGCTTGGATAATTTTTAAAGTTAAGCTATCTTGGATTACCATACAAATAGGATACCTACTTAATGCATCGACATGTCTCATACTGCTACCCTGTCTGTGTTCAATAACATAATCAAAATCGGATAACATTATTGCCCATCTAGCTATTTTTGTACTCATTTCTTTTTTATCCATAGTCATTTTAAATGCATTACAATCGGTTACAATTTTAAATGGGATACCTAGCACATATACTCTAAACTTTTTCAGGGCTTCAATTACAGCTAAAACTTCTAATTCGTAACTAGTGTACTTCCGTTCAGCTTCGGTGGTTTTTTTACTTGCGAAATAAACTGGATGAAATTGATTATCTACTGGAGATTGTTGCATTAAAACAGCTCCATAGCCATCAATACTGGCATCACAATGGATTTCGGTCGCACTTTTGGGATTGTAAATTAAAAGTACTGGTTCTGACGACAAAATACGCTTGAGTTCATTAAAAGCTCTTTGTTCTTCTATATCGAATTTAAATTTTGAATCTTTTCTTAACAGGTCACTTAACGGTTTAGCTATAACCGAATAATTTCTTATAAATTTTCGAAAGTATCCTGTCAATCCTAAATAACTTTGAACATCTTTGGTACACTTTGGTTCGGGAAAATTTATTACTGCTTTAGTCTTCAGTGGAGAGGGATACAATTTACCATTTATGATTCTATACCCCAAGAAATCAATTTCACGCTTCAAAAAATTGCATTTTTTAAGATTTAATTCTAATCCATATTCCGATGCAGTTTCGAGTACAAGTTTTATTTTTTCTAGACCTTCAGCTTCGTTTTTAGCAGGTATTATTAAATCATCCATATAAATGACAACAATGTGATCTTTTAATAGGTTTCGAAATACATTATAAATATACTTTTGAAAAACACTAGGGCTATTGGTCAACCCGAATGGACATTTCAAAAATTCGTATTGTCCTTCATGAGTAACAAACGAGGTGTATTTCCGCAAGTCTTCTTCAACATCTACATGAAAGAAACCGTTTTTCAAATCTATGGTGGTAAATACTTCGGCAGAATGTAATTGGTCTATTACATCATCAATAACTGGCAAGGGGAAATGCTCGCGTACTGTCTTTTTGTTAAGACATCTGTAATCAACACAAAGTCTCATTGTGTTATTTTTTTTATTGACTAACACAACTGGCGAAGAAAAATTAGAAGAACTTTCTAGAATTATTCCCTGAGCTAGCCACTCCTCAATTTGGTTTTCAACTATTTTTTTCTCGCATGGCGGTAATCTTCGAGGAGAAGAACAAACTGGGATTTCGTCGGTTAAATTAATTTTCATTTTAACATCTACTGTTTTAGTTTTAATTGGTACATAATTTTCAATTAAAGAGTATAACTCTGAACGTAATTTTTTGTCAGCAATGTGAGTTAAATCAATTTTAGGCTCATCCAAAACATTTACAATATTAACTAAAAAGTCATTAGACTGAACTTCAGCTTTAAACAGTTTCACTTTATTCTCAGAAATAGTTCATGTACCTTGATGAATAACATCAGTGCCAATAATTAAATCGAAATTAATGCAACTGTCCTTAACGACAAAAATAGTAACTTTAAATTTTGTACCATCTACTTCGATTTCTGAATTGAAACAACCTTCTGGTTTGATTGAGGCTTTTCCTAGACCGGTCAAAGAGATACTCGTAGGTTTTAATTCTACAAAGTTCTTCAAATTATCATAAATACTTTTCTTTAACAAAGTCTTTTGGCTACCAGTATCTATTAAAGAGATTAAACGCAAAGAATAAAGCTTTATCTCTTTCAGAATTAAATCTTGGGATGTAATAATGTTTACTTGTGACTGAGCATTTTTAACACTTGTATCTTTAGATTTATTACATTGAAATGATTTATGACCATAAGCGTTACAAGCAAAACAAAGCGGCCCTTTATCTTTATTTACACAGTTTATACTCTTATGATTATTCCCGCCACAATTAAAACAACGCATATTTGGCTTTACAGGCTTAAATTTGTTCTTAACTTCAACTTCGGATTTAATTTTAGGCTTAGCTCCTTCATATTTATGAAATTTTGCATTTTTATACTCCGATCTTATTTTTTCATAAATCTTTAATTTTTGTTTAAATTCAGCAATATTGGGACAACCATACAAAAAAGATTTTTTAGAAATGGGGTCATTAATTCCATTTATTACATACTGAATAAGGGCAGAATCTTCAATATTGCCTTTTGAGCATAATTGTTTCATATTTAAAAAATATTCATCTAACGATTCATGTGGTCTAATTTTTCTTTTGGACAGCAATTCGTGTAATTCAGCTGAATTGCACGTTTGACCAAATTCAGATATGAGTAGGGCTTTTAATTTAGACCACGAATTAATATTTGTTTCACTTTCAAGAAATAATTTTGCTTTGCCTGTCATACGGCGTTTAGCCAAAATCAATTTGTGCAAATCACTAACGTTAAATAATGAAACAATATCTTCAAAATCGGCAATCCATTTATTAATATTTTGTACTTGAGTACCTTCAAACATTGTAATCATACTTTCAATATCATTAATAGAAATGCTTGGTTTAATAACATAATCAGGAATTAGGATTTTCTGATTTTCATTACTTTCACAATTAGAACTACCAGAATCATTTCTCATATTATTCTCAAAAACAGTTGAAATATTTTTAGTTTTATCTTGTAAATCATCATTAAATTCATCGACACTTTCGTCATCACTAAGAGTACCTACATCGGCTATCATATTAATTTTTAAAATATTAAAATCACATAAACTAGAAATTATTCTGGCAGCAATTTCATCAAAAGTTCCCGAATTATTTATACACAAAACATTGCAAATGGTAATTAAGTCGTTAACAGAAAAATTATCTTTAATTTCTTTGAATTTAGTTTGATATTCATCGGAATCTACTTCAAACGTAAACCCAGTAAAATTCCGAATTCTACGTCGATTATTTCTGTCACCGATTTCTCCAAAAATTAATTTGTGCAATGTCTTAATACTAGCTGATTTTTCAGTTTTCAAAGAAAACTCTAATTCCTTTAAATCAACTAATTTTTCCATTATTGAAAAGAAAAATGAAATAATAAACTCACTTCATAATCAGATGCTCAGCTTCACACACTTTGATTTCACTTTCATCGCAAAATTTTACCTCTTATGAAATAGCTTTGTAGGCTTGACATTCCATCACAGTTCTAAAAAATATCGGCTTCCAAGATATTAAAAAATATATATTTCCATCTCTGTGGGCGTGCGTCTGTATCTCACTTACTGAGACCAAAATTTATGGAGATTCTTCTTTAAAAAGTTCTTTTGAACACATAAGTAAATAAACTCGGAGGTAAATTAAATTCTGACACCGTTTTTAAACTTTTAAATGACTTATATTAAACGTCAATATTTACAAAAAAGATATTTACATAAGACTATTTACAAAGCAAACAATCATAACTCTAATTAATCAATTACATCTTATACGGGAACTCGTCTTCATCTTACGTTCTTTTTACACCAACTTAAAACTAAAAAACATTCCATTCTCCTTTCTTCCGTTCAGTTCTTTTTTCTACCGCTTAAATCGTCTGGCTTCTTAGGAATTAATAGCAGCTTCAAAATCGTCTGCCTCACTGAGAGCCTTTTCATCGGAGTTGCGATGCGTAGAAAATAATATGCAGATCTAATAGTGGAGGAGATTTCCCATAATATTATCAGCAAACTTTTCACCAAAACTTTTCTTTGTTTTCTGAGTATTTCTTCGTATTGATTTCTCAGTGTTGCACGCTCCTACCATATTTAAATCAATAGTATTACTTTTGAAATTCAAAACTTTGTCTCTACAACGTGTACTTTTGATTACCTCTTTGCATAAAAAAAGAGAATTTTGAAAGTATTTCTTTCTCTTAACGAACATTGAAAAAAGAAATCGAAAAGTACAAAAAGAAAACGAATAGCGGCACAAATTCTTATTAGTAAAACAAAATCTTAGAAGATACTAAAAGAAATGTTGTGTATGAAATTTTATTCTTATTCATCGTATTTTTAAGAAATATTTCAAAATTTACTTATTTTTTTTTATAATAAAAAAATGTTGACCCTCCGTAAAAATTCCGTTACCTCATAAAGTACTCTAGCAGTTTAGATAATTCTTTCGAGTGTGGTAGAGCAAAAATATAAGGTCATCTATGGCGGACTGTTAAAATAAAATAAAATTAAATACTAAAAAAAAATATTGTAAAACCTAAAATTTAAGAAAAATTGACATTGTTTAAAAATTAAAAATGTTTAGTCACAGAAAAAACTTTCAGCGATAAATCAGTGAATATAAATTTTAAATTTGATTAAAATCGGTCAGGTAGTTTCCAAGGAAACCAATCTTAAAGTTGGTCTTTTATCTTTAGGATTACACCCAGTTTTGTTTTCTCTTAAAGAATTAAAAATATATATCCACAAAATATTTTCTTCCTCAATACCCTTGAATTACTGAGCGTATCATGTTGCTATGATTTCTGCGTGTTTCTCTCACCTATCATAAATAAATCGAAACTTTCACTTTATGTCTTTAAAGCTTTGTTTCAACACACACGTGCACTACGTAAAACGATACCATTACTTCCGAAGTTCTTTGTTTTTAAAATCGGTAAGCTCGATTACTTCCTAGCATAAAAAAGTATGAAAAATTTGAAAATAATATTTTTTGTCATACCATATGATAATGAAGCAATATTATCCACAAAACTTTTCACCAAAACTTTTCTTTGTTTTCTAAGTATTTCTTCATTTTTTTTTTTTTTTTTTCGGATTCAAACAGATTACACCTTTTGTTGGTTCAATTCTGCGACACAGTAAACCTTAGGGTGTGTGCAAATATAACGTTAAGAACTTTTTTCTAATTTTGGACTTCCTCTTCCCCCCCCCCTTTCGATACCATCCGTTATCATCCCTTCCCCTCCACCTCCCGGTAATGAAATCGTTATAAAAGTGGGGGTTTTTTTAGTTTTTTACGGTATATTTCTTTTGCTTGGAGTGATATGCAAAATTGGTTACAATTATTTTCTGCATGCTATATAAATTCAAATGAAGAAAAGTCAATAAATTATTACTTTATATCAAAAAGCACTTAAGAGAAATAGTTATTATTTAAAAGTATTTTATAATGGCTTTTTGTTACATAATGTATTAATCAGTAATAAAGTCTTGTTGAACTTGGCCCTAGCGGAGCAGGGGTGGATCATATATAGAAATTCTTATCAACAAAACAAAGGGACAGCATTCTTTTCTTTTCGGTTTTATTTAAACACAAGTTTCATTCCAATATACTTCACATATGGTTTCTTGACTGTGATTACATATGTATGCACATAGCAATAAAGACTAGGAAAGTCAAACGTTGGAGCATTCTATATTTTAGGATGAAATAATTTTATAATAATTAAATAATTTTACTAAATTTGTTTCTTCATAAAAATAGAGAACAGATTAAAAATGATAACATACTATTTTTAACTAAAGAATATGCTACAAATAAAAAAAACAAAATTTTGATTGGATCAGAGATGTTATCAATTACAAAAGACAAACCTCCCCTCCCTCCAAGCAATATTTTATGATATCATGTGCCAAACCGCCCCTTTCCCCTAAAATTATAACGTTATATATGTTCATGTTCAACCTCTTATAGTAGCATTAGCTTGAAATAAATAAATTTTACCCTTTGAACCATCTAAAATCTTGATATATCAGATAAACGGTTTCTTCTAGATATTATCAACAATATAGCTCAGTATCAAAATTTCAAGATAAACAAGCAATAATAAAATTCAGAAAAATGAAGCTTTTGAAGTTTTTTTTATTAGAATTAAAAAAATAATAATTAATTATTTTTTTATGTTGTAGGTATTTTTTCGTGTAAATTATTTAATGTCATTTGTGATCTTTTCGTATAAACATTGTTTTATACATCTTTATTTACTTTCATTAATAGTGAATGTTAAAGCATAAAATATCATCTGGCTTTCAGACGCAAGTGCAATTCAGTGATTTCCTAATAATTTATTCTTAAAATTTTAACAAAATGGCATGTTTTAAAATTTTATGGATATTTATAATTTCATAGAATAATGAATTAACGAGACCTACATTGTGAAAAAAAAAAAAAAAAAAAAATCTGTAATCCTACGATGTAAAGTTGCCGAAATCTGTATGTTTACTAACATTTTATCTGTACACTGTACAAGAAAAAAATGTAAATCTACAGAAGAAATTTTTTCAAAATTATATAAATCTGTAACTTTACAAACGAGTCCACTAAAATTACAATTATCTTGCTAAAATTTTATCTGTAATCTAGGTTGCAGTTACATGAAATATACTTGGAATCCCAGTTTCTAAAAAATTCTTAGTAACCTTGCAGATTTTTTTATTTCCAGTGCAAAATTGTATCTCTTACATGAATTTTTGCTATTACCGTTACGTAAAATGTTCTAGGAATCCCGATTTCCTAGAAAACTGTTAGTAATTTTACAGATTTTATTTTACAACGTACAACAATCAAGTTTAATCTTGCCACAATAGATGACGAAGCAATATGATTCTATAACCTCTCCTTTCCCCCATCTATTTCTTTCGACTGCTTTCCGAGTATTGTGTGCACCTGCCAACCGTCAATCAATACAATTGTCACCTAAAGCAATACTTTATTCTTTAGATTACAAACAATGTTGAATTCATAGAAAGTTCATGACATGTAATCAAACTTTTGATTTATTAATTAAATAATATTCCTATAACTGGTAAATTCTAGTTTTTTTTTTTTTTTTTTTTTTTTTTTTATATATATATATATATATATACATAGCACACGTTAGGAAAAAAATGAAGCCATTTATAATAGCATATCTAATAAAAGATAAGATTTCATTCTTGGAAAATTCATGACATACAATCAAAGTTTTGATTCATTTATTAAATAATATTCCAATAACTGATAAATTGTTGTATCTTCCCTTTATATATATAGTACACTTTAGGAAAAACAGTTTTGAACCCATTCATTTCACATTCTAATATTTTATGATAGCACGGAATTATAAATTTCATCTCGCCACAATAGATGATGAAGCAATATGATTCTATAACCTCCCCTTCCCGCATCTATTTCCTTGTATTGATTTGAGAGTATTGCGTGCACCTGCCAACTGTCAATCAATACAATTCTTTCTAAAGCGAAACTTTATTATTTAGGTTACAAACAATTTTAATCCTTAGAAAGTTTATGACAAGTAATCAAAGTTTTGATATATTTATTAAATAATATTCCAATAACTAATAAATTCTAATATTTTCTATTTATATACATAGCACATGCTAGGAAAAAAAGAAATGAAGCCATTCATAATAGCATATATAATAGAAGATAACAAGATTTAAATCTTAGAAAGTTCATGATGTATAATCAAAGTTTTGAATCATTTATTAAATAATATTCCAATAACTGATAAATTGTTGTATCTTCGCTTTATATATATAGTACAATTTACGAAATACAGAATTGAACCCATTCATTTCAGAGTCTAATATTTGATGATAGCACGGAGTTAGAAGTTTCATCTCACCACAAAAGATGATGAAGCAATATGATTCTATAAACTCCCCTTTCCCCCACCTATTTCCTTCGATTTACTTCCGAGTACTGCGTGCACCTGCCAACTGTCAATCAATACAATTGCCTCCTAAAAGCGAAACTTATTACAACATTCTTGCTTAAATTATTACAAGAAAAATATGAAATTATTTCTGTCTTTGTTGTAAGATATATGAAATATTTGTCGGCTATTTGTTTAGAATGAATGTTATTGATCGGATATCTTTAACTATGTGTCATAATAGACAGTGTAGTCATCTGATTTTCTCTCAGTTAAGTTACTTTATTTCTCATCCCATCTAACAATGCTGTTTTTCATACACAACTTAAACTTTTATTTTTTTTTATTTATTTCAAAATAAGATATAATATCAAGACAACTGCAGTAAATTTTTTATATTCGTCTTAAACTTATAAGGTTACATCTAAAAATATTTTTTTTAAAAAAATTTCAGGTTATACAAGCATTTTTTATTCTTTCGAACGGTTCGTGATACCTATAATAATCGAAGTTTTGATTTATTTGTTAAATAATATTCTAATAATTGTTCATCTTTATTCTTTTATCTTCATATATTTAACTCATCTCAGCAAGAACAAAAATGAGATCATTCATTTCAGAATCCAATATTCGATGACAGCACGGAGTTACAAGTTTCCATCTCTTGTCATAATAGATGATGGAGCGTTATCATCCTCTAAACTTCCCCCTCCATCCATTTTCTCGTATTGATTTCCGAGTGTTGCGTGCATCCACCATCTGTGCATCAATAGCAATAGCCTCCTAAAATCGAAACTTTCTTTCGACCCTTGTTCACACGATAGCCTCTTCGTGTAATTATTCTTTTCGGTACTGTGAGCTGATGTATTAAATATTTGTGGTTATAGGTTTGGAAGAAATGGTTATTAATGGATGTATGCAATTATCTGTCACAAAAAGATTCTATTTCAATTTATTTGTGTCATTTCGCATTTTCTGTCATTTAAACTAGACTTAAAAATTTAAAAAAATATTTTTTTTATTTACTTATTTATTTATTAGGTTGATCAAAAAGTTCACTAGGTTCATCAAAAGTTAGACAATAAGGCATAATATTCAGTCTTTTTTATGATAAGAATTTGTTTTGGTAATTTTTTCGTTCTATTGGAACTCCAGATCTTAAATATAAGTCCATATTTTTAAATATTTTGATATTAATGTAAAATTAATAAAACTACACCTAATCTAAATTTATTCGGTACATTTTAGATTTCACAATTACTTCTGATTCTTTAAGACCGGTTCACGACGTATACAATAATCGAAGTTTGATTTATATATTAAGTAATATTTCAATAATTGGCAATCTTTATTCTCCTCTCTTTTTATATTTAGCACACCTCAGCAAGAGAAAAAATTAGATCTTCCGTTTAACGCTGCGAGCGAACAGCACTAGTTTTTTTTTACACTAAAAAGAGCAATAAATGTATCTTTGTTTCCGTACGGAACAAAGGTAAAACCTCTTTAAATGATTTTTGAGGGACTGACCCTACCGAATTGACAAAGGAAGGGAAAGTTTACCTCGCCCCCATCTTCAGTCGTAAAGCTGTCAATTGATTTCCAGTTCGATTTCTCGCTTGAAGTTCAAAAACGTTCACTGAAAAAGCACTTTATACATCAAAGTGCCGACATGAAAGATCAAAAATAGCGACGCCTGACCGCAAGAAGTTAGTGCTATGTGTCTGGTCCTTAAGAATCCAATATTCGACGACAGCACGGAGTTACAACTTTCCATCTCTTGTCACAATAGAGGATGGAGCAGTATCATCCTCTAAATGTCTCCCTCCATCCATTTCCTCGCATTGATTTCCGAGTGTTGCGTGCATCCACCATCTGTGAATCAACAGTATTGTCTCCTAAAGTCAAAACTTTGTTTCAAACCTAGATCACACGATCGCCTGATTGTGTAAAGGAATATGATAAATATTTTTAATTTTTTACATACTTACTATAAGCATATATACTAATTATTTGTCAGGTGTTTATTTAAAGTAGCGTTAATGTGTTAATATGTTTATATATATGTCATACATGACCATATAGACTTTCATTTTTATGCAGTTACATTGTTTTATTTCTTATCCTTCCTAAATATATTAATTTTGCGCATACATTTAATCTTATAAATTTTTTTATTTTCTTCTGACCTAATGTTTCCCACAGAATACACATCATTACAATTTTTTTTTCTCGTATATAAATAACGTTAAAAAAGAAATAGGTGTGATTGAAACACAACAGATAACAGAACCAAACAATACATCAGTTTGTTTCTTATAGCTCTGTTTTAGCAAACTATATGTTATATAAAAGGGCTTGCAGAAAAATTACAACATACATAATTTTAATATGAGTTAAGATACCACTTGTAGAGTCCGTTAGTAATGAAACATTATTAAATATACATTTATTTTATGTCTTTCAATGTTTTTTGTAATGAAGAAAGTAAAATATATTTAAAAAATCCTAAGAAATTGTTAATGTATTATCAAATTACTTCTTATTAAATTAATAAGGCTACATCTAAAGAAAATTTCTTCGATACCGTTTAGATTTTTCAATTTTTTTGATTCTTTAGACCGGTTCATGAAATATACGATAATCGAAGTTTTGATATAGTTAATAAATAATATTCCAATAATTGATAATCATCTTTCTTTTCTCTTTATATATTTAGCGCAACTCAGCAAGAACAAAAATGAGAGCATTCGTTTCAGAATCCAATATTCGATGACAGCACGGAGTTACAAGTTTTCACCTCTTGCCTCAATAGATGATGGAACAGTATCATCCTCTAAACTTTTGCCTCCATCCATTTCCCCGTATTGATTTCCAAGTGTTCCGTGCACCCACCATCTGTCAATCAATAATATTGCCTCCTAAAGTCAAACTTTGTTTCGACCTTAGTTCACACGATCACCTCTTTGTGTAAAGGAATAGAAGAATTTTCGAAATTAATTATTTCGGTACTGTGAATAGATGTATTAAATCTTTATTGCTTTATATTTGGAAGAAATTATTATTAATGGATATACGTAATTATCTGTCAAAGAAAAGATTCTGTATATTTAATTTCATTTGTGTCATCTCAGATTTTCTGTCATTTAAACTAGACTTAAAATTTAAGAATAAATATTTTTTTATTTTGTTATTTACTTATTTATTTATCAAATTGATCAAAAGGTTCACTAGGTTGATCAAAAGTTAGACTATAAGGCATAATATTCAGTCTTTTTTATAATAAGAATTTAATTTGGTAATTTGTTGTTGTTTTGGAACTCTAGATGGAAAATATAAGCCAACATTTCAAAATACTTTGATATTTAAATAAAATTAATAAAGCTACACCTAAACTAATTTCCATAGATACATTTTACATTTTCACAATCATTTCATATTCTTTAGACCAGTTGTTGAGATATACGATAATCGAAGTTTTGATATATTCATTAAATAATATTTCAATAATTTGTAATCTTTATTTTTTCTTCTTTATATATTTAGCGCACTTCAGCAAGAACAAAAAAGAGACCATTCGTTTCAGAATCCAATATTCGATGACAGCACGGAGTTACAAGTTTTCACCTCTTGCCTCAATAGATGATGGAGCAGTATCATCCTCTAAACTTTTCCCTCCATCCATTTCCCCGTATTGATTTCCGAGTGTTGCGTGCACCCACCATCTGTCAATCAATAATATTGCCTCCTAAAGTCAAACTTTGTTTCAACCTTAGTTCACACGGTCACCTCTTTGTGTAAAGGAATAAAAGAATTTTCGAAATTAATTATTTCGGTACTGTGAATAGATGTATTAAATCTTTATTGCTTTATATTTCGAAGAAATTATTATTAATGGATATACGTAATTATCTGTCAAAGAAAAGATTCTGTATATTTAATTTCATTTGTGTCATATCAGATTTTCTGTCATTTAAACTAGACTTAAAAGTTAATAATAATTTTTTTTTTGTTATTTACTTATTTATTTATCAAGTTGATCAAAAAGGTCACTAGGTTGATCAAAAGTTAGACTATAAGGCATAATATTCAATCTTTTTTATAATAAGAATTTGATTTGTTAATTTGTCGTTGTTTTGGAACTCTAGATGTGAAATATAAGCCAACATTTCAAAATACTTTGATATTTAAATAAAATTAATAAAGCTACACCTAAACTAATTTCCATAGATACATTTTACATTTTCACAATCATTTCATGTTCTTTAGACCGGTTCATGAGATATACGATAATCGAAGTTTTGATATAGTATTCATTAAATAATATTCCAATAATTTGTAATCTTTATTTTTTCCTCTTTATTTGTTTAGCGCACTTCAGCAAGAACAAAAATGAGATCATTCGTTTCAGAATCCAATATTCGATGACAGCACGGAGTTACAAGTTTTCACCTCTTGCCACAATAGATGATGGAGCAGCATCATCCTCTAAATTTTTCCCTCCATCCCTTTCCTCGTATTGATTTCCGAGTGTTGCGTGCACCCACCATCTGGGAATCAATAATATTGCCTCCTAAATTCAAAACTTTGTTTCAACCCTAGTTCACACGATCATCTCTTTATGTAAAAGAATAGAAGATTTTTTTAAATTAATTACTTTGGTCTTGTGAGCAAATGTATTAAATATTTGTTGGTTATATGCTTGGAAGAAATGGTTATTAATGGATATATGTGATTATCTGTCATAAATAGTTTCTGTATATTTCAATTCCTTTGTGTCATCATACATTCTCTGTCACTTTATTAGAATTAAAACAATTTATTTATTTATTTATTTATTTTGCATTCTGTTAAATTTTTTCTCGTAAGATAATCTTAAGATAATTTTATGAATTGCTAATGTTTTTTTTCTTTTATTGTCATAGTGCTATGACATTTTGTTTAAATATATATTTACCCATAAATATATAGAACACCTTAAATAAAATTTCCAATTTTACTATAATTTTAAGATTTTTTCAAATGTTAAACATTTTAAAACAAAATTTTAAAATCAACATGAGTCTTAATTTTTGAGATATTTCCTCGATTTTATATTTTCATCACTTAACACGTTCGCTGCCGCAGACACGCCAGCGTGCGATAAGGCCCCAACGTTAAGAGACCACTCACACGCCAGCGTGTGATATGGGATGATGTTCCACTGCCAGTCACTCGCTGGCGCGGGAAAATATTTCACTGATTCTTTGTTATAAAAAGCAAATCGGCTTCTAGGAAAAACCAATTTCTACAGTGCGGCATTAACTATCATCCCATCTTCACGTAAGCGGCAACGAACGTGTTAAAATAGTATTTAAAACCAATCTGTGTATGTATTTTTTAATTCCATGAGTAGTTATTATTATTTATTTTTTTTTTTAGAATTTCTTTTCTGAATTTTCAATCGATTTTTATCAAAGTTTGCCTTTTAATATGTAAAACCTGGAATTTAATTCATTTTTTGATGTTGAATTTTAAAATGCATATACTATTTCTTTGTAAGAAATATAAGAACTCTTCCCTACCAATATCACGAATGTATTTTAAAATTATGGTGCATGATGCATGTCAAAAATCTAAAAAAGTTTATAAAATCAGTTTTCAGAAAGAAAGTTTTTAAATACACTAAAGGATAAAAAAATTGTTTGTTAGACAAAATGCAAACATTTGTAATTTTTGGAAAAATCATCACATTCGCAAAAAATAACTCTGTACACAATCATAGTTCGTACAGGTATCATGATTTTTCAGGTGTAATACCAGCATTTTTTTTTTTTTTTTTTTTTTTTTTTTTTGTAGAAAAATGTAGGCAAAATTTCGTCATTTTTAATCAGATATTTTCTATAAGAAAATACTGGTACCGTAGAATTTACAGGTCTTGAAATTCCAGGACCTATATGAACCCTGGAGTTGGATCGTAATAAGACACAGAAAAGGAAATTTTGATTTTGGAATCGATTTTTGTTCATATAAAAGGCCCATGGCCCACTTAAGGCCAAGAGCCTGATTAACCTCTGAAGCTTCGGGAAGCACAGTGTCATTTCAGGGCTCCCTCACTCGAGAAGAGTTTTCTAAATTCAAGATAACCAGAAACTTACCAGTGTAAATGAATTTTATTCCAAAGAGTGGCTCAGTTGAATTCACATATATTTCATTATACAACTTTCTTTTATGTTCTATCTAACACAAAAACTTAACACAATCGAGAAGAGTATGGAAAAAGGATTTTGCATGGAATGAGCTTAAAAATGTATGTTGGATAAAAAGGTTGAATTTAAAATATATTCACAACATAAATTATCCATATTTTGAAATATTCCTCTCAATTTTTCATTAAATTATCAATATTTTATGGTGTTCATGCAGGTCCAACTCAGTGTTATTTAAACTCAGTATACAAAATAAATATACATTTAAAACAATGAATAAACTGAAGAATTGCGATCGAGCGGTCGAATTTGATCTAAAATTAATTTGTTGCGAAATCTATTTTTATGAAACACTTCATGATATATATAATAAAAGTGATAATCTAAAAAGAAAATGATATTATGACATGGAATAAATTCAATATAAAATTTGGTGCCCCATTTTTCACAATTTTCAGCCCCTTCAAAATTTTCTGTAGGAAGCACCTGTTTCTAGTGCCTATTCAGTAATCAGGGCCTGCTTAAGAGACTGCTGGTCACTTGCGTACCGATTTTCCTTCCGTAATGTAAAGTCTATGGGCGTTTGATGCATTCTTATATTCAAAATATCTCCTCGGGGAATTAATATTTTTGACTTTTTCTTCCAGTGTTCTCTTCTTAAAAGATTTCAGTTTTTTTATCTTAGTTTTTAAAATATTTGTAAAATCTCTGCTTAATTTAATATTTTATATTTTAAAAACTAACGAACTGAGAGTAAAATTTTAACACTTCATGTAAAATTTAGCGTAGATTTTAGAAATATATTAAAAACTAAGAGAAAAACTGACATCTTTTAAGAAGAGAACACTGAAAGAAGAAGTTAAAAATATTAATTTTCTAAGGAGATACTTTAAATACAAGAATGCATCAAACGCCCAAAGGACTTTACATGACGGAAGAAAAATCGATACGCGAGTGACCAGCTTTGAGATTTGCATTAGCCGGGATTTATCCAATGCATTTTCGATCGTCAAATATGTATTTACAAAATATGCAGATTTTTATTACATATTTTATAATTACGCTATTTTGTCTATTATGCATTGTTCAATGGCACGCGTTAATAAAGTTTTTGAAGCTGAACTATTTAACACTTTGTGGTTCAACAACTCCTATATAAAAAAAAACATTTATTCGGATGTTAGAATACATCATTTGAAGCGTCCTGCAGAATTTTTCATGCAAGTTTAATTATTCATAGAATAATAGCTTCAGAAAGTATTGGTATAGGAATTTGTATTTTATAACCTTAGATATTTGTTTCTCTTATACAATTCAAAAAATTAACATTTACATCAATTTTAAGTTATTAAGCCATTGAATCCAAAAACTACATGACGGAAAAACCGGGTTAGGCCACTTAAAGGGTTCATGTAAAAAAATAATAAAAAAATTTAGAAATAGTTATTGACTAAAAGGTATTTTTTTCCCATCTACAACAAACAGAAATTGACATACTTCTGATAAATATTCTCCATTTTCTAATACAAAACATTAAAGTTAACAAAATTGCCTTTAAAAAAGTCGACTTTCAGAATTCTCCAGTTTTTTTTAATTTGACAAAATTTACTATGTTAATTTTTGCATTATCGACCTGAAGCTTCTCATATGATAAACAAAATTTTGCTATGATAAATTAACTCAATATCATCGTCTGTTGAGAATTCCAATAATCAATTTATTTTAACTGGTGTGTTGGGAAATAGAAGCAACAAATAATATCGTATTTTAAAACTTACTAAGTATGAACTATTGGGTTTTGAATATGATGGGGACAGATCTGGCAACATGGCGAACAATGCTTACACGACCGTTGCTCCGCAAGTCAAGCTATTTACACTGTTAAAACTAATGGTGACACATTGCATTTTTTAGGCGTGAAAGGCTTGTCTCACTGGTGAAAAAATAAATGATCCAGAATGGCACCTTTAATTAGGGTGAAAAGATGGCTCCCTTAATCCAGAGTGCCCAAAAATAAAAAATTAAAAAATATACAAACCGACTTTTGGCCCTCGAAGGATTCGAACCCACAATGTCTGATTACAAGCTCAGCTCTCTAACCACTCGACCATCGAGCTCACGTTCAAGGTCAACCTAAAATGTTCAAATGTCCTGAAATTCAAAGGTTGCTTTATATAAAAAAGCTCGCCAAAAGTTAGCCATCTGAAGTTCTAAACGAAATTGGGATAGTGTACACTGTTAAATATAAAGGTGAGGAACCGGTTGCATTTGACGCCCAGGGGTGAAAAGGTTAAATCACTTGGCACCAGCGGGCTTGAAAATGTGTTTGGGGTGCCATTGGGTGTTTCAGGCTAATTAGGGTGCCGCGCAATGCATGCCGTTGGAAGATTTTCACCCCTTAGTCATTTGCGCATGCTCTGTATCCTTGCACTTCAACGCGCTGTCACTGGTGGATCAACACAGCAATTTTTTCCTACGATGACTATCACCGCTATACGCTATCCCAATTTTGTTTAGATATTCGGATGGCTAACTTTTGGTGAGCTTTTTTATATAAAGCAACCTTTGAATTTCAGGACATTTGAACATTTCAGGGAGACTTTGAAGGTGAGCTTGATGGACGAGTGGATAGGGCACTGATCTCGTAATCAGACGTTCTGCGTTCGAATCCATCGAGCGCCGAACGTCGGTTAGTATATTTTTTAATTTTTTATCATTGGGCACTCCGGATTAAGGGTGCCATCTTTTCACCCTAATTAAAGGTGCTATTTTGGCTCCTTTAGGGGTATCACCAGTGAGACAAGCCTTTCATCCTTAAAAGGTGCAATGTGTCACCATTAGTTTTACAGTGTATAGCGGGGAGGATACACAAAACACAGAGCATGAATAAATGACTAAGAGGTGAAAATCTTCCACCGGTATGCATTGCCCGGCTCCCCAATTAGCGTGAATCACCCAGTGAGAGATGAAACGGCACCCCAAACACATTTTCAAGCCCGCTGGTGTAAAATGGTAATACCTTTTCATTCCTGGGCGCCAAATGCAACTGGTTTGTCACCATTAGTTTTAACAGTGTACTCCGTTGTACCTGTTTTTTGGGTGTCACTAATTTTTAATCGTTATCTTCCGTCCGCTTTACGAATTGGTAGACATTTTTCGATAGGATAAGAAAATATTGTAGTAAGGTAAAGTGTTTTTCCCCCTGTTTTTAGTTTATTCTATAAAAAAGAACTTATTAAGGAATTAGAATGCATAACAGAAAACCAGATTGTTCTTAACTAGAATATCTTCTAAATATATAATCATTGTTTGCGCAGAAATACAACAAAAATTCACTACATATACGTTAGACATTTCAACTAAAATACATAATTCATTACCTATCTATCTTTATGTATGGTAAATTTCTTCCATCCACTTGAATCATTATTCTACCGTTTTTTAATTTTTTTCGTTCTTCTATACAAACATGTTGTTTGAATTTCAAATTCTTCAGATCTTTCCATCTTTCTTTTTCCAGTTTTCGATATTTAACTCACTTGTTTATAAGCAAAGGTTTTTAAATGTAAGATTAATGATTTTTACAACTGAGTATATCCAAGTAAAAAAGAAAAATGCAATCATTAACATCTGCTGTAAAATATAGTTTACCATATCACATACATTTTTAAAATATCGTAAATAAGATGATTCTGAAAAGAAACAGTATTTAGTAAGGATTGGTGTTTTTTGATTTTCAAATGGATGAAAGTATTTTCACAGACTATCTAGTTTATTTCGTATATGTTAAAAAATACACAAGATCTTTTCAAGAACTTTTGATATTTAATTCAACTAATTATAAGCAATTTTTTCAAAGGTAAGATTAATAATTTTTATAACTAAACAATTCCTGAAAAAATTCGGTTCGCAAAAAGATTATGCATTTCTATATGTTTGAATTAGATATCTTATCTCTACTTATTTGATGGTGATGTTCTGTTACATTATTCTGGGTGTTTTGGAAAATGTTTCATAATCTATACATGATTTTTACTTTCTTATTGGATTTAAAAATAGATAAAAGCATTTTCACTATCAATCTAGTTTATTGCATATACCTTAAAAAATTACACATCTTTCGGGCTAATCACATGGGCACTGTTTTATGAGATAAATGGGCAGACAACCGGATATACAGAAATTTCATGATATCATAAGAGTAAGCTCTAGCTAACGATACGACAATAACAAAGCGATTAAAAGCTTTGTGATAACGAATATTCCCTATATACAATGATATTAGAGAACGAGTAATAAACTGAATAGATTTTAAAAGGTATGTTTTTATTTCTACTATTAAAAAATATTTTATTGTTAAAAAAGGGGCATTTTATTTCCAATAACAAATTTAATTGAAAACTTAATATGAATTTTTTTAATATAATTCAGCATGGTTTACTCATTTGCATGATGCTTTTGTTTAAATTTATATGATTGAATAATACATCATATCTTCATTTATTAAATGGTGGTGTTTTATTACATTATTCTGAATGTATTGGAAAATGTTTCATAATCTAAGCTTGATGCATGGTGATTTTTTTCATACCTGTTTGATTTTCGAATATATGAAAAAATTACACAACATTTTTCGGGCTAATCACATGGGAATTGTTTAATGTGATAAGTACGCAGACTAGAGAGTACGGAAATCACATGCGGTATTACAAGAGTAAGCTTTAACTATTGTTACGATAATGACAATGCGATTAAAAGCTTTGTGATAACGAGTACTCCGTATATACAATGATATTAGAAAGCGAAAAATAAAGTGAATAGATTATTTAACTGTAATGATTAAATAGAATGTTTTTACTTCTACTACTAAAAAAACATTTCCTCATTAAAAAGTTGCATTATATTTCGAATAACTAGTTTAATTGAAAACTTAGCATGATTTTTTATTATAATTTATTATAAATTACAGACTTACATGATGCTTCTGATTAAATTTATCTGTTTATAAAATAATTTTATTATTTTACTTTTTAAATGTATTTGAAAAATGCATTTAGAAGGTAATTATGTATTAGTTAAAATTTTAACGTTTCTGAATTTGTGAAGACGAATATTTGCTTGCTTATAAATACAAGAATCTTGAATGCAGTATCAAGTTAAAATAAATTACTTGGAATTTTTTATTGCATGTTATGAAAGTAAAATACATTATATAAATGGATTCATGCTTCTATAAAATATTGTTATGATAATTTTTTATATAATAAAATATGACTATCATAACAATGCAACAAATTAAAAAACAATAAAAAAAATCTAAATTTTTATAAATTTCAGTTAAAACATTAACCCTTTGATAACCACGCTTTACCCATTTCTCCCCTTTGAATTATTTACATCAAAATTTTAAATACTAAAATTGATTTTAAAAACTATATTTTAACATGTTAATTATTTACAACTCGCTATAAAATATACAAAACAATCACTATATTTTTCAGTAATGTATCAGAGCATATTTTATCAGTTCTTCAATTTAAGATTATTTTAGAAGACTAATATATCTTTTTCTTCCATACATGTATTTTAATATTGCACAAGAAAAAAAATGCGCATGCAATTTATAAAGATCTGAATATTTTTTGAATACCTTCAAAAACATTGTTAACAAGTTAAAAAAAAAAAAGAAAAAAGAAAAAAAGAAACAGCCCGATGCAGCTATTTCGGTTCAGAAGTAAAGTAAGATGGTATGGTGTAATAACGCCAGGCGGGGTAATAACTCCAAGTGCTAATATTTTGCATAATTATGAAATAATCTGGTAAATGACACCCATGTGCTCTGCGCCGAAGGGTTTTGAGTCATGTAAATCGCAAAAAACAGCTTCAAGTTAATTTGTTTCATTTTTAGGTCTTATTGTTTTTACAAACAATTAAAATTAACGCTTGATCTAAAAATTTGCGAGATAAGTTTTGTGATGTGAAGACTATTTTTTTTATTCGGAAATACTTTGTTAATTACATAAATTTGTAGTACATTTCATGGACTTTCAAAATGTTGTTGAGGATTTTGGATATCTTCTCGAGATAATTTGTAATTTAAAATGTACAGCGCAATAACTATAACGGGGAAATAACGCCAGTCCTTGGCATTAATACCCCGGTTGATTCCCTACTGTGGCCGAGCTACATCCTAAATATTGATTCAAATAAACACAGTTAAAACTGTGCAATGTTTCTAATAATTTTACTTAAGCGGTCCTTTTTAAGGAAAAAGAAGCTCACGGTCTGATATTCTTTTGCCTCATCCTCCCCCCCCACACACACACACCACACCTTTATTTTTCTTACACTTTCACAAAAAAATGAACATTTTCAATAGCTTAGAATGCAATTTGTCAATTTCTAAGTTTGTAGAGTTTGTATTTTTTAGAATTGGGCAATCTACATGCAATTATTCCTTCTTATAGTTTTGTTTGCATGGCGTTATTACCCATATAGGTGGGTAATAACGCCAAATAGTATTAGTCAAGAAATCACGCCGTTACATTTTATGAATACATATCTGTTAAATTATCTTTTTTTGTATAGATAGTCAATGAGTTGCTGTATCAAATCATATGTTTGTTTGAAAAATACAAACAAAAACTGAGCCGTGAAAATTGGTAGAACCTTAACGTGGCTTAATTACCCCAGGGTACCTTACTTTGGGTATACTTATCATACATTAACTTAATTATTATCTTTTGAAAGGTAAAATTTCGAACTCTGTTAAATAAACTTCAGAAATTTCCAGTCTTGTGTTTATATGCAGTTTATAATTTGAATGAAAGGATTTGAATTTTATAATGCATCTTATAAATATGTTCATTATCTCAATTTAATAGAATTTCAAATTGTGCTTTAAAACTTTTGGAGGAACACAAAATGTACTTAAATATATTATCACAGCCAGGTTTTTCAAAATGAATAGTAAGTATTTTTTTTTTTTTTTTTTTTTTTTTTTTTTACACGAGAAAGAAAATGGATAATAAAATGATTAAATAGACAAAGTTTAACAAAGGTGTAGTTTATATTTTTTCATTAAAGGATACCTAAACACAGTAATTCTTATAATTATAGTAAAAAAGAATGAAAAGAAAAAATATTTTACTTAAATTGGTGACTATTTATCTTCAAGTTTCAAGTTTCTTAAAATTGTAAAATGGTGAAAAAAAAATCGATTTTCAACATTTAATGCCTTTAAATATAATTAATTTTAAGATATAAGTTTAATTGAAATGAAAGATATAAGTAATTTACTAAATTTCGTATATTTAAAAAATTGCAAAATGTATAATTAATATTTACAAAGAGTCCCAAGCTGTCAGACATTTGAGAAGCAGAAAATCGGTATAACAAATTATGCGCAAGATTACAAAATAAATTTTGTAAATAGATTGAAAATTTGATGCCGATTTATACTTCAGATTGTTATGATTACCGCGAACCTAAATAAATTTGTATTTAAAGAATTTTTATATTATTAACAAAAAGAAGTATTTAGTTAATGCAAAATATAGAAAACTTCAAATATATAGTCAACTAACTGGTATTTATTTTTCAACAATGGAAAGGAAATTTTAGGTTTAGTTTATACAGACTAACATGAAACATGTTTTTAAAAATTTCGATAAAAAATAATCAGAAGTTTTTGCAATATCATGGTCATTATGCCCAAAAATGTCAGCAAAATGACTTCAAAATTTCGGAAACGCCGCTTCAGTTACTAAGCGGCTAAAATTCTGAAAGATATAGTTTCTGGTCTAATAGAAATTTCAAAGAAACAATTGTGTCAAAGTGTAAAAAAATCAAAGTGTCTAAAAAATTATAGGAGATTAATAGCTAAGAATAAAAACTGAAATTTTGAACATTTTAAAGCTATAAGAGACAAATCACAAAAAAGAAACATCATTCTCATAATTTTCATAATTACTATTTATGGGAAATGATAATTTTTAAAAATTAATTATGTAAATTATTTTAATTAGTTAACTATTTTATAATGCGTTAAATTCCTTTACGTGGCGGCTCGGACAGCATCTGTCCGAGAATACATACTGCATCAAACAGATGATGTCCGAGGCCCCGCGTAAAGGTTGAATATAACAACTTAATTGATACTGTTTGCAAACTATATGGATTTACTAAGGAAATAAAGAAGGTCCAAATAATCCCAACACTTTTTTAATTCAAGTAATTATCAAACTGATATGCGGTTTGGAAAATAAGCCTCAGGATGAAAAGTCTTTTCAAGGAAATAAAAATATTAGTCACAAAATACGACCATAGATGGCGCCATTTGTTCGTATTTTTGGTTTTACATGCCTTTTTTTCTGAATTTCAAATTAGTTTGCATTTGTTTTTGAAGTATCAACATATGTAATAACTTACATGTGTTGATAACAAGGATTTATAACAGGGACTTTTAATTTTTGTGTCCAAGCGTCAAAACTATTTTGAAAATTGAATGTTTAAAACCAATGGAATGTTTAAAACCAAACTTCCAGGAAAGGGTTGCTATGTATTATCATCGTTTAAAAATATTTTTTTATTCGTTTTTTTTTTTTTTTTTTTTTTTTTTTTTTTTTTTTTTTTTTAGGTTAATTGCGAGAAGCATTTCAGTCGAAATCGCACACCTGTACGTCAATTACTTGATTTATGATTATTTCAAAATACTTTTTAAAAGTATTTTTCTTTAATAAATATTTGATATTCAAGTACTGAAGTTTATAAACAGGTCATTATAATTATTCAATACATTGAAGAATAATTCTTAAATTACTTTTTATCTTTTTATTTTAATTAATTAAATAATTGTATTAATAAATTTTAATTAAGCAATTTATACGAACAATACTTCACACTTTTATAGCTATTTCAGCGAAACTATAAATATTTTTATGAGTATTACAGAAATATTATCATCGAAACAATTTATTAACAAAATGAAAAATAGTTCTATAATTACTTTACATCATTTTATTTTAATTCCTTTAATTCTTTTTATCTATAAATTTTAATTAATTAATTTATCAGAACGATATTTTCTATTGTATTATCTATTTTTAAGAAATTAAATGAAGTTAAAAGTTCATATTTTTATGCAGGATTTTCTACATTTTTAATATATTCACAATAAGAATATTTGTATTAAAGTATCCTCCAGGGGTAATTATAAACTCGTAAATATCCAAATTAAAACTTTTTCTGGTTTCTCATTTCAATTTTATTTCCTTATCTCAAATAAACAAATAATTTTTTATTTCTTCTTGCTAGAATTTATGGTTTTAATAAACATGAAGTTCGTCGAAGCTTTCTGCATCTCCAAGTTTTAACAGAACAATTAGAAATTTCGTGATCTTGAGATAAGGAATTGAATCATAAGATGCGTAATATTATTCAAGTTCTTCTATTCAAATTAAAAAATCAGTCTACATAAGAATGAAAAATTTTACAAGAGAATTTAGGATAGAAGAATTTTATTTGTAGTGAGATTTTTAAAGATAAAGTGTGATAAATTCGTTCCAGATTATTTTACTTTTAGGCCAAGGTTTAAAGCCTGATAGAACTGCTTTGTATTTCAGATATGCAATATCTTTTCCATTCACTTAAAATTTTTTGGAATCATTTATGATTATTCCAAAATACTTTTTGAAAGTGTTTCTCTTTGGTAAATATTAAATATTCAAGTACTGAAGTATAGAAAAAGATCGTTATAATTGATCAATATATTAAAAAATAATTCTTAAATTACCTTTTATCCTTTTATTTCAGTTAATTAAATAATTTTATTAATACATATTAATTAAGCAATTTATACGAATAATACTTCACATTGTCATAGCTATATTTGTGAAAGTATAAATATTTATATGAGTATTGCAGAAATATTATCATCCATATAATTTATTAACAAAATAAAAAATAGTTCTATAGCAATTTTACATCATTTTATTTTAATTAATTTAATTCTTTTTATCGATAAAATTTAATTAATTAATTTATGAGAACAATATTTTCCGTTGTATTAGCTATTTTTGAGAAATTAAATAAAGTTAAAAATTTATATTCTTACGTAGGATTTTCTACTTCTTTTTATATTAACTATAAGAATAATTGTATTAACGTATTCTCCAAGTGTAATTATAAACTCCTAATATCCAAATTAAAACTCTTTCTAGTTAATGATTTCGATTTATTTCCTTTTTTTAAATAAACAAATAATTTTTTACTTCTTGCCAGAATTTATGGCTTTAATAAACATTAAGTTTATGGAAGATTTATGAATCTCCAAGTTTTAGCATAATAATTAGAAATTCCGTGATCCTGAGATAAGGAGATGAATTATAAGATGCATAATATTATTAAAATCATAAACTCAGTTTACATAAAAATAAAAATAAAAATTACGAGAGAATTGAGGACTGAAAATTTTTATTTGTAGTGAGGCTTTTTAAGATAAAGTATGATGAATGTGTTTCAGATTATTTTACTTTTCGATCAAAGTTTAAAACCCAATAGAATTGTTTTGTATTTTAGAAAAGCATTGTAAATGCGTTTAAAGATTTTTTTAAAACATTCATAATTATTTCAAAATAGTTTTTCTAAGTTATTCCCTTTGTGTACATTTTAAACATGTATCTTAATCGACAAAATAGATTATGGAATTAAAGTTATGAATGATTAAAGAGCTAGTCCAGTATTGACATATTAGATAAAAATATTTAATCATTATAAGATTGTCCCAAAAGTTCTGCACACATTTTCAAATTTAACAGTATTCAAGACGTCAGTGTTACAAGAAATAACAATTCATAATGCTTACGTTTTATTAGGGATAATGAGAATTATGCCCTTTTACGAAACAAATAACACGTTTTCGCTGGTATTTCTTATGCATTTGGCCCATTTTTAAATGCAAAATCACTGTTTTAATGAGTCCCGTTTGTTGGCTAGAATTCGAAAAATAAAACGGTAAATTCTGATTAAGCTAAAAATTTTAACTTTTATATTTGTTTTTTCATTTACAGAAGCGGCTAATTTGTTTAAGCAGTGATTTATATAACTGTCACTAATTTCAGAACGTGGTAGCTCTGTGACTGGTTTGAACCAAAACCCGACTTTGATTTTTAAAAAAAGAAACCATATATTTTAAATTAAATACATTCTAAATTATCTACTCTCTTTTTCTAAATTTACAATCCCGTTTTTATACTAATGCGCTACAAAGTACTTGTCTAAATTACATCACTATAAATTACTTTAGATTTTCTTATCGGTTTTTCATAATGCTAAATACACTGTAAAAAATGTCAGATGTTTCTGAATACGTAAAAATGTACTGTAACCCAAAACGAAAATATACACTGACCTCTTCTAACTCATTTAAGGTTTCGAAAAGCGTTCCTTTACCTTTAAAAATCCCAGAAAGTTATTTGTTTTCGAAATTTAAAGAAAAATTTATAAAAAGTAATTTTAATTAGTTGCCCGTCCATTTCGGAAATGTTTCTAAGTAGCTTTTACAGTACAATAATCACTTTTCTCAAATCAAACTATCACTTTTTCGAATTCTATCAATTCTCAAGTAAACATTTTCAGCTGCATAACTGATTTTGTGCATGCAATTGTAGCAAATTAATGCCAATTTTCATATTAATGAAATACTGTTAATATTGTATGTTTTTCTATTAAACGTGCTCTCTGAATATCAAAATATTTTCGTATGAATTGGTAGCATCCGAAAAAGTGATATTTTGATTTGAGAAAAGGGATTATTGTACTGTAAAAGCTACTTTGGAACGTTTCCGAAATGGACGGGCAGCTAATAAAAAAATTTTTTATAAATTCTTCTTTAAATATCGAAAACAAATAGCTTTTTGGTATTTTTAAAGGTAAAGAAGCGTTTTTCGAAACCTTAGGTGAGTTTGAAGAGGTCACTGTATATTTTCGTTTTTGATTACAGTACATTTTTATATATTCAGAAACATCTGACATTTTTTTACAGTGTAATATTAAATAAGGAAAATTATTCAATTTATAACCGCTAACGGTATCTGTTAATTTAGCAACATACTTTTTAAAATAAACATTCGTGTCTCTATAACGCATCCTAGAAGATCTTGATATTGATTTCAATTCTAGATAACTGTTTGTCTTTACATAAAGTGTGTGTAATTTTAAATAAACATCATTTTGTTTTTTAATTAATCTTTATGGGTTTGATAATGATTTCAATTTCTGTATAAGGTACTTGTATCCTATATGGACAGTGCTCTCAATATGGAGATCCCTAATATTTTTAAAAATAACAATTTTGATAGAGAGATCGTGCTACATATCCGTGAAGAAAAGCAGTTGAAAAGATAATTAAGCCTGGAAAGTACAAAAAAAGCGCTGTTTGCAATTTAGAAGGAAACTTGTTTCATGGTGTGCTGATCGTAATTACAGTCAATTTTAAATTCTTATTAGATATTGTAAAATGCTTTAAATATTGAAAAATGGGGTGTTTTAGAAAGCTTTTAAAACATATTTTCGATTGCTATTGCATATATTGTTTAAAAAAGTTTTCTTTATTTATTTATTACAAGATCTAATAAAACTACTCCCGATTCTCAATATGGACACCTTATGTCCACATTGGAAATACAGCAGGTGAATCTTCAGATTAACGAAAATAAAAAGCTAAGCAAAACCAACTTCATTATTTCATAATATTTTGTAGTAACCGAGGTGCTTTGCATCGGTCTTCGAAGAGCCACATCCGAAAATGACCCCCCCCCCCCACCATCGCTCTAAAGTGCATATTCTGAAGATATTTACTGCTCTCCCTCGCAATACTTTAAGATATATTTTTTTATCCCCTCTCCTCTAAAATTCCGTAGAAGAGTTGCTCCTCCCTACACCCAGTGTAGTAGGTCAATAAGGAGGCACCTGTCCATTATCGGGACAGGTGGTTCCTTATATGGGCATTTGTTAACATTTTTTGTATTTATCATTAAAATAAAACTGGAATAGTTACAAGGTCGCAAATTTTAACAATGATAGTCAACAGTCATGATAGTCGTCATGGTCATACATTTTTGGAGTCCCATCACGTGTACGTACATGGGGTGAAAAAATAAAATTTTCCTTAGGGTGTTCATTTTTGGCACAGGTCGCTTATAAATATGTAACAATCAAAATTCAATTTCATGTATCAATAATTATGTATTTTAAGCTCTAGTTTAATAAATTTTGATGTAATAACAAAAACTAATAATGCACTCATATATAATCATTTTCAGTAATTAGAACTAAATAAATTTATTATTAATTTCTGTATGGTGCCATTTAATTGATTTGATGTCTGTAGGAATGCCATAGCACTAAATGAGGTCTTATAGAAAACCGACAAAATTTAAATTATCCCCGTTTGATTGAATGCAACGTATTTTGTTTTTGGAGAATTTTGAACTCATCGTGGTTACATTGGTTAAAATCTTAGTACTAAAAAAAAAAGCGATAAATTGTAACGCTGGGTTTTAATGCTGCTCTTGAGAAAAACTTAAGAAGAAAGTATCAAAGAGTTATTTTTTCTCTTGTTTTGCTTACTTTTGAATTTTACTGGTGTCTGTACATGAATAATAATCCATCTTGATATTAAAATGGACTTTAGTTTTTTATCTACTGGCCATTATTCCTATGCATGGGGAACCTTTTCTAGGTAATTGCACCAAATTCTACAAAAACAATATATATTCACACATTTAAAGTTTTAAAAAAAATATGCTAATGCAGATTTCCCCAGCAAATAATAATATTTATTTACATCATATGCAACTACCCTCTTTTCTAAGTTTCTCTCAGCTTCAGCGTATATAAATAAAGACCTGAAACAGTATAAATTGTGAAATTAAAAAAGCTTTGAAAAAAAAAAAAAACCTGTGATAAAGCATTTAAAAAATTGAAAATCACTTTCAAATATAAAATATTCTGAGTTACTTTTATCATACGCTACCTCTAAAAGTCTTTTTATTAATATTCTATTGTTATTCTTTTAAATAAATAATCTGTAAAATATTTAATTTCTGTGTAGACAAAGTTTATAATTTTAGAAAAAAATAACTTTTAAAGCTATTATGCTTTTTATAAAACATTTTATTATCGCGGATTATGAAATTACTAAGTCTGCTGTTAATACTTGGAGATGCAAACAAAGCTTTTGCGAACTTAATATTTATCAAAACCAGACTTTATGGAAAAAAAATGGGTATGTATTTCTATGTATTAGTTTTATTTTGAAGTAAAAAAAAATGAAAAAAAGGGAAAAAAATGAGAAATATAAACTAAAAAGGGAGAATTATTAAAAGAATTAAATTGTGTTATTGTTTATAATTCAGTAAAGGCAATTTTAAATCTAGTAAAAAATAATGTTGAAAACTATACACAAAATTGTAAGTTATAACTTAATTATAGTTCCACATAAATAATTAATACGCAAAGGGAAGTGTCACATTCTGATATTTTGCTTAACTATTGTTTCTTGCTAAATATAATTATAAGTACTCAAAAATTTTGATACATTAATTACAAAACAATTATCAATAGGCTAATTTAATGTAGCAATAATACTTATTCGAAAAACTTAAATAGCGTAAAATAAATTAAATTATTCTCTTTTGTAGCGTAATGTTTCACTGTATATTGGATTAGTTCTTCGATCCAAAATCCTTTTATATATTTATATAAATATTATATATTTAAATACATTTTTTAAATGAAACAATAAAAAATAATTTAAAAAAAGTAAAAAAATTATATAATCTTCCTGAATGTTTCAAGCAATGATAAGCTATTCAAAAATATAAACAAATCCAATCACGCTTTAATAATTGGCTCAAAAATAATGTATTATAGAACTTATTTATTATATTTTATCTTTAACAAGTAATTTTCTTTCAGTACTAAAAAAACTGCATTAAATGGCTTATGCTAATTAGTTATCTCAATACTGAGAAAAAAAAAAAATAAAAGAATAATTATTCTATGTTTAAGATATAATTAAATTATTTCGATATTTTGAGCAATATGATTTTATATTTTATTAATCATTTTGCAAAAAAAGGGCTTGGTCTACACATACATTCCTTAGAGTGTAAGCTAGAACCGGTACAACACAGCGTCACATGTTGACGACTTTGTGGCATTATACTTTTTAACATAAACTTTTTAGCTAGATCTGAAATTCCAGAAAGATAGATTTTACAGGTTAAAGCAAATTCAGCACTGAAAAAGCTACTAAATATCAAAAATGGCTTGAACTTTTTTCACAAAATGTGGGTCCACTACCGAAAAAAAAAAAAAACATTAAGTACAAAACCTCAAAGGTCTTCCGATGTCCTCAGACCATCCTGGATGTCTTTATTTTCACTGTTACATGAATTTTTACTGTTACCGTTGCATGAAAAATTCTAGGTAGGATTTTTAAAAATTATATTCATCTTTCATTGCCGCTGTTAAAAAAAAAAAAAAAAAAAAAAAAAAAAAAATACTACTCATTTTTGTTTTGTAAACATCTCTTTTAATTAACGATTTCCTATCAATTATTAATTCAAATGGGCCGATTTATAAGAATGTTTCAAATTATAAATCCATTAATTAGACTAATAGAGCATAATGAAATTTTTAATTGTGCTGCTAAAATATGGATACATACAAAACTTACTCGAATTTGATATTTATCCTGAACATATCGTCTTGCATGAAAAATAAAGAACTATTTGTTTACTTAAAAGTCGAAAAAGGAAGTGTAACGAACAATCAGAAAAAGTCTTATTAAGATATAATTTAATAATGAAAGTTACGTAAACACACTCATTCTTACAATTATATTAAACAAGATGGAAGAAAATTAAATATAAATCTGTAAGATTTTAACTTGATTACAGTTTCACAATAATAAGTAAGGTACAATATAAAGCATTGTGCTAATAATTTACTTAACTACACTTTATTAATAAAGGCAATTATAAGAAGTAAAACAAAAGCGCTTAAACTAACTAGAAAACGATTTCTCACTTGTTAATTAATTATGCAATTGTTTCTTAAATAATTGAATATAGTAAAGTAAATACAATTATTCTATTTTTAAACATAACATTTTATTGTACAGATTTCACATAGATCAATATCCCAATTTTACAGAGTTATTTAAAAAGCCGAAAGAAAAAGAGTACAATCTTATTGTTCATAGAAGATACAAAATAACAATTGAAAGTTTTATTTCAACACATTATACGTGTTCAATATGACCGAGTTATTTTAGGAATCAGCTTTCTGGAAGTGACTATTTCTCAAATGCTTTTATTTGCCATTTGGTTTTAAAGATTTGATGTACGAAGGAAAACCATGAACAAAAAGAAACTCACTGGTTTTGGTTTAATCTTTAAAACCATCGTCAGGAGTAAACATTTTCAAAAACAAAAATTGGCTGTACAATCTATATGGTTACAGCGTCTATAATTAAATTCAAAATTGATTAAATCATTGTTAATTAAGTTTGAGTATGATATTTTTTTGAAGTAGTAGTATGTAGATTTTTCTACCGATTTGTGATTTTGGAAATTTTTACACCTGAAGGTGGATTTGATAATTAATCTGAAACATCGAGTTTTACTTTATTTATTTGCTTTTATTTTTACGTCATCTTTAAATTTATTCATGAAATATACATTGAAAAAAAGAAACCTCTACTTTGTTTAGTATAATGTTTTACATCGTAATTATTAATTATAAAATGGTTCGAAAATCTTTAAATGCATCGGTGACTTCCTTCTAAAAAAACAAACAATCCAATCGAGCTTCAAATTTTTGCTGAAAAATTAAAATTATGGTTATACATTTCCCTTATTTTATGTTTACACATGAGTGTTCTTTATTATTATGGTAAATTCTAAATTTGCTTGGAAATAAATGTTTGGAATCTTTTATAACGAAGGCTCTAAACAACGAAATCGTAAACGAGTTGATTTATTTTACATTTTCGTTTTTCATTTAAAAAATGTCTTTGTTACATTTCAGCAGCGAACAAAAAATGAAATATACTCTTTACAGTGTAAACCATATTTTCTAATATCCAAAGAAGCAACCGCTATTTTCCCCCAATCCTTCCAAGAATTTACTACTGCGCTAAAATGCCCCATGTTGTATCCCCTCGATTTGAACACAACTTCTGGAGGACATGATATCGAAATCCCCAGATGACAAAACGTGCCTTCAACTTTATGGCCGATTGTAAAACTAAAATACAGGCGATTACCCCCGAGTTATTTTGGGAATGGCTTTCTGGGAGTGGCTACCCCTCAAATACTTTTATTCGTCATTTGGCTTTAAAAAAAATTGATAGACAAAAGAGATAATAAATAATTCAATTTATAAAAAGGAGAAAAATTCTAGATCATACTTTAGACTACTGAGAGAAGATTTTTGAGTGAATGCTTGAAAATGATGTCGGTCAGATTTTATTTTGTCTGAGAAATTATATATTTTTTAATTAATCAAAATAATTAGTGATATTGTTTCGTATTTTAGTTTATAACTAAGAAAAAAAAAGATAAGTCATTAATTGTAAGATTTGTTTTAGATGTAACATCCATGTAAATATATTAATGTTTACACACGATAAATTTTGTTTATTCAAAGAATGTTTGAGTGAATACTTAAAAATTTTGTTTCTGGAATTTTATTTTGCATAAGTAAAATTAAAAGGGTTTTTTTAAATCAATAAAATTAATTTGTGATGTAAGTGTTCATCAATAATAACAGCAAATTTATTTGATAAAACATTTATTGTAATTTTTTTTCTTTTAATGTAACTATGCGAATGTGCAGACATTTTAAATTTTGTTTGTCTGAAGGATTTTTAAGTGACTGCTTGAAAATGATGTCGGATTAATTTTATTTTGTAAAATTAAATTTTAAAGGCATTAATAATAATTTTTTTTTTTTTATTAGATGTAACATAAAACAGATTATACAAATATATACATTATAAATTTTGTTTATTAAAAGGATTTTTGAGTGAATAATAACAAATGATGTCGATTGGATTTTATTTTGTATAAGTAAGTTTTTTTTAATCAATTAAAATAATTTTTGATGTAATGTGTAAATGTTTATGAATAAAAATAGCAAATTTATTTGATAAATCATTAATCATAAGATTTTTTTTTTCGATGTCACATTAAACTGAATTATACGAATGTGTAAGCACTATAAATTTTATCAAAAGAATTGTTGAGTGAATTTATAAAAATAATGTCGATGGGATTTTATTTTCCACAAGTAATATTTAAAGATTTTTTTTATTAACTAAAATAATTTGTGATATAGTATGTAAATTTAATTCATTAATAATAACAGCAAATTTATGTAATAAGTCAGTGAAATTAGGATTTGTTTTAAATGCAACATTAAAGTAAGTATACGAATGTGTAAACCGTATAAATATTGTTTATTTAAAGGATTTTTGAATGAAAACTTAAAAAATGTGTCGATGGGATTTTATTTTGTTCCATCAAATTTTAAAGTTTTTTTTATCTTTTAAAATATTTTGTGGTGTAATGTGTGAATGTTGTTCATTAATATAACAGCAAATTTATTTGATAAATCATTAATTGGAAGGTTTTTTTTTTAATGTAACATTAATGTAACTACATTATTGAATTATATTATTGAAGTACATTATACGAATGTGAAGACATTCTAAACATTGTTTATCTAAAGGATTTTGGAGTGACTACTAGAAAATTATGTCAGATTAATTTTATTTTGTAAAATAAATATTTAAAGTTTTTTAATCATTAAAATAATTGTTGATGCAGTATGTAAACGTAGTTTGTTAATAATAAAGTCAAATTTATTTAACAAGGCATTAATAGTAAGATTTCTGTTTCTTTAGGTATAAAATAAAAGTGATAATACAAATATGTATACATTATAAATTTTGTTTATTTAAAGGAATTTTGATTGAATACTTAAAAATGATGTAAACTTAATTAACTTAATATGTAAACTTAATCTGTTAATAATAAAGTCAAATTTTTTTAATAAGAATTTTTAAGATTTTTTTTATGCAACATAAATGCAATTATACGAATGTGAATACATTATGTTCTTCATTAAAAGGATTTTTGAGTGAATACTTAAAAATGATGTTGGCTGCATTTTATTTTGTATAAGTAAAATTTTAAGCTTTTTAAATTAATTAAAATACTTTATGATACAGTATATAAATGTAGTTTATTTATAAGAACAGCAAATTTATTTTGTGAGACAGTAACATTAACGATTTTATTTTTGACGACGTAACACTGAAGGAATTATACTGATGTAGAGACATTTCAAATATATTACATTATTATCATATATTATTTAAATATATTACATTAATATTATATTATATTATTTTTAACACAATCAAACTGATTGGTAAAGTTATCATACGAATTGATTATTTCCAGCTGTTTCCAATTCCAGCAGTCGAATCAGTTTGATTGTGTTAAAAATAATATAGTATATCTACGTATCCATCGTTATATGGAGTTCCATTACCTGCGGTTTATTCTGCGAGCTGTTTCAAATAACAGACCAGATGTTACGACCAATAAGGTTATCTGAGCGAAAAATCCCAGACGGCTATCGCCCAGATAGCTTAACAGGTAAAGCATTGGCCTTGTAAGCCAAGTATCCGGGTTCGATTCCCGGCCTGGGCAATTTTTCGCTCAGCTGGAAATAATCAATTCGTATAATATTATATATTATACATATATATTACAATATCATTACACTGTTTAAACATTTCGTCCAGTGTTAAATATTTCCTTGATGTACGGTGGCTTTAGTGAACCATAAAATACCATCGTTCAATGTAAAAAAAGATATGGATCAATTTATTATCATTACATAGTTAACTTAAGTTATTTGTAATTATGAATCACCAAAATGTATTATTAAATTTTTAACAGAATAGCGCGATTACAAATTAACTAACAGCTACATAGACTGCAATATAGCCGATAGTCTTTTATTACTATATTGCATAAAACCTATATCTAAATAATAAATATTGTTCTAAGTTTCGAATGAGAAAAGCATAACGTTTTGTTACTTTTTTCCCTTTATTTATGCAGATAGTTTGAAATTTATTACAGCAGATTTTCTGGGAAGCTTTTTATTGAACAATTAAATCTTTTAAAGTTTCATATTTCCAGAAAGAAAATTCAGTTGTGAAAGTAAATTTTTTTGTAATTATAACAGATTTGGTTTTTATAAACAATAAATTGTGGCAAATAAACTTAATATTCCAATTTCCCTACATTATTTTAATTTCTCCCCATATGTTACTTCAAGTCCATATTAATTCCCATATAAATATAGTCCATTCCCATCTATATTACAGTTACAAAACAGATTTTAAATTGTATTTATTCAAACTTAACAAAAATGTATCTCAAATTAACTGGGAGTTCCCAAATCATATATCTATTTTTGTATAGTGCATTTATTATGTTATGTTGTACTACACATAATGCATAATTGAGATATTATTCTAATGAACTTTTATAATGATAGACTGTTCATGACAAAATATGATGTATTTTACACACTTTAAAATGAAGCTATTGGTTAATGTATTTATTAGAAATACCGATACATTCTCTATTTTCAAATATTATGAAATAACAGTTAATTAACTGCCTGCTGGGGAATTTGTGCAAAATCAAAATATATACTTTGAAATATTTGACAATCCATATCACATAAAACAAAGGTTCTAATACTAAATGTATCATTATGAACCGAGAAATTGCATTTTTGGTTAGTATTTAAAAACTTCAAAGAGATAGTTTAGTTGCAACAAAAATGTGGGAGCTATTAGCTGGTCAAGTTAATGGATTGCTTCTAATTAACATTAAAAAGTCCTTTCCGTAAATGCCAAGAAAATCATTTGAGAGAGACAATTTTCATTCGTGTTGAAAAGAATTTTAAACCTGAAAGCACTAATTTAAATTACAGGATAAATGCTACTGACAGGCAACTGTATAAAGGGGGTTATTTACATCAGTCATATTTTACTTGTAAATTATTATTATTCAGCAAAATTATCAAAGGTTTTTGATGTTGTTGTTAAATAATAGTGGTTTGATGGCATTTTCTAGTGTTTATATATTTAATCAAAATCCTTTTAAACAAAGCTATTTATAAAGTATTTATTGGAAATACCGATACGTGCTCTATCGTCTAAAGCTATCAAAAAACAGCTAATTAACTGTCTTCTGTGCCATTTGTGCAAAAAAAAAAAAATAAACATTTCGAAATATTTAACAATTATATCACTGTAAACAAAGGTATTAACACTAAATGCTTCATTTTGAACAGAAAAATTTCATTTTTGATTAGTATTTAAAAACTTCAAAAAGACAGTATAGTCGCAGCAAAAATGTGGGAGATATTAGCTGCTCAAGTTAATGGATTGTCTCTAATTAACATTAAAAAGCCCTTTCCGTAAATGCCAAGAAAATCGTTAAAGAGAGACAATTTTCATTCATCTTGAAAAGAATTTTAAACCTGAAAGCATTAATTTAAAAAGCAGGATAAATTCTATTGATATGCTACTTCTCATTAACAAGGGATATATTTATATCATTTTTGTTTTATTTACATAATATTATTATTTATAAAAATATATCAAAAGATTTTTTTCTTTAATAACAGAGATTTCATAGCATTTTTCAATGTTTATATTTTTAATAGAAATATTTTTGAATATTTATCAAAGTATGCCATTTACAATAAATGCCTCTAAATTGCACACTTTCTTGATTTTCAAGTAACAGTTTTGTATTAATAATGATTAATTATAGGTTGTGTTTTAACATGATAATCAAACTGGATTGTTCCTGTTTAATAGTTAAAAAAATTTATGTTAAGAAAATTCATTAATTTTCGAAAATTTCCAAAATCATCACCATTTTTTTTCTCTAATGCAATTTTTGATATTCTGTTGTGCTCTTCATATTGCGTAATTGGAATGTTACTTTATTCACCTTTAACAATAATATCCTGTTCATGATAAAATATAACCTATTTAAAATACTTTTAAATAAAACAATAGGTAAAGTATTTTTTGGAACTTCCAAAATATTCTCTCTTCAAAAACCTTGAAATAACAGCTAATTAACTGTCTTCTGAGTAATTCGTGCAAAATCAAACTGCATACTTCGAAATATTTGACAATCTATATCACTGGAAACAAAGGTCTTAATACTAAGTTCCTCATTAAGAACCAAGAAATTTCATTTTTGATTAGTATTTAAAAAGGTTAAAGAGACAGTCTAGTCGCTCCTAAATTTGTCGGAGCTATTAGATACTCTAGTTAATGGATTGCCTCTAATTAAAATTAAAAAGCCCTTTCCGTAAATGTCAGGAAAATCATTTGAGAGAGAGAATTTTCATTCATCTTGGAAAGAATATTAAACTTGAAAGCATTAATTTAATCAGCAAGATACATGTTATTGACAGGTAACAATACTAAGAGAGATATTTATATCATTCATATTTGGTTTACAAAATATTATTATTCAGCAAAATTATCAAAGGCCTTTTTTAATAACACTTTGACTTGAAAGCATTTATTTGTGCTTAAAAGTTATTTGTCAGTAAAATTAAGAAACAACGATAAAAAAATGAAAGAAAAAATGTTAATTTTTTAAAAAGACGGCAAAAAAAAAGCTAATTTTATTAAATGATCGAAAAAAGAAAAAAACACGCTTCGAATTTTGCCAAAGAATTTGCTGAGAAACGCGATTTTCTTCAAATAATAGCGAAAAAAGGCGATTTTAGGTTAAAGGATTGCTAAAAATTACTCGATGTTCGTCAGATTATCGCGAAAAGATTCTCGTAAGAGAATTGCAGAGAAACGTTATTTTCATCATATAATTTCGATAAAAATTTTTTCCAAAGGATGTCAATTTAGACGCCGAAATTTAGTCGTCAAGTGAAAAAATTTATTCTCCATGAAGCAACTGTTGAAAGTGCATCTGAGCCTAAACTTTGAACAAAACTTTTGGTAAAGCATTAATTAGAAATACCGATGCATTCCCCATCAGCAAAATTATGAATTAATTTACGTAAAGCAATCTTAATTAATCTGTTGTGATTAATTATAATAAACTACAACAGTACTATATTTCTTCGATTAATTAAAATATATTAATTGCGAAAACATTTATCTTGTAATTCATGCATGGTTTTGTTGGAATTCAAATAGTTGGCTTTTTTAAATTTTTGATTTATTAAAAGCGATGTGTTCAAACTTTTTAATATGTCAGAAACACTGGAGTTTGATTGCTGTAGTTATTCACTGGAGGAATTTGAGGATTTACCAAATAACATTAATAAAACTTTATTAATGAATACCAATGAAATTGGTTAGAAAATTGATTTACTTATATATATATATATATATATATATATATATATATATATATATATATATATATATATATTAAAGGGATTTTTTAAATAAAAAGAAAAATGGTAATTATAGACAGCAAAGACAAACAGGGATTCTATTATTTGCCATATCCTGTCCATCAAAATAAAAACAATAATTGAACTGCACACAATTTTTAGTGAATGAGATATTTTCTCTAATTTAATTTATTCATATTTATTTATTTATTTACTTATTTACTGCACAGAGTTATGCCGATTTTAAACTGAAAAATTTTTTTTACGTATTCTTAATAATAGAAAATGTATACATTTTTGAAAATAGCACTTATTTATATACATACTATAACAGATATTAATCTGTTGTGATTAATAATGATAAATTAAAACAATGTTTTGTTTCTTGGTTAATTACAACATACGACTTATTAATTGTGAAACACTTTTCTTGCATTCATGCAAGAAAAGAAATTATTAAAGGGAATTTTTTAACTAAAATTTTATAAACTATTGGGTCGTTCGGAAAATCATTTCCGTTTGGGAAAATCAATTCGCACCGGAAAAATTTGTCCATTTATATCTAAGTATTAGATATCGGAACCAGTGTCTAATAATTAAGTAACAGAATTTTCCGGTACGAATTGATTTTTCCAAACTGAAAGGACTTTCCGAACAACCCAATAATTTGAAAGATAAATGGCAATTATGGATAGCAAAAACAAACAGGGATTTTAGAATTTAACATGTTCTGTTCAAGGACCCCTTATCATAATATCAAGGCCTCGCATTCAGGAGAAAATGTATTGTTGAAATTGTCCCTATAATTGCCAACTTATTACATGACTTTGTCTCATAAGTAACGCCACCTGGTGCATACTACTGCTAATAATCCCATAGGAAACAATAGAAAATATTTCAGTTTCTCACATTAGATGGCGCTACCAACGGGAAAATCATTGGTTTCAGCGCCACCTGTACTGCGGTCAAAGGAAACTTGGAGAATGACAAGCCTTGATATTATGATAAGGTAGCCTTGGTTCTGTTCATCAAAATGAAAACGTGAATTGTACATAATTTTTGATTCATGAGATATTTTTTTTTCTAATTTAGTTTAATAACATTTATTTATTTATTTATTTGTTGCATAGTGATGTGTTGGTTTTAAACTGCTAAAAAGTGTTTTATATATTCTTAATAATAAAAAAATATAATGGCCTTTTTAAAATAGTACTTATTCTCAAACTTGCTGTATTATTAACCTATTGTGATTAATTATGATCAACTAAAACAATGTTATGTCTCAACGGTTAAATATGCATGATTTCTTGAGATTCAAAACAACTGGCTTTTTAATATTAATTTATTACTTGATTGACTTTATGCTGCAATATTCAATTCATGTTAAAATAAGACATGTTTTTAAGATGACTAGAACAGAACTTTTGGCAAAGTATTAATTAGAAATACCAAAACATTCTTCATCTTCAAAAGTTGAGAATTAATTTGTGTAAAGTAATCGCAATTAATCTGTTGTGATTAATTATGATCAAATACAACAGTGCTATAGTTCTACGATTAATTAAAATATATTAATGCTGCGCTGCTAAAACATTTCTCTTGTATCCATTCATGATTATGTTGGGATTCAAACAATTGGCTTTTTATTTGACTTATTAACGACGAGTGACTTTTGCGTCTTTTTTATTTATTTTTTTTAACAACGATTTTTTTAAGCTGAAATTTTTGAATAATTGAAAATGCTCGGATTAAATAAAGCAAAATTTACAATAAAAATTTTCTCGTGAGACTAATCCAGGATTTTGAGGTCCTTATGTGGCGTGTATACCTATCTCTCGTCCACAAGGGTTAAATGAGACGCATTTAAAAAATCCAGTATTTCAGACAGACTAGGATTCGTCTGCAGTACTTATTAGTGAGAGGGATTTGAGGATTTCATAATTAAAATTAATTATTCTTTATTAATTAATTCCAACGAAACTGATTAGAAAATTAATTTACTTTACAATAAACGGAATTTTTAAACTAAAATTCCTCAACTAAATAAAAAGATAAATGGTAATTATACGTAGAAAAAGCAAACAGGTATTTTATTATTTATCATTTTCTGTCCATCAAAATAAAAACGATAATTAAACTGAACAAAATTTTTGATTAATGAGAATTTTTCTCTAATTTAGTTAATTCATATTTATTTATAATCATATTTATTATCATCATATTTATTATCATATTTATTTGTTGCATAAGGATACGTCAATTTTTAACTGCCAAACAATTTTTATATATTCCTAATAATACAAAATATAGTAGCATTTTGAAAATAATACTTATTTTCATAAATAATAGATTAGATCTTAACCTTTTTTGATTAATTATGATAAACTAAATCAATGTTATGTTTCGAAGTTAATTAAAAGCTATGACTAATGAACTGCAAAAATACCTCTCTTGCATTCATACATTATTTATTGGGACTCAAACAAGTAGCTTTTCAAATCAGTTTATTTATAATTATTTCTATAATTATTTCTTAGGAAAATTTCGATTTTAAACTGCCAAACAGTTTTTATATATTCTTAATAATAGAAAACATAACAGCCTTTTGAAAATAACATCTATTTTCGTGCATACTATATTAGATATAACCTGTTGTGATTTATTAAGATAAACTAAAAAATGTTGTTTCTAGGTTAATTAAAAGATAAGACTAATGAACTGCGAAAACCCTTCCGTTGCTTTCATGCATTATTTATTGGGATTGAAACAAATATATTTTTTAATCAAGTTTATTCATATTTATTTATTTATTGAATGCATAGGTAAATTTCGATTTTAAACTTCTAAACAATTTTTATATATTCTTAATAATACAAAACATTTAAACCTTTTGAAAATAGTACTTATTTTCATACATACTATATTAGATCTTAACCTTTTGTGATTAATTATGATAAACTAAAAGAATGTTATTTTTTTAAGTTAATTATAAGATATGACTAATGAATATCGAAAACACTTCTGTTGCATTTTTGCATTAGTTATTGGGATTCAAACAAGGAGCTGTTTAATTTAGTTTATTTTTATTTATTTATTTATGTATTGCATAGGAAAATTTCGATTTTAAACTGCTAAAACATTTTTATAGATTCTTAATGGTAGGAAATATAATAATCTTTTGAAAATAGCAACTATTTTCATACATAGTATATTAGATATTAATCTATTGTGATTAATCTTGATAAATTAAAACAATATTATGTTTCTAGATTAATTAAAAGATATGATTAGTGATCTGCAAAACATTTCAGTTGCGTCCATGCATTAGTTATTGGGATTCAAACAAGTAGTTTTTTTAATCAAGTTTATTCATATTTATATATTTATTGAATCCATAGGGAAATTTTGAGTATAAACATCCAAACAGTTTTTATATATTTTTAATAATAGAAAATGTAATAAACTTTTGAAAATAGTACTTATTTTCATACATACTATATTAGATCTTAACCTTTTGTGATTAGTTATGATAAACTAAAACAATGTTATGTTTCTAAGTTAATTAAAACATATGACTAATGAACTGCGAAAACACTTCTCTTTCATTTATGCATTATTTATTGGGATTCAAACTAGTAGCTTTTTAATTCAGCTTATTTATATTTATTTATTTATATATTGAATAGGAAAACTTCGATTTTAAACTGCCAAACAGTGTTTATGTTTTATAATTGATAGAAAATATAATAGCATTTTGAAAATAAGGCCTGTGGGATGTTATTCGGTACTTAAAATATTGAACAGAGATGTTACAGTCACATTTTATTTTAGACGACACAACACATAACACATTATATACAAATCGCAAGACGAGCGCAACTCAATCAATTGAATATTCATAAAAATTACTTAGCACAAAGAACATCTCTAAGAGAGATGTAAAGCGAACACGCATCCCAATCTTACATCTTAACTGCAAACTCAATTACTTCACTTCATTTCATGTCTTTTTAGAAAAGGAAGGCAAAATATCTCCGGATATTTTGCCGAAGGTGGCAATAGCGCACCTATAGATACTATAATTTAGGGAAGGCAGTCACCCTGTTACAGGCCTATTTTCATACATACTGTATTAGATATTAACCTGTTGTGATTAATTATGATAAATTGGAAATTTTTATGTTACTAGATTAATTAAAAGATACGACTAATGAACTGCGAAAACACTTCTCTTGCATTTATGCAATATTTATTGGGATTCAAACAAGTAGCTTTTTAATTCAGTTTATTTATATTTATTTGTATATTTCCTGTTTAGGGAAATTTCGATTTTAAACTGCCAAGCAGTTTTTATATATTCTTAATAATAGAAAATATAACAACCTTTTGAAAATAACATCTATCTTCATGCATACCATATTAGATATTAACCTGTTGCGATTAATTATGATAAATTAAAACAATGTTGTTTCTAAGTTAATTAAAAGGTATGACTAATGAACTGCGAAAGCACTTTCTTTGCGTTCATGCATTATTTATTGGGATTCAAACCAGTAATTTTTTTTTAATCAAGTTTATTCATATTTATTTATTTTTTGAATGCAGAGGGAAATTTCGATCTTAAACTTCCGAAAATTTTTATATATTCTTAATAATAGAAAATGTAATAACCTTTTGAAAATAGCACTTATTTTCTTGCATACTATAACAGATATTGACCTGTTGTGATTAATTATGATAAACTAAAACAATGCTATGCTTCTAGGTTAATTAAAAGATGTGACTAATGAACTGCAAAAACATTTCCGTTGCAATCATGCAGTATTTATTGGGATGCAGACAAGTGGACTTTTTCAGTACAAATTTATTAAAGGTAATGTGTTTATATGTTTTTTTCAATATGTCAGACACACAACACGGCTGGAAAAGAGGACTTGTTACTTAGACGAATTTAAGGAATTCTCAAATGAACATTAATAATTATTTTCCAATGAATTAAAAAAAATTAAAAAAATGTTTTATTTTATCATAAAGAAATTTTATTAATTAAATTTCGTATAAATATTAATGATAGGTAGGAATAATAAAGAAGAGTGCTATCAATAATTATATTTTGTGCACAAAATTAAAATAAGATAATTGCACTGTCACTAATATTTAGTTAAAGAAATATTTTTATTTTATTTTATTTTATTATTTTATTATTTTTTATTTTTCAAAGAATATGTGAATTTTAAATAATTCAAAATTTTAAGTAATTTAAATATCTAAAGAATTATATTTTTATTTCCAGTTATAATATTTCGCCAACTTAACTATTTTTCTCTTAGTAATCTTGTTTAAAAAATGACAACTTTGTTTACGATTTTTTGCAGTGCTTCCTTACTGTAATTATAAAGATAATCGTGTTTACGTATCCTGAAAGAGAAACTATAAACCATATACTAGTAAAAACATTTTTCTAGTTAATAAGTTCATTTTTTTATTCCCTAAATAAACAAATTTCTTTCCTTACAGGAGTTTTGATAAACATGAAGTTCAACGAAGCTTTTTTTCATCTCAAAGTTTGAGTCGCACAATTAGAAATTCCATTATCTTAGAGCCTTATCTATGCAATTCAAGATCTTAGGAAGATTCCACAATTCTTTCAAAGTAGCTTATCAGTCATACTAGTATGTTCTTTGTGTAACAATAAAAAATGTAAATCAATCAACAAAATGTTAAAAGGAATTGAAGTAATTTCAGCTGATGAACTAATGCAGGATAGAAGGAAGAACAGAATTATTGTATTTATTTTAGCATATTAAAATATTAAAAAAAAGAATCGAAAACGTAAACAAGGCGTTGAAAAACCGTAGTAAACTATCCCTCATTTTTAAGAAATTGTGACAATTCATATAATCAATACTTAACAAAACTTTAAAAAAATACTTTTATAAAAAAATTATTGTATTTTTATTTCGACGGATAATGCTTTTCTGACTTAATTATTTTTCTCTAAATAATCTTGTTTAAAAAAAACACAACTTTCTGTAGAATTTTCTTCAGTGCTTCTTTACTGTAATTATAAAGATAATTGTGTTTACGTATCCTCACAGAGAAACTATAAACAATAAGAAAAACTATAATATAGGAAACACTAGGAAAAAGCATTTTTTCTAGTTAACCCATTAGTGCCTAGCGTCCCTTTTAAGGGAAGATTATAAAAAAGGCAATAAAGCACTTTTCACACCAATAAATAGAAAAGTAAATAAACACTATTTTTCACGAGACAAATTCCTCAATAAATCAACATAAAAATTATACGTTTTTTAAAATTGGTGGGAAACCCAACATTTAAAATTTTAATGATGAAAATAATTTGGGCGTTAATGGATTAATCAATTCAATTTCCCTTTTCTTCCTGAAATAAACAAATTTCTTTCTTTGCTAGGATTTTGATAAATATGAAATTGAAAGAAGCTTTCTCCATTTCCAAGTTCTAGCAGTACAATTAGAAATTCTAATATCCGGAGATAATGAAGTGATTTATAGGATGCATAATAATATTCAAATCTTCCCATTCAAATTATAAACTGCGATTGCACAAAAGCGAAAGTTTCTGCAGATTATTTAATGAAATTTTCGATAGGAAATTTTATTTAAAAAGAGATTTTTAGAGATTAAAGTATGATGGATGGGCCAAAAATTATTTTTTTTTTTTTTGAGCCAATCTTTAAAGCTCGGTCGGATTGTTTTGTGATTTAGAAAAACCTTATCATTACACTTCAAGATTTCAGAAAGGTTTTACAATTCTTTCAAAGTATTTTTTCAGTCCAATGTGTAATAATAAAAAAAATGTAGCTCAATCGAAAATACATCCAGAAGAACTGGAGTGATTTCAGCTGATAAACTAATCCAGAAAAGAAGGAAGAACAATATTATTTGTTTTAGTATATTCAAATATAAAAAAAAAAATTGTCAACATAACTAAGGGGCTAGAAATTAAACTGTATTATCTCGCATTTTTAAGAAAAATGTGTCAGTTAATATAATTAATAAATATTTTTAAAGAAAACTTTAAACAAAAAATTCTTTTTAGAAAATATTTATATAAAAATTTATTATATTTTTATTCCTACAGATAATACTTTTCCGACATAGTCATTGTTTTCTTAAAAAAAAAAAAAAAAAAAAAAAAAAAAAAAAAACTATCAAAAAAAAAATTACAATCTTGTGTAGGATGTTCTTCAATCTTTTTTCGGTATGTTTGTATTTTTATAAATACATAGAAACAAAAATAGTCGTATGTATGTTCGTCTGTCTACATACAGCAAAAAAAAACTGCCCAATCGAATGGTTTGAAATTTAACGTATATAATTGTTGTAAAATTTTATCGAATCATTTCAAATTTTTTGAAAATCGGATCAAAAATAAAAAAGATATTAATAATAGTTTTTTTTCATTATATTAAATCCTGTCATACGTAATTAATTCAATGATATCCCTTTTTAAGCATTAATTCTAATTTCCATGGTTATTACATGTTATTTAAAACGAGGTTTTAATATATCCTCATTGTTAAATATAATGAATCGTAAAATAAATAAATAAATAAATAAATAAATTAAAATAAAAATTATTTACGCATTTTCCCATAAGAGTGTAGCATGTACACTACATGGCCATTGATAAACGCCCACTTGCGATTTTAGACATTTTGTTAAATAGCTAGAAAAATACATGAGGAATTAATCTGAAACTCTAAGTGTATAAACATAATAGTACAGGCCATATATTTCTGTGAAGATTTTTTCCTGAAACTTTATAAGGTGGTGGTGGTGGTGTTGTATTTTTGTCGGCCGATTATCTACACTAGGGATATAGGCCCAGGGGGGGAGTGCCCTTCGTGGGGGTCTTTCTAAGGGAACCTAAACCGTATTTACGCAAGGTTCGAAGAAAACCACGAACGGTTAGGCCGACAGCCGCGATTGGGTTCGAACCCAGCACCTGCCATCTACCAGTTGAGAGGTCAGAACCTCTCGGCCACTGGTGGGGCTGAAACTTTATAAGGGACCGTCAACAAATTAAAAAAGAATGAATATCTTTTGGATAACACTGTTTAATGTAGAAAAAACGCTCAAATTGTAGATTATGATAAGTGGCTTATTTTAATAAACTGTGTTCATTTTTATGTCAATAGCATGCATACACGTGGAAAAATTAAGGTTTTTATAAAAACAGTCCCATATTTTTCTAATATTTTTGCTTATAATTTGCAGAGTTCTTAATATAAAATAATATTCTTTTCTGAAAATATGACAAACAACATTGCACATAATATCCTGAAATCAGAATTAAAAAGTAATAAAAATTGTACGAAAAATGAGTAGGTTTACTAAATAATTTTTCACTGCGCATGCGTCAACGATATCAAAATTTCATTTGCTTATTATGTTAGCTAAATGTATAGAGCAACTTTTGTGAAAGTCGCAAAATCATAGCTTGAAAATTCTGAAAATAATCGTCAATAGAATTAGTTGAAAATCCGTTATTCCCAAAATAAAACAAAAACAAGAGGAATTATATCCATATATTCATTGATTAGTGTCAATATAGAATACACAATATGGGACGTACTACTACATTTGGATAAAATCCCCCATTTTTTTTTAATTTTGGGAACAACGGATTTTGTGCTTATTCTATAGACGATTACTTTCAGAATTTTCAAACTATGATTTTAAGACTTCCAGAAAAGATGCTCTATACATTTAGCTAACACAATATGAAAATGAAATTTTGATATCGTTGACGCATGCGCAGGGGAAAATTATTTAGTAAACCTACTCATTAATCATACAATTTTGATTGTTTTTCAATTCTGATTACAGGGTATTATGTGCAATATTATTTGTCATATTTTCAGAAAATAATGTTACTTTATATTAAGAACTCTGCAAATTATAAGCAAAAAACTTGGCAAAATTTGAAACCATTTTTTTAAAAACCTAAATTTCTCAACGAGTATACATGCTATCTGCATAAAAATGAACACAGTCTATTACAATAAGCCACTTCATCATAATCTACAGTTTGAGCGTTTTTGCTACATTAGTTTTGACAGGGTTATCTAAAAGATATTCATTCTTTTTTTAATTTGTTGACGGTTCCCTATCGAGGTTCGGGAAAAATCTTCACGGAAATGTACGACTTTTACTATTATATTTATGCACTAAGAGTTTCAGGATAATTCCTCATGTACTTTTCTAGATATATAACAAAATGTCTAAAATCGCAAGTGGACGATCATCAATGGCCGTGTAGTGTATTTCACCAATATCTGGATATTTCTAAAAACTACGCACTTCATTTGTTATGTTTACCATACAGTCAATCACGGTATCTTTAGGCCAAATCAGGGTAAATTTGTTATATTTTTACGAAACTTTGATCCATTTAGTCAGGGTGGAAATTTCATAAATATAAATTTTTATTTGATTAATTTGATTAATTAATTGAATTATTCGATTTAATTTTTTGCCTGATTAAAATTGTTTCTGTTAATCCTTTAAATATCCATTTTCCTTCTCAAGTCAATAAATATTATCCTTCTTTTCTAAGAGAGGCTTTGATAAATATGAAATCCAAGGAATCTTTGTCCATCACCAAGTTTTAGCAGCACAATTAGAAATTCCATTATCCTGAGATAATGAATTGGTTTATAGGATGCATAATAATATTCAAATCCTCCTATTCAAATTATAAGCTACGCCCTCACAAAAGAGACAATTTTTGCAGATTATTTAATGAAATTTCGGATAGGTAATTTTTATTTAAAAAAAGATTCTTAAAGTATGATGGATTGACCAGAAACTATTTTATTTTTGAGCCCTTGTTTAAAGCTCTAACTGATTGTTCTGTGACACAGAAGAGCATTGTCAATGCTTTTCAAGATTTCGGAAAGATTTTATATTTATTTCAAAGTAATTATTCTGTATTATACATGATATTTGTGCAAAATGAATATATATATATATATATATATATCAAATCACAATATAATACAATACGGTTAAAAGAACTGATTTCCGCTGAAGAATTATCCAGGATGCAGATCTTTTCTTTTGAAAAAAAAAATGACAATATATTCAAGTATTTAAATAGAATATTATTACCACTAGCAAAAGCCATGCTTTGTTTGGATTCGCGAAGCATTATTTTATAAAACAGATATTTGAAAGTAACAATATTTTTTTTTTTATTATTATTATTTTTGCATCTTTATTAAACAAAAACGTTATTTTATGTTTTGGCGCATTTTAATTTTTTACTTATGATGTAAAACTGGCATAAGATATTTTCGAAGCAAACTTTTACAAATTTTTTTTAATTTTCAACTAAAAGCTCTTTTAAAGATGTTTTTACAATTTCAAGTAGCCACTGGTGTTTTTTAATTGTTTGAAATATGCATGTTTCCAATCTTTGTAATCAACATCCGATAACCTTTGATAGCTATTTTAGAATAATATATTTGAGGAAAGCTTGAAGAAAGTTACTTCTTCAAAATCCTATTTTCTGGAAAAAACATTTGAAATCTGCTTTCGTTGATACTATGAATTTTCAACTGTAAAACATTTTATTTTAATTTCTTCATTTTTATACATGTTAGCGTATGAGAATTGCTGCAATTCTCTCCGCGTGGGAGAACTGTTTACTTTCTGCGAATGGCAACTCAATTAATGGAATTTCCTTTTAACGAAGCGCTCTCTCATTCTCGCAGTGACGTTTTCATTAATAATTATTGTTGTGTTTGCGAACTTATTAAAGTCTTATTTTTCTATAAAATCCTTCTGATTAATGAGTCGATATTATTTAGCCGCAATACGACCTTCGCAAAAATATTTATAAAGAGCTTGAACCAACAACTTCACGCAGATCTTTTAATTTTTCATTTATATAACAAATTTAAGAATTAATTTTATTTGTTTACAATTATTTTGTTGCCAGTTTACAAAAAAAAAAAAAAAAAAAAAAAAAAAAAATCCATAATACAATTTTTTTAAAATGTTTAAGTGTCATCTGTGCAAACGATTTTGCGGGATAATGAAAACATGTTTTATTTATTAAATTAATCATGATTCTATCTATAATTATTTACTCCATGATTTAAACTTTTTTTTCTGAAAATATACGCGTTTCATTTTTTATTTATTTGCTAAAATGCTTCCGTATTGGAAATGCATGTAAAATAAATTAATTAAAATAATAAATTTTTTAACGTTTTACTGTAAAAAAAAATTATATTCTGCAAATCTACAGATCATAATTTATTTTTGTGTTTAATTTGAAGTTAAAATATTGAATAGTTTTTTTGTAAAGCGTACGACAAATTGTAATTTGAGTGGACTAGTAGAGGATTCGCTTCGCTCATCCTAATAACTAATGCGATAAAATCCAAAATGGATTTCCCAGCATTTTTAAACAAAATGATTCAATTAATATAATAAATAAATAATAAGTGAGAAAATTATCAGAACAATACATTTGCGATTTAGATCTTGTTAAAAATCACATCTATGAGTAGAAATTTCTTCAATCCTTATTTTCAATAATTTTAAGAATAATTGTATTTATCATTCTTAAAAGGAAATTACAAATCAAATATTAAACATTTTTTCTAGTTAATTATTTGCTTTTCTTTCTTAATTGAACATTTTTTTTTCTTCATAAGGTTTTGATAAATATTAAATTCATATGTTCATCTCCAAGTTTTAGTAGCACAATAAGAAATTCAATTATTCTGAGATAATGGATTGATTTATAGAATGCATAGTAATATTCAAATACTTCCATTCAAATTATAAACTACACCTGCACAAAAGAGATAATTTCTGTAGATTATTAAATGAAATTTGGGATAGGAAATTTTTATTTAAAAAAATATATTTAAAGATTTACGAGTGGTGAATGGGCCAAAAGTTATTTTATTTTTGAGCCAGTGTTTAAAATTCGCTTGTATTGTTCTGTGATTTAGTGGAGCATTGTCAATAAATTTCGAGATTTCAGATAGATTTTACCTTTCATTCAGGGTAAATTTTCAGTGCTATTTGTTTTTGTGTAATATTTAAAAAAATGTATATCAAATGACAGCATGCTTATAGAGCTGGCAGTGACAACACAAATGACCACGTGATCGAGTTACGAATTGAAAACATAATGTAGGACAAGATGAATTAAGGAGTAAATTAAGGAATGACTGGTTTGTCTTGGAATTTCTTTATACGATCTGTGCAGCTGCAGACGTCACTGTTACGTTGTCGAGTTACCAGATGAAATTGTTGCCGAATTACGGATAAAATGAAATAATTTAAGGATATTTTGGTCAACCTACACATATTTTGCTAAAAACCCTTGGCAGTTTAAAATTTATAACAAAAAAATTGCTTGCAATTTTGAAATTTGAGATCAAATTGTTCGAAACTTTGAGGAAATATTTTGTGATTGGCATTTATTACTTTTAAAAGAACAGTTTATTTAACCTGTTGCAGAATATGCGAACTTTTTTCTACGTAACACATTTTTTAAATGTAACGAAAGTATAATCACGAAAATTTTCTCTTGAACTTTTATGAAATAAAAAGAAAAAGATAACAGCAAGATGAAACAGTAAGATAATATATAAGGCTTTTTTAAGAAGCATTATCAAGAAAATATACTTTCTAATAGGTGGCTATAAAGGAATCCTGCATTAAACGGTAAATTTTCATAATGTCACTAAAAATAATATCGTGCAGTTATAAATGCAAACAGAAACAACACATCTAAAGCGGTATTTTTCACTTTATATTTGTTTTTCTCTCTAAGCAGCTTTTATAGAATCATATGTAATTCAAATTTCCGCGAGGACTGTGGTTCTCCTCTGCGATCCTAATGCATTTTATTAATTTTGAAAATTTCAAGTGATACACACATTTTAATTGATGGTCCAACGTAAATTAGATATAAAGTAGCCAGTGCAAGAGTGATCAAGAGCACTGTTAACTACAGAATCTGAAATTCACGGATATATTTTTCCTGAATTTTACAGAAAATGTCCCTTTTACCGACAAAAAATAATTTTCTGTTAAAAATAGGAAGATTTTATCGTATTTCCTTACAATAACAAAAGAAGCAGCAATTGAAAGAAACGACGAAAATACTTCGTTATGTGCTGCCAATTAATTTTTGAAATTTTCAAAACTGGCACGATTCTGTACAGAAATGAAAAAATTAAACTAAAGAATCCTGGCTCTTTTGTGAAACTTTTATCTTGCTTCTGAATTGCGACTGTATTGTATTTTATAATCGAGATTAAAGATTATTATATTTCTTACCAATTTTAAAACAACAATATACTATCAATTTTATACCAACTTTATAACGGAAAGTTATCCTTTTTTCGAACTGTTTTTTGCGTTATTTTATTTATAAAAATGGCAAATCTACTAACGAAATAGAAAAAGTTCGGCAACTTTGCTACGAGTAGTTATGCCTTGAATTCACGGATTTATTTTTAACAGTGTGGCATTTTCAACTTAATCACCATACATTTACAGAAGAATGTTCGATTCCTTTTGCACTGGCAGAACTGGCCCGAGAGATTTTGACAAAAAAATTGTACAAATTTTGAAAATCTTTTTATTTTTAAACCACAGCTAGTAAACTGGTACACTATTATTGTCAACTCTTTAATTAATTATTAAAAAACTTTTTAAAAATTTAATAATTTTCCCTTTATTTTATGTTTTGTAATTACATTTATCAATAATTAATTATTAAACAAATTATCATAAAATGCCTTTTTTGCAATTTCATAAATAAATTATTTGAAAAAATATATAATTGTTTGAGAAAAAAATGAAAACAGCAAAATGAAATGGGTATACATGAAAAATGCTGCTCTAAACCATGGTTAATTTTAAGGACTAATGCTTGATATGCCATTTACCAAGAGCACCCAGTCGTAGCGTTAGCAGTCATGTGGCACACGGTTGTATAGCAAAAAAGAATTTATTGGAATATTTCCCAAATCAAACATGAGCGACATCCGTTTTAAAACATATTTATTGGTACTTCACATCACAGTAAACAATTTCATTAATACTTCGGTTTCAACTTCGTACAGACGTAAGATGCCACCAAAATGAAAAAGAAAGATGTTATTAGAAGAAATGAATATCACCTATTAAGTACTATAATTAAAACAGATGACTGGGTTCTGTTTAACAGTCGAAAAAACGTAGAATCCTGCTTCTCAAGTCAAAGTAATCACGTTATATATCAAAGTGCGCACGAATACAGGATTTTACAACAACGTTCAGCGTTGGCAATTAACTTTTTAGAAAGCGGGAATTTGGCCATTGAGAAATTTAAACAGGGGAAAAATATTTCTTCCAGTTTATCGGATGAATATGCGACACAATCAGCCTTAAGCATCAGGGTGACACATTCAGGATAGCAAGGAATTGTGTGTAATCAATTTATTTTTTTAGAAAGTAAATAAAAAACATTAGAAACAATGAAAGAATAAAATAAAGAAATGCGGTTTTAGTGAAAGTGGTTTTTTCAATAGATTAATGTTTTTTAAAATAAGAAAATAAAGAATGCACATCAAATGCATATTAAATGCATATATAAGAATGCACATTAAATATACGGAATTAAAATATAATAAAAAGTTCATACATTACTAAGAGACTGGTAAAATTCTGAATATTATAAGAATTTGGAAATAGTTATCAAGGAATTTTTTCTTATTATTACATATATATTAGTACATTTGAAATTTATCAATATATTTCCTTTTCACTATCCATTTTCTGTGGAAAAGATTCATTTCAAAAAGGAAATACATAAATGGCAAGTATAGGAGAGGGAGGATAACAATTTCTCGTTCAAAATTCGTTTCCCTAAAACATGAATTTCTGGGATTTTTAAGACAGGATCGTATAACCGAAATGAGGATGGGATTGCGTTCAATTATTATCCAATTTTAAAAGAATCTTTCTTATAAGTTGGATTTCCTCAGATCTAATAACCTATCTATAATAGAAAGCCATATATATTTCACAATTGATTCTAACAAAAATCATGCGTGAATATCGGAACGAAATATGATATTTCAAGAATAGTTCAGCGAAGAATTTCTATTTTATGCGGATAAATTGGACACATTAGTATTCCTTTTAAAAACCTGTATGGTTTGTAATATTCAATATTTAAACTTTTTGGAAAGAAATAATAGCCGTAAGTGTGTAATAATTAATATTTGTATTTATTTGCTGCTGTAAAACATGCCTAAATCTATAGGCAAGTCTACGGATCGAAATATTGAAAAGTGAAAAAAAATGCATGTTTTAATTTTAGTAAAAATCCCACTAAGTTTATATATGTATATTTATGTATGTGTGTACACATGATTATATGTGGATCTCGAGATAGAAACGCTGCGACATTGCGACATTGTCGCAGAAAGGAAAAGGCACATGGAAAAAATTTTGATCTTCAACTGCCAAAAATCAGATGATAAAATTATTATTTTCTCTAGTTGTTTCTTTCATTTAAAGTTAAAAAAAGTAAAGTTAAACTAGAAGTATCTTAAAAGGATTTTTTTTCGAAATACATAACTCCATATTTCATTATGAAAACATAATATTGACTTTTAATTAACTTGGTGAGGACTTAAGTTTAATATTTTTATTTATACCGAAAACAAAAATGACCTTAACTTGAACATACAGTAAGGAAAAATTAGGCATTAATATTTACATATGAGTTTGGACTTTAATTATTTAAAAATGTTAAGCCTGTGTATTCAATGTCCTTTTCCCCATAACTTCATCTAATTATAAATTTCAAATATATGATGCATTGTTACAAATTGCAAGAATTTAACGTAAAACTCAATCGGCAAATCTTAAGAAAAGTAATGAACAATTTACATAGTATAAATTATTCTAAATATGCTAAATAATTCCTCTAATGCTGATTCATAAAATTTAGGTTTGGAGATTTATATTACATGTAGTTTAAAAACAGACAAATTTATTGTATGTTAAAGAAAAAAAAAACAATATTTACTTAATGACATTTTAGTTCTTCACTATTTTTTTGCTAATTGTATTATGTATAAACTTGTTATTTATTTCTATGATTAAAAGGCCCATTAGTGACCGAGAGGTTCTACCCTCGAAAATGGTAGACGGGAGGTGCTGAATTCGAAACCGTTGACCTAATCGTTCGGCGTTTTCCATGGTTTTCTTCGAATCTTGAATTTCCCTGTGTAAATACGGGTTAAGTTCCCTTTGAAAATTGCCTACGGAGGGCACTCCCCGTAGGGCTCATAAGTCTTGTGCAGATAATTGGCCGTCATAAACACAACCAACCAACCAACTAACTATTGTTAAAAAATATCATGTTGTAGAAAATTCTTTTTTGATAAAGAGGCTTGTCGCAGAAGATTTTTTAAAAAAACCTACCAGGAGAAATGTGCACGCAAATAATAGCATTATGTTTCGTTTCAGATTTCTTTGGGAGGAAATCCTTTTTTTTTTTAAGTAATAAATAAATGAGAATTTGTGCGATAGGGGCAAAATTCGTCCGTTCAAATAAAATTCAGCTCCTCCAAATCCGGAGTATTGGATTTTTTACTTGTACTATAGATCCGCATACACGAAATAAGTATTATTGTCTTCTTTTTTTATCCATATATTTTGTATTTAAAAATAATTTATTTTATAAGTTGGGATTTATCACTTCTAAAAAGATTTTTCTAAAAGAATGTCGCATATAACTTACAATTGATACAGCAAAAACCTTTCATCAGTATGTAAGTATCTATAAGAACAAAACCTTACATTTCAATCAGATTGAATTATTTTGTTTTAATGAGCTACATAAAACATATCCATTTTAGACAGAATAATAATACGTACACATTAAATGCTAGATATAAGCATCCATTTAATTGTGTTTGTATTGATTACCTGTTCAATTTATTAGCTCTTGCACATCATTGCTTTATAACTGAGCACAGTTTACTTTTTGGTGTATTCTAAAGTAAAAAGAAGTAACAAACAAATTAATATTTTAGTGTTACTGCTGGTTTCATTAAATTTCAATACATTTATAAATATATGTTTACATGTGACAATGATGTTTACATGGTCATGTTACAATGATGTTTTTCAATATATATTTTTTCTCGAAAAGAATCTTTTTAAAAAGTGGATAGGTAAAAAAGACAATCTCGTTCAGATAAATTTCAATTTTAAAAATGGACTCTTTTTCTTTTACAACATGTCAACATAAAATACACAAGGATGATTGCCTTTTTTTTCTTATCCGCATGTAATGGATTTTAAAGGAATCCGCTTTACAACTTTGATTTGGACAGATAAAAAAGGATCACTTTAACAAAAAGTCACATGTATCGCAATTGAATCTCGCAAAGAAGGGATATGCTAGTATCAAAACAAAGACGAAACCTAGTATTTCAAGGATAGTTAAGCATTGTATTTTATTTTAAGGATATTTTGAACTTATCTGTATTCTGTTTTAAAGATTCATATCTGTATACTAGTCTACCTATTAGTATGTTGAAAGTGAAAGGAAGGTAATAAAAAAAATCACCATTTTCTCTTATTCAAAATCCCATTATATAGAAATAAAATTGCAGTTGAAGTTTATATGTGAGAACCGTTACAATGAATTTTCTTTATTTAATTTTTCCTTGAAAATAATCTTTTTAAAAGTTGGATAGATAAAGAACACAATCCCGTTCAAGTAAAGTTCAATTTCTAAAAACATGGGCCTTTTACTTTTACGACAAGTCCGCATAAACGACACAAGGATTATTGCCTTTTCTTCTCATCCGCGTGCAATGGATTTTAGAGGAATCTGCTTTGCAACTTGGATTTGAACGGATATAAAAGTATCTCTTTAACAGAAAGTCAAATATATGGCAATTGATTGTGGCACAAAAGCAGACGTAAGTATCAAAATAAGGACTAAATCTAGTATTTCAAGGATAGATAAGCATTGTATTTTATTTTTAAGGTATTTTAAGAATATTTGAATTCTATTTTAAAGATAACAAGATGATATTTCAGCTTCAAACTTCTTTGCTTTCAAACTTCGCTTCAAAATGAAGACCGATCGCTATGCATTATATTTATATTGATTTAAAGATAGAAAACCAACGAATAAAAATGCACAAATAAAGTATGAAAATGTAGCAAACAGCTGTTTCGAATCTACTATCGAGATTCTTCATCATTGCAAGACTCAGCGAGCTAGAAAAAGTAAAACTGAGCAAAGAGACAAAGAAACTCAGGGTTATAGACCCGCTACGAGAATGATCCTGCTTAAAGAAAAGCAACCAATGAGAAGAGAGCAGTCAGAAAAACTGGGTGGACAAGTAGCGTCATCTACCGGAGAACTAACAAAACAAAAACTTAAAAGGGAGGGGGGGAAGTTTTAAATTAAAGTTTTCGAAATGCTTGGAAAATAAAGAGTACTTGATAAGTCATTGACTAAGGAGTGGGAATTTTTAATGATGTGGTAAGCTTCCCAAAATTCGTTATTTTATTCGTTGGTTTTCTATCTTTAAACATTTTTGCACAAAGGTTTTATTTGCTTTTTTAATTTGTATTGATTGTTAACAACTATTAGATAAGAAATGTTTTAATAAAATTTGTACACAGTAAAAAGAAAAAAACAGTAATTCTACTCAACTAAAATGAGATAAATCTGTGTGCTTACTAAAATTTTATAAAAAAATGGCCAGTTGGTTACTTTGACCAAAAACAATTTTTAAATACTTGTTCATAAAAAAATACTATTCAAAAGTATTTAATTTAAAAGAAAGATGACAGGCAGAAGCTTCTGTTGATAAAGGTTTATACTTTTCACTTTTGTACTCCGTATTTCAACTGCGGATACTGGCGTTCCTTCATTCGCCTAACTGATTCTCTTTATGTTTGATTTATCTTGCAAAGATTTAATACTTAAAATATTGCAAAACAGATATTTATTATTAATATGTGCTACTTTAGCTTGTATAGATTAAACATACATCGTGAATCAATGTTATTGGTTTGATCATTTAACTATGGTGGCCACATAACCCAGCATAGGTCGGCAAAGGCACTATTGTATTATTTTAATTTTAATGTATCGTACATGTTTTAAAATGATATAAATAAAAAAGGTAAAACAGCAATTGAACCTAAAGTTAACAGAGTTACTATTGGTATCTGTTCCTTTACTGATTAATAAGGTATCACAAAGATTCATTAAAATGATCAATTTACCTCTCCTTTCCTAATACATGATAAACCTTGTTCGATTTTGGACACGTGTTTACTTTACCTGATGATGGCTGTTAAAATTTTTACCCCGAAACACTCTATTGTGTGCTATTTTGTATTTTATAGTGTTTTAAACAAATTTCAATTTTTTTAAATGGAATATCTCATTCACTACTAATTTTCAAGAGCACAATTTCAGAAGCAATATGGTTTATTATCTCCTGATTGTGGTGTTTTTTTCACAAATCATACAATGACGTGAATGATGTAGTTCGAAGATTGCAACCAATAAGTAACTCTCTGGCTAAAAATAATATTGTTTGTAATAAATTTTTTTATTTCCGGTTCTTACCAGGAGGAGGATTCAATAAACATTACTTATCAAAATTATATATGTAAAACGCTTATTTAGTATCTGAGAATGAAAATTAAAAGTAAAAGGCAAATTACTATTCCTTGTATTAAAAATATATATCTGCCTTTTTTTTATTGTACAAGATACACTTATTTTTAATTTTTTTATTTTATTTTAAAAACGTATCTACATTAATTGTTTTCGATGCAAATAAAAATTCTCTGAAAAATTGTTATTTTAGAGTTTTTTTCAAGGAATACGTCAAAAGCAACTTTTAACCACTAGTTTATTTCGTTAAATTTTATTTTATTATCTGATGTTTAATAAACTTTTAATAAAGACCCGGAATAATAAAATATTAATAAGAGACATGAAGTATTATTTCATCAGCGTTTTCAGTCTGAGGTTTTCAACAACACTCTTATATTTTAGGCGTGGCATACTCAAAGAAAATCTCACGGGAATAATGATTCAAAAGAGCAACAATTTTGTGTTAGGTAAAAGATTTTTACACGGATAAGGATGCATATTTAAAATATGTGATGTATCCGTGGTAGTTACCAGTTGATTATGTTGAATATAATACGAAGAATACAATTAAATATGTATTACGTTAGATGTAATACGACGCAATGGGGAACATTTGAGTTATAGCTCCGCTGATCTTCTCAATTAAATTTAAATACCCAGTCGTGTGATTTATGTTAACATTTTTCTGTAAATTAGTGAAATACTTAGAAAACATAGAAATGACGAAATTAAAATTGACTTTTATAGTCTGTTATAAGGTGTTAACAATTAAGTACATGATACTTCGATACAATTGAAGAGGATCCACAAAGTGGAACAGAATATGCTAGAAGTGCAACGTTATTTAAGATGTTTGACATTAATTTTAAAGTATAAAAATAGTTCAATAGCCATTATTTACAAACAGCATAATAAAGTTTTTTAAAATATTATATAATTTTATTCAGGTTGAATTTGACATATTTAAATCCAGACAAGTGAAATAAAAGCATAGAACATCATAAAATTTTAAAGTACCACGATTTTGCATATAGGTAAGCTAACATTTTTTATAGGACACTTTTCAGAAATCAACGAATTTTCGCTATTACGCAGTTGTAATAGTCATACATTATACATATTTGGTAAAGTCTCTCAGTACAGTCGAAGGCGGAATTCGTCCCCTATCTGCAGATATTTGCTTCTCAGAGGTTAAAATATACAAACATTTCTGTACTGACTATTGAAAAATATGTTCACAAAATAGAGGTGTCCGTTATTCGGGAGCTTCCGCTGTAGAAATTTCTCTCTACAGTGTAACAAATATGGCTATTTTGCTGCATCGTCACTCCCCCGCTTTTATAGAATATCACTCTTTTGGCCAATGAGAATGCTCCATGATATCCTGAAATAGTCGTTTTTTATAGAAGCGGTAGAATGACGATGCAGCAAAATAGTTATATTTTTTACAGTGTATATATTACAATACATACACACTTGTAAAATGTTACATCTGAAAAGGGGACATCTTCAAATAGCGGGCAAATTCCTCGATCTCTAAATACCCGCTATTGAAAAGTTCTATTTTATCTACACATATATGTGTGTGCGTGTGTGTAAATTAATTCGTCTGTATTAACTATATTAACTTGTGTTTTTTAATAATGTTTGATAGTTTTACTAAAGCGAACGGATTATTTAAATGAGTCGCAACACATGTATATGTATAGCAACGTAATTCTAAATTCACCATGAAAAATTGTTTCACTATTGGCGCTAAAAGCAGCTCATAAATAATGCTACAAATTATATTCCATTTTTTTAAAATGAAAGTATAAAAATTCAAGAAATAGAGTGCAAGGTTTGGCAGAAACCTGCAACTATTTAAACTTTTTGAAAAAAGGGTGGTGGGTTAAACTTGTCTGTCCTCCCTCTGATGAGAACAGACGGAGTTTTCTTGCCTGCTTCTTGTTTATAGTTAATTGTTTATTGTTAATTGTTTTACATATAGATATACACTCTATTCCTTCAATTTTTATCTACTTACATTTTTAAAATATGAAATATATCAACATAGCTAGAGAAATAACGATAAAAATATATATTTATTGCTACAAAGTTTCCCTTATTTGTATTCCAAGTTATGACATGCATGATCCAAACGATTATAAGGTTGAATGACTAAAATTCTCTACCCAATACCTCCCATACGACTATTTTTGTATATTTTCCAGAAAAAAAGTTCATGCACCATCTGCTCTTCTTTTGTCAATAATTTTACCCTGGAGTAAAAAGCGTATCCAGCACTTTTGAAGAGTTTTTGCATTCTTTTCGATAACAACATATTTTCCTAAAGTGAATCACTCGGGAAGATACTGCAACGTTTTCGAGGCTTCGCTTATATTTTATGTAAGAAATATTTTACTTTCATTCAAACATATAGCCTATTTTGCTTCCAAAAGAATCTAAAATAGATATTTTTACCATACGTTTTCAGCATAAAATATTCTTGTCAAAATATGCTTTATGTAAATAGTTACTCCTAATTCATATCAATTATGAGAGCATTTAATTGCAATCTATTTAAAACCTGTGTGTTGAACATCTTATATATGTGTGTATATTTTATTCTTAGAAAGGACATTTTAAGATTATAAATTTATAATACCTCATTGGTCAGAATAGAGCTGAGTTAGGGTTAGGTAACTTTTTTTTTTAAGTAATAAAGGGTTGAATGGCTGGAATATTTGCTGTGCGTTCTGAACTCGGTATTTAATTGGTTAAATAGTAGTATTAGATAAGAAAAATGCCTTTATTAAAATAATGCTGTTCAAATTCCATTACTTCTGTTACCCTGTGTTACATACACATCACTATGTGGATAAGTAAATATGATGGTTTCGAGAAAATTTAAAAATAATGAGATTGAGAGAGATATAAAAATTAATAAATAATAGTTTACTTTTTTATGTAATTTGACGGCCTCAAAAAATCATCCCATTCTAATTTTTCTTTAATTTTTTCCCATTTAAATATATATTAAATTTAAATATAAAATCATGTAAAAAACACTGTTATACTGTTAAAAAATTCTAACAAATTATCCAATCGTCCGGGCGTTTTTATAGCAAATGTTCATACCACCGTAACTTATCTTTATTTTGATCAATCGGAAACTTTTAAATAACGATTAAATAATCGTTTTCTATTTTTAAAAATTGCAGAAAGGCTGTAATTCGCTGCAGAATTTTAACTCTGCGTGTGTATTTTAATGAAACATGTTTTATGGAATCGTAGATAGTTTAAAAACATTCTTAACATTTAACGTAACTTATCGTACTGTTGTAAGTAAAATACCTTCTATTAATTACAAAAAATTACCAATGACCCATTACAACTGGTAAGCTGTCATTTCTACCACGAAATTTCTAGAGCTAACATTCAACTGTGTATAAAAAAATCGGTTGCAGGACAATTGATATTGCAGTCCATTTCCTCTGTTTTCTATTATTTTGAATTCTTTATGAAAACATTTTAAACTTACACTTTTACCATTTTTTAGAAAAGAGTTGCATTTAAAATAAATTAAGGCGAAAACAACATTACATTTTTGCCCTTTTTCTCGGCGGTCAGGGGGTTAATTGAACAATATTGAACAATTGATCTTAACCAGTCGTTTTAGGATCCTTAAATATTTCCAAGTAAACATAAAAAAATATGCAATATCAAATTAGAAAACAAAAATCTGATTTTAAAATAGGCACATTAACGTAACAATTAGAAGGACAAACTATTAAAAAAGACTCTACTTGTTCAGCTTAATACCAGGGAAATGACATTATTCATTTTAACAATCTAATACTTTACTGATTTACCAATTTTAATTGCATTAGGGTATAAATTGCAATATAGATACATTGGTATTATAAATAACTAAGTTCAAAGTCAAATCATTCATAAAAAAATGTCTAATTCGAAATGGATTTAATTTTAAAATTTAAAATTTATTTTCAGCTTTTTAAAATTTACAATATATAACGAAGTAACTTTAAAAAGGAACTTTAAAGACATAATTTTCAATAAATAATTTAAAAAAGCAACTTTATACAAGAATCTTTTTAAATAACTTTTGAATAATTATAGTAACTAAAATTAGGTTACATAAAAAAATATTCAAATTTTCACAACCCTGTTTTTCTATATTTTAAACAAGAAATAAAATCTTTGTTTATAGAACTTGTAGACTCAAACTAAAAATCGAGAGAGAAAATTATTATTTAATCACTTTTATTAAGATTGATAAGCTGGATTAATTCTTAATAGATAAAAAGAGTAATGAAATCATTTTGTTTTAAATTATAGTATTTCGATTGAAACATGTTTCTTACATTTTGCGTAATCTTATATTTATAAAGTGTTTTATGAAACACGTAATTTAAGAAAAATTATACATCAGAAAAGCTGTACATAAAACTTATACACTTTAGTTTACTGATCGTTTTACTTTTTGTTTTATTATAAATAGTGGAGAATATGATAATTAAATTTGCAGCTAGGGATTTAAAAATATATTACAGAGAATTTTCATTAAATGAAATAAATATTTCATGCAATATTACTTTTAATATACTGTAATGCATACATACATTATACACGTAGTCAGTTTATCAATTACTAGCTCATCATGAAACAAGAGATTACTTCCATTATCTAAAGCTGATTATATTTTGAATTTTCATAATCGCATTTAGATTTTTAAAATCATTACCGAGCAGGATCATTAATCTTAAAATTTTCCGTCTACTTTTATATGATAACGAGTAGAATATCTTTCATTATATTAATTTTATACTTCAAAATTTTAAATCAACATGAAATATTGCCTGTTTTTAACATTATGATAATTCAGTTTTTGTTAAAATAGCTTAATAGTATTGAATAGGAAAATACTTTTATCCTTTTAGAGACTATTATTAAGAATACTGTGTTAAATTAAAAATTGAAATAATAATCAAATTTTAACGAGATGTAAGAACTTACGAGCGGAAAAAATCGGAGAAACATGATTAATAATGACTGTACATTTTATATAAAACAGTCAGTTTTACTTTTTAGCAACCTATCATGAGACAATCGATGATGACCATTATTTGAAACTGATTATATGTAAAATTTTGATAATAGCATATCGGTTGCTACGATAGGTTCTGGAAAGGATCGTTAATATTACGCTTTTTTCTGTTAATTGCATCTTATAATGGGTAAATTCTTTACATTATATTATTTTTTTATTGCAAAATGTGTCTTGAGATATTTTTTACCTAGATTATTTAGAAAATATAAATACACACAGAATGCATTACAAGCTAGAAAATTTGTCATCATCTAGTGTAAGCACATCTCTGTAAGGGAACAACAGGACAAAAAAATTCCAAAGGGACAAGTTCACATATTTTGACATTTTACAGTAGCTGGTGATGAGCTGTTAATTTTATAGTGCGAAACGCGTGCTGTATATATGCCTATTTTTATGGTGATTTATACAAAATTGTATTAATTAATGTCCTAATGCTATCGAATGGGATCTAATCTTGAATCTTTAGACAGCTATAAAAATATTACTTCATGCAATTAAAATTAGAAATAATAACAAAATATAAAAGAAGTTATGTGATCTAAACGCTTACGACCGAGACTAATGGAGAAATATGATTAATAATGGCTGTGTACTTCATATGATACAACCAGTTTATTATTTAGTGGTCCATTATGAAACAGGAGATGACGAGCATTATCTGAAGCTGATTATATCAAATTTTTTAAGAACATTTGGATTCTTAAAATCATAACTGATGAGGACCGTCAATATTCTGCTTTATCCAAATAATATCATTTCATAACAGGCAGATAAATTGCATTGTATTTATATTGGATTTCAAAATTAGTCTAGAGAGATTCTATTTGTCCGAATCATTTCCTGCTGAACATAAAGAACGTAACATAAAAAACATAAAGATAAAAAAATAATAACATAAAAAAGATGAGCTTTTTTTAAAGATATCTTAATTATACTATCGAATCTAACATAACTCTAGAGTTTTTTACATAAACTGTTAAAATGTTTTACTACTTTGAATCAAAATTTGGTGCTCAGCAGTTTTTACGAGCTTCCACCATAAGATGGTTCAACCGAAACTCCAAATCCAGAACGAGATGTCACAATCTTATTAAAATCCTTACTGATCAAGATCATCAATCTTTTGCTTCATTCGAATAATATCATTTCATAACGGGCAGATAACTTACATTGAATTAATATTGTATTTCGAAATTAGTCTAGAGAGATTCATTACTTCGAATCATTCATATAAATTTTTCGTTCTACTTTGAACCAAAATCTGGCGCTCAGCCGTTTTTACCAGCTGTCACCATTAGATGATTCAACCGAAACACCAAATCCAGGTACGAGATTTCACCATCTTATTTGGAAAATGGAACTATGATTCAACCGCAGTTCCATCTCATGGTGGCAGCTAATCAGCAGCAAATTTTGGTTCAAAGTAACACAATTTTTTAATAGTGTAGCATTACTCAGATTACTTCATAAAATTAATTAAATTTGAAAATAATAATCAAATTTAAAATAATTAAACAATGTACCACTGATGAGGTAAATTATAGAAGAAGGAGATATAAGAATGAATGTGATAAAGTCAGTTTATCATTTAGCATCTCGCTTTGAAAAAAGAGGGGATGACCATTACCTGAATCTTACTATATCTTAAATTTTCATAATCACATTTAGATTCTTAAGACCATCACTATGATCACAGACATTAATCTAAAGCTTTATCTAGCTAATTTCATTTCATAACGAGCTGATATTAACTATATAATGATCATCACGACCTATATTAATTTTAAATTTTAATAACTCTATTGAGATACTCTGTTAGCTTAGATAATTGGATGTTTATAAAATGTGAAAAAGTTAACTTTTGTTAATGTATCTTTTTAAACATTAGATGCAGTCTTTAAGACAAATTAGTAGCATTACTTTGTATAATCAAAACTGGAAGTATGGACAAAATTAAAAACGTTAGGAAATGTAAACGCTTATAAGAGAGATATATAGAAGAATATGATTAATAATAGCTAGTATTCTTTATATGATACTGGCAGATTATCATTTGGCAGCCAGCATTCATGAAACTAGAGATAATGATTTTTATCTGAAGCTGATTATGTCTTAAATTTTAATAATCGCACTTAGTTCTTAAGATCATTACTCGTCAGGGTCATTAATATTAAGCTTTATCTAACTAATATCATTTGATAATGAGCATATATCTTACATTATATTAATATTATACCTCAAAATATTCCTTGAGGGACATCATATGTCTGAATTATTTGCTGCTGATAACATTAAGGACGTTGAGCTTTTATAAACTATCTTGATTAGTATCGAAAGTTCAATTTCAGATCTTTAGGTAACATTATTAAAATTACTTCACGTTATTAAAAGTGGAAATAATAATCAAATTAAAAAAGATGTAAGCGAAAAAAACACTAAAGAAGGAAGGAAATGTTAGAATAATGAATTGAGGAGAAATGTTACGAAACTTTTTCAAATGGAAATTTGAAAAATCGTGGAGTTTTCTTTTAACCAAACATTGGATTTCTTCAGTCGTATTAAATTAACCTATCTTTTTTATCTTTTTTGTCAAACAGATTAAAAAAAAAATCTGTATATTAGGACATAAGTTTCGGAATTCCCCCTATCCAGAAAACCAAATTTTAGGAGATTGCAAAAAACTTTAAAAGCGCTCATTGTTTATCATTGGAAACCGAGATTTTACAACGATAGAATTGCAAAACTAAGCTAGTTTTTTCAAATTGCTTTCTATTTCGAAGTATGTTTCGCAAGTGAACAGATTGGCGGAGAAAACAACATTTTTGAAGTTTTGGATAAGTTAAAATTTTGAAACTTCTATCCTCATATCGATAAAATTATTCTGTCTAGTATCCTGAAAGATAAGCAGATTAAAAAGCGGCACAGAAATGTAGTTATGATCAATTTGGTAACTTTTGAAAGAAATTTATAATTGATTATTTTAAAAATATTTTTTCTGATATATTTTTTAAATACTTACAAAAAAAGACTTTACAAAAAATTAGATAACATTCCCTCTTTAATAGTTTAACCCCTGTCCGCCAAGCAAAATGGCAAAATTGTAATGTTTTTTTCTGTGCTATTTATTTTAAATGTTAATAAAAGAGGGATTTTATATCATGGTATATATATATATATATATATTTTAACGTATATGCTTATAAGCTTTGAAAGTATCAATCATAACTTAATTTTTTGTAAAACTAGATTATATTTGTAGAATTACATTAATTTAAATAAAGCTTCAACTGCAGTGAAACCTGCAGCCTAGTGAATGGATATATCCAGTCGCGGCAGTGGGAAGGTTAAACTAACTACAAATAATAACCGAATTATCCTATACATAACACCAGTTGTCCTACATTTAAATCGTATGAAATTTTTGTGTTTACTTACAGATCCCTAATTGTTGATGTCGATTGTAAAAGGCCAAAGCAATGAAAATTTATTCCTTCCAATAGATGTCGCCAGTAATTCATAAATTGATAATCTTACCTGAAAAAAGTAAAAGAAAAGTACTTTAGAAATATGATTAATTAAATTTTAAGCACATTAATAAATCTACAAGGGATCCCTCATAACATGCATGGTCACAGTGACGTCATTGTGACGTCACTGTGAGTTTCTTTGGTCACATCACATCAGTGATCAAAATACCGCCACTCAGTGACGTCACATTGTGACTGAAATGTGACTTTCTTAAAAATGTTTAGAAAATTACAAAAATTCCTCAAAACATGTTATTTACTTTAAAAATCATGTTTCTAGCAATTTAATTATCGTCGCTTTTATCACAGTTTCGTCAGAATGTAAATGTCAAAGTAGTCACAAATGACATATTTTTCACAAAATTGTCACACCGTGATTTCACAAAGTGGTCACAATGTGACGTCACAAACGAGCTCTAACACGGCCTTAACGATTTCACATTTTAGTCACTGTGACTTCACATCGATGTCTTATGACGTCACATCGACGATCGATGGTCACAAAGTCACAATGTGACTTCACAACGACGTCGCAGTGACATCACCATGCCTTACAAGATATATGTAAGTTGTCTATTTAGATTAAGCAACATCAACTGGGAATACAATAGATGTAACATAGTAATGTAAATGGTAACATATATAACACAATATATTAAATTTTCTTTAAGATACTTTACGATGAATAATGGTAGAAAGAAATAACAAATAAATATTTGTTATATTTTCTGATTATTTGTTACATTTCTGAAGTTCCTTCAAATGTTATTACTACCGAATGATGTTTCGATAACAAGAGGTTTTTTTTCTTTCTATATAACTTAAAGCTTTCCATATCACAAATCTAATTGATTGTCTTTCAAAACATAACAATAGAGAGGTACAGTATTACAATCACTTAATCAATGAACAAACAATGGGATAAATTAAAGAGTTGAATATGAAAGCATTGCTATTTTTTTTATTATCTCTAATCAAATAAAAAATGATTTAATGTATACACATTTATAATATTATGGTTGATATTTATGTTATTGATAGTTTTTTTTTTTTTTTTTTTTTTTTTTTTTTTTTTTTTTTTTTAGTTTATAGCACATGCATATATGAAATAAATTATATCTCTTACCTAAAACAATATGAGCGATGAAGTGTTTCAACTAATCAGCACAGCGAGTTGGTTGAAAATTTATAAAAATTGAAAGCACTCCCGGGTAAATAAAACGAAAAAGAAAAAACAGATAAATTCAGGAAGCGAAAAATCTTCAGTTTAATGATTTTTTGGAAACTTACTATACATTATAAAAAACATTGAGTTTCTTCTTTTTTATAAAGCAATTTACTTTTTGCGCTTTCTTATTTTGTTAAGGCAGAATTTGATAGTTTTATATAAAAGCACTGCTCCTTGTGGAATTTTCGATACATTTCGGATTTTATATTAGTTTATCTTATATGCATGTTAAAAAAATTGTGTTAAATGTTTTACTTTCCCTCTAAAGATAAATCATTTCTAAAATATGAACCTCTAAAAAGCAGTTTAATTCAAATATAATGTACTTCTTCGAAATATTTTTCAGCTAATTATTTTCGTTTAAGGTCTTTTTCTTGAATTTAAAAGAATAAAAAGATCAATTTTCAGATTGAAAAAAGAAATTCCTATTAGTTCAATATAGATAAAAAAGCCCGAGCTCCCTGGGGCTTCATCCTTTTATATTTTCCATTAGTTTACACCATATGTATCACAGTTTTTCTGTTAAACAAATACATTTATCCGAAATTTTCAACAAATCATTTGCACAATATCAACGTCTAATCATAATTTCAATTTGAATGCAATTTTAAATTGATTTAAAATATTTTTAAGATATTTGTTTTTATTGAATATGAAAATTTTACTTTATTACAGTTTAAGAGTAAAAGAATGAAGTTCCGTATGAAAAAAAAAAATACTGTTATTTCAAACATTCTAAAAAAGTACAAGTATACAATAAAAATAAGACAAATATTCTTTTCACATTGAAATAAAATGTACCACAAATTAGAAAAGTACAACAACAATAACTAATAAATAAAAACTAATAACTAGTCTGCAAAACTTGGATTGTGTCATTTTTTTGTGTTCATAGTTGATTTTTATGAATTTTGCAACTATGAAATTGAAAATAACCTTCATTTTTAATCATCATGCCACGTTTTTTCTTTGTCAAATTGTAAATTTAAAGTTAAAATATCATATTCTGATACTATAAAACATATGTGGTGTTTTTGTTTTTCAGCTTTTGGTAAATAATTCTTATGCATTTTGTAGTGTTGAACTCAAAAATGGCCTTCTTTTTTAACTTTACATAAGAATTTTTCGCAAATTGGAAGTTTTTAAATAAAAAAAAGTTAAATTTGAAATTCAATTAAGAAATCTCATACTATAAAATAGATCAAAAACTTTTTCTATCATAATAATATACTCATCTTTTGGCTTATACTATGCATTTTTACAGCTGAACATGTAAGTCCTCACAAATTCGTTCCATGTATAGAAGTTTCTCTGATTAGCCCACTCTGCCTAGTGCTTTTTATTTTATAATCTCTATGGAGTTCATCTCTATGTCCTCTTTTATTTTGGCGATTGATAAGGATGTAGATTTGTCAAAGTTATATTTAAAACATTAGCTTTCTTTTGGTAAGGCTTTGACATTTTTTTGACATTTTTTTGACAGATTTTCGTTGTTTCGTAACCTTTTTAAAAACACAACCATCATATATATTTTATAGTATCAGGTTGCGGCGATTTTGTTTACTATTTATCTTTGAAATTTACGATTTGTGAAAACTTTCGACATGAATGTTTCAAATAAGGTCATTTTTGGATTCAGCGCTACAAAATACATAAAAACAAATTATCAAAATTTAAAAAACACATCAATCGCATATTTGTAATTATAACGCTTTTCCGAGTTATGTATGATTCCGGAAAACATTCATTACCTTTAAAACTTCAGAAACTAATATATATATTTTTGGATTCAAGCAAGCACTTACAACAGGCTTAAACAAGCACTTTTTTGTAGCTATTGGTTTTCAGAAATGCTTCTGAGGAAATTCATAACGATATTGTTATCCTAGAACAAAAGTTTTTCGGTTTCTATCAATTCTCAAAGATGCACGAATATCACTCACTCCCATGTTTCATTAATATTTTCTAAACTTTTTCAAAGCAACCACTTCCACTTCACGATTTTTTAACAAAAAAAAATTTCTGAAAAACCTAAAAACATCCCGTGTTACAAATACAGCTCGTTCATTCATCTATCTAGAAAAATATGTGAGAAAGCGCATTGCTAATAATCAGCACAACAAACCAGTCTACTAATAACTATGTTTTCACATACAGCTCAAAATACATATGTTGTATAACAAAGAAAAAGAACGATGCATGGATATCAATCCCATACTTCATTAGCATTTTCAAATCTTGTTTTCAAAGGAATCACTTCCGCTTAATGATCTTTTAATAAAAGAAATCTTCCGCAAAACCAAAAGATATTCTTTGTCACTAATCCAACTCGTTCCTCTATCTAAAAAATATGAGAGAAAGAGCATTTCTAGCAACCAATACAACGTACGTGTGTACTAATGTAATAACTATGTTCTCAGATGTACACTGTAAAACATTTGTGTAACGTTACACCATAAAATGGGCGGCAGCTTTGCTGCCTCCAGTTTTATGGTGTGATATTTTTTCCACCTATATAATTGTGTAATGTAAACATATATTACTGGTGTAACATTGCAATTTTACTCAAGTTTTATTGGTTAAAATACTCCATAAAATTGGAGGCAACAAAGCTGCTACCAATTTTATGGTGTAACGTTACTCAAATGTTTTACAGTTTATGATGTATAACAGATATAAAGAACGGCTCATGAAAATCACGCCCTACTTGTTCATTTTATTCAAAATAACCACTTCTATTTACTAATTGCTCAATAACAGAATATTTCTTCAAAATATAAAAATCTTTCTTATCAAAAATATACCTCGTTCTTTAGAACAATATGAACGATGGAGCATTGCTAATAATCAACACAACGAACGAATGGATGTGTAACAATGTTTCCATACTCATACGTAACTCAAAATATGCATGATGTATAACTACGAAATGAACGATGCATGAATATCACTGATACATTAATATTTTTTCCAATTTTTGGTCAAAGGAATCATTTTGGATTAATTAGCTTTCGGTAATAATTTTTTTCTCACAAAATCAAAAACCTTTAATTTTTACAAATCTAGCTGTTTCTTTCATTTACCTACAATAATACAAAAGATAGAGCATTGCTAGTAACCAACACAGCAAAGGATCAATGGATAAAATTGTTCTCATATGTACCTAAAAATATGTATGATGTATAACAGCAAAAGAGAACGATGCATGGATGTAACTTCCATACTTCAATATATATGCATGTATTTTTAAATTGTTTTCAAAGAAACCACTGCTACTTAATGATTTCTCGATAACAGAATTATTTCGCACAATCTAAAAACTTTCATTATCACAAATCTACCTCGCTCCTTTATCAACCTAGACTAATATAAGTCACGGACTAATCGATATATAACAATGTTCTCATTTGTAGCTCAAAATGTGCATGATGTATAACAGCGAAAACGAACGATGCATGCTTATCACTCTTATACGTCAATATTTTTTTCAATATTTTGTCAAAGGAACCATTTTTACTCAATGATCTCTCAATAATAGACTTTCTTCACAAAAACTTAAAACCTTCTTTATTACAAAGCTAGCTCTTTCTTTTATCTACCTAAAACAATTTGAGCAATACCACATTACTAGTAACCAACACAACAAACGTATCGATATAAAACTATGTTATCTTATGTAGCATGCATGAAAATATGCATGATGTATAACAGCGAAAAAATATGCTGAATATAACTCCTATACTTCAATATATATATATATATATATTTGTAAAATTGTTTTCAAATAAACCATATCTAATGCTATCTCATTAACAAAACTATTTCGTGAAATGTAAAATCTTTCATTGTCACGAATCTAGCTTGGCTCTTCATCAACCTAGAGTAATAAAAGCTATGGAAAATTGATAGCAAACTACACAGAGAACGAATAGATGTATAACAATTTTCTCATAAACATGTCAAAATATATATGATGTTCAATAGCGAAAGAGAACGATGCATGAATATCATTCTCATACTTCAATTTGTTTTTTAACTTTTGTCAAAGGAACCACTTTTGCATAATAATTTATCAAAAATAGAATTTTTTCACAAAATCTAGCTCTTTCTTTTATTTGCCTAAAACAATGTCAGAAATAGAACATTGCTCGCAACCAACACAACAAACGGATCGATGTATAACTGTGTTATCATATATAGCTGAAAATATGTATGATGTACAACAGTAAAAAAGAACGAAACATGAATATCACCCCCATCTTTCAATATATATATATTTTAAATTGTTTGCAAACAAACCATTTCTACTTAACGATCTCTTAATAACAAAATTATTTCGCAAAATTTATAAATCTGTATTATCACAAATCTAGCTTGCTCCTTTATCAACCTTGAACAATATAAACCACAGAACATTACCAGTAATCAACACAGAAAACGAATCGTTATATAACAATGTCCTCATATGTAGCTCAAAATATGTATGATGTATAACAGCAAAAAAGAACGATGCAAGAACATCTCTCCCTTATTTCAATAATAATTTTTAAAAATTTTCAAAGAAACCATTTCTACTTAATGATCTCTTAATAACAGAATTATTTCGGAAAATCTATAAATCTGTATTATCACAAATCTAGCTTGCTCCTTTATCAACCTTGAACAATATAAACCACAGAACATTACCAGTAATCAACACAGAAAACGAATCGTTATATAACAATGTCCTCATATGTAGCTCAAAATATGTAAGATGTATAACAGCAAAAAAGAACGATGCAAGAACATCTCTCCCTTATTTCAATAATAATTTTTAAAAATTTTCAAAGAAACCATTTCTACTTAATGATCTCTTAATAACAGAATTATTTCGCAAAATCTATAAATCTGTATTATCACAAATCTAGCTTGCTCCTTTATCAGCCTTGAACAACATAAACCACAGAACATTACCAGTAATCAACACAGAAAACGAATCGTTATGTAACAATGTCCTCATATGTAGCTCAAAATATGTATGATGTATAACAGCAAAAAAGAACGATGCAAGAACATCTCTCCCTTATTTCAATAATAATTTTTAAAAATTTTCAAAGAAACCATTTCTACTTAATGATCTCTTAATAACAGAATTATTTCGCAAAATCTATAAATCTGTATTATCACAAATCTAGCTTGCTCCTTTATCAACCTTGAACAATATAAACCACAGAACATTACCAGTAATCAACACAGAAAACGAATCGTTATATAACAATGTCCTCATATGTAGCTCAAAATATGTATGATGTATAACAGCAAAAAAGAACGATGCAAGAAAATCTCTCCCTTGTTTCAATAATATTTTTTTTAAATTTTCAAAGAAACCATTTCTACTTAATGATCTCTTAATAACAGAATTATTTCGCAAAATCTATAAATCTGTATTATCACAAATCTAGCTCGTTCTTTCATCAACCTAGAACAATATAAACCATGGAACATTGCCAGTAATCAACACAGAGATGTATAACAATGTTCTCATATATAGCTCATAATATGTATGATGTATAACAGTGGAAAAAAACGATGCATGTATATCGTTCCCACATTTCAATAAAGTTCGTAAAATTTTTTCAAAGAAACCACTTCTACTTAATGATTTCTCAATAAGAGAATCTTTTCGTAAAATTTAAAAATATTTCTTATCGCAAATGTAGCTGGTTCCTTCATCTACCTAAAACAAAATGAGAGTTGGAGCATAGCTAAGTAATCAGCACAGAGATGTATAAGAATGTTCTTATATATAGCTCAAACTATGTATAATGTATAACACCAAAATAAATGCATGAATACCTGTCCCATACTTCAATATTATTTATAAAAATTTTTCAAAGGAACCACTTCTATTTAATGATCTCTCAATAAAAGAATATTTTCGCGTAATCTAAAACTATTCCTTATCACAAATCTAGCTCGTTCCTTCATCAACCTAAAACAATATAAGCCATGGAACATTGACAGTAATCAACACAGAGATGTATAACAATGTTCTCGTATATAGCTCATAATATGTATGGTGTATAACAGTGAAAAAAAAGATGCATGTATATCTTTCCCACATTTCAATAAAGTTCTTAAATTTATTTCAAAGAAACCACTTCTACTTAATGATCTCTCAATAAAAGAATATTTTCGTAAAATGTAAAAATATTTCTTATCACAAATCTAGCTGGTTCCTTCATCTACCTAGAACAATATGAGAGCTGGAGCATTGCTAGTAATCAACACAACGGATGGATCGATCGAACAAATTGAAGAGTTGAAAGCGCCTCTTGATAAATGAAAAAAAAAAGGAATCTAGGAAGAGAAATATTTTTAGTTTTATGCATTTTCCTGATTTTATATTTTGATAAAAACTTACGGCTCCTTCTTTTTCATAAAACAACTTACTTTTTGTTCATTCTTATTTTGTTAAGGAAGAATTCGATGGTTTTATAAGAAAAGAAAACATTCCTCCCTAAGGATTTTCTTATCCTTTTCAGTTTTTATATTATTTTACCTCATATGCATAAATGTTTTTGTTAAAAAATGCTTTTTTTCTCTTATATAAAGCGTTTTATTTCCTCTCTAGAGAATAATCATTCATAAAAAAATAAACCTCTAAACAGCGTTTTCTTTCAAATATTTTAAAATTGCTTTCAAATATTTTTTTAATTAGTGATTTATTTTAATATCGGAAATATTTTTTTTTATTTCAATGTGAAATGGTAATCTGTGTGAAGTAAAAATTTTATGTATCCACATGATATTATGTTAAATGTAAAAACAAAAAAGAATATCTATATAAGGTACCCTGGGGTAATAACGCCAGGCGGGGTAATAACGCCAAGTGCTTATATTTTGCATAATTATGAAATAATCAGGTAAATGACACCCATGTGCTCTGCGCAGAAGGGTTTTGAGTCATATAAATCGCAAAAAACAGCTTCAAGTTAATTTGTTTCATTTTTGGGACTTATTGTTTTTACAAACAACTAAAATTAACGCTTGATCTAAAATTTGCGAGATACGTTTTGCGATGTGAAGACTATCTTTTTTATCCGGAAATACTTTGTTAATTACATAAATTTGTAGTGCATTTCATGTACTTTTAAAATGTTGTTGAAGATTTTGGATATCTTCTCGAGATAATTTGTAATTTAAAATGTACTGCGCAATAACTATACCGGGGTAATAACGCCAATCCTTGACATTAATATCACGGTTGATTCCCTACAGTGGCCGAGCTACATCCTGAATACTGATTCAAATAAACACAGTTAAAACTGTGCAATGTTTCTTATATTTCTATTTAAGCGGTCCTTTTTAAGCAAAAAGAAGCTCACGGTCTGATATTCTTTTACCTCATCCCCCCCTCCCACATCACACCTTTATTTTTCTTACACTTTCACAAAAAATTGAACATTTTCAATAGCTTAGAATGCAATTTGTCAATTTCTAAGTTTGTTGAGTTTGTATTTTTAGAATTGGGCTATCTACATGCAATTATTCCATCTTATTTCATAGTTTTGTTTGCATGGCGTTATTTCCCATATAGGTGGGTAATAACGCCAAATAACATTGCTGAAGAAAAAACGCCATTACATTTTATGAATACATTTCTGTTAAATTATTTTATTTTATATAGATAGTCAATGAGTTGCTGTATCAGATCCTATATTTGTTTGAAAAATACAATCTAAAACTAAGCCGTGAAAATTGGTAGAACCTTAACGTGGCGTTATTACCCCAGGGTACCTTATATTTTTTCTTTGTAACTATGCATAATGCATATAGTTACGATATACATCAGTCAGAAACGGCAATATTTTCGATTGAAAAAAACTTGAAGAATTATGAATAAAAAAAATAAATTTAGTTAAGGCAATCATTTTATAAACCATGGAAAAGACATATAATTTAAGTGCATCAAAAATTATTAACACTGAACTTTTGGGGGTTTTTTAATATAAATATATATATGTATGTTTATTTTTAATGAATGTGAAGGATAGTTTTGTCTAAACAGAAGATTCACTGTAATATAACTTGACTAGAACTTCCCAACAAAAATAGAGAGCTATAAAAATTAGTAGGATAGGGGAAAATAACAAGAATATGGAGCATGCTGCAGTGTTCTGCGAGAGCAATATTAACCGTTTAAATGATGGTAGGATATTTCATGAGCTTGATCTGTATGCAATCACAGTCATAAAAAGAGCCCTCAAAAAGATAAAAAGTTTGTCACATAATAAGTAGCTGTCCCACTAAAGAAAAAGAAATCTGTAGAAAATTTGTAGGCATCTGACCCAAAAAACTGTAGAAAATATGTTGGCTACTGGCCCATTCTTCATATTTTTTAAGAATATTTAAAAATAACTTTGCAGATATTATTAAGGTAAATCTAAATCTGATATATGTCTTCAGATTTCTGTAGAATTTGTGAACTTCAGGTAATCTTAAGATTTTTATTATGGGTGCTATGAGGGAAGAATGTGTGGGTCCGATAGGAATTATAGGGACAACTAATGGCCCTGAATGTGTATTTGTAGTACTATAACTTATTTTAACAGGTATCAAGAAATTAAGACAATTTGGAGTTAATTGATAGAAAAAATTGACAAATTTGTTTTTTCTTTCAGTTAGGTGGTATTTTTTATTTTTCACTCATACACAAACTATCGAATTGAAACAGATGCCTAAGGATGCACATTACCACATGCACTTGGTACTCAATTCCAAGCAAAATGCGGTCGAAAGCAGCATAAAAATGTAACATTTGACAAGAACATTGTTTCGTTTGTAAAGCACCCAAGGTTCAATATATTACTCTAAAAACTCAGCTCTATATTTTCTAGAAGCTCACTATTTTCTAAAGATATCTAACAATTTTCTTTATGTGAAGAATTGCATCAGATACCTTTAAAAAGAATACATATTCAGAACAAATTTCCGTTAAAATGGGAGATGTTCAGAAAGTTGGGCCATAACACAAAAGTCTAATTTTTAGAAACGCTTGAAGTACATAATAATACCATACATTAGATTTTAACTAACTTAATTGGAAAAATGTATGAAAAAGTACACTCGTAATAAATTTGATTGCATAACATTAGATTCCAAGTTCCATCCAAATATCATTAAAATTTTTAGAGGTCACGATCTATGTGACCCATAAAGATATTTACTACCCAATATTTTAGAACATTTTATTATTTTCTGATTTCCACCTCATTATAAACACTTTGCCATTAAAAAATCCAGAAATTTTAAAATACATTATAAACTGTAGGTTGCTATCAGATAAATCTTGACGCACTTGAAAAGCAAAATCTAACAAAATTTCACTGTGCACTTTAACCAAGGCAACACTAGATACCGGGCTTGCTCATTCCTTTCATGACGTCACAAAATGTGGCTGAATGACATCCAGCGATTGGTACAAAACGATGGGTGCGTCACTTTGAGCCTGTTTGTTCGAATCGCAGATAGCGGCCTGCCACCTTTTGTGACGTCGCGTTGACATTTTATTATTTTCTGATTTCCACCTCACTATAAACACTTTGTCATTAAAAAATCCAGAACTTTTAAAATACATTATAAACTGTAGGTTGCTATCAGATAAATCTTGACGCACTTGAAAAGCAAAATCTAACAAAATTTCACTGTGCATTTTAACCAAGGCAACACTAGATACCGGGCTTGCTCATTCCTTTCATGACGTCACAAAAGATGGCTGAATGACATCCAGCGATTGGTACAAAAGGATGGGTGCGTCACTTTGAGCCTGTTTGTTCCAATCGCAGATAGCGGCCTACCACCTTTTGTGACGTCGCGTCATGATAAGGAATGAGCAAGCCCGGTATCTAGTGTAGCCCTGCTTTAACATATATGACAACCTCCGGCTTTTTTTAAATCAAAAAATTATACTTCAAATCAAAAATTTATTGATTGGAATGGAATTATAGCCTACCATATTTATTGCAACTCATATTTAATTAAACAAATTTTCTGGTTCAAAGCATATTTTTTTCGTTTAAAAAAAACCAGAGGTTGACAAATAAGTTTTAAATAACTAATAAAAAGTTTTTCAAAACACAATGTCCATAAATATCTAAAAAAGTGACATATTCATTCATGTAGCATTAAAAATATTCGTACTGCCGACAATCCTTAACTTGATGGAGTGATTTGATTTTTTAATCAATGAAACCATTTAATTGATGTGCACAAATGTATCATCTTTTTCCAGCTCCTTTTTCATCGATAAACGTCACATTAGCACACATAAGTCACTTATGATTCCCAGATTATCAATGCTAATGCAATAACCAATTTCTTTGTGACATCTTTCAACCGAAAATTTATTGGTTTTTAAAATGACATATTGCAAAATAAATATACGTTGCTGTTTTCTCCGTAGTGATGACAAAAATACGTCAAGAACATGTGATTAATATTTCAACAACGGATGGGTTATATGAAGATGTTCTTTTCTATTAAGCTTTGAGTTGTTTTCCTTATACAGGATTTTTTTTTCAAACCGCTAATTTGGGAGTATTCTTGTATATAAAAAAAAATGTAACAAAAGTATTATAAAGAAGCTGTTCAAACTGAAGCTTCTTTTTTCTTTTTCTTTTTTTTCTTTCAAGAACGAAAAAGCTTTTTTTTTGTTTGAGTGATGAATGTTTGAAAATATTTAATTATCTAATTAGAGACACCCGAATATGCTTAAAAAAAAAAAAAAAAAAAAAAAAAAAACGATTATTTCAGATTGTGAATCTTTGCATACATTTTTATTCAAGAAAAATAGGAAAACTTTATTTAAAAAAAGTATTTTTGACGCGATAATTAAACAGTTTACCTGCATAATGACATTCATAATTAGACATGTTGGCAAACTTGTTTTTCAAATATACAGATTTTAAAATATTGTTTTAGTATTTTTTATTTAGTACTTTACTTGTATAATAACATTTATAATTAGACACTTCAGGAAATTTCTGCTTCAAATATTGGGATTTTAAATTATTGTTTTTTTTCTTTTACTTTTCTTGGTTGTTTCAGTTGTTTAATTTTGAAAAGTAAAAGAAATTCAGCAATGTACTTATACAGTTTGCTATGATGCATGGAGTGTATGTTTATGTGTGTATGATGCTGACAATGCTTTATTTTAGATTAAATTTAATAACATTGACATAAAAAACTTTATTTAAAAATATTTTAGGCGTAAATAATTATTTTTATGTTTAAATATACGCGCGATGTAATAAGGTATGTGTAATATATGTGACACATGTAAAACTATACTAATTACATTATTAATAAAATATTAAGCATTCTCTCAAAACAAAATATATCTATAATGACTGAAAAAGTGAGGTATCCATTCATATAGCGCAAAAAAATCGAACTACCGAAAACTCCTTAACTTGATAGAGTGGTTTGATTTTTACTTTAATCAATGGGACCATTTAATTGACGTATTCAAATGCATTATCATTTTCCAGCTGCATTTTCACCGATAAACGCCACATTAGCACGCATAAGTCACTGATGATTTCCAGAATGTCAATGCTAATGCAATATCCAATTTCTTTGTGACATCTTTCAACCGGAAATTTATTGTTTTTTAAAATGACATATTGCAAAGCAAGTATACGTTTTGTTTGCTTCGTAGTGCTGACACAAATCCGTAAAGAGCACGAGATTAATATTTCAACAATGGATGGGTTATATAAAGATGTTCTTTTCAAGCTTTTTTTCCTTATATTAGATCGTTCTTTTTCTAAATCGCTAATTTGGGAGTGTTCTTGAAGATTAAAAAAAAAGAGTGTAACAAAAGTATTATAAAAAAGCTGTTCAAACTGGCGCTTCTTTTTTTCTACATCTTTTTTTTCAAGAACAAAAGGGTTTTTTTGCCAAATTTTAAAGATGAATGTTTGATAATATTTAACTGTCTAATTAGAGACATCCAAATATGATTTTGAAAATAAGTAAAATAACTGTTTATTCTATATTCTGAATTTGCGCGTACGTTTTTATTCAAGAAAAATTGTAAAACTTCATTAAAAAAAGAATTTATGACAGAATAATTAAATAGTTTATCTGTATAATGACACTTATAATTAGACCCTTCAGCAAATTTTATTTTCAAATAAATAAAACAAATAACAATAATAATTTAAAATATTGTTTTTTTATTATTTTTTATATTTTACGTGTATAATAATATTTATAATTAGATACTTGAAAAACTTCTGTTTCAAATATTGAGATTTTTAATTATTGTTTTTTAGGTGCGTTCGTAATTATGTAAATAAGTAGCACCTACAGTTGTCGTTCAGTCCATCCGTCTGTCCGTCTGTCTCTCCGTCGTCCGTCTGTCTGTCCGTCGTCCGTCTGTCAGTCCGCATATAACAACGCAAAAACTACCCAACCAAATCGTTTGAAAGTTAAAATACATAATTATTATATAATTATGTCGAGTAATTTCAAATTTTATGAAGATCGGATGCATAGATCAATTACAGGGACAATCTAAAGATTCCGTTACATTACGGTCAATGGGGGAAAAAGTTTCAAATGCATTTTAATCGTTTGAAATTTAAAACATATAGTTATTACATGATTTGGTCGAGTCATTTCAAATTTTATAAAAATTGGATGCATAGATCAATACAGGGACAATCAAAAGTGTACCATTACATTACGGTCAATGGGAAAAAATAGTTTGAAGAACATTTTAATGACGTTGAACTCTTTCGAATGTAATACAACTGACATGAACCTATGAAGTATATATATATATATACTAAAACATACATTCTGTACAATTTGCGTTGCAAAAAATGTTTATTATTAAATTACAGGGCCCCACAAAAGTATTCCACAGCGTAATTCTATACGGGGAAACATTGTTTGGGGCGTGTTTTAATTATATTAAACTATTTCACATATGATATACGTTGCTGAGGTGTAATAAAAATTACTTCCTTCATATTTACAAGAACACAAAAAAGATTTCGATCCCTATACTCTATCCGAAGTCTGCTACTGTCTACTATAACAGAAAGATCTGAATATTTTTAAAACTTCGTTATCGTACGAACGCACCTCATTTGCCACGCTTCACGTGCAATTTCCAACTTGTTTCTTTAGTTTTTCTTATTTGCTTCATTTGTTGAAATAGGCTAGATAAAAGATATTCTGCTCTATAATTACAGCATGTACACTATGCATGGAGTGTATGTTTATGTGTATATGACGCTTATGATTCTTTATGTTACTCTAAATTTAATAACACTGTAATAAAAATCTTTATTCAAAAATCTTTTAGTTGCAAAAAATCATTTTATATTTAAATATACGCGCGTTAGAATAAGGTATTAACAATATATGTGATACTTGTAAAAATATACTATTTTTTAAAATAATTAAATAATAAATACTTTTTCAAAACATAATGTCTTTAATGACTTTAGAAGAGACATTTTCATTCAAGTAGCGTTAAAAATATTCGTACTGCCAAAACTCCGTAACTTGATGGAGTGATTTGATTTTTAATCAATGAGACCATTTAATTGATGTACTCAAATGCATTATCTTTTTCCAGCTCCATTTTCATAGATAAACGTCACATTAGCACGCATAAGTCAATTATGATCCCCAGAATGCCAATGCTAATGCAATATCCAATTTCTTTGTAACATCTTTCAACCAGAAATTTATTGGTTTTTAAAATGACATATTGCAAAACAAGTATACGTTGCTATTTGCTTTTCAGTTGCTGACACAAATACGTCAAGATCACGTGATTAATATTTCAACAATGGATGGGTTATATGAAGATGTTCTTTTCTTAAAGTATTGAGGGTTTTTTTTTTCTCTTATACTGAATTCTCTTTTTTTCAAATCACTAATCCGAGAGTATTCTTGAAGATAAGAAAAATATATATTGTAACAAAATATTATAAAAAATCTATTCAAAATCATGCTTACTCTCCTTCCTTTTTTTCTTTATCTTTATCTTCATCTTTTTTTTTCTTTCTTTCTTTTCCCTTAAGAACGAAAGAGCTGTTTTGTTGAATTTGAGAGATCAAAATTTGAGTATATTTAATTATCTAATTAGAGACATCCAAATATGCTTTTAAAAATAAATAAAATAACAGTACATTCCAGATTCTGAATTTACGCGTACGTTTTTATTCAAGAAAAATTGTAAAACTTCTTTAAAGAATAGAATTTTTGATGCCATAATTAAATAGTTAACCTGTATAATGACACTTATAATTAGACCCCTCTGCAAATTTTATTTTCAAATATACAAATTTTCAAATATTGTTTTAGTGGGGTTTTTTAATACTTTACTTGTAGAATAACGTTTATAATTAGATACTTCAAAAATTTCTGTTTCAAATATTAATTTTTTAAATTACTGGATTTTTTTTCTTTTACTTTTCTTATTTGTTTCATTTGTTTAATTATGAAAAATATTAGAAATTCAGCACTGTAATTGTAGTGTACTATAATGAATGGAATGTATATTTAGATATGTATGATACTTACGATGCTATTTATTTCACACTAAATTTAATAACATCGTCCTACAAAACTTTATTTTAAAAAAGTTTTAGTCACAAATTGTCTTTTTTATGCTAAAATAAAAGCGCGTTGAATTGAGACACATGTAACATGTGTGATAATCTAATAACATATTAATTATTTTAATAATTGAACAATAAACTTTTTTTCAAAACAGAGTATGTCTATATCGGCTTAAAAAGATATTTATTTATATAGCGTACAAATAATCATACTGCCGAAAGTCCTTAAATTGATGGAGTGATTTGATGATATTTTTTTAGTTATTTAGTTTAATTTTTGTTGAAGCATGTTTAAAAATTAGAAAATTCAATAATGCTTTTCTATAACATCTGATATCTGAAAATGTTTTAAGTGATGAATCAGTTAGTCTGCGATTTTATCTAATACCCCCAACATTTTAACATCAAAGCGATTTAGAATAATGTAAAAGTGTTTTAGATTAATATATGTACATGTTCTGATCTATTATTTTCTATTAAGACTTCTTTTGAATCCTTTTCAACCATATGAAAAATTGTTATCACCACACTAATCACATAAAAATATTTCAAAAGATTAAAAATGTTCTATTCCCAAAGTTAGACGGTTATACTCTAGTACAAGAAAATCTAATTACAAAATTACTGTAGGTATCTGTAAATTAAACATCAACTTGAAACAACGGGATATTTTGTTGCAAATGATTACTTGAAATGTCAGAGACATGTTCCGTATTTCAAGCATAATCAAGGCAGATTTTTCTGAATTTGCAGGGCTTAATTTGTTCTAAATACAGGATGTTCAAAACTATATGTCAAAAATGTAATGGCAGGTACAGGTGAGTTAAATAAGCAGATTTCGTATGGGAATGTGAGTGCAGAAAAATAGCATTCAGGCAATAGGGGGTGCTGTTGAGTTTAATGTATAAAATCATATCGATGGATTGAATAATCATTCTCTGTGCCGTTTTTGAGCAACATCTTTTGTGTCATAAATGTGGAACTTTGATGATATGTATTTAATATATTGGATGACGTAATGAAATGTAACAGCTGATCAGAGGATGTTTATGCAACGATTTCCAGATAGCAATTTGTTGGATCGTCGGACACTTAAGCATTTCACTCAGAGTGTTACGGGGATGGATCGTTTTGTTCTTAAAGGCATGACACGGGCTTTTGAAGATATCGTAGACTACAGCAGAGAATTAAAAAAAAAGAAGTTAAATGAGAGTTTAGTTTTAATTTCATGGCACACAGGTTACGAAATTTTTTTTTCGTTTTATTTTGTTACGTTGAGTGCATGTATATTGTTTTTAACAAATATCCTGATTCTGTGTTAAATGCTAATACGTAAATTCATTAACCCAAAAGTAAAATGACTTTGCATATATCATTTATTCGACGAAGATTTAACATTCGGTTTTCCAGATATATATCTCTTGTCTACAATTGATCTCAGTGAACAAACACTAGACTAGGAAAACAAACGCATTAACATTTTTTTTTCTTCTTTATAATTCATTTTTTATTGAAATAAAATATCACTTATACAACAATGTTCAAATTCCTCAGTGACCAACTTCAGTACTTAGTGGATCATATATCTGAGTTAATTTTTATACTTTTTGAAAATAATTTGACATGGGTTAAAAAAAGGGGGGAAAGAGAATAATTAGAAATGCATGATATATGACACTCAAAGAGAATTACATACTCGGAATTATAAAAGTTGCAATGCAGAATAAATAATAAAAAAATATGATATAAGAACAGAGATATGTCATGCATGGAAATTTACTCACAATTCAATTAACTCGAAAATTATAATTATAATACACAGACAAATGACACTCAGGTGTACTTCAAGTTGTTTCTTATTTATTTCCAGGTTAATAACACTGTCTTCATTAAAATGAAGTGGTTCATTTATTATTCTATTACATTTCTTTCACAGTTTATTTCTCCCCCTCCTCATTAAAAAACATATTGCGTTAGGTTTTCTTTCAAAATTAAGTCGCCCTTTCCTGCTCGAAAGCAACATGCAATAAAATAACTTGACGAATGTGTCAGAACTTACAAATAAATTTCGCCGTCAACCATGCAGATGCTAATAGTTTATCACGGCAATTAGTCTCCGAGATTTCTCCCTAAATTACGCACTTTACGTAAATAAGTAGTTGGTAAACATAAAAATCAATCATACGGAGCTACACTTTTTTTTTGTCTTTTTTTATTTATTCTTGTCAGTTGTCATGTGTTTCAGAAAAGTGTTCGACGTTAATTGAAAATGTGTTACAGGACTTGTTTAGAAATTTAACTTGAACGTCTAAGTAAAAGAGTATTTAAGAACATTTTCTTTAAAAATTTTCTGATTTCAGTTATTTTTGAATAAAAACTGATCTTAACTAAAGTAGAGTTATTCAAAACTAGATTGTAAAAACTAAATTTCTACTTAATTTAACTGCCATTAGAAATAAAATGACTACTATTAAAATTGTTATAATTTTTAGCATGCTATACATAGCTAAATCTTTGTTCAAGTATTTGTTTTTAAGTAAAGAGAAAATAACAAATTTGAAAAAAAATAAAGAACACAAAGTAGAAAAAGTATATAAATAAAAAATATAAAGTAAGGACAAAGATATGTCATGAATAAAAACTAACATTCACATTTCCATTAACTCGAAAATTATAATTATAATACAGACAAATGCCACTCAGGTGTACTTCAAGTTATTTCTTATTTATTTCTAGGTCCTAACACTATATACATTAGAATGAAGTGGCTCATTTATTATTCTATTACATTTCGTTACAGTTTATTTCTCTCTCTCCTCATTTAAAAACATATTGCGTTAGGTTTTCCTTCAAAATTATGTTGCCTTTTCCTGCTCGAAAGCAACATGCAGTAAAAGAAGCTGTCGGATGCGTCAGAGCTTACAAATAAATTTTTCCGTCAACCGTGCAGATACTAATAGTTTATCCCAGCATTTAGTTTGCGCCATTCCTCCTCCATTACGCAATTTACGTAAAATAGGTAATGGGTAAACACAAAAATCAATCATACGGAGCAGCACTTTTTATGTTTTTTACATTTACTCATGACAGAAGTCTTGTGTAAAAGAAAACTGTTCTACGTTAATTGAAAAAAATGCTACAAGGCTAGTTTAGAAATTTAATTATAAAGATGCAAGATCAAAGTAAAAATGAATTTATTAACATTTTTTTAAGTTATTTGGTTTCAGTTATTTTTAAATAAAAAAATATTGTTAAGAAAATAGAGTTATATAAAGCACGGTGGTAAAAAGTAAAGCTATACTTAATTTAACTGCTATTTATTAAAAAAACTTTATTTTTAACTTTGTTATAATTTTTAGCATATAATTTAATAAATGTAATACAATGTTTCGTTTAGTATCATTTTTTAGTAAAGAAAAAAATATAAAATTTTGAAATTAATATTAAGAAAGTATGATATGTGTCACTATGAAAGAATTACATACTCAAAATTATATTGAAGATGCAATCAGAATTAATAATAAAAAAAATATGAAACAAGGACAAAGATATGTCATACATAGAAACAAACTCACAATTCCATTAACTCGAAAATTATAATTACAATACACAGACAAATTCCACACAGGTGTACTTCAACTTATTTATTATTTATTTCCAGGTTCCGAACACGATCTTCATTAGAATGAAGTGGTTCATTTATTATTCTGTTACGTTTCATTCAAAGTTTACTTCTCCCTTTTCTTATTAAAAAACACATTGCATTAGGTTCTACTTAAATATTAAGTCGCCTTTTCCTGCTCGAAAGCAACATGCAGTAAAAAAAAGCTGTCGGATGCGTCAGAGCTTACAAATAAATTTTTCCGTCAACCATGCAGATGCTAACAGTTTATCGTAGTAATTAGTCTCCATAATTCCTCCCCATTACGCTCATTACATAAATAGGTAGTTGGTAAATACAAAAATCAATCATGCGGAGCTGCACTTCTTTTGTCTTTTCCATTTACTCACGTCAGATGTCGAATGTTGGAAATAGGTGTTCTACGTTTATTGAAAAAATGTTACAGGACTTTTTTAGAAATTTAATTGTAAAGATAGAACATTAAAGACATTTTCTTTAAAAATTATCTGGTTTCAGGATTTTTTTTTATATAAATAATTATCTTACCTAAAGTAGCGTTATTCAAAGTTCAATTGTAAAAAAAAGAACTCTACTTAATTTAATTGCCATTTGAAATGAAATAATCGATATTAAAATTTTTATAATTTTTATTATGTTATTTAATACGTAACTAAATGTTTCTTTAAGCATCAGTTTTCATATAAAGAGAAAATAATAAATGTAGAAAAATAAAATAACAAAAAGTAGTAAAAATTAATAATAAAAAATATGAAATAAAGACAAAAATATGTCATGCATAGAAAGTACTCACAATTCCATTAACTCGAAAATTATAATTACAATACACAGACAAATTCCACTCAGGTGTACTTCAAATTATTTCTTATTCATTTCCAGGTTCCTAACAGTATCTTCATTAAAATGAAGTGGTTCATTTATTATTCTATTACATTTCGTTCAAAATTTAATTCTTCTTCTCCTCATTAAAAAACAGATTGCGTTAGGTTTTCGTCAAAATTAAGTCTCCTTTTCCTGTTCGAAAGCAACGTATAGAAAAAGAATCCGTCGCATGCGTCAGAACTTAGAAATAAATTTCGCCTTCAATCATGCAGATACTAGCAGTCTGTCAGAGTAATTGGTCTCCGAGATTCTTCCCCCTATTACCCATTTTTACATAAATAGGTAATTGGTAAACACAAAAATCAATCATACAGAGCTGCACTTATTATGTCTTTTTCATTAACTCATGTCAGATGTCGTGTGCAAAAGAAAAGTGTTCTATGTTAATTGGGAAAAATGCCACGAGACTTGTTTAGAAATTTAATTGTAAAGATGAAGCCTCTAAGAAAAAGACTATTTAAGAACATTTTCTTTAAAAAATATCTAGTTTTAGTTCTAATTTAAATAATAATTGATCTCAACTAAACTCGAGTTATACAGCGCTCGATTGTAAAATGTAAATATATACTTAATCTAACTGCCATTTGAAATAAAATGATTATTATTAAAATTGTTATAATTTTTAATATATTAATACATAACTAAGTATATGAATACATAACATCAGTTTTTGAGTAAAGAAAAAATAATAAATTTGAAAAAAAAAGTAGGAAAAAATTAATAATAAAAAATATGAAATATGTAGAAAAATATGTCCTGCATAGAAAGTTACTCACAATTCTATTAACTCGAAAATTATAATTACAATACACAGAAAAATGCCACCCAGGTGTACTTAAAGTTATTTTATATTTATTTCCAGGTTCCTAATGCTATCTTCATTAAAATAAAGTGGTTTATTTATTATTCCATTACTTTTTGTTCACAGTTTATTTCTCCCTCTCCTCTTTAGAAAACATATTGCGTTAGGTTTTCATTCAAAATTAAGTCGTTCTTTCCTGCTCGAAAGCAACATACAGTAAAAGAACCTGTCGGATGCGCCAGAACTTACAAATAAATTTCGCTGTCAACCATGCAGATACTAATAAAGTTTTACAGCAATTAGTCTCCGCGATGCCTCCCTCATTACGAACTTTACGTAAATAGGTAGTTGGTAAATACAAAAATCAATCATATGGAGCTGCACTTTTTTTTTCTTTTCCACTTACTCATGTCAGATGCGTATGTTGGAGAAACGTGTTCTTCGTTAATTGGAAAAATATTGCAGGATTTTTTTAGAAATTTATTTCTAAACATGGACCATCAAACTGAAATGCTATTTTATAACGTTTTCTTTAAAAAGTATCTGGTTTCATTAGTAGAAAATAAAAAGTGATCTTAACTAAAACAGAATCATACAGAGCTCCGTTGAAAAAAGTAAATCTCTACATAATTTGATTGTTATTTGAAATAAAATGATTATTATTAAAATTGCTATATTATTTAGTAACTTATTTAATACATAACTAAAAGTTTCTTTAAGAATAAGTTTCTTTTTTCTTTTTCTTTTTTTTTTTTTTTTTTTTTTTTTTGTAAAGAGAAAATATTAAATTTGAAAAAAATATGTATGTAACCAAAAGAAGAAAAGATTAATAATAAAAAATATAAAAAAGTACAAACATATGTCATGCATAAAAACTTACTCACAATTCCATTAACTCGAAAATTATAATTACAATACATAGAAAAATGCCAGTCAGGTGTGCTTCAATTTGTTTCTTATTTATTTCCAGGTTTCAAACACTATCTTCATTAAAATGAAATGGTTCATTTATTATTCTATTCCATTTCGTTCGCAGTTTATTTCTCCCCCTCCTCATTAAAAAAATATATTGCGTTAGGTTTTCCTTCAAAGTTAAGTCGCCCTTTCTTGCTCGAAAGAAACATGCAATAAAAGAACCTGTCGGATCTGTCAGAACTTACAAATAAATTTCGCCGTCAACCATGCAGATGCTATTAGTTTATCACATCAATTAGTCTCCGTAATTCCTCCCCATTACGCACTTTACGTAAATAGGTAAAGCTGGTAAACATAAAAATCAATCACACGGAGCTGTACTTAATATGTCTTTTGCATTTACTCATGTCATGTCAGATGTCTTGTGTTTGAAAAAAAGTGTTCTACGTAAATTAGAAAAAAAAAATGTTACAGGACTTGTTCAGAAATTTAATTGTAAGGATGGTATATTTAAATAAAAGATTATTTAATGACATTTTTCTTTAAAAATTATCTGTTTTCACTCATTTTTAAATAAAAACTAATATTAAGTAAAATAAAATTATATAGAGATCGGTTGTAAGAAGTAAAGCTCTGATTTATTTAATTGCTATTTGAAATAAAACGAGAATTATTAAAATTGTTATAATATTTAGTAAGTTATTTAATATATAACTAAATGTTCCTTTAAGAATCAGTTTTTTTGTAAAGAGAAAATATTAAATTTGAAAGATTGGAAAAATATATATAACCAAAAGTAGAAAAGGTTAATAATAAAAAGTATAAAAAAAGTACAAAGATATGTCATACATAAAAACTTACTCACAATTTCATTAACTCAAAAATTATAATTACAATACATAGAAAAATGCCAGTCAGATGTACTTCAATTTACTTCTTATTTATTTCTAGGTCCTAGCACTATCTTTATTAGGATGAAGTGGTTCTTTTATTATTCTATTACAATTCGTTCACAGTTCATTTCTCCCTCTCCTCATTAGAAAACATATTGCGTTAGGTTTTTCTTCAAAATGAAGTTACCTTTTCCTGCTCGAAAGCAACATGCAGTAAAAGAACCTGTCGGATATGTCAGAACTTAAAATAAGTTTCGCCGACAACCATGCAGATGGTAATAGTTTATCACAGCAATTAGTCTCCGCTATTCCTCCCCCGTTATGCATTTTACGTAAATAGGTAGTTGGTATATCGTGTATTAGAAAAAAGTGTTCTACGTTAACTAGAAAAAATGGTACAGGTCTTTTTTAGAAATTTATTGTAAATATGTTATATCTAAATAAAGGGATATTTCTTTTAAAATTATCTCGTGTTATCTAAATGTTTCTTTAAACATTAGTTTTTGAGTAAAGAGAATTATAATAAATTTGTAAAAATAATAAAAACAAAAAGTGGAAAAAATTAACAATAAAAAATATGAAATAAAGATAAAGAATGTCATGCATAGAAACCGTTAACTGGAAAATCATATTTAAAATAGACAAACAAATGTCACTCAGGAGAACTCCAAGTTTTTTCTAATTTATTTCGAGGCCCTAACACTATCTTCATTAGAATGAAGTGGTTCATTTATTATTCTATTGCATTTCGTTCACAGTTTATTTCTCCCTCTCCTCATTAAAAAACATATTCCGTTAGACTTTCCATCAAATTAAGTCGCCTTTTCCTGCTCGAAAGAACCATGCAGTAAAAGAACCTGTCGGATGTTTGTAAACTTAAAAATAAATTTCGCCGTCAACAATACAGATAGTAATAGTTTATCACAGCAATTAATCTCCGCGATTCCTCCCCCTATTACGGACTTTACGTAAATAAGTAGTTGGTAAGCACAAAAATCAATAATACTTAGCTGCAATTTTTTTGTCTTTTCCATTTACTCATGTCAGATGTCGTATGTTGGCGAAACGCGTTCTTCGTTAATTGGAAAAATATTGCAGGATTTGTTTAGAAATTTTATTGTAAACATGGACCATCTAACTAAAAGAATAATATTAAATGATTTCTTTAAAAATTATCTGGTTTTATTAGTTCAAAATAAAAACTGATCTTAACTAAAACAGAATTACACAGAGCTCGGTTGCAAAAAGTAAATCTCTATTTAATATAAGTGTTATTTAAATTAAAATGATTATTATTAAATTTTTTATAATTTTTAGTATGTTATTTAATACATAAGTAAATGTTTCTTCAAGAATCATTTTTTAAAAAATATATATAAATAACTAGAAGTAGAAAAGATTAATAATAAACAATATAAAAAAGTACAAAGATATGTCAGGAATAAAAAGTTACATTCACATTTCCATTAACTCGAAAATTATAATTACAATACACAGACAAATGCCACCCAAGTGTATTTCAAGTTATTTCTCATTTATTTCCAGGTCCTAACACTATCTTCATTAGAATGAATTAGCTCATTTATTATTCTATTACATTTCTTTCACAGCTTATTTCTCCCCCGTCTCATTAAAAAAATATTGCGTTAGGTTTTCCGTCAAAATTAAGTCGCCTTTCCTGCTCGAAAGCAACATACAGTAAAAAAACCTGTCGGATGTGTCAGGAATTACAAATAAATTTCGCCGTCAACCATGCAGATACTAATAGTTTATCACAGCAATTAGTCTCCGTAATTCCTCCCCCATTACGCACTTTACGTAAATAGTTAAAGTTGGTAAACACAAAAATCAATCATACGGAGCTGTACTTATTATGTCTTTTGCATTTAATCATGTCATGTCAGATGTCGTGTGTTTGAGAAAAGTGTTCTACGTTAATTTAAAAAAATGTTACAGGACTTGTTTAGAAATTTAACTGTAAGGATTGAACATCTAATTAAAAGGCTTTTCGATGACATTTTCTTTAAAAACTATCTGGATTCATTTATTTCTATATAAAAACTATCTTAACTAGAATAGGGTTATTCAAAGCTCGGTTGTGAAATGTAATGCTCTACTTAGTTTAACTGGCGCCATTAAAGTTTAGGGTTCAAAATTTAATCGACCATTAAAATTGATCGATCCGTTTGTGGTTTCCGCTAAAACTGTTTTTTATGTTAGCGTTTTCTTATAGTAAATTTTGAAGATGATGTTCAAAAAAATGTCGATAGAGGATACGGAGAGGTAATATTGAACTTTGGAATAACGAACAATTATTTTTTGCCGTTTATTTTTGTACACTGTTAAAAATTTTGCTCCAATTTGTACCAAATTTTGTTGTTTAGTAGCTGCCACCATAAGTTGGTGAAATTTCATACCAACATTTGGAGCTTCCAATTTCAACATCCTTCCAACTATTTGACCTAATTCTTCTTCAGGAGTTCCAAATATGGGTTCAAAATTTTACCACCTTACAGTGGCACCTATTGAACTCCGAAGCTTCGTTCAAATTATGACAAGATTTTTAACAATGTACCTCATTTAAATCTTTCAAAATATTTGACTTAAACTAAAATTTTGAGCTCAAAATCTAAATCGTTGGGAGTAGTTAAGTAGCACAATCTGAACTGGGTTCAGAAGGAGAGGGGAAGGGGGGGGGGGGTTCAAATTTCAACTTCTGAACACAATTCAGTTTGATCTACTTAACCATTCCCGATGATTCAGATTTTGAGCATAAAATTTAAGTTTAAGTATAAGCTTAGAAAAGTATTCAATGAGATACAAAAAATAACGGTAAAAAAAGTTGTTCTTTACTCCAAAGTCCAAGCGGCTTCTATTGACCTTTTTTGTATTTCATTTTTAAAATTTATTTTTGAGAAAATACTGACATAAAGAATAGTTTTAGCGAAAACGGCAAACGAATCGACCAATTTTTCCGATTTTTAAAATTATTTAAAATTTTGTACCCTAAACTTTAATGGCGTTTATCTCCTTCGGAAAAAGTTTGGGACCGTTAGTTCCCCATTTCATATTGTTTATCTAGATGTGTACTATATGAACTTAAAGTTTTGCCTAAGATTTTAGATTCGCCCTGTATATTCTATTGGAAACTTTTAATACATATTACACAATGCATAATCAAATGTTGCCTTTCCATTCCTTAATCAAATACTTCACTGATACTTCTCTCAAAAATCTTTATTTTTATCCTATCCCATAAAAAATCAGTTTATTCTAGTATTTCTAAAAATAAAGAATTAAGCTTACTAAAAAGCAGTTTTCAAGACTGATTAAACCAGAAGTGTTTACACGTAAGATTCTTCTATCGTATGCTACGTGAAAAGAAGGTTAAATTCTTTCATGATTTGATAAAATCTGCAAGAGAAAAGACTTTATTATTTTTTTTTGTAAAACAATTGTTAAAATGTGCGAGACCAGCATGCTTCTTTGACCTTTACCTATATCATTTACGCTACTTTCTCTTAGAATATGTAGAAAAAAAGATATTTTGTTTTAGAAATAGAAAAATACTCTTTTCATAAATTATTATTATGTCACAATGTTACTGTGCAGTATATTTCTTGATACTTTGTGTTATCTTGAACTTTTGATACTTTCACTGTTTCTGGATAAGAAATAATAATAGGCCAAATTCTCGTGTAAACATTTATTCAATATTATTGGAGTTTTCTTTCATCTTTAAGGATTTTCGGATTAAAGATCTTTATACACATATCTCTTTATTTGTAATAGTTAATAGTTATAGTTTTTGAAGGTAAAAATAATATTTGAATATAATATTTAAGCTCCAAAAAATAGATAGATTTGTCTTTAAAACAGATAAATTACTTATTTCGAATTATAACGCTGCATTGCGTCAAATAATCCGATTTTACCCGTTATTGGCCCAAAATGCAGTTTAGGCCACGCTAATTGTTCCTTTGCAGGTCAGGGTGGCTTTAAATATGTCGGGTTTGATTTTGATACTGTTACTCTTTGATCCAAACGATATAATTATTATTTTTTTAAATCCTGTATTTTTCAATTTAAATATATGTATATATGTGAATAATAATTAACTTTCCTCTTTATACAAAAAAATGAAATAGATATCATAGCTATAATTGTAACTATTTTTCAATAACTCTATTAAAATACGGATTCACAGAACTCTGTACTTCGATATTGGTTCTAAATATTTCGTATTCGGATCGGTTTTGCATTAACGATTGGTTTTCAGCTTTCGGGTTGACAAAGATTTTTTTTTGTTACGTTTGTGTTTATTTTATACAATTTTTTTTTCTTTTCAATACTGTAATGCAAATGCAACATTTCATGTTATTTGAATTCTATAAAACTATCACCATTTATATAAACTAAGAGAACTAAAACCTGGAAATTCTGTCTCAAAGTTACCACTTGATTTGACCATAAGCTATTTAGCATCCCAGGTTTGTGTTTTCGAAATAAGAATTGGGTGATGGAAGACAGCACTGTACTGTTACTATACTTTAGTATACTTAATTTATTTTTTCGATATAGAATTCTAACGAATGGAGTTGTAAATAAAGAGAAGCTGACATGTAGTGTACTGTCTATCACTTTGAGTGAAGCAACTGAAGTGAAGGTTAGAGTCCACATAATTGCATCAGAAGAAGAGATTATTCAGAGTTAAGATGCTCCACATTGACAAATTATTTCTATTTTATTAAGAAGAAAAACTAATGCATGTTTGATTTTTTTTAACTAATTCTAACGAATGGAGTTATAAATAAAGCGGATTTGCAGTGCTTTATTTCGAACTCAACATTTCATCTCATTTAGATTCGATAACATTACTAGCATTTAAATTTCAGGAACTAAATCACAGAAGTTATATCTCAGACTGACTATTTAATCTGAAAATATGGTATTTAAAATCCCTGGTCCATGGTTTTGAAAGCGGAATCGGATCCCGGAGAAGGAGATTCTAATGTGTATTGTAACACAGTGAAGTATAGTATAGCTCATCTATTTCAAAAATACAAATTATCGTTTTGGGTCATTCCATGGTAGTTTACATAAACAATTTACTGCAGTAATTTTAGTAATATAACATTAAAAACTATTCAAATGTAAAAATAACCTATGAAATGTCAATGAAACCTATCTAAGGTTCAATTTGGATAATAATAACCTAAAAAATGATAACGAAAATTACACTTCATATGATAACTGACATTACTTTTTTCAAAAATGGCAGTTACCATTGTAAATAAAACTACCAAAATTTAAGAAATAACTTTAAAATTAGGTAATTTTCATCTAAATTGGGATTTGAATAAGATTAATTAGCAAACCATGTCAAATTTCTATTTTGAATATTTTTTTGTGCGTGTTATGTAACTATAATTACTGAAAATAGTTCAAAATGTAACGTAAGTTATTATGGAATGGCCATTTTGTATAATAATAATACTATTTTTAATTCATTAGTTTTTTAAACTGTTGTTTGAAATTTAAAAACAATCATTTCCTTTTCATATCTTAATAATAATAAAAAGAAAAGCATAAATGAAAACAATGTACTAGTACAATCCTTCCTGTACTCAACATATTATTAATTATTTATTAAATTAAGTAAATTTTAGAAAGTTTAATTTAAAACATCATATCTTACTTTATTGTTAAAGAGTAGTTTTCTCGATGTACTAAAAATCACAATTTATTTACAGTATTAAACATTGTACTTGCGTTAATTTCTGAAAACTAATTTAGCAAAAAATGAGTACATATTGTAAACGGTAGCTTGTAGAAAAATAATACTTATTAGGGATTTCTAAAATTCTTTATCTTTATTATTGGCAAAAGATAAATTTTACATTTACATTCTGTAAACTGATTTTTAAACATTAGAAGTATAGAGAATATAAAAAAAATACAAATCGAAACTATAGATATTCTCACAGATGTCTAAAATCTGAAATTTCTAAAGATAAATTATTCATCATTTCAATTGAGTTTAAGTTTTATGAAACTTTTACTAAAATAATTGACACATACATGGTTCGTACGGGTACCGTTATTTTCAAGGTGACTTACCAACATTTTATGATGGAAAAATAAGTCTAGTTAAAATGCGCGAAATTTCACATTATTTAAGAAACTATTTTCTGTAGGAAAATTCTGGTACCGAATAATTTTATGGTCATGAAATTCCAGGACTCGTACGAACCATGACATATACTATATATTCATTTAAATAAATACAGAAATGCTTCCTGATACAGATTTAAGAAAGTCACATGTTCAACGTAATTTATTATTATGCATAATTATGGACATCTGTCCTTAACTTCAAGAACCAAATAAAATAAATAAATAAATAAAATAAAGTTCGTTTTTTTAGAAATTTCTTCTATATCCCTAGACCTCTTCCTTTTTTTGAGTTGGGAGGGGGAAGAGTCTTTTAGAGTCTATAGTTTCATGAAATAAAGGTACAGATTCCAAAATCGCGGGCAACAATGGATTTTCGGAAATAGGTGTGCCTTGAAAGATGTTTTACTTTTAGAACTAAAAGAAAAAAAAGTGAAATTTCGAAAGTTTAATTTATAAAATTTAATCTTAAAAATAAACAGAAAATGACCTTTAAATATTTTTACCAATGTACAAAAGATGTTAGTCATAGCCAAATTAGTTAAACAAATTTAAGATTTCATCAGCATATTTATAAATTCAATAAACAAAATCTAAATTTGAATCCAAATCTAATTTTCACGTTAATTTATTAATCAGTATATGCTTTGGTCTTTATTATCTTGTCATTCTTTTATTGACATTTAATTTTGATTCAATAGAATAACTTTTAACAAATGATTTATAAAAAAACATAAGGTACATTAATTTTTTTGTACTCAAAATACATTATTTAATATACATTTTAGATATGTATAATCAGTTTTGGGGTCCTATCTGATATCCCAATCTGATCCCATATTGATATGTTCAATTTGTTCCTATATTTTTTTAGCTGTATTTAGTCTTATTGTAAATTAACTAGTGATCATTAGCTCAAGATTAAAATTAGAAATAAATAGCATTGGTTAAAAGCTTGATGATCACATTAGTATTCTTGAAAACAAAGTTAATACTTTATCAAAATAAATATTTATTTATCATAAATAAGACTTTTACAATTAAATTTAGAAATGTTTTCATTCAAATTTGAAATAACTAATGGAATAGGTCTTTCAATACATCTACTTGCGTAATGCTTGTATTTTTATCCATGGGAAAAAGTTTGAACATTTAACTGATTTATTTTACGAGAAAATCCACTTTTTCTGTTAGCATCGTGTTACTTAAGTCTGCTACATCAGAAAAAGAAATCCTGCAATTATTTATACTCCACATAGATGAAATCGAAGAAGAGGTTGTTTAGAGCTAAGACTCGTAACGCTAATAAACTATTTCTCTTTTATCAAGAAGAAAAAACTAATGTGCGTTTTCGATTTTTTCGATAGAGAATTAAAAGCTTTATTTTTACAGTTATAAATAAACAGGAAGTGACATATCAGTGCAATTTACATCAGCTGCGAGTTAAATAATTGAAGAGGTCGTCAAAAGGTGACAGCTGTTTCCTTTAACCTTCCTACCCTGAATGGATCTAACTGACCCATATCTATAATTTGTTTTACACGATTCGAACTAGAACTTTTTTATAAAGAAAGTTAAATAACAGATCCAGAGAAAGAAGTCAATTAAATACATTAAAATGTTTTAAATAACAATTTTGGTGTGAAATGTTTTTATCAAGATTCAGTATAATTTGAACAGGGTAGGATGGTTAATCATATCAACTGTTTCTGATTACCCCCAACGGAAACTTCAATCAATAAACTTGAATAGAAAATTTTGTCTTATTTTACATTTATTCTTTTTGAAACAGCTAATGGAAAACATCATTCAATACATCTGAGCTCATAATGCTGGTATATTTATCTATGGGTAAAAGCATGAACATTCAACTGATTTATTTTACGAGAAAATCCAAATTTTTCAATTATTATCGTGTTAATTAAGTCAGCTATATCAGAAATAAAAATTCTAAAATCCTCCTCAAACATGCAGCAGAAGAAGAAGTTGCTCATAACATTAACAAACTCTTCTATGACGAAGAAAAACTAATGTGCGTTTTCCATTTTGTTTATAAAGAATTGAAACGAATTTAGTTATGAATAAAAAGTAGGTGCATATAGCGTAATGTCTATTGCTAAATGAGCAGAAGAAGAGGAGCAGCAGAAGAAGAGGTTGTTCAGACTAAAGATGCTTAAGAATAACAAACTATTTTTCTTCTATCAAGAAGAAAAACTAATATGTGTTTTCGATTTTTTATTTGATAAATTAATCAAACAAATGAAGTTATGAATAAACTGAAGATGATATACAATGTATTGTATATCACTTTCAAAGTGAAGTGACCAAGGAGGTTAGTATACACAGATGCAGCACGAAAAGTGGTTGTTCAGAGTTAAGATGTTTAACTTTTCTCTTCAATCAAGTAGAAAAAAGTAATATGCGTTTTAAGTTTTTTCCATAAAGTATTCAAACGAATGAAGTTATGAATAAAGTGGAAATGACATGTAGCGTAAAATCTATCACTTTCGAGTGAAGTAACTGAGGAGGTTAGTCCACACAGATGCAGCAGAAGAAGAGTTTGTTCAGAGTTAACATGCTTAAGATTAACAAACTATTTCTATTCTATCAAGAAGAAAAACTTCTGAGAGACAACAAGAGTTTGTTAATGTTCTGAACAACTTCTTCTTCTGCTGCATGTATGAGGAGGATTTTAGAACTTTTGTTTCTGATATAGCAGACTTAAGTAACACGATAAAAATCGATAAATTTGGATTTTCTCGTAAAACAAATCAGTTAAATGTTCATGCTTTTACCCATAGATAACTATATCAGCATTATGCGCTCAGATGTATTGAATGATGTTTTCCATTAGCTGTTTCAATAAAAATAAATGTAAAATAAGACGAAATTTTCTATTCAAGTTTATTGATTGAAATTTCCGTTGGGGGTAATCAGAAACAGTTGATATGATTAACCATCCTACCCTGTTCAAATTGTACTCAATCTTGATAAAAACATTTCACACCAAAATTGTTACTTAAAACATTTTATATATTTATTTTGATAAATTAATCAAACAAATGAAGTTATGAATAAACAGCAGATGATATATATCACCAGTTACATTATCATCTTCATAATATCATTTCCATAATATCCTATATATATGAACAATCTACTCATAAATCTATATTATATATATCTTCAGTTATATTATATATTATCAGTTGTGAATAAACAGCAGATGATGAGATGTATTGCCCGATCACTTTCGAGTGTAGTAACCAAGGATGTTAGTATATACAGATGCAACAGGAAAAGTAGTTGTTCAGAGTTAAGATGCTTAACATTAAAAAACTTTTCTCGTCAAGAAAGTAGAAAATCTAATGTATGTTTTCGATTTTTTAAATAAAGAACTCAAACGAATGCAGTTATGAATAAAGAAAAGGTGACATATAGTGTATTCTCTACCACTTTCGAGTGAAGTAACTCAGGAGGTTAGTCCACATAAATGCGGCAGCAAAGAGCTTGTTCAGAGTTAAGATGCTTAACATTAAAAAAACTATTTCTCTTCTTTCAAGAAGAAAAAATAATGTGTGTTTTCAATTTTCTCGATAAAGAATTCGAACTAACAGAATTATGAATAAAGAGGAGGTGACATACAGTGCACTGTCTTATTTCTCTTTTTCAAGAAGAAAAACTGATGGGTGTTTTGACATTTTTCGATAAAGAACGCAAACGAATGGAGTTATAAATAAAGTGGCGGTGACGTATAGTGTATTGTCTACCACTTTCGAGTAAAGTAACTGAGGAGGTTAGTCCACATAGATGCGGCAGTAAAAGATTTTATTCAGAGTTAAGATGCTTCACATTAACAAACCATTTCTCTTTTATTAAGAAGAAACACTAATGTGTGTTTTCGATTTTTTCGCTAAAGAATTCAAACGAATGGAGTTATGAATGAAGAGGACGTCACATATAGAGTATTCTCTATCACTTTCGAGTGAAGTAATTCAGCAGGTTAGTCCACAGAGATGCACCAAAAGAAGAGTTTGTTCCGATTTAAGATGCTTAACATAAAAAACTATTTCTCTTCTATCAAGAGCAAAAACTAATGCATGTTTTCGATTTTTTCGATAAAGAGTTGAAACGAATGGAATAACGAATAAAGAGGCGATGTCATATATGTATTCTCTATCACTTTCGAATGAAGTAACTGAGAAAGTTAATTCCCATAGATGCAGACGAAAAAAAGGTTGTTCAGAGTTAAGATGCTTACCATTAACAACTTGTTTTTTCTTCGATCAAGAGGAAAAACTAATGTGTGTTTTCTATTTTCTCGATAAAGAATTCAAAAGAATAGAGTTATGAATAAAAAGGAGGTGACATATGGTGTATTGTCTATCACTTTCAAGTGAAGTAACCGAGGAGGTTAGTCTACATAAATTCAGCAGCAACAGAAGTTATTCAGAGTTAAGATGCTTAACATTAACAAAGCTTTTCTCTTCTATCAAGACGAGAACAATAATGCATGTTCTGTTTTTTTTTCGATAAGGAATTCAAACGAATCGAGTTATGAAGGAAGAGGACGCGACATCTAGTGAAGTAATTCAGCAGGTTAGTCCACATAAATGCAGCTGAAGAACAGAATGTTCAGAGTTAAGATGCTTAAGATTAACAAACTTTTTATCTCCTATTAAATTGAAAAACTAATGTGTGTTTTCGATTTTTCCGATAAAGAATTCAAATGAATAGAGTTATAAATGAAAAGAAGAAGTGACATATAATGTACTGTCTATCACTTTCGAGTGAAGTAGCTGATGAGGTTAGTCCACATAGATGCAGCAGAAGAAGAAGCTGTTCAGAGTATACTCAGAGTTCATTAACAAACTATTTCTTATCAAGGAGAAAGAGTAATCTGTATTTTTTTTCGATAAAGAATTAGAATTCCAATTAATAGAATTATGAATACGGAGGAGGTGACATATAGTGTATTCTGTATTGTCTATCATTTTTGACTGAAGTACTGAGGAGCTTAGTCCACATAGATTCAGTTAAAGCTTTACTATTTCAAGGATATGCCAGTTCCTCTTTCTATTGTAGTTCCATGTTTTCACGTATATCTACTATTACTGATTGTAAAATTAAAAATATGGCACTTTGATTAAAAAAAGTAATTCCGCTATCCACTATGTTAAATCGTATAATAAAACGAAACTTCTACGTTAACAATTTTAGAAGCAAAGCAGTATAATTTGTTTTAATCAGCTTAAGTTGTTTTTATTCTTTGCGTTCTAATTATATCTGAAAAATATTTTTCTCATTCCCTTCGGAACATCTTAAATTTCTTCCATTCAAAAACCAAATAAAAAAAATGATTTGTAGAATTTCAGAATATACACATATATCTTTATATATATAGGTCTTCTGTGCGTGTGTTTGTCACTGAACTCCTCCTAAACGACTGGACCGATTTTAATGAAATTTTGTGTGCGTGTTCCAGTGGATTTGAGAATGGTTTAGCTTCACATTTTATCGAAATTGATTCAGTACTTTTTTAGTAATTAGGCAAAAACTAATAGTTAATGATTTTTTGCTAATTAAAGTGTTGAATGAGTTCGCTGAACAGAGTGCGGACGGTATGGCCTAGCGTCTGAAGAGTCAGATTTAAGTTCTGGTTCTTGAAGAAAGAGATCGTGTATTCGAAGCTCACTCCTGACATACGTGTATGGTTTAAAATAATTTTTCCTGTATTATAATTTTAATTAACCGACTTCAGAAAATCGTTAACTTTTAACTAAGAAAAATAACCTTTTCTATCAAAAATTGAACCGACTTCAAAAACTACTGCAAATTGAAAAATAATTTCCTTGCACAATTGTAATAAGAAAATAAATTAAGATCGTAGTATTTATCGTACTTTTTATTATATTTATGTAAATTTATTCAATTTTTTGCTGTCGGTGCCCGGACAACGTCTGTCGGGTCCGCTAGTATACATATATATATATATAATTCAGTATTACTAAATTAAAGGTTTTTGAAAACAGGAGTGAAAAATGGAGTTGCTATTTTTTTTTTTCTTAATGGAAGGCTTGTGATTTTCATATAAAAAATGTTTTGTGTTCTATTTCCATTTTTCAAAAGTTTTATTTTAAGTATAAAATGAATATTCAGATTTTTGCAATGTTGCTACATTAAAAAGTTGTTTTTTTTTCTGTAACATATTTTATAATATTTCAAAACAAAGATTATAAACGTCAAAACTTTGCTTTGGTAAAAATAAAAATGATCTATGCATAGTTAAGGTAAAATTAGTAACTACTTTTTAGATACTTTTATTTTTTCAAACACTTTAGAACATCTTTAAAATTAGAAATTTAAAATAAAAACAGCATTTTTTTCTAAGAACTTTCTTTCTTTTAAAATGTGTATCTTAAAAAATATTTTTAATAGAGCATTTTTAGTTTTTAGAAACAAAATATTTAAGTCTGGCGAAAAGAAGTGTTATAAAATATATAGGATTCCATACATATTGAAAATTTCTTAATTTAAATGCAATTACAAGTAAATCAGGAAACTAAAGTTAATTAAGTAAATCAGGATTTTTAAAAATAAAATTTAATTTCTAATTAATAAAAATAAACCTTGAATAAAACATGTTTTTTTTTTCAAGAAATTCCTTAAAATATTAGATTAAGGAATATTAAGGAGAATTATTAAATATTTAAAATTAAGGAGAATTAGAAATATTAAGGAAGATATCCTTAATATCTTCCTTAAGCATAATCATGCCCCGAATCTTCATTGTTGAGAAATTATAATTAAAAAGCAATTTGTCTTCAAACACAAAATAAAAATTTATCTGTTTATACTTTCTTGTGAAACTGAATCAAGAGATTTGTTTTCTTTGATTAAAGGCAAATGAGAAACGTGTGAACAACACGCTAATTTCATCCAATTTACATAAGACAAAAATATTTCAGAAATTCTCAAGAGTGAAAAAATATTAATGCTAACTATTGACATTGTTTAAATACTTTAATACGATGTTAATAAGATGAAGATGAGCATTATTCTTCACATGTTCCCCCATCCCCAGTATTTTAAGTCACTGTTCGTTAAGGAAAGAATACCTAACTTTACTAAAACGCATTTACAATTTTTTTTTTAGCTTTCTTCATTAGATCATGCTGAAAATTGGAAATCCGATGATTTAAAAATATTTCTAATAAGACTGCATAGTAATTTACTTGAAAAAAGGGGGGTTAGTTTTGAACAACGTGCATTTCTTTCAGTTCACATCAATAAAACCCTTCTAAACACTGTTAATAATTGATAGAATTAATATAAACTATTGTCAATTTATTACACATTCTTCTCTGGTGTGAATTCAACAAAATTGACATCGTCCCTATGTCTCTGATTGTTTTAATGCAAGATACATAGAATGCTAGTTATCCTAGTTATTTATACACTGTTAAAAATCTGCTGCATTTTGCTGCAACGCCCTCCACCACTTGTATATAATATCTCTATTCCAACCAATGAGAAAGCGCCATTTCACGGCCAAGTAACCGTTTTCTATACAAGCAGGGGAGTGCGTTGCAGCAAAATGCAGCAGATTTTTAACAGTGTAGCTGGTTATGTGCCCCCATTACCTGTATATAAATTCAAAGATCGTTAAAAAAAATCAATGAATCACTTTGGTCAAGGTACGGACAATTTCTTTCATTTGTTTTGTTAGATTATACTTAGACATAAAAACCTGATCATTTTAAATATTTCTATCAATAACTTAAAATTCTCTTCAAAAATTTTTGGGGTTCTTTTTTACTTTACCATTATATTTCCCTTCTTAAAATGCATTTCCCATTTCCTTACTGCATAAAATATAACACCTTGTAATCAAAATTATTGATTGTCATGAAAGTAGCTTACGTTTCTTGCTTCTGAAAGCCAGAAAAGTTTAAAATAAAGTATATTCGCTTATTTTGTAGTATTTTATTTTTATTTATTTCTTTTCATGAAAATATAAATGGAGCTCTGTGTCGCTAAATTAATGGTTTTAGAAAATAGGTGTCATAAAAAACACCGAAGAAATAAGATGTCAGAAATCAGATTTTATATTTTGTCTTCATTTAATGAAAGACATGTGATTCACATTTTTCCTCAATAAATGCTTTATTTATTTATTCATTTTGTTTTTGTTTTTTAAAGCTTTTCTCTTTAAGTATAAATTCGATATTTAAGTTTCTTTTCTGTGCTCCTCCATTTAAGAGTCTGATTTATATTTTACATTTGTTTTCTCTACCACACTTTTCTTTATTTTAAAAACCCTGATGGCAAATTTGAAGATATACTTTTTGCAAAAAGCGATGTATAGTCAAAGCAAAACTTTTAACTTCTTTCCACATTTTGCCTTTTTTTTTAGAAATTTTGTACTTAGTTATAAAAGAATGGATATATTTTTTTGAATGCGTCGTTATTTCGAAACATACATTTCATTTTAAAATAAGTTTAGATCATTTTAATACTTCCATTCACGGAATAATAATTATTTTTTTTGGAAAAAAATTTTTATTAAAAATTAAAAATGCTCATAAAAGGTTAGCCAATTTAAATGTTTATCAAACACCTTTCAGTTATTTGAAAGTTTCGCGAAATACAATCCTATTCACAGGCATGAAATAAAAATTATTAAAAAAAAACTATTTTTTATGAAAATACATCCAGTGATTTTTCTGCAGTTTTAAGAAAGTTGATATTAAGCAGGCTACTGAATTCAAACTCTTTGAAAAAAAATTTTAATGTTCTTTGTTAGATCATATTAAATATTTAAAATTAAATTACTTTAAAAAATTTTCATAAATACTACATTTTAATTTGCTTAAAATAAAAGGAGGTACATTTGAAAAAGTCCAATTTCTTCAGCTTCCGCTAGATGAAACATTTTAAAAACTGTTAATAGATGATACGATTCATATCGTTTATTCTCGATGATTTAAAGATTTTTATCTGATATTTTAATACGATGTAACTGACGTAGTTCGCAATTGCACGCTTCGTTGTTCTCATGCGCCCAACTCTCTCCACACAAACTCTTAAGTTCGTTAAAAAATAATGCATTAATTTGGCCAAAACAAGATAATTTCTCTCCTTTGCTTTGTTAAATCATATTTAAAAATAAAAATATGATAATTCTAAACTATTTCTATCGATCAATTATAAATTAGTTTTAAAATTTTCAGTTGTTTTTACTTTATAATTCCCCTTTAAAAATATTTTCTCGAAATCCATACTGAATAAAATGTAATATCTTGTAATCAAAATTATTGATTGCGATGAAAGCAGCTTAATTTTCTTGCTTTTCAAACGAAAGCATTTTAAATAAATGTGTATTAGTTTATTTTCAGTATTTGTTGTTTTCTTTTTGTTTCTTTTTTAACGAAAATATAAATGAAGCTTCATGTCGCTAAATTAATGGTTTTGATATAGGTGTTAAAAAAATGTAAGATTTTAAATTTTGCTTCTGTTTAATGAAGTATGTATAATTAACATTTCTTTCCAAATAATAAGTTTTTTTTTTCATTTGAAATATAGATTTGATATTCGGTTTTCTTTAACTAATGTGTCTGTATAATAGTGTTTAGTATATATTTTAATTTATGTTTTTTAACCACACTTTTCTCCATTTGTAAAACCCTAACGGCAAATGTGGAGTTGTCGATTTTACAAAAGATATGTCTATCTTGTCGAAACATAATTATTAATTTCTTTTGATATTTCCCCCTTTTTCATCTTAGAATTGTTATATTTATTAATGAAAGATGGGTATTTTTGTTAAAACTCGTCCTTATATCCGAAACATATATTTCTTTTTTCAAATCATTTTCAAGCCTTTTTAAATTTTCATTCACAAAATAATTATTATTTTTGTTTTTTTGAAAAACAATGTTATTAAAAATTACTAAATGCGCATAAAAGATTCGCTAGTTTAAAATCTTGTTAACCAACTTTCAGTTATTTCTAAGTTTTTCAAAATACAATCCTATCCATAGATATAGAAAAACAATTCTTAAAGAGACCTATTTTTTTATTTAAAATGTTTACCCTTTTTGTATGCAGCGGTTTTCCTGCAGTTTAAAAAAATAAGAATAAATAGACTATTTCACTCAAACACTTTCAATATTTTTTGACGTGCTTTGTTAGATCATAGTAAATATTGGAATATTGGAAATTAGATGATTTTAAAACATTTTTATAAATAGTAAATTTTAATTTAGTTAATATAAAAGGGGGTACATTTGAACAACATCCATTTTTCTGAAATTCACACTCGATAAAACATTTTTATATGATTTTTTATATGATTAATATCAATTATTTTCACTAACTTAAAGATTTTTATCTAATTTTAAATCGATATTATTGATATTGTTTACACATGCCTGCTTTGTAGCTCAAAGTTCGTTAAAATATAATGTATCACTTTGTCCAAAATATAGATAATTTCTTTTCTATGCTTTGTCAGATCCTACTTAAAAATGAACATATTCTAATTCTAAAATATTTCTATCTATAACTTGTAAATTATTTTTAAAACTTTCAGTTGTTTCTACTTTATTGTTAAGATTCCCTTCTACAAATTTATGAAACATATTAACTTCTAATCAAAATTATTAATTGCGATGAAAACAGCTTAAGTTTCTTGCTTTTGAAAGTGAGAACATTTTAAACATGTGTATAAATGTAAACTTTTATTTTCAGTATATATATATATATATATATATATATATATATATATATATATATATATATATATATATATATATATATATATATATATATATATATATATATATATATATATATATATATATATATATATATATACATATTAAAGAAAATATAAATGGAGCTTCGCGTCACTAAATTAATGGTTATAGAAGATATGTGTCAGAAAAAAATCTAAGATTTTGCATTTTGTTTTCGTTTAATGAAAGATATATGATTAACATTTCTTTCTAAAGAATATTTTTTTTTGATAAAGCTATTATCTTTAAGTATTTATTCGATATTCAGTTTTTTTATTAACGTTTCTGCATAAAAGAGTTTGATTTGTATTTTATGTTTTGTTTTCTATTACACTTTTTTCCATTTGCAAAACCTTAATGGCAAATGTGAAGATATCAGTTTTACAAAAAGAGATGTCTGTCTAGTTGAAGCAAAATTATCAAATTCTTTTGATTTTTTTTTTTTTCATTTTTGTTTCAGAATTTTTGTGTTTGGCAATGGAAGCATGTGTATTTTTCTAAAACGTGTAATTATTTCTGAAACATACATTTCTTTTTAATATTATTTAAAAGCATTTTTGCAATCTCACCCACCGAATAATTATTATTTTCGTTTTTTGAAAAAGCAATATTATTAAAAATTATAAAATGCGCATAAAACATTCGTCAATAAATGCGTATCAGACAACTTTCAATTATTTTAAAGGTTTTCCAAATACATTCCTATCTATAGATATGAAATAATAATTATTAAAAAAATGCTAGTTTTTATTAAATTATATGCAGCGGTTCTTCTGCAGTTTTAGAAATTGTTAAAAAGACTACTTTGCTCAAACACGTTAGCATTTTTTTAAATGTGCTTCTAGATCACAGTAAATATTGAAAATTAGATTATTTTAAAATATTTTTATAAATACTATACTTTAATTTACTTAAAATAAAAGTCGGTACATTTGAACAACGTTAATTTTTCTTCAGTTCAGATTAGATATAGCATTTAAAAAACTGTTAAAATTTACACGATTAATATCAACTATTGTAAACAACTTAAAGGTTTTTATCTGATTCTAATTCGATTTAATTGACATTCTTCAAATGTACCTGCTTGGTTTTTCGCTCTGCTCAAATTCTAAGTTCCTTAAAAAATTAGGTATTTCTTTGACCAAAAAATAGACAATTTCTTTCTTGTGCTTTGTCAGACTACTTAAAAGTGATAACATGCTAATTCTAAAATATTTCTATCAATAACTTATAATTTATTATAAAAACTTTCAGTGGTTTTCATTTATCATTATAATTCCTTTCTAAAAACTTCTAAAAACCTCCTCTCTCCTCTAATCAATACTAAATAAATTGCAATAACTTGTAATCAAAATTATTAATTGTCATTGAAACAGAATAAGTTTCTTGCTTTTGAAAGCGAGAAAAATGAAAAGTAAAATATACTCTTTTATTTTCAGTATTTTATTTTATTTTTACTTTTTATAAAATATAAATGGAGTTCCGTATCACTAAATTAATAGTTATAGAAAATAGGCGTAAAAAAACTAAAGTTTTATGTTTTGCTTCAGTTTAATGAAACATATATATAATGCATTTCTCCCTAAAAGAATGTTTTATTCACTTTTTAAAGCTCTTTCCTTTAAGTATATATTTCACTTTCAGTTTATTTTTTTAATGATCCTCTATTTAAAAGTTTGGATTATTTTTTATGTTTTCTTTCTCTACTGCAATTTTCTTCATTTGCAAAATTCTGATGTCAAATGTGAAGGTATCACTTCCGCAAAAAACAGATGTGTAGTTCAAGGAAAATTATTAAGTTCTTTTTTATATTTTGCATTTTTATTTATAGAAATTTTGAACTTGGTAATAAAAGTATTGATGGTTTATTCTAAAAAGCGCCCATATTTCCTAAACATATTTTCTTATTAGAAATATACTTTAAAGCTTTTATCTTGAAGTATATAATAGTTTATTTATTTATGTTTCTTTTTTCTACCCAATTTTTCAGCATTTGCAAAATTCTATGTCAGATGTGAAGATATCACTTTTGCAAAAAGAGACGCAGAGTAGAAGCAAAACTATTAAATTCGTTTTATATTTTGCATTTTTTTATGTATAATTTTGAAATTAGTAATAAAGGTACGGATTTGTTTTTCTAAAATTCTTTCATATTAATGAAACATGCGTTCTTATTAAAAATATTTTTATATTTTCAGCCGCAGAATAGTTATATTTTATTTTTTGGCAGAGCAATGTTATTAAAAATTGCAAAATTCTTATAAAAGACTCGTCAATTTAAATGTTTATTCAACACCTTTCAGTTACATTTAAACTTTTTCCAAATATATTTTTTTCACATGTTTGAAATAATAATAATAATAATAAAAAAACTATACTTTATGAAAATATACGCAGTGGTTCTCCTGCACTGTTAAGGAATTTAATCTTAAGCAGGCTACTTAAAATAAACGATTTGGCAATATTCTTAATGTACGTTATTAGATCATACTAAATATACAAAGTTCGATTACTTTAAAATATTTCTACAAATACGACATTATAGTTTGCTTAAAATAAAAAGGTAGTATTTTAACGTCTGTCGTTTATTTTCCCCAGTTTGCACAAGATAAAACCATTCTAAAAATATTAATAATTGACACGATTAATATCAACTATTATGTCAATTTCTTAAAGATTTCTATCTGATATCAATTCGATGCAAATTAGGTAGTTCGCATTTGCATGTTTTATTGTTCTCTTGTATTCCCTTTCTCCTATTTAAATTCTACGTGCGTTTAAAAATAATGCTTACTTTGGACAAAACGTAGACAGTTTCTTTCACCTGGTTTGGTAGATCATATTTAAAAATGAAAACACGTTATTTCTAAAATATTTTTATCAATATCGTATAATTTACTGTAAAAACTTTCAAATATTTTTGCTTAGTCATTGTAAATTTTTGTTTAAATATGCTTTACCCAAATCCATACTGAATAAAATGCAATACCTTGTAATCAAAATTATTGATTGCTGTGAAAACAGCTGAAGTTTCTTGCGTTTGACAGCTAGAAAAGTTTAAACAATAGTATATTCGTTGAGCTTCAGTATTTTATTTTTTTTATTTCTCAGAAAATATAAATGCACCTTCGTGTCACTAAATTAATGGTTTTAGAAAAAAGATGTCAGTAAAAACTTAGGTTTTATATATTTTTTTTTCATTTAGTGAAATATATGATTCGTATTTCTCCCCAAAGAATTGTTTATTCTTTCCCATTTTTAAAGACTTTAGCTTTAAATATGGATTCCCTATTCAGTTTTTTATTAATGTACTTCCATTAAAGTGTTTGGTTTTTTGTTTTATACTTTATTTTTCTACCACGCTTTTATCCATTTGCAAACCCTGGCGGCAAGTGTAAAGTTGTCATTTTAACAGAAAAAGATCTTCACCCCAGTTTCCAGGCATTCTCTCCTATTTATTAATTTCATTTCATATTTTACTACTTTTTTTTTTAATAGAACCTAACATAAGTATTTAAAAGATGTTACTAGTCGATATGTCAATTAATGTCAACTTATTCAATAATGGCAATGTATTAAAGATTTTTATCTGATATAAATTCGATAAAAATGACATTGTACACATTTGACTGATTCTTTTCATGTTATCCCTTTCCATCTGCTTAAAATTGGAAATCTGTTCAAAAATTAAGGATTTTTTTTTTTTTAAATATAGACAGTTTCTTTCATATACTTTGTTAAATAATGCTTAAAAATGAAAATGTGAGTACTTTAAAATATTTCTATAAAAAATAATTTTTAAAACGTTAAGTTGTTTTTACTTTATCATTATAATTCCTTTCTAAAAATATTTTCCCCAAATCCATACTGAATATAAAATAATACCTTATAATCAAAATTATTGATTGCTGCGAAAACAGCTTAAGTTTCTTGCATTTGACAGCTAGGAAAGTTTAAACAAAAGTATATTCGTTCATCTTCAGTACTTTATTTTATTTATTTATTTTAAAAGAAAATATAAATGCACCTTTGTGTCGTATAAGTTAATGGTTTTAGAAAAAAGATATCAGTAAAAACTAAAGTTTTATATTTTGTTTTCGTTTAATGAAATATATGATTTACATTTCTCATTAAAGAATTGTTTATTCTTTCCGATTTCTAAAGTTTTTATCTTTAAATATGGATTCAGTATTCAGTTTTTTACTAATTTACTTCCATTAAAATATATGGTTAGTTGTTTTATACTTTATTTTTATCACACTTTTATCCATTTGTAAACCCTGATGGCAAATGTGACGATATTATTTTAACAGAAAGAAATCTCTTCCCCAATTTCCAGACAAAATCTCCTTAATTTATTAACTTCTTTTCATATTCTACTATTTTTAAGTAATTTTTTTTTAAAACAACCTTTTAAAAACATTTAATAGTTAATGCAATTAGTACCAACGAATGTCAATTTATTAAAGTTATTTATCTGATGTTAATTCGATAAAATTGACGATGTTCACATGTGACTGATTGTTCTCTTGTGCCCGATTATTCTCATGTGTTCCCTAATTCGAACTTCGTTAAAAAAGTAAAGAAATTGTTTATAAAAAGTGTAGACAGTTTTTATCAGTTAGTTTGTTAGATCATATTCAAAAATAAAAATATGATTATTTTAAAATATTTTTAAAAACTGTTGATATTTGAAACGATTATTACCATCTAATGTCAGTTTAATAATGATTTTTATCTGATGTTAGTTCGATTAAATTGACGTTGTTAACATGTGTCTGATTGTACTCATGTGCCCTTTTCCCCTCTGTTTAAATTGGAAGTTCGTTAAAAAATAAAGTATTTCTTTGACAAAAGTTTAGACAGTTTCCTTTATATGTAAGATCATCCTTAAAAATGAAAATATAATTATCTTAAAACATTTCCATCAATACTTATAATTTATTTTTAAAACCTTCAGTTTTTTTTTTTTTTTTACTCTACCGTTATAATTTCCTTCTAAAAATACTTTCCAAGAATCCATACTGAATAAAATGTTATACCTTGTAATCAAAATTATTGATTGCTGAGAAAACAGCTTAAATTGCTTGCTTTTGCGAGCGAGAAAAGTTAAAACAAAAGTATATTCGTATATCTTCAGTATTTTATTTATTTATTTATCAAATGTGTAAATGGAACTTTGTGTCGGTACATTTATGGTTTCAGAAAATAAGCGTCAGAAAAGAGGAAGTTTTTATAGTCTGTTTTCGATTAATGACAGTTATATGATTCACATTTCTTCCAGAAAAAATATTCTATTTTATCCATTTTTAAAGCGTTTATCTTTAAGTATATATCCAACTTTCAGTTTTTTTTATTAATGTTCCTCTATTAAAGAGCTACTTTTTTATTTTATGTTTCATTTTTCACCACAGTTTTCACCTCTTACAAAATGTGAAAATGTTATTTTAACAGAAAGAGAAGTATATTATATAGATGAAGAAAAATTATTAACTTTTTTCATATTTTGTCATTAAACATAAAAATCTGCATTCATCAGTGCATAAAAATTAAAAATTTGAGTGCTAAATTTACCTTCATTATTGAATAAAATTTATAAAAAAAATTACAAATAAGAGAAAAATCCAAATAAATAAATCATGATTAAAGGTGCAATATACAGTATTACAATATAAAAATATTTAAAATACATGAAAGTCTTTTAAAACCAAATGATTTTAACCGTACTTGTTCAGTCGTCCTTACATTATCGACTGCCTCATGATAGCTGAGAAAGTTCTGATAAAACGTGTTGATATTTAAAGATATTAATTTATTTTAAAATTTTTCATATAGCAATGTACGAACCTTTATATAATGATATTGAATTACTGCTGAGAACGTTCGGTTGCCAATGTTTTGATTTCAAAATTATTTTAATTTGTTTTATATTGCACTTTAAGCTCTTTTAAACAATGTCAATAAGTTTATTATTTAGCAATTTTCTGTAACAACAGTTAACCCTTTGGAAGACGAGCGACACTTATACGTGTTGCAAAAGAGGCTTAAGATTCAGTGTTTATTCTCACTAATAAAAATTTACCGTAAAATTTGCCTTTTTTTAATCGGAGCATTTTCCCGATTTAATAAGACACAAATTTTTGTTTTTCAAAAATCGGGTGCAAAACAATACGATTTTCTTAAAAGACGAAGGGTTTAAAATTATATGAATCTTTTTCGATGAACTGTCCTGTGTAAAATGTTCTATTACATTTAGGACTATGAACATCACACTTAGGTTTTAAATTCGACAACAATTACCAAAATATGACAATAGTACATTATATTTTCATATTACATTTAACTATTAAATTCATACAAAAACAATTTAGTTAAAAAGTAAAGTTACAGTGTTAAAAAATTTGCTGCTTAATAAAATATGTGTTTATAAAATAAAATGCCAAATACATCCTAAATGCGATAACACTATAGAAAATTGCGTCTCATTTAGACGCAATGACATTATATAAGTGTTTTTGAGTGTTTACTTAATAAAATATTAAGTAACTTTGAAGAACTATATTTCTTTTGTAACACAGATGCACTGACAGGCATTAAACACATTTTATTCAACGGCATTTATGCTTTGTTGAATCTTATAAGAAAAAAAAGAGATTTGGTTTTAGATAGCTTTCCAGATCATATTTAAAATGTTTCATAATTTATTTTGATACGATAATTTATTTCTGAAATACGATTTCCTTTTTCTTAAAATATAAACATTGCAATCGAAATTATTGATTTCTATTGAAAGTAGTTTAAGTTTCTTATTTGCAAAAGGAAAATACATTCGTTGATTATCAAGAATTTTTTTTTTTAAGAAAATATAAATTTGCTTCGTGTCACTAAATTAATGGTTTTAGAAAAGATATGTCATAAAAAACTGTGGTTTAACATTTATTTTTACTTTAATGTAAGATTTATGATTCACATTTTGTTCTCAAGCATGTATCATATTGCTGTTGTTTTTTAATCTTTCAAAGCTTTTATCTTACGGATGCAATAGATATTCTGTTGTTACTAATGTTTTTCTTTGGTTTATATTTATTATTTTATTTTCTATCACATACTTACTAATTTAGAAAAAAATGGCAAATGTTAAAATGTGGTTTTAACGAAAAGAATCGGATCATGAAGAAAGTCTTTAGAATGTTTTATTTTGTAAAGGTTTGAGAAGTTTGATATGTTCATGAATAAACATAACTAAAAAAAACTGAATTGTGAACTGTAAGATATATATTATGTAAACGTGACGTTGAGACCCCTAGTATGTACATTTATTAATATATATTATTTTCGTTTCTTGTAACAGATTTGATGGATGCTTGTTTGATGTAAGTTTTTTCTCTGTTACAATATAACATTTATTTAACAAAAACCCTTCTAAAATAATGCTCTTTTATAATTTCTTTTCTTCTGGTGTGCAATCTTAAAATACAAATATTTTACATTTAAAAAATATTTTTAATATAAAATTTGAATTTTTCATTTCCGTTTATTGAGTCAAAGCTAAGAGAATATTTCACGGATGCTTTTAAACCTAATTTGAAATTACCTCAGACAAAATGATTATAACTTCATACAAAAATATCTCTGAAATTTTTTAGACACATTAAGTTGCTTTAGGAGAAAAGAGAACATACAAATAAATCTACACTGCAACAAAAATGGAAATTTGTTCTTTTTCCAAAAACGTAGTATTTCAATTCTTTAACAACTCTTATTTGATCTTTTTTACATACAAACTTACACCCACATTAACCTTATTCCGATTGATCATATATCACACATATATAAAACACTCCCATTTTCGATCAATAGTGTAAACCCTTATCTAAATACAGAAAAGAATGAAAAATTGTGTTGAGGAAATCTCTCCTACAAAAATATGTTTATTCAAAGAATCTGCACTCCAAATGTATAATTTTGAAGAAGCTTCCGTTTTTAATTCTCAAATGGATAAATATATTTCATTTCATGGCTTTTTGTCCTTTCTACAAACATTTAAAAGTTCTCACATTCCATTTGTTGTCTCTACAAACGGTTTTCTAGATTCTCATTTAATTTAAAATTTATACTGATTATGGTAAATTCAAACTTTTAATAGTTTTAAAATATCAATATGAATTAAAGTTAACGAATGGATGTTTTTGGGAAATAAACTTAAAAATGTGCTATCTTCTATTAGATTATAACTCAAAACAATGTTATTACACCTCAAAGTGCAAAAAATAGCTACTCTTGTTCCACCAAACTGTAATACATTAGACATACAAATTTAGTGACTCCTTTCTAGATAAAAAGTACAAAATCATTTTTTTAAGTCAGAAAAAAAGAATGAAAACTTCTTTTAAGAAAAGCTCTCTTGCATAGTTATATTTATTCAATAATAACCCCTCCAAAGTTAGAAATTTACTAGAATGTCTTATTTTACAACATGATGATTTAACAAAACTTACATTTACAATATTTAGTAATTCATGTATAAACCAGCAGTTTAAATCTTTTTCTAAATGCTGAAAAAAAATTGATGGCTTGTATTGAGAATACATCTTTTAAAATATGTTATTTATTCAACAGTATCCACAGAATTTCTATTTTTCTTGTGTACAGTCTTAAAATACAAATATCTTACATTTAATATATTTTTTAATTAAAAAATTTTAATTTCTCATTTTTATTTATTACTTCAAATCTAAAGAAATATTTTCGCAAATGCTTTTCAACATAATTCGAAATTATATTACATTACACAAAATGATCTCTGAAACTTTTTAGAACGTTTAAATCTTTCTTCCTTAAAATAAAAAAAAACGATATGCCAATAAAACAGCGCTAAAGAAGCAATCGAAGATTTCTTCTTCCAAACGTATTATTTTTGTTCTTTAACATCGATTTGAACTCTTTCACATCAGAACGTGCACCCATATCAACCTCATTCCGACTGATTATGTATCACACACATATAAAGTACGGTACTTCTCGATCAATAGTGTAAACCCTTATCTAAATACAGAAAAGAATTAAAACTTTCGTTGAGGAAAATTTGTCCTACAAAGTGGTGTTTATTCAAAGAATCTGCCCCCCAAACTTATGATTTTGAAGACTTTTTCTTTTGTAGTTCCTTAAAAGCAAATATAATTCACGGCTTTTTGTCCTTTTTACAAAAGTTGCAAACTTTTCACGTTTAGTTTAATTTATTGTAATTGTATGTAATATTAATTAATTAACAATAATAAATATACATTTAAAATAACATAAATTTATGTGCAATGTAATTTATATTTAAAATGATAAATTATGCATACATAATTCATTATATATATATATATATATATATATATATATATATATATATATATATATATATATATATATATGTGTGTAATAAAAAAAAAAATTGCGCCATTTTGCCCTCTATGAGCTTTTAATTCTAACTTTATGGAACATACTTTTAATCTTAGTTTTGTAATGTATTAATATTTTAACAGCTAAAGTTATTTTTCTTATTTTATTTAACTTAATAATAATCTATTGCTTGTTTCACAAAAAGAGCGGGAAAACGATTTCGAAATTTCCTTTCAATGTAGAGTCTATTTTACCTTTTTAGAACATTATCGAGATTTTAATTTTTTTTTTATTCAGATCGTCTGCTGTGTGTTAATGCGCGGATGTTAACAGGTTAGTCTATTTCCCAGACTGTATAAAGATCTTAAGGGAAGGCCATGCCCCATCTACCAATCAGAGATGATGATGTCTGACGTCGTAGCCCTGAAATTAATTCTAATTGGATCTTTAAATTAATGACGTGGACTGGGGAGGGGCTAGTTTTTTCGTGGAGTGTCCGAGCTCCATTCTAGGTTGGAAGAGCTTTGAGAATGCATCTGTCTTTTGAACTGGTAGGACGCCCGTTAAATGTTTCCGATAAATTGTAATATAGAATGATGTAGCTTTAGTTCACGAAGGTTGGAGTACTCGATGTGTGCAATGCTGAATGCTATAATAACTTCGTTTATTTTATGAGTTCTAATAAATATTAAGTCAAGATTGAGTGACTTAAATTATTTATGAGGAGATACCCTAAGATATCAATCCACTGCTTGTTAACATACACTTACGGCTGCTTAATCTGAATCTAGTGCTTAAAGGAATGGAGATGGAACTTTAGATGGAATACCGCCAATACAATTTCTTTTTTCGTTACTTATATATATATAATTATGATGTAATTTTAATTTAAAAATATATTACTTTATGCAAATGACTTCAGACAGTTTTTAAATCTTCAAAAAAAAAGAGAGAGAGAGAGAGAGAATATACAAAAAAAATCTACACTGAAGAAAAAATCGAAGATTTTCTTCTTCGAAGAACATAGTATTTTAATTCTTTAACATTTCTTTGATGTCTTTCATATCAGAACTTACACCTACATCAACCTCATTCCGACTGATCATATATCACACATATATAAAGCATTCCCCTTATCGATCAATCGTGTAAACCCTTATCTAAATACAGAAAAGAATGAAAACTTTCGTTGAGGAAAATTTTTCCTACACAGTGGTGTTTATTTAAAGAATCTGTCCCCCAAACTTACGATTTTGAAGATTTTTTCTATTGTAGTTCCTTAAGAGCAAATATATTTCTTGGATTTTTTTCTTTTTTACAAAAGTTCTCACGTTTCGTTTAATTTATTTTAATTATGTATAATATTAATATGTTAATAATAATAATTATACGTTTAAAATAACATAAATTTGTATATCTATAATTTATATTAAAAATTATAAATTATACATACATACATACATATATGTATGTATATATACATATAATTATGATATAATTTTAATTTAAAATTATATTACTTTATGCAAATTGACTTCAGACACTTTTTAGACAGTTTTTAAATCTGTAAAAAGAAAAAAAAAATAGTGACTATACAAAAAAATCTACACTGAGGAAGAAACCAAAGATTTTCTTCTTATAGAAACATACTATTTTTGTTCTTTAACATCACTTTGATCTCTTTCATATCAAAACTTACACCCACATCAACCTCATTCCGACTGATTATATATCACGCACATATAAAGCACTCCCCTTCTCGATCTATAATGTAAACCCTTATTTAAGTGCAGAAAAGAATGAAAACTTGTGTTGGGGAAATCTCTCCTACGAAGTGGTGTTTATTCAAAGAATCCACCTCCAAAGCTATAATTTTGAAGAATTTCCCCTTTGTAGTTCCCTAAAAGACAAATATATTTCCTTTCATGAGCTTTTTGTCATTCCTACAAACATTTTAAAATTCTCACGTTTCGTTTAATTTATTATTTTTACATATAATAAAAGTAAATAAATAATAATAATTATATATTTAAAATTATAAATTATATATACATACATATAAATTTAATATAATTTTTTTCATAATAAATGATTTCCGAAATTTTTTAGGCAGTTTAAGCCTTCAAAAGAAAAGTGGATAAACAAATAAATCTGCACTGAATCGAAGAAATGGAAGACTTTCTTCTTCCAAAAACGTACTATTTTATTTCTTTAACATCTTTTTTTATCTCTTTCATATCACCATTTCCTACACCCAGATCAACCTAACTCCAACTGATCATATATCACGCATATAAAGTACTCTCCTTCTCGATCAAAAGTGTATACCTTTATCTAAATACATAAAAGAATGAAAACTTGTGTTGAGGAAATCTCTCCGACAAAGTGATGTTTATTCAAAGAATCTACCTTCCAAACTTGTGATTTTGAAGAATTTTTCCTTTGATGTTCCCTAAAAGACAAATAAATTACCTTTCATGGGCTTTTTGTCACTTCTGCAAATGTTTCAAAGTTCTCACATTCCATTTGTTGTCTCAAGAAATGTCTGTCTGGATTCTCATTTAATTTCAAAATCTATACGTATTATTCTAAGTTCAAACTTTTAATAGTTTAAAAATATCAACATGAATTGTAGTTAAAGAATAGATGATTTTTGGAAAATAATATTTTAGTATATGCTATATTTTATTAGATTGTAATTGAAATCCCTGTCATTAGACTTATGACATCAAAAAATAGCTAGTCTTGTTCCAACCCAAACTTTGATACATTAGACTTACAAATTTAGTTGGGCTTTTTCTATACGAATAGGATAAAACCTTTTCTCAACAGAAAAATGAATGAAAACTTCTCTTGAGAAAAGCTCTTTTACAAAATTCAACAAAGTTACAAATTAGTAGAATTTCTTTCTTTCTTTTTTATTTTATTTTATTTTTATTATTTTAACAACATGGTGAAAGAAAAGTTTTTACATTTAGAATATTTAACAATTTCTTTCTAAATGAATGGTTTCAGCTAGTTTGGCAGGCCTACCAAATGGCTTAAGCTCAACAAGCCCCACCTTTCTAAATGAATAGTTTAAAATTTTCTTGAGTTCTAAAATAAAATTAGAGGTAGTATTGTGAACAGATTTCTTAAAATATAATATTTTTATAACAGCATCCACTCCGAAATTATGATGTTTCAGAATTTCTTTTTTTTTCTTGCGTACAATCTTAAAGTACAAATATCTTGCATTTAATGCATTTTTAAAAAAAATTTGGAGTTCTCCTTTTCATTTGTCGTTTCAAATCTAAAGAAATATTTTCCCAAACACTTTTCAGCATAATTTGAAATTATATTACGTTACACAAAATGATCCCTGAAACTTTTTAGAAGTTTAAATCTTTCTTTCTTAAAATAAAAGAGGATATGTTAATAAATATGCTCTATAGAAGAAATCGAAGATTTTCTTCTTCTAAAATCGTAATATTTCAGTTCTTTAACATCTCTTTGATCTCTTTCCTAGAACTTACAACCACATCAACCTCGATCCGACTGATGATATATCACACACATATAAAGTACTCTCCTTCTTGATCAATAGTGTAAATACTTATCTAAAAACAGAAAAAAATGAAAACTTCTGTTGGGGAAATGACACTTTACACTTATGATCTATAAAAAAAAAATTCTTTTGTAGTTCCCTAAAAGACAAATATATTTCCTTTCATAGGCTTTTGTCACTTCTACAAGCGTTTCAAAGTTCCTACATTCCGTTTGTTAGCTCAAGAAAAGTTTTCTTCAATGTTCATTTAATTTAAAATCCATACTATTTACCATACTACAAGCGTTTTTAATTTCTCACGTTTCGTTTAATTTATTATTATTGTATGCAATAATTATAAATGTATAATAAAAATTACATATTTAAAATATTATAAAATTACGTATGTATAATTTATATTTACAATTATGAATTACATATTAATAAAATCATAAATTAATTTTTATTTTAAATTATATTAGTTTATGCAAAATGATTCCCAAAGCATTTTAGACAGTTTAAATTTTCAAAAGAAAGGGGGATATACAAAAAAATCTACACTGAAGAAGAAATCGAAGATTTTCTTATCGAAAAACGTAGTATTTTAGTACTTTAATATCGCTTTGATCTCTTTGTAGTTCCTTAAAAGACAAATATAATTCCTTTCATGGGCTTTTGTCACTTCTACAAATCACTTCCTTCATATCAGAACTTACACCCACATTAACCTCATTCTGTCTAATCATATATCACACACATACACTGTAAAACGTTTGTGTTACGTTACTCTATAAAATTGGTGGCAGCTACGACTTCCATTTTACAGAGTAATTTTTTACTTACATAATGGTATAATTTAAACATATATTACTGGTGTAACTTCGCAATTTTACACCAGTTATATCGGTTAAAGTACTCCACAAAATTGGAGGCAGCAAGTTTGCCACCAATTTTATGGAGTAACGTTACACAAATGCTTTACAGTGTGTAAAGCACTCTCTTTCTCGATCACTAGTGTAAACCATTATCTAAATACAGAAAATAATGAAAACTTGTATTCAAAAAATATTTCCTATAAGTTGTTGCTTACTTATAAAATGTACCCTCCAAATTTAACATAATTTAAAATTATATTAGCTCATAAAAAATCATTTCTGAAACTTTTTAGAGTGTTTTAATATGAAATTTGGATCTATAAGTAAATATACACTGAAAAAGTAATCGAAGATTTTCTTCTTTTGAAAATGTATTTTTTTAGTTCTTTAACATCGGGCTTTGATCTCTTTCATATCAGAACTTACACCCACATCAACCTCATTCCGACTGATCATATATCACACCCATGTAAAGCACTCTCTTTCTTGATCAATAGTGTAAACCCTTATCTAAATACAGAAAAGAACGAAAACTTTTGTTGGGGAAAATCTCTTCTACGAAATGGTGTTTATTCAAAGAATCTACCCTCCAAACTTATGATTTTGGAGAATTTTCCCTTTGTAGTTCCCTAAAAGACAAATATATTTCCTTTCACGGGTTTTTTGTCATTTCTACAAACGTTTGAAAGTTCGCACTTTTCTTTTGTTGAATCACGAGAAGAATTCTTCGATGTTCATTTAATTTAAAATTTACACTGATTATTGTAACTTTGAATTTTTAATAATTTAAAAATACCAAATTGAATAAAGATTAAAGAATTGATGCTTTTGAAAAATAGATCTACAAAAGTTATTTTGTGTTATTTTCTATTATATTGACATTCAATTCTCAGTTATTAGATTTCAGCTTAATAAGAACAAATTACACTTGTCCTTTAAATCAAATCCAAAGTTATCATATGTTGGTTAAGCAGGCGTAATTCTTTTTTTTTATTATTATTTCTAGATCAATAGTATAAACAATTTTTTAAATAAAAAAAGAAGTAAAACTGCTCCTAAGAAATAGCTCTTTCGCGTAATCATATTTATTTAAAATGCCTTCTCCAAATTTATAAATTAGCAAAGCTTCTTTCCTTTTTTTTTTCACAACCTGGTTAAAAAAAAAAAAAAAATACTTATTTTTGTGCATTTTTAAGTACAAGCGACTTGAATTACGCATCTCCATTTACTGTCTTATAAAGAAATGATTTGTTTGATTCTCACTGAATTTAAAATTTATATTGATTTTCAAAACTTTCAACTTTTAATAGCTGAAAAATATTAATATGAAAAAGAGTTAAATAACAGATTTAAAAAAAACAATCTACGAAAGTAATTTTATTGTATTTTGTATTAGACTGCTACTGAAATCTCTGTTATAAGACCTCAGCTTACAAAGCATATCTACTCTTGGTCTTTAATTGTTGCCGAATTCTACCAACAAATTCAGAGGAGTGATAACAGGCACCAAGATTATGAAAAATGGACGCAGAACGAACAGAAAAACAGGGTGTTTAACCATTTCCAGCATAACGGTCCCATACCCCCCCCCCCGGGAACACCTAATTTTAATTCCAAACTCGTAAACTGCTAAAAAGCTAGTAAATTAGAATTCGGTAAAAACCTGTATAAATGAATTACCTAATCAGTCCGAAATAATTGATCTGCGTAAATATCGATATAGAAAAGATCAAAGTGCGCAAAAAAAAAAAAAAAAAAAAAATACCTACTCCTGTTAAAAAAGTAAATATTCAATTTTCTTCAACTGAGTTCCTTTTTTTGTTTAGAAGACAGAAATTGTTTAAAATGTTTTGAAGATAATTTTATTTAAGTTATGCAATTTTCTAATTATATGAGAAGCATTCATCAAACATTTATTTATCTTTAAATCTGGATCATTGAGGTAAATCTTATCTAAATTCCGAAAAGCTGGAAAATTTGTGTTGAGAAACACGGAGTTTGTTTGTTCATTATTTTTTTAATACCGCTGTTTCCGTATCCTAATCTTCCATTTATTTAAACGTAAAATCAAACGAAGATTTTCGGTGAATAATTATGTGAAAGATAATATTTTGTAAATAGTGGTCAAAAAATAATAACCATGCACACTTTGCAAACAGACACCTCTGGTTTACTCAAACTCATTTCTAATTATCATTGCTTTAAAAAAATTCTCCATTGATTTACCGCATCATTATAGATGAAACTTGCATTATAATTGAAATTTATATCATAAATGAATCTTCAAGAATCATTTTGGTAACTCGAAAAATAATCTTATAATCTAATAGTAATAATAATTTCCGATTCACTGTATTTTGAATAGAAACTATCTACACAGGGGTTAGGGCGCAACCTGGAAATTTTAGATCAAGAAATACTTCAAAACCAGTATTTTTTTTAAGTGCCACCCACGTGCTCAGATTCTTTCATTTCTCACACCAGTAATTTTTTCTTGTAAAGCTTTCCTTACTTATTAGGAGCATTTTCGCAATTATATTATATAATATTTTCTGCTTTGAAAAATCAGTGGTGAAAGATTAAAAATTAGCAAAAGGCTCTCTACCCGAAGGGACTCAATGAGTAAAAAATTCGCAAGTTTGAACTGATTTTTTAATACAAAAAATAACTGGTATTTCACCTGAAAAGTAACGGCACCCATAGGAATCCATGATCTACACTTACGTCCTTTTTATATTCTTTACAACCCTATTTTAGACAATTCCATTTTCATTATAGTCACATGTTATTTAAAATTACTTTTAAATACATAATTTTTAATTAACACTTCCCACAACCAGACACTTGTTCATCACATCTGAATATCTAAACAACTCCTAAACATTTTTGTAATTAACAAAGCATATCATTCTCTTACACACGACATTTTCCGTGACTTGCAAAAATTCCCATTTCCCCAACGCAAAAATTACAGCTCCGTATAATTTATTTTTGTACTTACCAACAACCTACTTTCATAAAGTGCCTTATTGAGGGGAAGGGGGCTTGCAGAGAGTAATTGTTGTGATAAACTATTAATACCGCCATGGTTGACAGCGAAATTTATTTGTTAGTTCTGACGCATCCAATAGGTTCTGTCACTGTAAGTTGCTTCTATAGAGAGCAAGTCAACATACCTTGGAGGAACACCTTTTGGTCCTTTAAATAATAAACTAATTGAATTAGATCATGGTGTCACTTGTTCGTGTTATTGCAATTTTCTTAATTGTAATTTCTGTAGCAAGGTAATTTTTATAGATTATATTACCCTTGCCTTATTTAATATTATTTTTCCTACAACGCTGTTTGAAACATTTCTGTTTTAAGTATACTTATATGTTATTTAAGATGAGTTTAAACAGATAATTTTTAATTAACACTTCCCACAACCAGACACTTGTTCATCATATATGAATATCTAAACAACTCATAAATATTTTTGTAATTAACAAAGCACATCATTTTCTTATACACGATATTTTTCGTGACTTACAAAAATTCCCATTTCTCCATCGCAAAAACTGCAGTTCCGTGTAATTGATTTTTGTATTTACTAACAACCTACTTACGTAAAGTGCCTAATTGAAGAAGGGAAGGGGGCTTGCAGAGACTAATGTTGTAATAAACTATTAATAACTCCATAGTTGACGGCGAAATTTATTTGGTAGTTCGGACACATCCGACAAGTTATGTTACTTTTATACAGAACATGGCGACTTATTTTGCAGGAAACACCTACCATAATGTGGTTTTTAATGAGGAGAGAAACAAAACTTTAAATAGAATGAATAGAATAATAAAGGCGCCACACAATTCTAATGAAGATAGTTTTTGGTCCTGTAAATAATAAATTAACTGAATTACAGCAGGGTGGCATTTGTTGGAGTTATTATAATTTTTAGATTAATTGAATTGTGTTGCTTTTATGCATCAGATTACACTTGCCTTACTTAATATTTTTATTGCAACAATGGAATATTAAAAACATGTAAGTACCATTTGAATGCCGTTTATGATACAAACTTTTTCGTTATAGTGATTTTTATTTATTTAATCATTATTTACGTGCAAATTATTTAATTTTTGTAGTAGTATGAAAGTATTTTTTTTAAGAAATCCTGAGAAAAATGTAATCAATGCATTGTAAAGGATAAAATATGACGGGGAATATACAACAGAATTTTACAATGATATGGCTTGAGTTCCTCATTATAAATTATGTTTTGCGATTTATAAATCTTCATAGATATGCTTTTGTACACGCACCAACTGATGATATGTAATGTGATTACTTAAACCTATATTTATTTCACTTTGTGATACTTTTTCGTATATATATATATATATATATATATAATATATTATTATGTATATATCATACCGCAGATACCAGCAATTCTTATGTTTTAAGCAGCAATAAAATTTCTTAATTATATATTAATACATTTACATAGTTGAGGATTTTTTTTATATTTGCATGTACATATCTTTATTCTCCAATAAAAGCGCCCTATTTCATTCAATATATGTGTTTTTATAGTAAGATAAAAATATATAGACACAATTTTTTAAAGAAACGTATCCCCCTGCCCGCCATCCCAAAAAATTCTTATTAAAAAAAGAACTTTGTCGTACGGAAACAGATAAAATCTATTTTAAGTTCTCGGAGAAAGAATTATGAAATTGACAACCAAAAGGTTAAAAAAAAAAGAAAAATATGCTTGTTTAGCACATTTTAGAAATTGTTTTACGTGAAAAAAATATTTTTCTGCAAATTTTATCAAATCATGATAAAATCCACCCTTGATTTCATGAAGCATAATGCAGTAAGGAATCTTACACGAAAAAACATTCGGGTTAGAAAAGAAATAAAAGATCGAGAATAACGCATTTTCGAGAATTAAAATTTTATACTTATAAATCTTAGACAATCTGATTTTTTCAGAATTTAAAAAAAAAAGTAAAATGTAAAAAAGAAAAAATGGGAAGAACATTTTGTTGACTGATATGTAAATATGCTTTAAGTATTATGTAAGATGTTTTGATTGCTGAAACATAAATTGCGTAAGATATTTATAGGATATTTATTAATTATATATAGATATATGTATGAACTTTACAGTAAACTATTTTTAATTCGTGGGAATTTGAACAGTATAATTTGTATGCTAAGTTGTTGAATATTTCGCAGATTTCAGATTAACGTACAGATAAATATAAATAACAGAAATAGCGAAATAAAATTGTTTTTTAACACATGTGCTTTATTTCTTATAACTGAACACTTAAATTAAAAGATTGGATTTACGTAAGAATTAGGTTTGTGGATGTTCTGATAATGTCCAGGAAAGTAAGAACAACAAAAACAATTAAATAAATATTTGTACTATGCGCGTTTATTTTTATTTTTTTAATAAAGGGTATGATTCGTATGCATTTACATGGAGAAATAGGTTTGTAAATGTTATCAGATTCCATATTAATGTGCAGAAAAATACAAATAACAAAAAATAACTTTAAAAAGTTTGTATAACACATGTTTTATTATTATTTTTTATTACAGCTTTTACTTGAGCAGTTTTATTTGTATATAGTTACATGGAGAAATAGATTTTTGAATGTTTCACAGATTCTAAATTAATATGCAAAAAAGAAATAAATAAATAAATAAATAAAAATAACAAAAACAGCTTTAAAAAGTTTACTATAACACAGGTTTTCTATTATTATTTCTTTTACTTGAAGAGTTTAATTGGCAACATTTAGAACATGCGACATGAAGAGCTGAAGAAACATGAAGAAATATGCTTGTGAATTTCATCAGGTTTCATGTTAATGCGCAGAAAAAAAAAACAGCTTTAAATGTATACTACATCGCATGCTTCTTTTTTTAGTTCTTTTACTTGAACAGCTTTATTTATATACATGTACATGGAGAAATAAGTTCGGGAATGTTTTACAGATTCTACATTAATGTGCAAAAAGAAAAAAAAAGCTAAAATATAATTTGCGTTATAACACATGTGTTTTTATTTCTTTTAATTAAAGAGCATGCATTTCTTATGCGTTTACATGGAAAAAAAAGTTTGTAAACGTCTCGCGTTGTTAAAGCGAAAAAAAACAACTAAAAATATTTGTACTATAACACAAGTGTTTTTATTTCTTTTATAGATTACCTGTTTGTTCCCACAAACAATTTCTACTTAGACTTTCAACCTACAGCTTTTTTAAATACCCTTCTAATTAAAAACAAAAATTTCTATACTGTTTATGTATACGATTATAAATAATTATTTATCGTTATCTTGCTGCAAAAGACATATTAGGAGAAACATTTAGGAGAAACCCGGGTAATTAGTCCTCGGATGTTATCAGAGGAAAACATCTGTGACCCTCCAATCGTTTAGCATTCAATCACTAAAGTCGTCTAACCAGCTGTTCTGGCAAATATATATAAGATATAAAGATAATTTTTTTTCTTTTTTCCAAGAGTTATTTTGTAATAAATGTTACTCAAATTTCAGAGAAAAGAAATTATTAGGTTTATATTTTATCAACATCTCAAACTGTCAAAAATAATTCCTTCAGACTGCTGTCTCCCTATTTTTTTAATTTATTTAGAGAACCTTTTTAACACAAGATACGAAAATAAAAATAAAAATAAAAACAACAGCTTTAAAAATGTAGTATAACAAATGTTTTTATTTATTTATTTATTTACTTTTTTACTTGAATAGTTTTATTTGTATACATTTACATGGAGAAATAGATTTGTGAATATTTACAGACTCTACATTAATGTGTAGAGTCTGTAAAATTAAAAAACCGTTAGAAAATAGTTTGTTCGATAACACGTCTTTTTACTTCTTTTAATTAAAGACTATAATTTATACGTTTTTACACGGAAAAATGGGTTTGTGAATTTTTCACAGATTCCATATTAATAAGGTAAAAAAAATCTAAAAAACATTTGTATTATAATACATGTGTTCTTATTATTTTTCTAAATTACCTGTTCGTGTCATCAAACATTTTCTACTTACACATATAATCTACAGTTTTTTTATATGTACCCTTCTAATTAACGACAGAAATTTCTAAACTGTATATGAATACAATTATAAGTAATTATTTATCGTTATATTACGGAAAAGTTATATTAAGTGAAATATAGAATTTCGTTAACCCGAGTAATTAGTCCTCGGATGTTACCCGCAGAAAACATCTGTGACCCTCCAATCGTTTAGTACTCAATCACTAAAAATGTCTAAACAGCTGTTCCGGCAAATGTATAGCAACTGGGTACATCCAGAAATAAAAATATCTAGAAACAGTTTAAGGATACTTCTCTTAAATATAATGGAAGAAATCGTAGAAGAAAAAATAATTGTAAAATGAAAAGATAACATAATTTTTTTCTAGATCGTTTTTGTAATAAATGTTGGAAAATTATCAGAGTGAAAAAATAACTAGATTTTTATTTCTAGATTTATATCAACATCTCAAACTGTCAAAAATAATTTCTTCAGACTGTTGTTTCTCTACTTTTTTTTTATTTGTTTAAAGAATCTTTTTAACATATGATTTATTATTAGAAACATCCTATTTATGAGACATACTTCAAAGATAAGATAATAATTTTGGCTCATCCATCTTGATTTTTACATTTTTTTTTCATAAAACGTATAGTCTTTATATTCATGTGCAATTTTCCTAAAATTAATTCTATGGTTTTTACAGAGTACAGACATATAAAAAATAAAACTTACTTGAATAAGCCAGTGGATCAAACATAAATATCTTTACTTTTTATCAATATATATATATATATATATATATATTGTCTATTTTAAATTCATTAATTTGAATTAAAATATTCTATAACACGAAAAAGGCGATTAACAATTTTCGCATAAAAATTTGGAAACAGCTTCCTTTGTAAATAAAATTATATACAAAGAAAATTTCTATACTGTTTATGTGTACAAATATCAGCAATTATTTATCGTTATCTTGCTGCAAAAGACATATTAGAAGAAACATAGAGTTTGGATAACCTGGGTAATTAGTCCTTAGATGTTACGCGAGGAAAACATCTGTGACCCTCCTAATTGTTTAGCACTCAATCACTAAAACTGTCTAGCCAGCTGTTCCGAAAAATAAATAGCAACTGAATAGATCTAGAAATAAAAATATCTAAAAAAAACTTAATACTTCTAATTATAAAGGAAAAAATCGTAGAAAAACAGATAATTGTAAAATGAAAATATAACTTGTTTTCAGTTTTCGAAAAATTATTTTCGTAATCAATATTAGACCATTTTCAGAAAAAAAGAAATTACTAGCTTTATTTTTTATAAACATCTCAAACTGTCAGAAAAAATTTCTTCAAACAGCTTTTTTTATGTTTATTTAAAGAATCTTTTTAACACATGGTATGTTAATTACGTATATTCATTTTATAAGACAAAATTAAAAGATAAGATGATAGTTTTGGCTCATCCATCTTGTTTATAACATTTTTATTTTCATAAAAAGTATCGATTTTATATTCTAAAACAAAATAATTAATGACAAAGATTTTAAAATGATTATGTATACAATTTTAAGCAATTATTTATCGTTATTTTATTGCAAAAGACACATAAAGAGAAACATAGAATTAGGATAACACGGATAATTAGTCCTCGGATATTACCCGAGGAAAACATCAGTGACCCTCCAATCGTTTTGTACTCGATCACTAAAATCGCCTAACCAGCAGTTCCAGCAAATAAATAGCAACTGGATAGATCCAGAAATAAAAATTTCTAGGAAGAGTTTAAAGATACTTCTCTTAAATACAATGAAAGAAATAGCCAGAGAAGAAATAATTGTAAAATGAAAACGTAACTTATTTTTTAGTTATATTATAGTTATTTTGTAATATATATTAGACAAATTTCAGAGAAAAGAAAGTACTAGATTTATATTTTATCAACATCTCAAACTGTCAAAAATAATTTTTCAGACTGCTGTTTCTCTATTAGTTTTACTTAAAAAATCTTTTTAACACATGATTTATTATTAAGTTCATCATTTTTATGAGACATACTTCAAAGATAAGATAATAATTTTGGCTCATCCATCCTGATTTTTACATTTTTTTTTCCATAAAACGTATAGTCATTATATTCATGTTTATTTTCCTAAAATTAATTCAATGGTTTTTACATAGTACAGACATATAGAAAATAAATCTTATTTGAATTAAATCAATGGATCAAGCTTAAATATCTTTAATTATAATCAATAAATATATATAATTTCTATTTTAAATGCATTAATATGAATTAAAATATTCTGTAACACAAAAAAGGCCATTAATAATTTTCGCATAAAAAATTTGTAAACAGATTTTTTTTAAATAAAACTATTACAGGAAAAGAATTTCTATACTGTTTATGTGTACAAATATAAGTAATTATTTATCGTTATCTTCCTGCAAAAGACACGTTAGGAAAATCATAGAATTTGGATAACCTGGCTGATTAGTCCTCGGGAGTGACGCGAGAAAAACAACTGTGACCCTCTCAATTGTTTGGCACTCAAACAGTAAAATCGTTTAACCAGCTGTTCCGACAAATAAATAGCAACTGAATAGATCTAGAAATAAAAGTAATTAAAACAAATTAAGGATACTTTCCCTAACTATAAAGGAAAAAATCGTAGAAAAACAGATAATTGTAAAATGAAAATATAACTTGTTTTCAGTTTTTGAAAAATTATTTTCGCAATAAATATTAGACAATTTTCAGAGAAAAGAAATTACTAGCTTTACTCTTTATAAACGTCTCAAACTATCAAAAAAATTTCTTCAAACAGCTATTTTTATATTTATTTAAAAAATCTTTTTAACACATGGTATGTCAATTAAGTATATCCATTATATAAGGCAAAATCCAAAGGTAAGTTGATGATTTTGTCTCATCGATCTTGTTTATAACATTTTTATTTTTATAAAAAGTATATACTTTATATTCTAAAACAAAATAATCAATGACAAAGATTTCTAGAATGTTTAAAATTATAAGCAATTATTTATCGTCATCTTATTGCAAAAGACACATTAAAAGAAACATAAAATTTGGATAACACGGGTAATTAGTCCTCGGATGTTACCCGAGGAAAACATCTGTGACCCTCCAATCGTTTAGCACTCAATCACTAAAATCGTCCAACCAGCTGTTCTGACAAATAAATAGGAACTGGATAGATCCAGAAATAAAAATATCTAGGAACAGTTTAGGGATACTTCTCTTAAATATAATGGAAGAAATCGTAAAAGAAAAAATATTTGTAAAATGAAAAAGTAACTTCTTTTTCAAGATTCTATTTGTAATAAATGTTAGACAATTTTCAGAGAAAAGAAATTACTACACTTATATTTTATCACCATCTCAAACTGTCAAAAATAACTTCTTCAGACTACTATCTCTCTATTTTTTTATTTGTTTAAAAAATATTTTTAACACATGGTATGTCATTACGTACATCACTTTTATAAAATATATTTCAAAGATAAGATAATAATTTGGCTCATAGATCTTGTTTATTACTTTTTTTTCATATAAAGTAAGCCATTATATTCATACGTAATTCTAAAACAAATAATTCTATGGTTTTTTAAACCGTGCAACCATATAAAAATAATTTTATTTGAACTAAACCAATGGAATAAACATTAACATCATTAATTATTATCAGTAAATATATATGTCGTCTATTTCAAATGCATTTATGTGAATTAAAAATTTCTATAACAGAAAAAAGTCCAGTAAAATGTGTTCCATAAAAATATGTAAACAACTTTCTTTAAAATACAGCTATTACTTATTGAAAAGAAATTTCATTAATTCAGAAAAAAATTATTGTTTGTTTAAATTTGTTTAATGTTCAGTTACGCAGACGGCCCCACCAGTTTCCGAGAGGTTCTGACCTCTCAACTCGTAGACGGCAAAGGCTGGGTTCGAACCCAATAGCGGCTGTCGGCCTATCCGTTCGGAGTTTTCGTGGTTTTCTTTGAACCTTGTGTAAATACGGGTTAGGTTCCCTTATAAAGACCTACCACAAAGGGCCCTTCCCCTCCGGTTCTATATCCCTAGTGTAGAAAATCGGGCGACAAAAATAAACCATGCCAAACCAGTTACGCAGACCATTTTAAGCTCTAGGTATTTGATTTCTTAAACCGCTATAAAATTTCTACTTTATTATTTCATTAATTCAAAATTTTGATGCTATATGAAGCTATATTAATCTCTTGATATAATGTTTATGCGAATTAATTTTAATTAAAACTTGCAACCATTTTCATTCGATTTTATAACTTTAGTGAAAAGTGTTCTAAAATTCTATTTCCTAATTTTCAAGGGAAGTTTTTAGAAAATTATGATGTGAATTCAACATTACAGAAAGACTGTAAAAGTAATTTGTGAATGCCACATGTATGTCACCTTAATGTGATTAATTTAAAAAAATATATACATAGCAAAAATATCACGACGAATCTCAATTATCTTTTTAATTTGAATGTATATTAAATTTACTTTTAATTATTTATGTAGTAAACTTATTTGTACATCAGAATTAAATGCATTTAAATATTTTTCAAAATTAAGTTAACATTTTTGAAAAAGTTTAAATGTAATCTATAAAATAGTATTGAAATTATTGTTATCGCAATTTAATTTTAGAAACCATTTTATTGTATGGTTTTATAAAATTGAAAGACTTAAAAGTAGGCAAATTATAACTATTTCTAGTGAATAAACTCAGAAAAAAAAAACTTTACAATACCTAAACGTGCATAAAGAAATTGCAAACTACGTAATAGTTAAATTTTAAAGTATTGAAACAATACAATATATAGACATTTAATATCTGAAACCTTTTTCAAAGTTCTCCTTATATAAATATTTCATCATTTCAAATTGTTTGATACAATATGAAAATATAATACTTCTTATTACATTATTTATATCAATTAATTTCAGTTAAAATTTGCGACAAAGTTTATAAATATTTGTTTCTCTTTTTTAAAAACCGTTGTAAAATTGTCTTTCCTAATTTTCATATGAAATTTTTACAAAATTATGATATGACTTTAACATTACAGAAACAAAATTATCTGACCTGGGATATGTTAAAGTTTTTGAAAACTACATATTATATTATAAACTTGTATCGAAAAATCAAATAAAATTATTTTAAAATAAAGATATTTACTCGCATAAATTCAGATAAAAGACAGAATACCTACCTGTAAAATTATTTAAAATTTTGTTATCTACACTGAATATTTTAAATTTCTCAAAAAGTTACATAACCTTAAGAAAATATTAGAAATTTTGCTGAGAAAATTGCAAGTGCAGTTACATCATGGGACCTCTATTGCTTCTCATTAAAGAAATGGGTGGGTTTATTCAAAGTTATTAAAACTTTCTACGTTCAGCTAATAAGTAGAAAGGTTTCCTATAATGTTAAGTTCATTTACTTTTCCAAACTGTCATTTTAGAAAATCACCCTATTTAATAGCTGATTAAATTGTCAATGAAACTCATACTCAGGGAAACTTTTGGCTTCTTGAATTACATAGAAAAGAACACCAGAAACTATATTTTTTTCTTCCCTTCGTTTTAAAATTTTAGCCATAAATTTTGCTTTGTTATCACGAAGCTTTTCTTTTTTCAACTTAAAATTTTCAAGTTACATGTTCTTCATTTTTTTTTCAATTTTCAATTTTTTTAATTGATTTTTTTTATTTTTTTTCACTTATTTATTCAAAAAAATAATCATAGAATTTAGTTTTAAAATAAAATGCTTCAAATGATCTAAACCAATTTGTGTACTTCCATGAAAAGTTTTATAACTTTATCAAGACATAACAGGCAGTTTCATAAGCAAATATAACCGCAATTAATCCACGTATTAATTTAAATGGCAAATTCATTTTCCGTTTGAATTTATACATTTAAAATCTCTCTATTTAAATTATGATGAATTTTTCAATAAAGATTATATTTCTTATGCAGATTTTTTTTCTAACTCTTCCACTTTCGTTTAAAAACTTAATTAATTTTTGCTTCTTTTTTGTCTTTCTTTTTACTCTTCCTTCTTTCCAACTTCATAATTTCAAAGATTTTTATGTGTCAATTTTATTTTTTTTTTACATTTTATCTCTGTGTTTTTCACATGTGTAAAATCACATACTATGCATTTTAATTGTGTTTTATAATAATTTGTACTTTTTTCAAGAGGCCTGTTTGTGTAAGATACACATATATAGTATGCAACCATTATGAACTAGTCGGATGTGGCGATCCCAAAATTTTATTTATTCTCATCCGTGTCAATGTTTCAAAATTCAGTATTACAGAGTCAAAATTAAATGAAAATCTATGTCCATTATGGAGATTCCAAGAATATTAAATTCCTGAGAATTCTTGAAATATGACAATCACTAAAATCAAGTACACTGTGCAAAATGCAGCATAGCAACACTGCTTGTTGAGTAATTTACACCGAAACCTAATTTACCACAACGTATGTCAACTTCTAACTGATTCTAAAATTTCATGAAAATCAATTAGTTAGTTTTTGAGATAGAACTACTCCGATAATCGTGAAAAATGTAGCAATACAATGCCACTTATTGGGCGATTTACACCAAAATAAGCAATACCAGTCTTATTAAAAACTAATTGAATCTGAAGTTTTATGAAAATACATGCATTATTTCCAGAGAAAGATTTATTACAGAAATCGCAAAATGCAGCATAGCACCGTCATCTGTTAAGCGATTTACATCATAATGCAGAAAAAGTTAATTCATTTCAAGGGCTAACAGAATCTGTAGTTTGGTGAAAATGCGTGCTTTAGTTCTTTTAGTTTGATGAAAATGCGTATTAGCCATGGTACAAATCGTAAAAAATCTTGCATAGTGGCGCCAGCAATCGAGCGATTTACACAAAAAAATAATCAAAAATAATTTATATTCGAGGCTAACTAAATATAAACTTTTATTAAATTTTCTGCATTAGTTCTAGGACAACCTCAAAATTTGTGTTACATTCAGGCAGACAGAGTCACAAATTCACAGACAAACATTCTGCAAAACGTGTTTTTTTTAACTCTGACCCCTACAAGTGTAAATCCGTCAAAAACTGAAAGTAAAAAATTTTCTCGAATCCAGTGCATTTTCCTTGTAAAGATGGAAGAGATTAAAAATATAGTTATAAATCTAGAGGGAATATTTTAAACATTCTTTGAAAAAGTTAAATAGCTTTAATGACAAAATAGAAAATATAAAATTAAAACTTCAGATACATTTAAGTTACATGAACATATTTGCCCAATTTGGACATAAATTACGTAAAATGGGGATTAAATTAAACCAGGTTAAAAAGGTCTCCAATCAGATTTTTTTAAAGAAATGATATTAAAAATGTCCTGCTTGGGACTGGATATAAAATAGCAAATGATACTTCTGAAAAATTTTCTGGTTAGAAACCTATTTTTCCTGGTTTAAATTACCTTTCATTTTAAACTCGAAATTGGACAACCTGCATTATTATGAATTTTCGTTTTAGACATTAGTAATTAAAAATATCATTATTTATTCGAATACATTCATTTATAAATTAATGACCTAAAAATACTTTAAAATATAAAATCTATACCAAGTATTTCGAATATTTCATGAAAGGTTCCGTTACATGGCTTCAATAGCTTCTCATTAAGGAAACTAGCAAGTTTATAAATTAATGACCCAAAAATAATTCAAATTACAAAATCTATACCAAATATTTCGAATATTTCTTATAAATTTTCGTTATATGACTTCAACAGATTCTCATTGAAAAAACAAACAATTTTATAAATTTGTGTCCTAAAATTACTTTAAATTACAAATACTATGCCAAATATTTCGAATATTTCATAAAAAATTCCGTTACATGACTTTAATACCTTCTCATTAAAGAAACGAGTAAATTTATAAATTAATGCCGTAAAAGTATTTCAAACTATAAAATCTATAACTAATATTGGGAATATTTCCTAAAATGTTTCGTGACATAACTTCAACATCTTCTCATTAAAGAAACCAGCAAGTTTATAAATTAGTGTCCTAAAAATACTTCAAATTACAAGAAGCTCTATACCAAATATTTCGAATATTACCTAGAAAAATCCGTTACATAACTTCAATAGCTTCTCATTAAAGAAACTAGCAAGTTTATCTAAGTTTATTAGAATATGCTAGGTTAAGTTAATAGGCAGGAAGATTTCCTATAATGTCAGTTTCGTTTGCACTTTGGAGCAGTCATTTTAGAAAATCACTCTATTTAAATGCAGATGAAATTGGCTATGAAAAGTCATATTTATTTTCTTTCTTTGAATTACGAATTCCTTTTTAAAAGAGTCTATTAAAATTTCCTCCTTTCGGTTTTTTTTTTTTTTTTTTTTTTTTTTTTTTTAACGTAAAAAGTTATTTTTTTGTTCTAAGTTTATCTGAAATTTCCGATTTTTTTTATAATTCTTATAATACTTCTTTCGCTTTTTATGATTCTTTTTAAATCTTTTCCATTTTCTGTAACACATTTGTAATAAATTATAAGTATTATTGTCAAGGATTATTTATTCGAATAAGTTCATTTATAAATTTGTGCCCTAAAATTACTTGAAATTACATAATCTAAATAAAATATTTTAAAAAAAAAAGTTCCGTTACATGATTTTAAACGCTTCTCATTAAAGAAACGAGCAAGTTATTCCAAGGTTATTAAAACGTGCTACATTAAGTTAATAGACAGAAAGATTTTATATGATGTCACTTTCCTTTATTCTTTGGAAAAGTCATTTTAGAAAATCATTCTATTTAAATACAGATAAAATTGGCAATGAAAAGTAATATTTATTTTTTTTTCTTCAAATAATGGATTCTCTTTGAAAAATGTCTTCTAAGATTTTCTCCTTTCAGTTTTTTTTTAATTTATTTTTTTTTTTTTTTTATGTAAAAAAAAAGTCTTTTTTTTTTGTTCCTATTTTTTTCCATTTTAAAATTTCCGAATTGTTTACATTTTTTGTATTACTTCTGTCTCCTTCCTTGTGTCTTTTTCAATACAATTTTCGCATTAATTAGAAATCTTCTACTTTTTCTCTACCACACTAGTAATAAATTATAAGTATTTTGGTCAAGGATTATTTATTCGATTAAGTTCATTTATAAATTTTTGCACTAAAATTACTTCAAATTACATAATCTAAATAAAATATTTCGAATATTTCCAAAAAAAAGTTCCGTTACATGATTTCAATAGCTTCTCATTAAAGAAGTGAGCAAGTTTATCCAAGGTTATTAGAACATACTAGGTTAAGTTAATAGGCAGGAAGATTTCCTCTAATGTCAATTTCGTTTGCACTTTGGAGCAGTCATTTTAGAAAATCACTGTATTTAAATGCAGATAAAATCGGCAATGAAAAGTCATATTTGTTTTCTGTCTTCGAATTATGGATTCTCAGAGAAAAATGTCCAACTTTTCTCCATTCAGTTTAATTTTTCTGAGAAAAAATGTATTTTTTTATTTGCTCTTAGGCCTTTTTTAGATTTCAAAATTTCCATTTTTTTACAATTCCTGTATTGCTTCTGTTTCCTTCGTGTGTCTTTTTTAATACAAGTTACGCATTATTTAGAAATCTTCTCCATTTTGTCTACCACATTTCTAATAAATCATAAATATTTTAGTCAAGAATTATTTATTTATTCGAATAAGCTCATTTATAAATTAGTGTCCCTCAAATTACTTCAAACTACATAATCAAATATTTTGAACATTTCCTAAAAACTTCCGTTATATAACTTCAATAGCTTCTCATTAAAGAAATGAGCAAGTTTATCCAAGGTTATTAAATCTAGCTACTTTAAGTTAATGGGCAGAATGATTTTTTATTATGTCAAGTACATTTACACTTTGGAACAGTCATTTTAGAAAATCACTCTATTTAAATGCATATAAAATTGGCAGTGAAAATTCATATCTGTTTTCTTTCTTCGAATTAAGAATTCTGTTTCAAAAATGTCTTCTAAGATTTTCTCCCATAGTTTGATTTTTTTTTTAACGTTAAAAATGTGTCCTTTTTTTCTTTACTCCTAGAGGGCTTTTTTTCTTTAAAATTTTCGAATATTTTACAATTCCTGTATGACTTTTGTTACTTTCCGTGTATCTTTTTTTAATACAAATTACGCATTAATTAAAAATCCTCTTCATTTTATCTTCCAATATCCAATGTATCCTAAATATTTTGGTCAAGGGATATTTATTCGAATAAGTTTATTTATAAATTAGTGTCCACAATTTACTTGAAATTACATAATCTGAATCAAACATTTCGAACATTTTCCTCGATGATAAAAAATTGGCGGAGTTGCGGAGCCTATTGATACCACTAATTTTAGCTAAGTAAAATCTCAAAAATTATGTCATTAAATAAACCGAGAACTATTACTACATTTTAGTTATATTAGTAGGCTCCACCTCTGCGCCATTTTTTTTCACCACAGTTTCCTAGAAAGTTTCGTTAATGTCTTCAATATTTTCTCATTATAGAAACGAGCAAGTTTATCCAAGATTATTAAATCATACTGCATTAAGTTAACAGGCAGAAAGATTTTCTATAATGACAAGTTCTTTTACACTTTAGAACAGTCATTTTAGAAAAATATTCTATTATGCCGATAAAATTGGCAATGAAATGTCATACTTATTTACTTTATTTGAGTTACGAATTCTTTTTGAAAAATGTCTTTAAAGATTTTCTCCTTTTGTTCTAAAATTTTGTATCATAAAATAGTACCTTTTATCGTTGACATATGCCTATACTTTAATTTATTTTTCCGACATTTTTTTTTGCGTCTGTTTCTTTTCCTGTTGATAAAACTGGCAATAAATAAATGTGTATTTCATATCTATTTGATATTAATCAATTTCTCAATTAAGTTTCAGCAGTGAATTGTGCTTGAAAGTCTGGTAGATTTAATACATGAATTTTCACATTACTATACTAAGCATAGAAACCAACTTTAGTGAAAAACGTCCAAGCCGGGCCAACCTAGAACTCTTGGAATAGCGCTCCAAGTGCTCTACCATTTAAGCTACGAGGACGATAGCCAGCTTAGCATTTCTCACTTTATATATGTTGGTTAGGCTGCAATTCGCAGCACGAGATAGTACCGTCTTCATGAGCACACAAACCTGCGGCGTAACATGAGACACCAAGGGACCCAGTATTGGTAAATTACATTTATATTTGATATTAATCAATTTCTCAGTTAATTTTCAGCAGAGAATTACGTTAAAAATCTGGTAGATTTAATGCATGGATTTTTACATCACTATACTAAGCGTAGAAACCAACTTTTGATTCCCGGCTTGGACATTTTTCACTAAAGTTGGTTTGTACGTTTAGTACAGTAATGTGAAAATTCATGTATTAAATCTACTAAATTTGTATTTGTTTTCTTCTTCAATTACGAGTAAAAATTTCTTTTATTTATTTTTTTTTCATTCAAAATTTTACTACTCATTATTTTTATTATATTTTCTCGTATATCTTTTTGGTACTTTTTATTTTAAAATTATTTAATTTTTTTTTCTTTTTACTGAAATAGGTATATTTATGCGTATATTCATTAGATGCATCTACTATGCAACTTTCTGGAATTAATTAACTTTATTGTAACTTTATTGTTAAAGTTTAATGACTCAGAAATAATTAAAAATAAATATAAATTCATGTATAAATAAGTATCAATAAATTTAATACAAATTTCATAATCTATATAGCAAATATTTCAGATGTTTTCTAAAAAGTTACGTCACGTGATTTCAATAGCTTCTCATTAAAGGAACGAACTTGTTTATCCAAGGTTATTAAATCTTGCTAAGTTAAGTTAATAGGCAGAGAGATTTTCTATAATGTTAAGGTCGTTTACACTTTAGAAAAGTCATTTTAAAAATCACCTTATTTAAATGCTGATAAAATTTACAATGAAAAGTCATAGTTGTTTTCTTTCTTCGAATTACGAATTCTCTTTGAAAAATGTGTTCTAAGATTCTCTCTCTTCGTTCTAAATTTTAATAACATAAAATAGTACATTTCATCATACTCCTTTTATCTATTGAGTTTAAACGATGATAAATTAGAGAATAAAAATATGTGTATTTGTTTTCTTTTTCAATTACAAGTAAAAAATTCTTTATTTTTTTCCGTTTAAAACTTCATTACCCATTTTTTGTCATATTTGCTCTTATACTCTTTTTCTTGGATATATATATATATATATATATATATATATATATATGTGTGTACATATAAGGGTCATTCATTCCAAATAGGTCAAAATAAGAGTTATGAGGGAATGACTGTGAGGGAATGACTGTGAGGGAGTGATGAATTTTAACAAAATGCCCATTTACTTTTTTGTCATTATCTGAATTGATATTAGCCTTAGTGGGCCTTAACTATATCCAAATACTTACAAATCAGTAATAATTAATTTTTTTTAATATTTACCTGCATTCGGTAGAGGCTGATGAGGGAGTGATGAGGTACTAAGCCTTCCTCATCATTCCCTCACTAGCCTCAACTGAATGCAGATAAATATTTAAAAGATATCAATTGTTACTGATTTATAAGTATTTAGATATAGTTAAAGCCTACTAAGCCTAATCTCAATTCAGAGAATGGTTTAAAATGTAAATGGGCATTTTGTTAAAATTCATCACTCCCTCACAGTCACTCCCTCATAACTCTTATTTTGGGCTATTTGAAGAGAATCGCCCATATATATATATATATTGAAAATTATTTATAAGACATCTTTTTTCTTCTATGTTTTTCTTAGTGTGTGATTTTTTTCCCTGAAATGGTATACTCATGAATGTATTCATTGGATACATTTACTATGCAGCTTTATTGCATTGTTGTCGAAATTTTAATGACTTATAAGTAATTAAAAATAAATATAAATTCAATTATAAATAAGTATCCTATATTTAGTTCATATGGTACAATTGTTATACTTTTTTGACGATGTACATATTTATAAGAATTATATGATTAAATTATTAATTATATAATTTTATGTAACTCGAGTTAATACATATGAAAAACTGTAAAACATGATGAGCATGACTTTTGGACTTATTTAAAATATGTTTATATGATTTGATACATGGTTTTATTCTTAAAAATGCCAAGACTGATATTTATTAAATAATTATTTTATTTAAAAAAATACTATATAATATCCTAAACTCTTATTTCAACACTTAACAATAGTACATGAAATACAAATTTTAAAATATGCCCAATGATATTGTCCTTCTCCTGAAATCACCATATAAAAAGAGGATAATTCTGCTTGGTGACAAAAATAAAAATTAGTTTCTTCTTTCTCCTTCGCAGTTAATTGAAGTTCAGAATTAAAAAAGAAAATTAAGCTGGGAGGAAAGTCATGCGTACGCCTTTCAATTTAATATATCAGATAATTAAATTCTAATTTAAAATCTGCATCATTTGAACCATGTGAAGAAATAACCGCAACAAAAATAATTTCATTATTGGGTTAATTTAATTTATCTTTTTTTTTTTTTTTTTTTTTTTTTTTTTTTGAAGAAAAATGACTCTGCTGATATTCTGCACTGTAAAAAAAAATTGGGAAAGTTACAAAAATTTTTCTAGTAGAATTGTATTCCAAGAACTTTTTATGTAACGGCAACAATAAAGATTCATGTAACAGATACAGATTTGCACTTTGAATCAAACAAATTTTAAGGTTACTAAGAATTTTTTGGGGAAATCGTATTCCAAGAACTTTTTAAGTGACGATAACGAGCATTATAGATAAAATTTTAGTAAAGTTACCAAAATTTTAGTAAATTCTTTTGTAAAGTTACAGATGGTTTTAGATTTGCTTACAAGTTTTGTAGATTGACATCATTTTCTTGTACAGTGTACACATAAAATTTTAGTAAGCATAAGAGATTTCGGTTAATTTAGATTACTAAGGTTACAGATTTTTTTTACAGTGTGCTGCGAAGTGAGTTTTTAATTAAAATTAAAAGATGTTTTATATAGAAATGAGTGTCTTTAAGTTGATTAATTAAAGACCGCTTCGGTAATATATTTATACTGAGTAACTTTTTCGTAATTTGTCCTACTAGCATAAATATTTGAATTACAGAGTAATTATTAAGGATTTTTTAGAATATATTAACAGAAAACAACACAAGATAAAATATATTTGTTTTATTTTCCCCTTTTAATTAAATAATTCAAGGATATGTCTCAAAAGGTTTATTATAAAAAGACAAAACATACTTATAAAATAAGAAGGTATTTTATGAAGAAATGAGCGTCTCTAAGCTAATTATTTGGAAACTAAATTTCAGCAACATATTTAACCTCTTCAGACCTGAGCATAAAATAATTCTACAAATATACTTTTATTGATTTTGCATAATCGAAATAACACCATAGATGTCAGAAGGAGACATTTTTATGAAATCAGTACTTTAGGGGACTGGTAATTTAGGTTTACAAACATGGATATAAAAGTACTAATCCCCTTAAAACATCAGTTTAACTATCAGTGACATAAATTTATGCAATAACAAAATTAAGGTCTTTAAACAAGTAAAGGATCAGCGAATCCTCATTTTTTTTTATTGTAAATCAATTAAGTTAAATAATTATGAATATTTCTTACTTTCTTGGCCACAATGTCTTGAAGGTATTTTCGAAACTCGGATGAAAATAATATTTATTTTATGATATAATATTCATCAGTGCTGATATTTATTGGTTTTGTTTTAAAGCAAAAAACATTCATTTGTATAGAAGTAAATTAAAATGCAAAAAAATCGAACAGTTTAGTTTTTATGAGGAAAAGAATGGAGATACACATTTGTGTACCTCAGGCCTGAAGAAGTTATACTAGCAACTCACGTCTGAATTTTAACATTGTACAATTTACTTAAATATCTGAATTACTGATTATTAAAGTTTTTATCACTTTCTTTTATTAGAATACAAAAAGAAATATAATATAATTGTGTCGTTAATATATTTTAATTGAATAATTGAAGAGTGTATCTTAAAAAGTTTATTTTAGGGAGACGATACGTATCCATAAAATAAAAAGATATTTTATGAAGAAATGAGTTTCTTTAAATTGATTAATTGGAAACTGATTTCATTAACATGTTTATACTAGGCAACTCGATCGTATTTTTTAACTTTGTATAACTTGCATACTAACTATTTAAAGTACTAATTATTAATTTTTTGACAATTTATTATTACAATAAAAAAGGAAAGAAAATATAATTGAGTGTGAAGTTCTGAATTAAAAAGAAAATTAAGCTGGGAAGAACGTCATGAGAAGGCCTTTCAATTTAATATATCAGATAATTAAATCATAATTTAAAGTCTGTATCATTTGAGCCATGTGAAGAAATAACCGTAACAAAAATAATTTCATTATTGGGTTAATTTAATTTATCTTTTTTTCAAGAAAAATGACCCTGCTGATATTCTGCTGCGAAGTGAGTTTTTAATTAAAATTAAAAGATGTTTTATATAGAAATGAGTGTCTTTTAGTTGATTAATTGGAGAGAGGCTTTGGTAACATACCTTAGCACCCTAAAACACCACGTCACTAACCACTTCACAACATAGGAGGTTTTTGGGTTCAACTCCTGGTGGCTCCGTTGCACACTCTTTGTGGACCTTCCTGCTTTCATTCTCTTATACTGTAAATTTCCTTGTGCTACCTCGTCCTTGTATATTGACCATGTCCAACTAGATAGATAACGGCCTGCATTTCTCTAAAAAATCCCGAAAAAGTGAAGCTGGTTTCAGCTTCAAACTCAGAGCCATTTCATTAGACCATGTGGCGTAAACCCTGTCCAAATTAGCATTGAATAACCTGATTTCTGTTCAGTGCACATGGTCATTGTTTTGGTTCAAAGTTTGCACGATTGGTCAGAATAACTTGAGCAAGGTATCAGGGTCCTGTGGCGGAGGGCTTCATACATGAAAATCAAATAAATAGGGTGTATAGATCTAGTTGGCAATGATACTGACGATGACTTATAAGCGAATTTTTATGTCAAGCAATAAAGTCATATGTATGTGTTCAATAAATAAATAAATCCGTAAAGACTTTTAGATGAGGATTGTTTAATTATGGGTACCCTGTGTTTGTGTTCCTGCATTATTTTAATTGGGCAATTACTGAGTGTGTCAGAAAAGGTTAATTGTAGTAAGATTATGGAAAATTCTAAACTTTGTGCTAGTTGCCTAAATAATGAATTACTGAATAATTAGTAAAGACTTTTTTACAGTTTATTAACAGATCACAACAAGAAATAAAAATACATTTGTCTCGTTACCCTTTTTTAAATGAATGATTTAAGAGCATGTTTCAAACGGTTTATTCTATGGAGACGATATGTAATTGTAAACTTCGTTCTTTTTGCATAAATATAGTCGACTCTCGTTATATCGAACTCGTCGGGACCTCAAGAAATTTTCGAATTATCCAGCGTTCGAATTATGGAAAATATGAAATGAAAACATGCTTAATGTTACTATTACAAAAGGATCCATGTTAAAGTGTTTTTTAAATTTATTTCGTCCGTTATCATTAGAAAATAATTTAGTATTAAATTAGAATGTATAAATACATAACTAATTAAAAGATTAGAAACAAGCACAATAGAAGAAAAATTTAAAGCCTCACTGATGGACAGATGGGGCACTAAAAAAGTGGATATTAAGTGCATTGGATTAGATGCATAAATGTTCGGAACAATTTTCACAAAAATCAAAGAAAAAAATTTATACAAATGACCTGAAATCCGTGAGAAAGAAGAGAAAAGGAAAAATCCGAATTCTCGTTAATTCAAATTAAACGAAGTCAAGAGTAAATGAGTTCGAATTAATGAAAAATTTTAACGTTATTCTGATATTGAAAATTTCGGGACTTCTTATTTAGTTCGAATTAAGCGAAGATTTGAATTATCCGATTTCGAATTAACGAGAGTCGACTGTATTTGAATTACTGAATAATTATTAAGTAATTTTTGACATCTGATTCAGAAAACAACAAGAAAAAAGAATATATTTATGTTGATACCCTCTTTTAATTGAATAATTAAAGAGTATGTTGCAAAAGTTTTAATTTCGGGAGACGATTTGTAATTGGAAACTTTGCTTGCGAATATAAATACAGTGTAAAACGTATGATTAACGAACACAAAGAGATGGCGAATCTTGCTCGCTATTTATATGTAAATTTATATAAAATTAAATAGATCACAAACTTTAAAACTTTTACATTTATTTAGAAGATGATCGATGATAATTCTACAGATGTTACAAATTTAAATTATGAATTTTATTTACATTTCGTAGTACTTTTGGCCTGAAAATCTTCAGGGATTTTTTAAAAATTAATTTCCATTTTATTCATATCAAATATGACACTTCGTTTGAAATGGAAGGGTCTATAATTATTAGGTTTGCTAATTATATGATTTACTGAATTATTAGAAAAGGTTTTTTCACAATTTATAAACAGATCACAAGAAGAAATAAAACTATGTTTGTGTTGTTGCTCTTTTTTTTTTTTTTTTTTTTTTTTTTTTTTTGATTCAATAATTAAAGACCATATCTCAAAAGATTTATTCTAAGGAAATGATGTGTAATTGTAAACTTTATTCTCTTTGCATAAAAATTGGAATTACTGAATAATTATTAAATAATTTTTGACACCTAATTCAGAAAACAACATGGAATAAAAATATATTTATGTTGTTGCCCTCTTTTAATTGAATTTTTAAAGAGCATGTTGAAAAAGTTTTAATTTCAGGAGACAATTTGTAATTGGAAACTTTGCTTCCGAATATAAATACTGTGTAAAACATCCGATTAACGAACACCAAAGGATGGCGAATGTTGCTCTCAATTTATAGGTAAGCTTTTATAAATCTAAATAGATCACAAGCTTTAAAGCGTTTTCTGTTTATTTAAAAGATGATAGATGATAATACTACAGGTGTTACAAGTTTAAATTATGCATTTTATTTACATTTCGTAGTTCTTTTAGCCTGCAAAACAGGCGACCACCTTCAGGGAATTTTTTTATTAATTTCCGTTTTATTCATATCAAATATGCCACTTTATTTGAAATGACAGGTTGTATAATTATTAGGAAAGCTGGAAGTAGAAGTAATAGCACACTCAATTAATTAATGTTTTGTAGAGGAAATACATATAACTGCCGATTCGTTTATATTTATACGCCTTTTTGTTCACATGCGTCATTTTCGTTTTTAGTTGTGTAGCTAGATCATAGTAGAAGCAACTGTCAAATAACTTTACTACTCACCATTTAAAACAAAAAAAAACGTACACAAACAACACAACGCATTAAAATGAACGAAATGATAATTAAATATTTCCTTTACAAAAGTTTCATCCAAAGCACTGCTACTTCTACTTGTCACCTTTTAAGTAAAAAGAAAACGTTTTAAAATTATTTCAAAAGATGTCAAAAAATACTTATTTTATTATAAAAATTACCGAAAATTACCTAAAATATGTATTTTACCATCATAATGCGACTATTGATGATGCATACAAAACAAAACTTTGTTAACCCTCAAAATATTTTTTTTTTTTTTTTTTTTTTTTTTTTTTTTTTTTTTTTTTTTTTGAATGGCCGGATTGTATACCAGATCTGAACCCAATCGAAGACATTTGTGGCATCATATTTTATAAGTTTTGCTCTAATTTTGAAAAAAATACTCTTCTGGCTCTGCTGTTAAGGAATTTCTAGCCATTGTTGACCGTATTTGATGCAAAATAGACCTTTAAGTGATGCAAGATATAGTTTCTTTGATGAAAAGGTCACATCTTTTCGCTGAATGCAAACAATGTGGGTGCAGTTGAATTTTAAATTATGATTATTTTCTTGTAAATATACAGATTGTCTATATTTTAATCAAAATGTTATTTTTTTAATCATCATATATAATGGAAAGTGTAAAATTTAAAATTTATCGTTTGTGATTTAAAGTATAAGTCACAAGTAATGTGTGGCAGTTGAGTTACAACAATTCATTGCATAGTTCTTAGCGCAGATGCGATATCGATAATTGTCTAAACTTTTCTTGAGGACTGTATTTACATAATTACTCAGAATGATATGCCTCGATATCCAGAATTCGAAGAATCCAAATAAATTGAAATTCTTCCTCTGAAGTCAAATTGGAGAAGACATAATTCAGTAATAAACAATAATATTGCATTAATACTCAGTAGCGAAGAAGAAGAGTGCTATGTATTTATAAAATCACCAAAGCACCTAAAAACAGAGAAGTTTTAGAGGTGATAAAAGTAATAATAATGTGAATTCTTTGATCTTTGCAACTATCAGACGTTAAAAATAAAAAGATAATAAAGCGAAGGATGAAAGTCGGGCATTTGCCTTTCATTTTAACATATTAATTAATTAAATTCCAATTTAAAGTTTGTAGCATCTGTATCTCGCGAAGTACCTTCGAAAGATAACTTTCTTATTATTGTGTTAATTTAATTTCGCTTTTCAAAGATAAATTTCGCAGCTTAAATTACGTTACGTAGTATGTTTTTAATTAAAATTTTGTTGTATTATGAAGAAATAAGTATCTTTAAGTTGAATAATTGAAATTTATTTTATTAAAATATATATACTAAGGGAATTGTGTTTAATTTTTATTTTCGTGGAATTTGCTTACAAGTTTTAATTCAAACTTTTCTTAAAGATTTTTTTTCAGAACTCATTATGAAGTGATAACAATAAAATAATTTAATTGAGATGTTGTTTGCTCTCTTTTAATTTGATAATTAAAGAGTAGGTTTTTAAAACAAGAAAGTGGATGAATAAATATGAACTTTAATTTGTCAGTATAAATATTTCTAAAACTTACTCGAATTTTAAACATTAGTTTCCGAAGTTTTTGATAGATTAGAAATATATTTACAAAAATTATTTAAATTGTTATAATGTTTAATTAAATAATTAAGAAACCACTTTGTGAGATAATGTTTAATTTAGAAGCATTTTTAATATTTTTTTTCATTAGTAGTACTAATATTTCAAAAATGTATTTACTAACAATTTAAAAAACGAAATCAGTTCACATATAATGTAAATATCCATTTTTTCGCTTTTTATTAATGGTATTCAAACATAGTTACAATTTCAAATTTATAATGCTTCAATATCCAAGATTCAAAAAAATTAAAAAAAAAAAATCTGTTCTGAAGACCAAATGGAGGAGAAATAATTCAGTAATAATCTATAATATTAATACTCAGTAGCGAAAAAGATAAGTGCTATGCATTTATATAATCACTAAATCACCTACACTGTAAAAAAAATCTGTAAAGGTACTAAACATTTTCTAGGAAACTGGGATTTCAAAAGCTTTTCATGTAACGATAACAAGACAAATCCATGTAACCGATTCTAAAACTTGAGTTTTTGTTGTTTCCGTTACAGGAAAAGTTCTTGGAATCCCAGTTTCCTAGATAAATTGTCGTACCTTTACAGATTTTTTTTTTACAGTGTAAACCAGAGAAGTTTGAAAGTGATAAAAATAAGAATAATGTTAATTCTTTTTCCTTTGCAACTATCAGACGTTCAGAATTAAAAACATAATAAAGCGAAGATGCGGGTCAGCCATATGCCTTTCATTTTAACATATTAGTTAATGAAATTCCAATTTAAAGTTTGTACACTGTAAAAAAAAATCTGTGAAGGTACTAAACATTTTCTAGGAAACTGGGTTTCCAAGAACTTTTCATGTAACGATAACAGGAAAAATTCCTGTAATCGATTCTGAAACTTGAATTTTTGCTGTTACCGTTACAGGAAAAGTTCTTGAAATCCCAGTTTCCTAGAAAAGGTTTAGTATATTTGCAGATTTTGTTTTACAGTGTAGCATATGTATCGCGCGAAGCACTGCCTTCGAAACATAATTTCATTATTATTGTATTAATTTAATTTCTCTTTTTAAACATAAATTCCGCAGCTTAAATTACGTTATGTGGTATGTTTTGAATTAGAATTTAGATGTGTTATGAAGAAATAGCGTCTTTAAGTTGAATAACTGAAATTTATTTTGTTAAAATATCTATATTAGAGGAATTGTCTTAATTTTTAACTTTGTGCAATTTGAGTACATATTTGAATTACAAACTTTTTCTTAAAGAATTTTTCAGAACCCATTATGAAAAGATAACAATAAAATAAATTAATTGAGTTGTTTTTTGTTCTCTTTTAATTTGATAATTAAAGAGTAGGTTTTTAAAACAAGAAAGTGGCTCGTAAATATGAACTTTAATTTGTCAGTATAAACATTTTTAAAAATCACTCGAATTTTAAACATCAGTTTCCAAAGTTTTGGATAGATTAGAAATGTATTTCTCAAAAATTATTTAAATTGTTATGATTTTTTAATTAAATAATTAAGAAACCACTTTGTGAGATAATGTTTAATTTAGAAGCATTGTTCATATTTTTTATTTCATTAGTAGTATTAATATTTCAAAAATGCATTTACTAACTATTTAAAAAAGAAATCAGTCCACATATGTAAATATCCATTCTTTCGCTTTTTATTAATGATATTCAAACATAGTTACAATTTCAAATTTATAATCCTTCGATATCCAAGATTCAAAATTATCAAAATAAAATAAAATTTCTGTTCTGCACTGTAAAAAAAAAAAAAAATCTGTAAAGGTACTAAACATTTTCTAGGAAACTGGGATTCCAAGAACTTTTCATGTAACGATAACAGTAAAAATTCATGTAACCGATTCTGAAACTTGAATTTTTGTTGTTACCGTTACAGGAAAAGTTCTTGGAATCCCAGTTTCCTAGAAAATGTTTAGTACCTTTACAGATTTTTTTTTTTTTTTTGTCAGTGTGAAGACCAACTTGAGGAGAAATAATTCAGTAATAATCTATAATATTAATACTCAGTACCGAAGCAGTTAAGTGCTATGCCTTTATCTAATTACTAAAGTACCTAAAATGAGGGAAGTTTAGAAGGTGATAAAAATGAGAATAATCTTAATTATTTTACCTTTGCAAGTATCAGACGTTCAGAATTAAAAAGGTAATAAAGCGAAGGATGAAAATCAGGCATATGGCTTTCATTTTAACATATTAATTAAATTCCAATTTGGATTTTGTAGAATATGTATCGCGCGAAGCAGTACCTTTGAAAGATAACTTCATTATTATTGTGTTAATTTAATTTCCTTTTTTAAAGATATATTCCCCAGTTTAAGTTACGTCACGCAGTATGTTTTTAATTAAAATTTAGATGTGTTATGAAAAGAAAGTTTATTTAAATTGAATAATTGAAGCTATTTAGTTAAAATATCTATATTAAGAAATATGCGTAATCTTTAACTTTGTGCAATTTTCGTAAATATTTGAATTACAAACTGTTTCTTAAAGATTTTTTCAGAACTCATTATGAAGAGATAACAATGAAATAATTTAATTGCGTTTTTTTGTTCTCATTTAATTTGATGATTAAAATTGGAGTCTCTAAAACAAGGAAGCAGTTTTTAAATATAAACTTTAATGTGTCAGCTTAAATATTTCTAATTATGACTGTGGTTTTAAACATTATTTTCCGAAGTTTTGACAGAAAAGGGATGTATTTTCAAAAAAATTTTTAATTGTTATTATTTTAAAACTTAATAATTAAGGAACCATTTTTTTAGAAAATATTTAACTTAGAATCATTCTTACGTCTTGGAAGGAATTAAAACAGTTCGATTTATCAAATAACTCTATAAAACAGGATTCGCACTATCTAGATACATTTTTATTTATCACATAGAAGCCAAATATACTTTAATAACTAATACCCTATTCAGATTGAGTGTTTAAGATATCTCAGGCCGCCATTTTACATGCGGAACCCACACGAAATTGAATGCTGGTTCACATCTCAAAACTCATCTAAAATAAATCAGTGAAATTCACTATGTCTGAGATATAAGCAACTGAAAAGTATGCTTAAGAGAATAAAATAAAACCGGTCACAATAATTAATCATGTAAAAGGTAGCCAATTATAGTGAGCGGTTCTGGTTGTATCTAGGCGTAAAAAGATTAAAACTCTGCGAGAGAATTCCGAGTATAGATGTTATGGGTCAAATCATGTGTACTGTGTCGGTCAAATTTCACACAGCGCTACAAAGAATTGCTGCTCTGAAAATGTAACAATCACAGCGAGGGCCTTCACCCCCCCCCCAAAAAAAAACCCCTCAAATTATTTAATTCATTATACTTTTTTTCCATTTATCCTCCTCAGTCCTAAAACAAATTTTACTTGGCACTACAGAAACCAGGTTTAAATTATTATAAAATATGTTTAAGCATGCATCAGTCTATATATCGACACTTCGAACATGCACACACCTATTAAAAATTTCAGATGTAATTTAACAATTATAGAATCAATTAAGTTAATATAAAGGGTATTTTTTAATGTCGCCTAAAGGCGACATCAGGACTGAGGAGGTTATGTAATAACTCCACTTTTCTGTTTAACAATATCTTTTTTTTTCTTTTAAGCATTATTGGTTAGATAAAAGGAAAAAATGTATCATAATACAAATAAAACAAGAATTCACATAGAGATATTGGAGCTTCTTGATGTTTGTATAGCTACATGACGCAAACATTTAAAAGAAGCTGAAATATTAAAATCAATATGGGGTAAAGGAAGAAGAATCTTAAAATATGGGACATCGACGTAGAAACGGATTTTGTAGGATTAATCTAAGGAATGTGATTTTGTTTCTGTGGGAAACATATATTTTCTGCAATAATATTTATGAGGTCTGAGACAGTTTTGAAGTATATATTAAAGTAAAATCAAGTGAACAATAATAATAAAAAAAAACATTAGGTGTCCGAAAGTAGATTTAACCAAACTGTGGTGCACTTATAGATATTCTACTGAAGAAAGGAAAAAAACTTATATTGAAAGAAAGAATTGTTCATTTAAGTCCCAGTGGAAAACTCAGCAATTTTCAGAAAATATCTGCAATATGTTCATTAAAATATTTTTTTGTTAAAATAAATACAGATATTTTATACATAAATTACTGAAATTCTTCTTGTTACAGATTTTTTAAGAGCTATTTTCAAGAAAAAATACATTTTTTTGAAAATATTACAGTTTTCATTTATTTATTTATTTTTTAAACAGTGAACATTTAGATACTGATATGCGACTGTTATACGTATTTTTTTTCTAGTATAGAATTGAATATCCTACAGCTACAAGTTCAGAAAATTCTCTCTCTTGCAAAGCTTGCCAGTTAATACATGTCAATAACTTAAAAATGTTATAGAATTTGCATTAAAAATTATATTAAATAAATACATTATCCCCAATACATTTTACCATAACTTTTGTTTCTAAACTTTTTTAAAAATATTATGAAAATCTTTTGATTATATTCCTATTAATTTTTTTTATTAAAATATAATCACAGTTTTTGTAATAATTTTTTTTCTCTAATTTTAACACAAATTCAATTTTTTGAAGCATTATTTCTTTGATAAAAAGCAAAAAATAGAATATTACAAAAAAAAAGAAAAAGAAAAAAATGAAAGAAAGAAAAAGAAAAAAATGAAAGAAAGAAAAAAAAAGAAGCATAGAAATATTGGAAATTCCTGATATTTGAAAAGCTACACGACCAAATATTTCAAAAGTGTTGAGATATTAAAAGCAGTATGTGGTACATATAAAAGCAGAATCTTAAAATATGGGATATTGGCGTAGAAGCGGATTTTGAGGGATCATTGACAAAAACATTTGACTTTTATCTTTTCAGGAAATATATACATTTTAAAAATAATATTTATGATGACTAAGACAGGTTTAAAGTAAGTTTAAGTAACATAAAAAATAGAGGTAAAAATAGCGTTCCCAAAACTTTGGCATACTTACTGGTAATCAATCATTGTAAACAAATATCTCAAACTGACAGAAAAAAAAATCATTGAAAAAGTTTTTCTGTAAAGAATATATATATATATATATATATATATATATATATTCGCTAAAAATTACAAAATCATTTTTTTTTCTTGCAGAACGTGATTTTTTTAACAATTATTTTCATTAATTCAGAAAAAAAACTAATGAAGCTTAAATACTAAAGGTTATTTTTCAATAGCCGTTTAAATAAATATTGTCCCACATAATTAGTGGTTCTAAATTTAAAATGTAAAGTTTGAAAAAAAATTAGGAAAATCGGAGACGGGGTAAAAAAAACCACTGACAAAGCAAAACTACTTAACGAGAGAATGACACAGTCAATAACAGTTAAGAAGTACATTTACACTTGTTTCGACTTAAAATTTATATATATGTGTCTGATACACAATATTTTAACACTGCAGTGTTCGCGTGTCAGTTATTTTGCGGCCATTTATATTATCTTTATCTAATTGATATCTCCTGATAAATACAATGACGAACTATCATGTAGCTGCCATTAAATGTTTCCCCATCACCTTAGTGCAGTAACAAGATATCTCTATTTTTTCTTCAAGTTCATTTTAACAACTAAAATTGAAATTCTGGGGAAAATCTGCCCAACTATCATTGATATCAGTTTATTTTAATTTTTTCTCATTCTTCCAAATCTCATGAAGACAATAAATAATTTAAGTAAACTGCAAATTTCGATACTAAGTAAAAAAAGTTTCGCTTTTTACATTTTCTGCATGCTGTGGGTCGGCGTCAAAAAGTCCTAGCGCGACTAATAATGTTCTAAAAGAAAAAAAAGAAGACGCGACACTCTCGGGTTAAAAAAATCAAATATATGAAAATATGAAACATTATGATTTTTTGAAAATAAAAATCTTATGTATGTTAAGACATACATTAAGATGATACCACGGAGTCCCGATTGGAAAGCATCATTTTGTAGCAATATTTTGTCACAAAAACTCTTAAGAACTTTAATGAAGTCACATAATTGCATAATCCGAAAAGCATTTTGTTTGAATAAAGAATTTCAACATTTGAGATTCTTTACACGTAGTTCCATTGATTTACGTATTTTCTAAAAATTTAGATGTAAGAGTTAAACAAAAATTTTCTCCAGATAATCAGTAATAATGATAATAATATTAAAGTTTTTAAATACCAGCAATCTCATACTCTGAGACAGAATTCAGCCTGTTGTGATTAAATATTTAAATATTTAACTATCATATAAAAAATAAAAAAAATTTTATAGTAAAAAGAATTTTTTCGTTAAAACTGTGTAACGTTGAGTTTCTCAATTTATGAGTTACCCTTATTCTTATTAAGAGAGTCTAAAAATGGCAATACTTATTAAATAGGTTCCATTTTATAACTAATGATTTAATATTTCAGAAAGATTAAATGAAAAAATCGATAGTATGATTAGGTCTTTTTTTCCTTTAGCTTGAATATTATTTTTATAATGTAGTTGTGATTCTTTACCCTAGTTCTATTGATTCACATTTTTTCTGCATCTTTAGATGCAAGAGTTAAACAGAGATTGTTTTTTTTAATAATCAATAATAATCAAAAAACAAAATTTAATAAGTACCACATTTTTTGAGATATTAATAATTTCAAATACGTGATTCATTATTTAAATATTCAATATCGTAAAGGATATTTTCATTAAAAATGTATCGCGATTGGTTTTTCAATTTTTAAGTTCTAAGTTACCCTGATTCTCATTAAGAGCGTCTGAAAACCGCAATATTTATCAAATCACTTCCATTTTACAATTAAAGATTAAATATTTCAAATGATAAAACAAAAAAATCTATAGCATAATTTGGATAGTTTTTTTTTTCCTTTATATTGAACAATTTATTTTATAGTGTATTTGTGATACTTTATATTTAGTTTAATTGATTTGCGTATTCTCTGTGTCTTGAGATGCAACAATTAAACAAACTTCTATACGTAATTAATAAAAATACATAAAATTTATTATTTAACATTATTATTTAACATTAAAAATACATAATCAATAATAATTAAAAAACAAAATTTTATAAATACCAGCAATCTTTTTCATTGCGACAGCAATCGGCTTCTTTATGTGCTTCATTATTTCAATATTCAACTTTCATAAAGAGCATTCTCATGGAAATTGCTTGGCTATCGGTTTTTCAATTTCGGAATTACCCTGGCTCTCATTAAGAGCGTAAAAAAATGGCAGTGTTTATCAAATTTATTCCATTTTGTAATTAATGATTTATTATTTTAAAAAGATTTAACAAAAGAAATCCATAGCATAATTGGGTTATTGCTTTTTCTTTAGATTGGGCCTTATTTTTTTCTAGTGTAAATTTACTAAAGATGCAACGTAATTTATTTTCTAAAAATTGCATTAAAAATTTATGTCTAAAAATGAGCTATTTAAAACGATAAAAATACTTGCTGCAGGAATATTAATATTTAACACATGTAGATGCAAATATAATGTATACATAAAGAGAGAAAGATCACATTTCTCCTGGATATAAGCATAATTCTACAAAATTATATTTAAAAAAACTTCGAAGTATCTATTTGAATTTATTTGATTGTTTGTTTTTTTTTTCAAAAAAAATATTGCATTCACGTGTGAAACATTAAATATAAAAAAATTAAAAAAAAATTAGTGCAATGCATCAATGCTGCATTAAGAATCACTGACTGGAAAAACTGCCGCATGTGTAGAGCGACTTGATTACAGATTAGATTTTGACGATTTATGAAAGATTTGCTCATTAAATATTTGTAGATGAAAAAAAGAATTTCGGACTTTTTCTTTATTTTTAAATATCGCTTATTAAATATTTTCAAAAGTATTCAAAGCATAAATTTTTAAAATCATTTTTTATAATAATTTTAATTACTATAGTAATAATAATAATAATAATAATAATAATAATAATAATAATAATAATAATAATAATAACTATTAATATTCTATTACAAAAACTATAATAAAACTATTAAAATAACTATTACAAAAAGTATAATAATTCTCGTTATTTTAAAAACCGCTATAATTCTTATAGACATATACAACATACCGGGTGTCCCAAAAATAACTGATGGATTTTAAAATTAAATAACTTGCAAACGGTGACAGCTATTTAAAAAATTTTTGCAGGAGGGTTATGTATAATGTCAGGAGTTTTTAACCGTAATTCTTTTTAGTTCGCATCTCAAACAATAGGTGGCGCTGACGGCGACAGAATGCCAGGTGATCAGTACTGAGTGGAGCGTCGACCTGACCTTCAATCGCTGTCAGCGCCACCTATTGTTTGAGATGCGAACTAAAATAAAAAATTACGGTAAAAAACTCTTGACATTATACATAACCCTCCTGAAATTTTTTTTTAAATAGCTGTCACCGTTTGCAAGTTATTGAATTTTAAAATCTATCAGTCATTTTTGGGATACCCGGTATATACAATATATGTATATATATATATATATATCCAGTCATTCATATGTGCTAAAACTGTATAATAATTATATTATTATAATAACCACTATAACCATTATAATAATTATAATTATTATAATAATAATCATTTTATAATGATAATTATCATTATAAAATGATTATTAAAATTCCATAACGTTAACATTTTCGTATATTACATTGTCTAGGAAAATACGCATGTGAATAATGCTTTATTACAGGATAAAAATATTATGTTTCAGAAATATTTCAATTCTTAATGATATTCCTCAAACATAGTATTAGAAATTCATATCAATTTATCACCAAAGAAGCAATTTCATTTCTTTCAAAGCACCACGGCCGGACGTGCTCTGAATAAATCTTGACGAAAAATAAATCTTATGTAGAAATATATTCAGCAGAGAAAGATTTGAAAATAAAAGTTAAGGTAATTGATTACCCTATATTTATCTAGTTAGTAAATTGTGGGTTCTTAATCTTTGCTGTATTTTTTTCTTTAATAGCAAATATTATTAAAAACATCAGATTATTTTTCTGTAACGTTTTGATTTATGATAAAACATGATTTATGGTAAAATACGGATGTGCATATCGATAATTCTCTCAACAAATTACATTTACAGACATTTACATAAATGTAGCGTCAGCCATGTCTGTTTGACAGACAAATTAATTGGAAGAAAACCGTAGAAGATATATAAAATTATACAGGATCATTCATAATTCCCTCCGGGGTTTCGAAACGTTATAGTAAAAAAACGAAGACGAATATGAAAAAAATAAACATATGAAATTATTCCGAAACTATTCAAGTTTTAATTTAATTAGTTGCCGGTCACATGTGTGGCACTGTCAACTGCCACAACGTACGCATTTGGGGCACTGAAAATCCCCATTCTGTAGTGGAACACTATCGGGATTCCCCAAAAGTTAACGTGTTTTGCGCTATGTCCTCCTCACGTTTTATGGGCCATTCTTTTTTACAGAGAAGACCATTACCGGTGTAGAGTACTTGGATATGTTGCAGCTGTGGCTAATGCCGCAGTTAGAGGAACATGAGGATGATTTCGTATTTCAACAAGACGGTGCTCCCCCCCCCCATTTTTTGTGTGATGTGCGTGAATACCTGAACACACACTTACCTCATCGATGGATTGGACGAGCTTCTGAAGATGACGTACCTCTTCTAAAATGCCCTTCATGGTCACCAGATTTAACACCGTGTGACTTTTTCTTGTGGAGGTATGTGAAAGACCAGGTTTTTGTACAACCTATGCCACGTGATTCAGCTGACCTGCGTGAAAGGATAACACGTGCTATCAATAACATAGATAGTATCATGTTCAGTAGAGTATGGCGGGAACTGGACTATCGCATTGATGTATCCCGTGTGACCAAGGGTTCGCCCATAGAACACCAGTAATGTATGTAAGTAAAACTTGAATAGTTTCAGAATAATTTCATATGTTTCTTTTTTTCATATTCGTCTTCGTTTTTTTACTATAACGTTTCGAAACCCCGGAGGGAATTATAAATGACCCTGTATTAGTTGATTTATAAAATTATTAAAAAATATTTTATGACTGTTATACGAGGTATGGCTATTAATAGCAGGACTGATGTTACGACTGAGAAAGAGCGACCGTAGTACTATCAAAATTTCCTTGTTGTTATTACATAGAGTCTACCCTCGGCCAACTTCATTAGAGGCCAAGGAAGCTCTTGGTTAATGGGACAACCATGTTCATGACATGATTAATATGATGCTCATGACGGCATATCACGCCATTGAAAACTGACCCAATCGACAGAGACAACATTTGTTTGTAAGGATCCTTGCTAGGATAGCTTTCTCGCCAGATTGGGTGGGCTAAGATCACATGATCTAACGTCACCAACTCCGTAATAAGACACGGAAAGGTTTTTGTAGCTTCTTATCAAGTTTGCCGTAGTCAACCCCATCTCCTACTTGATTCTCAAGGTTACTCGTCACTTAAATTGGTTGTAGCTTTTGATCAGTACGCTAGTGATTAGCTGTGAAAAACGATAAGTGTTTACATGGAACAATAGGTAAACCTCAAGTTTCTTGTGAAGTGTCACAGAAGATTATGGCCACCCAATGACCGACTTCATTAGAGGCCTATGAATCTTTTGTTTGTTAAGATGGAATTCATGACATCATATCACTCTATTCAACGATGACTCAATCGGCAGGGACAGCATTTGTTTGTAAGGACGCTTTCTAGGACAGCTTTCTCGCGAGATTGTGTCGGCTGAGATCCCATGATCTGACGTCATGAATTTTGTCATATGCCTCGCCTAAACAAGCAAAAGTTTTTGTAGTCTCTAATCAAATTAGCCATGGTTTATTCCATCTCCTGCTAGGTTGTTAAAGTCCCTTGTCACTTACAAGGAAGGTCTCATTACGGGCATACTCCGAAAAATCTGAAAAAAATACAGAATGTTCTTCACATGAGGCTATATATGTTTATAAAAAAATTTCGGCGGAACCTCATAGCAGTGTCCGTAAAAAATTAATGAAAATTTCATTATTTGACGATTTATCCTCGGTTGGCGACAGAATGCAATATAAAAAAAATACTTTTTCACATCAAATGCATTTATAGGGAAAAAAGTGTCATGCTGAACTTGTTTAGATAAATTTAATTTAAATAATTTTAGTTCTGACAGTTTTAGTTTGATTTAAGTATAATTTTGTTATATCGATATTTATATGTATTCATATTCAAATTTATTCATCAAAATTTGCGATTTAAAACGAAACTCATAATTTAAATTAACTAAAATTGTTTCAAGCTCAAAGTCCAATTGAACATTGTCGTCTCGATTTTGTTGCCATGGAAACAGCTGACTTTTATTTTTGAATACGAAATGAATCTATGAAATTATTGTTTCTCAATATGAATGTTTCATTTATGAAAATAATTTTTTCCAGAGGTAAATTAAATAACTACAGCATATATATATCTATAGAATATATTAAATTCTTTCACTGTTTATGGTTAAATTCATTAAATACAATTTAAATGCAATTAAAAAATCTATTAAGAAACAATTTTCAGCTACATTAAAATTGTTTGCTTCTGGTGGGGAAAAGTGCTGTTCGCCAAATCGCGCGCCACTTGGTCTTTTGACGCCAAATATTCGAAAGTATTTTATTTTTTTACATATTTCCTATTGTAATTCCGCCGATAAATTTGACTGATCCTTTATTACCTACATGAGTAGTTTAATTAGTATTTTTTTCAAAAAATTCTGAGTATGCCAAGTATGGAGACCTTCCTTGTTAGTTTAGCCTTAGCATTAGAACGGTACGCTAATGACTAGCTGTGAAAAACGATAAGTGCTCAGATGGAACATTAGATAAATCTCAAGTTTCATGTGAAGTATCATTAAAGATAATGTTATTTTAAAAATTTTGGAGATGAAAGTTCATCTTGAACTCAAATTATTGTATGATTTAAAATGTTCAAAGATGGATTGGAAACAATCGAAAATAATCATGCACAACAGAAGCAGACCCAAATATTCAAAAATTTGGCCCGTTGATACGCAATAATCGTCGCCTGAGTATCCGAGTTGTTGCTGAGTATACAGGTTTCGACAAAGACAAAGTTCGTCAGATTTTGGTTGAAACGTTCAATATGAAGAGTTGTGGACCTATCACCAAAGTAATGCAGCAGCGTTCTCGATAAAGCACCGTATTACGTGTTGGATCAGCCACCATATTCCGCTGGTCTGGTGATTTGCGATTTTTATTTATTTGAAAAGATCAAATCTGAGTGAAAAGGTAGAATATTTCAGAGCATGTAATCGATCGAAACAAATAAAGCAAGATAATTGTTCGTGATATTATGAAAGAACGTTAAATTCTCTAGAGAACAAAATCTGTGTATGAACTGTCTGCATGAACCAAATTTTAATCTAAAACGCAGATTTTTGATGAAATGGCGGTCTTATCAATTAAAAGCTCACATTTATTTTTTTTACACTTTACATTTAAAAAAAAATATATATTTAATCAAAGAAAATTATATTTTTGTTGGTGGTATCTTCTAAGATAAACACGATTAGCTTTCTTGAAAAAAAAATAAAGAAAATTGTCTCAATAGTTCTCGGAAAAGCCCTCGAATCATCCAATTTGAAAAACTGGGTTTCGAGAAAAGCAAGTTTAATTTTTTACAATGATATTATGGTCATCCAGCGGCGTTACATTAAAAAAAAAAATTATTGCAACGAACTGAAATATCATGAAACTTCTTTACAGCAGCGATCTACTCACATTTTATTTACTTTTTTTTAAACTAATTAATCCTTAGAAACCGGTAAATTACATTGTTATAGAATACACATGCAATAAATAAATAAATAAATAAATAAAAATAAACATAATTTTGTTTTATTGCATGGAATAAATTTCTAAATTTCCCTAACTTTATCAATAATATTAAGGAAATAATAAAATAAAATAATAATAATAATAATAATAATAATAATAATAATAATAATAATAATAATAATAATAATAATAATAATAATAATAATAATAATAATAATAATAATTATAATGTAGGAAAAATTTCAAATTTTATTACATGAATTGCATTTTTTAAATTCGATTATTTTTATTCATATAAGATGCGAAATAGTTAAAATAAAACACTGAAATGAAAAATATTCAAAGGATATTCCAAAGTATAATATTTTATGTATAAAAATGTTCTATTTAGGAAATATTTCAGCTCTTAATCTTATTCTTCAAATATATTATTAGCAAATCAGAACAATTTATCACCAAAAGATTTTTTTTTACTTAAAAGAGCCAAGGTTGGACGTGCTCTGAATATGTCTTTGCGAAAAAAAAATTTATGCAAAAACTATTCAGAAAGGAAAGATTTGGAAATAATAGTTAAGGTAATTGATTGCCCTATATTTAACTAGTAAGAGACTTGTGAGTTCTTTGTCCAGGAAAAATCTTGTTATTTTTCTTACTTGGTAACAAAAGAACAAATATTATTTAAGACACAACTATGTTTATATATTGTGATTTTAACTTAAAGCAAAGTACGATTCAACATGTAAATTTTTCAGGTTAGAAATTTGTAAAATCCATAATCCAGAGTAAGCAGTTGTATATTAAAATAAACCTTTATATATATATATATATTTTATAACTAATGATATTTTTTCATAATGTTTTATTTCGGAAATATTTTAATTTCTAGTGTATATTCAAAATTATGTTAATAATAAGTATTAGATTCTTATAAAAAATTTGGCTGAAACATTTTATGAAAAATAATAAATAAAATTTAGTAGTGAAAGCCTAGCAAAATTTAATCATATAAAAAATAGATACTCTTTCGGCTTATAATTATACAGTTATTTCAGTAAATAAGATATATGGCCGCTTTATGGGATAATCTAAATTTATTTTAGCATATTTTTAAATTATTGAAATATGTTTTCACATTGCAATAAAGTAGAATGATGAGTAACATATTTTCTGCTAAAACATCCATGCATCTGGAGAAATGTTGTTTTTGAAATTCATTTCAATTCATAATATTAATCCTCAAATAAATTAATAATAATGCAGATCTATTTATTACACAAAAAACATTATTTTCGTTCAAAGCGCCACGATTGAACGTGCTCTGAATAAATGTTTACGAAAAATAAATCTTAAGTATAAACATATGGAGAAGAGAAAGGTTTGAAAAGAAAAATTTAGATAATTGATTCCTCCTATCTAGTTAGTGTATTGTAGATTCATAGTTCAGATAGAATGTTTATAATATTTCTTAATTCGGAAAAAGAACAATTGTTACAGAAAAGAGAAGGTTCTTCATTTATGTATGGTCTTGATTTATGATAAAACCCGATGAGCATACATTTATCATATATATATGTATATATAGGTCTATATGTGTATATGGGTATATGTATATCGTATATATAGGATGTATTAGGGTTTTCTTTAATAATCTTAAATTATTTTAATAAATTTATACAAATATTCAAATATCTATTCACATTATATTGTAATAAAATGATAAATAAAATATTGTGTTCTAGAAAATTCATGTTGCATTTCAAATTTATTTCAACTCGTAATATTAATCCTCAAATAAATTAATAATAATTCAGGTCTATGTATTACTCTAGACACTTTATTTTCTTTCAAAGCGCTATGATTGAACAAGCTCTGAATAAATATTTGTGAAAAATAAATAAATCTTATGTACAAACATATGGAGAAGAGACAGATTTGAAAAGAAAAATTTATATAATTGATTACTCCTATATTTATGTATTGTAGATTCGTAGTTCAGATAGAATGTTTATAATATTTCTTAATTCGGAAAAAAGAACAATTGTTATAGAAAAGACAAGGTTATCCATTTTGGTATAGAATGGATTTATCATAAAGCCTAGATGAGCATACAATTATCGTAAATACCGGGTGTCCCAAAAAGGACTGATGGATTTTAAAATTGAATAACTTGCAAACGGTGACAGCTATTTAAAAAATTTTTGCAGGAGGGTTATGTATAATGTCAGGAGTTTTTTTACCGTAATTTGTAATTATAGTTCGAATTTCAAACAATAGGTGGCGCTGACGGCGATTGAAGGCCAGGTGACCAATGCCGAGTGAAGCGTCGATCGGGCCTTCAATCGCCGTCAGCGCCACCTATTGTTTGAAATTCGTACTAAAATCACAAGTTGCAGTAAAGAAACTCCTGACATTATACATAACCCTCCTGCAAAAATTTTTTAAATAGCTGTCACCGTTTGCAAGTTATTGAATTTTAAAATCCATCAGTCATTTTTGGGACACCCGGTATATAGGATGTATGATGGTTTTATTTAATAATCTTAAATTATATTAATAAATTTATACAAATATTCAAATATCTATTCACATTATATTGCATTAGAATGGTAAAATTCATGTATCTCGAGAAATGCTGCATTTCAAATGCTTTTCAATCCATAATGCTAAGTCCTATCCTCAAATAAATTAAAAATAATACAGATCTATATATTACACGAGAAACATTTTTTTTTTCAAAGCGCCGTGATTGAATGAGCTCTGAATAAAAGTTTGCGAAAAATAAATTTTGTGTAGAAACATATGAAGAAGATAAAGATTTTGAAAGAAAAAATTATGTGATTGAACACTCTTGTATTTATATATTAGTGAATTGTAGGTTCGTAGTTGAGATAGAATGTTTATAATATTTCTTAATTCGGTAAAAAAGAACAATTGTTATAGAAAAGAGAAGGTTCTTCATTTATGTATGGACTTGATTTATGATAAAGCCCAAATGAGTATACATTTATCATATATATATATATAGGATGTAGGATGTTTTTCTTTAATAATCTTAAATTAGTTTAATATATTTGTACAATTATTCAAATATCTATTCACATTATATTCCGTTAAAATGATAAATAAAATATTGTCTTCTAGAAAATTCATGTATCTGAAGAAATGTTGCATGTCAAATTTATTTCAATACTTAATGTTAATCCTTAAATAAATCTATACATATAATAAAACAGTAGGACCCGGTGTGTCTGTACATTGAAGATAATTGACAAAAATGGAGTCAGGGCGATAAAAGAAAACCAATGAAACACAAAAAAAAATTTTTTGAATTTTTTGTCTGTCTGTCTGTCTGTCTGTCTGTCTGTTTGTTCGAGGTTATCTTCGTAACTACTGAATGGATTTTTATGCGGTTTTCACTAATGAAGAATGCACACTCCCGGGCAGTGTATAGGCTTTGTTTCATCAAAATCGGACAACAGACAAAAAAGTAACAAAAAGAAACAAAAGAAACTATTAGGTGCGCTGCTCACGTTTTTTAGTACATAACGTTTTTTAGTACATATAAAATCCAATAGATGTCACTGTGCGATTTTAAAACGCGCTATCGTTATGTTTTCGCCAGTCTACTTAAGTATGAGAAAGTTTCAAGCTGGCTGTCGTTCCATGTGGTTTAGTCGGTAGAACGTCAGTGCGCCATACTGATGGCCCGGGTTCGATTCCCAGCATGGAATTTTTTTTCACTATGTTGGCATTAACGCCTATAAGCAATTAAAAGAATTTGAAATATTGTATTCAAGGCGAATTTTCTCTCTGGGAAAATTTCCTTGCATTAATATGTCAGTGTAATTTTTTTTTCGATTTAATTTTTTTTTTCGAAACTTTGTTTTTCTTAAAAAATTACAGTAAATATTTGATATTTCCCAACGTTTTTTGAATGATCGACTTGCTTTTTTTTTTTTTAATGTATGTCTGAACCTTATCTAACTACTTCTTCAAGATTTCTTTAGATAAACCGACCAGCGTAGCGGGCGAAGGCCGCTAGTTAATAATAATTTAGATCTATTTATTACCTAAGAAACAATATTTTATGCCGCGATTGAACTTGCTCTGAATACATCTTAGCGAAAAATAAATCTTATGTAGAAAGATATTGAGAAAAGAAAGATTTGAAAAGAAAAATTTAGATAATTTATTATCCTATATTTATCTAGTTACTGAATTGTATGTTTGTAGTTCATATAGAACATTGATAAACTTTCTTAATTCAAAAGAAAAAGAATAATTGTAGCACAAAAGAAAAGGGTGTGATTTTGGTATGTTTTTCATTCATGTTATATACAATAATTAAAATTTCTATTCACAATATAATAAAGTAGAATGACAAATAATGTATTGTCTAACAGAAAATTCATGTATCTGGAAAATTTTGTATTTGAAATTTATTTCAATTCATAATATTTATCCTCAAATAAATTAATAAGAATTCAGATGTTTCTTTCAAAACTCCAAAATTGGACGTGATCTGAATAAATATTTGCGAAAAATGAATCTTATGTTGAAACACATACAAATGAGAAAGATTTGAAAAGAGAAATTTAGATAATTGATTACTCCTATATACATATCTAATTAGTGAATTGTAGGTTCATAGTTTAGATAGAATACTTATAATATTTCTTAATTCAAAAAAAGATAACAATTATGACGGAGCAGAGAAGGGTATGGTTTTGGTATGGTCTTTATTTATGATAATGTTCAGATAAGCATGTATCCATCTCATTCATTTTTAGTTTCTATGATTGGATAATTACAGAATTTAAAATAAGGAATACATGTGTGAACAGGGATGTAGTCGTACAAATAGCAGAAAATATACGCTCTAAGCAGAGGGTATACACTCAAAGCAGACAGTATATCCTAGAGTGTATATACTTTAGCTTTGTTTAGAAACAGAAGGTATACGTGTTCCTTTAAAACATCCAGATACGGCGTATACCGTCGTGTACCTTTCACTACATCCCTGTGTGTGAAGATCAACGCAAATATTTCAAGAGTTATCAGTTACTGACCATTTGCTATACAATCTCTCACATACAACCATAAGATATAGATATGAAATAATTTCTATGGAAAATATGTATTTATTATGAATCTGAGACTAGTCGCAAACATTTAAGTGTGTTTTAAATTTAAGAGTTCTAATTAATGTTGAAATGTATTAATTATTTTTAACTTATTTAAAAATAACAAATATTGAGTAATTATTATAAAATAGCAAAGTATATAAAACTATGCGAATAACTACTGATTATGAAAATGTTCCATATGTCATCAAAATTTTTACTTCACTATTCTTGTTAATTTTTCTTTTGTAATTTCTATTTTTGTTCTGATTAATTCGCTACACGTGAAAAATGAACGAAAGTTTCTATACACGATTTTACACGGTTAAGACTTTTATTTCCGTGATGTTGCTGGAAAATCCAAAAGGATTTATTTATTTATTTTATTTTATTTATCATTTTTATTTATTCATTTGTTTTTGACTTAACACATTATATTTGTTTTATTTGTTGCAACTTTTTATTTATTTATATATTTATTTATTTAGCATACTTTATTTGTTTCATTTGTTGTTTTATTTATTTTAATATACTTGACTAATATGACAACTTTTTAACTATGATTATGTCAAGACTACTGTAGCTATGATGCAAATGATGTGAGTTTATATTAAGAAAAATTATTAAACAACAGAATTAACATGTTTAAATAAAGCTTTCATTTAAAACTACGTAACTGAAATACCACGAACGCACAATTACAATTGATATGAAATTCTATCATAACAAATAAAACTAGATTAAACTGGAATTATGGGTTAAAAAATCTAATGCACTTTTTCGTACAGCACATGTTTTTTTTTCTATTTTTTTCCTTTATTATTTAATTTCTTTTGTGTTGGTATGTTAGTATTATACTTTCTGTTTAGCTATACTTACAAAATATATTCATCAGGTTGAGTTTCAATTCAATAAATTACATAAGCGTTTTATTGTATTATATATATATATATATATATATATATATGTATGTATGTATTTGCATATTTAAACTTGACAATTCTTGTTTTTAATTTACTTCATGGTTGCAATACTTGTATTTGAAACTCGTATTTTTCTTCATCTTTAATGAATTTGGAAATAATAGGATGTACAAGGAATACACGGAATACAAGTGATATTTCTTTTTTCGGAAAAGAGATGCGTTCCAAAAAATAATTTCTAAGCTTAGTTAATTTTTTTACATAAAAAGTTCCTTTCTAAAATGGTTTTACAATCCTAGTTTATTATATTATTCCCTATCTGAAATAATTCCCTCCCGTTTACTTAAATTCATTTCTATTAAAAATGCATATTTTAATATTTTATTTTCTTTCAAAATCTGTTTTAAAAACGTTTCTCGTAGTTATTACTTGCTTTCAAGTTACTTCACCTCTGAATCTTAAAATGCCGCAATGAATTCTATTAAATTTACCTGTTCGTACCTCTTTTATTACTGTAAAAGTCATCTGACGCTCTTTCTCCGGCGAAACTGCTTCATTCTAATTTTCTTACACCATTAAAATATAGTTCGCCCCAGTTTCGGTCGTCTTATCGGTCTTTTTCCGAATATCTGCAGTGCAAGAAAAAGCCTACCTTGCAGGAGTATAAAACATGAAAACATGAGTTTTGAAGCTCATATTTCGCAGCATTTGTTTTCTTATAAAACTGCGCCTGATATCTAAAAGCAAGTCAGTGAAATAAAAGAATATATATATATATATATATTAATCATTTTATAGTGAAGAGGCTATTTCATTGAGCTCAAACGAAACATTTTTAAATGTGATATGCAGCGTAGTATCTTATGGAAGAAATGTTTATTAAGCTATTTTATTTGAATTTTAATACTTATAAATAATTTTTTGCCTGGGATAACGGAAATTGATCTCCTTTTTGATTTTTTAGATATTGTTTTCAGATTTTTTTTTTTTTTTTTTTTTTTTTTTGAAGAAAATGCTTTTATTTTTGAAACCAGTTCCAAAGATTAAAGCGTTCTAATAAAAAACACATGTAAAAAGAACCGAAAAAGCAAATCATCCCTTCTAGATATTCATCTTAGCTAACCAATGCAAAACGTATTGACTAAAAATACTGAAATGCAAACAAGAAATTAAAAAAAAAATTCTTCCGTAGTATGAGCGTGTCTTTCCGGGTGCGACTGACGTAGCCACATAAATGTAGTTGAAACTGAAATAAGTATGAAGGTAGATGGTGTAAAAAAATTGAAACGAATTCTGATATGTAGCGAATGTTTTACAATTGCTTTCTACTAGAAGGAAAAAAATAAATTCTGTTATGAAGAGCTTTATTTTCTTTTTAGGGAAAATGCTAGTATACAAAATTTCGACCAAAAGTCAACAACGTAATAAGAAGGACGCGTGCGTTGTTTATTATTTAATCTCCTATAGATCCACTAAATGCTTTAACCTCTGTTGCTTACATTTCCTAAATATTGAAGGTACGAAAACTTGATTTTGAGAACATTATGACAGAATGTTATGACCAATAAAATTTCAAGACATGCTACCAAATTACTGTAACGCACATATTGTCTTATTCCCTATTTATTTTTTTTCAAATGGTTCTATAACATTTCCTAAATTACCGTATTAGTAATTTCTCTTCTGAAAATGTTTAAATGCGTACGTTATTTTGAAATCAATATTATGGAAATCACATAGCAAAGGATTTATTGCATAAAAGTAAATGTTTTTTTTTCCTTTTTTTTTCTTACATTTTAAGCATCTAAGAAAATTCTCAGCATTTATATTTTTTTAAAAGCAAAGCCCTTTTTCTTAGAGTATTTTTTTCTGTGAATGTCTTTGATATGTTCTGAAATATTTCCTAAGCCTTTTTTATTATTATTATTACTATTTAACATTCATCCTCTTAATTTCTTTTTTTTTTCTTTTTCTTTTAATATATGGAAATACACATTTTCTTTCAAAATGATTTATTTTTAATTAATATTTAAAAAAAGAAAAAAATGGAACCTTAATATTTTCGAATAGAAGATACTTCATTTGATACTACTTTAAGAATACACCAAAAAAAAAAAAGAGCAACGTCATTTTAAATACATTTAAAATACTATCAATTTATTTATTTATTTTTTCATTTATAATTATTCCTCATATTTTCCTCATCCTTACCTCCCTCCTTACCTCATATTTTCGCTATAGATTTTGTGAAGACTTTTGCATCGATATTCAATACTCTGAAAATACAGGGGGATTCAGAATAACGTGGACAAATTGATATGACATATCAGACATACGACAAGGATAAAAAATCGAATAGGAACATAGGGCCGCAAACCAGTTATTGAGTCACAAATACAGGGTTTTTCATCCTAGCTCAATTTGAGTTGACGGTAATAAATTTCAGAAAACTGAAGTATATTATAAAAAAAAAAAAAATTAACAGACATTCTCACCTTTATTTTAAATGTGATAACACCAAGCAAAAGGGGTGGAAGTTTGCATTATGTAAGTTGAAATATGTTTTTCCAGATCTTTTCGTAACGTTAATCATATTTCACACAAAAGAATGTACATATCGTTGCTTTTTTTATAATATTTTTATTTTCCTTGAAATTATTACTTTCAAACCGGGTGTAGCTAGAATGAAATACCCTGTATTTGTGACTCAATAAGTAGTTTGTGACCCTATGTTCCTATGTGATTTTTTATCCTTTTTGTATGCTTTATTTGTCATATCATTTTGTCCCGTTCTTTTGAATCACCCTGTATATCTAACTGCGTATCCTATTATAATATGTATGTAATAAAATCAGTAGTTAAAAAAATCAAATACTACTTCTTTGAAGTAAATCACTCTTCAAAATTTCTTAGTAACAGAAAAAAAATACACAACATTTAAAGACACTAACAGGATCTATTTTCTTAATATATATTTCTTTTCCATATCGCATTTGATATTTTTCACACCATTTTTTTATTATTGTTTCACAATTTATTCCATATCTTCCAAAAATGCTCAATACATATGCTATTTATGAATCAATATCATGCAACTGATGAATAATTCATGAATATTTTATATAGGTGAACATATCAGTATTTTTTTGCATTGACGTTCGTAAATCTCTTTTGAGACATATAAATAACACTAGGAAAATACACAAAATTTACATACGTCTAAAACAGAACCTTGCTTCTTAAAATCATTTTCATTTTATTTATTGCGTTTTATACATTTCAGAACTACCAAATTTCGATAAATTTTACTTATAGGAAATTGACAAAATAATTTGGAGCAACTCTAGCTCCATACTATTTACGAATGTGCATAAATAGATCAATAAATGAATAAATAAATAAACATTTATTGTTTAAAAGCAAGTAACTTTTCCAATACTTTAAATAACATTGAGGAAAGTCACAACTGCATGCCTGAAAAAATATCACATAATTAATGTATGTATTTTTATTTTTTATTGCATTTCCAATTAATTTTGCTTATACTACTTTGAAAAAATATATATTTTATATTTTGGGGGGCAGAGGACCTTTGAATTTATAAAAAGGATCAAAAGTACCGCCATTGTTAAAGAAGCAAACATACATAATATGCAATTAAGATTTTTTTATTGTTTCTGCCTAAATAATTGTTTTACTTAACTATATCATCTAGAAAAAAATCATGTATCTACAAAATTAATACATTAATTTTAATATTGAAAATTGATTTCACAAATGCATGAATTAAAATCATTAAATGATGCGCGCGTGATAATAAAAAGTAAAATAAAATAAAATAATCCTTAGAAATTGTCAAGAAATGTACTTTTTGATTTCGAATGTGTCCTGAAATTTATGTACAAAATTATATTGCTTTTCGCTTTATAAAATTTTTCTTAGTTATCAGTTCGTTAATATAAATGCATAACTGAAAAATTTAAAAAGCTCATAAATAAACCATGTGGTTTGAAAAGGACATAAAAAATAATTCTGAAACAAAATATAATCATAAAATAAGTATTTCTAAATTAAAACCAACATATATGCAAAAAGTTTTATTTAATTTTTTATTCTACCCCCCCCCCCCCCACCCCAGAAAAAAAAATCCAAAATCAAAATTCCAAAATCAAAACATCAAAATTTTCTTCAAGTTTCTCAAACGCAAAAAATTAAATAATAAAATAATTAATCAAAATTTGTGAATTTTACTTTATTTTATTTATTTTTATTATTTTATGTATTTATTTATTTCTTTTATCATACAAACTATTTAGGGACGTATAATCAATTTTTTAAAGAAAGCTAAAGCTTGCATAGTTTGAAAGTACAGTGCACACAATTTCTATAAATAATTGTAACTTAAGGAATCATGCAAATTTTTGAATAGGGTTTTTGCATATTGCTCGAAAATTCAAAAAAAGAAAAATCAGAAAAAAAATTGAAAATTGATTTTTGGAAAGTTTAAAGCCTCCTAAAGGCCAAATTGAAATACGGAATTTTATAGTTTCCGTGTTATATACAAATTGATACAATTAAATTAATCAGTAAGAAAAAAAAAATAAAAGACATTTATTGCGCAATAGTAGACAACTTTTGCGATACTATAATAACTTTTGGAAAATTCACAATATTTATACACGCTTGAAACACAATCCTATAACTTAGTGTACATATTTTTGTTTATTTAATACATTTTAGACTTTTTAAAATTATTTAATTTAGATAAATTTAGCGTGTACAAATTTCATAAAATACTTCATAATTTTTTATTCAATTTAAATGCATAATTTTTCTAATAATTTGATAAAATATGATTAATGCATTTATTTTTCATCATATACTCTACTGTGCTTTTTTGAGTATAATTCAATTTGCATACCATTTATCGATTAATGCACATTCCGGAGACGTCGCTTTTGTAAACCATTCTAGTAGTTTACTATTCGGGTCTTCAAGTAAAAGTAGAGCTATTAAGCCCAAACACTGAAATGAAATTTCAGGAAGATGCACCCTTGAAAATTTAAAAGCACTGAATATAATATTCCTCGTCGCAAAAGAAAGAAAATAATCTTAATTAACGTAAACATTGAAAATCATGCGCCTGCATTTAAATACTGAAAAATTTAATTTTTGAAAATGCGGACTGTTTAAAATGAAAATTCCGTTTCCATGGAAAATATGTGAATTAAATTATATGTATATATATATATATCTTTTTTTTTTTTTTTTTACAAAATTCGAAAATTGAATTTTTGCACGTGTAAGAGACCAGTGCCTTTTTTGGGCCAAATTCAGATATGGGATTTTACAGTTTCTGTGCTATTTACAAATTGGTAAAATTAAATAAATAAATGTAGATCTGTAAAAGTAGGTGACTTTTAAGATATTGCAATAACTTTAAGTAATTTGAAAACATTTATGAACGCCTAAAACAGAACTTAATGTACATACTTTTATTTATTTATTACATTTCTGACTTTTCTAAATTACTTAATTTAAGTAAATTTAACGTATGTGAATACCATAAAATGCTTTATTATGTTTTGTAATTCAATTTAAATGCGGGTTTTTTTCAAATTACACAAATAACTACCTAAAATGTGTTGCAAAAATATAGATATTATTTATTTATTTTGCCTGAGGTCTTTCGAATGCCCACAAATTCATTATCAGAGGAACATAAAAGAATATTGATAAAGAAGATAATTGATTAGAAATAGAAAACATCAAAAATTTCTATTTCTAATCAATTATCTTCTTTTATGTTCCTTTGATAATGAATGCGTGGGCATTCGAAAGATCTCAGGTAAAATAAATAAATAAATAATATCTATATTTTTGCAACACATTTTAAAAAGTTATTAGTGTAATTTGATTTAATAATAAGGAGTAAATTTCTACCAAAGACACTAGTATTAATACAGTGCTCAGTTTTGATTCATTTTTTTTTTTTTTCATAATTTACTCTACTTCGCTTTTCCGAATGTAACTCAATTTGCATGTTATTTATCGATTAATATATATTCCTGAGATGTAGCTTTTCTAAACCATTCCATTAGTTTAGTATTTGGATTGGAAGTAAACTTTGAGCTATAGTGCCCAAACATTGAAATGGAATTTCACGAAGATGCACCTTTGAAAATTTAAAAGCACCAATTTTAATATTTCCCGTCGCAAAGGAAAGACAATAATCATAATTAATGTAAACATTGAAAATCATGAACTTGGCTTTAAATGCTGAAAATTTTAATTTTAGAAATTGTGAACTGTTTAAAATAACAGTTCTCCTGCTATGGGAAATATATGCATTAAATTTTATAAAGATATTTTTTAATTTATTTGTTTTTATTTATTTATTTTGAGTAAAAAGTACATGCATGCATAGGTTCATACAATTCTTATGCATAAAAATGTCTGATAAGAAATTATCAATAAACTTAGTTATATATGTAATTAAAAATTCGTATAACTTATGTATACGTACTTTAAATGCATTATACACTGGTGTCCAAAAGTTAAGCATAATTATTAAGTAATTAAGTAATGAAAGACATACAAATCGAAATGTGGTGAAACTCCAGGTGTGTAAACAAAATAGTACGCGTCATATATTTTCGCGAAGAGTTTTCCCCGAAATCGAACAGGGGACCGTCAACAAATTGAAAAAGAACGAAGATCTTTTGGATAACCCTGTCAAAACTAATGTAGCAAAAGCGTTCAAACTGCACATTATGATTAAGTGGCTTATTGTAATGTACTGTGTTTATTTTTATAAGGATAGTATGGATACTCGTAGATAAATTAAGGTTTTTATAAAAATAGTCCTAACTTTTTTGCTTATAATTTGCAGAGTTCTTAATATAAAATAAAGTTCTTTTCTGAAAATATGACGAACATCATTGGACACAATACCCTGTCATCAGAATTTTAAAATAATAAAAATTGTTTGACAAATGAGCAAGTTTACTAAATAATTTTTTACTGCGCATGCGTGAACGCGATTAAAATTTCATTCGCACATTATGTTAGTTAGTGAGCAACTTTTGTGAAAGTCTCAAAAACATAGCTTAAAAATTCTGAAAATTATCGTTGATAGAATGAGATCAAAATCTTTTATTCCCTAAATGAAGCAAAAAGATGAGGGGCTGTATTCATATTCCATTGTTTAGTGCCTACACAATATTGCACATACAGCTATATTTAGATAAAACCCCTGATTTTTTTGCTTCCTTTTAGGAATAAGAATTTTGAGTTGATTCTATAGACGATCATTTTCAGAATTTTCAAGCTATTTTTTTAAAACTTTTACAGAAGTTGCTCTATATATTTAGCTAACACAATATGCAAATGAAATTTTGATATCGTTAACGCATGCGCAATAAAAAATTATTTACTAAACCTATTCATTTTTCATACAATTTTTATTATTTTAAAATTCTGATGACAGGGTATTGTGTACAATGATGTTTCTCATATTTTCAGAAAAGAACATTATTTTATATGAAGAACTCTGCAAATTATAAGCAAAAAAATTAGGACTGTTTTTATAAAAAACTTAATTTCTCTACGAGTATGCATGCTATCCTTATAAAAATAAACACAGTACATTACAATAAGCTACTTAATCATAATGTGCAGTTTGAACGCTTTTGCTACATTAGTTTTGACAGGGTTATCCAAAAGATCTTCGTTCTTTTTCAATATGTTGACGGTCCCCTGTTCGATTTCGGGGAAAACTCTTCGCGAAAATATATGACGCGTACTATTTTGTTTATACACGTGGAGTTTCACCACATTTCGATATATATTTCTTTCACTACTTACTTAATTAACAATTATGCTTAACTTTTGGACACCAGTCTATTTTAAAAAAGATATTTCCTTTCTTTCTTTTTTTTTGAGTAAAAAATGGATGCATATATAGGTTCATGCAATAGAAAAATTCACACTAATTATGCACGCCTGAAACATAATCCTCTAACATAATGTACATACTTTTATTTATATATTTACTTTTTTACTTATAAAAATTATTTAATTTAGGTAATTTTAATGCCTACAAAATTTGATAAAATACTTATTTTTTTATGTTCTATTTAAATGCGGGATTTCATTTCTTTTTCATCATTTTCTCTACAGCGTTTTTCCGAGAGTAACTCAATTAGCATGTTATTTTCGATTAATATAAATTCCTTAGATGTCACTTTTGAAAATCATTCCATTAGTTTACTATTTAGATGTTCAAGTAAGCTAGATCTATAAAGACCAAACATTGAAATGGAATTTCAATAAAATTTAAAAGCACTGAATTTAATATTTCTCATCGCAAAGAGTGGAAAATAATCTTAATTAACATAAACACTTAAACTCATGCGCCTGCATTCAAATACTGAAAAATTTTAATTTTTGAGAATATGGACTGTTTAAAATGAAAGTTCTGTTTCTATGGGAAATAGATGCATTAAATTAAAAATTATATATCTATATATATGATTATATATTATATATATATAGAGAGAGAGTGATAGAGAACTTTTATTTATTTATTTATTTATTTATTTTTTTAGTAAAAAATGCATGCATGTACAAGTACATGAAATTTTTATGCATAAAACTGCTTGATACAAAATTATCAGTAAAATTAGTTACATATGAGATTTAAAGTTCCTACAATAAACATATTTATTACAAATGTTTTTCTTAAAACGTTAAAAATTATACTATTTCATTTAAATTTTACTTGTTAATGAATATTTTTTTATTATCACTGTAAAAAAAAGAATGAAAAAGAAAAAGAATCAATGCAAGATTTTAATATATGTAACAGAAATTTCATAAATCATAACAAGAGAAGGAGAATGATCTTAATTAACATAAACATTGAAAATCTTACGCGTGCATTTAAATATTGAAAAGTTTGATTTTTGAAAATGTGGATCGTTTAAATTGAAAGTTCTGTTTCCATGGGAAATAGATGCATTAAATTTTACAAATATATTTATCTTCTTATATATCTTTCTTTTTTTGTAAAAAATGCATGCATGTATAGTTTCATGCAGTTCTTATGCATAAAAATGTCTGATAGTAAGTTATTAATAAAATTATTATACATATGTGATTTTAAAATCGTACAATATGCCAATTTATTACAAATATTTTACTACTGGATTTTTATATTAAAATAGTTTGTTCTGAAAAAATAATTATAGAGGATAGACATTACTTATGTCTTAAATTAAAGAATGTGAAACGAAGGTGTATGTTCACTCAACATATTTTAAAAATACTCAAATTGGTTTTATCTGACCGGAGATATATGTACCTAGATTGTCACAGTTAGAGTAATTTATCTTCTACATTGAGAAACCTTTTTCTTCAAAGCTATCTAAATTCATTGCTCCGATCTACCGTTTCAGAAACTATTATACTCGAAAACAAAATAAGATTTCACAGATTGAGGTTCGTAAGGAACTTTTTCAATTAAAACGCCCAAAGAAGAAAAGATTTATTGTTTCACCGAATTTTAGAAAGTATATAGTGATGGAGAATTTTGTATTAAAACAAAAAAGAAAATCTTGAAACAGAAACTTTAGTAACCATTGTTTTCGTATTAAATGAAAATTTACCAGATGTAATAAAAGTGGGAATAATCTTTCTTTTCAATGCAAATTTTATTGTTTAATATGTGAATTTTGATGCTGTATATTCGATAAATTTGTACACTTAACATATACTCAAAGGGAAAACTATCTATCTATATTAATGTATTCTGTAAATGTCCGGACTTGCTAACCAAAGTGTGGGAAATTTTCAACTTTACATTTGATGTAAGCCGTGTATCAATTGGTTCACATATTGAGAACTTAAAAGAAAAAAAAAGGTTAATTCACTTTTAAATTTAAGTATGATTTTTCGTAAACAATATAAATTAAATTGTAGTAGTATACCATAGAAATCGGGAGATTTTTTAAGGACCCCCTGTATTTAAAAAATAATAATATAATTATATTTTAAAAATATTTTGTGCTGTAAGAGCTGTTGAATAGGAAATAGACATAATCTATGGCTTAACCCCTCAAGGAAGAGCGACTGATTACGTGATATTTAATACGCTCGGAGTCCTTCATTATTCTCACCAGTTATTTTTTAATTTAAAGTTTAGCTTATTTAATTCGGACATTAATTTTCGCGATTCAACAACAAAAAAATTTCTATTTTGAAAAATCGATAGTAAAGGATTAAAAAGTAAGCAAATGGCTTTTCCCGTGAAGGAGTTAAAAGAAATATGTTATAGTTTACTCAGTATATTTTTAAAATACTGAAATTAATTTTATCTGGTCTGATTTATATTTGCCTTCGTTGTCACAGTTAGAGTAATTTACTTAGTACATCGGAAACCCTTTTTTTTCAAAGCTATCTAAAATTCATTGTTTCAATCTTTTTTTTTTATAAACTATTATACTCATATATATATATATATATATATATATATATATATATATATATATATATATATATATACAGGGTGTCTCCTCTCAACGGTGGCCAATGGCTAATTTCTAAACCATTGCTCATAGACATATAGTTCCAATTGCAAAAATGCTTTTAAAAATGCAAAAAATTGTTTTTTAAGCGATTTTGGTCAAAAAATTTTTTTTACTAAAAAATTACGAAAATTAAATTTTTATACGGTCCTCCGGTCCTATAAGTGATATTTAGTAAAAAATTTTCAACACTATAGCAAGTAATACAGAAAAGGTCCCATTTATGTAACATTAAAATTGACCGAGTTATGAAACTTTAAATTTCATGACTTAAACCACTTTTCTATAGCTGAAAACGGATGAGTTCGATGGAGCTTTAAGGGAACGTACACTAAGTGCTTAAAGTATTATAAAGGGAGTCAATTTCCAACGCTGTTCAAAGGCTACTTCCTAAACTATTTTTCACAGACATATAGTTCCAATTACAAAATGTTTTAAATGAGCGATTTAACTGAAGGCGCTGTCATCGTATAAGTTTTACGGTAATGTTAATTATAATTAATTAACTTCTAGGTTGGTTATTAAAATAACTGAAGACATGAATTTCAAAATTATCTTTATCGAAAAAATCAAATTTTTGGGAAATAGAGAAAAAACTTTAAATGCATCAATTGGTTTTCATTATAAATTTTGAGATTGAATTGTTACAATAGTGGAGGTTTGTATAGACTGATAGAGAAATCAAAAAGCGATAAGTCGAGTTTTGAAATTCATATCCTCAATTGTATTTTTACGTATGTTTTATTTTGTAAGCAAATGAAGCTTATTCTTTTCGTGATTTTATTTTAAAAAGGTATGTTATTTTGATAAGCTTTTATTTTAATCATAGTTTTCATATGTAAATTTTCCTAGTTCAAAACTTATATTCAAATATTAGCTCACTTCCAAATATCTGATTGAGGTTCAATTCCCATACTTATTTAAACCCGATGACAATGTAATATGAATACGATTTTAGGTGCGTTCGATTTATTTATTTTATAGGACTACATCAAATTCTATTAGGTTGAGTAATCTAATAGAGCTTTAAATATGTATCATTTTGTAACGATTTGTGACTGTTGCTTTTCGATTTAACAAAATTTCTGTTATTTTTTTACTTATATTTTTAGCACAAACTGCATATTTTACTTTAACATGTAAATGTCAACATAAATTCAGAAACAACATTGTAAATTTTTTTTTTTACTCCCATTGTTTAAAATTAAATTTTCTATCTGATGTTTATTTTTATTTCCAGTAAATTTGTGACTGACCCCTATTTTGCAGCAAAAGATATGCTTCAACTTTGAACAGCTATAACTCGGTCAATTTTGATCCCAGAGGAATGGGACTTTTTTTGTCTTACTTGTTAGAGTAGTGGCAAAAATTTTCTAAATATCACTTATAGGACCGGGGGACCGTATAAAAATTTAATTTTCGCAATTTTTTAGTAAAACATTTTTTTGACCTAAATCGCTTAAAAAAATAATTCTTTACCTTTTTTAAAGCATTTTTGCAATTGGAACTATATGTCTATGACCAACGATTTAGAAATTAGCCATTGGCCACCGTTGAGAGGGGACACCCTGTATATATATATATATATATATATATATATATATATATATATATATATAAGTTTGTAAATAGTTTTTTTCAATTAAAACACTCAAAGGAAAACGATTTACTGTACCATCCAATTTCATAAAATACAGTAAAGCGGAATTTTTTATTAAAACTAAGCTGAAATAACCGAAAAAAACCCTTATTACACAGGTCTGCAATGGTTTCCCTCTTTGAAATCTGAGTAACGTTTTCTATAGTTTCTGATGTGCTGATTACGAGAAAAATAATAAAAAAATTCCATCACGTCAGGATTTTTGATATTGAATATTTAAGATTTTTCTGAAAAATGTCTGAGCGTCTATATTTTAAAATTTATAAAACGTCATTAAATTACTTGGACACCTCATAAAATTTGTACAACTTGCTTATTAGAACTTTGCAAGTGGTTAAAAGGACAGAAAAATATCTTCAAAATCGTTTCGCCTATGCTATGGAGAGAGCCTTGTCCACGCACATAGCACTAATTTCTTGCGGTCAGGCGCCGCTATTTTTGATCTTTCGTGTCGGCACTTTGATGTATAAAGTGCTTTTTCAGTGAACTTTTTTGAACTTCAAGCGAGAAATTGAACTCAAAATCAGTTGACAGCTTTACGACTGAAGATTGGGTAGATAAAAGTTCCCCTTCCTTTGTCAATTTGGTAGGGTCAGTCCCTCAAAAATCATTTAAAGAGGTTTTACCTTTGTTCCCTTCTTAAACAAAGATTGATTGATTGTTCTTTTAGTGTAATAAAAACTAGTGCTGTTCGTTCGCAGCCTAAAGATCATGTTAAAGATTGCTACTTTTGTTGTTGTGACATAACTGGATACAATTCTAAAAATAAAAGGGACATAAACTATCCAAACGTCTCATCAGTTACGCCTGCAATTTTCGGCGATTCAAAAATGGTGCAGTTCCCGTTTTCGACTATACAAACTGAAGATTCTGACTGTGATACAGATGAACAGAATGTATACCAATCTGATCCTGAATTTCAAGTAGATTCTAACGAGTGTCAGATCTTTTCCCAGTCACATTTAAACGACTTGACAAGAGATTTGAATCTCCCCAAAGATGCAGCGGAACTTCTCAGATCACGATTAAAAGAAAGAAATATGCTTGCACCTGGTACTTCATTTTCATGGTACCATCACAGAGAAAAAGATTTTCTTCCATTCTTCGCTGAAGATCAAGATTTAGTGTACTGTAAAGATATTCCAGGCTTGACGAAAATGTATGACATCGAATACGATCCTAATGAGTGGAGATTGTTACTTCCCAGAAAATCTAGGAGCCATTAGCGAAGAACAAGGCGAAAGATTTCACCAAGATTTGAAAGAGCTAGAAGTCCGGTATCAAGGAAGATGGAATACTAGCATGATGCAGGACTACTGCTGGTTGTTGAAGCGCGACGATCCAAACCGGATATTTAAGCGAAAATCGTACAACCGAAGCTTCCAGGAAAAAAGGATCAGGTTCCACAAATAAAATTTACATGTAATTTAGATTAGTAATAAGTTATTATTATATTTTAGTTGTTTTTTATGTTAAAAGTAATGTACTTTTTTAAATATATATTTTTTATGTGAAAACTTGTGTTTTTTTTCTATTTTCTATCTGTATCTTTTTTGAAAAATCTGAAGGTGATGGAAAAAAAACTAAGTACATATTCGTAATCAGCACACCAAAATACCCTAGAATCAGCTCTCAAATTCTAGAGAGGAAGTTATGACTCTCAATTTGCAGACCTGCGTTATCTATTGTTATTGCACTACAGAAAGGTTTTCCAGATGTGATAAAAATGAGAATAATCTGTCGCTTCAATGCAATATTTATTTTCATTTAAATGAAAAATTAGTTTAACTTCAATTTTATATATGATTTGTTGAAAATTGTCCAAATTAAATTGTTTTAATGTACCATTGAAATTAAGACATTTTTTATCGACACTCTGCACACTAAAAAAATAAAATTATATTAATCTTCTATTTTTAAAATACTTTGTGCTGTAAAAGCTGTTGACAGAAGATAGCCATTACCTATTACTTGACCCCTTGTAGACAAGTGACCGGCATATGTGCTAATTAATTTACTCGGAATCCTTCATTATTCTGACCAGTAATTTCAAAGTTTAGCTTATTTAATCGGAATATTTTCGCTATTCAATATCATAAAATTTTCTGATTTGAAAAACCGATATTAAATGATTAAAAAGTAAGCAAAAAAGTTCTCATCGCGAAGGGGTTAAAAGAAAGAATGTGTTATAGTTCACTCAACATACTTTAAAAATACTGAAATTGATTTTAACTGATCGGAAATATATGAGCTTGAGTTGTCACAGCTAGAGAAATTTATTTTCTACATTGAAAACCTTTTTTCTTCAAAGCTATCTAAAATTCATTTCGATCTATTTTTTCAGAAACTGTTATACTCACAAGGAAGGTCTCCATTCTGGGCATACTCAGATTTAAAAAAAAAAAAAAAAAAATGCCAATTAAGCTATTCATGCATGTAATAAAGGATCAGTGAAAATTAGCAGCAGAATTGCATTAGAAAAGATGTAAAAAAATAAAATACTTTCGAATATTCGGCGTGAAAAGACGAAAAAGTCTCACGATTTGGCGAGCAGCATTTTTCCCCGCTAAAATCAAACGATTTTAATGCAACTCAAAACTTTTGGATATTTAGAATGCGTATAAATGGTATTTAATGAATTGAAACATAAACGATGAGAGACTTTAATGTATTACATACATATATATATATATATATATATATTGTATTACATATATGTATTATTTGTTGAAGTAGTTATTTAATTAATCACCGGAAAAAATGTTTTTATAGATTTAAAAAAAATCACATTGAGAAAGATTATCTCCATACATTTAAGCGTATTCAGAAATAAAAGCTAGTTGTTTCCATGGCAACGAAATCTAATGGACAATTCTCAATTGGACTTTGAGTTTGAAACAAATTTAATTAATTTAAATTATGAATTTCGTTTTAAATCTCAAATTTTAATGATTAAATTTGAATATAAATATCGATATAAGAGAATTATACTTAAAAGAAACTAAAAGTTACAAAACTTAAGTTATTTAAATTAAATTTATCAAAACAAGTTCAAAACGAAACTTTTTTTTTTCTTGAAGTGTATTTCACGTAAAGTATTTTTTGAAATTAAATTCCACCGCCAACCGGCGATAAATCGCCAAATAACGAAATTTTTATTATTTTTTTGCGGATAGTGAATGGGGGTTCCACCTAAATTTTTTTATAAACGTATATATCCACACTAGAAGTACATTCTGTAATTTTTTTCAGATTTTTCGGGGTATGCCCGTATGGAGACCTTCCTTGTCTGAAATAAAATGACTTCACACACAAAAGTTTGTAAGGAGCTTTTCCATTTAACTCACAATGAAAAAAAAAGATTTATTGTACCACCAAACTTCAGATAAATAGTAAAAGGGAATTTTGAATTAAAACAAAGCAGAAAATCTTGAAAAGGAAATTTTAGTAACTGTTGTTATACTATTAAAAGAAAATCTTCCACATGCAGAAAAAATGAGACTAATTTGTCACTTAAATGTGACTTTCAGTGTCTAATGTACCAATTTTTCTAGTATAAATACTATAAATTTCTTAATATACAGATACTCGATTTGCAAGCTATCTATCCATTTTTATGTACTAAGCATTTAAAAGAACAACTAGGTCAATTTGCTTTTAAATTGATATATGATTTGTTGTAAATAATCTAAATTATAAAGTGATGTAATATACCCTTGAAACTGGATCCTTCTTTTGTGTATACTCTGTATTCTAAAAAAATAATAATTTTTTTCTAGTTATGAAATACTTCGTTCTGGAAGAAGTATTTATAAGGAATAAACATTACCTAAGGCTTACATAAAAGCGTGAAATGTGTGTTCACTCGTTTTTTTTAAAAAAAGATTGCAATTGATTTCATACCATCGGAAACACATATGCCTAGGTTGTCACAGCTAGAGTTATTTATTTTCTAAATTGAGAAATATTTTTCTTCAAAGTTATCTAAAATTCATTGTTTTGATCTACCCTTTCAGAAACTATTACACTCGAATATAAAATAAGATTTCACACAGATAGACATAGATAGATTTTTAAATTAAAACGCCCAAAGAAAAAAGATTTATTCTACAATCGGATTTCAGAAAATACAGTAATTAGAAGTTTTAGATTAAAACAAAACAGAAAATCCTTAAAAAGAAACTTTAGCAAATAGTTTTGTTGTGTTAAATGAAAATTTTCCAGGTGCAGTAAAAATGAGAACTATCTATCAATTCAATTCAACTTTTATTGTTTAATATAAAAATTCCGGTGGTAGAATTTCGATAAAAGTGTTATTATACAAATACAAAATTTGCAAGCTATCTATCCATTTTAAGTATTTTGGAAATGTCCAGATTTGTTAACCAAACTGTGGAAGAAATTCGAATCGGTGACATTCTTTTCTGGTGTCCCCCTGTATTCTAAAAAAATAGTCATCTTCTTCTAATTCTAAAATGCTTTGTTTTGTAAGAACTGTGTACACAGAATGGACATTACCTAGATCTTTAATGAAAGAATGTGCAATAGAGACATATATTAACTCAACATATTTTTTAAATACTGAAAATGATTTTATCTGATCGAAGATATATGTGTCTAAGTTGTTATAGCTAGAGTAATTCATTTTCTACATCGAGAAACCTTTTTTTTTTCAAAGCTATCTAAAATTCATAGCTTCGATCTATCTTTTCAGAAACTATTATACTCAAAAATAAAACAAGATATCACATAAACAGAAGTTCGTAAAGAGCTTTTTCAATTATAACTCTCAAAGAGAAAAGATTTATTGCAAAATCTCAATCCAGAAAATACAGTAAAGGGGAATTTTAGATCAAAACAAAACAGAAGATATTGACACAGAAACTTTAATAACTATTGTTATTGTATAAAGTCAAATTTTTTAGGATGCAGATAAAATGAGAACAATCTGTGAGTTCAATTCAGCTTTTATTGTTTGGTATACCAATTTTGCTGGTGTAATTTCAATAAATGTATTTATACATACACACAATTTGCCAGCTATATTATTCATTATAATATATTCTGGAAATATCGCTTTTGCAAAGCATTCCATTAGCTACTATTCAAATTTTTATGCAAATGATGTGTTTTAAAGCCCAAACATCGAAATGGAACTTCGATAGGATGGACCTCTGAAAATTTAAGTTCACTGTATTTAATATTTCTCGGCGCATAAGAAAAATAATCTTAATTTATAAATCCTTATAATATACCAATTTTGCTGGTGTAATTTCGATAATTTCGAATCTTTTATAATCCTTATCATCTTAATTTATAATCTTAAAAATATGCAATTTTTTCTGGTGTAAATTTGAGAAATTTTATATTAGATATACAAACACTCAATTTGCCAGCTATCTATCCATTATAATATATTCTGAAAATGTCGCTTTTGCAAAGCATTCCATTAGCTACTATTGCGATGTTCATGCAAATGGTGTGTTTTAAAGCCCAAATACCGAAATGGAATTTCAGGAAGATGCACATCTGAAAATTTAAGTTTACTGCATTTAATACTTCATGTCGCATAGAAGAAAATAATCTTAATTTATAAATCTTTATAATATACCAATTTCGCTGATGTAATTTCGATAATTTATGTTCTTTATAATATTTTATAATCTTTATCATTTTAATTTATAATCTTTATAATGTACACATTTTCTGGTGTAATTTCGATAAACTTTAGTTATACAAACACTCAATTTGCCAGCAATCCATCCATTTTAATATATTCTGGAAATGTAGCTTTTGCAAAGTATTCCATTAGCTACTATTCCAATTTTCATGGAAATGATGTGTTTTAAAACCCAAACATCGAAATCGAATTTCAGGAAGATGGAACTCTGTAAATTTAAGTTCACTGTATTTAATGTTTCTCGTCGCAGAAAATAATCTTAATTTATAAATCTTTATAATATACCAATTTTGCTAGTGTAATTTCGATAATTTATAATCTTTAATAATCTTTATAATCTCTATTTATAATTGCTGGTGTAATTTCGATAATTTATGGTGTTTTATATTCTTTACAACTTTAATTTAAGATCTTTATAATATACTAATTTTGTTGTTTTATTTTCATAAATTTTAGTTATACATACACTCAATTTGCCAGCTATCCAAGCATTATAATATATCCTGGAAATGTCACTTTTGCAAAGCATTACATTAGCTACTATTTCGATATTCATGCAAATGATGCGTTTTAAAGTCCAAACACCAAAATGGAATTTCATGAAGATGGACCTCTGAAAATTTAAATTCATTGAATTTAGCATTTCTCGTCGCAGAAAATAATTTATAAGTCTTTATAATATACCAATTTTGCTGACGTAATTTCGATAATTTATAATCTTTAAAATATTTTATAATCTTTATAATTTTAATTTATAATCTTTATATTATAAATTTTTAGTGTAGTTTCGATAAATTTAAGCTATAGAAATACTTAATTTGCCAGCTACCCATGCATTATAATATATTCTGGAAATGTCGCTTTTGCAAAGCATTCAATTAGCTAATGTTCAGATTTTCATACAAATGATGTGTTTTAAAGTCCAAACATCGAAATTGAATTTCAAGAAGATGGGCTTCTGAAAATTTAAGCTCATTGTATTTAATAGTTCTCGTTGCATAGAATAAAAGAATTTTAATTTATAAATCTTTATAATATACCAATTTTTCTGGTGTAATTTCGATAATTTATAATCTCTATAATCTTTAATAATCTTTATAATCTCTATTTATAATTGCTGGTGTATTTTTGATAATGTATAGTGTTTTATAAACTTTACAACCTTAATTTCTAATCTTTATAATATACCATTATTGCTTGTGTAATTTTGATAAATTTTAGCTATACAAACACTCAATTTGCCAACAATCCATCCGTTATAATATATTCTGGAAATGTCACTTTTGCAAAGTATTCCATTAGCTACTATTCCGATTTTCATGCAAATGATGTGTTTTAAAATCCAAACATCGAAATGGAATTTCAGGAAAATGGAACTCTGGAAATTTAAATGTGCTGTATTTAATATATCTCGTCGCATAAAAGAAAATATTCTTAATTAACTTGAACTTTCAAAATCATGCGCCTGAATTTAAATGCTCAAAATTTTAATTTTTGAAAATGCAGACTGTTTATATTAAATGTAAAAGTACCGTTTCCATGTGAAATAGATGCGATAAATTTGGAATAGATGCTTCTTTTCTCATTCTGCGTATAAAAATATGCATGCATCAGTAGTTTCATGTAAATAGTATGCTATCAAAAAGTCAGACAGGGTACATATATTTAATATGATGATTGTAAATCGCATGTACATTTAAATTAATAAATATGAATATATTTGCGATTTAAACTTTGTAAAATATGCTAATTTATATATTTCGTAGAAATATTTTACTTAAGAATAAAATACTTCACTAATTTTTTTTTGTAATTAATTTTCATTTTCAAGATCACTGTAAAAATAACTGAGTACTAAATAATTCACTGCCAAAAATATAAAAAAATAAAATACATAAAATTTTGATAAATGTACAGGACATTTTACAGTATTTGTAGTACTTTAATTTTTATACGGAATGATTACTGCATTCAAATTATGCATAAAGCTTAAAAATGCAATGTATGCATCAATTAAATACAAGCTTTATACCGTAAAATAAGTGTTTGCTGGTAAATATATGGCATATTTACATTGAATTATTGCACAACAAAATAATGTCATAAAGTTTCAAAGAACATCTCGAATTTTACAGTACGTATGTCTTTACACATAAATCAGCCTACATACTAAATGATTGCATTACATATAAATATCTAGTGAATGCATATGTATTTGATTATAGTTATATATATATATCCATTTATGGCTTTTCTTGCTTTGTCTGTGCACCTTTAGCAGCATAAAGGTGCCTTTATACGTCTTGGTATCCTTTTTTCTGAGTAGTCGTCCATGTCATCACTATGATGCAATACACGAATTACCGTAATTTCGGGTGTATAAGCCGCGGATCAAACAATTCTTTTTGGACCCAGAAATCTTATTTAGTGATTGAAGGCAAATATGTACGGCGATCTAACTAGTTATACTTCTTTCTTAAAAAATTCTGGGTCGAAAAAGAATTATTTGGCCTGCGGCTTATACACCCGAAATTACGGTATTTGCTCAGTTAGTTCAGCCATTAGCTGCTATTTTGTTGACTCGAAGACCAAATCAACAAGATTGCAACAAATAATAATTAACTATTTGAGCGATTAATTCATGCATAGGATGAAATGGAACGACTGATTCAGAAGTACATCCGAGAGATACCAAGACGTATAAAGTCAGACATAGCTATTAAAGTTTAACAACTGAAACACTAAAACACATCAGTGGACATCTAAATATTGTTTTTAAATACTTTTACAGAAATTTTCGTACATTTAATAAAAAATATATATCTTACGGTTATTTTGATAAAATTGGCAAATATTAATAATAACCTCGTCTTTTAGCTATTTTGATAAATGTTGCATACTAATCATACTAATAATTTACCTGCTGCATACTAATAATTTACCTGTTACTATTAATAATTACCAATTAAGTTTGGTCAATATGATTAATTAAGCTCGCTACGAAATATATATTTTACACAAATATGTACTATCATAACTGTTTGAATCTAATAACAAAAATTATTGTTAAGAAAAAACAATAATACCCAATCAAAAGAAGTGTTCTATTAATAAGACGCAAAAAGCTAAATAGTTTAAAATAATTGCTTTTTTTGTAATTACTGAAAAAATAAAATAAAAATTCTAAACACGGAAATATTCAAAGAATAAATTATACAGCTATAAAATGCATAACTTTAGCAATGAATACTTTGAAAAAATAAAAGGCAACAATACAAAATAATAGTATCAGGCTAAATGAATTGCAATTTATTGCATTTACCAACCTTGACTTGTAATTATTATTAATAACCAGTTAATATGATAAATTCTCATAAATATATCATATTAACGTAGTCATTTGGGTATCATTTAGTTATTTTTAATAATAACCAGTTACTATTATTAATAACCGATTTATCAAGTTAAGTGTAACATATATACCGATTAAAATGGACGGTTTGCCACTACACTGTTGAATGCTTTACTGACAACTTTCTAGTCATAATTTAAAAAAAAAAGTCTACTTGAAAATATTATAAAGCATTCACATAGATTAATTTTGAAACACGATTATTCAATCGGTAAATTAATAATAACAGATGTAATTTTTCCATTTTTAATTTTTGGGTGAAAAAAGTCCGGGCCAGGATTCGAACCAGGGATGAATTGGCTGAAGCCACCAATGCTCTACCAACTGAGCGATCCCGGACACGAACACTGGAGGACTATTTCACCCAATTAACCTCAACGATCACTTTATCTGGTCTGATACTCTGGATCAGACCAGAGCTGCGATTTTCTGCAGTTCCATATATTGACCTTCGATTTATTCTGTTGAGCTGATCCAGAGTATCAGACCAGATAAAGTGATCGTTGAGGTTAATTGGGTGAAATAGTCCTCCAGTGTTCGTGTCCGGGATAGCTCAGTTGGTAGAGCATTGGCGGCTTCAGCCAATACATCCCTGGTTCGAATCCTGGCCCGGATTTTTTTCACCCAAAAATTAAAAATGGAAAAATTACATCTGTTATTTTCATAGGTCATAATCGATGAAAATTACATTTAATGACCATTATCTTTGAAAACGTTTGAATGACTAGACAGTTTTTATTTTTAACGGTTACTTTGCCACAATGTTACAAATTTGCGACAAACCTTCCAGTCAGCATTTTTGCCGATCCCACCGAAGCTATGTAGGGAAATATATACGGGCTTTTGATTGGTTGAATAATTTAAAGAGCAAATATTATATAATGTTGCGTGTAAATAAAACATTTTGAGTGTGGATGTACGTATTAGGGGTGTATATAGGTAGATCATGTTAAAATAACAATAAGAAGAAATGACAATAAAAAAAAGTAATATAGAGCAATTGATTTGGTAAATATCGCATAATTGACAATGTAAAAAAGAAATGTGATTATTGCTTCTAAATAAATTGTCCTGAATGTGGATGCACGTATTAGAATCATTTATGTGAATATCATGTTAAAATAATTAAAAAGAAATTCCAATTTTATTTTTATTTATTTATTTATTTTAAGTAATACATTAACAATTAAGAATATCATCATTCTATAATTCTAAATTCCAGAAAATCTTTCTTTTCATCTGTTAATAAATATCTAAAAACAGAAGTAAATAAATCAGAATCCACCTTTTAAAAGGTTATCAAACAGAAACTGGTGATTAAATAACTGTGAGTCCAAAAATGAGGCAAAACAAAATGCTCTTTAAATTATTCAACCAATCAAAAGCCCGTATTTTCTTTCCTATGCTAGCTTCGGTGGAATCGGCAAAAATGCTTCCACTCAAATAACCTTTTAATTGAAAACGTTAACATAACCACAATTTCACTTTTTTATGACCACAATAAAGTCAATAATACGGTCATATAGGTATTTCCTAATATCTGTCAAGTGGCAGTTATCTTTAAAGATAGTCGCAGTATTCACAAATGTTACTTCTTTATAACGTTAGTATCAATAAAACCTTGGAAATAATCGATTTAATGTACTTCGTAATTTTACATAATTTTTCAGATGTTAATACTCAAATCTTAATATTAATTCGCTTATGACCACAATACGGTCAATAATATGGTCATATTGTATATTTCATAATATAGTCAAGTGATAGTTATCTTTAAAAACAGTCGAATAACACACAAATAGTACTTCTTTATAACATTAGTATGTATTAAGCCTTGGAAATATCCAATTAAATGTACATTGTAATTTTGCAAATTTTTCACTCGTTAATATTTGAAACAACTTCTTTTGACATAATGAATGTATGTTTCTCGATGATTAAAGTCTCATAATGCAAAATATCAAACAAAACAGATTTAATATAGTTGTCTACCTATTACATTTTGTTTCTTTTATAGCAAAACATTCTTCTTAAATAACTTATGATTATACATAGTTTTGAGCTATTATAAAATATCTTATTTCATATTCAATGCAGTACAAGTAAAAAACTGTTAACTCTAAAACATAGCGTGATTTCGACGTTTCTATGGATAAAGTTATTTGTCGCATAGCCGATTTTCCATGACAATTTTTTAATGGTTTATTAATTATTCAGAGAAATTACTTACAGGAACATGAGTGCAGATCTTGCATTGTAATTTGTATAAAAGCTCTGGATAATCATAAACTAACGTTGTCCTGAATACAGGAAAAATAAACAAAACTCATTATACTTTAATTTTCTTATTTTCTGATAATGTCATTTTTTATAAGTCAGAAAAGGTAATTTTTTTAAATTAGGTCTCTATTTTTATTTCTTTATTTTTTAAAAGTTCATGTGAAATTTATATTTTTGAAATTCATATACACATAGAATATTACAAAATTCCTTTTTCAACATAAAAAATAAATATATGCATTATTTATTGCATTTTTAAGTGACCCATAACAAAATAAATATTTAAAAAAGCATAAAACATATTACAATGTATAATAAGTTGAATTATGAATGAAGAATATTTTTAAACGAAAATCAAAGGTGCTGTAATCATATATATCATGCAAGATAAGATTTTTATCTGATTTGCAACATATTAACAATAGTGCTTTATAGCACCAGGTGATAAAAGTAAAGACGTAAAGAAAAGTAAGCTTTGTAAATTTACTTGTCTCTAAAATCACATAAAACTTTCAATAAATTGTGAGTTAAAAAGAAGCAGAGCAATGTTACACGGAAACTGTATTTATATTTATATTTTCTAGAAAAAAAAAGAAAAAAAAACAAAATAATTTTAGAAAAATAGAGCATGAAATAAATATTTTATTACTCAAAGTATCTGCAAACTTACGATACATCATAAAATGCAAAATCATTTGAGTTGTTGGTCATTTCCATCTCTTTATTACAGGACTATCAAAAATATTTTTTTATCAAATTTTTGCTGGCACACTAATTGCGCCGCAAATGTATCATACATGAAGTGTAAAAGCTCAAGAACGTCCATTATGTGGATGGATTTAAAGAATAATTCGTTTAACAGTTTATTTTTCAAAAAAAAGTTTAAATCTAAACATTTGAAAAGAATAACATACGAAATTAATTCTTTATTACTCAGAATATCGGCAAATTTATGATGTATAATAATATGCAAAATCATTTGACTTGCTAATCATTTCTATATTTTTATTACAGGACGATCAAAGTACACTTTTCTAAAATTTTTGTTCGTACAGTAATTCACCTTGGATGTACCCTAAATGGAGTGTAAGAGTTGATGCACTTTTTATGTATGTGAAGATAAAGAGCAAATCGTCTAATATAGTAAAAGAGCCGACAGCACAAAAATCTAAGGTATCGAGCACGAGATAAAAACCTTTATTTTATGGAGTAATAATAGAGGAACATAAGGATTCATGTGCGCTCGGAAATGAAGTGGAGCATAAACTAAAAGTTTGATATCATTGGTTTACTTTAAGGTTTATCACCGTGTTTAACCCTGCAATCATTTAATACCTTTGATTGTAAAGCAAACCCAATGATAAACCTAAGAGCAAACCAGTAGTGGTGTTAATTTTTGACTTATGCACCCCTTCCATCAGACATGGATCCTTTAATTAGATTAATTTTTAAACACGATTATTCAATCGGTAAATTTATTATAACAGATATCATTTTTCCATTTTTGAATTTTGGATTAAAAAAGTCGGTAAATTTGAGAATTTACCGATTGAATAATCGTGTTTAAAAATTAACCTAATGTAATTTCGTATGCAGCGATTTTCTGCAGTTCCATATATTGACCTTCGATATATTCTGTGGAGCTGATCCAGAGTATCGGACCAGATAAAGTGATCGTTGAGGTTAATTGGTTGAAAAAGTCCTCCAGTGTTCGTATCCGGGATAGCTCAGTTGGTAGAGCATTGGCGGTTTCAGCCAATACATCCCTGGTTCGAATCCTGGCCCGGACTTTTTTCACCCAAAATTCAAAAATGTAAAAATTACATCTGTTATGGATCCTTAGATTCCACCATATCTACTTTTCCATAAAATAAAGTTTTTTTTTTTTCCCTTGTGCTCAATACTTTAGGTTTTTGTGTTGTCGGCTCTAGGATTAATAGTGTAAGAATTTACCTAAAACTCAACTTATACTAAAGCATTCATTGTTAGATTTTAAAACTGTTGAATGATAACATTCAACAGTTTTAAACATTCTTATGCAAATATTATAAGAAATATATCCTGACTTAAAACAAGGAAAGTATCTGTATGCAATATTTTAAGTTTTTTCTTATGCTTACATTGCAACATATTCAAACTTTTAATTTATTTTGATTTTATTATTGCATAGCTTTTTATTAGGAATATTATCTCCCACGCAAATCCATCTCTGAATTTTTAGTCATTTGAAGACTCCTGAAGACAGCTGCAGCAGAAGGCTCGAAATGTTAATTTTATATTGTATTTTATTTTTACTAGTACAAGTTCTTATTAAAGGTCTTGTTTTTGTGCACCAATAATTAAGGCGATGTATTTTTAGCAATGCATTCTTAGTATTTACTGAGATTGTTTTTACATGTTTAATGAAACCTATCTAAATTTATTTAAAAGAAATATGCTCTTATTATTTTCTTTTTAATTAAAAAAATGCTACAAATATAAAATTTTGCAAACATAAAAATATCTTTTTAAGGATGATAATATTGCATTGTTCATGATTTTTAACACGACACCTGCATATTAGCATATTATCAAAATTTTATGCTTTCGAAATCTCCAACAAAATAGCTTTAATGTAATTGTTTTTCAGTTACAAAGTATATTTCATGATAAAATATATTTTCCCAATATTACCGTAGCAGATAATTTTTATTCATGTATTAAATCACATATTTCAGTTAAATCCAGATTAAGTTAAAACTATTGCATGATGGTCTAAAAACTTTGCGTGATTTCCACGTTTCTAGGAATAAAAACTATTTGTCACTATGCCAGTTTTCTACGACGGTTTTTTTATGATATATTAATTATTCATAGAGATTACTGAATATGACTAGGTCCACTGATTCAGAACAGATAACAGATTCCGTGTTGCAATTTGCATAAAACGTGTAGGTAATCATAAATTGTCGTGTTTTATGCACAAAATTAAAAAAGGAAAGCTAAACATGTTTTAATGCTTTATTTTCTGATAGTGCATTACATTTTCAGATGGCAAAGCAGGTTAAAACATCATGAAATATGATTTTTTTCAACAGCTTTTGGTGCTTTTTTAAAAATATCTCGCTTATTTGCGTGTGCATTCCTAAGAGATTACCGAATGAATTTTAAATCATCAAACTGTGAAAGCATTTTCAGTGATTAAATCATTTCGAAGCAAGACGAAAAATGAATATTTAAAAATAATAATATGCTATGAGCTTTTACTATTTATTCCTTATGTAGAAGTTATCTGGATTTGTGATACGTGTTGTTATTTCTGTACTAATATAATTGTTGAAAAAACTAAAGAAAAAAATCGATATAAAATTTGTAATGAGATGTTTTTAGGAAACTTCTTCCTTTTTGTCCCATATAAAGATAAATTTAAAACTACAAAAAAAAGTAGTTTGGGAAGGCATTCCAAATTTTTGTGCTCACATTTTCTATAATTGGTCACATAATAATCTCGCAGAGCAAGTAATACTTCACCTCTCTCATATGATTGCATATTTAAAATTTCAAAGTATCTTTTCGTATTTTTTTCTAACAGCCATACCTTAAAAACACCACATAATCGAAACTTGTAAATTTCTGCTAATAATAAGTACTTAGACGCTTGATTTAATATAATATGGAATTAAATTTTTCAATTAGAATTTCACCATTTTCTTTCGAAAGTTGAACTACCGATCACATGTATCTTTATACAAAAAATTCGTTGTGCAGTAGTCGTTCCACTCCTGAGCAGAAATGTATGCAAAATTTATTTTGATTATTATATATATTAAATTCAGTAATAACAAAATAATGTAAACTCCGTCTTAATTAGGACGAAATTATCACAGCAAACAAGAATTAGTACCTACGTGGACAGTTCAACAATTATTGTAGTTAGTGTTTATAAAATCTTTGTACTGCGATAGTTTATGCGGAATAACAAAGCCTAATATCTTATACGCCTACACTGTTTAAAAAAAAAAACCTTTAATTTTTACAAAAAAAACTGTTTTTCTTAATTTTTTTTTTTTTTTTTTTTTTTTTTTTTGTAAAAGAAACTGAATTTCGTAATTTTTACAGATAAAAGCTGTGTTTTTTACAGTAAAAACGTTTTTTGTGAAAAATTACAGATATTTTCAGTAAATTAAACGGTTTTAAAGTGGTGCCAAAATTGACAGTTTTTTTAATTAATTTGAGAGCTTTTTTAGAATGTATATGCTTAATTTCAGAGCCGTAGCTGCTATTTTATCATATATTTGGAAGAAGGAGTTAAAAGGGGTTTGGGGCAGTAAGCTGGTTTGAGCTTATAGGGCTATATTTGAGACAGTTGATGATACATGGTTATCATCAACTGTCGTATGGACTCGGGATCAAAGTAATCTCACTTCGTTCTATCAAGTGTCACAAATCTAAATCCATAAGCTCCGAATCAGCATTTCTACCTCAACCCCATCCTTTAAAAACCTATTAAAAATAGATCTTTAAAACTTCAACCTTCCCTCCAAAAATGTGTTAATATAGCAGGTACGGTTTAGAAATTAGATGTTTAGAGGCTTAAGACATTAGGAACATTTTCGATTAATTCTGTTGAGCTGATCCAGAGTATCAGACCAGATAAAGTGATCGTTGTGGTTAATTGGGTGAAATAGTCCTCCAGTTTTCGTGTGCGAGATAGCTCAGATGAAAGAGCATTGGCGGCTTCAGCCAATACATCCCTGGTTCGAATCCTGGGCCGGACATTTTTCGCCCAAAAATGGAAAATTTACATCTGTTAACTTCAGGCTTTGATATTCCATATCAACTCATGTAGTAGAAATATTTTCTATACACTAGTAACAATTATTGTTCACCCAACCACATAAGGGAGAGGAGTGACAAGCTGGTTTGCTACAAATAGGGATAGATTTGTGACAGTGGATGAGATGTGGTTATTGTTGCTTGGACTCAGGATCACAGTAATGTCGCCTCTTTTCATCAAGTGCCACAAATGTAGCCCCATAATCTCCAAACCAGCCTTTCACCCTCACCCTCACCAGTAAAAAATTCTTTAAAAATAGGTCTCTAAAACTTCAATCTTCCTTCCAAAAATGTGTTAATATAGCAGGTACGGTTCTGAAATTGAGCATATAGGCATCTGAGACATTAGGCTTCCATATTCTACACCATCGAACGCAATACAAGTATATTCTATATACTAGTCACAATAATTGTTGACTCATCTATATATCATGAGACATCATTGAATTAATTACGTGCGATAGATTTTTTAAGAAAACTATTATTAATATATTTTTAAGCTAATTTCAAATGATTCGATAAAAATCTGCAATGATCATGTACATTAAATTTCCAAACATTTAGTTGGGTAGTTTATGCGCTGTTGTATGCTGACAGATGGAAAGGCACACGTTTGCACAAGACAATGAATATAGGTGCAATCCATTTAAACAATTATGAACGCACTTAAAAAGCAAATACGTATTTAAATGCATTATAACGCAGTTTAAATGTAATTTTCATTTTAAAAAAACATTTTTCTTCATTGTGTTTCTAATTGAAAAACTACGAAAATATAATTAAAGAAATTAAACATATAAACATTTTGTAATGTCTGGGTGACCGACAGCAGAACTATAGATGCTTGATTATAACTATTTTTTTAATATGCTGAGTTATATACAGGATTTATACACAAGCTATATACAGGAGATGAATATGTACATAATTAATCATTACCAAATTATTCTTTAGCTTTCTGAAGAAAACTTCACTCGGGTGTTTCACACACCCTACCAACATCTAAACACTCCAACACACTTACCCGCGCTCCTCTCTTCCCCTCTCTTCAATTCTAGGTGAGGGCGCTAGTCTCTTCACTTCGTTTTTAATTCTTTTAATAAAAGAGATTGGGAGGAGCATGGTTGCATGACACCCCCCCGATAAGATTGTGCTACGCAGAGCAAAGCAAAATCTGACACATGGCAACCATACTACAATACTGCATAAGAAATATATGTAATAAAAAGTTCAAAACAGATGTATAGAAGCCTTGTTATAATAATTATATTAATAAAACATATATATAATAAAATAATTCACAACAGATGGACAGAAGCCTTGTTATAATAGTAATATTTAAAGCATAGAAATATAAAACGTAAAAATACTAAATAAAACACAAAAATGTTTCACAACAGACGAAAAGATGCCTTGGTATAATTCTGGATACAAAATTTAACGTAAAGTAATGCACCAACTAGATAGTCTTAATACAATTAACTAGTCTGGATAAACCATCAGCATTTTTTAACTGTGCACCAGGGCAATGGGAAATAGTTATATTGTATCTTTGTAAAGATAATGCCCATCTTTGTAATTTTGCAGACTGAGGTGCTGATTTCTGTAAATATATTAAAGGGTTATGGTCAGTTATTAATTCAATTGCGGCACCAAACACATAAACTTCAAATTTCTTGATTGACCATACCACTGCGTAAGCTTCACGCTCAATAGTTGACCAGTTTTGTTGTGTCGCTGTAAACTTTTGGCTGGCAAAACTGATCGGATGTGGATTGCCTTTCTCATCTCGTTGCGACAAACAGGCACCTACACCATAGGAACTGGCATCACACTGAATAGTGTAAGGCCTTTTTGGATCAGGCGTATAAAGTTTAGGAGCTTCACACAACAACGTTTTCAAAGTTTGGAACGCTTTTTCTTCGACATCAGACCATGGAATGATCTCTGGCACTTTCTTTTTTGTTAAGTCAGTTAAAGGCTTGGCGATTTCTGCGTAATTTTTTATGTAATCACGATAATAATTAAACAAGCCAAGAGCACTTTTAAGAGATGTTTTGGTTTTAGGCGATTCTATTGCTTCGATGGCACGTAATTTTTCCGGGTCTGGTTGATGTCTACCACCTCCTATGACATGCCCTAGATATTTAATTTCTGTTTGGGCAAAAGAGCATTTTTTAACATTTACGGTGAACTTCAATTCAGTTAATTTAGATAGAACAGCGTCTAAATGTTTGATATGAGTATCCCAGTCACTAGAAAAAACAGCAATATCATCCAGATATGCTTTGCAATAATTACGGTGTGCACCCAGAGCATCGTTGATTGATTTTTGAAACGTGGCAGCGGCGTTGCGCAATCCAAAAGGCATTACCTTCCAACGGAATTGAGCATGATGAGTTTTAAAAGAAGTGAGATCACGACTCTGTTCTTCTAGAGGGATTTCCCAATATCCTTTTAATACATCTAAACAGGTAATTATATTAGCACTTCCAATTTCATTGATTAATTCAGTTGCATTTTCCATTGGGTAATCAAAAGGTTTTGTCACAGCATTCAATAGTCGAAAATCTATACATAACCGCATGCTACCATCTTTTTTTGCAACACATACAACAGGATAAGCTATTTCAGCCTCACTTTTCTCTATAAGCCCTAATTGTTCTAACTCTTCTATTTGTTTATCGACTTCATTTTTTAACGATTCCGGAATTTTATAAATATACGGTTTCTTCCTCTCCGCACCCGGTAATAAACGAATTTTATGCGCTCCGACATTTGCAACTTGAATTTTACCAGAAAATAATGGTGCATGTTTTTCTAAAAGTTTCCTTAATTCTAATCGTTTATCATCCTCTAAATGGTTAAGATCTACTTCAGCGCTAATTTCATTTAAGGTACTAACTTTATTTGGTGTTGGGTGAATTTCACCAAAGTCGGCATCGTCTTCAAAAATTACCCCAACCGTTTGTACTCTTGTTTGAAACTTCCGAATTTTATTCGCATGAATGTGTCTTAAACTACCGTCCGGTAATTTTACTTTATACGAGTGGGGATTTATTCTTTCAATTACTTCCCCTGGTCCCGTCCATCGAGCGTATAATTTATTGGTAGAATCTGGTATGAGCAAATAAACTAAATCACCTATTTGGAACTCTTTCATTCTAGTACTACGATTAAAGTATCGGGCATAATTCTCTTGTTTTTCTGACGCCGTTAAAGATGCTAGATCAGCGGCTCTTTCCAAATTTACCTTTAACTCTTGTAGATAGTCTATCGCGGATTTAGTAAGATTTAGTGGTAGGGGTATTTCACCCGACCACGAAGATTTTAACACTGCTAAAGGACCTCTAGCTTCCCGGCCATACATAAGTTTGAACGGTGAGACCCCGGTTGTGCAATTTGGCACTTCACGATAAGCAAAAAGTAAAAATGGAATATGTTTATCCCAATTAACAGGATCAGTACGAATTACATGATGTAACATTTGCTTAAACACCCTGTTAAATTTTTCAATCGCCCCATTTGAGGCGGGATACGAGGGAGTTGAGAAGCGGGGAGATGTCCCTAACCGGTTCTCAAATTCTTTAGTTAATTCGGATCTAAAATTAGTGGCTTGGTCCGAACATATAATTTCAGGAATTCCTGTACGCATAAAAATATCTAATAATGCATCACATGCTGTTTTCGCCGAAAGATTTCTCAAAGCTACTACTTCTGGCCATTTCGAATGTTGATCAATTAACGTAAGACAATATTTATGTTTCCGACCTGAGGGCGGCACAATTTCACCTATCACATCGATATTTACAGTATGAAATGGGTATGGTGGACGAACAACAGGTGTTATGGGAATTCTATCCGTTTGTTTCTCAGGGCTTTTTAATTGACATTCCTTACAAGTTCTACAATAATTTTCTACATCTCTAGAAATATTTGGCCAATAAAATGTTAATTTAATTCTCTCCTTAGTTTTACGCATTCCCAAATGATTTCCAAATATTGAATCGTGTGCTAATCGCAATACTTTATTCCGATAACTCTCTGGTAACACTAATTGATATATTTTATCTCCGCAAATTGTTTCTTTATGAAACAACAAATCATCTCTTATCAAAAAATTATTTTTCCCTAAACTAGCGTCCTTGAATGAATTCTGTAAAGTAAGACACTTTTTTTGTGCATTACGAAATAAATTGCTTTCTGAAAATTGTGAATCATTTTCATCCGTAGAAACGAAACACACATAATTTTCCCCCTCGCTTGACCTATTTTTAGACGCAGATGTTGCAATCTGTGGTGAGCTATGATCATTCAGCTCGTCATTACGAAAATTTACCAATGCGTCATATACATCTGGAGTAATTAAACAAGGGATATTTAAATTTTCAGTCAAAGCAAATAAAGTATTGATTGTTGCATAAATAGAAGAATTAGGCAATTTATAACTTATAGGAATTGATACCAAATTTGCTTTTATTTTTTCTTTAAAAGCGGATTCTAACACAATGCTCCCTTTCGTTTCGATTTTTAAATTGGGGATAAGAGATGCATTTAAGATACAAATTTCAGTTCCTGAATCAATTATCGCCTCAATTTCTTTACCGTCGATATAAAGAGTGATTTTTTTTAACGGATAAAAAGTAATTTCTTTTAATTGATCGTTAGCCTGAAGATGCATGGAATTTACATAAGTGACTACAGCATTATCTTTTGAGGGTAATTTATTTGAATCTCCCTGTACTTTAGACTTTTTCTGACCTGGATCTACGCTTGTTTTATTTGGTATATCATATTTATTTCTCCGGTTTGGGCAACATTTAGCTAAGTGAAAAGAGGATTTGCAAATATAACACTCCCGTGATTTTGAAAGATATTTGTTCTCAGATGTAACGGGATTGTTTCTTAGTTGTGGCGGGACATATTTAGCGTTTTCATTATTTATTTCACGATAAGTGGTATTTCGTTTCTCAAATTTTGTTTCCTCAAAAGATCTGCCCTTCGCAGTAAAATAAATATCACAATCACGTGATAGCTGGTCAGGCAAAAACCAACTTTCTCCCTGTTTAACTGCAATATGAGTAGAAAGTTCGCTATCCAACGTTTCGAAAATTTTATCCGATATTATTAAATCAATAAGCGAATCAAAATCTTTAACATTACGAATTTTACAATAATGTAAAAAACATGATCTTAATCGCGAAGCAAATTGTTGGTGTGTTTCCCCGGGTAGTCTTTTAGCATTTCTAAAATTTTGCAAACAGGAAAATGGGGAGGGCTCATATTCTTTTAAAATTAACGACTTAATTTTATCATAATTTGTTAAATCCTCATCATTAATATATACTAAAACATTCCCTGCTTTTTCACCTATTAATTTCAATAAAATTTCAGATTTAAATTCTTTGGGTACGTTTTTATGTTTAAACGCCCTTTCTAACGAATCAAAAAACAAATTCCATGTTTCGTTTTTCTTAGGCACCGGAATCGCCAAAATTTGCACCGATTTAATAAGTTTGTCTAACGAAACTTGTGTATTTTCTCCTTCATTACGAGACATATCCTCATTTCCCGCCTGTTGCTGCAAACGCAACTTATTAATTTCCTCCACATTTTTTCTTTCGGTAACTGTAGTTGATAAAAATTCGGTAACAAATTCTTTGTCTTTCTCGTATTCTTTTGATTTTAATAATAAATCTTTCAACTCCGACACTTTTAAACTCGGATCAGCCTGTTCGCCGATTTCTTGCAGAACCAAAATTAAATCTGCTTTGGTGACGTTCTTGAACATTATAATTAACTATACAGTACAAAATCAAAAATAAAATAATCTTGCTCACCTCTGTTTTTGTAATCCAAACAGTATGAAAATATGATTCATTTTATTAAATCTTTCAAAGCTCTGGTTCTCGGAACCGAGAGCGTGCTGTAATGTCTGGGTGACCGACAGCAGAACTATAGATGCTTGATTATAACTATTTTTTTAATATGCTGAGTTATATACAGGATTTATACACAAGCTATATACAGGAGATGAATATGTACATAATTAATCATTACCAAATTATTCTTTAGCTTTCTGAAGAAAACTTCACTCGGGTGTTTCACACACCCTACCAACATCTAAACACTCCAACACACTTACCCGCGCTCCTCTCTTCCCCTCTCTTCAATTCTAGGTGAGGGCGCTAGTCTCTTCACTTCGTTTTTAATTCTTTTAATAAAAGAGATTGGGAGGAGCATGGTTGCATGACACATTTCTACTAATTATGTTTCTAATTAACAATTTACCCTTCAATTAAAAGCTATTGGTTTAGAAATTTATTCTATAAATTTAAAATAATTAGATAGTACGAAGGAATTTATCTTTATTTGAAAATTACGCTGAAACTCAAACTATAACTTATATAGAGCGATATTCTACTAATGCATTTCTCCATCATTGAGAACAACTAAATCTGATATTCCAATTTGATACTCCAGTAATACATGAACATGATGCTACATTGATCGGACAATTCTATCCACTACCTGAATTTGTTATTCAACTAAGCATTGACACGATTCATCAAGGAAATGCTTCCAGTAAGCAGCACTTCCATCGCAAGCTGGAATTTCGATTGAACCCCGGGCTATCGTCTCAGTCACACCACCTCGATATTGGAGTATCTATCGAGTTAAGTAAAAGGGAGAAAAGTACTTAGGAAAAATTCAATAGAATATTGAGTATAATTCGATGCACACAAAACATGCAAGCATTTTTGCATGTTATGATTAATAAAATTAGCTGAGTCTGAGTTAAAAGAAAACGAATTATGCATTTGCTCAAACTTTTCTGACGTTGTCTCAGTTTAAGGTATTTTAATGCAGATAAGTTAAATGCATCTAAAATATTCAAATTGCAGACTAATACTTGATTTAATCTAAAATAAAAATTACTATGGTAATTAATAAACACTACTATTTAAATTTATTATCATTTAATTTTATGTTCAAATCTGGCCCTTAAATAGTCCCACAAAATTACTCCTTAGATGTCTGGAAATTACCACAAAACAGGGCAATTTTCAGACAGGATTTTATTAATTTTATTTTTTGTTATTCGTGCTAATTATCTGAAAATTCTTCAAAATAATTGTCAGACATATGATGATTTTACCAAAAGAAAATTAAAAGAACTAATAATCTATTCCTGAGTAATAGCCAAAGTTTTTTTTTATTACTCCAGGCTACTCTATAATTAAATAAATTAAACTTATACTTATTTGTACTAATTATGTTTGCAATTAACAATATTTAGTTTGCTCTTCAATTAAAAGATATTGGATAAGAATTGTATTCTATAAATTTTAAGTATCTAGATAATATAATTGAGTTTATTTTGAATGCATTTCACAGAGCGCATTAGCGTTTTCTCAAACAATCATATCAAACCAAAATCTTGTTAAAAACTTGTCGCTTCATAGAATTTTGAAACAGCTCTGTCAAACAAACTTGTCGTATTCCTTTTGGTCATAACGGATTGAAGGCTCAGCATGTCTATTTTCTATGTAATAAAATAAAGTTGCATTTGGGAAAATAAATTGGCTTTAAACCACTCTTTTTAAAATAACAGTAAACCCGATTACGGAAAATAAACTCTATATGACATAATCTATAATTAAGAAAAATTATATTGTTCAGGATTCCTTTCACCTGATCATAATATTTACTAATGCTCGTTTACGTTTTATTTAAGTAGGTAAAATATATGTGTAGTTGACTCGTTCTTTGCCGCATGTGTAACTTTTGTCCAATTTCTTCATATTTTGAATGCAATTATCTCGTTGACTATAGACTTTAGAAAAGTATCAGACATTTTTTTTTTGTAGAAAAGTTAATTGTCTTTATTTCTTATACTCATAATTATTCTGTAGGACTTATAGATTACGAGATATTAACAATAAACCGAAAAAAGGTACGTTCTTTTACCTATCCCCTCCTCGCACTCATCCCCAATTAATCAGGACTTTCAGTATGCTCATTAGCAGAGTCTCCCAAACAATATTGGAAAGCTTCAAAACTTTCGAAATTATGCCTGGAGAAAAACCTATTATGGCTGGGTTATTATGTTGAAATGCAAACTAACTTACGCACAGACATATTCTGATAATGCATTCCGCCATAATTGAGAACAACCAAATCTGATATTCCAATTTGATACTCCAATAATACATGAACATGATGCTACATTGATCGGAAAATTCTATCCACTACCTGAATTCAGAATCCAACAAAGCATTGACACGCTTCACCAAGGAAATGTTTCCAGTAAGCAGTACTTCCATCCCAAATAGGAATTTCGTTTGAACCTCGGGCTATCACCTCTGTCACACTACCTCGATATTTGAGTATCTATCGAGTTAAGTAAAAGGGAGAAATTTTACTCGGGAAAAGTACAATAGAATATTGTGTATAATTAAACGTATCCAAAACAGGTGAATATTTTGACTAAAGTATTTCCCGATAAAGTGTAATTATGTCGAAAATAAGGAAGTTATGATTAATAAAATTAGTTGTCTGGGTTAAAAGGAATTTTTGCTATAACTTTTTTGACATTGCAACAGTTTAAGATATGTTAATGCAGATAAATTATATGCATCTAAAATATATAATTTACAGACTAACATATGATTTAATCTAAATTAAAAAAATATGAATTAAAATTAATAAACATTAAAATTTAAATTTTTATGATTGAATTTTATGTACAAATCTGGCCCTAAATATCCCTAAAAATAGCTCTCTTAAAATATCCCTTAGGTGTATGGAAGTTATCTCGAACCACGGGATAAATTTCAGACAGTATTTTATTAATTTTATTTTTTGTTATTAGTACTAATTATCAGAAAATTCTTCAAAATAATTGTCATGCATGCGTGGGTTTTATATAGAGAAAGATAATAGAAATAAAAATTTATTCCTTAATAAATGCAAAAGTTTTGTTTTTGTCTAATAATTACTCCAGGCTACAATATAATCAAACAAATTAAACCTATACTCATTTCTACTAATTATGTTTGCAATTAAGAATATTTAGCTTACCCTTCTATTAAAAGTTACTGGTTTAGAATTTTATTCTATAAATTTAAAGTAACTAAACAAGATAATTGAATTTATCTTGAATGAAAATTATACTGAAATGCAAGCTAAGTTATGTATAGAGATATTCTAATAATGCATTTTTTCATCATTGAGAACAACCAAAATCTGATATTCTAATTTGATACTCCAGCAATACATGAACATGATGCTACATTGATCGGAAAATTCTATCCACTACCTGAATTCAGAATTCAACTAAGCATTGACACGCTTCATCAAGGAATTGCTTCCAATAAGCGGCACTTGCATCCAAAATGGAATTTCGATTGAACCTCGGGCTATCATCTCAGTCGCACTACTTCGATATTTGAATATCTATCCAGTTAAGTAACAGGGAGAAATTTTACTTAGGAAAGATACAATAAAACATTGAGTATACTTACATGTATCCAAAACAGGTGGGCATTTTGACTAAAGTAATTCCCGATAAAACGTATTATGTCGAAAAGAAGGAAGTTATGATTAATAAAATTAGTTGTCTGAGTTAAAAGAAATTTTTGTTCAAACTTTTCTGACACTGCAACAGTTTAAGGTATGCTAATGCAGATAAATTACATGCATCTAAAATATATAATTTACAGACTAACACTTGATTTAATCTAAATTTAAAAAAATTGTGAGTTAAAATTAATAAACATTATAATTTAAATTCATTATGATTGAATATTATGTTCAAATCAGGTCCTGAAATAACTCCTAAAATAGCTGTCGGAAAATTACCCCTTAAATATCTGGAAATAACTACAAACAACAAAGTAATTTTTAGTTGTTATTAATTTTTTTTATTTTTATTATTAGTGCTAATTTTCTGAAAATTCTTCAAATAATTATCAAACATCTAATTTATTTACCAAGAGAAAATGAGAGAAGTACTAATTTATCCCTGAGTAATTTTAAAAGCTTTGTTTTTGTCTGAAAATTGTTCCGGGCTACCCTATAATTAAATAAATTAAATCTATACTTATTTCTACTAATTATGTTTGCAATTAAGAATATTTAGCTTACCCTTCTATTAAAAGTTACTGGTTTAGAATTTTATTCTATAAATTTAAAGTAACTAAACAAGATAATTGAATTTATCTTGAATGAAAATTATACTGAAATGCAAGCTAAGTTATGTATAGAGATATTCTAATAATGCATTTTTTCATCATTGAGAACAACCAAAATCTGATATTCTAATTTGATACTCCAGCAATACATGAACATGATGCTACATTGATCGGAAAATTCTATCTACTATCTGAATTCAGAATCCAACAAAGCATTGACACGCTTCATCAAGGAAATGCTTCCAGTCAGCAGCACTTCCATCCCAAATTGGAACATCGATTGAACCTCGGGCTATCATCTCGATATTGGAGTATCTATCCAGTTAAGTAACAGGGAGAAATTTTACTTAGGAAAGATACAATAGTATATTGAATATGCTTACATGCACACAAAACAGGTACACATTTTGTTAGAAGTATTTCCCGATAAAATGTAATTATGTCAAAAAAGCAGGAAGTTATGATTAATGCAGTTAGTTGTGCTTGGGTTAAAAGAAAACTTTCCTCAATCTTTTCTAACACTGCAAAAGTTTAAGATATGTAAATACAGATGAGTTACATGCATCTAAAATACCTAATTTACAGACTAACACTTGTTTTAATGTAAATTAAAAAATTATGAGTTAAAATTAGTAAACATTACAATTTAAATTCATTATGACTGAATTTTATGTTCAAATCAGGTCCTAAAATAGTTCCAAAAATAGATGTCTGAAAATTGTTCCTTAGGTGTCTAGAAATTACCCCAAAACACGGGGTAGTATTCTGACAGGATTTTAATAATTTTATTTATTATTATTTTTTTTTTGTTATTGGTGCTAATTATCTGAAAAATTTTCAAAATAATTGTCAAGTATGTGATGATTTTACCAAAAGAAAGTTAAAAGAAATAATAATTTATTCCTGAGTAACTGCAAAAGTTTTGTTTTTGTCTGAAAATTACTCCAGGCTACCCTTAGTTAAAGAAATTAAACATATGCTTATTCTTACTAAATATGTTTGCAATTAACAATATTTAGTTTGCCTTTCAATTAAAAGATATCGGTTAAGAATTTTATACCATAAATTTAAAGTAATAAGATAATGTAATTGAATTTCATCTTGAATTGAAAATTATACTGAAATGCAAACTAACTTTTGTATAAGATATTGTACTAATACATTTCTCCATCATTGAGAATAACAAAAATGTGATATTCCAACTTGATACTCTAGTAATACATTAACGTGATGCTACATTGATCGGAAAATTCTATCCACTACCTGAATTCAAAATTCAACTAAGCTTCATTAAGAAAATGTTTCCGGTAAGCGTCACTTCCATCCCAAATTGAAATTACGATTGAACCTCGGGCTATCAACTCAATCACACTACCTTGATATTGGAGTATCTCTCCAATTAAGTAACAGGGATAAATTTTACTTAGGAAAGATACAATAAAATATTGAGTATTCTTATATGTATCCAAAACAGGTGGACATTTTTGACTAAAGTATTTCGCGATAACGTGTAATTATGTCGAAAAGAAGGAAATTATGATTAATAAACTTAGTTGTGCCGGACCGGGTAACCATTTTTGGTGTTGTTCGTACATAACATTCAGACTTTGTGTATTTCAGAGCCATATATCAGGAAGTTTGAGAATCGAACAAAAATTTCTTTTAAAGTCATATTTTTTGATTTTGCAGCATCATAACTTTATGAGAATGCTACTTTCGAGGCCACTTATTAAACTATTAACATATGGTTTTTTTTTAAGAAAATCATTTAAAAATGTAAAATATTTAATAATAAATATAAAATATTGAAAAAAAGTTTTAAAAATCCTTCAAGACAAATTATGCATCGGACAACGGCTACAAATTATATGTATTTATATAATTGCGAACGCACCAAAGAAGCTAATTATAATTTAATTGCATTACACAGTAATTTAAATGTAATTTTCGTAAAAATCAATTTTGTGCATTATGCTTCTAATTGAGATCTGTTAAAGTATAATTAAAGAAATTAAATATATTTTTATTTCTACTAATATTGTTTGCAATTAACAATGTTTATTTTGCCTTTCAATTAAAAGTTATTGATTTAGAATTTTATTCTATAAATTTAAAATAACAACATATTATAACTGAATTTCATCTTGAACTGAAAAGCTGAAATACAAACTGTCTTATATTCTACTAATATATATCCTAATAATGCATTTCTAAATCATTGAGAACAACCAAAATCTGATATTCCAATTTCATACTTCAATAATACACGGACATGATGCTACATTGATCGGAAAATTCTATTCATTACCTGAATTCAGAATCAAACTAAGCATTGACACGCTTCATCCAGGAAATGCTTCCAGTAAGGGGCACTTCCATCCCGAATTGGAATTTCGATTGAACCTTGGGCTATCATCTCAGTCACTCTACCTCGATATTGGTTTAGCTACCGATTAAGTAGCAGAAATTCAACTTAGGAAAGATACAATGAAATATTGAGTATGCTTGCATGCACACAAGACAGGTGACATTTTAACTAATGTATTTCCCGGTAAAATGTAATTATGTCAAAAAGTAGAAAGTTATAATTAATAAAATTAGCTATGTCTGAGTTAGAAAAAAACGAATCCTGCTTTTGGTCAAACTTTTCTGACTTTGCCGTAGTTTAGGTTCGTTAATATTGATAAGATATCATCAGCGAATAAATAAGGGGAATGCTAAATTCACCTTTAAAAATGTTAACTTAAAATTGAACATTACGTAAAAAGATAACAAAAAATATTTAAAAACATGTTAATACTAAGTACTTTCAACTGTAAACACAGACGTCGTAAGAGTGTATAAAAATATGAATAATAACATCTTAATTTTCAAATGTCACGCAATCGGTGTCAAAAAGAGGAAAAGAGGTTTTTCAGAAGATTCTTTCAAGTGGGTGAAAGAGTAATTGGACTTTCACTTCTTGTTTATGTTATATGCATGTTTTTACAATTTATCCACGTAAGATGTCATGTGGTAATGCGCCAGGATGGGTAATAACACCAAGTGCTTATATTACGTGTAGTTGAAAAGGAATGCAGAAAAATGACACTGTGAGTTCTGCTCTGAGCGGCTTTGAGTTATTTGAATAAAAAACAACCGATAGCAGTTAATTTGGTGCACTTGTAGACCTTATCGGCTGAATAAGAGTAAACGATCAATCTAAAATTTACGAGGTAAGTTCTGGGATGTGAAAACTATATATTTATTAGGAAATACTTTGTTTATTACATAAATATGCATTGTATTTCATATACTAACAAAATGTTGTGGGAGATTTTAGAGATGTTTTCGAGACAGCAAGTAATTAAAAATATGCTTCGAAAAATGCATACTGGGGTAATAACGCCATTCACTGGTGTTAGTAATTTGATTGATTCTTTTCCCTGATTGAGCTACATTTTAAGAGGGCTTACTTTTTATTTTATGCACGAACGAACTTAGTCGTCATTGCTGAAAACTAAAAAAGATAAAAAGAAATTCGTATGTCCTAAATGCAGCTATTTTTTTAATTTCAGAAGAATAAAACGTAATATGATTATTACTGCCTTTTGATATCGCAATTAATGGTAAGTTAAAGAAATTTATCAATTTCAAGGGCTGTAGAGCTTGCATCTTTAGAATTGGGCAATTTTCATGCCATCATTCCATATTATTTTATTGCTCTGTTTGTGTGGCGTTATTACCCATATAGTGTGGTAATTGGTCAAGAAATCACGACATTACATCATGAGTACATATTTGCTAAAATATTTTTTCTCGTACACATAGTCAATAAATTGCTATATTAAATCTTGTGTTTGTTTCTTGGAAAATATCTAAAATTAAGCTGTAAAACTTGGTATAATATAAAAGTGGCATTATTACCCCAGGACGCATCACTATTTAACTTTTTGGGGGTTACATAGATGAGTCTATTCAGTGTAATTCTGTTTAACGTATATTCCAAACAGTGCGCCATATTCTAAATGTCCCAAACTAATCTAGATTACTTCCATGTTCAGAAACTTCGATTAACATCCTATATTCTAATCGTGTATTTTCTGCATTGCTGAGAACTGCCTAAATCTCATATTTCAATCACCTGGCAGTAACTCATAATCATAATGTTCCATTAATCTGAATTTCTAACCACTGCCTGAACACGGAATTCATCTAAGAATTGACACGCTGCATTAAGGAATTGTATGCAATAAGCGCCACTTCCATCCCAATTTGGAATTTCGATTGAACCTCGGGCTCTCTCTCGTTCATAGTACCTAGATATTGGAGTAACTATCCAGTTAACTAACAGAGAGAATTTTTATTTAGGGAAGATGCAGTAAAATATCGATTATATATAACATACATGCACACAAAATAGGTAGACGTTTTGTTTGATGCATTACGTGAGGAGATGTGATTATGTCGAAAATATGAGAGTTATGACAATAGAATTTCTGATGTTTGAATTATAAGGAAAACAATCATGCTTCTGCTCAGACTATTCTGACGTTGAAAAAGTTTAAAGTGGGTTAATCGTGATAAGTTACAGGCATCTAAAGATTTATGCTGATAAGTTACAGGAATCTTACAATTTATAGACTAATACTTGAGTTGATTTTGTTTGTATTTATGTCGGCCAATTATCTACGCTGTGGGATATAGGCCCTATGGGGTGTGATGCCCTCCGTGGGGGTCTTTCCAAGGGAACCTAATCCGTATTTACGCAAGGTTCGAAGAAAACCACGGAAAGCACCGAACAGTTACGCCGACGGTCACGGTTGGGTTCGAACCCAACACCTACCGTCTACCAGTTTGGAGGTCAAAACTCGAGGCCGCTGGTGTGGCCCTATTTAAGTTTATATAAAAAAATGATGAGGAAAAGTTAAGAATACTGCAATTTAAATTTAATATGAGGATGAATATATAGATGTCTTTAAATTTTGTCCAAATACCCGTAACAGTTTTTGAAGTTATATATACTAGATGAGTCCAATTAACATTATATTAGTTAAATGCATATTCTAAATAATATTATATATTGCAAGTGTCACAAACAAGTCTAGGTTGCTTTCGAATGAAGAAATTTCAATTAACAATTTATTTCTAATATTATATTACCCGTATTCTTAAGAACAGCCTAAATCTGTTACTGCAGTTAAATGGCAGAAAAACGTAATCATGATGTTTCATTCATCGAAAATTCTATGTACTGCTGGAATTCGGAATTGAACTAAACACGGACTCGCTACATTAACGAATTCTATGCAATAAGCTGCACTTCCATCTGAAATTAGAATTTCGATTGAACCTCAGGCTATCATATCATCCATATTATCTATATATTGCAGTGAGTACACAGTCAACTAAGAGAAGGAAATTTTTTCATAAATAAGATACAATAGAATATCGTATGTAACATACATTCACACAAAACCGGTAGGCATTTTGATTGAAGCATTACGTGAGAAAATGTAATTATATCTAAAATATGATACTTATGACTAATAGAATTTTTGAAAATCCGGATTATTTTCGTCCCGATGATGCCGGATTTTCAAGGTTATTATGTACCTTATTTCATTCAATAAAAAAAGGGAAATTTTTTAACTATACTCCGTTAAAGTTGGAAAATGCTCTCTAATCTATGCCTAATACATAATGTATCGTTCTTTTCTTTTCTTTTTTTTTTTTTCGTTTTCTAGAATATTAAGAAAGAACGTATCAAAAACAAGCTCAAAAAATTTCACATACCCAGTAAGCGCACATAAGCACATATTTAATTCGACATTTTCAAACTTTTACGCGTATAAATTTACCGAACTGCATACATAATTTAACATTGCATAATGTATGCAATTATTTTGGAGTTGGATTTCACTTTTCGTGTAACTAAGCCTCGAAACAATGCCTGCCTTTTATCCTCTCTTCAATACAACTGATAAAATCAAATATGAAATTTCAGTTGACATGTAAAGTGTATTATGGCACTTGGCAGATATTAATAATTCATTAAAATAACTGAATGCATAATGTGAAATTTAATTAGGAAAATCCTAAAGATTAAAGCTAACGAAAGAGATTAAAATCTAAAGTGGGGAAATTAATGTTTATTTGCAGTGGAATAGTTTTAAACTTTCTTTAGAAGTGATAAAAATAATAGTTATTTTAAATCAATGAAAGCGATAATTTATCATATAAGTGGATAAAGAAAAGACATCATAAACTAACAGAATGAAAAGGAAACTTATATTTAGAAAATACAACATTTCCTTTTATTCAGATTTTTTTAAGACACTTCTTATTGTTTCATGTTTATCCTCCTAATCCTGAGACAAATATTTCAAGTGACCACAAAAATCAGTTCAAAGTTATATAAAGCATCTCCAAATACACTGATGTGCAAAACTTAAGGACGAGTTCCAAAATGCCAATTTTCAAGGGATTTTCAAAGCGATAATTTTCACGCGAATATTTAAAAGGAAGTAATATAACTCGAATAATTACTATTCCTGCATAACAGCTAGTCCATATAACATCTCATTCAAATCACACATGGTCACAAAAGTCACAGTCACTACAGCGAAACAAAAAATAGCAAATTCCATACATCTCTTTTATGAGGCTCAAATGACTACTATATGTGACTTTACTGACAGGTCACTGCGACTGCTGCTTTGAGTCACCAGATGACTTTAGAATGTCGTTTTATTCATACTCTAATGTGACATTCATTTGGAGACTCAATTTCAAAGTCATTGTGAATGTTGCATTATGATAAGTCACCAAATAATGTCATATTAAAGTCACATGGTGACTTTCTGTCACAAGACTTTGTCGAATTGTGACAGAGACCCTACTTTGAAGTAACCACTGTGAAAAGTGGTGAAAAGTCACATGTGACTTTAATGGGACACTATTTGGTAATTTATCATAATGCAACGCTCACAATGACTTTGAAAGGTAGTATCCAGATGAAAGGTCACACGAGAGTCTCAATGAAACGACATTGCAAAGTCACCTGGTGACTCGCCACAAAGCAGCAGTCACAATAACCTCTCAGTGGAGTCACATATAATAGTCATTTGAGACTCATAAAAGAGGCGTATGGAATTTCCTATTTTTTGATTTGCCGTAATGACTGTGACTCTTGTGACCATGTGTGACCTGGATGAGATATTATATGGACTAGCTGTTATGCAGGGATAGTAATTATTCAAATTATATTACTTCCTTTTGAATATCCGCGTGAAAATTATCGCTTGAAAATCCCTTGATAATTGGCATTTTGGGACTCGTCCTTAAATTTTGCACACCGGTGTATATATCAATCTATATATCGATGCTGGGTCATTTCATGGTAACTTACGTTACACTTAGAGCAATTTACTGCAGTAGTTGTCGTAATGTAACACGAAAAAATATTCAAATGTAAAATTAACATGATTTGTCAATGAAACTTATCTAAGGGTCAATGTGGATAAAAAGTTACCTAAAAAATAATAATGAAAATTGCACTTCATACTGATAACGTGCTTTCTTTTTTCAATAATGGCAGTCACCATTGTAATTCTTACTACCAAAATTTAAAAAATAACAATAAAATTAGGTAATTTTTATCTAATTTGGGCTTTGAATACGTTTATTTAACAAACTATGTCGAATTTACTTTTTGAATAAAATTTTTTGTGTACGTTATATTAATAAAATTATTGAAAATATTTCTAAATATAGCGTAAGTTACCATGAAATGACCCTACTTATGATATGCATGTATTTATTTAAAAAATCTAGAGGAAAATTTAACAATTCTAGAAACATTTAAATTATTATGAAGGGTATTCATTAGTGTCTCCTACAGGATACACCAGGACTGAAGAGGTTATATAAACGCTATGCACACACCACAAACACTGTTGCCAAATCGGACTCTCTTTGTTGCTTTCGTAATTATATAAATATGTAGCATCTATAGTCGTCGTCGGATCCGTCCGTCTATCTATCCGTCTGTTCGCATATAACAGTACAAAAACTGCTCAACCGAATTCTTTAAAAAATAATAACAATTTTACACCTTTTAATACTATAATATTTTTAATTTCTAGAAAGGTCTATAACACTTAAAACTGTAAAATAGTTTTATTTAACTTTTGACATGTTTCGACTTTTCCCGAATTAATTTCAAAACAAATACATAATGAAATTCCAAAATGTACAATGTAATGAAATGCAAGGCCATCATTCAGTTTTTCAATTTTACTTTTCTTTTTTTTCGCAATGTAAAAACTGAAAGTTGTTAGCGTTTTAGTTAGCTGGCGTTTAGAGTATCACTAAAATTTGTGGCAGTATTCTGCCACTAATTTTATGGTGTAATTTAGCTGATATAACTGTTGTAAATTTGACTGATATAACTGATGCAATATTACACCTTAATAAGATGAAAAGAACAGAATTCACATTATTATGGATATTACTGTTTTCATTGTAACAACATATAGCAGAAATAGATGTACACTCAAAATATTTTAAAATTGCCGAAATTTATATTATCTGGTCAGAAATATATAGTTAGGCTCATCAATGTGAGAGTAATTTATTGCCTATATTGAGATACGTTTTCCTTCAGAGTTACCTAAAATTTACTGATGCAATTTACCATTTAAAAAACTACTGAAAGCAAAAATAAAATATGATTTCATACCAACAAAAGTTTGTAAGAAGCTTTTTCGATTAAAAAGTTCAAAGAAAAGATTTATTGAACCATCGCAATCTACAAAAGAAAGTAAAGAATTTTAGACTAAAACAACGTAAAAAGTCTTGAAAAAGTAATTTTAGTAAATGTATTAAAAGAATTCTTTTTATAAATTGTTATAAATAGTTATTATATTAAATGAAGTTCTTTCGGTCGTAGTAAAAATTAGAAAAAGCTGTCACTTTAATGCACGTTTTATTGTTTACAATATCATTTTGCAGGTGTTAGGAAGATAAAGAATAAAGAAAAAAGAAAAAACTAGCTGTGTAATCATTAAGGTACTGGAAATAGTTCCTTGAAAAATATAAAAAATATACATAAATTGTATTTTAGTTTTATCAAAAACTATAAAAAATTCGCGTAACTGTAGTCTATAAAATTAGTGGCAGTATGCTACCACCAATTTTATGGAGTAATTTAACTAATGTAACAGGTATAATATATCATAATAAAGTGAAAATATTAGAATTCAAATTTTTGTAAGTAACCCTGATATATTCAATACAATAACATAGATTAGAAATATATGTTCATTCAAAATGTTTAAGAAATGGCAAAAAAGATCTTAGCTGGTGAGAGATATGTGCTTAGGTTGTTAAAATCAGAGTAACTTCTTTCCTATACTGAGAAATATTTTTCTTTAATACTATTTAATATTTACAATTTACCTTTTTCATAAACTATTGAATGTAAAAATAAATTAAAATTTCACACCCAGAGAAGTTTGTAAGAATGTTTTTCAATTGAAGAGTTCAAAGAAAATATTTATTGTACCATTGCAATCTCGAAAAAATAATAATAAAGCAAATTTTAGACAAAAACGGTTAAAAAAAAAATCTTGAAAAAGCAAGTTTAATAACTATATTAAAAGAATTCTTATTATGAATTGTTATAAATTGTGTTTAATATTAAATGAATTTCTTTCGGCCGTAAAAAAATGGGAAAAATCTGTCACTTTACTACAGGTTTTATTGTTTACTATACCATTTATCAGATGTTATAAAGATAAAGAATAAAGAACAAAGAATATCTAGCAGTATAATTATTAAAAGTACTGGAAATAGAATCTTAAAGAACATTATAAACTGTATTTTAGATTTACCAAATGCTTTAAAAAATTGTGTAACTTCAGTTTATAAAATTATTAGCAGTATGCTGGCACGAATTTTAGGGAATAATTTAACTAATATAATAGGTCTAATATTATATCATTCTAATGTGAAAATATAAGAATTCTATTATTTTGTATCTTATTTGTATATTAAATAGAACAATGTATAGCAGAAATGTATGTTAACTCAAAATATTTCAAAAATCCAGAAATTGATTTCAGATGGCTAGAAAATATGTGCCTAGGTTGTCAAAGTCAGGGTAATCTATTTTCTAAATTGAAAAACGTTTTCCTTCAAAGCCACCTAAAATTTACTGATTCAATTTACCTTTTTCAGAAACTATTGAACGCAAAAATAAAATAAGATTTCACACCGATAGACGTTTGTAAGGGGCTTATTCAATTATAAAGCTTAAAGAAAAAGAAAGATTTATTGTACTATCGCAATCCTAAAAGGAAAGTAAAAAGGATTTTGGACCAAAACGAAGCAGAAAATCTTAAAAAATAAAGTTCAGTAACTATTGTTATTATATTAAATGAAGTACTTTCAGGTGCAATAAAAATCAGAAAAAGCTGTCACTTCAATGCAGGTTTTATTGTTTACTATACCATTCTGCAGATGTGAAGAAGATAATAAAATAAAAGAATAAAGAGAATCTTGCAGTATAGTCATTAATGTACGGGAAAATCTTCCTTAAGGAATTCGTTGAAAATTGTATTCCAGATTTATTATGTATATAAAGTATAAAATTGTTTCGTAAGTGATGTGTTTGTTATCTACTGGCTCAAAAATATATGTATATTTTCAGTTCAAAGAAATTGTATTTTTAAATACACTGAGATTTTACATTTGAACTACCGTAAACCGAAACTACTTCGACATGTCGGGGTAACTAGATCACTTTGTAGACGGATACATTTAATAGTGTTTTATACATATTTATTGGTGTGTTTTATGCATGTGTTTAAATCTCGCTTTTCTTACAAATATTAGGCAATAAGTCAAAAATGATATCCCAGGTTAAAACACTGGGGAGCTGGAATTATCTCGATTATATTGAAAAGAATGTGCTAAACGCAGTGACAGCTATCAATAATAGCATAAATAAAAGCCTAACTGCTATAACATTTCAAATATCACGTAGTACTCATGTCAATAATTGCCTCGGAAGACATACCAATCCTGAGGGGTTGTACGACAATCCTTACTCTTGCAAAAGAGCAGTTAACTTCTAAGAGCTTGGGAGTCGTGGCTGACGTTGATTTTTCCTAAACCAAGCAAGATTTTATAAACTATAAATTACCTTATGGTAACTATAAAATACCTTAATAGGAAAATTGTTATTATTCCTCTATTGACAGAAAATACTCCAGGTAATGATATGGTCAATGCTTTCATCAAAAGAAAAAAAAATCATTGGAAAATTACATTTTTTGCTATAAGCCGTAAAATATAATCGTACAAATACCCCTAGGTGATTTAAAGGGTGTACGTTTTTATTTTGCATTGATATCTGAAATAATTTTGTCATAAATCGTGTATTGCGAGCATTTAAAGTATATTTTTAGTTAGGGGATTGAGTTACCCCGAGGTTGGGGTAACTTTTTCTTGCAATACTTGTTGCATACATATGAAATACATATGAATATGTTTTAATGTTGAAAAAAATTCGATACACCTCCAATTTTTTTTTTTTTTTTTTAACCCTGAAGAATAAAAAAAGTCATATAAAAAAATAATTCTACAACGTGACTAAGTACGTTTTACGGTAACTTACGGGAAATCCATAATACTGAATCAAGTGTATTTTTTTTAATAAATTGAATAAGTAGGAAACATTGGGTGTACAAAGCAGTTCACACTTTTATATGAGTTTTAGTTAAGTTCAAAATTGCATAAATTTATGGCTCCTACAGTCTTCACCTGATCCAAAGTAAAAAAAAAACAGTGCCTGTCCTTCTGTCTGCAAATGATAGCGCAAAATCTAATGTATATAATCGTTTCAAAACTTTGTCAAGACATTTCGAATATTTGACAATCAAATCAAAATTTAAAAATATATTATTGAAAGTTTCTTTCATTCTATTAAATCCTATTATATGACGTTATTTCAATGATATCCCATGATAATTAATGATTCTAGGTTGCATAGTAATTACGTCTGATTTAATATTAAGTGAAATTACTTCCATATGACTGAATTTAATACGTATAATCTTAGTAAATTTTATGTTCAGGTATTTTTGCATAAGAGTGCAACAGCTATTGTAGTGAGATTGGAATTTGGGTTAAACTATTTATTGTACGATTTCACTTAACTTGCACTTTTGACATACAATCTCTGACTTGTTTATTTATAAAAAGAAAATTTTATATATAAACCAACGTGAATAGCGTCAGAATTAGCTCCAAATACATTTTGCCAACGCTCATACAACACGTCGATTCTTTCTTGTAAAAAAAGAGTTTCAGAGTTTGGATCATTCAAATATTTTTAGAATAGCGTAAGATTTATCTCTTACTACACTTTGCCAACTCTCAGGCAACAAGACGATTATTTGTTGAAAAAAAAAAATACTTGAAGAGTTGGAATCATTCAAATACTTTTAGAATATTACCAGATTTAACTGTTACTGCATTTTGCAAACGATCAGCCATCACATCAATTCTTTGTTGAAAAAAAAAAAGACTTGCAGAGTTTGGATCATTCAAATACTTTTAGAATAGCATCAAATTTAGCTCCCACTACATTTTTCAAACGATCAGGCAACACATCGATTCTTTGTTGAAGAAAAAGACTTGCAGAGTTTGGATCATTCAAATACTTTTAGAATAGCATCAAATTTAGCTCACACTACATTTTGCAAACGATCAGGCAACACATCAATTCTTTGTTGAAAAAAAGACTTGCAGAGTTTGGATAATTCAAGTACTTTTAGAATAGCATCAAATTTAGCTCCCACTACATTTTGTAAACGATCAGGCAACACATCGATTCTTTGTTGAAAAAAAAGGCTTGCAGAGTTTGGATCATTCAAATACTTTTACAATAGCATCAAATTTAGCTCCCACTACATTTTGCAAACGATCAGGCAACACATCAATTCTTTGTTGAAAAAAAAAGACTTGCAGAGTTTGGATCATTCAAATACTTTTAGAATAGCATCAAATTTAGCTCCCACTACATTTTGCACACGATCAGGCAACACATCAATCCTTTGTTGAAAAAAAAAAGACTTGCAGAGCTTGGATCATTCAAATACTTTTAGAACAGCATTAGATACAGCTCTCACTAGACTTTGCTTACGCTCTTGCAATGCATAGATTCTTTGTTGAAAAAAAAAGACTTTGAGTGTTTGGATCATTCACATTCTTTTAGAATACTGTAAAGAGAACAACTGTGGCTCTCTGTTCTTTTTCCTGTGCTTAGAGATTCAGAGCAATAAAAATTCTTTGTCATTCTAATTTGACACACTGCATGTTAAAGCCAATAACAAATCATGTTGCTTAGCAAATTTTTCTTTGCGAGAGCTGCAATAAAAACATTACGAACTTTTAGACAATTTAATAATTTTTGAGTTTACCTAAAAAGATACCTGAGACATTTTGCTTGCTTTCAAGTCCACTTAATTCTGGAATAAATGCAAAGTTTCCACATATTCTTACCTAAAAAAGAAACAAAAAGATTATTAAAATGGATTTTTTAAAAAATCATACTGCATTTAAATTATAAACAAAAATATACTCGCATAATAAAACAGGGAAGTGAAAATTTCTGTGTGTGTCGTTGACCTAAATTCATTATTGCAAGGTAGTATAAAATCTATATTATAAGCACTAAAAAATACAAAAAATTGTCAAGTCCTTTGTTTTCTATAAGAAATATAGAATTATGTTACATTAGTTTTCATGCCATATAGTTTCGTGAATAAAACAAAAATTGCAAAATCGCCATTTTTTTCTTTTATGTTTCTTAAAAATTAGTTTTTAAATAAATTGAAAATTATCAAAAATAACATTCCCTGTATTAATAACCGAAATTGACAATTTCAAGGGAGATTAAGATCTACATTGTGGGTACTAAAAATACTCAAAATTTTCGTGTCTTTTGTTTTTATAAGGAAGATAAAATTATTTTATATTGGTTTTCACTCGGCGTACAGTTTGCTGAACAAAATAAAAATTGCGAAATCATCATTTTCTCTTTGATATTTGTTGAAAATCAAGTTTTCAATAAATTGAAAATTAATAAAAGTAACATTCCCTGTATAAATAAAACTTACTTTCTTTAGAAATAATATTAAGCGATAATTTTATCCATAACCGCCTACTTCTTGCTCTTTGATCTAGGTTCAGTCCTATTGACGATTTTATTAATTATTGAAATCCTGTATCTACAATAATTGCTTTAACAATTAGTGGAGACACAAAACAACGCAGATAATATAGTCCTACGTCATTGTGTATAACTGACTGCATATGACGCTAATGGTACAAGATCGATTTTTTGTTCTCATGGATATGTCTTATGCTGTCTTATCCTGTAAGATACTTGGAATTAAAATGTTCCACGAAGCATAGAGGTAAAGAATAAATATTAAAAACTCTGCATTCGCAGTTTGACGGAATCATTCTTTTTTTATCTACAGACATCCATATATATGCCTTCTGATGTAATTAAATAAACATTTTATCACTTGTTCCATTTTGATTCTTCTTTAAAAACTTTGCTTAATCCCATATCTTCGTATTAATTTTGTGAGGATTGTTTTAATTATATATCATGGTCATAAAAGTTTTTGTTTAAGTGTGAAACTCTATAATTGCAACAATTAAATCTACAATGTATTTTTTAGAAATCGAAATAGTGCGAAAAATTTAGTGATAAAATGAACCAAAATTGAATTTATATTTATAATAATTTTTGAGGAAGAAAAGCAGTTCAAGAATATTAATTGAATTCTTTTACATGCATAATATAATAAATATTTTTTAAAACGTGAAGCCAAAATTATAAATTAATTTTTTTAAAGAAATCTGGATTAAGAACCACAAAAAAACTTGCATTTTTACAAAAAAATGCATTTTTATAAAAATTTAGCACATATCGCAATAATAAAATTTCACTTCATATTAACCAAGTATTTTTGCAAAATATTCAAGCGCGATTACAGACATTAGTATATAATAATTTTTATTAAAAAATGCACCAAATTTCAGAAAAAATGACTTTAAAGTTTACAAGTGTTATTGTATTGTTACATAAGCATTACTCAATAACTTAAAAACAATTAATTTCTAGTTGTCGTAGAAACAAAAGTAATGCATATTTTGAGACGAGAAAAATAAAGGATTCGAAATATTATTAAATCAAAACTGGACTTTATTTACGAATTTGCCTTCCAATTGCCTTTAAAAATGATATGAAAATCATTATTTGCGTCAAACACTACACAATTCTAATCAAACAAGTTAAAGTGATTTTTGCATAACAAAATCTCAAAAACTCAAATCAATTTTTAAGTTACATTAATTGAATTTACAGATAATAAAATTAGCAAAATTCACACAATCACAATAATAGTGATAATAATTAGAATAATGTGACTTTCACATTTTTATCTATAAGAATCCTAATTAAAGCAATTAAAATAACAGAAACAATTTATATTGGCTATCAATATTATATCCTATACAAAACTAGCCTATCATTCACTAAAGTTATTGATTATAACATTATGTGACGATTTTTGCAAGATAAAGAATTTTCTTTTTACAAAGAACTTTGAAAACGTATTCCATCGATCATTTTTGGCAGTAAGTACCGTTAGAAGATTTATAGTTGGTGGTTTAAGCCATTGTTATAAGTTTACTTTGTCTAAAATACTTTTTATATACATCCTTTGAAATTGTAAGCTGTTTATTTTCATTATTATTTTTTAAAGTATGATTTATGTACTGAACTGATACTAGAAAATCAATAATTTTTAAATAATAAATTGAGATATCTTCAAGCACACAAGGAAAAGCACAGGAAGCATTTTCACCCTCCATGGATTTTTCAATTTTGGATGTCTCCATGGATTTTCAACCAAATTTACTTTTATATCAGCATATTTAATAAATAAATAAATAAACGAAATTTATTATTGTTAAATTATTTTAAATCATTAGTATTAAGAAATAAATGGATTGGTCACTATGACAATGATGGCAAGATTGTGATGTTTTTAAATCGTTGCATTATTTTTCAAGTAGCTTTCAATGTGAGACTCAGCTGTGAAGTCATCAATTAAGAATGTGTAACGGTTGGTTGGTCGTGGTGGGGGTTAAATGCAGACATACTCAGAAGTTAAGATAAAAAAACACAGTTTATTAAAATGATAAGGGCTCAAGGGAAGTGGAGCAAGTCTTAATTTTCCACAACTGAGAATACTACGAAAAAGCTAAACGCATACTCACAGGCTCCGGACTAGCTCAATCGTGGCACCTTCTATTACTTCTCCACTATCTTTCGGCTAAGCTGCTAGATAAAGCTTAATTAGACAGCCCGTGGCTGTGTGTAATTCTTTATTCGCTTTCAAATAATCAAAATGTAATTACTATGAATTTTCTTACCACGGCCAACTCTCAAGTCGAATACCGAAACTCCTTTACAACTCACTGGAGGCTCGCTGCCACTTTCAATCTGCTAGCACTTCGCTGACCAATATCTCCAAAACATTCGGCTGGCTAATCGCCAGTGATTCACTTCGCTATCTAATGTCGATGCCAGAGACACTCACTCGCTGGCTAATGCCAGAGATGCTCACTCGCTGGCTAATGCCAGAGATACTCCTACGCTGGCTAACGCCAGAGATACTCCTACGCTGGCTAACGCCAGAGATACTCTCACGCTGGCTAACGCCAGAGATACTCACACGCTGGCTAATGCCAGAGACACTCCCCACACACTCAAACTCCAAGCTTTTATATGTTGCAAACTGAGATACTTCACATTAACATATTACTAATAACCACGAGCTAACTGCAGAACCCGAAAGAGACACACACACTCTAGAAAGTTAAAGTAAAAGAGAGGATAGATGTCGCTTTTACGCTTACACATGTTAAATTATTGACGTCACGATCTCAGAAATACTAGAGTGCCTTTATGACAAAGATCACTCCCTCACAAATGTAAGTTTCAAGATTCACCTTATACAAAATAAAATAAATTCATATTAATGCCTTCAATATACCCTGTCGGTAACTCTACACTGAAAAAATATTACTTTCTGCAAAAAAGAAAAAATTAGTTTTATCCTGTATTTCTGACATTGTAAAGTATTGGCTTACAATAAAAACAAATGAACGCAACAAGAGAATTTTCGCAATTTCCCAAAATTTAATACTATGGATAAGGCGAGATTTCAAACTCACGATATGAATCTTTGAGCTATGAATTTTATCACGTTCGAAAGATTATAGCATCATTAGGGTAAGTGTACCAGTAATGGGCCATGTACCAATAGTGGGCCACCAGTTTTCAAAGTTGAAAAAACAAGTTTTCTAGTCCTCCCTGTCAGATAACAAACTAATTGCTGATTGGCTGAAACTCTGACTTATCAGGGTTATCAGGCAAAGGGACAACTTCAGTATTCTCATAATCTTTGAGCTGGAAGGGTGTTTTTTCTGACTATACGAAAAAACTAAATAGAAGCTGAAATTATTTTACGTAATCATCAAAACTTCTAAATATGATTTCATTATTGTGTATATTTAAGTATAAAGAAGTAAAATAAATTATAACTTCTGTACAGTATGCATTCAACTTAAGAATGGAGTGGCCCACTTCTAGGGGACCCCTACTGAAGCATCAGAAATTTGCTATGCCCACTACTGGAGCATACAAAAAGGTAAAAATTTTTATTTTTCATTTTTTCTAGAGAATATATTTTAAAAATTTGAATGTTTATTCTGATACATAAAGTTAAGGACTAGGCTAAAAATATATATATGTATATATATTTTTTTTTTTTAAATTCACTAATACTTTAATAATAATTAGATAAATGTCCTTAAGTGGCCCACTACTGAAGCATTTACCTTATGCACTTGAAATTATCTTTTCTCTTTGATTGTAATGTAAAGGAATAGTTTTGATTGTCCCTGCATTTGAACTACACATCCGATTTTTATAAAATTGGAAATGACTTGAAAAAATTCTGTAATACTTATACGTATATTTAAATTTCAAACGATTCAATTTGGTATTTTTTGTGTTATTATTTGAGGACATATGGGCGAACTGAACGACGACTATAGGTGCTACGTATTTAGATAATTACAAACGCACCTAATAAAATTTACACATTTTACCTAATTAAAACATTTAATAAATTAATAAAAAAATAACATTGGCTATCAATGATGTATTCTATACAAAACTAGCCTATCATTTACTATATTTATTGTATTATATTAGAATTATTGCATTATTATTGTATTATATTATAACATTATGTAACGATCTTTGCAAGATAAAGTATTTTCTTTTTACAAAGAACTTTGAAAACGTATTCAATCGATCATTTTTGGCAGTAAGTACCGTTAGGAGATTTATAGTTGGTGGTTTAACCCTTTAACGATCATAGCATTTTCATTGCTAAGATGTCGAAATAAATGAATGACACCGGTAATTAAGAACAAATATATTTCTAAATAAGAAAATGTGATTTTCACATATAAAATAAAAGGGATATTTTTAGATAAAAATACCGGTGTCAGTGTTGCGTATCGGAATTAAAATTTTGTGGTTTCGTGGCGAAACCAATGAACGTTAAAGAGTTAAGCCATTGTTTTAAGTTTACTTTGTCTAAAATACTTTCTTATATACATCCTTTGAAATTGTAAGCTGTTTATTTTCATTATTATTTTTTTAAGTATGATTTATGTACTGAACTGATATATTAGAAAATCAATATTTTTAAATAGTAAATTAAGATATCTATAAGCACACAAAGAAGGGCACATGAGGAAATTTGATCCTCCATGGATTTTTCAATTTTGGATGACTCCGTGGAATTTTAACTGAATTTACATTAATACCAGGATATTTAATAAATAAATAATAAAATTTATTTTGTATCATAACACTAATATATATATTTTCTACGACGAAAAGGGAAAAACTTATATTATAAATAGCTATACTGCTTGTAAGACGTCACTTTAATAATAAAACATTTATATAAAATTAACCTATCATTCATCATAGTTACTGATTATAACATCATGTGACAATCTTTGCAAAATAAAGTTTTTTTTTTTTTTTTTTTTTTTTTTTTTATACAAAAATTTTGAAAGCGCATTCAATTGATCATTTTTGGCAGTAAGTACCGTTAGAAGATTTACAGTTGGTGGTTTGAAATATTGTTATAGGTTTACTTTGTCTAAAATACTTTTTTATATACATACTTTGAAATTGTAAGCTGTTTATTTTTATTGGGTTTTTTATTAAGTATGATTTATGTACTTAACTGATACTAGAAAATCAATATTTTTAATAATAAATTAAAATATCTACAAGCACATAAGGAAGGGCACATGAAGAAATTTACACCTCCATGGATTTTTTAATTTTGGATGCCTCCAAATCGTTTGCAAGTGTAAGCTGTTTATTTATTTTTTTAAGTATAATTTATGTACTGAACTGATATTAGAAAATTATTTTTTTTAATAATAAATTAAGATAAATTCATATGGAGGCACACAAGAAAGGGCACAAGAGAAATTTTGACGTTTCATGGGTTTATAAATTTTAGATGCCTCCAGTTCCTTTGAAATTCTAAGCTGTTTAATTTTATTTTTTTTTTAAGTACGAATTATGTACTGAACTGATATAAGAAAATAAATATTTTTTTTAAATAATAAATTTAAATATCTACAAGCACATAAGGAAGGGCACATGGGGAAATTTGCCTCTCCATGGATTTTTAAATTTTGGATGTCTCCAAATCCTTTGAAATTGTAAGTTGTTTATTTTTATTATATTTATAAAATGTGATTTATGTACTGAACTGATATTAGAAAATCAATATTTAAAAAAAAAAATACGATATTTACATACGGACACACACAAGGAAGGATACATTAGGAAATTTGATTTTCCTTGGATTTTTCTATGGATTTTTAACTAAATTTACTTTTACACTAAATTAACATAAAGGATTAAAACATATTAACATGTCATTATTTTTCTATCGATATAAGCAAGTACGAGGATCAAATCACAGAAAACAATTTAGATACAGATGGTTCTTCACTAATTCGGGATTTTAAAAGAAAGGTCTCAAATTTTTATAATAGGTAATCAAAAGAGACATTCTATTACAATTCCCAAACTTCCATTAAGTGACCTTTAGCCATTAACTGCTAATACCCAAAGGGTTTTACAGCTTAAAGACTTTACAAAAGATAATGATGCAAAGAGAATTTTGGTACGAGAAGAGAGGGAATTGCAGATAGCTTCGTCCTTTAACTACACACACACACACACACACAAGAAAAAAAAAAAAGCTACTTTATTTGAGAATTCTATATAAATAGGTGTGTTTAATTACGGTATTCGTTTTGAAACTCAAGTATTCGTTTTGAAAGTTCTATGAATTACTTTTTCAATAATTAAAAGTAGTTTTTACAGTGTAAAAAATGATTATTTGAGATTATTTAATTCTTCATATCCCAAATTACGAATTCAAGATTCATTTCCATTTTTTTATCAATAAATTAGCTATTGATATGTAAACGAATTAAATCACGGACTAGAACATTTTTCACCACAAGTTAAATGGTTATCCTTCTTCCACGCGTGAATTTGATTCGAAACGCCCACTTTGACATTATTTTCTGAACTATCTATTGTTATTGAAAAAAAAAGGGAAAATGACTGCGATTAGACAGTTATTTTAACAACAACACATGCTAGTTTTATGCATTTCCGTAAAAAAAATTAAATAAATCTAACGTTATAAAGTTGCCAAATTTTTGATTTAAGAACAGCCTTAACATTAAGTAATCAAATTTGAATTTATAGGGATTTTTTTGCAATATCTAATAACTAACACTCATATCATTTATTTAAAATATTTTGCTTAGTATTTTATAGGATTATGAAATAAACAAATATAATATTTTTATAATAGAAACATAGAAACATTTCCGAATCGAAACTTTTCTACCACAATCTTTCAACATAAAAAAAAAGCATAAAAGTTGCAAATGCAAAAAGAAATCATCCGTTTAAAAATGTACTTCTTTTGTGCAACCAATGATACTTTTGGATCAAGATAAAGAAAAGTATATTCAGTTCTCATTCCAATTTGAATTACGATGCATTAAATGGGTTTTTTAAGGAGTTATTTTAATTTTACTTAAAAGTACTGTCGGGGCATAAAAAATTAAACTTGATCAACAGTTTGATATTTTTCCAGCAATATTTATAAGTACGATTATAAAATAAGAGAAAAAAATATTAGATACAGTCGGTTCTTCATTTATTTGGGATTATTAATGGTAAGTCTAAAAAATATTTATGGTAGGTAAATAAATTGGACATTCCATTTTAATGTGAAACATCGATTAAGTGCCCTATAAGCATTAACTGCTAATACCCAAAGGATTTTAGAAATAAAACACATTACTAAAAGATAACAAGGTATGTAGAATTTGGAACGTGGAGACAAAGACGAACAGAAAAAACTTCGTTATTTAAACCTCACAAAATTCTTTTAAACTACTTTATTTAAGAATTCTTCGCAAATAGTTCATTGTGTTTCATTAAGATTTTATAGTAGGTCTACATTAAATCCAAAGGACAGTTTTTAAAGTTCTTGGAATTTTTTTCAATAGTTAAACGTACCTTTTAGTAGAATAGAAAATGATTATTTGAAATAATTATTCTTTTATGTCAAAAATTATGAATTCATGGAATTTTCGTCTTCCAATACCATCTTCCACTACAATCTTTCCGCATCAAGAAAGCCCCAAAGTTGCAAATGAAAAATAATTCAGTTTAAAAATATATTTCTTTTGTACGACCAATAGTACTTTTGGAAAAAGATAAATAAAAGTACACTGTTAAAAGTGCAGGTGGCACATTGGACCTTTTAGGGGTGAAATGCTTGTCCCGCTGGCGACACCCCTACGGGAACCAGAATGGCACCTTTAATTAGGGTGAAAAGAAGGCATCCCTCATCCAGAGTGCCAAATAATAAAAAAAATTTATGAAAACCACTTTGGCCTGCGAAGGATTCAAACCTACAACGTCTTATTGGAAGCTCAGTGCTATAACCGTTCGGCCATCGGGCTCACCTTCAATGTCTCCTTGAAATGTTCAAATGTCCTGCTATTCAAAGGTTGCTCTATATAAAAAGCTCGCCAAAAAGTAGCCATCCGAAATTCTAAATAAAATATCATTGGAATAGTGAACAATGGGTGATAACCTTCGTACGGAGAAATTGTTGTTTTGAACCACCAGTCACGGCGAGTTGAAGGGGAAGGCGCAAATGATTAAAATGGTTAAATTTTTCCAACGGTATACATTACGCGGCGCCCTAATTAGCGTGAATCATCCATTTCGGGATCAAACGGCACCTCAAACACATTTTCAAGCCTTCGGGTGTTAAATGGTAATTCTTTTTCAACCCTGGGCGCCAAGTGCAACTGGTTTGTCACCTTTATTTTTAACAGTGTATAGATGATTCCTTTTATTCTGTATTACGATGAAATTTATAACAAGTTATTTTAACGGTACTCAAATGCACCATCGGGGCATAAAAGATTAAAACAGATTAGTATCTCATTATTTTTCTATCAATATCTACAAGTACCATTATCAAATCGGAGAAAAAAATCTAAGATATAATTGGTTTGTCATTTATCTGGGATTTTTAAAGAAAGGTCTTAAATATTTATGGTAAGTAACTAAAACGGACATTCCAATATAATGACAAACTTCCATTAAGTACCTTTCAACCATTAACTGCTAATACCCAAAGGATTTTACAGCTAAAGGACACTACCGAAATATAATAAGGGAAAGGAAAATTTGGTACGCAAAGATAAGTAAATTACAAATAAAACTTCATTCTTAAACTACACAAAAATCTTTGGAACTACTTTATTTAAAAATTCTTCCAAAATAGGTCGTTGTGTTTAATTAAGTTTATAATGTAATGGTTATAATGAAAACCACATCAAAAATAGAAAAGCAGCATTAATTTTATAAATATTTAAGTACATTTTTTAAATTTATTTTATTATTCTCAATGCTTTAATACAAAAACATATTTGAACAATTTCTTATTTTCAACTTGACTGATATTTTTAATTTTCTTTAAGCAGCATTTCAGTGTTGCTGCATAAAATTACGACATAATTGTAATGATAAAATATAAATTATTATAGAAAAATAGATTGATATATTTACACATTGAAATTAAACATAGTTATTTTTTTCTCACGGTGGGGTTTGCAGGTATGATTACCAAATTAGAAAAGGGAATCTTAGATATAATCTATAATTATTCGAGAATTTTAAGAAAACTCACGAAAACATTTATGGTAAGTAAATAAACCGGACATTCCCTTATAATGCCAAACATCGATTAAGTGCCTCCAACCATTAACTACTAATACCCGAAGGATTTTACAGCTAAAAGACATTAGCGAAAGAACGAGGTAAGGAGAATTTTGGAACGTAAAGACAAGGAATTATCGATAAAACTTTGTCCTTAAACCACACAAAAATCTTTTAAACTACTTTATTAATTCTTCCCAAATATATCGCTTTGTTTAATACGGTTTTTGTATCAGGTCCAAGTTAACCCAAAAATTAATTGTAAAAGTTTTATGAATTATTTTTTTTTCAATATTTAAAAATAACTTTTTATTGATTAGAGAAAAATTTATTGTGATTTTTAAACAAGTAATTAATATGATAAAATTGTTTCCCCTTATTTTATAATGAAAATAGCATTTTTATAAGTAGAAAAGCAGCATTAATTTTTTATAGTTATTTAAGTACATTTATAGACTTCTTTTTAATGCTTGAATACAAAAAATATAATTCAATCACTTTGTTATTTAAAACTTGACTGATATTTTCTGGAAATATCTTTTTGAAACATATGTTTTATTTTCTTTAAGCAGTATTAATATATGATACAATTGTAATGATAAAATATATTATTACAGATAAATATATAGGCATATTTATAAATTGAAATGAAAAAGTAATTTAACATAGATATTTTCTTTTCACAGTTTACAGGTATGGTTATCAAATTGGAAAAATAAATCTTAGAAAAAATCTACAATTATTCGAAAATTTTAAGAAAAGTCACAAAACTATTCATGGTAGGTAAGAAAAATGGAACTTTCATTTTCATGCTAAACCTCGATTAAGTGTCTCCAGCCATAAACTACTTATACCCAAAGGATTTTACAGCTAAAAGACATAAGCGAAAGAACGAGGTAAGGGGAAATTTGGAACGTAAAGACAAGGAATTACTGATAAAATTTCGACCTTAAACCACACAAAAAGCTTTTAAATTGCTTTATTGAAGATTTCTTCCCAAATGGATCTTTGCGTTTGATTTGATTTTGAGTTTTTATATTAAGTTCAAATTAAACCCAAATATTAACTTTAAAAAATTTATGAGTTATTTTTTCCATTATTAAAAGTAGCGTTTTATACATTTGAAAAGGATTATTTGAAATAATAAAGATACGCAGAAATGTCTATTTTCGGATACCGCTATTTAAGATTAGTTATTTTCATCTTATTTTATCTCATTCTTTTACAGTTAAATAAGGTATTTTACCAGGGATAATAGTATATCAAGTATAACGGATAGCTTAGTTTGTAAATAGTGAAGTATCAGTTTTAGTGATAATGTTAACCCTAAAAAAGTAACTCTTCGCCCTTTGGCAACCTTTTATGATTTAAATTATGCATTAGGAAATTACTCTATCTCAATAATTATATTTCTTAATCTTTGAAGATATATATAAAAAAAATATGTAATACCACAAAATTTAACTTTTTTTTCTTAATCAAAACTGATTTGAAAAATCGGTAGTTAAAGTTCTCTTTGTCAAATATTTGAAAGAGTAATTACATTATGGGAACAGTTTAACTTTTTCAACAATTCGTTTGCTTTTTAAAACATGGTTCAAATGATGAACTCACTGCATTTCAATGTTAAAAAAATAATGAATTTTGAAAAAAAAAATTAACTGCAGGTTTAATTAAAATTTTTTAAAGTTTAAAAAAATTGCATTTTTTAAAATCTTTACTACATTTTTTTTTCAATATTGATATTTTTGCAATTTTTTAAATAAAATTATATAATGCATATTACACAAGACTGCGTATGGATTTTCAGGTATATCTAATATTACATTTAATCTAAAACTTTTTTGCTGATATACTAGGGGCAATCAAATGAAAAGGTACGAAACGCCCTAACTACTAAACCGATTGAAATTCGAATATGCCGCTTTGGAATAAAGTAAGTGCGACATCGAGAGATGCGATTGAGAGTATCCAGCTTAGTTGTGAACATGCGTAGGCGCTTGTGCATGAAGGGGGAGAGAAGCAGACAGCAAGTGAGTTCCGTCCAATTGACGTGGCAGTGGCTGTGAGGCAATGATAGCTTTCCCATTGCAAAATTCGATGATTAAAGATCAGCGTTGGTGTTTGATCAAAGTCTGACGCAGTGAAAAATCTGATAACACATCGCTGCTCTTTAGTCATCGGATTTTGCAATGGGAAAGCTATCATGGCCTCACAGACATTGCCGCGTCAATTGGACGGAACTCACTTACTGACTACTTCTCTCCCCCTTCATGCACAAGCTCCTACACATGTTCACAACTACGCTGGCAACTCCAATCTCATCTCTCGATGTCTCACTACTTTATTCCAAAGCGGCATATTCAAATTTAAACCGGTTTGGTAGTTAGAGCGTTTCGTATCTTTTCATTTGATTGCCCCTAGTTTATAGTGAAAACCGATGAAATCTAACAAATTTTCATATGCTTTTGTTTTAAAAAAAAATAAAATATAATCCTGAAGTTAACTTCATAAGCAGATTTATCACATATATAATAAAGAACATATGCAAAAAAATTTAAACATCTATATCAAATGAAGAAAAAGTTTTATTATTTTTTAACAGGAAAGTGAAAGAAATATGAGAATGAAGAAATAGTCATTTAAAGTTTTAAACATAATGGGTGATTGCGTTGGATGCATTAACAAAATTTGCAATGTGTCGTGATATAGTTGCAGTATGGTTAAAAATAAGGTGACAAAATATTAACAATTAAAGAAGCTTTTATTTAATATATATATATATATATATATATTAATACCGGGTGTCCCAAAAATGACTGATGGATTTTAAAATTCAATAACTTGCAAACGGTAACAGCTATTTAAAATTTTTTGCAGAAGAGTTATGTATAATGTCAGGAGTTTTTTACCGTAACTTGTAATTTTAGTTCGAATTTCAAACAATAGCTGGCGCTGACGACGATTGAAGGTCAGGTGATCAGCGCAGAGTGAAGCATCGACCCGCCTTCAATCGCCGTCAGCGTCACCTATTGTTTGAGATGCGAACTAAAATAAAAAATTACGGTAAAATAACTCCTGACATTATACATAACCCTCCTGCAAAAAATTTTTAAATAGCTGTCACCGTTTGCAAGTTATTGAATTTTAAAATCCATCAGTCATTTTTGGGACACCCGGTATATATATATAAAGAAAAATCTCCATTTTGAACAGTTTTGGGCTAAACTGTCCCTTTAATCCTTTTCGGTACAGACAAATTCTATTCGTAAAATGAGAAATTGTTTAGTGACACCAGAATTTACAAACGACTTTTTTTAGAAATTAGGAGCTCCTTAATCTAAGCTTTCATTGTAAAAGCCAAATTTCTTCAAAATATTCTTGGTACTTTTGTAAGTTTGGAATTAAAATTAGGTGTGCCCGGGGGAGCGGGACCAATATACCGGAAAGATTAATTAATAAAAAATATTGGTACAGAAATTCCACAATTTTTTTAAAAAACAATGCAAATAAAGGTATTTTGATTCGGTCAATAAATGGAAAAGTTTTGAATAATGTTTCACATAATATTTTTTAATAAGAGAAAAACTTCACCTATCTAAACGATTGAGATATTTATCACTTTAAAAATCTTTTAGTTTAATGGTTTCTTTCTGCTTTATAAAAGTGATCGAACGAAGCATTTTGTATGAAATGTAAAATGTACTTTTATTAATAGTCTGGTTAAAAATTATTTAATGATGCTTAAAAGTACCGTCAGTGCATCAAGAGTTAACTTATTTTTTTCCACTAATGTATGATTGGAAATCATAATTGAGTTCACATATTTTATACGGATAATGATGTTTTAATGGAGGAAAACTTAACTTCAATTTATGAAATGAAAACTCCAGTTTTATTATTTAAATGTGGTATACCGTAATACAAAGTGCATTTAAGAAAATAACCCATTTATAAATTTTAATAGTGTCAACGGTAAACGTTGTAAAATGTTGGTTTAAAGTCACAAATAAAGAATCATTCAAACAAATTTAGATAAGCGCATGCGCTAGTAATGGTTTGTGATTAACTAGCTTGTAAAGCCAAGTACCCAAAATGGCGACTCCTGAGCGTAAAGCTTTCTTGCTGGGCTGGTTTTTTTTCTTTCGAGGCTTTATAAAAGATCATGTCTATATTTCGTTACATGTATTATAATAATTTTTCTGCATTATATTATATAGGGCTTCCATAAAAGAATGTGTCAGATATAACTTTTATTAGTATCAACAGTAAGTGTCGTACAGTATTTGTTCAATATTTAAAATAAAGACTAACTCAAACAGTTTTAATTACACGCGTACTGTTTTGCTATTTACTCACTTGCAATACCGCCAACGATAAAATTTTGAATCTTAAGCTAGAAGTGTTATGACTGGGCTAAACTATGTTAAACAAACATTACCGCTGGGGATTTAAAAGTCATTAGAGCCATGCGAATTTTCAATTTCGGCTTCATAAGTGTTAGTGTCTACATTTCTTCGCTACCTAAGGTTATGCCAGAGATGAGGCATAGATTTGAAAAGGCTATTGAATCTAATGCTCCGAATTTGTTAAATGAAGTGTCGAAGAATTGGATTTTAAGCTGGATGTGTGCCTTATAACTAAAGGTGCATATCTTGAACATTTGTAAGAATAACTAGATTAGTTTACCTTCAATTTCATGCATGATTTACGGTTAAAAAAATCTGGATTCACGGATATTTATTTATCCTGAATTCCGCCCAAAAAGTCCCTTCTCACGACAAAAGGGCATTATCTGTAAAAAGTAGGAAATTTCCATCATATTTCCTTAAAATAACAAAATGGACGCAGATGGATGGAAACTACGGAGATACTAAGTTATTTGCACTTAAAAATTTATTTTGATTGCTTACAAAAGTGACACGTTGCTCCCCAGAGGACTTTTTGTGAGGCTTGTATTATACTGCTGAATTGCAATTGTATTGCTCTTTGTCATTGAGATTAAAGATAATTATATTTCTTACCGACTTTATAACAACTTCATAATGCCAACTTTATAACAAAAAGTTTCACCTTCTTCAAACGGAGTTTTTCCTTCTTTTACCTCCTTAAACGGGAAATCTACTAACAGAACGGAAAAAATCCGGCAACATTGCTGCCTGTATTTTACCATGAACTAGCGAATTTATTTTTAACCGTGTTTGTTATAAATAGTATAAATAATTATGTCATAATATACGATTGAAACAATGACAATATTTTATGTACATTCTGTATTGATATAAAGATAAAACAGTAAATAAAAATATTAAAATGTTATAACTCATTAATAATAAACTGAGTGGAAAGGAAGTTAGTTTAATAAAAATATCTTATGTTTTAAAAATAATACTATGCAAAATTAAAATAAATATTGCAGCAATCAAATTTTCGAATTCGATAACTATGAAAGTTCTTATTGATTTATGCAGAGAATCTAAAAATATGTAAAAGGAAATTATGTCTACCTAAACTTAAAAATTCTGAAATGTTAATTAAAAAGAAACTTTATAAAACTAAATTAAACTGGAAGAATTTCAACATTACATTTTCCAATCCATAAAATATTCCTAGAAATTGTAGTTATCTCTTTAAACGAAAAAAGTGTAACAAAATACGTCAGAAGAGGAAATGAAGTTTTCAGTGTGTTATATATATTTTTTTAATTTAAAAACGAACATAGTTTCTACTAAATAACGTTTTTTTTTATTTGTGTTAACTAATTTTCCGAGTAATATTATTTATTAAAAGAAATAAGCTGTTAGGATTATTTTGTTTATATATATACAAATGGAGAGGCATTTGATAAATTTCAATACATTTTATACCGGATTTTCAATTAACCTATATGAATGAATAATTGTATAGTTATATTTATTAATTCTAATGATATAACTTGAAAAATAATGTTAAAGATTAACTTAATCTAATATTCAACAATTTGGATACCTAAACTATTATTTCTAAGTCTATAAAATGCATACATTAATTATTTATTTTATTTCTTCTTCTATCTTACATTAAGACATTGAGTTCAGATTAGTATTGTCGAATTAAATGAAATTATTTTCAGTTATTATTTTTATTATTTTTCTTTTCTGTTTACATTATTACCCTCTTTTTAAATATATAAACATTAGTTCATGGTACGTTTTACTCTATCTATTTATTTTAATAATGTGATTATGATTTATTTTTCTTTCTCCATTTTATTTTGGTTATATGTGTGTTGGTACCAAAATCGTATTATTTTTATTTTCATGGCTGATGCGAATATGAATCCAGACACTTTATTTGTAGTTATGTAGTATTTGAGGGCCCGATGAGTATACGCTAGTTCTGGAAAGTCCAAATATTCCTTCCAATTCATTTTTTCACTTTTTATATATTGTTTTACAATTAATGGTTATATATATATATATATATATAACATGATAAAAAAATGCATTTAAATTTAACGCTGCCATTCAAGTTGATTATTAATACTTATATAAATTTTATTGAAAGATTCTTAGTAAAACACTTGGAAACCCATACCACAAAAAATTGGTACAGTTTGGAAAATATATTAAATAATCGGATTAAAAATCAAAACCACTGTTTAATATTGCCATTTAAATCTATATTCAGTTATGGTATTTCCTGAAATTTCAATTGCGTATATATTTTCTTCAAAAAACTTGCATATAAAGTAAAATAAAATGAGTTTTTAGATAACATTTTGCAATATCAATCATATGTTTTCTCTTTTTTTTTCAATGTAATATCTATTATAGACGTTGAAATGAAAAATTTAAGAAATTTAATTTAAGCAGTTATAATTGCTTATAACATACATAAAAAAGACCTAGCATTTAAAGCATGATTGTAAAAGGAACGGCGAATTTTCAGTACTACTGAACTATCATTTTTTTAATTTGAAATTTCCTCCATTATTTCTAAATAGTAATGTTTATTTTGTTTAATGATAAGTGCCCAGGACAGCAGGGGTACATATTATGAATGAAAAAATGCATTAAACTGAAAACACAATGCATTTTTTCATAAATTAGATATAGCTGAGATTAAGAAAATGTTTTAAAATACATTTCGTATTTTACATTACCCTGCAGCCACGTTTCAATCTAACTGAAGAATAATAATAATAATAATAATAATAATAATAATAATAATAATAATAATAATAATAATAATAAAAATAACAAAGGATGTTTGAATTATGGAAGGTTTCTATTAACGAATGTAAGTCCGTAATGAATGGTTTTCGTATCATTTTAAGAACCTCCATTAAAAGAGTTTTGTTTAATCGAAGTTTCTATTAACCTAGCTGATAACGAAGCCTGATTTTGCTTCTTACTGCCATGTGTCCCTCAGGTGCAATGTGTTATAGGGCAGTTATATCCACAAACCCCTTGAGTGTCCGACATTGCGAAATATTTTGTTTTAAAATTCTTGAGCAGTTCAACATAATTTTATATATTTTTTAACATTTAAAAAATGTTCGATTTTTTCTTATTTTAGTTGCAAGAAATGTTGAATTCGCGAGTACGACGATTTTTCATATATAATTTCTATTTGAATATTCCATGTGACGATATCTGATGTACTGGCGGTCCCAATTAACTCGGATAATCAAGTCTGCGCTGTTATATTTACATATTACAAAATTAAAAATAACGTATTATATGTTCTTTATATTTTGGTTTATCGTGTATTGATATTGTGAATCTTAAAAAGTATTTATACATATATTTTAATGCGATAAGTAAAATTAAAAGAAAATTAATTTAAAAAATGCTTCAAAATTTAATTATTTCTAATTAAAAGAAACTGGTATTGCCAAAGAACTGCTATTTGAAAATGTGAAACATACTGTAATTTATTTTAAATTTCAAAAAGCACTATAATAACGCACCCGATTAATAATTTTTGTTTAATTATAAAAAAGTATGATTCTTCTAAAATCGGACTAAGTAAAAATTAAAAAAAATATCTTTACAATGGAACTGACTGAATCGGTTCAAAACAAGCTTAAACATCCGTCTTCTGCTTTTGCTATATATCATTTTCTAAAAATAAACAGCTCACAAGCTCAAAAATTTTTTTAAAAAATTCAATTTCGATTTCAAAGCCATCCACCCCAAATACTTTAATCTAGACAATTCTAAATAAATATTGCCTTTACATTTTAGAATATCAAGACGTAAATACATGTCTGGAATATAAATCATAATAGCTGATATGAATCGTAAAAAAGAGGTATGAGCACTTTCAAATTGTATATTTTAATTAATATTAAACAGAATTTTAATTTATATCATACTTTAACATTTTTCATTAAAAACTAAAATGAAATAAAAATATACATTTGTTGATTTTCCAAAAGGGAAAATGATTATACTAATAGTTCCTTAATTAATGTTACATCGTATATAATTAAGTCTTGTACGCATGTTTTTATTATCTGCAAAGTTATATAATACATGAAAAGTATGATCAAAATCTAAATCGTTTATATGTAAGGAAAGTGGCATTGCTTCGAAAAATCAATTTGCTATATAATTGCATTAATAAGTCTAATGTAGGCTCTTTTTATTAGGTGCGTTCGTAATTATATAATACGTAGCACCTATAGTGATCGTTCAGTCCGTCCGTCTGTCCGTCCGTCTGTCCGTCCGTCCGTCTGTCCGTCCGTCCGTCTGTCCGCATATAACAACGCAAAAACTACCCAACCGAATCGTTTGAAATTTAAAATACATAATTATTACATAATTTTGTCGAGTCATTTCAAATTTTATGAGAATCGGATGGATAGATCAATTACAGGGACGATCAAAAGTATTCCATTACATTACGGTCAATGGGGAAAAAAGTTTCAAATGCATTTTAATCGTTTGAAATTTAAAATACGCAATTATTACATAATTCTGTCGTGTTATTTCAAATTTTTTGATAATCGTGTGCATAGATGAATTACAGGGACAATCAAAAGTATTCAATTACATTATGGTCAATGGGGAAAAAGTTTCAAATATATTCTATACGTTTGAAATTTAAAACACATAATTATTACATAATTTTTTCGAGTTATTTCAAATTTTATGAAAATCGGATGCATAGATCAATTACAGGGAAAATCAAAAGTATTCCATTACATTACGGTCAATGGGAAAAAATGTTTCAAATGCATTTTAATCGTGTTACACTCATGCGAACTTAATAAAATTTATATGCAACTATAAAGTACATATTATACTATACATCTTACATAATTTGTGGTGCAAAGAACATTTGTTATTGATTTACAAGGCCACACAAAAGTATTCCATTACATAATGGTATAGGGAGAACATTGTTTGATGAGCGTTTTAATTGTAATTCACTATTTACAATGTTATGAGATTGATATATGAAAGTAATATTTTTAAAACTTCGTTATCGTTCGAACGCACCTAATTTGCTACGCTTCACGTGCAATTTCCAACTTGTTTCAATAGAAAAGGTGTCATAAGTGTAATTTTTCGAAATCCATATGGATAACGCTAACTGCTTCTTTGCCACCACAAAAGTGAAGCAAACTGTGTATAAATTTATTTATATCTTTTACGTCTTGAATTTTTAGGGTTTTGAGATTTTATGTATAGTCGCATGCAGAATTCAGTACTTAAGTTTTATGGTACGATAAATAAATGCAAATCTAATTTCACCACTCCCACACTGTAAAAAAAATTCTGTAAAGGTACTAAACATTTTCTAGGAAATTGGGATTCCAAGAACTTTTCATGTAATGGTAACAGGAAAAACCCATGTAACCGATTCTAAAATTTGAATTTTTGCTGTTACCGTTACAGGAAAAGTTCTTGGAATCCCAGTTTCCAAGAAAAAGTTTAGTACCTTTACAGAATTTTTTTTACAGTGCATGATTTTGTGTGTGTGTGTGTGTGAGTGTATGTAAAGTTTTTTGTGCTGTGTTTCACTTGGGTAACTGTGATGTTATTGTTAGAGGATCAACTACTAAGAAAACTTATATTTGGTACTTGTCTAGTATACAATGCTTGGCGAGAGAAGAAAGTTTGCCAACATATTTTCTGGGAACCTATTCAACGTTTCATTTACACAAGTAATTTTGTTTTAATATTTATTCAAATATTGTTTTTTCTTTACATGCAAATGGAAGTTAATTAAGCGTTAAATGTAATATGTAAAAAATACTTACATATATAAATACATATATAAACAAATATAAACATTAATTATGTATTTTATCATAGTTGTTTATATCACTTGACAGAAACTTTAACTAATCTAAACTTTAACCTCAATGAATGAAAACCGAGTTGCGTCACGTAAAAACAATTAATCAAAGACCCTATAATTGAAAAGTACCTTGCTATTTTATACTTAGAAATATATCATAAGTTCATGACGCAATAAAGAGGTTTTAGTTCATCATAATTTACAAATAAAATCATTATTTTAGTGCAATTTTATCGAGATCAGGACAGATGATAAGGATCTTTATAAGCTGGAAATATTCCTAATGGTCCAATTAACGATGAATATATCCTATAAATTTTAAAAAGGATGTAATTTTTTTCAAAGTGGAATAAGCATAATAAAAAGAACGTATTCAAATAAAAATTCATATTTTACCACAACAAAGAATCATTCTCCTAAAAAATTCGCAGGAAGTAAGCTCTTGAGCATCATATTTACAATGGAGTCTATTGAGTGGGATTATCTACGGAAGAACAACCAGGTAAATTTATTTGCTATCTTTTGCATGGATCAATTTTTAAAGGTAAACAGTTTTGAAAATTCAAAAGAACAAAAATAATATCTTTTTAAAACCGACCTGTCTAAACGCTTTATCTTAAAAAATCCTGAATAAATATTGCCTTTACATTTACAGTGTTAAAAATGACTCTTAATCTTTACAAAATGGATCATGCATTAATTCTGGCAATCGTAAAATTTTATATTAGTTAAGCGTTAAACAGCAGTAAAAGTTAATTAAGCATTAAAAAATATTATGTAAAAAATGTTTACATATAAATGAATGCATATATAAACAAAAACATACATTTTGTATTTTATCATGGTTGTTTATATCCATTTAACAAAACCTTAACTAACCTATACTTTAATCTCACTTAATGAAAGACGATTTACGCCAGGTAAAAATAAATAAATATATAAATAGTAAAAAATTAATAGCTTTTATAATTGAAAAGTACCTTGCTATTTTATCCCTAGCGTCAAATCTTGAATTTATTATGCAACATAAAAGATTTGTTCATCATAAATTACCAATAAAATCCTTATTTTAATATCATCTTATCGTAAGCAGGACGAATGATAGGGATCTTTATAAACTGGAAATATTCCTAATTACTCAACTAATGATGCATACACCCTATAATTTTTTTAAAATTTATAATTTATTGTAAAGCGAAATAAGCATAATAAAAATAACCTATTCAAATAACAATTCATATTTTACAACAAAAAAGGATAATTCTTCTATGAACTCAGAAGAAGTAAACTCTCAAAAATCATATTTACAATAGAATCTATAGAATGGGATTATTTACGGCCGGGAATATTTATCCAATATCCTTTGCATGGATCAATTTTTAAAGATAAACAGTTTTGAAAACTCAAAAGAAGAAAAAAAAAATCATTTTAAAACCGACTTGTCTAAAACCATTATCTCTAAAAATTGTGAACAAATATTGCCTTTAAATTTTGCAGTATTAAAAATAATTCCATGTATTCTTTAAAAAATGGATCATGTGTTAACTCTGTGAATTGTAAAACTATGTATAGGCTCTTTCAAATTTTATAAAATAAATAATTATATACGACGGATTATTGATTTAGTGTAAACCAAGAGGAATTTATGAAGTAAGTAACAGCAAGGAAAATTAGATTTACTCCAAAGTTTTAAAGTCTCCAAAGATTTAGCATTTTTAATACTTTTTAACATAGTTGAAAAGTGTTTATGAATTCAGTCTGTCCGTCTGTCAGTACTCTAACATGAATAAATATAGTGAGATTGACAAGAAATTTATATCTGTTACCGGTATTTACCGTGGCATGTTCGGTATTAAAAATGAAGTCTGAAGATTAAAGGTTCATTAACAGGGACATTCAAGAGAACCCCGTAATATATTTTTCACTTCCGATAGGGTAAATCCGTTTGCAATGTATTTGAATGATTTCACACTATTTTAATTATAATAAAACTTGTATAGGTCATCGAGACGCATTACAAAGGCTTACTTTAGAAGCGTATATAATTTATTGTTCATTTACAGACAGTGTTGAATTCCGACACTTTTCTCCGGAAGGGACGTTTGTTGCTCCGGGGAGGAAATTGTGGAGATCCGGGGGAGGGATTGCATTTTTATATCATTAAAAACACAAAATCTCAAAATTTCAATTTCCGAGGAGGATATTTCAATGTTCCAGGGGAAATCTCTCTCCCAGATCACCCCCTGAAATAAATACTGTTTATAGGGACAAACTAAAACATTTGTTTCAGCACTGTTTAAAGAATACTCCTAGAAAACCCTTTCAATTGTAAGATTAAATTCAAAATTTAACTTTTTTATTATTATTATTTATTAGGGAACTGCAAGAAGTGTAAGTCACCGATTTTAACGAAAGTGGTATCGTTGGAAAGATCTCATCGAATGCAGTAAAAAACTCAATGGAACTACCCGTCGCAAATGAGTCATTTTCGAGATATCCGACAATTTATGTCATGTAGTTAGTACATACTTAATGGGGGACCGCAAAAAAATTTATTCTCGATTTTAACGAAAGTGGCATCGTTGAAAAGATATCATCGTAAGGATTAAAAAACTCAATGGAATCACCCGTCGGAAATAAGACGTTTTCGAGATATCCGACAATTTATGTCACATTACTAATGCACTCTGCTGGGAAACTGCATTAAGTGACATAAATTGATGGATGTTTCAAAAACGGCTCATTTCAGATGGTTACTTTCATTGAGTGTTTTACTTCTCACAATGGTATCTTTGCGACAACGCCATTTTCATTGAAATCGGACAAACAATTTTTTGCGGTCCCCCATTAAAAGTGCACTAGAACAGTATGCACTAGCTACGTGGCGTAAATTATCGGATATCTCGAAAACGGCTCATTTCCGACGAGTAGTTCTATTGAGTTTTTTTCCCTCATGATGATATCTTTTTAACGATACCACTTTCGTTAAAATCGAGAGTAAAATCCCCCATTAAGTATGCACTAATTACGTGACATAAATTGAGGATATCTCGAAAACGGCTCATTTGCGACGAGTAGTTCCATTGAGTTTTTTACTGCTCTCGATGAGATCTTTTCAAAGATACCACTTTGGTCAAAATCGGTGACTTACACTTCTTGCAGTTCCCCAGTTAGTATAACTTGGTGTTTATCATTCAGTAATCTGCCATTATAGAATCCTTTAGCACAAAATCTTTATGCTGAATAGTTAAATTTCAATTTTTAACCCATAATAAGGCTATCAAAATTCTAGCAATACTATAAATTTATTTATAGAACTGTTTATTGTATGTGGAAAAAATGATTTATTTTTAATCAGAAGAATCTTTCATCAATTCAATAAAAGTATTTAAATGAGTTTATATTTAACACACATACCCGTATCCCCGTAAATTTTAGCATTAATGCAATATCTAACATACAACACAATAAAAAGTGTGTGCATAAAAGAGTGGTCGGAAAGTATTTCAATTTCAATAAGTACTACTCGGTAAAAATATTTGTTGAACAGCAATTTTTTTTTCTCTAAAACTGAAACATTGCCAAAATTGTGATTCTTTGAATATATCTTTCATTTTGATTTATTTCTTTTTCAATATCATCTAAAATATTTCAACAAAATTTCTGGATTTATTCAAACGAAGAAAATACTATCTCGAGAGACTGAAAAAAAAAAGAAAAAAAAAGTTTTTCTTAGAATCTTGAACAAGAGAACAATCTGAAAAGGCTTATCTGAGATTAGTTCAAAGAAACTTTTCTTTCTTTTTTACTTTAGGATCGATTTCTAAAAATAAACAGTTCAAAATATTCCATCTCGAAATGTAGCGAAGCATAAATTTTTGATTTATTTAAGAATCAAAACATATATTTGTTTCAAAATAAGTATGCAGATTAGGTAGATTTGTTCTTCAAATCTCCATATTTGTAGGTACAATTTGAAATTGTATCAGAAAAGTACTTTAATTTTGAAAAAAGATGTAATATTTTTAATGAAATAATAATTGAAATCAATATATATTCATAGAGAATATCTTTAAATGCTGAATATAAATTTTAAAAACATTGTTAAAAAAAAAAAAAAAAAAAAAAATCTGTATTTTACAACAAAATGACTTAAAAGTCCTGAGATCCTTGAAAATTGAAAAAAAAAATAAATTTCATGCATTGAGTGTAGTTTTTCTAAATAAACAGCACCAGATATTGAGAAAATTTCTTTTTTCAAATCCTTTTTCCTCAACCATGCTTGTCTGCACAGTTGCTGGAAAAGTTATAAATGTTGTCTTTAAAAATACTGTAAAATTTCTCAGGCCAGGGCAAAATCGTGTAACTGTTGTCTGTGGTGTCCATTTCACAAAAAAAATCAAATTTTACTTCAATATTTGCGATACTTGGTTCTCTAATGGTATTTAAATTCGATTTCAAAACATCAATTATTGAAAAATTACCATATAAAGTGAAAATAAATCACTGCGTCTGAGTAAAAAATGTGTTAGTACCATGTGCACACCAGCTGCCAACACAGTTGCTGTAAAATTTACAAGCTGTTGTCTTTAAAAGGGTACTGTAAAATTTCTCAAGTCTAGAGAAAATCGTATTGCTATTGGCAGCGGTTGCATGTATCAGAATATATTCAATTTTTATTTCACTTGTTGCTAGAATTTGCTTTCATAGCATCTGTGCTTCAGTTACATTTTACAACATAGGTACTTGGAAAATTACAACATAAAGTGCAAGATTTTTTTTTGTTCTGTGAAGTAATACAGCACATTGGATAAAACGCTTTTTGAACAGAAAATTAATACTGCAAACCAATTTTTCTCGAACAAAATACATCGCATTGATTTGGAATATTTTCTTTTTTACAAGTACTATTTATTGCATCCGTATACGAAATATGTTTTTACTACATCGGTGATGATTTACATCTTTGTTGCTGATCGTTTGGACGCATATATATAACTATATTATACTATCATATTACACACTTACCATGTAGTTTTTGAAATAGGATATCTTTGTAGCTAATTTACAGCTAGTGAGATTGGTTACAGCTAGTTTCTTCTTGCAATGAATAACTTATTCACTATACTTTAATACTATAGTCATGGCTGTTGTTAAATACGTTTTCCAGTTATTTGAAGAGAAATGGACTACAGGAAAAAAAAATTCTCATGATTTATGATAAAATATATGAAAATAAAATAACCGCAATTCAAACAGGAAAATCTTTAAGTTTATTTTAAAATTGCATGAATTAATGTATCAAATGATACATATACATCGAACATTTAAATAGCAGAAAAAATTCAGAGTATCTATGTTATTTTTAAATCCAATTTTTTAGCATAAACATAGCCAGATATTAAGGAAATTTCTAACTGGAAATACTACCCAGGAAATTAACTTTCCCGTCGAAAATTCATACTAAATATTGACTTCCCACCAATCCAGTTCTTATTTAACTGAAATATTCTGTTTCTGAATAAAATTTGCTTAGCGCAAATAAAACTCTATAAAATTTGCATAGCGCAAATAATACTCTATCTTTATACTATGTGTTTGTTTTTAGCAATAGGAGTAAAGTTAAACACTATTCAGATTTCATACAGATTGTAAAAGGCTTTTGTCACGGGCAATGGTTTTGCTTTCCTATGCCTATTAATCCCATATCAGGTTGTATGGTATAACAATTATCCGATAATAAAGCACATTTTATTATTCAATTATTACATATAATATAATACAAACAAACACTGCGCGTGTCTTTCCAAAGTTTTTTTCTAAAAAATGGCTCTAACTATTTTCACTAAATTTTGTATCCCCTCTTTTTGGGTTTTTAGAAGACCATTGGTCTAGATCTCATGTTCGAGAAAGTTCGATTACTGGGTTATTTTGAACTAACTACGAGTCAATATGTTTCAATAGAAATGAATATTGAAATATTTAATACAGTAAATAAAGTCGCAAAAATCACAACTTTTCACCAAATTTAGAGATATTTTACAAATTTTTTTTCGAGATTGGCTAGATTTGTCAGAAAAAATGACTTTAAAGATTACCAATGTCAAACATATATATGTAATTCAACAAATCAGCGACGATACAACATTCGCAAAAATGAAATTCAACCAATCAGAATAAATAGAATTTTCTCAGACATGCTTGTTGCTCAATGACAGAATGTCACCAAATATGGCGAGGTTTTGCAAAAATACAAGCATGATACACTTCAAATTTTATAGCAATTACACAGTGAAAATTTGTTGTCATACTGATTTCAACACAAAGCTAATTTTAACCGAGAGTATCTCGATCTCTTTTGCTGGTAACTATGAAACGAGGAACCAATACGGGCTATTTTTGTGAAAAAATTTTAATTGAACACTAATTTATTATTTTATATTTAATACATGCATACATATTTTTGACTGTCAATCATTTTCAGAAATTTAACAACAGTAGTTCTTGATAATCCAATTTAAATCTATTTTAAGTGAATTTTTTCCATCAATTTAAAAATAAATCATACATGAAAGATTTTATTCTAAAGAAGCTCATATTTTTCTATTTACCTCAAAGTTGCATAACTGATATACCAGGATCTAAAATTGCTGGTTTCATGCTTGTAATCCTTTTGCTCGCTTTTAGGTGCGTTCGTAGTTATGTAAATACGTAGCACCCATAGTTGTCGCTCAGTCCGTCCGTCTGTCTGTCCGCATGTAACAACTCAAACACTACCCAACCGAATCGTTTACAATTTAAAATACATAATTATTATATAATTTTGTCGACTCATTTCAAATTTTATGAAAATCGGATAGATAGATCAATTACAAGGACAATCAAAAGTATTCTGTTACATTAAATTCAGGGGGGGGGGGGGTTTCAAATGCATTTTATGGTGTTACACTCATTCGAACATAATAGAATTGTCATGAATCTATGAAGTATATACTAAAATATACATTCTGTACAATCTATGACGCAAAGAATATTTATTATTAAATTACAGGGCCACACAAAAGTATTGCACTACATAATGCTTTACGGGGAAACATTGTTTGGGGGTGTTTTAATTATATTAAACTACTTCACATTTTATGAGTAAGATATACGATGCTGAGGTGTAATAAAAATTACTTCCTGCAGATTTACAGAAACACAAAGATTTCGGCCACTATACTGTATCCGAAGTACGCTCTAATATATCTGCAAGATCTGAATATTTCTAAAACTTCGTTATCGTATGAACTCTCTTACTACGCTTCAGGTGCAATTTCTAACTTGTTTATTATTATTATTACTTTTTTCTCTCGAAATACATCAGAGCGAAAAAGCTCTATCGGAGAGAGTTTAAAATAAATTTTGACCTTTGACCAACCTGGATTTAATTTAACTAAATGATGCTCTTTCAAAATGAAATTTACGCAACGAAAATTAACTCCATATTTTATTGCATTTTAAACGATATTTTATGCATTTCAAACGATAGAATGAATCTTATACACTGTAAAAATTTTATACTGATTGTAAGATGCGTTTGTTGTAGATTATGTATGATATATTTATGTTAAATATATGACATATACATGAAGTAAATATCAACACTATATACCGCATATTGCGCTAGTATATAGGTATATTACACGCACACATCTGTATTATATATGACGTATATTGAAACTTGACAATTACCTTAAAATAATCAAAATTATAGGAAACTCTATAAAAAGAAAGAACTTCCAAATTAAATTAATCATAATACTCTTTTTATCACCCATAAATTTCGATATGAAGTGTATTTTGTAACTTTGGTATAAAATCAACATTATTTGTACTTAATAATGCATCTTAAGTTTATATTTCTGATTTTCTTTCTGTTTAACATACTTTGAACCACAAATTTTAATTTATAAATATACTGAAATAAGTAGCACAAAGAAACACGATACATAATTAACTAATTTAATTAAGAAAATTTCTTGTTTAATGTATATATATATATATTTTTTTTTTTTTTTTTTACTCTAAAAAATGGAAGAGACATGCATGTAAAACATTTTTAGATGAGCACTATATTTTTTAATCGTTTAAAAATAATGCAACAATGATAGTTTTAAATGGAAAAAAAATACATAAATATTTCTATTTATCTTCATGTTACATAAAATAACATATCAGGCACTAAAAGAATAGAAAAATGTTCATCTCATGTGTGTAATCCGATTTCTCAAAATAAACAACGCGAGATATTAGGAAATGTCTATGTTGAAATTCTCTTTGCCAAAAGAGCTTTATCGTAGAGAGTTCAAAATAAATATTGACCTTAAACCAATCTGGTCTATATTTAACTGGGAAAAGGCATTTTAAAATGAAATTTCCCTAGCGCAAATAAAACACGATCTATGTATTTTTAACTATAAAAATAAACGTACGCACTATTAAAATTTTACATAAATTGTAAAATTTTTTTATTTCAAAATATTGATTAAGTGGATAAATTTACATGTTCAAAAAATTAGATATAATAAAATAATCACAAAATGACTGATATAAAATCTGATATAAAGTTGTATATATATGTATTCTAAATTATATAATATTTTTAATCTACTTTTACTCATAACTGAAAAATCATCGATTTTTCAAACAGACGAGATAGGGAAAATGCTGCTTTATTCTAGAATTGCAAGATAACATATGAAATTAAATTTTTTAAATAATGAAAAAATGAAAAATAGCAAAGAAAGGAAGAAAATCACGACGTTTTTGCAATACCAAACTAAATATTAATGTATTTTCTTTAAAAATAGATTAATATTTACTGTTTGATAAAAAAAATTTCTGAAAAGCATTTCATGTTGTTTTTCTATTATTTTTAATGCTCCTTAAAAGTACCATTCCTATTTCATAAATTAAAAAAAAAGAAAGAAAAAGAAAGAAAGAAAGAAAAGAACGCTTTTTCACGGTGCTTTTCTGAATGCAACAGTTTCTTTGGTTTAAACATATATATATATATATATATTGATATTTACTATTTAAAAAAAATGAAAGACATTTATGATAATAGCAGCGTACTTTCCCCCCCTCTCAATACCTTTGAAGATATCATTTTTACATTTAAAAAAATTTTCACCAGGATATTCCGTTCATTTTAAATTTTCCCTTTTTTCCATCCTGGAAGGTATCATTTCTTTTTTTTAAAAATGCCAAGTTATTAATCATTAATTTTTGCCTTCTGTTTCAAAATGTTAAAATTATTTATACAGGAGCTAGCGTAGTACACTTGGTAACATATGAAGATGTGCATTGTCAAGAGCAATGAGTCTTTCAAATCTAGGTTCATTTGAATAGATTTTGGTTAGAAAACATGAAATCATACAAATCCAAGTATGTATGCTTCCTATTTCCTGACAGCCTCCAATACTTAATTTTTCGAGGAGAAATATATCTAAATTCAAAACTAATTTTACGAATATTTAAGGTTATTGTTCCTTATCCGGATAATATCGGGTGTTAGAGCTTACAATAAGAAATTTTTAATAAATATGATATATTAGGTGAAAGAGTTTAAGGTGCTTTATATGATACCCATAAACTGCAGACGTGTAACATTACTGTAATGAGTAGTGTCAGTCCAAAATCCAGTTTAGCATTTGTTTGGCATTTTCGCACATATATGACGGTACATTCATTATGATAATAGAACCTAAATGCTGTTAAAAAATAGTTTTTTTTTTTAATTTTTAACTTTTGATTTGCGTCACATTAGTTCATTTTTAGCATTATACAGGTCTGTTGGAATTAAGCTGAACCAACTAAAAGGCTTATATACAACTCCAATTGAAGTACAAGAACATGAAATTTATACATGTGCAATTCTTGTTCCTATCCGAAACTTCGTGGTGCCATAGTAGGCATTGAAATTAATCACTGATCATTACTGAATCAAAAAATATACATAAAGCGCTGTCAACTACTTTCTAATTTTCGGAAAAGCGCAAACAGGTTTTCCGTTTCGAGTTAATACTAATCATAAAATCGAAACACTTCTAACGTGAATATCTCTAAATTGGGATTATTAGTTTGACAATTGTAACCTTAAATCAGATTTGAGTACACTGTGAAAAAAATTAGAAAATTACAGAAAATTTTTCCAGTAGTATTATATTCCAAGAGCGTTTTACGCAATGGCAACAATAAAAAATCATGTAACTGATACGGATTTCCACTTTGAATCAAAAATTTTTTAAGATTACTAAGAATTTTTTTGGAAAATCGTATTCCCAAAGCTTTTTAAGTAACGGTAACGATGATTACAAATAAAATTTTAGTAATATTACAAAACTTTTATTAAATTCTTTTGTAAAGTTATAGATGTCTCTAGTTTTGCTTACAAGTTTTGCAGATAGATATCTTTTCTTGTACAGTGCACATATAAAATTTTAGTAAGCATAACAGATTTTGGTAAATTTGGATTACTATTGATTATTTTTTTTACAGTGTACGCATGAAACCATGCAAGCAGTTATAAAATTCGTATTACGTAATACCTGCAAATATTCGTATTATGGAATACTTCTAATATTGTGTGTTTATCTAAATATTTTCAATTTAAGTTGATGTATTTGTATGCAGTTTAAATATGATGAATGTGCATACCTTTAACTGCTTTCATATATATATATATATATATATATATATATATATATATATATATATATATATATATATATATATATATATATATATATATATATATATATATATATATATATATATATATATTAATCATATTTTCACAGACATTTTTAGTCTTTTAGTATAATTATAAGAAATTATTGCTAAATGATTAGTCTAACACGTCGTTGGCGAACTTTAATATTAATTATTACAGATATCTATTTAATGCTTAAGCATTTTTTAATTTGATAAATAATTTCATAATCAAATAAATAATTTTCTTAAATGGGAACTAAAGCAATTTGATAAAACTAAAAATTTATTTACTCACATGTGTAATTTTACATTAAAATATTGGAGTAAAAATTGTAGGCATGATAAAACATGAGAAATGCATAATGTTTTTTAAACCAAGCTTATAAATTCAAAGATGCAAATTCTGTTTTCAAAGCATAAATATCTGCTCAAACTTTTATCTGGAATTGAGTTTACACTTTAATACCAATATCAAAATAAACATTTTTTTTCTTTAGTATATTTAAATTTAGTAAATTTGTCATGTAATATATTTGTCTGTCATTCGAATTTTCAAGTTTTAAATTATGATAAATATTTTCTCTACTATTATTCAGAATTCAATTTGCTTTCGAACATTTGAAATATGATCTTGCATCTCTAACTTTATGCATGTAGATATAGATCTATTCCCGCTTCCCTAACTTACGAAGAATTCGACGTATTTGCAAATAAATGGCCGAAAAAGTGGCACATGTCGAGAATAATTCATTTTTTTATGTAAAATAAAAATAATATATATATATGTTATGCAAAAAGGATGCATTTCGTATACATGTAAATCTATTTTTGTCGTCAAATATCGTAATCTAAAAATCATTTTTTCACATTTTTCTGACATTTTTTTGACATTTTAGGTTTAAAATTTATATTGAATGAACATTAGTATGTAGGAACTTTAGTTTATTATAAATATATTCTTTAAGGATAACTTTACGCATTTCCTTTCGGCTATATTTTATTTACAATAATGCATTAAAAAAAGTAAACACAGAATTATTTTCTTGTTGAAATAGTATGGGTTTTAAATGTTCGTAAATATTACGAACTTTTTTCTAAAACATTTGGACTAACGGAGTATACAAAATGTTCAAAATTCGACCGATTAATTAACAAGGGTAATACAAGGCATCAAATGGATGAAAAATTGACAGAGAACGTGAGATCGTAAAATACATATTTAGTCATAAACATAGAGTGTTTAAAAATAATGATACTGGTTTTGATGGTAATATGTTTTAAAAAATGTAGCCATTATAAACTATATGTTGCCTTTTATAAGACATAGGTAATTTAGCTTGATGTTTGTAAATCTAAGGCTTTACGACTTACAGGAAAATTTTATTCTGATAAAGTAAAACCACGAGGCTGTTACTATTATAATCTTTTTACGTCGATTATGTGCAGCAGGAGGGTGTTTTTGTAGCAAAAACAATTTTAAAAATCTCTCTTTTAAAACCACTACCAGAACTAAAAAATAAAGGGAGAAATCTATATCATATTTATCTGCATGGGCCACAAACTCGCTATCGTAGTCCAAAATGTTAAGCGTTAAGTGTATACTGCTGGAACGCGTAGAATAGAAATTTCTACCCCTTTTTAGTTCATTGGCTATTAAAGCCAGAGAGCTTATATGCCCACCCGCTCTGTACGTATATACGTTCGTACGTACGTAACAGGATAACTCATGATAAAAATATCCCATTTGCTTCAAATTTTAGATAGATGTTTATCCTGAAAGGCCGCTTCCCTGATTAGTTTTGGAAGTTCGTTGGATAAGTAAAAAGCGGGGAATGAAGGGCTAATCTCCCTTAATTTAGATAAATGAGTTTTTCATGCAGAATTAGTATATTTCATTCAAACTTTAGATATAGGTTCACTGTGATGAGGTTCCTCCATGATTATATTTGGGTGTTTATTGTTTATGTATCAAGGGGGATACAGGTAAACCCCGTTCATTTAGGTAATTTGTTTTTTACGAAGAAATGATTAAAATGATTTTAGATTAAAATATCTTCAATAAAACAATACTAAAAGGTTAAATGTAAAAAATTATTTAATTTGACATTTAAAAATATTTCAGTTAATTTTATTATTATAATTATTATTTAATTATAATAAAATAAAGTCTTCTTCAGTTAGACTCTACGTCACTTATCAATTTGCTGTTCGTTAGGCATCATTTGTTTTTATATTGAATATTGTATAATATTAAATTTTCGAGTGAATGTTTCTTAAGTATGTTTATTTATTTCAATAAGATGATTCTCACACTTATCCTTACCAATAGAATAAAATTGATTGAGAGGTCTTAATATTAAAAACAAATATCAAGCGCATAGAGGAAATTTATTAGTGTAACTGTCAAAACAGAAAACGCTTTCTTTATTCATAAATATTGAAAGGAAGTATATAGAATACAAAATGTATCCATCTGTATTTAGTGCTTAATTAATACAAATTCTAGATGCACAAAATCGTCTCGTATTTATTCTTTTTTTTTTATCTTATTTTTTTTTTATATAATGTAACTAACAATGTAACAATGTTATCTATTTTGAAGTAGTAATTTATTTTTGCATTAGTGAAAAAAATAACATTCATAAAACTTCAAAATATTAAATTAAAAACAAATATCGAGAAAGAAACTTTTTTTATTATTATTTACTAATTAGATGAGCATAGTCTCATTTAAAACAACAATACTAATTCAACCAAATAATTTGTTTTGAAATATTTTGGAACTTAGTGTCAGTTATCAATAACATCATAAAATTTTATTGGATTCAGTTTTATTAAACTCTACTTTTGATGTCAATTTGCTCAATATTGAATTAAGCTGAATACTAAATTTTCGAGTAAATAGTTCTCTGGGATTTATTTGTTTATTTTAATAAGATAATTCTATCAATTATCTTTATGAACAGAATAAAATTAATTTGGAATTCTTAGTATCTAAAAGAGATCTCAAGCGCATAATGGAAGCTTATTAGCGGAACTCTCAAAAGCAGAACATGCCTTTCTTTATTCATGAATTTTGAAAGGGAAAATATTGAAAACCCCTATGTATATTTCAGTATTTTGTTCTCAGTTAATTAAATTTCTAGATGTACGAAATCTTCTCGCATTCATTCATTTTTTTAACTTTTTTTTTTTCATAATGTAACTATTAAGGTCATTTTTTCAAGTAGTAATTTAAATTATTATTTGCATTAACGAAAAAAAAAAACAAAATTGATGCCCTTTAATTTTTTTTTTCAATTTTTAATTCTTAATACTACGTTATTCATCGAAACATTCGAAAAAGAATAACATTTTCATCCTATGTATGTTTCAGTATGTTTCAGCCAGAAATTTAACTGTCGATAATACATTCTTAATTATTCAAATCTAGTTGAGGTTTTTAATAATCGATGATTTTTAGTTATGAAAAAACAATATTTTAAAATACACAATTTTTTTAAAATATATAAAAAGAGCCATTTTTAAAATTTTTATTTATTTTTTATACAAGTATAATCTAGTTTGAAACAACAATGCTAAAAGGTGAAATTCAAATGAACAATCTGTTTTGGAAAGATTGGGGAATTTATTGTCAGTTATCGCTAATATCATGAAAGTTTATTAGGAGTCAATTTTATTAATCTCTACGTTAGATATCAATATGCCTAATATTGAATTGGATTGAATATTAAATTTTCGATTAAGATTTGCTTGTTTATTTCAATAATTCTTTCAGTTATCCTTATCAATAGAATAAAATTAATTTAGAATTCTTAATATTAAAAAGAAATATCAAGCATATAATGGAAGCTTATTAGTGGAACTGTCAAAACAGAAGACACTTTTCTTTATATATAAATCTAGAAAGAAAATATATTGAATATTTATGTATTTTTCTGTATTTATTTTTCAGTTAATGAGATTCTTAGATGCACGAAATTTTCTCGTATTTATTCTTTTTTTTAATCATATTTTTTCATATCAAGGTTATCTTTTTCTCAAGTAGTAATTTATTTTATTTTTGCGTTAGTAAAAAAAAATAACTTTGATAAATCTTTTGATTTTTCAATTTTTAATAATAAGATCTCATCTAAACTCAAATAGAATTAGAACGTATTCGTCAAATATTTGTGCATTTCAGTGAAAGCAAATTTTAACTTTGAATAATTCATTCTCTATTATTGAAATCTAGCTGAGGCTTTAAGAAATAACGATACTTCAAAATACTAAATTATAAAAAAATATTCAAAAAGAGACTTTTTTATTATTATTTACTAATTATATGAGTACAATCTGATTTAAAACAACAGTTTTAATTCAACCAAATAATCTTTTTTGGAAATATTGGGGAAATTACTGTCAGTTATTACTAATATCATAAAACTTTATTAGGATTCTTTTTTATTAAACTCTGTTAGATGTCATTTTGTTAGATTTTGAATTAAGCTGAATATTACATTTTCGAGTAAATATTTTTCTGGGAAATGTTTGTTTATTTCAATAAGATAATTTTCTCAGTTATTCTTATGAATAGAATAAAATTAATTTAGAGGTCTTAATATAAAAAATAAATATGAAGCGCATAATGGAAGCATATTAGATGGAACTGTCAAAACAGAAGACGCCTTTCTTTATTCATGAATCGAAATATATTGAATACATCTATGTATTTTCTTATATTTATTTCTCCTTTAATGAAATTTCTAAATGCACGAAATCTTCGCGCATTCATACATTTTTTTATCTTATTGTTTTCATAATGTGACAATGAAATTATTTTTTTTTTTTTGAATAATTTATTTTATTGTTTGAATAATTTATTTTATTGTTTGCATTGACAAAAAAAATTGATACCCTTTTTATTTTTTTTTTCAATTTTTAATACTATCTACTCATCGAAAAATAAATAGATGAAGAACATTTTTGTCGTATTTGTACGTTTCAGAACTTTAGACAGTTCATTCTTAATTATGTAAATTTATTTGAAGTTTTTAATAATAGATTATTTCTCATAGTTAAAGAATATCAATACATTAAAATACATAATTAAACATATATAGAGAGCCTGATTTAAAAAATATACTTACTACATACACGAGTATAATATGGCTTAAAACAACAGTTCCAAAAGGTCAAATTCTAACAAATCTGTTTTCGAAATATTGCGAAATTTACTCTCAGTTATGACTAAAATAATAAAAAATTATTCAGATTTTATTTTATTAAACTCTACGTTAGATGTCAATTTGCCTAATATTGAATTGAGCTGAATATTAAATTTTCGAGCAAATATATTTCAGAAATTTGTTTGTTTGTTTCAATAATATAATTCTCTCAGATATTTTTATCAATAGAATAAAATTAATTTAGTGTTCTTAATATTAAAAAGGAAAATATACCTCAAGCGCATGATGGAAGCTTATTTGTGGAATTGGCAAAAACAAAAGTTGCCTTTCTTTATTCATGAAACTTGAAAAGAAGATTGAATAAACCTATGTATTTTTCTATACTTTTTTCTAGGATAATGAAATTTCTAGATGCACAAAATTTTCTCGTATTCATTGCTTTTTTTATCTTACTTTTTCATAGTGTTACCATAAAGGTTTATTTTTAAGTTATTATTTAGTTTATTATTTGCATTTGTGAAAAATATAACTTTGATACTCCTTTATTTTTTTTTAACATTATCTCATCGAAACACAAATAGAATAGAATATTTTCGGTGTATTTGTGCATTTCAGTGTGAAAGACAAATTTTAACTTTAGATATTTTATTCCCTATTATTGAAATCTAGTTGAGGCTTTCAAAAATTGATTACTTTTCATAATTAAGTAACAACAATCCATCAAAATACATAATTTAAAAAATACATGAAAAGAGCCTTTTTTCAAATTTTTATTTAACATTTATACGAGTATCATCTGGTTTAAAACAACAACGCTAAAAGGTCAAATTCTACCAAAACTGTTTTGGAAATATTTAGGAATTTATTCTCACTTATGACTAATATAATAAAAATTTATTCGGATTTTATTTTATTAAACTCTACATTAGATGTCAATTTGCCTAATATTGAATTGAGCTGAATATTAAATTTTCGAGCAAATATATTTCAGAAATTTGTTTGTTTGTTTCAATAATATAATTCTCTCAGATATTTTTATCAATAGAATAAAATTAATTTAGAGTTTTTAATATTAAAAAAAAAAAAAACTTCAAGCGCATAATGGAAGCTTATTTGTGGAACTGACAAAAACAGAAGATGTCTTTCTTTATTCACGAAACTTGAAAAGAAATATATTGAATAAACATGTGTATTTTTGTATATTTTGTTTTCGAATAATAAAATTTCTAGACGGAAAAAAATGTTCATTCTTTTTTCATCATTATTTTATAATGTAACAATATAGTTATCTTTTTTGAAGTAGTAATTTATTTTATTATTTGCATTAGTGAAAAAAAATAACATTAATATCCTTTTATTTTTTCAATTTTTAATTTTTAATGTAGGTATTCATCGAAACACAAATGGAATATGATCATTTTCTTCCTATTTGTATGTTTCAGTGAAAGACAGATTTTACTTTAGATAATTCAATCTCAATTATTAAAATATAGTTGAGGTTTTCAGTAATAGATATTTTTTCATTGTTATGTAATAGAAACACTAGGTCTTTTTAAATTGTTATTTATAATTTATATGAGTATAATCTGGTTTAAAACAACAATACTAAAAGATCAAATTCAACAAAATAATACGTTTTGGAAATATTGGTACATTTACTGTCAGTTATCTCTAGAAATATGAAATTTTATTAGGAATCTATTTTATTAAACTCTACTTTAGATGTCAGTTTGCTCAATATTAAATTAAGCTGAATATTAAATTCTTAAGCAAATATATTTCAGAAATTTGTTTTTTTTCAATAAGATAATTCTTTCAGTTATCCTTATTAATAGAAAAAAATTAATTTAGAATTCTTAGTATTAAAAAGATTTAAAAAAAACAAGCGCACAATGGAAGTTTATTAGTTGAACTGTCAAAAGCAGACGATTCCTTTCTGTATTCATGAAAATTGGAAAGAAACAGATTGAATAAACCTATCCATTTTCCTATATTTAGTTCTAGGATAATGAAATTTTTAGATGCACAAAATCTTTTCGTATCTTTTTTTATCTTATTTTTTAATAATATAAGTATGAAGGTTATCATTTTTTAAATAGTAATATATTTTATTATTTACATTAATGAAAAAATGTAACATTGATACCCTTTTATTTTTTCAATTAATAATAAATATGTAATTTAAAATCGAAAACTACAAGAAATAATTACAGACAAATTCTCGCTTAGATTCTTGCGGATTCTAAACATATTGCCTAAAAGTAGGTAATGGTTTATTTATTCGTGTTAAAACTGTGATCTTACTAAAGTGTGATCATTTGTTATAACTATTCTGAATTCGTTGGAAAGTGTTTCATAAACTATGTTTGATGCATGATTTTCAGTTTTTCTTTTATATCCCTTTTCAATTGTTGAAAGCTTTAGAAAAATACAAAACAACGCAAATCTTTAGTTAAAGACAAGAAAAAAAAATAAACAAAACATGAATAACTGTAGAAAAAAAGAACAAGATCTTCTTTTAAAAACCCATATACCTGAAATGGAAACATTGAAATTCACCGAATTGTTTAGGGGAAACTGAAATCTCTTCTTCGGAATCCCATTATGGAAAATCAACAAACAGTCAAAGGAAATAAATAACATTTCGCTAAAAAAAAACTATAAAAACTTCCAATCGTGAACTACAAGAAGGAATTGTGGGTAAACTCTTGTTCGGATTCTTGCGGATTCTCTTCATATTGTGTAAAAGTAAGGAATGATTTATTATATTTGAAAAAACGGTTTCAGATTTATTTGCATTTATATTTTGTGTTATTTGCAGAATTTCTGCGAAAATAATAATATCTATAAAAAAAAAAAGTATATTCTTATGCAGTAGTACATTCTTACTAGATAATAGTAAAATCAGTATCTTTACTCAATTCAATACATATAAGGTAAATTCCCCAGTAATTGGCAAATTAAGAATTTGTCTTTAAACTTACTTCTATTTTCATTACCAAGAAATAAAATATTTACTTGCAAATATTTTTAAATCAAAGAGTGCATATCTCTGCATCTATTTTGCCCACTAAAATCAAAAATATTTGAAAAAGTATTTTTATAAAAATATATTTATAAAAAGCTGCTGTAATCACCGGTAATTGGCACTTAGACTTTTACACAATTAAAGTAACCCTTTTCAACTAAACAAAACTGTTGTCAGCTAAAATATAAAATATATTATAAATCAGGTAATAATAAGTTTAAATGCATGCCTTTCTTAAGCCAGAGAAGAAGCATTTGCAACAAAAATGGCTAATTTGATACAAGCCATAATTGCTTCTCTTTCCTAGGCACTATTGTCATATAATAACCTAAATCAAAGTTATAATATTTAAAGTAAATGAGCATATAAATGGTATATGGTCTTGCATTTTTAAAAGACTGGATATAAATCTTATTTTAGGACATTTTTGTAAGATGTGCCAATCACTGGTGCCTGCCAATTACTGGGGATGTTACCCTAAAATTATATTTACAATATGTTAAAAACAGTGAATAATGAAATTTTTGGTTATATCCTAAATAATTATACATTTTAAAATAGTGCGGTATTACATCCATTATTTAACAATAAAACTATAAAATAAATGCTTATTTAATCCAGTACTATCAATTAGGGTAACTTCTTATGCAGTAGTACATTGTTACTTGTTAACAGTAAAATCAGTATGTTTACTCAAATGAACGTATGTAATGTTATATTTACAATATGTTAAAATCAGTGAATCGTGAAATTTTTAATTATATCCTAAATAACTATGCATTTTAAAAGAGTGTAATCTCTTAAAACGTCAGCCAACTCAAATTGAGCCGAAATTCGCTCATCTCACGTTTTGAAAGGCAGCTTCTCATAAAAAGTTTAATCAACTCAAGTGAGAGAGTTGTTTTTAAATAATTTAAATCATGATGAGTTATTTAAATAAGCAATCTAAATCATGATGAGTAATGCATTTAAAATACAACTCATTCACGATTTAATAGTTTACAGCTCTTTCCTGAGAAGTCAAATGCACGCTTTCGTTTTAAGAGTGTAGCAATACATATATAATTTAACAATAAAACTATAAAATAAATGCTTATTTAATGCAGTACAGTCAATCAGCTTTGACCTATTAGGATAACTTTTGACTAAGATAGAGAAAAGATTAGATCTGTTACATCACTTGAGTTAACGGCAAAGTTTTGGTCACAATGTATAGATAGCAGAGCTAGTGTGAATTTGACAGCACACTGGAAATAATTCGTCAGATTCCAACATAGGTAAATGGATCAAAATTTCATAAAAGTGGAGCAAAGTTACACTGATTTGGTGCAAAGTTACCCTGATTGATTGTACAGTAACTAATACTCTTACCTGTCTTTGAATCTAATTCTGCTGACAACATAAAAAGTTTCATTTAAAATCAGCCATTTTCAAAACTTGTAAATACGTCTCTGTCAACACTTACCTAAAAAATAGAAATAGAAATAAAAAAATATATAGTAAATGTCTTACATATGTTTGTTAATATATTATTATATATTTATGATAATACTAAAGGCAGAATTTCTTTTACAAAATTTTTAGAAAGCCATCAAGACATTTGGTCTTAAAGGCAGATAATTCATCAACTTTTGACAACCACACCCCCCAGCAAAATAAAAATCAGATTACATATGCTGTAATACTTTCATTTATTTACTTTAAGAAAAAGAAAGCTTCTTTAGCAAATATGCTCTGCAGGTTTCACGTATATTATCTGACATTATGTCTAATCTTTATTCTTTATTTATTCATTCTGAGAGCTGTATTCTTTGAATGATAGGTTACAAAAAAATCATGCCACAATAAGAAAAAGCATTCTTCGTAAATATCTATCTATTAAATAAAGGTTGTATTTCTAAAGATAAATGGAACCATAAATATGAAATGGGATATGACTATCATAAGTAGGGGGAACTGGGGTACATTGATACAGTTTTTTTCTAAGATTTTTTTTTTTTTTTTTGGTCAAGAAAGGAGAAAATTCAAGTTTTTTTTTCCATGAGGTGACAGCAAAACTTGTGTAGTATGTTATAAAAATGTACAATCATTGTTTTATATAGTATTTTTGCATGTAATTTTAAAAAAATCAAAAAAAGTCATTTGTATCAATATGCCCCATCCCCGGGGCAGATTGATACATTTAAGAAAAATGACGACAAAATAATACCAATGCAAATTTTTCATAAAAAATGAGTTAGAAAACCATTTTATATTTATTTATAACAATTCAAATCACCCACAATTTATTTTTAAGCAATATTAAAGCAATCAAAATTAAATATAATATGAGCTGATGTTCTGCCTGTTTCTTGTCTGATTGTTGGCTGTGGTAACTTTGTCATATCTAGCACTTCAACCCCAGCATTATCTTCTTTCTTATGAAAGATGAAAAAATTACCAGTTTTTCTGTTTATAAATAGGTTCATAAACAGAAAATAAAGGATAATTATATTAAAAATTCTGTTTATAATATAAGTATCATTTTCTGTTCTGCAGTTTGTTTCTCTTACTTAACATTTCTCATGTCGAAAATACTTTTTTCTCTGGAGAATCGATATAAATTCGAGATTTGCCAGAATGCCGTCCTTTTCTTTTATTAGTTCTACTAGCACTAGATGCTGGGTAAGTTCCTACGTCTTCTGATTTCAGAAATACTATAAAATGTTCTAATATAAAGAAATTAGAGCTATTTCACTTCAATAAAAACTAATATTAGAAATTTTTCGTGAAAAAAAGGTTGGATTAAGGAGTGTATGGTAAAAAAAATAATAAAAGATAATGAAAATATGAACTATTAAAGGATTTAGGCTGTATCAATGTGCCCCGTCATAAACTGTATCAATGTGCCCCATACAGCGATTTTGAATAAAATGAGTCTCAAATCCAACACTTCACAATATATCTAACAATAAATAATGAGGAACTGATAAAGAGTAGCTGTACTTACCAGGGAGAGTATTCATTTTGGTTGAAAATACTGGAACAGTTATATAATAGCATTTCAATTGTACAACTCAAATTTACCTTTGAACAACAAAAACAATAAATCACCCGTCCCATTTCATCAAACTGCTGAATCATTCCAAGATTTTCTGTATGTAGTTGAATACACTAGCATCACCTTTTGGAGCTGTTGTGAAACTTCCTGTAATGACCCTGTGAGCGGTAGATGGGGTGTATCAATGTGCCCCATGTATCAATGTACCCCAGTTCCCCCTAAGTGAAATAAGAAATCTGATCCTAAGTAGTTCATCAGAACTATGTATAAATTGATATTTATTATGAATATAAATAAAATAACTTGTTTATTAACAAAAATGTATCAATAATAAATGAGAAATATTTATGCATAGTGAATAGCATAACGCAGTTAATAGTCCATGTTGATGTTCGCTAAAAACCTTTAAAGATATATATTTTGATGCGTACATAAAAACAAATTTCAATGGTTAGTTAATTTTAAAATTATTGTTCAAATGAGCAGTTTTATAAGGGATGCATTTATTACATTTCAAAATGTTTATTTACATAAAAATATTAAAAGCAGAATTACTTTTACGAAACTTTTAGAAACCTAAAATCCATCAAGATACATGGTCTTAAAAGCAGATGATTCATCAACTTTTGGCAACCACACCCCCCAGCAAAATGAAAACCAGGTTAGATATACTGTAATACTTTTATTTATTTACTTTATGAAAAGGAAAGCGTCTTTAGCAAATATTCTCTGCAAGTTTTCCGTACATTATCTAACATTACATGTAATCTTTATTCGTTATCTATTCATTCTGAGAGCTGTATTCTTTGAATGATAGGTTGAAAAAAAAATCATGCCACAATAAGAAAAAGCGTTGTTGATAAATATCTATCTATTAAATGAAGGTTGCGTTGCTAAAGAAAAATGGAAACGTAAGTATGAAAAGAGATATGACTATCATACGTAAGTGAAATAAGAAATCTGTTCCTAAGTAGTTCATCAGAAATATGTATAAATTGATATTTATTATGAATATAAATAAAATAACTTGTTCATTAACAAAAATGTATCAATAATAAATGAGAAATACATATGTACTGAATAATATAACGCAGTTAACAATCCATGCCGATGTTAAGTAAAAACTTTTAATAATCTATATTTTGATGCGTATATAAAAATAAAAGACAGGGAGGTTGAAGCACAGACAATCAACTCATCGAGTTCATGGATGAAAATCTAGAACTAATTAAATTTCGATTTGTCTGCAAGCCATATCTGGGTGGAAAACACCTAAAAACCCGATTTTAGTAGCTGATTCATAGATTTACCATTATGATTTCCTGCTCCCAATCCTCCAAGTTTTGATGCTTTTGGGTGCATTAAAGCACAATGGTAAGCCTACGAGTGAACCGATAAAATAGAGTTTTCAGGTGTTTTCCACCAAGCTATGACCTGGCAGACCGATTGAATCATAATATGCGAATCGAGATTTAACTAATGCTAAATTTTTATCCTTGAACTCGATGAGGTAGTTTTCTCTGCTGCCACCTCCCAGTCTCTTAATTTCATTGGCTAATTAATTTTTAAATTGTTTTTCTAATGCACAATTTTATAAGGAATGTAATTGTTATATAACAAAATATTTATTAACATAAAACAAATTACTAGGAATGATTTTATAATTAATCAAAAAACTACTTGTAATGTTTACTCTCTGTACTATTTAGTATTTTAAGAATTAGTTTTATATGTAAGCATGCCAGCAAATGTATTTTAACAGCATAAACTTATTTATAAAACAATATAACCAGGAATGTTTATGTTATCACCCTATGTTTTGGTGATATTAGATCAGATTTTACTTTTAAAAGTTGCTAAAGTTTGTATTACAGTCATTTTAATTTCGTACATTACGTATTTACGCAGTAAATACTTATGTATACAAAGTATAATATAATGGAATAATAATCACATACCTTGTAATTAAACATATTTATAGTGGTTTTCTCTTGTTCCTTTGATAAAAGAAAAAATACTTCTCTTGAAAAAATATATGTATAAACCGAATAAAGCTTTCAAATACAGCATAAGTGTTTATTAAAGGTAACTATACATATCTAAAAAAATTAATTTTTAATACGGCCGTCTTTCCAGAAGAACGAAAGAATCTTTAAAAGGGTGGCCGAGAACAATAAATATATTTTGATTGAGAAATCACGACTGTAATCGGCTTATTCCATCAACATACACCGTAACTCAAACCAAGCAAATCTCATATTTTCATTTAAAATTCTGGCAATAATGCAGATATTTTGGATATTATTAAAAAATTAGTGTAGATGCCCCTCCTATAACATGGGTAAAAATTGTGTTTTTTCACATAAGTTTTAAAAACTGATAAAAGTATTGGCAATATGGAAGTGTTTAGATGAGCATAGTCCAGGTATTTTATGTTCTAATGAACACACTATTAGCATTTACAATATTTCTGTGTAAACCAGGCTTTGCGGCAAATATAACATAGTAAAATTAATATTTCGTAAAAAATGAAAAATTAACAAATAAATCAATGAAACTGCGTAATTAAAAAAGTTTGCTGCAACTATTGAAATAATACTAATATTTAATAATTATTACTATTTTTATAGGTTTTTGAAATTTTATTTTTTTCGTTTACGCTCCCCCCCCCCTCTCCCCAAAAAAAGAAAGATTATCATTTTTCAATTTTGTTGGCAAATTTCTGTTTCTGCTGTCAAGCTTCAGAGACAAAGAGATGACATACCGGTCTCGGTGGAAACGTCAATTCCAATGACAGTTTTTGGAGGAAAAAAACGATGTGGCACGCTATGCGTTATACTGTGTCTTATTATGTAGAGATTATATATTTTTTGCAAAAAAATACCATTGTAAAAATAATCGAGAATAGCTACTATCAGCGTCCAATCAATATTGATTGTACTGTATTATAATAAAAAAAAGTTACTTGCTGTTGTTTTTCGCGTACACTTGTTAAATGAACAATTCAAAAATAATTAAAAATACAATGTTAATGTTAAAGCTGTTCTCAAATGAAAAACCTCAACTTTATGACACATGTTTTAAATCATTTTTGTTCGGAAATGCATGAAATTTGCAGATGTTAGTGCTCAGAAACTATCTAATCAAACTCATTTGCCCGTATTTTTTCAAACATAATAGAAATTTCAGAAAATAGTGTTAAAGTGATGCTTTGAACCATCTTTTCCCACGAAAGCAGAAAAACCAAATAACGAAGGTAGAAATATGTCTTTGTTATGGGTCAAAATTGCTCATAACTCAATAGCTAATTTATAGATAAAAAAAAAAAAAATAGGAAATTCAGTTAGACTCCAAATCGCTTGCATGATCAGACTTTGAAATTTTAAATCTTTCAATTAAAAAATGAATTTGTGAAATATGTCAAAACGTTCTGCACTTCTTGAGCAGAGCAGTTGAGAGCTTAAGGAAAACATTATTGGCTATAGTTGAATAATTATTAAATGAAATAAGAAAAAAATCCACATATTACTTGGAAAAAAAACTTACTTTTGTAAAAAAAAAAGGGATATTTCTTCGGGAAGTCTAATATTGTGAATATCCCAAATTAAACTAATTCAATAAACAAGGCTAAAGAAATGCATATTTTGTTTCTCCAAGTTAGAGAATAACCCATATTCACAAAGATACAACAAAATATTTGAATTTGTGTTATAAAAGGCTATTGTTATACATTTCATAAGTATACTTGGTTAAAAGATGCATTAATAGAAACTTCACTCTTGTCTTACACAAAAAACTCGTAACTTTATTATATATTTTGCAAACATTTTTTTAATCATATAAGACTTATTTTTTTAGCAAACATAATAAAATAATGGTTTTTTCTACCCTCGAATTCAAAAAAATTCTACTGCAATCTAACAGAATAAAAGTCAAACTTTTGAAAGGATTTTGTTTATATGTCAACAACATCTATTTACTCATTGCATATAAATGATATTTGTTGCTGGACTTTTAGCATTTTCAATCCACTTTAATTCGATATCCGAACTTTTCCCTTAGAAACCAAATACTTTCAAATATTTCAAATTTAGTTGTTCTTTTGAAACGAAAAAAATAATGTAGTGCATTCAATTTGAAAAAGTTCAAAATTTTTTTTTCTCTGTAGGGTTGTGTTAATGCAGCAGGAACGTTTTTTTTTTTTTTTTTTTTTTTTTTTTTTTTTTCAAAATAGAGAAATCTAAAAAAGAAGACCAACTGGGATTCTTTTTTATGTTAATCTATAAAATCTAATAGTAAAGAAGTATTAAATTTATATTATTCTAAGTTTTCGATGCGAAAATATTTTATTTATAGAGCATTATTAAAATTTCTATGCACTGTCTATAACGTGTAATAATTCATGTTACAACAGACATTTTTAACGTAAATAAGGGTTACAATTCAATTATTCAGTCAATAATGTATGCTATATTAATCTTAAAGGGCAACGATACCTTTTCACTTTTAATTTATTAATTTTGTTTAAAAAGATTTACACATTTTTCCGCATTTTAAGGCTTTTCCCTCCTCTCTAAATGAAAAAAAAAGCATAAGCAGCCTTTTTTTTTTTTTTTAACTAAATTTATTTATTGGAAAATCTGGCTCTGCAACAATCACATATTCCATTGATTCAATAATCAAATATATAAAGAATTACGTTTTGTTTTCCCAAGTCACAGAAAATCTCGTAAGATAAAAATTAATATTTCAAGACTTTTGGTATAGATTTTACAGGGATTTTCGAATAAAGTACGTAAAAATAGCAGCTTTATTATTATCTTTCATTTCCATTTTATTATCGACCTTGCAAATATTTTTTTTTTTTTAAATAAGGCTTTTTTTCAAGCAAACATTGTAAAATATTTTTTTCTTAAAATAATAATAAAAAATTCCTATAATGTAAAAGAACAAAAACTATTGCAGGGATAATATTTGTTTATTTTGTTTAAAATTCAGCACATTCCATTCAACTTACACATTGCATAAAAATGGAAAATAGTGTATTTGCTGCAGAAATGTCTTGAATTTTTAATCTATTTTTACTCGGTATTTGAACTTTGCACTTAGAAAAGAAATGCTTGCAAATAATATAAATTCAGTTTTTCTTTTGATATGAAAAATGAATTCAGTGCATTCGATTTGAAGAAGCACAGAATTTTTTATCCTTAGGATTGTGTTAATGCAGCATGAACAATATTTTTTCATCGCTGTTAAAATATGTTGCTGGAGAAACCTAAGACAATCAGCAAATTTTGATATAAAATTACGAAGTCTAGTGGTAATGAAATTATAAATTTATATTCTTTTACGATTTAGGTGTAAAAATATTTATATTAAGAGAGCGCAATTAACATTTCTATGTACTGTCTATAACAGGAAATAACTCATGTTAAAATATATAATTCTTGGATTAAACATGTCAAAATTTGCACTTCAAACTTAGCAATTCATTTCATTATGTTCAAAAGAGTGAACATCATTTAAAAGCATATTTTAGATTGGCCATATTGTAACATAATACTTTTGATTGCCCCTGTAACTAAATTATACATTCGATTTTCATGAAATTTCAAATGACTAGACGAAATCATGTAACGGTTATGTATTTTAAATTTGAAATCATTAGGTTGGGTAGGTTTTGATCTGTTTTATGCGGACGGGCAGACAGATGGACGGACGGACTGATCAGACGACGACTATTGATGCCACGCATTTACATAAATACGGAAGAACTAAAAGGGTTACACTTCAATAATTTTGATAATTAATAACACATGGTACATAAATCGAATTATCAAAAATAACTTTGTTTTCAAATTTAATTTTTATTTTTTTTCTTAAAAGATTTAAACGTATATGCATATTTTAGCCTCCCCCCCCCCTTTTTTTTAAGTATAAGAAACTTTTATTTAAAAAAATAGCATTATTTGAAATTTCTAGCCATCTGACGATCGCAGATTCTATTAATTAAATAATCAAAATAAAAGAATTTTATACTTTGTTTTCCCAAGTCGTACAAAATCTCCTAAGATAGGAAATAATATTAGAATCTTATATAAGAGACTTTTTGTTATAAATCTCATAAGGATATTCGCATAAAAAAGCAAAAATAGAACTTTACATTTATTTTTCGCAAAAACCTCACTACTTTATTGTCGATCTTGCAAACATTATTTTTTACGCAAATAAGATTATTTTTCAAGAAAATATAAAGTAGTAATAATTTTCTTTTTTCTCTTTGAATACAAAAAAATTCTGATGTAGTCTAAATGAATAGAAGACAAATTATTGAAAATGTAACAAATGCTTATTTTGTTTATAATTCATCAAAATCTACTTAGAAATTGCATCGAAATGAAAAATAACATACTTTCTGCAAAAACTTTAGAATTTCAAGTTAATTTTTGTTCTAAATTCGAACTTTTCTTTTAGTAAAACAATATTTTCAAATAATTAAAATCCAGTTGAAAAATGAAAGTAGTTCATTCAGATTGCAGAAGTAAAAAAATGATCCATCGTATCGGTGAAATAAGAAGCAGCATAAGCTGGCTTATTTCAACGTCGTTAAATTATGTCGTTGGAGAAATCTAAGATGAAAGCATGCAGTGTATCTCGATTAAATGTGTAAAGTCTAACAGTAAAGAAATGATAAATTTACATATCTCTATGATTTAGATGGGAAAAATTTTAATTATAGAGCTGAATTATAATTTCTATGTACCATTTATAGTGCGTAATAATTCATTACATTGCAAAATACAACATTGTAATCTGTCTCCACAGCAGATTACAATATGTGTACACAATGTAATCTTTTGTAGACACAGAATACGATGTATGAAAATTACAACAGACAATTGGCAATGGACACATTACACTGACAATTTTTGCATTAAATAAAGAATTTATAATTCATTTACTTAGTCAATAACACACGGCATATTAATTTAATTAGTAATCATATTTTTTTCATCTTTATTTGTTAAAATTTTTTGAAGATTTAAATATGTTTATATATTTTGACCAGCACTTTTTTTTCTTTTAAGCATAAGAAACTTTTATTTTAAAAGATGGCGTTATTTGAAAACTCTAGAAATCTGACAATCGCTGATTCTGTTTAATTCAGTAATCAAAAGAAAAGAATTCGATACATTGTTTTCCCAAATCACACAAAATCTCCAAGGGTAAAAAATAATATTTGAATCTTTTGTAAGAGCCTTTTTGTTACAGATCTTATAAGCATATTTGCATAAAATGTGTAAAAATAGAAACCTTACTCTCATCTTTTACAAAAAAAAAAAAAAAAAAAAAAAAAAAAAAAAAACGCAGCATTTTATTATTGATCTTGCAAACATTTTTTTCCCAAATAAAACAATTTTTCAAAGAAAATATAATGCAACAATAATATTTTTTTCTCTTTTAATACAAAAACCTCCTGATGTAGCCTAAAATAATAGAAGACAAACAATTTAAAATGCAACGTTCGTTTATTTTGTTTATAAGACAACAAAATCTACTTACAAATTGCATGGAAATGAAAAATAACATTTACTGCTAGACTTTTAGAATCTTAGGTCTATTTGATGATCGAACTTTTCCCTTAGAAAAGAATTTTTTTAAAATAACTAAAATTATATTTTTATTTATTTATTTATTTATTTTAGCATAAGAAACTTTTATTTTAAAAAATAGAATTATTTGAAAACTGTAGCCATCTGACAATCTCCAGATTCTATTAATTCAATAATCAAAAGAAGAGAATTTTCGACTTTGTTTTCCCAAATCTCACAAAATATTCTAAGATAAAAAATAATATTTGAGTCTTTTGTAAAAGAACATTTGTTATAGATCGTATAAGGATATTCGCATAAAAGATATAAAAATAGAAACTTTATTCTTATCTTTTACAAAACCTCACCATTTTATTATCGATTCTTGCAAACATTCTTTTTTCCAAATAAGACTATTTTTCTAGAAAATCTAGTCTAATAAGTAGTTTTTCCTCTTCGAATACAAAAACATTCTGATGTACTCGAAAAGAATAGAAAACAAACTATTGAAGATGCAAGTTTGTTTATTTTGTTTATAATTCAACAAAATCTACTTACAAATTGCATTTGAAAGGAAAAATGGTGTTTGCTGCTGGACTTTTAAAACTTTGAGACTATCTTTATTCGATGTTCGAACTTATCCTTTAGAAAAGAAAAAATCTTTAAAATAATTAAAATTCGGTTTTCTTTTGTTTTGTCTTTTTATGAAAAAATTATGCCGTTCATCCGATTTGAAGAAGTTTTAAAAAATATCCCATAGGCTGGTATAAGCAGCAGGAATTATCTTTCTTTCCGTCGTTAAATAATTCATTGGAGAAATCTAAGATGAAAGCAAACAGCATCTTTTAAAATAAGACTGTAAAACCTAGAGATAAAGAAATGAAAAACTGATATTCTTCTAAGATTTAGACGCGAAAAATGTTTTATTTATACAGCAGGATTAGAATTTTTATATACCGATTGTAACGTGTAATAATTCACAATATCATTAACAATTTTTGTATTTTTAAAAAATATACATATTTATTAAGTACGAAAATTGTTATTTAGTCAATAATACAAGGCATATTAATTTAATTAGTAATCATATATTTTCATCTTTTATTTATTAAAATCCTTTGTAAAAAGTTTTAACATTTTTGTGCATTTAACTCTTACTCATCCCGCTCCCTGAAAAAAGGCGTAAAAAACTTGTATTAAAAAATAATGGCATGATTTAGAAATTATAGTCATATGGCTATCAAATAGTCTTTTAATTTAGTAATTATTGAATTTGATTGCAATCAAAAGTAAAGAATTTTATACTTTGTTTCCTCAAGTCACAGAAAACTTCGCCTCATTTTATCTAAATCTAATTAGAAACAGTATTTTTTCAACCTTTATTAAAAAATTAAAACCTTTATTAAAGGTTGTTCATCTACAACAACCTTTTTAAAAATATTTAGGCAATTTTCTGTGTTTTAGCCCTATTCGGTCCCCCACACTCAAATAAATAAATAAATAAATAAATAAAGCGTAAGAAACTTAATAATAATAATAACATTGGCATAATAATAACTTAACTTAATATTAACTTAATAATAATAATAACATAATTTGGAAACTCTAACCATCTGATAACAACAATCGATTAATTAAGTAGTTAAAAGTAAATTTTCAATGCCATAAAATAAAAAGTAACATTTGAAGAATTTTTGTTATAGATTTTGTACAGATATTCGCACAAAGGATGTGAAATAAGAAGTTTCACAATTATCGTTCACAAAAACCTCACCGTATCATTATCGATCTTGCAAAGCTAAAAGACAATAGTAAATTTAGACAAAAAAATAATAATATTTGAATTCTTTTGTAAGAGACTTTTTTGTCGAGGATTTTATATAAATATTCGCATAAAGGATGTAAAATAAGAAACTCTAATCTTATCTTTCACAAAATCTTCATCATTTTATTTTCGACCTTCCAATTTTTTTTCAAAATAAAACTACTTTTATATCAAACATAATAGAGTAATATTTTTCTCTTAGAATACAGAAACATTCTACTGGAGTCTAGAAGAATGAAAGGCAAGCTATTGAAAATTTAGCGGTCGTTTATTTTGATCATAATTCTAAAAAATCTACTTACTCATTGCATAGAAATGAAAAATATCATATTTGCTACTCAGCTTTTAGACTCCCGTGTCTGTTTTTATTCGATGTGTGAATTTTTCCCTTGGAAAAAATCAAATATTTCAAACAATTGTAATTCAATTTTTCTTTTGAAATGAAAATGAATGCAGACGCATTCGACTTGAAAAAGTACAAATTTTTTTGTTCCTTAGGATTGTGTAAAAGCAGTACGAACTGTCTTTTTTCTAGTGTTGATCCAGACACTTTTCTCCCAGAGAGCTTTCTGGGACTCTGGGGGTGGGGGGTGGGTACTTTTTCACTATTGAAAATCTGAAATCTTCCATGGAGGACATCTTATAGCTCTGGGGGATATTATCTCCTTCTCCTAGCCACTAGATCACACAGCATTTTCACCGTCGTTAAAATATACAGTAAATTTGGAAGTAAACCTGTAAATTATAGCGGTGAACAAGTAATAAGTTCATTTTGTTCTAAGATTTAGATAAGAAGAAAGTTTTATTTATAGTGCATAACATTTTCTACGTAGCATCTATAACAAATAATTCGTGTTACTGGTAACTTATTTTTTGTATTTGAAAAAGATTTTATTCAATTATTCAGTTAATGATACATGGTCTCTCAATCTAATTAGCAGCCATTTTTTTAACCTGTATGTATTCAAACTTTTTTTTAAATATTTAATCAATTTTGTGTGTTTTAGCCGAATACGCAGCCCTTCCATTTAAAAAAAAAAGCTTAAACTTATATACTTAATATATAATAATTTAGAAACTCTAACAATCTGGTAGTTTATTAATTCGGTAATCAAAAGTAAATTTTTTACTTCGTTTCCCCAAGTTATAGAAAATATCATAAGATAAAAAGCAATATTTGAAGAATTTTTGTTATAGATTTTGTACGGATATTAGCGTAAAGGATATAACATTAGAAGCTTTATAGTTATCCTTCACGAAAACCTCACCATTTCATTATCGATCTTGCAAAGCCGAAGGCCAACAGTACATTTTGATATAAACCTGCAATATCTATTCGTACAGAAATGATAAATTTACATTTTTATAAGATTTAGAGGCGATGGTATCTTTATTTATAAAGAATACTCAAAATTTTTGTGAACCATATGTAACGAATAATATTCCACGTTAAAGCAATTTTTATATATTAAAAAAAAACATTACAGTTCAATTTTTCAGACACTAATACAAGGAGTCTTAATCTCATTATAAATTATATTTTTATCCTTTAATTTATTCCAATTCTTTTTTTTTAATTTCAATAGTTTTGCGTGTTTTAAAGCCCTTCATCTCAATATAAGTAGAATAAAGTTTTATTTAAAAAATACTGGTATAACGTTGGAACTCTAACCTTCTGAAAATGACATTGTCTATTAATTCAATAATCATAAGTACAGAGTTTTACACTTTGATTCCCCAAGTCCCCAAAAACCTTATAAGATAAACTAGTTGGATGTGTCAATCCCGAAACTTTCTTCTATCTCATAAATACATGATATATATATATATATATATATATATATATATATATATATATATAAAAAACGTGGTGACTTTAAAGTTACTTATTATCGAATTTCCTCGAACATTTGAGCTAGCCTAATGAGATTCTGGTATCCGAAAAGCCTAAAACGCAAAATGTAATTAATATTCTGAGAAAATGAGCTTAGTAGTGCCTCTTGGTGGGTAATTTATACTAAAACCTAATAAGCATCTATTGATGTCAAGACCTAACAGAATCTGAAATTTGATGGAATTTCGTCCATTAGTTCTTGAGATATAATTATAACAAAAAATTTGCAAAACGTAGCACAGCAACACCATATTTTGGACAATTTATGCCAAAATGTAAAAAAGCGTCTAATTATGTTATGGTGTAAAAGAATCTGAAGTTTGATGAAATTCTGTGCATTAGTTCTTGAGATATATCTAGTTTTAAAAAAACGTGTAAAATATAGCACAGCAGCACCATCAGTTGAAAGATTTATAACAAAACGTAATCATCGTGTAATTATGTTATATGTCATTTTGTAACAAAATCTGAAGTTTGATGAAATTCTGTGCGTTGGTTGTTAAGATATAGCTATCGGAAAAATCGTGCAAAATGCAACATAGCTGTACCACCTGTTGTAAGGTTAATACCAAAATGTAATCAGCGTCTAATTATGTTATATATTCTAGTGTAAAAGAAACTAAAATTTGATGAAGTTCTCTGCATTAGTTCTTGAGATATAGCTATCGCAAAAATCGTGCAAAATGAAGCATAGCAGCGCCACCTATAGGGAAGTTCACACCAAAACCTTATCAGCAACTATGTATCTCAAGGTATCGCGGAATCTGAAGTTTGGTGAAATTCTGTGCATTAGTTCTTGAGATATAGCTGTCATAAAAATCATGAAAAACGTGGCATAGCAGCGCCACCTGCTGGCCAATTTACACCAAAACTTAATCAGCGTCTATGTATATCAAGGGGTAACAGAATCTGAAGTTTGGTGTAATTCTGTTCATTAGTTCTTGAGATATAGCAATCTTGAAAATCATGAAAAACGTAGTATAGCAGCGCCACCTGCAGGCCAATTTTCACCAAAAACCAATAGGCACTAATTCATATCAAGGTCTAACTGAATATAAAATTTTATTAAATTTCGAGCATTAGTTCTTGAGATAGAGCGCCCACAAATTTTTTGTCACATACAGACAGACAGACTCACAGACAGACACACAGACTCACAGACAGACGGACAGACTCACAGACAGACATTTTCTAAAAATAGTCAAAACGTGTTCAGGACCTTCTAAAACGTATAAATCCGTCGAAAACCGGAAGTCGAAAATTTTCATGAATCCAATACTTTCTTCTTGTAAAGATAGAAGAAAGTAAAAATAATATTTGAAGATTTTTGATTATAGATTTAATAGGGATACTCGCATAAAGGATGTAAAAATAGACACTTTATTCTTATTCTTTTTAGAAAAACTTCGACATTTTATTATCGATTTGCAAGCAATTTTTCCAGATAAGACAAATTTTCCAGAAAAAAATATTAAAACAATTTTTCTCTTCGAATATAAAATTTTATTCTGTTTATAATTCAACAAAGTCTATTTATTCAGTACGTATAAATTGCAGGATATTTAGCATTTTCAGATTATTTTTATTCGATAATCAAACAATTTCTTTGGAAAATAGTTTCAAATATTAAAAATTCATTTTTTTTTTTAGTTATAAATGAATGCGTTGCATTCGATTTGTAAAGGGACATTTTTTTTTTTTTTTCATAGGATTGTGCTAAAGCAGCATGAACTGTATTTCGTGAATGTCTTTAAAATATGTCACTAGAGAAATCTTATATGAAGGCAACAGTAACTTTTAGTGTAAACTTTAAAAAACAAGCGGTACACAAATGATAAAATTTCTATTCTTCTATGATTTAATTTTTTAAGAGCGTGTTTTAAATTTTTTATTACTATTTACAACGAGTAATTCACGTTACAATATGCAATTTTTACATTTAAAAAAGAATTATAATTTATTTATTGCTCCAATATCATCTTAATATTAACAACCATATTTTTTTTACTTTAATTTGTTAATTTTTTATTTCAAATATGTAGACATTTTTGCCTATTTTAGCCTTTTAGAACAGCTGTGTTTTTTTTAAACTCTACTCCTCTGACAATTTCATATTCTATTAATTCAATAATCAAAAATAAAGGATTTTATACTTTTTACCCAAGTCATAAAAAAAAACTCGTAAGACAAAAAATAATATTTGAGTTCTTTTGTAAGAGACTTTTTGTTACAGATTTTATAGAAATACTCAGATAAAGGATACAAAAATAGAAACTTTACTTTTATCTTGCACAAAAACGTCACCATTTTATTATCGATCTTGCAAGCATTTTTTTTTTTTTTTCTAAATAAGGTGTATTTTTCTGCCAAATATAATGAAATAATGTTCTTTCTATACGAATACAAAAACACACTGCAATAAGCTAAACAAATAAAAGACAAACTATCACTGGGTTAACCTTTGCTTATTTCCTTTATAATTCAACAAAATCTATTTACTGATTGCGTATACATGATATTTGCTGCTGAACTTTTAGCATTTTGAGTCTATTTTTATTCAATATTCGTACTTTTCCCTTAGGAAAAAAAATTTCAAATTTTTGAAATTTGCTTTTTTTTGTGAAATAAAAATGAGTACAGTGCACGCTATTAAATAGGTACAAAAATTTTATTTCAAAGAATTGTGTTAATACAGCATGAACTATCTTTTTTCGCCTTTATTTAAAAATGTCATTGGTGACCTAAGATGAAAGCAAAAAGTAAATTTTGATATACAATCGAGTCTCTATACAACGAAACTCCATACAACGAATTTCTCTACATAACGAATTTTTTGTAGGAACGGTCCCCTTTTCGCATGATTACATTAAAAACAGTCTCTATATAGCGAAATATCTATCTCCATATAACGAATTTTTTCATAAATTGGTCTTAATTTATTCAGTTTTGAAAAAGCTTCGAAATGTATGGAGTCAATTTTCCATCACTTATTTTTGATTTATCGTTCAGTGCTGAGTTTTTTTTTTATATTACTTCTCTCCTTGTTCTTTAAATCCAACGAATTCATCCCACCCCCCACCCACCTTTCAACATCCTTCTCAAAACAGAGTAAATTAGATTGTTACACATATAAGAGAGTAATCAATGAGAGGCGGTAAGAGAGGCCTTAAAATGGAGGAAAATGTTAACTACAACTTTTCATTCCCTGCTAAAATTTGAGGTCCTTTTTTGAGAGCGTAACAATTTTAAAATAAAAACAACGAAAAATTACAGATTTCTTCGTCTGAAATTAATGCAAGTCTTCCTTACTTGATTTTCATTAAACTTTCAAATAAATGTCTTTTTTTTTTTTTTTTTTTTTTTTTTTTTAACTGCTTAAATAATTAAGAAATAAAATGTTAGGTTAATATTTACTTTTAAACATTTCAAATCCTTAATTAAAAATATCAAAAATAATATTTGCTCAAAATTTACACATTAAATACGATTTTTAACATAATTTTCTATACATCGAATTTCTCTATATAACGAATTTTTTACTGGAACGATGGATTTCGTTATATAGAGACTCGACTGTAATTAAAACAAACACATTATAACAAAAAAATTTTACTGTAATCTAAAATAATAAAAGACAAACTATATCAGTGGTAACGTTTGTTTATAATTTAATAAAAATTTTTTAGCCGCCGCATGCGAATTATGCTCGCATAAAGCATGTTAAATAGAAACTTTACTATTATATTTCGCAAAAAACCTCACCATTTTATTATCGATCTTGCAAACAATTTTTTAAATAAGCCGTATTTTTCTATCAAGCATAGTAAAATTACATTTTTTCTCTTCGAATACAAAAACATTTTACTGTAATCTAAAATAATAAAAGAAAAACTACATATGGGGTAACGTTTGTTAATAATTTTACAAAATCTTCTTGCCCGTCGCACGAATTATATTCCTATAAATGATTTAAAAACAGAAAATTTACTATTTACTTTCGCAAAAAAAGTTTCCATTTTATTATCGATTTTGCCAACAATTTTTTCAAATAAGACGTATTTTTCTACAAAACATTTTAAAACATATTTTTTTCTTCGAATACAAAAACAGTTTACTGCAATCTAAAGTAACGAAATCCAAATATATCAGTGGCAAAGTTTCTTTATAATTTAACAAAATATCCTGATCCGTCGCTACAAATCATATTCGCATAAAGGATGTAAAAACAGAAACTTTTCTCTTATCTTTCTCAAAAAACCTCACCATTTTATTATCAATCTTGCAAACAATTTTTCCAAAAAGGACGTATTTTTCTACGAAACATTAAAAAAAAATTTCTTCGAATATAAAAACATTTTATTGCAATCTAAAGTAACTAAATACAAACTATACCAGTGGCAAAGTTTATTTAAAATTTAACAAAATCTCCTGAACCGTCGCTACAAATTATGTTCGTATAAAGGATTTAAAAACAGAAAATTTACTATTAACTTTCGCAAAAAAATCTTTCTATTTCATTATCGATTTTTCAAACAAATTTTCCAAATAAGACGTATTTTTCTACCAAACATTTTAAAATAATTTTTTTTTCTTCGGATACAAACACATTTCACTGCAATCTAAAGTAACGAAATACAAACTATATCAGTAGCAAATTTTGTTTAATAATTTAACAAAATCTCCTGACATGACATCGCGGTGCTTACGGAGTGCCAACACAATGTGGGTTCATTGCGCGTAACCTCCAACTAAATATGGAAAGTTTAACATAAAAAGAGGAATTTCGAAACAAAGCACGGTCAAAAAGTATAATTTAGAGTCTCTGGTGGAAATCCTAAGATTATTCCAGAGCTGGAAGCACGAGGTTAAATATAAACTCCGAAAAAAGGGCGCATGCAGCATCCAAACGAGTTTGGTTGCTCCATACTTCGATGTCATTTCACCGACTGGCGTCGGCAAAGAACGGAGAATGTAAAGGCAGTATGGTACCAAGAAGCACAGAAAAGACATAGCATAAGGTATTCCAGCCCACGACTAACTCTAAGAACCAAAAAAAGGGGGGCACATAGCTCACTAATGTTGTGTGGCAATCACCTGAAACTCGTTCACCTTTGAAGTTTCCCATCGGCTAACATAGCGGCACAGGTCCCGCGTTTTACTGGCATATGTTCTCGGCCACCTGGACCGCACTACCAAACGAAGTTCCTGTACACACTACGCTCGCGCAGGTCCACAACTACAGTAAACAAGTCTAACAATATGCTTATTAACTTACCTAATAAATTTATTCTTTATATTGTTCTTTTAATTAACTGCATGATGACTTTAAATATTTTTCCTGATTGCTGGAAAAAGGCTATTGTCGTTTCCCTACTAAAAAGTGGGGCGGAGTATAGCCACGCCCCAACCAGCTTTCGACCTATCTCTTTGCTCTCTTGTTTATCTAAAGTTTATGAATATGTTGTCGTAAACCGCCTGAAGGAGTTCTTGAACTCTCATGATGTGCTGATTCCGGAGCAATTCGGATTTCGAGTGCGTCACACAACAACCCATCAGATATGGAGAGTTTCTGAACTCATTCATGACGGTTTCACGTCCGGCGGTGTGACGGGAGCAATATTTCTCGATATTCAAAAGGCTTTTGATAAAGTCTGGCATATCGCTCTTCTTTTTAAACTAATTAAATTAAGAGTTCCGGCTCAACTAATTAAAATCTATGCTGATTACTTTAAAAATAGATCTTTCTCTGTTAAAGTAGGAAGTTCTTACTCTAACACTAAACCTATTGCTATTCCACATGTTTCTCTAAGCGGTCCCACTTTTTTTAATGTCTTTATTAACGGCATTCCTAAAGAGCCTGACGTCGACTTAGCGATTTTCGCCGATGACACAGCCATGCTTTTCAAAAAGCAAGCAAAATACAAGCACAAAAAGTGTTCTCTAAACTTCAAAATTATCTTAATATCCTTTCATCTTGGTTTAAAAAATGGAAAATTAAAGTAAACAGTGCCAAAAGTGCCGCCAGTCTTTTCACCAACCAACGTTTTAACCCCATCGCTAAGTTAAATTTGAAATTGAATGACAAACCAATTCCCTGGAAGTCAGATTATAAGTACCTAGGTATTCACCTAGATTCTAAATTAACATGGTGAGAAATTCTGGATCATGCAAACCGCGCCGTGGGCTCCCTTAATCCCCTCTTGGCTTGGAACAGCTCCCTGTGAATGAAAAATAAATTGTTACTATATAAATCCATGGTCAGACCGATCATAACTTATGGTTCGGTTGTTTATGGAAGTACAGTCAAAACCAGACTTGAAAAAAAATCAAACTTTTCAAAATAAACTGCTTCGTAGGTTTACCAAAGCAACCCGATATGTATGAAATGACGTCATTCATCGTGACCTCAAAATTAAACCGATTTTTACTGAAATCAAGAAACTTACAATGAAGTTGCATAAGTCAGTCCCTGCCGTGCGAAATCCTGCTTTAAATGCCATTAGGCGTTATGACGGAACAGTTGGGAAAAACCGGAAACGGCCCCTAGCTATTCTTTCACGGGATGATAACTTCATCTCATGTTCTAAAACATCCAGAAGGAATCCTTCCGCTGTCACTTAAAGCAGAATTCCCCGGAAAAATTCTATTTTCCCTAGATTGAAAGAAATTTTCATCTAGAATTGGCTTTACCCTTGACGTCATGCAGCATTCTGTAGTTTGATACAGTCGCGTTTTTCAGCTTTTCTAATTAATTGTAAATTTTATTTTTATTACTTGTTTATTGTTTCGACTTCCCTTTATTTTCCTATAAATTTTATTTGTAAATTGTAATTGGGTACTCTATCTTTCTCTAAATTTTAGATTTCTTAGTTTTGTAGAAGTCACTTCCATCTTTGAGGATAGGCCACGCCTTCCTCATTCTCCTATTGGCCAAGAGGTGCTTGCTCACTGTACCTCGGCTATTTAAGACCTTTTCTTCCCCTTTTGGCTCATTCTACCCTCGACCGCTGGTGTGTGAGGAACTCGCCCCGGCAATGGTCGCAAAATTACACTTCATAGTTTTCAGCTTAATTCAGCAATTAGTTTTTAAATTTTCTAAATTTAACTTGTTAACTTAAGACAACCGTTTAGACCAGGCATGAACCGAAACAAAATATCCTGATCCGTCGCTACAAATTATATTCGCATAAAGGATGTAAAAAGAGAAACTTTACTCTTATCTTTCGCAAAAAACCTCACCATTTTATTATCGATCTTACAAACAATTTTTCCAAATAAGAAGTATTTTTCTATCAAGCCTATTAAAATAATTAAATTATTATAATTATAGTTAAATTTTTTTTCTCTTCAACTACGAAAATATTTTACTGTAATCTAAAATAATAAAAGACAAACTATATCAGGAGTAACGTTTGTTTATGCAAAATACTCAATGCATACGAATTATATTTGCCAATAGAATTTTATCATTCGAAGATTGGCTATATCTTCAATATTGGCACATTGGCGCAATATTGGTATGAAATATTGCTCCAATATTTGGGTGTTTACATTTTGCCCTTATTTAGCCAATATTTGCAGCCAATATTATGCCAAAATTGGGGTTTCATTGGAAATATTGCCAATAAAACGCCAATATTGATTAAATATTAGAATTTCTTAGAAATATTTCCGATGTAACACCAACATTTGTACAATATTGGTGTTTTATTGGCAATATTTCCAATGAAACCCCTATATTGGCATAATATTGGCTGCAAATATTGGCTAAATCAGGGCAAAATGTAAACATCCCAATATTCGGGCAATATTGACGTTTCATTTTTGCAATATTTTCAATAAATGAAATATTGGTGCAACGTTGGACCAATATGGGTTTGCTACTAAGACTATTATTTTTAATGGATTAGAAAAGAAATCTTTTTGAATACTTAAAATTCAGTTTTTCTTTTGAAATGACAAATGAATGTAATGCATACTGTTTGGAGAAGTAAAAAATCTTTGCTCCATAGGATTGTGTTTATACAGCATGAACTATCCTTTTTTACTGTCGTTAAAATATATTGCTTGAGAAATCCAAGGTAACGGCGAGCAATAAATTTTGATAAAAATCTGCAGTGTCAAGTAGAAAAAAATGAGAAATTTATATTCTTTTAGCATTGGAATGTGAATATAGTTTTGTTTATATAGCGTGATAAAAAATGGCTGCATACTAATTTTAACGGGAAATAATGCATGGTATAAGATTATTCAATGAAAAATGGTATCGTACTTTAATTCGAATGCGATTTTTTTAGAATATTTTGAAAGATTTAAATATTTTTAAAAATATTTAGAAATATCCACATGCTTCTAAAAAAATGTTTGTTTTTTAGCATAATAAATTTTTATTTCGAAAAATGACTACAGTCTTTAGGAAATATAGTTCTAAGACAATCTCATATTCTACTAATGCAGTAATAAACTTGTCCTTCGGAGATAGGGGGGGGGGGGAGAGGAATCGTAATACTTACCCATCACGAATGGTTTTCCGATGAAATATGAAAATAAAAACTTGTAAATTATTTATAAGATGCATTGCAATTCCAAAGTAAAATTTAGACGCATATTTAAATAGTTTTAATGCAGAGCAATTCTCTGTTACGGAATTGTAGGTACTTCTTGACTATCCCGTCGAACCATTTCGAGAAATTATATAAATTTTCAAACTACTCGTAAATTATACAAATTGGCATAGTTTTTGTTTTAAATAACGGAAGAAAAATAAATCAGTAAAAGATTAATAAAAATAGAAATAAAACGTCAAATTAAAATTTAGTTATGATATACAAACGCATGTAACGTATTTAATGTCAAGTACACTGTAAAAAAAAATCTGTAAAGGTACTAAACATTTTCTAGGAAACTGGAATTCCAAGAACTTTTCATGTAACGATAACAGGAAAAATCCATGTAACCGATTCTAAAACTTGAGTTTTTGTTGTTACCGTTACAGGAAAAGTTCTTGGATACCCATTCTCCTACATAAAGTGTAGTACCTTTACAGATTTTTTTTTTAGAGTGTACATATGACATTTACGTTAAGCTATTATTGGCAATTAATCTTATAGTTTCGCGACAGTTTTTTGGTCGACGTATTAATCAAGTAGTAAAAGAAACGTCCTTATTACTTCTCAAATGATAAACATAAGAAGTACCAATTACTGAATCGGATAAAGTGTTTCATTTTCAATTAAGATATACATTTGAATTGAAATCTGAATGAAATACAATATGTATAAATGAATAAAACATTGAAATAAAATGTAAAATCGAAGAATGTGGAAAATAGGATTATAAATAACTTGACAACTCATTATCTAATCAATTTCATTTTTATGCAAAATACTTATATTTTTTATTGTCTTTTACATTGTAAAAAAAATCTGTAAAGGTACTAAACATTTTCTAGGAAACTGGGATTCCAAGAACTTTTCATGTTACGATAACAGGAAAAATCCATGTAACCGATTCTAAAACTCGAGTTTTTGTTGTTACCGTTACAGGAAAAGTTCTTGGAATCCCAGTTTCCTACATAAAGTGTAGTACCTTTACAGATTTTTTTTACAGTGTGCAGCCACTATTTAAAATAAAATAAAATCAAAATTTTTTATATGCCTTTCATCAGAATGAATATTTCGAGAGTCTAGAAAAATAGATCGAGATTACTGGCATTCAATAGGCTTCTTTCCGTTATACACCAAATTTTAAGTCCCTATCTCAGTTTGTTTGGGAGATACATCCTCTACAGAATGACAGACGGACGGATGGCAATTTTTTCTAAAAATATGTTTTTCGGAAACTCAGGGTCTGAAAGCTATAAATCCGTCAAAAAAATTTCGATTTTCAAAACGATTTCAAGACTTAAACTACACTACGTATGATAGGTAAGTAAAAGTAAAGAATTTTGTACTTTTATTCCCAAAATCTCATAAAAAAAATTTTTAACCTTAAATTATATCGATATTACTTAGAAACTGAAAATTAAGTACTCTATTAATTCAATAATCAAATATATATGTCATTATACTTTTATTTTATCCAATTCGCAGAGTCTCGCTTATTTTCCAAGATAAAAAAAAATATTTTAAATCATTTGAAACGGACTTTTTGTTATAAATTTTATCGGCTATTCACATAAAGGACGCAAAAATAGAAATTTTAATCTTACCATTTACATTAACTTCACCATTTATTATCAATCTTGTAAGCAATTTTTTACAATAAGAATGTGTTTCTTTAGTAAACATAATAAAATAAATTATTTTAGCTTTTGGAGTCTTTTTCCTCAGAAAGGAATATTTCCAAGTATTTTTATTTATTTATTTTTGCTAAAGAGACAAACGAATGCAGCGCATTTCATTTGAAAAAGTGTTCATATTTTATTATTAACGAATTATCTTAGAGCAATATCAATTATCTTTACATTGATGTTAATGATATACCATTTCAAAAGTACAAGACAGGCGGCCATTAAATTTTTTATATAAATATGAATAATTTTGTAGTAAATAATTAATAAATTTGTATATTTTTAAGATTCAAATGTGAAGATAGCTTTATTTATCGAGATGTATTTAAAATTCTACTTACAAACTTTAAAGAGCAATAATGCTTATTAAAGCAGACATTTTTTGCATAAGAAATTAGAATCACAATAGAATAATTAAATTATTCAATCAGATATGGTATCTTACTCACATTCAAATCTATATTTTTTAAACATTAAATTATTAAAATTCTATTAAAGTATTTATATACAATTGTATATTTTTACCCAAAGTTAAATTTTTACTAAAATAAGAAAATTTTATTAAAAAAAAAAAAAAAAAAGAATGACATCATTTGGAAATTTGAGAAGTTCTAACAACGTCATATTCTGAAAATTCAATAATCAAATATAAAGATTTTTGTACTTTATTTTTGAAAACTACAGAATACCGCGTATTCTGAAAGATAATGGAAAATATTTGAATTCTTTTGTAAGAGACTTTTTGTTATAGAATTTATTGGGATACTCGAATAAAGGATGCAAAAAAAGAAACTTTACTCATTTCTTTTACAAAAACTTCACCATTTTATTATTGATCTGGCAAACATTTTTTTTCTATTATTATCATTCAAATAAGACGCATTTTCCACGTAAACATAATATATGATTTTTTTACTTTCCTAATTTCAAAACATTCTACTGTAATCTACAAGAATAAAAAACAAATTACATAAATATCTGTATACATAAAACACTTTTATTTTTATACACAAACCACAAGCATAAATGCTGATTTCCACATTTGTGTAAAGGTTGTTTATAATATCATTATATCATCAGAACGTAGTGTATTTTGTAAATAATTTATGAAATCATTAAATTTTTATACTTGATTTTCACAATAATGATCGTTGATTTATGATCTTGATGTAAAATTATTTTTTCAGGTGATTACATCTCAAAATCTCCCAATAAAATTAGAGCTAAAATAAGTGTTTCGTGACTGTCATTAACTGTCATATTATTCAATCATATTAAACATTAATATATCCTCATCTATTGATTTATTGCCTAAATGAAAATTAACACTAATCTAAAAAGTTTATTATACAAGTATATTTTTCTTTTTCTTTTGTAAATGACATTAATTGCCTCATGATTTTCAACATAAATGCAATACGTTTACATTATGCACCATCTGTTTAAATTAAAGTTAGTTTTTTCACTATAATTGGTTAACTCTTTTTTTAATGAGCGCTTCGTTTTCAATATTTTTGAGATGTTCAGATTAACAGTGAATTTCATTTGTATGCTTCCCTTTTAATGTGCTTTCAATTTTTTTCTGGTATGTGAGTACAATTTTTCTATATTACTCTGGTTGTCTTGTTTTGACTTCTGTTTTTTTATTTCAATGCAATGCAATCATTTAATAAGATTTTTATTCATAATATAATATCAATTAATAGTATAACTATTTAAACTGTTGTTTAGAAATTTTCCGGCGACCGTTTTTCGAATTATTAATTCCCTTCTCTAAATATGGATATTCGGTTATTTTATTTGAATTTGTTAGTTTTTTAACTTCATATTAGGTATTATATATGTAAATCAAACATAGATATTTGCACTAGAGGTTTTTAACAAATTTTGTTCAAAGAATTTGTTAGATGTTTTTTGGTTTTCAAAGAATTATATTTATATTTTATATATTTTATATTATATATAGTTATTAAAATCTTCTTAATCTTTGCATATAAGTGATATTAACTGATGAACTTTTAGTGTTTCGAATCTATAGTTAATCGACTTTCAAAATTTTCTCTTAGAGAAAAAAAACATTGAAATGATAAATGATTGTAATGTATTCGATTTCAAGAATTGAAAAAAAAATAAAGCAGCATGTGCAGTCTTTTTCATTATCGTTAAAATATATTGTTGAATAAATCTAAAACGATCTCGACCAATAATTCTGATATAAATTTGCAAAGTGTAGTAGTAAAAAAATAATGAAATTATATTCTTTTGAAATTTAGACAATAAGACTGTTATATTTATAAAGCATGTTAAAACTCCTGCTTAATATTTTTAACGGGTAACATTGCTAATGCAGGCGTTTTCTACACTGAAAACAAATGCTACTATCGAATAAACAATTATACTGTAAAAAACACATACTATCTTACTTTAATTCCAATCTGCACTATTTCAGTGTAAATTATTACATTCAATTTAAAATAAACATATTTTTTTAGTACATATAGTTACATTTACTAGGATAAGGAATTTATGCTTAAAAGATTCAGATATTACATACAAACTCCCGGGGGTCTAACAATATCTCATTATATTAATTCAATAATCAAAAGTAAAACTTTTATGCATTTCTTTCCAAAATCACAAAATATCTTTCTTCTATTCTCAAAGATAAAGAAAAATATCTGAATTCTTTTGCAAGGGTTTTTTGTTATAGATTTTATAGGGACACTAGGATAAAGGATGCAAAAATAGAAATTTTACTCTTGTTTTTTTTAGAATAACCTCACCATTTTATTATCGATCTGTTAGACATTTTTGTCCCAAATAAGTTGTACTTTCTAACAAATATAATAAAAAAAAATTGTTTTTTTCTTCGTTTACGTAAATATTCTATTGTAATCTAAAAGAATAGAAGACAAACTATTGCAGGGATCACGTTTTTAACTCAACAAGATCTGCATACAAAAGATATTTGATGCTGGACTTTTAGTATTTGGAATCTATTTTTATTCAATTTTCGAACTTTTCCCTTAGAAAGAAAATATTTCCAAATAATCGAAATTCAGTTTTTTTTTCTTTTAATGAGAAATGAATACAATGCATTGAATTCCGCGAAGCTTAAAATTTATTATTCAGATGTTTGTGTTAAAGTAGCGAGAACTATCCTTTTTCACAATCGTTAAAAAAATCATTGGAAAAATCAGAGATGAAAGTAAAAAATAAACATTGATATGAATCTGCAAAGTTTAATAATAATAATTAAAAAAAAAAAAAACCTGATGCATTTACATAAAAAATTTAAATATGAAATAAGATTTGTTTATAGAGCACGGGTAGACGTTTTACGTACAAACTTTAACGAGCAATAAATTTATCTTAAACTGACAATTTTCGTATAAGGAACTAGTGTTACAATCTAATAATCTAGTTATGCAATAAATATATATATTATATTTAAGAAATATTTGGTTAAAATATATGGAAATGATATCTATACTTTCAAAAATATATAACATCTTACCTCAATTAAAATCTTTTTTTTTACTTAAATTACTAAAATTTAATTAAAAAATTTTACACATTTTTCATATTTTAGTGCACAAAGATACCCTTTTTCAAAAAGAATTTTCAATCAATTCTAAATAACGGTATTATTTAGAAACTCTCGTATTCTGACAATTTTTTATTCTATTAATCCAATAACAAAAAGTAAAACTTTCATACTTTGTTTCTCAAAATCAAAAAATATCTTCTTGTATTATCAAACATGAAAAGAAGCATCTGAATTCTTTTGCAAAAGTCTTTTTTTATATAAATTTTATAGGGATACTCGGATAAAAGATGAAAAAAAAAAATAGAAACTTTACTCTTGTTTTTTAAAATAACCTCACCATTTTATTACCGATCTTGAAGGGGGGGGGGGGGGGTTGTCCAAAATAAGTCGTATTTCTACCAAATATAATAAAATAATGATTTTTCCCTTCTAATACGAAAACATTCTACTATATTCTAAAAGAACAGAAAACAAACTATTGAAGAAATAACATTTGTTTATTTTGTTCATAATTAAAAAAAATGTTTTTACTCATTACACACAAATGATATTTGCCCCTAGACTTTTACTTGGGTGTCTATTTTTATTCGATATTCGAACTTTTCTTTTAAAAAAGAAATATTTTCGAATATCTGAAATTTAGTTTTTTTCTTTTGATAAGACAAATGATCGCAGTGCATTCGATTTTGTGAAGCGCAACATTTTTGTATCAAAAAATTGAGTTAAAGCAGCATGAACTGTGTTTTTTCACCGTTGTTAAAATAGATATTTGGTAAAATCTAAAAAAAAAAGGAAAAAAGAAAGAAGATATAAATTCCTTAAATCAAGTGGTAAAGAACTGATAAAGTTACATCTTGTAAGATTTAGATGAGAAAATAGTATTGTGGATGGAACATGACTCAAAATTCTACATACTAACTTTAAGGAAACAGTTCCCCTTCAACCGGTCAAAAATGCTTAAAAAAACGATTCAATTGCTATACCTTTTCTCAAATTAACTAATGAGGCAAATTCAATGAATTTTTTTGGACTATTAAGCATGGAATTACTTTTTACAATAAGTTAAACAGGTTGATAAAAATTATTTAAATTAATTAGGAAAACTTAATTAAGTTATCTAATTTTTTTTTTCGAAATTACTATGCGTCACTGCGCGCATGATATCGCGTGTTCATTTTAATTTAGGAGCTTTAAATATATTTTAATTTAAAGATAACACTTTGTTAACATAATGAATTAGAATCTTTTAATTATCTTAATTAAAAATATATTTATTTAAAAAAAATTTAAAAAGAAAATTTGTAAATTTTCTCACAAATTTTTTAAAATACTTTTTTTACTATTTAAAATAATTCCAAGATTTTTGTTCATTTTATGAAGAAGCATAATATTAATCCACACATATAATTTCAGACCTTTATTTTTAATAGTTTTGGGGAAATCATGCGCGCAGTGATACATTGAATTAAAAAAAACAGTAGGTTACTTCATTAAATTTTCTTATCTAACTTAAATATTTTTCATTAATATCTTTTATTTATTGTAACAAGTAATGGTATGCTTAACAGTGGAAAAAAAAATCATTGAATTTGCTTCATTAGTTAGCTTCAGAAAAGGTATGGAAATTTAATCTGTTTTCTAGTATTTTTGGCCGGTTGAAAGAGAACTGTCCCCTTAAGGCCCCACACTAGGCACAGAAAAAGACCCGGATGATAATGTAAAGTTTATGGGAGATTTCTTTTCAAGTATCTCGCTCAAATTTTAATATTTTTACGTGATTTTTTTTTGCACAAGATAGCTGAGGACGATCCAAAACCGGCCTAGTTTTTACTTTTACGATTTACCTTTTATATTTTTTACATTGCGATAGTTTCAATTTCAGAACCGGTTTAAACCGGTTTCGAAAGTTAAAGTAATTTTTAAAAAAAAATCTAAAACCAAAACTGAAAAAGTAAAAACTAGGCCGGTTCTGGATGGTCTTCAGCTATCTTGTGCAAAAAAGTCATGTAAAAATATTAACATTTGGACGAAATATTTGAAAAGAACGCCCCCATAGATTTTACATTATCATCCGGGTCTTTTTCTGCGGCTCAATGAGTACAGAAAAATAGAATAGAGGAGACGTTTTCTGTATATATCTCTAGAAAACTATGATTAAAATGAAATCATTTCGTTATTTAGCCAAAAATGAATGGTTAAAAAATTGTTAAAATATATGGTATCTTACTCCAATTCAAATAAGTACTTTTTTTCCAGCATTGATTTATTAAAATTAAATTAAAAACATTTAGACACTTTTGCAAATTTTTGTGCACAAAGTTACGTTTATTGAACAAGGAATTTTAATCAAAGAAAATAATGATATTATTTGGAAACTTTCGTGCTCTGACAAGTTCCTGTTCTATTAATTCAATAAATCAAGAGTAAACATTTTTAGACTTTGTTTCCACAAATCACAAAATATCTCATTTTCTCAAAAATTGGAAAATAAAAATGCGGGAGGATTTTGCTATAGATTTTATAACGATACACTGATAAAAGATGCAGAAATATAAGGTTTACTCTTGTGTCTTTGTATATATATTATCGATCATGCAAACATTTTTTTTTTCAAATAAGACATGTTTTCTAGCAAACATAATAAAATAATGTTGCAGCTTTTCTATTTGAATACAAAAATAGTTTACTGCAATCTAAAAGAATAGAAGACAAACTATTGCAGGGGACACATTTGTTTATTTTTTTTATAATTCAACAAAATCTACTTACACATTGCATACAAATGGTGTTTGATTCTGGACTTTTATCATTTGGGAGTCTATTTTTATTCGGTATTAGAACATTTCCCTTAGAAAAGAAATATTTTCGAATACTTGAAATTTATTTATTTATTTTCTGTAATGTCAAATGAACGCGATGCATTCGTTTTCATGAAGCGCAAAACTTTTTATTAAAACAATGGGATAAAGCATCATGAAATGCGTTTTTTCACTGTCATCAAAATACAGGGTGATTAAAAAAACGTGGACAAAATGATGTGACAAATCAAGCATACAACAAGGATAAAAAATCACACAGGAACATAGGGTCGCAAACTACTTATTGAGTCACAAATACAGGGTGTTTCATTCTAGCTACACACGATTTGAAAGTAATAATTTCGAGGAAAATAAAAATATTGCAATGTAAATGCAACGATATGTACCTTATTTTGTGTGAAATGTGATAACGTTATGAAAAGATCTGGAAAAACATATTGCTCAAACAATCGATGATACTGTATAAACTGATTATCACAATTTAAAATGTGAGGTGCCAAGTGCACATGGATGATGCGCATAATGCAAACTTCTACCACTTTTGTTTGGTGTTATCACATTTAAAACAAAGGTGTCTGTTAAGTGTTTTAATATAATGAACTTCAGTTTTCTGAAATTTATTACCGTCAACCCAAATTGAGTTAGGATGAAACACCCTGTATTTGTGGCTCAATAAGTAGTTTGCGGCCCTATGTGTTCTGTGTGGTTTTTGATCCTTGTCGTATGCCAGATTTGTGATATCAATTTGTCCACTTTTTTTTTTTTTTTTTTTTTTTTTATCATCCTGTAGATAATGGAGAAATGATGCAAGATGAACTAAGATGGAAACAAAACAAAACAAGAAAAAAAAAGAGAGATAAATCCGTTAAGTTTAGTGGCAAAGAACAGACAAATTTATATATTATAAAATTTAGATGCGAAAATAGTTTTATGTATGGAACGGGATTCAAAATTCTTCGTACTTACTTTACTTAGAGATAACGCACGCTAGGAGAGATAACTTGTTTATAGAAAACAAGAATTACTATCGAATAATACAGTTATTCATTCAAAAGTAGATGGTTAAAAAATTTTGTTAAAATATATTGTATCTTACTCCAATTCAAATCCGTATTTCTTTGTCAACATTGAATTATTAAAATTAAATAAGAAAGATTTAGACATTTTTGAAATTTTTAGTACACGAAGTTACCTTTATTAGAGAAAGAATTTTAATCAGAGAAAATAATGATATTATTTTGAAACTCTCGTGTACTGACTATCTCCTTTTCTATTAATTCAAAATCAATGCTACAAATTTTTATACTTTGTTTTACAAATCGCAAAATATATTCTATTTTCAAAGGTAAAAAAATATTTTGCGGGGGAAAATTTTATTAAGATAGATTTTATTAAGATATTTCGATAAAGGATGCAAAAATAGAAGCTTTACTCTTATTTGTTACTATAACCTCACCAATATATTATAAATCTTGCAAACTTTTTCTTCAAGTAAGACTTATATTTTTCTAGCAATCATAATAAAATAATATTGTTGATTTTATATTCAAATACAAAAACAATCAAATGTAATCTAAAAGAATAGAAGACTAACTATTGCAGTGGTCGCGTTATTATTATCATTATTTTTATTATTATTATTTTGTTTGCAATTTAAAAAAATCTACTTACATATTGCATACAAATGATATTTGCTGCTGAACTTTTTGCAATTGGTGTCTATTTTTATTTGATTTTCAAACTTTTCACTTAGGAAAAAAATATTTTCAAATATTTTAAATTAAGTTTTTTCTACAATGACAAATAAATGCGGGTGCATTCGATTTCATGAAGCGCAAAATTTTTGTATCACAAGATTGTGTTAAAGCAGGATGAAGTGTGTTTTTTTTACCATCATTAAAATAGATCGTTGGAGATATCTAAGATGAAAGCAAAAAAATAAATTTTTATGTAAATCCCGTAAGGCTACTGGCAAAGAACTGATAAATTTATATCTTGAGATATATATGTATATATATATATATATACGAAAATAGTTTTATATACAGAATATGATTCAAAATTGTACGTACATGTAATAACGGGTAATAATCCACACTACAATAGGTAATTTTTTAATCGAAACTAAGACAAATTAATTATAGGTGTACAAATATAAGATCCATGATAAAAGTCCATTCCATGAATTAGATCAAACATACATGGTATCTTACTCTAATTTGAATCAATATTTTTTTAACACTTAATTATTGATATACTTTTTTAAAAAGATGAAACATTTCTACATTTCTTACCCAAAGTCATACTTATATAATAAGAAACTTTTATTTGAAAATTTAATGTCGTTACTATGAAACTGCTTGACTCTGAAAATGACCTAATTTTAAGAACTAATCTATTAATTCAATAAACAAAAGTAATGAATTTTCCCTCAAATCACAAAATATGTTGTATTCTCAAAGATAAAAAAAGAGTTGTTTTTGGAGAGAGTTTTTATTATGGATTTTTTAACGATATTCGTGTCCTTTATGGACACAAAAATAAAAACTTTGTACTAACATCACCATATTATTACAGGTAATGCAACCATATTTTTCCAAATAAGATATATATTTATAGAAAATGTAATAGAATAATAATGCCGAAGTTTATCTTTCGAATAAACACAAATAACTTAACGATCCATTTAAAAAAAAAAAATCTAATGATCTTTTTTATAGGTGTTTGAAAAAATGCTCTGATTAGAAGAAAACTAGATGATAAAACATATGAAAAGGTTTATATACTGTGCCACTGAAAATACGGAAAACAACCACCATCAAGAGCCAATATCGAGTTACTTGTGAACAAATTTAGACGGATATCGACAGATGTTGATGGTTGTCCAGAAATGTTTTTCATCCGCTACACTACCAGTTTGTCTCAATTTGTTCACAAGTAGGCTTATATTAGCCCTTATTGGTGGCTGTTTTTCATATTTGCTATGGTACAGCTGATGCACCTATTCATATGTTTCATCAGCCAAATTTTTGGATGGCTGTTCTTGCTATTAAGGAGAGAATTTCTTCAAACACCTGTGAAAAAAACCAACTGATTAATGTTTCCAGAAAAATGAATCATTATTTTTGGAACACTCTATACCAGAAGTTCCCAAACTATGGGCCCACTGTGTGTCGCGGCGACTATTTTAGAGGGTCGCAAAAATAGTTGAGGTTTATCACAAAAATATATTTTGTATCTCATCTGTTAAAATAATATAACAATTTCAATGGCAAATAATATTTCAAAGAAAATTCTTTAATTTAAATATGAAGAAATACATAAGCAGAATATCCAGAAATATCTAAATGAGCTTTGAAACCGTTGCATGATATAGAAAAAACTGTGTGTTGAAAGTGAACTAAGATTGAAATTAACTAGTTTAAACCCTGATACAGATGCTTTCATCGGTAAACACCAGTGACAGAAAACGCACTGGTTATAAATTTATGTTTTGATAGTAATTAAATGTATTTTTTAAATTATTTTTCTAAAATATACGAGCAGAAAGAATATCCAGAAATATCTAAATGAAATTTGAATCCCTTGCATGATATAGAAAAAACAGTGCGTTGAAAGTGAATTAAGATTGAAATTAACTTGTTTTAAACCCTGATACAGATTCTTTCATCGGTAAACACCAGGGCCAGAAAACGCACTGGTTATAAATTTATGTTTTGATAGTAATTAAATGTATTTTTTAAATTATTTTTCTAAAATATACGAGCAGAAAGAATATCCAGAAATATCTAAATGAAATTTGAATCCCTTGCATGATATAGAAAAAACTGTGCGTTGAAAGTGAATTAAGATTGAAATTAACTAGTTTTAAACCCTGATACAGATGCTTTCATCGGTAAACACCAGGGCCAGAAAACGCACTGGTTATAAATTTATGTTTTGATAGTAATTAAATGTATTTTTAAAATTATTTTTCTAAAATATACGAGCAGAAAGAATATCCAGAAATATCTAAATGAAATTTGAATCCCTTGCATGATATAGAAAAAACAGTGCGTTGAAAGTGAATTAAGATTGAAATTAACTTGTTTTAAACCCTGATACAGATTCTTTCATCGGTAAACACCAGGGCCAGAAAACGCACTGGTTATAAATTTATGTTTTGATAGTAATTAAATGTATTTTTTAAATTATTTTTCTAAAATATACGAGCAGAAAGAATATCCAGAAATATCTAAATGAAATTTGAATCCCTTGCATGATATAGAAAAAACTGTGCGTTGAAAGTGAATTAAGATTGAAATTAACTAGTTTTAAACCCTGATACAGATGCTTTCATCGGTAAACAACAGGGCCAGAAAACGCACTGGTTATAAATTTATGTTTTGATAGTAATTAAATGTATTTTTTAAATTATTTTTCTAAAATATGCGAGCAGAAAGAATATCCAGAAATATCTAAATGAAATTTGAATCCCTTGCATGATATAGAAAAAACTGTGCGTTGAAAGTGAATTAAGATTGAAATTAACTAATTTTAAACCCTGATACAGATGCTTTCATCGGTAAACACCAGGGCCAGAAAACGCACTGGTTATAAATTTATGTTTTGATAGTAATTAAATGTATTTTTTAAATTATTTTTCTAAAATATACGAGCAGAAAGAATATCCAGAAATATCTAAATGAAATTTGAATCCCTTGCATGATATAGAAAAAACTGTGCGTTGAAAGTGAATTAAGATTGAAATTAACTAGTTTTAAACCCTGATACAGATGCTTTCATCGGTAAACACCAGGGCCAGAAAACGCACTGGTTATAAATTTATGTTTTGATAGTAATTAAATGTATTTTTTAAATTATTTCTCTAAAATAAACGAGCAGAAAGAATATCGAGAAATATCTAAATGAAATTTGAATCCCTTGCATGATATAGAAAAAACTGTGCGTTGAAAGTGAATTAAGATTGAAATTAACTAGTTTTAAACCCTGATACAGATGCTTTCATCGGTAAACTCCAGGGCCAGAAAACGCACTGGTTATAAATTTATGTTTTGATAGTAATTAAATGTATTTTTTAAATTATTTTTCTAAAATATACGAGCAGAAAGAATATCCAGAAATATCTAAATGAAATTTGAATCCCTTGCATGATATAGAAAAAACTGTGCGTTGAAAGTGAATTAAGATTGAAATTAACTAGTTTTAAACCCTGATACAGATGCTTTCATCGGTAAACACCAGTGCCAGAAAACGCACTGGTTATAAATTTATGTTTTGATAGTAATTAAATGTATTTTTTAAATTATTTTTCTAAAATATACGAGCAGAAAGAATATCCAGAAATATCTAAATGAAATTTGAATCCCTTGCATGATATAGAAAAAACTGTGCGTTGAAAGTGAATTAAGATTGAAATTAACTAGTTTTAAACCCTGATACAGATGCTTTCATCGGTAAACACCAGTGCCAGAAAACGCACTGGTTATAAATTTATGTTTTGATAGTAATTAAATGTATTTTTTAAATTATTTTTCTAGTTTCTGTATTGTGTTAATTATTATTCCACTTACACATATAGGAATTACGAATAGTTGTTTTCGTTGTTGGTGTATTCTTCATACGAAAATTTGCCTTTTCGTAGGATAACATCAGTGTTCTCGCTGACATTTGACCAACATTAGTAATCTGGCGAATTAAAAATAAAATACATTCGCCAAATGAAAAAAGTATTAGCAAAATAAATTCGCCGTGTAGCTCAAAAAAAATTATCTTATCCTTTAATGTACCCCCTTTTTTTCAATATGTTCTAAAATAATCTAAGTTTTTATAATTGTGGCAGCGATTGTTATTAATCTAATTTCAACTATGCGCTACAAATATAAAAAATATGCATATATTAAATATATATATATGTATAAAAAACGAAAAAGAAAAAGCAAAAATTGAATAGTAGCAATTTGGCGAATCTAATCGCTTGTTTACTCGCCAAATTAAGAATTTAGTCGCAATTTGGCGCATTGGCGAGCGACAGCGAGAACGCTGGATAAGATAGCCGGTAACTTATAGATCTCACATAGCAATTTCCATTCTGATATACACCGTTATATTAAATTGGTCTCTATTTTTTTTAACTTAGACGTGGATCGCGTATCAATAAAGTTTGGGAAATGTTGCCCTATACTATAAGCAAAAAGAAGAGAAGACAAACTATTTCAGATATAACCTTTGTTTATTTCGTTTATAATTCCACAAAATCTACTTACCCGTTGCATACAAATAACATTTGTTTCTAGAGTTTTACCATTTTTAGTCTATTTTTATTCAATATTTGAACTTTTCTGTAAAAAAATAAAATACTTTCAAACATTTGAAAATCCGTTTTTCTTCTAAAATGACAAATGAACGCGATTTTGTGAAACGTAATTTTTTTTTTATCAAAGGATTTTGTTAAAGCAGCATGAACTGTCTTTTTTCATCGTCGTTAAAAAAGATTGTTGGACAAATCAAAGATGAAAGCGAGAAATAAATTTTGATAAAAATCCACAAATCTAGTGACAATGATTTGATGCGAAAATACAGTTTCGAAATTCATATAAAGCACGAATAAAATATATTATAATTGCTTTAAATGACGTCTGGAAACAATTGTTATATAGTACTGTCAAACCTCGTTAACACGAGCACGCTTTACGCAAATTGCAATTAGCACGAACTATTTTCAACTGTCTCGTCAAGTTGTACAGTCATTTACTATAATTTTAGCCCTTTTAACACAAACACGCTAACGCTAGGATTTTTTTTTTCCAATTTGATTTTAATAGAGAGTATAGTTTTATTTATAATATTAATACATCAATATCTATTTTCTGGTTGCAAATGAATAACATTTCGAGATAGGCTTCATCATATGGAATCTATTTTTTCTACATTCCGGCTTTAGTCATAAAAAAAGAATATTTTCAAACATTTCAAATTCAGTTTTTCTTTTGAAATGACAAATGAATGCAGCGCATTCAATTTGAAAAAGTGGAAAAAAAATCGTATCATAGGATTGTGTTAATGCAGCTCAAACTGTCTTTTTTTCACTGCCAATAATAATACATCGTTTGAGAAATCTAATAAAGACGAACAATACATTTTGTATACATAGGATTGAACATTCCTGCTTATTTTAGTCAATACAAACTTAAATTTAAAAAAATAAATAAATAATAAAAAAAATAATGACATTATTTTGAAACTCTAGGATTCTAAAAACTACATATTATAGTAATTTAACAATCAAAAGCAAATAATTTTATGCTTTGTTTCCCCAAGTCACATAAAATCTCGCAAAATAAAAAGTAATATTCGAATTACTTGGGGAGTGACATTTTGTTAAGGATTAAGGATAGATACAGGATATTTTATAGTGACACGTATATAAGCGATACAAAAATAAAAACTTTATTTTTATTTTTTGCACAAACAGCTCCATACTTTTATAAACCATACTCATGAAAACATGTTTTCCAAATTGAATCTATTAGTCTAGCAAACGCCATAAAATAATTTTTTTTTTATCTTCATAAACCGAAAATTCTAATGTAACCTAAAAGAATAAAAGACAAACTATAACAGTGATGATAACTTTATTTATAATTCAACAAAGTCTATTTATTAGTCGTATACAAATAATATTTCGTAATAGGCTTCATCATTTGGAATCTATTTTTCCTACAATTTGGCTTTAGCCTTAGAAAAGAAATATTTTCAAACATTTGAAATTCAGTTTTTTCTTTTGAAATGACTAATGGATGCAGCGCATTCCATTCGAAAAAGTGCAAAATTTTTGTATCATAGGATTGTGTTAATGCAGCTCAAAAAATTTGTCGACAAAATATATCGTAATATATCATTTGTGAAATGTAATAAAGACGAACAATACATTTTGGATACATAGGATTGGTCATTCCTGCTTATTTTGACTATCAATACTAACTTTCATTTAAAAAATAAGTAATAAAAATATACCGACATTATTTTGAAACTCTGGGATTCTGAAAATCACATGTTCTATTAATTCAACAGTCAAAAGCAAGGAATTTTATAAATTATTTCATCAAGTCACATAAAATCTCGCAAGATAAAAAGTAATATTTTAATTATATGGGGAGCGACATTTTGTTATGGTTTTATAGGAATCCTCAGATGAGAGATATTTTATAGTGACACGTATATAAGCGATACAAAAATACAAAATTTATATAGTATATTTTTTACAATAACAACTTCATACCATTATCGATCATAAAAACCATGTTTTCCAAATTGAATCCATTCATCTCGCAAACACCACAAAATAAAAAAAAATTATATTCGTAAACCAAATATTCTAATATAATCTAAAAGAATAAAAGACAAACTATAACAGGAATGATTATTATTTTATAATGCAACAAAATCTACTTTCTTTTTGCATACAAGTAATATTTTATGATAAACTTCATCATTTGGAATGTATTTTTTCCTAAATTCTGGCTTTAGCCTTAGAGGAGCAATATTTTCAAACATTTGAAATTGAGATTTTCTTTTGAAATGACAAATGAAGGCAGCGCATTCGATTTGAAAAAGTGCAGCATTTTTGGATCTTAGGATTGTGTTAATGCAGCTCAAACTGTCTTTTTTTCACTGTCGATAAAATATATCGTAATACATTGTTTTAGAAATCTAATAAAGTCGAACAATACATTTTGAATGCATAGGATTGTACGCGTTCCTGCTTATTTTGCTCAATATAAACTTTCATTTGAAAAAAAATAAATAACAAATAAATAGTGAAATTATTTTTAAACTCTGGGTTTCTAAAAACTACATGTTATATTAATTAAACTATCAAAAGCAAGGGAGTCTTATACTTTGTTTCCCAAGTCACAGAAAACCTCGCAAGATAAAAAGTAATATTTGAAGTATTTTGGGGGGCGACATTTTGTTATAGATTTTATAGGGATACTCAGTTAAAGGATATTTTATAGTGACGCATATATGAGCGATACAAAAGTACAAACTTTATTTTTATCTTTTACACTAACAACTCCATACTATTATCAATTCTGTCTTACGCAAACATGTTTTCCAAATTGAATCTGTTTATCTCGTGAAAGCTGTAAAGTAAATGTTTTTATCTTCGTAAACCAAATATTCTAATGTAATTTAAAATAATAAAAGACAAACTATAAGAGGGATGATTATTTTATTTATAATGCAACAAAATCTATTTTCTTGCTGCATACAAATAATATTTCGTGATAAGATTCGTCGCTTGGAATTTGTTTTTGCAACATTCTGGCTTCGGTCTTAGAAAAGAAATATTTTCAAATATTTTAAATTCAGTTTTTCTTTTGAAATGACAAATGAATGCTTCGCATTCGATTTGAAAAAGTGCAAAATTTTTGCATCATAGGATTGTGTTAATGCAGCTCAAACTGTATTTTTTTCACTGTCGATAAAATGTATCCTAATATATCGCTAGAGAAAGATAGTAAAGGCTAACAATACATTTTCACATAAATCTACAAATGCGTTTGTCAAAGGTATGATAAATTTTATTTTTCCTATGCGTATAGTTTACATTATATGCCTTGAATTTTGCTAAATAAATAAATAGATCTCTAGTCGGACAGCGGTGTATGTGGCATTACTGTGACATCATAAATTGTCAAAAATGTCACAATCACGTTGGTGATTATTGTGTGATATCCTTAATTCATTCCATACTTGTAGGCTAGCTCAAATTATTTTACAGAAGTTTCACATAATATTTTAGGCATGAAATTCTCCGGGAGGTGACTTTTTAAAATATTTTTATTTCTTCTAAATAAGGCGGTACATAACAAGTAGAACAGCACACAAACATAAAATATTTACAAAATAGCACTTATATCTTTTAACATACTTCAGTTATCACACCGCCAAAACTCACAACAACTTCGAATAGAATTAACTACTTTCTTATTCAGCAGAGCGAGATATGTGCGCTACATATGACTTTCAGGTAGAAGGGGTAATTAGGGTAATTCTTGTTTGTTTATTTATTTATTTATATATAATAGTTATCTTCAGTTATTTTAGAATGTAAGAATGTAATAGTTTTATTATTATTATTATTATTATTATTATTATTATTATTATTATTATTATTATTATTATTATTATTATTATTATTATTTTGTCACAGTTTTCGAGATTATTAATAAGTAGTACCATTAACAATTTGTCAGCAGATGGATAGAGCTTTCATAATACTGGTTGAACCATCCACTCCGTTTATGGGTTCGGGACCAAGAAACGAAGCAGAAACCGGTAAGTTTTAGCCAATAGGGATCAGCCACAGGATCTATAAAGTACGGCAAACTTTCAGCCTGGCGATAAACTAGAGTTGCGCTGAGCCCAAATATATCTAATATTTTGGGCAACAAGATGGATATGTGTCAGCTACTCTTCTATGATCTTTAGCTAAGATGTTTCAGCATCAGATGTCGTCAAATGGGCTCTTTTTCAACCACGTGAAGACAATGTAGAATATAAGATTGTATTTGGGTTAGGTGGTTTTCAAAATTTACGGATCTTGGTACTATAAGTGATGTTGCAATTATTTGTAAATTCTCGCAAACTACACTAAAAAAATCTGTAAAATTACTAAATTTTTTTTCTAGAAAACTGGGATTTATAGAACTTTTTATATAGTGGTAATACTAAAAATTCATGCAACAGAATTGGTTACATAAATTTTCGTTGTTACCGTTACATGAATAGTTTCTGAACAAGAAAGTCCGAATTTCTAATAATTACATTATAAATGTTGTTATAAAGTAATTTAAAAAACTAAACTTCTCATAAATTTCTTAATGGTTGCTTCACAGAAATCTGGCACAAGATAAAACCTTTAAAAAAGATTGGATGATGGATTGGTATTGTAATAGCTATACAGTTTAAAAGTCCTTTACTTTTTCTTTCAGTAAAATTTTAGGAAGCTACTAGATGCTTAGCGTGACTTTTTTAGATTTTTATTTCTAGATTAGAGTTGAAATCGTTGGTTCCCTGTGTGATGGAGGGAAGGCTTTGTACAGTTGAACTTGGCATATCAAAACATATCAGAATAGCCTGAAATGATGTAGAAAACATATATATATATATATATATATACATATATATATATTTAATATCAGTGTACTATTTTTGCATACAACGTTTATGAAAAACCTATATTCATGGTTTACTTATATTGTTAATAACTACAATAAAACAACAAACAATATCTTAAAGCTCTTCATATCTGAAGTTCATAGAAAAACACATACAGATAAATTAAAACTATTCCTTCTTTTAATCTCATAGATATTCAAAAACATACATGACAAAAGCTAGTGTCGCAAAATCTGAATCCATGCTTTATTTATGCTGTTAAATCGTTCATAAAAATATTAAACAATATTGTTAAGCTAATCCTGTTCGAGGTTCATAGAAAAACTCGCACACATAATTAAAACTATTTCATCTTTTAATCGCATATACATACAAAAACAAATATAACAAAAGCTTAGAGTTGCAAATAGTTTTTTTATTGTTCATTTAGTTATTTATTATAATAAAAAGCAGCATTTATCTTTTCGCTTTGTGTTTCAGAAAGATGGTTTTTAACAAGCTGGGAAATAAATTACAACAAAAATTATTTCCTGAAATATTTTTCATCATTTTTTCTGAAATAAAAACAAGTGGATTCTATTCGTTTGAAAAACATTCCCTAAACAATTTCGAGTTTAGCCTTTTTTAATCTTATATTCATTACGATAAAGAAAATTATCACATGTTTTTATTCAGAAAATATGTAAACATTTTTCTTTGAAAAGAAGATAATACAAAAAATATTCTTTTCTGTATAGAAAAATACACTTATCTATTTTTAAACTCATTTTAAACACGTAAGTATAATGAATTTTGAGTTCTTTTTTTACAATAAAAAAAGCTATATTTTTTTCTTTTAGACTGCAAAATAGTTATTTTTATTATTATTATTATTTTTTTTTTGTTATTGTTGTTAAATTGAATTATTTAAAAGAAACAATATTTTTACTGTTTAGTAGTTTGACACTAGAAAAATTCAACTAAACAAAATATATTATCTTTTTAAGATAAAATATTTTTAGTTTCACAATAGATGTGTCTTTTGTTTTAACTGTTACAGTTTCACTATATAATTTACAAAAAATAAATTAATTATGTTGTTGTTGTAGTTATTTATGATGGCCGATTATCTACACGAGGGATATAGGCCCTAGGGGGAGTGCCCTCCATGAGGGTCTTTTTCACGGAACCTAATCCGTATTTAAGTAATGTTACCAAAAGTTCGGAGAAAAATATGGAAAATTCCAAACGGTTTGGCCGACGAGCGCGAATGAGCTCGAACCCAGCACCTCCGGTCTACCAGCTTCGAAAGCACAACATTTTAGGAACTAGTGGAGCTAAATTAATTATGAAATTCAGAAAATGTAGAAACTTGTCTTGATATAGAAAACATGCCTGCAAAAATCCCATGCAATATTTACCCACCGTTATAGAAGACTTTTTGTTATCTAAATAAAACTTTCAAAAAAAAAAAAATCCTCATAAACGAATAAGGTTTTGCGATTAACGACAAAAAATTTTCTGACAATTCAGGCAGAAACTAGATTCTTTTCATTCCAAAGTGTCATATTAGCTTATTAAATGTGTAATACAATGTTAAAGTGGCTGTTTTTTAAACACGTTTAAAAAATACAATATTTTGATAGTAAAACCTCTGAATAGCGGTCACCACTCTGAGCACGATTAAGTGACCACATTTTGGAGGTAGCCGTTATTCAGAGGTTCTACTTTTAAAATGTCAAAATTACATCACATTAAAATGAAAATAATTGTAAAAAATATTTTATTTTTATAGTTAAAAAAATACATACTGTTATTTTATACTAATAAAATCCCTTTCATATATGTCTTTTTCATTAAACGCATAATCATTTCCATAAATTTGCTGTACATTTTGTCATCACTTTGAACGAGCACAAAATTTTTAATTTCTCAGATGCAAAAGTGAACATCAGAATATGATTTTACGCTACAATTTTGTGATAATTCTATGTTATTTTCTGATTCATTTTCACCATATCTTTTATTGTCATTGACCTGTTTTTCTATCTATTCTAATATCGTATTAAAAGTATTAACTGTCAAATCATTACCTACATTCACGTACTCGCTGGAATTAATGATAATTCTGGCGCTTTTTAAAATATCATTTAACGCAAAATCATCTATGATTTTTTCTGTATTTTCGGTTTCCCCATTCACATAAATCTGTCATTAAATTGAGATTTTAATTCTACAGAATTTCAGTCAAAATAAACAGTAACAACGAAAAACTACCATCTATATAAAAATGAGAGAATAAGGAATATTGCGCAAAAAATACTCTGGGATGGCCGTTGTTCAGAATTCGTTGTTCAGAGGTTTATTGTAATGTCATTTCTATGAAAGAGATTCAGTAACACTGAAACATGACCAGCATTAGGAGGTTACCGTTGTTTGGAGGGACAGTTGTAGAAGGTTTCACTGTATTTCTTTTTTTTTATGAGAATATTTTTCTACATAACTTATTCAAAACCTTTGATTTCCATGAAAACATTGAACATCACCATTGATTACTAAATAAAATTTCGGAAACTTTGTTACCATATGCTTAAAAAGCATCTTGAGGAATTCCTAAGGTTTTAAAAGGGATACTTGAAATGTTTAAAAATAAATAAATGAATTTTTTTTTATGATAATATATATTTAAATAACTTATTCAAAACCTTTGATTCCATATAACACTGAACAACAACACTGATTTTCAGGAACTTTGTTGCCATGCGCTAAAAAAAACATCAAAAACAAGTTTTGTAATGTAGTATTTGAATTATTTAAAGATAAATAAACGTTTTTTTTTCTTATACCATTTTGGTTTTTTTTTAATCAAATGAAGCCATTAAAATAGATGACTATTCAATTCAAGACTGCTTTGATTTCCCAATATTATTTTACCTCACAGTAAATCATTTGAATTCAATGTAAAAATTTATATCATCAAACAAAACGTTCTTTCACATATTACATTGACTGGGTAATCCATTAAAATCTTTTCCTTTTATGCTGTTTTTTTTATTATTATTTGAAAGGAAAAGAACTTAGAAAATGGGATTTTTTGTAGGTTTTTGAGGCAACTTTACTCATTTTTTGAATAGAATAACCCGTTTGCGGTTTTATTTGTTTCTTTTTCCGTCATTTAACAAATTTTTTCCTATCGTTCTTTTTTCAAGAAAATATTTTAACTCAAAGTATTCCAATCTTTTACTGCCATAAAACATTAAACATTATGATTAATTCTGAAAAAAAAAATCGATAGTTTTACCGTCGAACGCTTAAAAACATATTGTTGAACTTCTGAAATTTTAATATACATATGTAATAATAAAACTTTTTTCGTCTTAATTCTAAATTAATTATTTCCAAATTCTTTTAATATTTATCTTTCCCCCTTTTTTATATAATATTTAACATATTAATTACGTCCCATAACTTTAATCAACGCTTTCTTTATTTTATTTTAATCTAAAAAACATTAATATGTCAAAACAACTCTTTCCCTAAATTTCTATCTATTATTTTTATTCTTTCATTTGTTGACATTTTAGAAAAATCATTCGATTACCCAGAATCTCCTGCGGCCAACGCTGGAAGCCGGATTGTATGACTTAACCTTCCGGGTGGCTGATAGAACTTTTCCTGTGTTGCAGGGTAAAATTTTTGTTTTGGATAAAATCACTTTTTATAAGAAATTAATAGGCAACTATGAATGGAGCCGTAAATCTTGTATTCTGGCGCATGTTCGAGTATAACCTCGTTACATTGGTTTCGGAGCAGATTTTTCTATTTTTTTCATGCTTACAAACTTACTGTCATCTAGTGTAGAAAGTTTTTATCTGACGAAATTCTCTGGTGGTAATAACATCCTTTTACGTATGATGGCTGCATTTTACATCAATACGAAATTTAAAACAGGAATAAGTGGAATTGTGAACTGATACAAGAAAAATGGTGCTTAAAAAAAGTAAGACGTTTCTGTCTAATTTTAGTGAGAAATATGCAAAAGGAAATTTATTTGTTGTTTTCCCACTTTGTGCTTCATTACTGGTAAATATATGGAGTGTTCTTGCTAAATGGTATGATTTAGAGCTGAATTTTACATTTTGTTGACAGTAGTCGAAATATTCACGTACTAATTTTTCGCACACACATGTGATATATTACCAAATAAAATCGCAAATAACCAAATTGGATTTTCTGGATCATTTTATTCTTTTATCAAATCATATATTGCATTAACTTACGACTATATCTTTCAAAACAATTTAGTTTCGGAAAATAATTTTGTTTCATAATAAATAATTTCGATGTGCTTGTTTATAGTCAGAAAATCAATAACATAGATCTACGAAGAAATAATTGTTTTCAAAGAAAGAGTTGTTTTTAATAGTTTTAATCATGCTGACTATTGTCAAAATAATGAAATAGTTATTTCGGGTACAGTTTCAGCACAAATCGCCATCTAATTTTTACGAATTAATCGCTTCTCTTACCAATTTTCGTTTTATAAAAATTAAAAAAAAATTATTATTAAGTGTAAGAAAGTAAACATAACATACAATGCAGATTTTAAGTTGAATTTTTAATTTTTTACAGATGGAAAACATACAGTTTTATCATCAATTTACTATATGATAAATATTGAAATAGGGGGCAACACAAAGTAATACCTTGCATTCGGTACACTGGTATCTTCGGTATCTTGTCTCTGTACTTACTAGCTTGCCTCTCGAATCTCATTCACGGGATCATTTTGCCTACTGTCTCGTTGGATTGATTTTTTTTCGAAGCACAGTGCAATCTCGATTATCCGAGATAATTGAGACCTCTAAGAACTTCGGATATCGGAATTCTGGGTTAATAGAAACTGCTCATTAAAACTAGCCGTGCTCGAGAATTTAATATTTCTTAAAGCAAGAAACAATAGAATGTTTTTTTTTATGATAAAAATAAACGAATAGGGGCCAATTTATTTAAAAGGAATTTAGTATGTTTGCCAAACTAATAATTTATATTATTAGGATTCCGTTCAACTGAAATTCATAATATTTTTTACAATCCAATTTTCTTTCTATTTTAAAAGGTATTGCGATTTATCAATGAATCAGCATTTTAAATTTCATTTAAATATTTTTTTATTTCATTTTTTAGCATAATTTGTTTCCCAATATCATTCTGCTTCACAGTAAAAAGTTTTAATTCAATAAAAAGATTTATATTCTCAAACAAAATAATTTCACATATTTTAATGATTAAATAATTCATTAAAAATTTTTCTCTCATACTTCTTTTTAACAAAAAGAATCTAAAAAACATTTTTGCTTATACATTTCATTTCAATAAAGTAAAAATTCATCATTAACGATTCGCTTGTGGTTTTGTACATTCATTTAATAAAAATCAATCATTTAATCAATTTTCTTTTTAATCAAGTTATAAATTTAAGGGATATGCATGATTTTTTTTTCATTCGCAAATAATTAATCATTACATTTTATTGCAAAATAAAAATTTGGAGGTTTTGTTACCTGTCGCTTGAAAAAAATCTTGTAGAATTTCTCAGACTTTAAAAGAGGTATTTGAGTTATTTCATTAATAAAAACAAAAAAAAATTTGATTTGTTATTTTTAGATAATTTATTCTTTTTATCCTGCATTTAAATGTTATTTTAAAAAAATGATTATTTTTCCAGCTACATTTTTTTGAAAAATAAATCGCTTGAATTCAATATAAAGATTGATGTTTAAAAAGAAATTATTTCCCATATTTTCCATTGTGTAGATATTCTATTGATAAATGTTTCTTATCAAACTTTTTTTTTTAAGAAAGAATTCTGAAAATGTAAGGTGTACCTTTCTTAACGAATGTATCTGAATTGGTTTTGCAGTATAGTGAACATTCTTCAAATCACATCGGTGGCGTTAGCGGTTTTTAATGTATTTTTCTTTTTAATTCTATTTAACATTTGTTTCTTTTTTTAAGTATAGAACATAATATTTAAACAATGTGTTTTAACTTTTTGTTTTTATAAAATTCTATTCAAAATCGAGTTTTGCCGCTAAATTCGTTTATTTTTTTTTTATTTCCCTCTTTAAATATGAGATATTTACTAATAAAATCCTTAATGTATAATTTTAGATTACTTTGTTCTGTATATAAAATGCCAAAATGATACGATTGATATTTTTGAAACTACTTTTGTTTTGTAAAATAATTTTGCTGAAAAATTAATCATCTGAATTTTGTACAATTCCTCTTTTATCCCTAGAGGAAATGCATTTTCCCCATTTTCTCTTTATTAAAATTTCTATTTATATTTTATTTGTAAGTTTTAATGAAAGTAAAGTCAAGAAAAAATTGTTGCTTACATTGCAAGTGTGAACTATTTAATTTTTTTGGTTCATTGAAATTTCAAAGAAATTGTTATGATCCTTCAAGTTTAATTTCTTGTTTCTTTTTTTTTCATTTATATCGGATGGTCACAATTTAAACAAGTCTATTCTAACCTCATATACATCGAACTGCGGAGTGCAAAGGCTTGAAAATTTGTGTACATATTATTCAAGAACTGGGAAAATGAATTACCAAAATGAAAAGTTCCAGGAAGCATATTTCAGATGTGTATATTGCTGGGACAATTACTGTTTCTAAACCAATAGGAGAGCTTCATTATCACGGTCAAGTACACGCCCACACAGTTTGATTGACAGGAACTCGTGGACAATTGACGGTGCTAATTATAACGATAATCTGTTGCGGATGAAAGAGAGCTGACTGGCTGAATGGTTAGAGCGTCGAGCTTGAAACCGGAGGATATGGGTTCGAGTCCATCGCGGGCCGAGAGTCCGTTGGTGATTTTTTTTTTTTTTAATTATTGGAGGCCGTCTTTTATTAATAAATAAGACATTTAAAAAATATATATTTCAAACCCTTTTAATATTCTAAATATCGTTCCAAAATGATTTATATATATATTAAACAAATGGGAAAAAAAGTATTCTGCAAAAATATCCGTATAAGCAAAATTCTTACTTTAATTTTTATTTATTTATTTATTTATTTATTTCAATATCAGAGGAAGTATAATTTCTAATTGAAGTAAATAAAATTCAGTCATTTTGAAAAAAAAAAAAAAAAAAAAAAAAAAAAAAAATTCTTTCGTACCTTTAATTTTTAATTACCGAGTACAAATTCAAACAATCAGAGTACAAATAAATAATAAACACACACGATCAATTGTCCACGAGTTCCTGTCAATCAAACTGTGTGGGCGTGTACTTGACCGTGATAATGATGGTCTCCTATTGGTTTAGAAACAGTAATCGTCCCAGCAATATACACATCTGAAATATGCTTCCAGGAACATTGATAGATGACACTGTATAGCATAAAATAATAAAATAAGACAAAAAAAATAATCAAATACATCGGGAATTTTTTTTTTCTATTGCTCTAATGAAAAAAAAGTAAATAAACTTAAAGTGCCATTATAACTATGATTTTATTTTGCAAACACAAGTCTTTTCATTAAATAAATAGTTTGAAGCCAAGCTTTGGGTATGTAACAAGATACAAATTAATAAATTCTTACACTTATGTTTTATTTATACTATTTTCTTTATTAATGAATTGTTATTTTTTTTATGAAATATTACAAGGAAAGGAGTTTGAAAAGAAAACAACAGCTGAACTATGTGTATTGTTTGAAATGCGAGCGAGTTAATCTTCCAGCTGATCCATTGTTTAAAATTTTGGGAAATCGTTACTAAATGGTACCGACCTGTCTAACTTGGAGGATACTAGATTAGGATTGAAGTTGTGTAGAAAAATATTTAGTAAGTTCAGTCTTAAGCTCTGCTACTTTTACTTTTATTCATACTATTAACTACAGAGACTTCCATTTTAAACGAAGTGGCATATTGTAGTGAAAAGAACGGCAATTATTAAAAATATTCCAAGATGAAGGTCGGCCGACGGGTGTGTCTACTGGATGGCTGCCATGTGGCGATCAGGTGGACAACCGACCCAATGGCCGACAAGTAAATTGTGTGGTTAAGAAAATCTGGCAACTGGGGGTCTTGTCAGCAGAGTGGAGATTGTGTATCCACCGTGTCCGCTGATGGCACCTCCTGATCTAAAATTCGTCATTGGTGCAAAGTCCTCCAAATCACCCGTGAATTATACCTCTGGGGGGAGGGGGGCTTGCCAGGGACGGTCTTTTCATCTGACCAATGTTCTAAATCTAGAAATCAGCTTAAATAGCAAAGCGCAGGTATCAAACAAAATCAAAATTTTATGCAACCGGATAAATGGAGTTCGGAAGTAAGCCATTAAGATGAAGATCTAGGAGCTTGACAGATTTAGTTCCGTGAAGCGGAGATTAGGTGGTCATCCTTTCCGATACCAAGTGTCAAACCCATTTAATTGGAATCACCCGGCAAGTAGGGGCCTGGCCATCGGTTAGAAAAATAGTAAACAGTAATTTTTGTAATGTTTATATTGTGTGGTTTGTGAGAGAATCAAGGAGCATTGAATCTCGTCTTAAGATTTTATTAAGAAAAAAGCAAAATTTAAAATTTTTGTGTGAATATCCACTTGATATCTAAATTTTTAATCGTAGTCTGAAAAGTAAGTAATGATACTTTGGTATTCTTCCAAATACTCCAAATACTACCAAATACTTTGGTACTCTTCCAATTCTTATTAATTTTTGATTGAAAGTAGCTTTGAATAAGAAAATTTATTTCAAAAACAGATTCAGATAAATAAAACATAATGTCTTTGCTATATATTAATAAAATCTAAAGATGCATATTCTGTAACATTTTATGATTCAAAACATGTTTGTTTGGTTTAGACAATACAGAATACAAAAATGTTGGTATCGATGAAAAAACTCACAAAATATATTCATAACTCATACATTTCTGAAATTATATTTTAAATTACTGAAATCATTTATGGAATATCCTTGAGTTTTAATGCATTGAATAAAAATTTATGTTTAATCTAGAAAAATGTTTTTGATGTTAAATATCACCCTACATTAAAGAGAAAAATATTTCAATTTCAAACAAACTTCTTCCTGTTCCAAAAAGAAAAATAATAATTAATATTAATACAACGTATCATAAAAGTTTTACATAAAAATTCTGCGGTGTCTTTTTCACCTGTCATATTAAATATTGGAGTGATTTTTCTAATTAATTTCGATTCATCATGTGCGCGTCCTCATTTTATCTCCTTTCGTTGTTCTACCTCGATTTAAATTAAAATTTTGATTCGGTATTTTCTGGTTATAATAAGTAGAGGCCGGTTTTTGGAACATTTTATAAAAAGAAGCTTTTTTTCTAAGAAGTAATTTCACTTCAGAAAATAATTTAAAAAATTATTTTATATTTCTCTTTATTTTTATTTTCTGGTTATAATAGTAAAGGCTGTTTTTTGAACAATTTATAAGTAGATGTGATTTTGTTTTCTAAAAAGTAATTTAACTTCAGAAAATAGACGAGAAAAATTAATGAAAAATTTTCTCATTCCAAATAGTTATTGCTTACTTTCGCTATTTCATTTTATTTTTTTTTTATATATATAGCCATTAAAATCAACGAAAGTAGAATTATTTTTATACGACATAACAGCATCAATATTGAAAGAGAGAAATACAATATTGGATAAGATATAACCAGTACAAAAAGATTGGTCCAATATATTTTTGCTACTAGAATTTGCAAAATTATTACAATTTACCACTGTTACAGAATAGCAATTTTATTTACTGAATCTTAAATTCGTTAAGAGTCTAAATCAAGTTCAAGGTCTTTAGAAACGCGGGTCATATAAGATAACCCTTAGCAAAAAGTGGCATAGGATTTTTTATGGAAACACATGGTTTTATATGGAAAATCATAAAAAAATTATGTCATTATATGTAAACATATTGTATTCATATGGCAAACATTCATCGCTCTATGGTATTGCAGAGCAATGTCTATGGTAAAGTTATAGGATAATGATATATACCATACATTTTATGGTATCCAGAGAAATGTGTATGGTAAAGTTATAGGATAATGATATACACCATACATGATATGGTATTCCATAATCAGGTGTATGGTAAAACTATAGGGAAATGAAATTTACCATACATTCAATGGTGTTCCATAGCGTGATGTATAGTAAAATAATACATAATTGTTTGCACCATAAATTGTATAGTATTTCAAAGCATGGTGCATGGTAAAATCTTAATGCCTTTTGAAAGTTTATAATATATTAGATTTTGTGTTACTATAATGTAAAATTACCGGTTGCGGTCACCTCAAAACTTTGTATCTTTATGTATGTCTTATGCACTTCTAAAAAATAGAATCATAGCAACGCCACTGGTTAGATAGTTTAAACCAAAATCTATTTAGGAACAACTTATGTTAACTTATAACCAGTCTAATGAAATTGAAATAATTTGAGTCCCTTGATCTCAAATTAATATAACATAAAATAACATATTATTTTATTCTTATATAATTCATATATATATAAGTGTGTAAATGCGTTGAAAAAAAAATCTTGAGAAAAATAAATTATTCAATAAAAATATATAATTGACATATTTCCTATAAAATTCTAACAGCGATTAAAGGAGTCAGGGACACACATAAAAAATACTGCATTAAAAATTTATCTGATTTTTTATGCTTATAATGACATTTTTTAAAAATCATATTTAGAAAAGGAAATATGTGGTTTTTTTTTTTTTTTTTTTTTTTTTTTTTTTTTTCGTTTTCAGCATCTAGCTTTTAAGCATTGATTGTCATGGATAAGACTTCTTGTATGCGTTTTTCTTCATGATGGGTTTTCACAATTTCTCACATTTAAATTGTAATGACTCAAGAACCGTTAAACATAAATGCTTTAAAATTAGAACATGCCTTTTTTTAATTGCTTTACTTTAATTTTGATTCAGCAAATTTGAAAAAAATATTTATTTTTGAAAGTATTATTTTTTTCAAACTTTTACTTTAAATAAATTTTTTATTAATATTTTTAAAAAGGCTGAATCAAAATTAAAATGTAGGTGTTTCTGTTTATTTAATTGCTAAAAAACTAAAATTCTACAATTATTACATTGAGTTACAGTAATTTTTAATCTCCCTCCACTTTTTTTAATAATTTTAAATTAAAAAAAAATATAGAGAAGTTTTATCATGTGATTTTGTTTTAAAATGGTATGTTTAATATCACAAAAAATTGCGAAATTTTAATTCAATAAAAGATTTTTAATGTGTCCCGGACCCCCTCAAAATAAACAAATTGTCAAAAATAGCCTATAATTATTTAAAGAAAATCTTTTTGAATTTATTTTAAAAAGGACCTACAAATATTTGAATCACCAAAAGAATTTTTGAAATATCTTTTAAAAATATTAAAAACAAATTATTAATGCATATATATTAATATAATATGCTAATTTAATATTAATAAACAACTTAATATTACAAAAAAAAAAAAAAAAAAAAAAAAAAAAAAGACGGTTTATAATTGATTTACGTTATTTGATAATTTTAAAGTCATTTTATATGGAACAACAAGGATTTTTATTTTATTTAAAAGTTAAAAATTATCTAAAGATTAAAAATTATTTTACGATCTATAAAAATATAAAAAAATTACCGATATTTTTATCGACCTCAAATTATGATAATATATTAAATAATAGTGTTATTATATTGTTCTTATGTATTTCATATATGTAAGCAGAGTCTATGCGTTATAAATAAAAATCCAATGGAAGAAATAAAATGATTTAACAAAAATATATATTTGATGACATATTTCCTATAAAATTCTAACAGCGATTAAAGAAGTTTGTAAATACAAACTTCAAAATTACAAACTTCTGTAAATACAAACACATTCTTAAAACTGCATTAAAAATCTCTTTATTTTTTCTTATGCTTATAATGATGTTTAAATCATGTTTCCTATTATAATTCGAAGAGACAATAGTCAGACAATAGTAGTATTTTTTAGTTTTGGTTTTTATATTCATTTATATTCATTTTATATGCAACAACAAAGTTTTTATTTTATTTTATTTAAACGTTAATAATTATTGAAAAGATTAAAAATCATTTTACAATGTACAAAAATATTGAATATATCTATTAATCTTTTTGGTATTAAAATTTAAAAGAAAGATTCAAAATTTCCGTAAAAATTATCTAAAAAATAGTAATATATATTATATATATTTACTTTAAAATTAAAAAATGCTCGTAAGTAAGGAATTAATATAATACATTAATATAATTATTAAAAATATATTATATACTAAGTTATCAAATGATTTCTTATTCTTATTAAATATTATTTCTTATCGACTTTCTATTTTTTTAAATTAATTTTAATAAACAGAAAGTAGTTTTTACTTTAATTAATTGGATTTTATAACTAAATAATATTTGCTAAGATATTTACTCCATTCATTAAAATAATAAATTAACTTATAAATACATGTCTATAAAACAATTTATATAAAAAAAACCCTTTAAAACTACCTTCTTTTGTCAACCATTAACTTAGAACGACAAATAATGATGATTTACCGAAACGCTTTTTTCATATAACGTTTTATAAGCACAGCTCATCACACCGCATGGCCGAATGGTTAGGACGCTCGTCTTCCATCCCTACCGTCCGTGGATCAAATCTCACTGCTTCCCAAGGTCGATGTGCATTAGTAAGCTTAGTTCCCAGTATTCCTAAAAGATGGCGCCACCAAAGTTGATATCGTTATTATTTTTTAATATATAGTACCATAAAGAATTACCATACACTTAACGTTTATATGGTTTTTCATAAGAATTACCATACACTTAACGATTATATGGTTTTCCATAGAATCACTTTTACCATAGGCAAAAATTTATATGATTGCACTTATGGTGTTTTTTTTATGGTAATTCTATGCCTTTTTTTGCTAAGGGAATAAAAGGAAAAAAATCAGTGTTAAAATATGTTTGCAAAGTTATGCAAAATACAAAAATGCTAGAATGTAACAATAAACTCACAATATATATCACATCTATTTTTTAATTACATTTTAAATTATTTAAATCATATATGGAATATCCTCGAGTTTTAATGCACGTATTGAATAAGAATTGGCGTATATATAGAAAATTTTTTTTTTTATGTTAAAATATAACCCTACACTAAAAAATAAATAAATAATTTAATTTCAAACAAACTTCTTTCGGCTTCAAAAACTGAAAAATAATTAATATTAATGCAACATACTATAAAAGTTTTGCATAAAAATTCTGTGATGTCTTTTTCACCTGTTTTTGTCATATTATATATTGAAGCACTTTTCTAATTAATTTCGATTCATCATGTGTACGTCTCCATTTCATAACCTTTCTTTGCTCTGCTTTAATTTAAATTAAAATTCCGATTCAGTATTTCCAGGATATTATAAGTATTAGTTGTTTCTTGAACAATTTATATGGAGGTTTTAAACTTAAAAATAACTGAACTTTAGAAAATAATTTAAATATATATATATTTCTTTTTTGTATTTTAAATATGATTTTATATTTCTCTTTATTTCTTTTTATTTGTTTATTTATTTATAGCAATTAAATAAATTTAATGAAAACAAAACTAACGAAAATAGAATTACTCATATAAATCACAGCATCAATATTTAAACCTCTCATGCATACGGGCCTCATATGAGGACAGATAATTATTGCATTATTAGGCAAAAAACTTTTGAGCATTCATTTATAGAGATCCGATTTGTTGATAGATAATAGCTAGCATATAGCGCAATAATAAAATTATTTTATAACGGGTTTTCCTCTATCTCAAAAAATTATTTTTAGTGAATAATGTAAAATAATGCAAAATAATTTATGCATGAGAGGGTTAAAGTGGGAAATAAAATATAGATAAGATACAGCCAGTACGAAAAGATTGTTCCAAGATTATTTTGCTACTAGAATTTTCAACGTTATTACAATTTATCACTATTACCGAATAGCAATATTACTTATTGAATTTCTAACTATTCGTTTACAGTCGTAATCAAGCTCAAGGTCTTTGACAATGTTAATTATATAAGATAATAAAAGAAAAAAAATCAGTGATAAAATATTTTATAAAGGTAAACAAAATAGAAAAATGACGGTATCTATGAAAATTTTTTTAAATTTATTCATAACACATATATTTTTTAAATTAGATTTTAAATTACTGAAATCATTTATGGAATATCTTTGAAATTTAATGCATGCATTAAGTTGTTAAAAAAATGATACTAAAATATAACCTACACTAAAAAAAATAATTTCAAACAAAACTCTTCATACTCCAAAAACTGAAAATTAATTAATATTAATACAACATATAATAGACGTTTTGCGAAAAATTATGTGGTGTTTTCTTCACCTGTTTTTGTCATATTAAATATTGGTGTCCTTTCTCTAATTAATTTCGATTCATCATGTGCATGTCCTCGTTTCATCTCCTTTCGTTGTTCTACCTCGATTTAAATTAAAATTCTTATTCGGTACTTTCTGGTTATAATAAATAAAGGCTGTTTTTTCCTTTTTTAACAATTTATAAGTTGTGTTTTTTTCTTTTTTACTAAAAAGTAATTTAACTTCAGAAAATAGATGAGAAAAACGAATGAAATTTTTTACAGCCCAGATATTTATTGCATACTTTGGCTATTTCATTTTATTTATTTATGTATAGCAATTGAAATAAACAAAAATAGAATTGTTTTTATATGACATAACAGCATTAATATTGAAAGAGAGAAATAAAATATTGGAGAAAATACAGACAATACAAAAAAATTAGTCCTTTTTTTTTTTTTTTTTTTTTTTTTTTTTTTTTTTTTCGCTACAAGAATTTTTAAAGTTGTTACAACTTACCACTATTATCGAATAGCAATATTATTTATCGAATTTCTAACTATTTGTTAACTGTCGTAAATCAAGTTCAAGGTCTTTGAAAATGATGTTTATATAAGATAATAAAAGAAAAAATCAGCGTTGAAATATTTTGTAAAGCTACACAAAATACAAAAATGTTAATAGCTATGAAAAAACTCACAAACTATATACATAACACATATACTTTTTGAAAATAGGTATATTTAATTACTGAAATTGCTAAAATAATAATCATTCATTCATAATAATAATCATAATAATAATCATTCCATAAATTAATTACTGAAATCATTTATGGAATATCCTTGAATTAAATAAGCATGCATTAAATAAGAATTCATGTTTAAGTTTTAAAAAAACTTTTTGTTGTTAAAATACATCCTACACAAAATAATAATAATAATAATAATAATTTTAAACAAACTTCTTCGTTCTCCAAAATTGAAAAATAATTAATATTAATACAACATATTATAGTCGTTTTGCGAAAAATTCTGTGGTGTCTTCTTCACCTGTTTTTGTTATATTAAACATTGGAGTCCTTTTTGTAATTAATTTCGATTCATCATGCACATGTCTTTCGTCTCATCTTTGTTGTTCTACCTCGATTTAAATTAAAATTCTGTTTCGGTATTTTCCGGTTATAATAAGTAAAGGCTGATTTTTAAACATTTTATAAGCAGATTTTTTTTTCTAAAAAGTAATTTAACTTCAGAAAATAGATGAGAAAATCTAATGAATTTTTTTTATCCCAAATATTTATTGCATACTTCGGCTATTTTATTTTATTTTTTTATATATATAGCAATTAAAATTAATGAAAGTAGAATTATTTTTATACGATTTAACATCATCAATAGTTAAAGAGCGATATAAAATATTGGAGAAGATGTGTTGATGTTGACGTGTGCTCGAAAATCAAGAGGGGCGCTGGAGCTTCCATTGGACTGTACCCAGGGGGTTGTAAGTCAGACTTCTGCTGCAGAAGATGTTCGGCAATGCCCCAATAGATGGCAGCACCAAATAACACCATCTCTTCAATTTCGATATGTGTTTGAAAGGGAGGGAAGGTTTCTCTAGAGATGAATACCCGTGGCCACTACTATGACCGACCACAGGGCTTTCAGAACCCCAATTTTTAACGAGTACACACGTACACTACATACACTCGGTGGGACTCGGTGGGCACTCGGGTCTATAGTATGGTGCTATGACCACTAGGCTACCACGGCTTTGGAGACAATATAGCCAGTATAAAAAGATTAATGCAATATTGTTTTGCTACAAGAAATTTCAGTCATTACAACTTAGTATGATTTCCGAATAGCAATATTATTCACCGAATTTCTGTAACAGAATGAGCGTTATATTATTATTATTATTCACAAGGATGAGAATTTTTCCGTCCCAAATGCTTGATTTTCACCACTAAATTTCAATAGTATTTCTTGCTTTATTAAATCTCAGAAATTATTTCAATTAAATAAAGCAAGAAATACCATTAAAATTTAGTGGTAGCAAATAGTGATTACAAACAGAAAGTTCTCATCCTTGTATTCGTTAGAAGTCGTTGTCAAGTTCAAGCATCAGTAGGAACACCGATTAGATAAAGTAATAAAAGAAAAAAGTCGTAGGCTAATGCCTTAAATCTTAAACTATACACACAAAATATTTTGGTTTCAGTTACAGGGTTCGTACGCTTTAAGGGTCTTTTACCAGAATATTTGTAAAGTAATATTTACCTTATTTGATGGGAAAAATTTTATTTTTAGACATAGCAATCAGTAGTTTACGAATTTTCTGGTGCAAAACCATCTAAAATCCCAGGAATCCCCTGATGCTTAAGAACTTTGAATTAGTAAATAATGTATGGATCGGTTACATTTTAATAAAAGCAACGTAAAATCCTTTACAAATAAAATAATTGGATTTCAATCCCTACGGGACCATCTTATAATATTAAAACTAAAGTCTGTGGCATTACAATCCATGAAGGGTCAACGACAACAGTACTCATCCCCGTTTACAAAATCCTGGATCCCGAGGTGCTATGTAACATGCGTCCTTGACAGGTGTTCAGCCTAACGCTAGACTTTCGGTGTTTAAAGGTGTTCTTAAATCAAAAAGGGCAACTTTTTGACATAAGTTTTAATTTATTTTTGTTCGGAAATGCATGAATCTAGCAGATGTTGTTGTTGAGAAATTATTGAATTGCACTCATTTTTTCAGTTTTTTTTTTCGTAAATGCAATAGCTATTTCAGAACAAGCCGTCAATGTTTGTGTTTTTTACGCATATCCCGACGAAAGCAGAAAAGACAGTCAATGAAAAGGAGAAAAATCATGTGATCAAAATAGCTCATAACTCGGTAGATAATTTAGTATCATAAAATGGGAGACTAAGTTCGATTTGAAAGCACTTCTCTAGTCAAGTCTTCTAATTTTATATTTTTCTGTAAAAAAAATACATTTGTAAATGTGTCAAAATATTTTGGGCTTGTTGAGCGGATCAGTTGAGGATACCCAACCCTTTGAGTGGCCTAACCAGATTTTTCTGTCATGTAACTTTTAGAAACAATGGCTGATTTAACACAAAATCAATATTAAAATTAATTTTTTGAAGTGAATAAGATAAATAAATATGTAAGTTCGTCAAATAAAATTTTTCATACCAATATCTTTTATAAATACTATTTTATGAATTGTTAAACATGAATGGAATATTTTGCAGGTCGCCGAAAGGGTTAATTCCCAAGCAAGCTGGATATTCATTTTTATCGACGCCGAAGGGATGAAAGACTGAGCGAGCCGTGCCCAGTCAGGAGTCGGATTCTATATTGCGATTGTTAAGTATACTGTAATAAAAAATCTGTGAAGGTACTAAACTTTTTCTAGGAAACTGGGATTCCAAGAACTTTTCATGTAACGATAACAGGAAAAATCCATGTAACCGATTCTGAAACTTGAATTTTTGCTGTTACCGTTACAGGAAAAGTTCTAGGAATCCCAGTTTCCTAGAAAAAGTTTAGTACCTTCACAGATTTTTTTTACAGTGTAAGGGTGAATATCAATTTTTAAATTTAAGGCTTTAAAAAAAAATTCAACCGAGTTTAGAATCCGGATTTGCTACGACTAGCACATCATACACTGTAATAGTTTCATTAAAAACCATATTTTTTATGTAAATACCTGAAATAAAATAATAAAATTATTATAGGAAGAAATATCAAAGGCAAACAAACAAAAAAAAATCTTAGTAGTATTTTGTATTTATTTTAAATGTATAAACTATTATAAGCCCATATTTTCCCTCATACGAGTTTAAAATATATCTTTTTCCATTTTCAGTGTAATAATGGTATATATTGCACTGTAAATGCACTGCCATGGTAATATCAATGTTCCTAAAAAGTACAAAGACACTGTTTTAACACAAATTTTAAAATGTAGACTTACATAATTCAGTTGTGTTTAGAAACAATAGTATTTTTAAGCCTGCTTGCATTAAAAACACAAACATTATAAATACCTCATTAAAAACCATATTTTCTATAAGAAAATTTACGAAATGTCGAATATGAACAATAATAAAAATATGTATCACAAAACTTTAAAAACATTTTCATTGAGTATTTTATGTCTGTCTTCAACGTATAAAATATCAAGTACAATTTCTAAGCAATTTCATTTCAAAACGTGGATATCTTTTTCTTTTACGTTTTTATACGTACAATCTAAGTTAAATTAAAAATTAGATTCAATATCTGATGATGTTTACAAAGACCACAGTGAAGAACTTTTTTAATAAAATTTTCAAGATGAAATATCATCTCGAAAATAGTTTAACTTGAAAAAATAAATGAAGAAAATGAAAAATATGAACAATTTCTGCATTCCAATTACCTTTTTTTTATGTACATTAATGCTGTTTTTTCTGGTTATTAAAGAAAAATATATTTGATTAATGAATCTAAATTTACACATATATAATTTATTGCTTTCCAAAATTAAAAAAAGAAATTAATTAACAACATATAATGTTAGAAATTTAAATGTAAAATTCAAGATAACATATATAAAATTTTTTATAGTGGTTTATATTCAAACGCTATTTGAAGAAATGTTAACAAAATTCCAATAAAGGTAACACATAATTTAAAATACTTAAAAAAAAACTTTTTAAACAATACATTTTATTTCAATTTAACCCTTGTAGATAATTTTTTCCGTTTTGAGAATAAAATTACTTTAATATAGCTAATTGTAGCTATAAAAATAGTCTTATGAGAGATTGAAGATTATCTCATTGTCTGAAGTGTAACAAATTTACATATTTTTTGTAATATAATACATATTTATTTTGCAATAGGCTAAGGAAGAGTTTTTAGAGATGTTTTGAAAATACCGTATTACAATAGGATTTAGCGCATACTAAAATTTCCTTTTGTGTGTGTGTGAGTGTGTGTTTTATCCGACATAATTCGGTTAGAAAATTAATCTATATTTTAAGAGTGAAATTTATGTATTAAATAAAGGAATTTCCAACACTGCAAAGAGATTTAAGCAAAGTTTTATCATTATTGTTGTTACTAAAATTCAAAACCCAAGTGAACTCATAATAAGAAAGGGCGTTATACTATGATTTCTATATCTAGAAAATAACTAATTGTTAAGGGAGACCCGAACCCCATTTTCGGCCAAAAATCATCAAAAGTTCAAAAAAAAAATTTATCTTAGAAAACGATAAAATACATATTTGCGAAAATCCATGCAAAATTTCAGAACTAGGGGACACTTGGAACAGGTAGCAAATGAGCTTTTTTTAATTGTAGTCACTAGAGTTTAAAGGACTAGCGGCCATTTAAAATGTGTTTTCCTGAAAATGACTTTATCAGTATTTTGCATAAGTTCAAAGTACTAAGGCTCAGTGGTAAAAAGTCTTAGAAACAAAGTGTTTATGTTTTTAAAATCTTAAAAAAGAAAAAAAAAATTGCAACAAAAGTAAGGAGATATATTTTTTTTAACTATTTCTGAAAATTTTTACATAAATTGGTAAACATGAAAATTATAACGAATTTAAGGAAATTTACCATACTTAATTTCTTTCTTTTTTTTAGCTGTTTAAAATAGAAAATTAAAAATATCTCTCCCTAGGTCGTTTCCATATACTATAACACTATTTAAGAAATTTTAATAATACCAAACTATTGAAAATTGTAAGAGGATTAGTAATTTTAAAAGTGTATTTTTCCACAAATAAAATTATAAAAATCGACATAAAAAATGTACTTTTTAATAAAAAGTGAATTTTTTTGCTAGTTATTCCTTACAAAAAGATTCTTAAATAGTACACCAAAATTCATCACTTTAAAATCAATAATAAAAATTTTGGGTTTTTTCTTACGGGTCTCCCTTAAGAAAAAATAATGTAAGATGAAAAAGCATGTACTATTAATAGTACACTTTCACTTATTATTTTTTTTTCATTGATATTAAAAGTTTAAGAAATTTTGAAAAGTGAGCTGCTATTTCAAATCAATTCAAATTGTAGTTTTTTTTTTATTAAATATAATTGATTTTTACTTAATATTATTTTACATATGTATCATAATTCATGCTAAAATGCTAGTCCGGCTAGGGTTGCCAGTTTATTCTCTTTTATTATTATTATTCTGAAATTTTATATTCAGACAAGAAATTTTCTGAAGTATTTTTTTTATTATTATTATTTAGTGACTGGTATTTCATAAATACTTACAGTAAAAATTCTTCTTTCAGAATTTAAAACGGTATTTTTTTTTTTTTTTTTTTTTTTTTTAAGTTACAAAAAATGGCCGAATTAGTAGCTCTGTGTGCAAAATGTTCAATATATTAATGTAAGCCTGGTTTTAAAAGTTGGCGAAACGAAACCACATTTTATCTCCTATAATTCTTTAATAACAAAGAAAGATTCATGTACAAAAAATGTTAGTTATTGCTTATTAACATTTCTATTACAATATTACAAGTTGTCGAATTATTATCATTCAAAATATCTACAAGGATATAAATGACAAAAAGAATTCATTCAAAGATTTTTAAAATTATATTTAAATTTAACAATCACAGTTATTTTCAAAAAGTGATATTAAAACTTCATTCAGTTCACTCAAATATAAAAACCAATTTTATTGATGCAAAATTCTTCTTTAGCAAAAGGATATTCTTAAGTATATTTCGTTTTATTTGAAAACCATAAAATATTAAATATTAATAAAGCGTGTCTCACAGTTTCATATAAATATCTGCAAGACTTTTCCATTTCTCCCTTAAACATTTTAAGTATATCGCAGGTCATTTCCCAAGTGATATCAATTCACGACGTGCACCCTCTTTGCTGTATTTTTCTCTCTGCAATATACAGTTTAAATTAGAAATTCGATTCACAATTTTCTATCGCCTGAAATGAAAAAAGAAAAATTTTAAGTGAAATTTGCAATATATGAAATTTTTTCTAGAAAATAATTTAAATCTGGAAGGAAGACCTCCCCCTCCCTTTAAAAAAAAGCTAAGAAAAATAATTTAAAGTATATTTTTGCATTTCATTTGTTTATACTATTTAATGCGTTATTTTTTTTATCATTTATGCGTTTTGGGTATTTTTTTAATAACTGAAAAGTTCAGAACAACACATTTATGTAAAGCCAATATTTAAAATTCAGTATTAACTAATTAAAATAACCTTTTTAAAAATCACCATCAAATAAAAAACAAAACAAGACACGTCTCGAGCTAAAACAATATAGTTTGCCGGCTAAAGCAGACATGTGTTCGTAAGGGCACAAGGTCAAAGATAAACTGAACTGAACTGATGAACTAAAATATGAGGTTGAGTTCATCTGTGACTTGAGTGTCCTTAATTATAATTTAAGAATCATGCTAAAGTAATCAGAAATATCTATGGAAGCAAACTAGTAAAAGCTCATTTAACTGAACATATCAGCTCGAGTAAAAGTTATGACATAAGACTGTGTGCAATACTTCTGTCACTAAAATAGTCATGAGGATGTTAGCTCCACTTAAAAACGGTTATAATTAAATATTTCATTAAATTTTATATTAAAGTTCTAGAGTATTTTATTCCCTCTTTACTAAACTCAAAAATATGCAATTTTCAAAAAAAAATTCACAATAACTGTATTTTATCTATATTTATAGTCATAAAGATACCTTACTTACAAAATAATTTATATAAAAAATATTTTATTTGAAAAACTACAAAATTTTAAATATTAATAAACATTTCAAAAACGTTTTAAAAACTTATACACGGTCTTTTTCACCTGCCATAAACATTTAAATTATTTCATTCCATTTCTTAAACGGTTTTAATTCACGACGTGCATTCTTTTTGCATCCGTTTTTTTTCTTTTTAGAGAACAATTTTGGTTTTTAAAATAAAAGTTCAATGCACCATTTACAATTGTTTATGCTTCAAAAGAAAGTAGAAAATTGGAAGATAGAAATTTTCCTTTACATAGAATTTAATTTCACAAAAAAGGAATACATTTTTAAATTCATATATTTATTCTTTTTCCTGCAATATTTTTATTCCTTTATAGTAAAGCACCAAATAAATTTGGTTACAAAAAAAATCAATTTGGTTATTCAAACTAAATCCATTTGGTTACCATAATTATTAATTAAACACATTTGCTAAAAATAAACAAATCAAAATCTATTTATTTAGAATAACTATTAATCAAATAGATTTTGTTAAAATAAACAAATTGGTTTGCTCTTTCTAACCAAATGGTCGCTATTAACCAAATAAATTTTTGTAGTTGTAACTAAATTATTTAGTTACAAAATAAATCTAACGAAATAATTTGTTTCATTTACCAAACGTTTAGATGGGTAATAGAGGAACAAAATTTGGATGAAATATACATATTTTTATTGTTTTAACAATATTGTTGTTTTCCTTCAGAAATGACATCATAAGAATTATTTCTTGTTCAAATATTCTTAAAAAACTTTAAATCTACCTTATTCTTATCTTTATTTCTAAAGTAAAGTAAAAATACATTAAAAAATCACGGTTGACAAAATTCTCAAACATCATGCATCGTATTATTAAAACACTTTTTTTTACAGAATTATGGTCAGTAACTCTACTAACTGACACCAAATCTATTTTGAAATACTAATGACAAATACAAAATGATCAAGTTGCCTGACACTTTGGTTGCAAAGATTTTAAAAATAACAATTATATATTTCATGGAATTTATGCTGTAAAAGTACGTTTGAATCTCTATTATAAGAATAAAATACTAAAAACATTATTTATGTATTATTCATTGTTCATAATAGCTTGTTATGAGCTATTTTTAATTTTAATTTAAAATATTATAATTGGATAGCTTTTGAAAATTTTGCAGAAAAAAAGAAAGGAGAATAAATGTGATACAGTACAGATAATATGCATATTTCCATATGTTGAACAGTCGGCATACTAAATGCATCTAAATACTTAAGCCTAACATGGCAGCATTATTGGTGTTGAGCAAAAAAAAGATGAGTGAAACCCGGATTCGTCACATTAGCGTATTCTATAAATAAATGATATCATGCTAAATAAGCATGCGTCCCCTTTTTCAATTTTTAAATTATACGTAACGAAGATATCCTATAATTGACATATATGAACTGTTATCATATAAATGGTGTCAAGTACTAGTAAAACAATTTAAATGTTGGTGTAGTTTAACTACAAGAAAAATTTAATTTACTTTTATGGTTTTTTTTTTTTTTTTTTTTTTTTTTTTTTTTTTTTTAACATATTGAATAAATTTCTTATACAGATGTAAATATATATGTATAAATTTGAAGAAATTGTCTAATATTTATCCTAATTTTTATATTAACTCCCTAATTCTTACTTTTCTGAATATTTATCATATGATGAAAATATATCAACAAACAAATAGGCTCATTACAGCAAGGTTATTAATAGTACTAAGTATCGTATCGGGGATGAATAAGATTAAGCATACAACATTCAGATATGAGTTTGCAATTTGGATACTTTGAAACTGTATGTGATGGTGCATGATACTGATTATACTGTTTTCACAGCTTTGGGAAAAAGCGATAAAGGAGTTTGGAATGCAAAATCGAAACAAAGTAAACCATTTCTAAATGTTACCTTATAATTTATCGATAAAATTTCAATAAATCAGACTTAATCCTAACTGCAGTGCTTGTAATAATATATTTATAGTAGGGTAATATCCCCAGTAATCGGCATGCACCAGTGATTGGCACATCCTACAACCACGTCCTAAAATAAGATTTATATCCAGTCTTTTAAAAATGCAAGACCATATACCAGTTATATGCTCATTTACCTTAAATATTATAACTTTGATTTATGCTACTAGATGACAATGGGGCCTAGGAAACAGAAACAATTATGGCTTGTATCAAATTAGCCATTTTTGTTGCAAATGCTTCTTCTTTGGCTTAAGGAAGGCAGGCTTTTCAATTCGTTCTTATCTTATTTATAATATATTTTAAATTTTAATTGACGACAGTTTTGTTTAGTTAAAAAGGGTTACTTTAATTGTTTAAAAGTATTTTCGATACAAATATATGGCTTTCTGAATTAATGATAGATGCCAATTAATGGTGATTTAATTTTGCTAGTTCCAAGTAATTGACACCTATTCCAATTAAAAGTAATTCGCAAGTAATTTGAAATTAAACCACTTATTTTGGAAGTACTTTTAAAGTTATAGACTAACTTTGTTTATCATTTGTTTTTATTTGAAAATATGAAATATTATCAATAATTGGAATCCATTAAAGCTTCATATGACAATTACTGGGTATTAATATAAGTATATTGTATTGTTTTAAAGTGTTCACATTTCAGACTAATATGCTGATTTCTTACTCTCAAAAACCTGAAATATGGCATCTTCATCTACAGTAAATTCATTTAAAGCGATTGAACCCAATGCAAAATGTAAAGTTTTTTTTAATATAAACATGTGCCAATTACTGGATCACAAGGTGTCATACACTGGTGTTCTATGTGCCAATTACTGGTGATTTCAGCAACTTTTTATAAATATATTTTTATAAAAATACTTTTTCAAATTTCTTTGCTTTTAGTCGGCAAAATAGATGCACAGATAGGCATTCTTCGATTTAAAAATATTTTCAAGTAAATATCTTATTTCTTTGTAATGAAAATTGAAGTAAGTTTAAATACAAATTCTTAAAGTGCCAATTACTGGGGGTGTTACCCTAGAACATAAAAAAAAGAATCAATTTGTTAACAATAGGTTTTTTTTCAAGCAACAAAAGTTTAATATCAAAGTCAATGTTCACTATTTCAAATAATAAATGTTAAAGTAAATAAGTTTTGTTCTTTTTTTATTTATAGCCATTTTTTTACGCTTAAATAAGAAAAAATTCTTTGATTTCCCTTTTTAGCGAAAAATTTCGATTTAATGGACAAAGTTGCTATCCCCACACAATTCATGAAATCAGGTTTCGACTATACTAATCTCAGCTAAAATTGCATTTTAATGTATATATATATATAATAAGATTTCTATCTTTTAAATATCACAATCTCTTTTAGAAACCGTCTATATTGACATGCATTTGCAATCTTCTGAAAAAGTTTTATTTAAAAAATATTTCCTTTTATTTCAAAAACCGCAAAATATTAAATATTAATAAAGCGTAACACAAAAGTTTCATAAAAATTTCTTCAATGCCCCTTTTTATATGCCTTAAACATTTTAAATATAGCATCCCATTTCCTAAGTGATTTCAATTCACAACGTATATCCCTTTTGCTCTTTTTCCCCCCTTCAGTGATTCATCTCGGTTTAAATTAAAAATCCGATTCACCATTTTCTATCGTTTATACCGAAAAAAGAAAAGAAAAAAAGAAAAGTTTTCAACAGAAATTTTCAAGATAGGAAATTTCCCCTGCAAAATAATTTTTCCGTGGAAATTACAAAGAGAAAATAAAGGAGAAGGGCATTTCATAAATCTATTCTATTTTATAATTTTTTTTCCTTTCATTTATTTATTTCTAACCGTAAAAATTAAATAGCGAGTTTGCAAAAGAAAGACGTCAAGGAAATGTTACTATTTAGAAAACTAAAATGTTACATTTTAAAGTTTTATATCGATTTCTTGCTACAACCTTTCACATATATTCAACATATTCTAATGCTTTAATCTTGAAGAGGTCGATTCAAATTTGAATTAAATTCAAAAGCTGTTTCTTATTTATCTTGTCGGCTTTGCCACTATTCTGGTCGTATTCTCCAAATTTGTTACGAACAAAAAAATATGGGTAAATTATACGATGTGTTTTAACTCCTTGCAGAACGCAGGATATTATACATAGAGTCCCGAGATTATTGGGACAATCTTTAACGGAAAGCTGGGGACATCACAAAAATTCAGATTTGGTTAGCAACTCATGGTCGAAAAAGCTTTCTTGGCGCGGTAGGGACGATAAAAAACACAAAAAACTAAGTACACGTATAAGAGAAGAAAACCTTTTTACTATATTTAGTACAGCAAAAAACTAAGGAAAAAGAACATTTAAGATGCAACGATCGTCATCAAAGAGGGTGTTCGAAATAACGACCCAGGGCCTTGATGCATGGAAGCGCATCGCTGGTGCATGCAAGATCTAATGTTCTCGAAGATACCAGGCGTGTCCCAGGCTTCCTCGTCATCTTCCAGGATGCGTGTAACAAGTTGCTCAGGACTTTCCAAAATTTTACCGGCAATTTGCAACACTAAGAATAATAAACATGTTATGTCTCCCTCTTAATGTCCTTTTCCCCCCCTTATATTTTGTGTTGTCGCTACCGCGCCAGGAAAACGTTTCCGACCATCGGGTGCTGTACAAATCTAAATCCTTGTGATGTTCCGCCTCCCGTTAAAGTTTGTCCCAATAATCCTGGGGCACCCTGTATATATAAATTAGTTTTAATTTCGAAGTGCCGCATTGACACATGAATTCAGAAAATAATTTTTGTTTTCTATAGTGTACGCGAAGAATAGCTTTTATTTAGCATTCAGTCCTGAAAAATCATTTGGCTAAAAATACAGGTCTCATGATAATCAGCTCAATAGATCTTTATTAAAAGGCTAATCATTCATAATCGAGTTCATCATTTTATTGAACATCCTTTAAAATTTTGAAATTAAGCATTGCAGAGTAATATTTATATACTAAAATCTTAAATTTAACTAACAGTGTATGTTTCATCAAAATTCATTAATCAGAACTTGTGTTATAAGCGCCTCGAACGAAATTCTCATTTCCGTTTTACATTCGTACTTACACGGATATAGAAGATAGTGAGATTCCAATAAGAAATGAATCCATTCTAAACTCTAAAAAAACAGACTTAAAAAAAATTAAACTCTAAAAAATTAGATTATTAATTATTTAATTTCTATTGGATTAATTTTAAACACGATAATCGTGTTTAAAATTAATCTAATATAATTTCGTATGCAGCGATATCTACAGTTCCAAATATTGACCTTCGATTTATTCTGTTGTGCTGATCCATAATATCAGACCAAATTCTGAGGTTATTTGTGTGAAACAGTCCTCCAGTGTTCGTGTCCGGGATGGCTCAGTTGGAAGAGCATTGGCGGCTTCAGCCAATACATTCCTGGTTTGAATACTTGCCCAGACTTTTTTCACCCTTTGGAAAATTTACATGTGTTATATTTAATTTCTACACATGATGGAATTGCAGAAAATTGCTATTTATGCTATAAGTTGTGTTGAATATTTTGATAAATTTTCCTTTTTTATGAGTTTACAGGATAGATGAAGATTTATCTTTGTAGACCGGGAGAATTTAGTGAAGAGAATCGGCTCATCGAGCTCACAGTTGAAAATCTAAGATTAGTTAGATATCGATTCGCATATTACAATGCAATCGGTCTACCAAGTCATATCTTGGTGAGAAAACACCCGTAAACGCGATTTTAACTGTTGACTCGTAGGTTTATCATTGTACTTACTGCACCAAAACTATGAAAACATAGAGGAATAGGAACGGGAAAACATAATGGTAAACCTATGGGTCAATTGCTTAAATTGGTTTTTTAACTGTTTTCCACGAAGATATTTCTTTGTAGACCGTTTGCGTTGTAATATCTGAATAAATATTTAGCTAGTTCTAGATTTCCATCGGTGAACTCGATGAGGTGGTTGTCTGTGCTGCCACTTCCCTGTCTATTAGTATCATACATTTTGCTTGCACATAATCATGTTTTGAGTATTACAACATAAAGGTTGATTAAAATAAGGTAAGTTATCTAAATTAAACACAATTACTATATCGAATAAACGTGATAATAAGATAATTTTGGAGCATTTCTTTTTTATGTTTATGTAGATTTGTGTGGTGCATTTTTATCTATAAATTATTAATTATCTATTATTTTCACAGAAGAATTTACAGAGAATATCTATTTAACATGAGAGCTAGATTAAGTCGCATTTAGTTTGACATTTTTCGACAATATCGGACTTCTTGACATATGCTATATATTTAAAATAGCAATTTATGGTAATTAATGTATAGTAGTTTGATAAAAACGAAAATTCGATATTCAGAGATCAACATAGGTAATTTTAAGCACTTAAATTTTGCATTACAGATGACTTTTAAGAATTATTAAAATATATTACAAATTTATGTAAAGCCGTATAATATTTTAACAACGTTCATACATTTCAGTGAGAAAAACAATGTAAAAATAAAACTTAAAACACTATTTCTTATTTAACATAAAAGTTTATAACAAATTGCTAAATTAACAATTCTCTATTTTTTAGAAAGTATAATGTAAAAATATTTACGGCAAATTATAGGCTAAGTATACTCCTGTTACTCATTTAACTCGAAAATAAACCTTTGTATACAATTATTTTCAGATTATAAATAAAAGACAGAATATAATTTTTCCCCTCGTAACTAAAATCTTAAAGTTTATAATAACAAACACACACACACACACAAAAAGGAAATACACCTTTACTAAAAGCCTTACTTTTAAATAATTTCTAAACTAATATCGTATAATATATGTTTAGCTACTTCTTTTAAACTAAAAAAGAAAACAATCTTTTATATAATACTGTTATAATTTTAGTAATATTATTCAAAATATCGATAAACAGTGCCATATTCAGAAACTAAAGCAAAACTTTTTTTCTAACCTGACATCATCAAAAAGTAATTTTCTTAATTTCCCAACTTTTACATTTACAGTTTTACAACCAGATGTTTATTATAAAACAGCATCCATTTTTCATTCAATTAATAAAGCTGTATTTACTTCTTTTTGCGTTATTTTAAAACTAAAGATATTGGAAGAGAGTTTCTATATGTTAAAATACTCTGAAAAAGATTAACCTGGAAATGTATCGTGAAAAATAACATGGCTCGCGGAAGTCATTAAAAAAAACTAGACTAAAAAGATAATTAGATGTGTGTGTTTTGTGAATTGCTATTCGAACATGAGTGTTAGAAACATTTTTGGTTTTTCAAAAAAAATTATCCCGAACATGTCAATATTTTACAGGTATAAAGAGAAATGGATATGGATATCAGAAAATTGGATATTGTAAATGTACACTATAAAGAAAAAAATTCAAGAGGTTACTAAGAATTTTTTAGTAAATTTGTATTCCACAGAATTTTTTAGTAACCATTACAAGCATTGTTTTTTTATTTTTTATTTTTTTATTTTTTTTTTTATTTTTTTTTTATTTTTTATTTTATTTTATTTTTTTTTTTTTTTTGCAAGTGAAACAAACATTTCTTTTTTAAACTGAACAAAAGAATTTTTTGTGTAACTAACTTAGAACTTTTTAGTATGAGCAAATTTCAGTAATAGCTCAAAAATTATTTTTAGTTAATTAAAATTATACTTAGACTTCTGAAGCGGAAGATTTTCAGCCAAACCACAATAGATGACAGCACCAAACATTGCTACCTGCTCTATTTTGACATGTTTCTAAAGGGGAGGGAAAGTCCAAAGACCCATGGTAATTGCTACGAGAGGATTTTCATGATCCGTTTGTTTAACGAGTACTTACATTGCATACATTCAGTGCATATTTGGTGGCGTCCAGCATCGAACCCCGAATACTTTCAGCCTGGAGTTCGATGCTATGACTACTAAGCAATCACGGCCACGCAAAGTGAGTTTTTGTAATAGCTATTAAAAATGTAAAACTATTAACTCAATTCGTTGCTAGCTTTTTTCTAGTAATTCTTACAGATTCCTTGTAACCAAGTAAGATTACTAAAAATTTTTTTAGTAGATCGACCCTTTTTTTTACAGTGTAGTTTGTCATTTCTGTGATCTACCTATTTGAAAATATCGTTTTAATTTTTTGAAAACAGCAAAACATATCTTTAAAGTAGAAAAGACTATGTAGAATATTATAGGAAATATGTAAGCTTTATGATCAATTTACAGTCGACTCTCGTTAATTTGAACTCATCGGGATCACAAAAAATGTTCGAATTATGAAAAGTGTAAGAAGAAAATATGTTTAAAGGAGTACTATTAGTAAAAGTAATTAATATTATAGTATTTTTCAAATTTATTTCAGATAGTGTCGCTTGAATATAACTTAATATTAAATTAAAAGATATAAATCATAAGCTAATTAATAATATTAAAATAATATAAAAAGAACATAAAAATTAAAAATACAATATAAAGCAATTTCATTTCAAAATTTTAATTAATTGTACGATAATTTTCTTACCTGATATTAGATTAACATTTAAGAAATCATTTACACTTTTTATCATGATTGTGAAAAAATTTATTAATTGTCATTTGCATCGTCCTATTCATTTTTGATTTTTTTAGCCAGTTTTTCTATTTGTAACTAACAGTTAAGTTCTTTGTACGATGACGGCCAGACGATCCAATAAGAAAACGGTTATGAAACGTATGATATTATGTGTGTACTATTTCAGAACAAATCTGACTAAAAAAAAAAGAAAGTTTTTCACGAGGATCTGTAATCCATAAGAAAGTAAGAGAAATTAAAAAATGGAATTCTCGTTTGTTCGATTTAAACGAAGTCAAGATAGAATGAATTCGAATAAATAAAAAATTTTAACATTATTTTGGCATTGAAAATTTCGGGACTTCTTATTTAGTTCGAATTAAGCGAAGATTCGATTTATCCGATTTCGAATTAACGAGAGTCGACTAAACTCAGAAAATACTCCATCAATTTATTTTTTATTTTTTTATTTTTATTTTTTTTTTTATTTTTTTTTTTTTTTTGTGGTAGCGCAACAATATAAAATTATATATGGCAGACAGTTTAATTTTAATTAGTTTCAGAAAAATATATTCTAAACAAGAAAAAAAATGTAATTTAACAAATTACAACAGCCATTAGGAAAACGATATTTTCAAAGACTAAAATTCTATAAATAAACTCTATATTTAAAATAATTTATGTAATTTGCTACATATTTTTTTTTTTTTTTTTTTATTTATTTACAATTACTGCAAATTTTTAAACATGTAAACATTACACTTTTTTTAATTTGTACACCATCGTATATGGGGAAAATGTAATTTAAAATTGAATTTGTTTAAAAGTTGTATTTCAGTTTCTTTTGTGTTATTAAATTTTGTAGATTTTTATATATTTTCGTCACTGTGGCATCAAAAATATTTCATTTCTAAACATTAAACATAGACTAATCAGAAAACGAGTAAAATCCTTATATCACAAGGATTCCGATATGCCTCTGATACCTCCTGATTAATTAAAGCAACTATTTTCCATATTTTTTAAAATAGAAACATTCTGAAAAATTGCCAATGCTCTTAAATAATATTTTAGTCGCAGAAAAAAACCGTCAGCCAAACATCTTGATCATAATACAGTAAACATGGATTCCAAATTTTATCAAAATCGCTCAGGTAGTTTCCGAAGAAACGGGTCTTAGACCTCGCATGTTTCCCGTAGGATTCCATCCTAGACTTATCTTCACTTAATACATTAATTTTAGCTTGATTTATATTAAAGTTCACAACTGATGAAAATTTTTATCTTTAATTTTAGCTTGATTTATATTAAAGTTCACAACTGATGAAAATTTTTATCTTTAATTGTTATTGCTTCAAATGAAACGGACACATAAAAAATTGGGTACTACTCTGTTATCCCGTCGACCAATTTCGCCAAGTTATACAAATCGCCAAACTCATAGCCAAGTTATACATAATTTTTATTTTAAATAACGAAAAAACAAATAAATAGTAAAATAATTAATAAAAAATACAAATAAAAAGTCGAAACAAAAATCACTTAATGACATTTTAAACACGTGAATCGTATTTAATGTCATTGAATGCGACATCCACGATCATCCATTATTCGCATTTAATCTTATAGTTTGTCGATAATTTTTTGGTCGACGGGATAATCTAGTAGTACCAAATATTGTTATAAATTTAAATAACATTACTCATATACACATAAAAGCTGCTATTTTAAGAAATAAAAAAATTCTTTTCTTTAAACCTTTGAGGGGCAAGCAACAATGTCGCTGTAATACTGAATTCTCATCAAAAAAATCGAAAGTTTTTATTTTAAAATAAGAAAAGATGATTTTTTAAAAATTTACCGCCAAAGTTAAAAATATAAAATTGCGTAACAAATTTCTGTCAAAATCGCATTTGAATAAGGTAGTGTAAAATACATTCCACCGCCCCTCAAGGGGTTAAACTGACAGAGTTAAAACTATTGTTCGTAAACTAATGACGCAAAATCTGATTAATATGGGAGGAAACATTATTAATCTGTGTGAAAAATCAAGACCTTTATTATAAAGAAACTTCTATTTATCCTTTAAATACTCTTAGGGAGTGTTTTAAAATTCAATATAGTACAAGAAAGCTTCTTGGTGTAAATTCATTGTAAAGATAAAAAAGAAAATTACACGTTAACTGAACAAAGGTACACATTCCTATTGTTAATTTAACAATAGAGTTGTCTCTAGCGAAAAGTTATTTTCAGTTTATAAATAAAAAACAGAATATATTTTGTTTATTTGTAATTAAAAACTGATATTTTTTATGAGCAAATGGAATACGTCTGATAATATTCATTTTAATTAAAAATCACTAAAATCACAGACAATACAAATAACTAAATTAAAAACATAAAAGCATTAAAAATAATTTTTATAAAACTTTTCGGATTCTTTTTAACTTCGGATTCATTTTCCTCATCAATTATAGCAAAGTCAACCATTACTTCTTAATTAGATCCAACTGTAACAATTACTTGAGCCTTGTCTTTTTGGAGACCTGGTTCTTGAAAACAAATGCATTCGTAATTAATGAAGCTGCATCGATACCAATTGGGTATTCCTTTCTCATTTAACTATAATTTTCTTTTCTTTTTTGGCAACTTGTTGTGATATATTCTTTTTTATTATTATTTAATTGACTTATACATTAAAATAGCTAATGAGGAATTTAGAAAAAATCCAAAGCGATTTATGAAATTCTTTTAACACTTTTATGTTTTTAATTTAATTATTTGTATTGTGTATGATTTTAGTGGATTTTAATTTAAAACTGTTTGTCTATTATAACACACATACATAAAGAAAGAAAAATCCAGCTTTTCTAAAATCCTTATTTTCAAATAATTCCAAACCTAATAATACCGTATAAAATATCCTTATCTACTTCTTTTATACTAAACTAAAAAAAAATATGTATATAAAACACTGTAATAATTTTAAGTAACATTATTCAAAATATCGATAAACATTGCCATCTTCAGAAACTACAACAAACCATATTTCTGTTTTTTTTTTTTTTTTTTTTTTTTTTTTTTTTTTTTTTTTTTTTTTTAACTTGATTTTATTAAAAAACACTTTTCTTAATTTCCTAACATGTGCATCTACAATTTGATGCAAATCAGATGTTTAATATAGAACAACATTCATTTTTCATTTGAATAATGATACTGTTTATACTTTTTATGTGGCGTTTTAAAATTAAAAATATTAGAAATGAGTTTCTATATGTTAAAACATTCTAAAAAAGATTAACCTAGAAATATATCATGAAAAATTAGATCGTTTTCGAAAGTCATAAATAAAACTGGACAAGAAAGATAATTAGGTGTGTGTATGTTTTGTGGTTTGCTATTCGAACATGAATGTTACAGGGATATTTGGATTTTGAAATGAAACTATCGCACGAACACATGAATATATTACAAGGTAAAGAAAAAACGGATATGGGTATTAGGAAACTAGATATTGTAAATTTATTTTTATGTTCTTTGATCTCTCTATTTGAAAATTGTCTTTTTAAATTTCTGAAAATCACAAAATGTGCCTTAATACATGAATTTTAGTTTAATTTATATAAAAATTTAAAGCAAAACATTATTTTGGGAAAGATTAACGTGACATAATTAAAAAGCATTTTTCTTAATTTCCCAACATTTGCATCCTCATTTTCATGTAACCTAGACGTTTAATTTAAAACATCAGTTTTTCACTCCAATTATGAGGCATTTTGCGCCATCAGTACAACTATTAATGAGGCTATATATGTAAGTCTTATTTGCCATTTTAAAATTAAAAATATTAGAAGTGATTTTATATCAGTTAAAACATGCTAAAAAATATTAACCTAGAAATATATCATGAAAAATTACATGGCTTGCCGAAATCATAAATAAAACTGAACAAGAAAAATAATTAGATGTCTGTATTTTGCGGATTGCTGCTGGAATATAATGTTGGAAATATTTTTCGTTTTAAAAGTGAAACTAACAAGAACATGTGAAAATATCAAAGGGATAACGTGAAACGGATATTGGTATGGAAAGCTGGATATTGTTAACTAATTTTTGTGATTTCTGAATTTAAAAATTTTCTTGTTAACTTTCTGAAAACGGCTAAATATATTTTAGTACAATCAGTTTAACTTGTATAAAATGTTACCTTTGTTGAAAACCATAATATATTTTTTTCATGTAAAAAAATATTAAAATGTATTCTAGCACACACATACAAAACAAAAATGCATCTTTCCTAAATGCCTTATTTTAAAGTTATTTCAAACGTAATATCGTATAAAATATGCTTACTTACTTTTTTAAAACTAAAAAAGAAAAAAAACTTTTCTTAAATACTGTAATAATTTCAAGTAACATTATTCAAAATATCTATATACAAGGCCATCCTTCTAAAATTAAAACAAAACATTAAAAAAATGCTGTCATCATTAAAAAGCAATTTTTTTAATTCCCAAATATTCGTATATCTTATATGTATGTTATTGACAATATGTGCTCCTTATACGGATTTCAAAGTTAAAGATGTTAGAAGAGAATTTCTATACATTCTAAAAAAGGTTAATATTGCAAATATATCAGGAAAAATAAAATATTTTGCATAAGTCATTAATAAAACTACATTTTTAGGAATTTGCAGCATTCCATCCAGTTTTTTCAAAAAACGCTCATGCAACCGTCATGTTACACGCTATTGATCATATTATTACCCATTTTTTGATCATAAAACAGTTAAATTATGGTTACGTAACCATTTTTTCAAAAAAACGGTCAGATGACTGACCAAAATGCTGCAAAGTTTTTAACAGTGTATACAAGAAAGATAATAAGATGTATGTATATGTTGTAGATTGCAATAAGAATTTTGAATTTTGGAAACATTTTTCGTTTTTCAAATGGATATACCTCGAACATGTGAAAATATCTCAGGGATAAAACGAAACAGATATAGGTATCGGAAAATTAAGTATTGTAAACTTTTTTCTACGATTTCTCAAATTAAAAAAAAAATTATTTTTAGCTTTCTAACAACGGCAAAAAATACTTTAATCCATTCAATTTTAGTTATATGTGATAGCGTATGTAGTGATTTTTAGTGAAAACCATAATATTTTTTTCTCATAAAAGAAACAAAAAAAAATAATTCTAACACACACACACAAAAGAATCATGCAGCTTACCTAAAAGCCTTATTTTAAAATAAGTTTAAAACTCATATCGTATAATATAATCTAAGTTAATGTATAAAATTGAAACTGGTGTTATACACAATTGAAATGAAAAAAACTTCTTTAAACACCATAAAATAAGTTAACTGCGCAAGGCCTTTCGAAAGAACTTAGTCTTTCTTCGTCAGGCGCAAAAAATTTCAATAATCTAAGTTACTTCTTTTAAACTAATAAAAAAAAATAAACTTTTTTGTGAAACGCTGTTATAATTTTATATATCACTATTCAAAATATTTATAAATATTATATTTATAAATATCTTCAGAAATTAAAGCAAAACATTAAAAAAAAACTGATACCATTTGATGAAAGCAATTTACTTAATTTCCTAACATTTAAATCATGAATTTCATACAACCAGACTTTTCATATTAAACAGCATCCATTTTTCATTTAAATAATGAGACTATATGTACTTATTATGCGGCATTTTAAAATGAGAGAAATTAGAAGAGAATTTCTATATTTTGTTAAAACATTCTAAAAATGATTAACCTTAGAAATATAGTATGAAAAATAAGATGGTTTGAGGAAGTCGTAAATAAAGCTAGACAAGAAAGATAATTAGACGAGTGTATGTTTTCTAGATCGCTATTTGAATATGATTGTTAGCTAGAGTTTTTTGCTTTCTCATATGAAACAATCACGAACATGCGAATATATCACAAGCGTAAAGAGAAAGGGTATGAGCATTAGAAGATTAGATATTATAATTGTATTTTCTTATTTCTGTGATCTATCGATTTGAAAACTTCCTTTTCTGAATACGATTTTAAATCTTTGAGAAAAACGAAGCAAAATTATAATTTAAAACTTTAAATTTAATTTAATATAAAAGATTATAATTATTTGGTATTTAAATATAGCTATATTTTTCAAAAAAAAAAAAAAAAAAAAAAAAAGGAATTACAAAAAATATTTCCAATAAATCATACACTAAGTAAGTAATCATACAAACTCCTTTTACAAATTTAACCCTAAAATAAACTCTCGCAAAAAGTTTTTTTTTTTTTAATAAAAAAAAAACTGAATAAATATTTTTATCGTAATTTAAAAATTAATGTTAAACAAACTACGCACAAACACCCACAAAAATTTTCATATTTCTAAAAGCGATTTTATCAAATAATTTCTAAATTAATATCGTATAATAACCTTAGTTATTTATTTTAAGCTAAAAAGCAAACAAACTTTTATAAAACACAATTATAATTTTATGCAACATTATTCAAAATATCAATAAACAGTGCCATCTTCAAAAACTAAAGCAAAACATTTTTTTTTAACTGACATCAATAAAAAGCAATTTTCTGAATTTTCCTACATTTGCATCCTCAATTTCATACAACCCAGACGTTTAATATAAAAAACAACCATTTTTCATTCCAATAATGAGGCTGTATCTACTTCTTATGCGGCATTTTAAAATAAAAAATATTGAACCGAATGTTTTTTTTTATCGTAATTAAAAACTTAAAGTTAAACTATTAAAAACTAACACACACAAAGAAAAATTGATATCTCCTAAAATCATCATTTTCAAATACTATCTAAATTAACATCTTATAAGGTACCCTTAGTTACTTTTTCCACACTAAAAAAGAAAACAAACTTTATAAAACGCTCTTATAGTTTTAAGTAACATTATTTAAAATATTGATAAACAGTGCCATCTTCAGAAACTAAAGCAACACATTTTTTTCTTTTTCTTTTCTTTTTTAATCCTGACATTATGAAAAAGCAATTTTCTTAATTTTCCAACATTTCCAAATTTCATACAATCCAGACCAATTAATATAAAATAACATTCATTTATCATTTAAATAATGAGGCTATATTTACTTTTTATGTGGCATTTTAAAATTAAAGATGTTAGAAGTAAGTTTCTATATTTTGTTAAAACATTTAAAAAAATAACTTAGAAAAATATCGTGAAAAATTAGATTACTTTCGGAAGTCATAAACAAAACTAAACAAGAAAGATAATTAGGTGCGTGTATGTTTTGTGGATTGCTATTGTAATTTGAATGTTGGCAACATTTTTAGTTTTACAAATGAAACTATGACGAGCAGGAATAACACGAAACAAGTATGGGTGTTGGAAAATTAGTTATTGTTAACTTATTTCTGTTATTTTTCTATTTAAAAACATTTTTTACCTGCCTTAAAATACAAAACATGCTTTAATACATTCAATTTCAGTTTATTTGATGAAAATCAAATTATATAAAATTTTACAATTGATGAAAACCATCTCAAAAAAATAATATTAAAATTTATTCAAACACACACACACAGAAAAGAAAAATGGAGTTTTCTTAAAAGCCTTATTTTCAAATAATCTCAAACCTAATATTGTATCAAGTTTCTTTATCTATTTCTTTTAAACTAAATAAGAAAGCTTACTTCTAAAAGACACAGTAATAATTTTAAATAACATAATTCATAATATCGATAAACAGTGGCATCTTCAGAAATTAAAGTAAAATATTTTTTTCTTTTTTAAGTTGACATTGTTATTTTTTCCCCTAATATTGGCATCCAGAATTTCATACAACCTCGGATGTTTAATATAAAACAACATCCATTTTTCATTCAAATAATGAGACTGTATGTACTTCTTATGTGCATTTTAAAATTAAAGACATTAGAAGCAAGTTTATATATTTTGTTAAAACGTTCTAACAATGATTAACCATAGAAATATAGTATGAAAAATAAGACAATTTGCGGAATTCATTAAATCACTACACAAGAAACATAATTAGATGAATGTATGTTTTATGTATTGCTATTCGAATATGAATGTTAGCTACAAGCATTTTTAATTTCTCAGATGAAATAATCACGAACATGTGAATATATCACAGGCGTAAAGAGAAACGTTATGGGTATTAGAAAATTAGATATTGTAAATGTAGTTTCTTATTTCTGTAATAAATCTACTTAAAAATTTCCTATTTTAAAGTACGCTGATAATTCTTTGAGAAAAACACAGCAAAAGTATAGCTTAAAATTTAAAATTTTATTTAATGAAAAAGTTTATAATCATTTGGTATTTAATCTTTACTCTATTTTTCAGAAAAATGAATTGAAAAATATATTTATAGTAACTAAGAAAGTAATCATACATATTTCTGTTGCAAATTTAAATCTAAAATGAACTCTTGTAAAAAGTTTTTTTTTTAATTTTTTAAATAAAAAATTGAGTGCCTTTTTTATCGTAATTAAAAATTTAAAGTTAAGTTACTAAAAACTAACATACACAAAAAAAAATTTATATTTCATAAAAGCCTTATTTCCAAATAATTTCTAAATAAATATCGTATAAAATATCCTTAGTTTATTTTTTTATTTAAACAATAAAACAAAATTTTATAAAACACTTTTATAAATTTAACTAACATTAAAATTATCGATAAACACTGCAGTCTTCAGAAACTAAAGCAAAAATTTATTTTTTATTTTTTTAACCTAACATTATTAAAAAGCAATTTTCTTAATTTCCTAATATTTGCATCTTGCCACCCGTTAGACATTTAATATAAAACAACATCCATTTTTCATTACAATTATGAAACGTTTTACGCCATGAAACCCAATACAATTAATATTGATGTTATATGTACCTTTTATGCAGCATTTTAAAATTAAAGATATTAGAAGAGAGTTTCTATAAGTTAAAACATTATAAAAAATATTAACCTAGTAATATATCGTGGAAAATTACATGCGGAAGTCATAAACAAAATTAAACAATAAAGATAATTAGGTGTGTGTATTTTGCGAATTGCTATTCGAATTTGAATGCTGGAAGCAATTTTAGTTTTTCAAATGAAACTGTCACGAACATGAGAAAATATCGCAGAGATAACGCGAAACGAATATGGGTATTGGAAAATTAGATAATGTTAACTTATTTTTGTGATTTCTCTATTTAAAAACTTTCTTTTTAGCTTCCTGAAAACGACAAAATATACTTTAATGCAATTAGTTTTAGTTTAACTTACATAAAAACTTACAATCGGCGAAAACCATAACATATTTTTTCCTCTTAAAAAAATATATTAAAATTTATTCTAACACACACACAAAAGAAAACTGCAGCTTTCTTAAATGCCTTACTTTCAAATAAATTGAAACGTAATGTCATATAAAATATCTTTACCTGCTACTTTTAAACTGAAAAAGAAAACAAACTTTTAGAAAACACTGTAATAATATTAAGTATCGATATTTATTCAAAATATCAATAAATAGTGCCTTCGTCAGAAATTAAAGCAAATTATATGTATATATATTTATTTTTTTACCTGACATTATTAAAAAGCAATTTTCTCAACTTCTCAACATATACATCCGTAATTTCATACAACTCAGACGGTTAATATAGAACAACATTCATTATTCATTTAAATTTTGAGGCTGTACATATTTCTTACTTGGCATTTTAAAATTAAAGGTATTAAAAGAGAGTTTGTGTATGTTAAAACATTATAAAAATGATAAATCTAAAAATATATCATGAAAAATTAAATGGTTTGCGGAAGTCATAAACAAAACAAGACCAGAAAGATAATTAGATGTGTGTTTTGTAGATTTTTTTTAATATGAATTTTAGTTAAAAGCATTTTTAGTTTCTCAGATGAAACAATCACGGACATGTGAATGTATCACAGGCATAAAGAAAAGCATTCATGGGTATTAAACATTTAGATATTGTAAATTTAGGTTCTTATTTCTGTAATCTATCTATTTGAAAACATACTTCTTTGAATGGGCTTGCAATTTTTCGAGAATAACAAAGCAAAAGTATAAATTAAAGCTTTTAATATAATTTAATATAAAAGTGTACACTGAATGGGATTTGAACTTTTTAATTTTGATTTTCTATTTTTGAAGAAAATGACAAAAAAAAATCATTTGAAGTAAATTATACACCAAATATGTAATTATATATACAACTGTTACAAATTTAATTCTAAAATAAACTCTCTAAAAAGTTATTTATTTAATAAAAAAACTTAATATATATTTTTTATCATAATTAAAATCTTAATCTACCATAAACTAACACAGACAAAGAAAAATTCATATTGCCTAAAATCATTTTTTTAATTACTTCTAAAATAATATCGTATAAAATAACCTTAGTTAATTCTTTTAAACTAAAAAAGAAAACAAGCGTTTATCAAACAGTTTTATAATTTTGAGTAACATTATTCAAACTGTCCATAAATGTGCCATCTTCAGAAACTAAAGCAATTTTTTTTAACCTGACATCATTAAAAAGCAATTTCCTTAATTTCCCAAAATTTACATCCGCAATTTCAAACAACCCAGACGTTTAGTATAAAACAACATTCATTTTTCATTTAAATAATGAGGCTGAATATATATTTTAAAATTTAATAGCATTTTAAAATTAAAGACATTAGAAGAGAGTTTCTATATGTTAAAACATTATAAAAAAGATTAACCTAGAAATATATCGCGAAACATTAGATTACTTGCGGAAAGTATAAACAAAACTAGACAAGAAAGATAATTATATGTTGGTGTTTGTGGTTTGGTATTTGAATTTCAATGTTGTAAGCATTTTTGGACTCTGGAAAGAAACTATCACGAACACATGAATGTATCATAAGGTAAAAGAAAAACGGATATGGATTTTAGAAAATGAGATATTGTAATTTTTTTTAATGTTTCTGTAAACTCTATATTTGAAAATTGTCATTTTAAATTTCTGAAAGAAACAAAATATACCTTAATGCATAAATTTTAGTATAATTTATATAAAAGCTCACAACTGATGAAAATGTTATTCTTAAATTGTTATTGCCTCAAATTAAACGAACGCATAAAACATCGTTATAATTTTAAGCAACATTATTCAAATATTGATAAATGGTGCCATTTTCAAAAACTAAAGTTTTTTTTCTCTTTAGTTCTATTGAGCTGGTATTAAAAACCAATTTCCCGAAGCTAATTTCATAACATCTGCTTGATATAGGAAGATGACTTTATTATTTTTTATCCTCCAACCGAGACCTTTATAATAAAGCAACTTCCATTTTCCCTTTAAATATTCTTAGATAGAATTTTAAAATTAAATGTATTAGAAGGCTGTTTCTACATGGTAAGGCATTTTCAAGAGGAATAACTTGGGAATGCATCGTAAAAAAAAATTTACGGTGTAGAATTGGTTTTCGGAAGTCATAAAGAAAACTAGACATGAAAAGTAATTAAGTGTGTTAATTTTGCGATTAGCATCCTAACCTGAGTCCTGGAATAGTTTTTATTTTAGAAGACTATTTTTTGTATACTTGAAAATTTTCTTCTTAGTTTTATGAAAAAATAAATAAAATATACCTTAACACAGCGGTTCCCAAACTTTCTTGTTACTCGGCCCACCTTTCAGTAAAAAAAAGTTTCGCGACCCACCTTTCAATTGAAAAAAAAAATCGCGATGTTCTAAAAATAAAGTTATATAGCAGTATAACTATTTTTGTGCTATCTCTATATGTTCGGCTATCTTATCCTAAGAAAAATGCAAATTTCTGTACAGGAGATACATTATCAACAAAAACAACAATCGGTAATCTGAATGTGAATAGTAATTAAAACAATGCACAAACTACAAAGATAGTTAAAAATACGCTTAATTATTATGAAAACATAACTTTAAAATCAATTAGATTTCTGGTACTGTTTTTTTTACCAATGTGGTAACATATATTAATAAGCAGTTTGTCACACTACTTGTCTTTCAAAAACAACAAAGTAGAAAAAGCATTGTTCTCATAAGCACAAAATGCTGAATTTCATCAAAGACCTCAAAGCTGATTTAAAATATTGGATATTCTGTTCGTCTATTAATCTAGAAAGAAATTAATGATTTTCCCTTGAAATACTATTTCCTGATGAAATTATCATATCTTTTTAAGCAGATGAAATAAAAGATATTTTGATGGCAAACCTCGATTGTTCCGCGACCCACCAAAACAACTGCCGCTGCCCACCAGTGGGTCGCGACCCATAGATTGGGAACCACTGCGCTTAGCACATAAATTTCAGTTTAATTGAAATAAAAATTCACTACTGATAAAAATATCATTCTTGTTATTGCACAAAATGTAATTAACGAATTTTACTTGTAATAAACTGTAAACTAAATGAGGCATATTATATACTGTTAAAAAAATTAAATAGATAAATAAACTTATTAAGTTTCTAAGAAAATGGACTGGTCAAAATATTATCATTTTTGTTATTGCAAATGTAATTAACGAATTTTATTTGTAATCAATTGTAAACTAATTGACACATATTGTATATTGTTAAAAAATTAAATAAATAAATAAATAAATTTTTTAGGTTTCTAAGAAAAATGTAGTAACACAACTAATGAAAATAAACAATAATCTCCTACGAGTTACATGAGATTTCGAAAAGTATTTTGCATCATTATAAACCTTAGAAATGTATATATTTTCGTGCAATTCTGTTATTTATAGATTTGAAAATTTCCTTTTTAATTTTCTAAAAAAGTTAAAGGTATTTTAGTGCATTAATTTTAATTTGATTCATGTAACATACACTATTGATGAAAATGTTATCATTCTCGTTATTGCACGAAACTTAATTAAAGAAATTTTATTTATAATAATTTATAAACTAAATGACACATATTATATAATTAAAATAAATTAAAGAAATTTTATTTATAATAACTTATAAACTAAATGACACATATTATATAATTAAAATAAATAAATAAATAAATAAAATTTTTAATATAAAAAATGTAATAACAAACGAAAATAAACAATAATTTCCCTTCGAGACATCTAAGATTTCGAAAAGTGTTTTGTATCTTTATAAACCTTAGGAACTTGTGTTAGATTTTAAAGATTTTTTGAAGAGACATTTATAAAAGACAATTATCGTAGGAAAAGTTTCCGAATAGATTTTATGATTCATTAATTAGTTTATTTCTAACCATAATATCATTGTAAACACTAATAGTTATCTTGTATATAATATAATTTATTTAGATTTTTTATTAATGATACTAACAAATATTTTTCTATAAAAAATAGCAATTAAATATTAAAATATATTTTTTTAATTTATTAAAAGCGACAATTTTATATTCGCCCAGTGCTAGAATTCAACAGTCGTAAAAATCGCAAAGATTGCTAGCCTTTTCTTATTCTGATAATTTCAAAGGCTTAATAGCTATTCTTGAAGTGTGTGTTTTATTTATATTTTGTTTGTGGATTGAGAAGGTTTTAACTTCCATTATGGAATATGAGCCCGAAACAAGTACTAAACTACTTTATTTTTATTATTTTATTGCAAACTGGTTCATAATCTTTTGTAATTGATTGCCTGCAAGTTACAGAGAAATGTATTTTTAAAAACTCTAAGACAATTTTACAGTAAATCGCACTAGTAATCGAGACGACGGTACAATTCTCTATTTTTAACAGAAAAATCCTCCTAAATTCCAGAAAATTTCTGTTATTTCCTATATTGTAAATAAAAAAACCGGATGATTTTACGGAAGTACTACTGATAATATGGACGCCAGTACAAATTACTGTTTTTAACGGAAAAATTTCCGTAAATTCCTAGAAAAACTCTAAAAAACGGAATATTTCCTGGAATTTTGCGTTAAAAAACAGTTATTTGTACTTTTGTCCAGATTACCAGTAAAACTTCCGTAAAATCGTTTTTTTTTTTTTTTCACAGTGTGGGTTTTATGGGAATTTTTCCGCTTAAAAAACAGTAAATTGTACTGTCGTCCCGATTACCAGTACAATTTACAGTAAAATCTTCCTTTTTTTTCAGTGAAATTGAAAATTATTTTCAAAACAGTAAAAAGTCAAACATTAAGGTACAGTTTTTAAACAAATTAAAAGATAGTTCTGAAACAAATTGCATTTGAAAGTGTATTGCTTTCTCTATTCAACGGTTTAAACATTTAAAATACAGTATATTTAGAAATTTTTAAAAAATTCAATAAAATATAATAAAGGTTAATTTTGTCTCTCTTCTGTTGTCATTCGTTAAATGACGTCAGCGTCAGTCAGGCGTTAGCTACAGACAAGTTTACCTTTTAAAATATAGGTTCTTTTAGTTTAAAAATATATAGGTTTTGAGTTTTCTATGTGTAAAAGCTCTTTAAGAAACCGTTAGTGTACATGGTGGTTATGTTATAATTTTTTATCTTTAAATAATAATAATAATAATAATAATAATAATAATAATAATAATAATAATAATAATAATAATGTACGCATATTACTATTTAAAATGAAAATCTAAAAAAATGACTCTAAATTCAAAGTTTATGAATAAAAGAAATATTCGAATAAATCTTTTTTTTATCAGAATGAGAATTTTCATTATAATACAAAATATTTTATATCTCTCTTAAAAGTATCGTCTCCCAGTAACTGCGAAACTTACTTCGTATAAAATATTTTTAACTACTTCTTTCAAACTAAGAATGAAATAAAAATCATTAAACAGTGTAATCATTTTTAGGGACATTATTCAAAATATCGATAAACAATGCCATATTCAGAAACTGCAGCAAAGCATTTATTTTTAAAGCTCCCATCATCAAAAGGTAATTTTCTGAAACTAATTTGGCAACATCTGCATCCAAGAAATGATAATTTATTTTTATACAACCTAGACTTTTAATGTAATCAAACTTTCATTTTCCATTTTAATAAAAAAATATTGTGTAGGATACTCACTAAGCAACATTTCTAAAAGTATTAGTAATAATTTTAAGTAATACTTTAAAATATACTTTATAATACAATAAGCAATTTTATATTTTATAATTCAGATTCTTTTTAAACCTCGAAAATATATAGGTTTTGGGGTTTCTATATGTAAAAGTGCTTTCATGAGTCATTAATGTACATAATGTTAGTGCAAATGGTGGTTATATTATAATTTCGTATATAAAATAATATTTCTGTTTTTTTTCTTTAAGTATATACAAGCTACTAATTTAACTTAAAAATCTAAAAAACTGGTTCTCAAAAAATTTTAACTTTATGAATGGAAAAAAATGATATACTTAAATTCATTATAACATAAAGTACACTGCTCAAAACAATTAAAGGATATTGCAGTTTTAGGTGGATTTTGTATCTGGGAAACTTTTTAGCTGATTGATACATGGTCGACCGACATAGTAGGTTATATGAGAATAAATTACACATGTTTGACAGAAAAAAATGCATTTTATTGCGCATTTGTGTACAAAAGGAAAAAAACCCAATTTGTGCATATGAGAAAAAACGAATAAGGAAAGGTGTTTTCTTCAAAGAAAATCATTTTCAGTAGTGGGTATGGTTTCCACGGGCGGCCAGCAACGTTGAACACCTTTGAGGCATGGACTCAATGAGGTTATTAATGACGAGTTGGGGTATTCTGCTCCATTCTTCCAGATAAGCTCTTTCCAGTTCTTGGAGAGTTTGTGGGGGTTGTTGGCGGCCAGAAACTCGTCTTCCTAGAGCGTCCCGAAAGTGCTCGATTGGATTCATGTCTGAAGAACACGCTGGCCATTCTATTCGAAGGATTCCTTCCTCGAAAAGGAAATCCTCCACCAGGTTTGCACGATGTGGCCCGCAGTTATCGTCCATTAAAATGAAGTTATCTCCGATTGCTGCAGCGTAAGGGACTACAATAGGTCTGAGGATTTCATCCCTATATCGGCGACCAGTCAGAGCTCCATCTCGAATGATGTAGAGGTCAGTACGCCCGTCAATGGAGATGCCACCATACACCAACACTCCTCCACTGCCAAATCTGACACTTTCGTGCACGAACGCAGGATTATTCCTACTGCCACGGTCCCTCCAGATGAAAATACGCCTATTATCCGGATGCACAGAAAAACGGGACTCGTCAGAAAACAGAATATTGCTCCATTCATTTCTCCTCCAGTTGACATGCTCTGTTGCCCACTCCCTGCGGTCGCGACGATGCCTTGATGTTAACCTAACACATACCATCGGTCGGCGAGCATACAGACCTACAGCATGGAGCCGGTTTCGGACAGTCTGAGTTGAAATCGTGGTGCCTGTAGCCGAGCGAAGGTGTTGTTGGAGAAGAGTAGCGTTCATGTTTCGGTGTCTCCGAGCTGTTAACGCTAAATACCTATCTTCATTGGGCGTTGTTGCCTATCTACGACCTTGCTCTGGTCTTCGGCCTCATCCACCCTCCAAAAAACGGTTCCAGATCCTTGAAATTACCCTTTGTGACACTCCAATGGCTTGCGCTACTTCGGCTTGCGTTTGCCCCCCTTCTAACCTACCAACAATTCTCCAAGCTTCTGAATCTGTCAAATGACTTCGCTGAGACATCGTACTCATCGAAACAAAGCAATCACTGAATGCCGATCATCCTTGTCGTCATTCTCTTTTATCCAGTTGAAAGTCAAATTTCATTTGCTGCCGCTGAAGCGACGTATTTGACGTCGAACTCAAAATTTGCATACTCCACAGTTTGAAAACCAGAAAAATTTGCATTTGTGATGCTCTTCTTCTATTTTCGGCAAAAAAAATTTCGTTTATATCTTTATTTTATATAAAACTTCAAATATTCTTATATTGTTTTGAGCATCATTTCTAAAAGTCTTATTTCCAAGTAATTTTGAAACTTACTTTAAACAAAATACCTTTAACTATTTTTTTTTTTTTATTAAGAATGAAAAAAAAACATTAAATTATATTATCATTTTTAGGGACATTATTCAAAATATCGGAAAAACAATGTCATATTCAGAAACTGCAGCAAAGCATATATTTTAAAACTCCCGTCATTAAAAAGGAATTTTCTTTAACTAATTTGCCAGTATCTATATCCATGAAATGATATTTTATTTTTATACAACCGAGACTTTTAGTATAACCAAACTTTCATTTTTTATTTTAATTAAAAAAATATTGGGTATACTCATTCATTAACATTTTAAAATTAAAGATAAGAAAGTAGTTTCTACATGTCAAAATATTAGCAAAAAGAATTAAATTACAAAAATAGAAATGGTTCGCCGACATCACAAACAAAACCTAACATGAAATATAATTAGAAATGTGGTTTTTGTTAATTGCCATTTAAACTAGTATATTGTCCCCTTCAAAGTGGCAGAATTTAGACTTGCGTTTCATTTTCATAAGACTTTATACAAACAAACAGAATAGAGATTTTATTATTTAATAGTTTGAATTGTAGAAGAGCATATTTTAAAAATAGCAATAAATTACTACAAATACAAATGATGAGGGGTTTTTCCAAGTGTCTACAAGTTAATAATTTAGCCTAAAAATCTAAAACAAATATAAGTTTATCAATAAAAAAAATTCAAATAAATCATTTTATCGTAATCAAGAACTTAAAAATTAATCAAAACACAAAATATTTTATATCTTTTCTAAAAGTCTCAATTCCAGGTAATTTCCAAACTTTATATAAAATATCTTTAGTTATTCCTTTGAAACTAAGAATGAAAAACAAAATCATTAAACAGTGTAATCATTTTTAGGGACATTATTCAAAATATCGATAAACAATGCCATATTCAGAAACTGCAGCAAAGCATTTATTTTTAAAGCTCCCATCATCAAAAGGTAATTTTCTTAAACTAATTTGGCAACATCTGCATCCGAGAAATGATATTTTTTTTATATAACCGAGACTTTTAGCGTAACCAAACTTTCATTTTCCATTTTAATAAAAAATATTGTGTAGGATAGTCACTAAGCAACATTTTAAAAAGTAATAACAATAATTTTAAGTAATACTTTATAATATAATACGCAATTTTATACTTTACAATATAGATTCTTTAAACCTCGAAAATATATACATTTTGGGGTTTCTATATGTAAAAGTGCTTTTATAAATATCGTTAATGTACATAATGTTAGTGCAAATGGTGGTTATATTATAATTTCGTATATTAAAAAATATTTCTGTTTTTTTTTTTTTTTTTCCTTCAAGGATATTTAAGCTACTAATTTAACTTAAAAGTCTAAAAAACTGGTTCTCAAAAAATTGCAAGTTTATGAAAGAAAACATAACGAATGAATATTTTTTATTACAATCAGAAACTTAAAAATCATTATAATATAAAGTATTATATATCATTTCTAAAAGTCTTATTTCCAAGTAATTTTGAAACTTACTTTGAATAAAATACCTTTAACTAATTCCTTTTTATTAAAAATGAAAAAAAAAATCATTATATTGTATTATCATTTTTAGGGATTTTATTTCAAAATATCGATATACAATGCCATATTCAGAAACTGCAGCAAAACATTTATTTTTAAAGCTCCCATCATTAAAAGGTAATTTTCTTAAACTAATTTGGCAACATCTGCATCCGAAAAATGGTGTTTTATTTTTATACAACCGAGACTTTTACTGTAAACAAACTTTTAATTTTCATTTTAATAAAAAAAAAAGTTATGTAAAATACTCACTAAGCAACATTTTAAAAAGTAATAACAATAATTTTAAGTAATACTTTACAATATAATAAGCAATTTTATACTTTACAATATAGATTCTTTAAACCTCGAAAATATATACATTTTGGGGTTTCTATATGTAAAAGTGCTTTTATAAATATCGTTAATGTACATAATGTTAGTGCAAATGGTGGTTATATTATAATTTCGTATATTAAAAAAGATTTCTGTTTTTTTTTTTTTTTTTTCCTTCAAGGATATTTAAGCTACTAATTTAACTTAAAAGTCTAAAAAACTGGTTCTCAAAAAATTGCAAGTTTATGAAAGAAAACATAACGAATGAATATTTTTTATTACAATCAGAAACTTAAAAATCATTATAATATAAAGTATTATATATCATTTCTAAAAGTCTTATTTCCAAGTAATTTTGAAACTTACTTTGAATAAAATACCTTTAACTAATTCCTTTTTATTAAAAATGAAAAAAAAAATCATTATATTGTATTATCATTTTTAGGGATTTTATTTCAAAATATCGATATACAATGCCATATTCAGAAACTGCAGCAAAACATTTATTTTTAAAGCTCCCATCATTAAAAGGTAATTTTCTTAAACTAATTTGGCAACATCTGCATCCGAAAAATGGTGTTTTATTTTTATACAACCGAGACTTTTACTGTAAACAAACTTTTAATTTTCATTTTAATAAAAAAAAAAAGTTATGTAAAATACTCACTAAGCAACATTTTAAAAAGTAATAACAATAATTTTAAGTAATACTTTACAATATAATAAGCAATTTTATACTTTATAATATAGATTCTTTAACCTCGAAAATATACACATTTTATTGTTTCTATATGTAGAAGTGCTTTTATAAATATCGTTAATGTACATAATGTTAGTGCAAATGGTGGTTATATTATAATTTCATATATTAAAAAAGATTTCTGTCTTTTTTTTTTCCTTCAAGGATATTTAAGCTACTAATTTAACTTAAAAGTCTAAAAAACTGGTTCTCAAAAAATTGCAAGTTTATGAAAGAAAACATAACGAATGAATATTTTTTATTACAATCAGAAATTTAAAAATCATTATAATATAAAGTATTATATATCATTTCTAAAAGTCTTATTTCCAAGTAATTTTGAAACTTACTTTGAATAAAATACCTTTAACTAATTCCTTTTTATTAAAAATGAAAAAAAAAATCATTATATTATATTATCATTTTTAGGGACAATATTCAAAATATCGATAAACAATGCCATATTCAGAAACTGCAGCAAAACATTTATTTTTAAAGCTCCCATCATTAAAAGGTAATTTTCTTAAACTAATTTGGCAACATCTGCATCCGAAAAATGGTGTTTTATTTTTATACAACCGAGACTTTTACTGTAAACAAACTTTTAATTTTCATTTTAATAAAAAAAAAAGTTATGTAAAATACTCACTAAGCAACATTTTAAAAAGTAATAACAATAATTTTAAGTAATACTTTACAATATATTAAGCAATTTTATACTTTATAATATAGATTCTTTAACCTCGAAAATATACACATTTTATTGTTTCTATATGTAGAAGTGCTTTTATAAATATCGTTAATGTACATAATGTTAGTGCAAATGGTGGTTATATTATAATTTCATATATTAAAAAAGATTTCTGTCTTTTTTTTTTTCCTTCAAGGATATTTAAGCTACTAATTTAACTTAAAAGTCTAAAAAACTGGTTCTCAAAAAATTGCAAGTTTATGAAAGAAAACATAACGAATGAATATTTTTTATTACAATCAGAAACTTAAAAATCATTATAATATAAAGTATTATATATCATTTCTAAAAGTCTTATTTCCAAGTAATTTTGAAACTTACTTTGAATAAAATACCTTTAACTAATTCCTTTTTATTAAAAATGAAAAAAAAAATCATTATATTATATTATCATTTTTAGGGACAATATTCAAAATATCGATAAACAATGCCATATTCAGAAACTGCAGCAAAACATTTATTTTTAAAGCTCCCATCATTAAAAGGTAATTTTCTTAAACTAATTTGGCAACATCTGCATCCGAAAAATGGTGTTTTATTTTTATACAACCGAGACTTTTACTGTAAACAAACTTTTAATTTTCATTTTAATAAGAAAAAAAATATTATGTAAAATACCCACTAAGCAACATTTTAAAAAGTAATAACAATAATTTTAAGTAATACTTTACAATATAATAAGCAATTTTATACTTTATAATATAGATTCTTTAACCTCGAAAATATACACATTTTAGGGTTTCTATATGTAGAAGTGCTTTTATAAATATCGTTAATGTACATAATGTTAGTGCAAATGGTGGTTATATTATAATTTCGTATATTAAAAAAGATTTCTGTTTTTTTTTTTTCCTTCAAGGATATTTAAGCTACTAATTTAACTTAAAAGTCTAAAAAACTGGTTCTCAAAAAATTGCAAGTTTATGAAAGAAAACATAACGAATGAATATTTTTTATTACAATCAGAAACTTAAAAATCATTATAATATAAAGTATTATATATCATTTCTAAAAGTCTTATTTCCAAGTAATTTTGAAACTTACTTTGAATAAAATACCTTTAACTAATTCCTTTTTATTAAAAATGAAAAAAAAAAATCATTATATTGTATTATCATTTTTAGGGATTTTATTTCAAAATATCGATATACAATGCCATATTCAGAAACTGCAGCAAAACATTTATTTTTAAAGCTCCCATCATTAAAAGGTAATTTTCTTAAACTAATTTGGCAACATCTGCATCCGAAAAATGGTGTTTTATTTTTATACAACCGAGACTTTTACTGTAAACAAACTTTTAATTTTCATTTTAATAAAAAAAAAATATTATGTAAAATACTCACTAAGCAACATTTTAAAAAGTAATAACAATAATTTTAAGTAATACTTTACAATATAATAAGCAATTTTATACTTTATAATATAGATTCTTTAACCTCGAAAATATACACATTTTAGGGTTTCTATATGTAGAAGTGCTTTTATAAATATCGTTAATGTACATAATGTTAGTGCAAATGGTGGTTATACTATAATTTCATATATTAAAAAAAATTTCTGTTTTTTTTTTTTTTTTTTTTTTTTTTTTTTTTTTTTTCTTCAAGGATATTTAAGCTACTAATTTAACTTAAAAGTCTAAAAAACTGGTTCTCAAAAAATTGCAAGTTTATGAAAGAAAACATAACGAATGAATATTTTTTATTACAATCAGAAACTTAAAAATCATTATAATATAAAGTATTATATATCATTTCTAAAAGTCTTATTTCCAAGTAATTTTGAAACTTACTTTGAATAAAATACCTTTAACTAATTCCTTTTTATTAAAAATGAAAAAAAAAATCATTATATTATATTATCATTTTTAGAGACAATATTCAAAATATCGATAAACAAGGCCATATTCAGAAACTGCAGCAAAACATTTATTTTTAAAGCTCCTATCATTAAAAGGTAATTTTCTTAAACTAATTTGGCAACATCTACATCCGAAAAATGGTGTTTTATTTTTATACAACGGACACTTTTAGAGTAAACAAACTTTTAATTTTCATTTTAATAAAAAAATATTATGTAAGATACTCACTAAGCAAAATTTTAAAAAGTAATAACAATAATTTTAAGTAATACTTTATAACATACTTTATAATATAATACGCAATTTTATACTTTAAAGATTCATTAAACATCGAAAGTATATAGGTTTTGAGGTTTTATATGTAAAAGTGCTTTTATAAATATCGTTAATGTACATAATATTAGTACAAATGGTAGTTATATTATAATTTCGTATATTAAAAAATATTTCTGTTTTTTTTTTTTGTCCTTTTTTCCCTTTTAAGTATATACAAGCTACTAATTTAACTTAAAAATCTAAAAAACTGGTTCTCAAAAAATTGTAAGTTTGTGAAGGAAAAAAAACGAATAAATATTTTTTTATTACAATCAAAAACTTAAAATTCATTATAACATAAAATATTATGTATCATTTCTAAAAGTCGTATTTCCAAATAATTTTGAAACTTACTTTGTATAAAATACCTTTAACTTATTCTTTTTTATTAAAAATGAAAAAAATCATTACATTATATTATCATTTTTAGGGACATTATTCAAAATATCGATAAACAATGTCATATTCAGAAATTGCAGCAAAGTATTTATTTTTAAAGCTCCCATCATTAAAAGGTAATTTTCTTAAACTAATTTGGCAACATCTGCATCCTAGAAATGATATTTTATTTTTATACAACCGAGACATTTAGTGTAACTAAACTTTCATTTTTATTTTAATAAAAAATATTGGGTATACTCATTAAGTAACATTTTAAAATTGAAGATAAGAAAGTAGTTTCTACATGTTAAAATATTAGCAAAAGAAAAAAAAAGCTAATCGTTAAAATTATATATACTATGGTGATTTTAAATTAATGCTATAAGCTTTAAGAAGTGATAGTAAATAACAAGAAAAGCAATATAAAAGTAAAATAAAGGTCCCAAAATGTCTTTCGAAGGAGATAGGCGTCATTAAAATTTAGGTCCGAAATTTCAAATGATTATAAAAGAGGGAAAAATTGGTAGATTCATTTGCGGTTTTCGCTAAAACTAAGTTCAAATTTTCTTGAACATAAATTTTAAGGGTGAAATTCAAACAATGTCGATATAGGACTCTTTAAACTTTGGAGTAATGAAAAACTATTTTTACCGTCATTTTTGTATCTCGTTAAATGTCTTCAAAAACTTAGACTTAAATTTTGAGCTCAAAAATCTGAATCGTGTGAGTGAATCGATAGTGGTTAAGTAGCGCAAAGTGAATTGTATTCAAGAGCCAAAATTTAAAACACCACCCCTCCCCTCCTGAACACAATTCAGTTTGCGCTACTTAACCACTCCCAAAAATTCATATTTTGAGCTCAAAATTGAATTTTAAGTCTACGCTTCTGAAGGCATTTAATGAGATACAAAAATGACGGTAAAAAATAGTGTTTCTTTACTCGAAAGTCTAAAGCGCCTTCTATCGACATTCTTCGAACTTTATCATTAAAATTTATTTTCAAGAAAATACTGACATAAAGAATAGTTTTAGAGTTTTAGTATTCTGTCTTTATTCTTATATCTGTAGATATCATATAAGAATTAGAAATTTAGATATTATTATGTTTAGTTAGTAATAATTATTCTCAAAATAGGTGAATAGTTTCATAACAATTTGCAATAATAGCAAGATATACGTTAATATCTTAATTTCAATTTCATTTATGCAGAAATACTGCATATAAATGATGAACAATTTATTTTTTCTTGCTTTGGTAGTAAATATATTTCCATTTACTGCAAATTAAAAGTTAAATGCACATAAGCATTTTAATAATTTAGTCCCAAAATTGTCTCTCCATTAAATTCTAAGCAAAATGAACAGAAGTATTTTACTAATTTAATCCTAAAGTTAGTCTCTCCGATTGCTTTTAAATATGCGGATAAATAAACAATTTGTTTATCGTTTTTTTTTTCTTTTTCCTTTTTTTTTCTTTCATAATTACAAACGTAAAATCTCCCATTAAATAAGAAAATATTTTAAATCTTTCTTAATGTCCTTGCTTATAAATAATTACAAATCGTGGAATGGATACGAAAATTTTAGATTATTCATTTTAAACTGAAAGGAAAAGATATTTCCATTAAGTACTGATATAACTTTAAATAACCATTATTTCAAATATCGATAAATAGTATCACATTTAAAAACTAAAAGAAAATGTTTTTTTTTACAGATGACATCATTAAAAAGCGATTTTCTTAAACAAATTTCACAACATTTGCATCTATGAAGTATCTTTTCATCATTGCAGTCGAGACTTTTAATATAAAGCAACTTCCATTTTTCATTTAAATGAGGAAATGGAGTACACTCCTTAGATGGCATTTTAAGATTTAGCTGAGTTTAAAAGAAAAAGTTTCTGTATGTTTAAAAAAATGTTTCTCAAACATGTTTCTCAAAATAATAATACTAATAATAATTTGCGTAAAAAATAATAATAAAATATAAGAAACAGCTTCCTGAAGTTATTACCAAAATTAGACATAAAAAAATAAATAAGTGCATGTGCTTTGTGTATATAGGAATCTTTCAATGGATGACATCATTAAAAAGATAATTTTCACAAATTAATTTCACTATTAGATTAATTTTAAACACGATTATTCAAACAGTAAATTAACTATACCAGATTTAATTTTTCCATTTTTCATTTGCGCAAACAAAGTCCGGGCCGGGATTCGAACCAGGGATATATTGGCTGAAGTCGCCAATACAGATTGGGTGAAATAGTCCTTCAGAGTTCGTGTCCGGGATGTCTCAGTTGGAAGAGCATTGGCGACTTCAGCCAATACATCACTGGTTCGAATCCTAGCCCGGGCTTTTTTCACCCAAAAGAAAAATGGAAAACTTACATCTGTTATAATTTCATTATATTTGCCTACATGAAATATTGTATTATCATACATACAATCCTTTTAATAAAAACAACTTCCGTTTTTTCTTTACATCCTTATATAATAAAATACATAGGGCTCGCACCGTTTCTAAAATTTTCACTCGTTGCTACCAGTATTTTTACTCAAACATTTTCACGGAAGGTCCATTTAACTTCTACAATGAAATTATACAATAAATATTACCGGTTAAAAATTGTGGTAGGAAAGTACGAAAATTTTAGGAACAATGCGAACCTTGAATACAGTGTAACAATTCCGGGGGAAAGCCATCGATCTTACCTGTCTTCGATAAGATGAGACAAGTTAGATTTGATTTTGATAAGTGCATGAGAAAACTTATCTGACTAAATACAAAGATTTTTCTACCTAAAATCCCTTTTATTCAACTTAATTTTCTATAAAAGAGTAAAAACGAACAAAATTTCAATGATTTGTGCAGTTAAAAAACTATTTCAGAAATCAAGTTACAAACAGCAATAGAGCATTGTGAGTCATTACCTTTTGTAAGGCATTCATTGAATAAAAAATAAACCATGCAACTAGATGTTACCTGAAGTTATTCTATCCTGCTTATTCGTGTGACGTCAGCCAGTCTGCCGCGAGTACACAACAGAAAAACACCAATAGGCATGAAGAAAATTTTAACAATGCCTTTTCTTAGCTCAATAAATAGTCTTTTTGGGAATTTATTCTATAAATTCGTTTTTGTTGAAATGTGGTACAAAGATAGTACAGAGAAATATTTGTTAGGATTTTATTTTACGAATAAATCGTAATTTTTTTATGATATATTAGCTGGAAAACCTGGTTCATCCAGAAGTATTAATGCTAATACACTGTTAAAAATTCTGCATTGGTTTGAATCAAATTTTGGTACTTAGTAGCTCCACCATAACGTAGTGAAATCTCGTAACAACATTTGGAGCTTCCTATTGCAATCTCGTGCCAACTATTGGAACTATACTTCAACAGGAATATCTATTGAACACCAAAATTTGGTTAAAACTAGGACAAGATTTTTAACAGTGTAGTGTGTTTATTAAAACATAAATTAGCCTAACTTTGATCATTTCACCATTTCCATATTGCCAATTAAATTATAATTTTTTTTCAAACTTAAAATGAAAAGCACAATATTTGTCCGTCATCCAAGAACGGACATTTATACTAGTCAGAAGATAAAGTACACTCGTTAATTGGCATTTTAAAAATAAAAAGTTTGAAACAGAGTTTCTACATGTTAACACAATTTAAAAAAGAATATTTTGAGATTAAGTAGTGGAAAATAAGAAATGGCTTCCGGAAGTTATAAAGAAAAATGAGACATGAAAAGTAATTATGTCTATATGTTTTATGAATTACTATAAAAATATGAATGTTTCAACACATGACATCATTAAAAAAGCGATTTTTTTAGACTAATTTCATGACATTTGTATTCATGAAATATTTTATTATCATACAGCCGAGACTATTAATATACAGCAATTTCCATTTTTCATTTACATAAAGAGATGGGGTAAACTCCTTAGGTGGCATTTTAAAATTAAAGAGAGCTTAGAAGAAAGTTCCTTCATGTTAAAATATTCTAAAAAGAAACAATTTAAAAGTACATCATGAAAAATATGAAATGGCTTACGGAAGTCATAAATAAAACTACACATGAAAGATAATTAGGCTTATGTGTTTTGTGAATTGCTTGAAAATTCGAATGTGAATGTTGAAATACGTCTTTATAAGAAATGAAACAATCACGAAAAATTAAAAACATTGCCTTAAACATTGTTATAATTTTAAGCAATATTATTCAAACTATCGATAAGTGGTGCCATCTTCAGAATTTTTTTTTTTTTTTTTTTTTTTTTTTTTTTTTTTTGAGCTGACTCTATTAAAAAATAATTTTCGTAAACTAATTTCTCAACAGCTACTTTAAAAAAAATGAAACTTTTTTTTAAGTATAGAACTGGGACTTTTACTTTAAAGTAACTGCCATTTTTCACTTAAGAAAGAAAATTCAGTGTACTCCTTTAATGTCATTTAAAAATTAAAGCCAGTAGAAAATTTTTCTTTATGTTAAGGCATGAGAAATAACTTGGGAGTAGTACATCATAAAAAATAGAAAATGGTTTGTGGAAGCCATAAGCAAAACTAGACATGAAAAAAATTAAGTGTATGTGCCCTATGGATTACTACATTAGTACGAATATTAGAATACGTGTTATTTAAGAAATGAAACTATCACGAACACGTGAATATATTTCAGGTATAAAGAGAAACAGATATTAGTATTGGGAGACTAGGTAGCACTGCACATTTGTTTATTTATTTATTTTTGCTGATATCTATTCGAAAATTTCGTTTTCGTTTTTCTTTTTAACAGCAAAATATACTTTAATATATGTCTGTTATAATCATGAAACAAAAACTTTGTGCGAATATTTGTATATAAAATAAAAACTATAAAACGTTATAACACACAAATTCTTAGAAGTAAAATCCCCCAAATTATTATATAGGGTCATTTCAAGGATACTCTAATCCCCTTCTTCAGTAAAAAAAAATCGTGAAATTCGTTTTTATACATATGGCCTTTTAAACTCATCTAATATTTTTTATTCATTGAAGAAGGGGATAAGAGTAACCTTGAAACTTCCGTATGTAACAATTTGGGGATGGGGGGGGGGGGGGGTTACTTCAAAGTATTTGTTTGTTATAACTTTTTTTTTAGTTTTTATTTTATATACTAGTTTAACTCGTTTAATTTGTATATAAAAGTTCACAATTAATGAAAATTTAAAGTTTTTTTCTTATTTCCTGAAATGCAACGAACTGATTAAACATTGTCACAATTTTATATAACATTATTCAAAGATCGATAAACTTTGCCATCTTCATAAACTAAAAAAAATTAAAGCCTACATCATTAAAAATCAATTTCCAAAACTAATTTTACAGCATCTGCATAGTTTAGAAGGAGATTATTATTTTTTGCCGCACACCCGAGACCTTTTTTATGAAACAACTTTTATATTTCCTTTAAATTTTCTTAGGAGGTATTTTAAAATTAAAGATAATAGAAAAATGTTTCTACACGCTAAGACATTGTAAAATGGAATAACTTGGGAGTACATCGTAGAAAAAAATAAGAATTGATTTGCGGAAGCCATAAAGAAAACTAGACATGAAAAACAATTAGTTGAGTTTCCGTTGTAGATTAAAATCCTAATACGAATTTAGAAATACGTTTTATTTCATACGGATGCGTATATATATTTATTAACTAAAATTAAATAGAAAGATTACATTTTCTTATAATTTAAAAAACAGTATTGAAGTAGCGACGAAAACTAAAGAAAAAATATTTTTTAAGCTGACTTAACAATAAAAAAAAAGTTTCATAACTTAATTTCAATACATCTGCTATCCTAACAGTATCCTAGTACGAATGTTAAAATAAGTTGTTTTTTCCAGAAATAGAATTATAGCTAATTTATAAATACATTCATAGCTTAAAATGAAGCGGAAATAAACATTGTTATAATTAAATTAAAACTATCCAAATATCTATAAATTGTGTCAGATTCAGAAACTCAACAAAAACCTTTTTTAAGCAGACATAATAAAAAATCAACTTTCGTAATCTAATTTTCCAACACCTGCTGCCCTAGTAGTATCCAAAAAGGAATGTTAAAATACATCTTTTATAAATAAAACTGTTTCAAATTCGTAAATACATTTATTTCGTTAATGAAACGGATTCATTAAACATTGTTTAATGAATCCGTTATAATTTTAAGTAATAATCGTTACAATTTTAAGTAAATTATTCCTACTCTGATAAATGATTCCATCTTCAGAAGCTATTTTTTTCTTTTTTTAGCTGACATCGTTAAAACTAAATTTCGCAAATTAATTTCGAAACATCTGCATAATATTAATGGGGATTTTTTTTCATACAACCAAGACCTTTATAATAAAGCAACTTCCATTTTTGTTTAAATATCTTAGGCATTCCTTATTTTAAACAAATATTTAATTAAGTATCATATTAATTTAAATAAATCTCTTTATCAAAAAGAACTATAAGAAGATTTCAAACTGTCGTATCATCAAATAAACTCAGTTTTAGTTGGAAATCTACAGAATATTTTCCAATTTAGATTTAAATTTATATTGAATTGATATAAGATTCGCGCATTGTAATACTGATAATGTGGATATTTTTAGAAGCTGCATGTTTTAAATTGAATTTTACAAATCCCTTCTTCATAGTTTTATTAAAAGTTCTCTATTGTGGTAATTCAGCTTCGTCTTCCTACTCTATTAAGATTCAACATTTTTTATTTTTACACTACAGATATATGGTTCTCCACTTTAGTTTATTTTTTTACAACTATCTATGTTTCCTGGTAAAGATTTATTTTCAATTTCGTTTTTTGTGGAAGAGAATTTCTATCTATAAAATAAATATTGCTTTATAAGCGTTTCTTCTATTTGACTGCTGGACACTATATTGTTAAATTGGGCAGAGAGTAGAAATTTTTGAAGTTTTACTATTTCACACTTGCTTTATTTTGTGTATACTATTCCAGAAATTCCAGTTAATATCTTAATTTCAGTTTAATTTATACACAAATATTGCTTTTAAATAATAAACAATTTATTTTGTCTTGCATTTGTAGTAAATATAAACCATTTACTGTAAATTACAAGTTAAATGCTCATAAGCATTTTACTTGTTTACTCCCAAAGTAGTCTCTCCATTAAATTCTATGTTAGGTGATCATAAGCATTTCACTAATTTAATCCTAAATTTAGTCTCTTCATTTGCTTTTAAATCTGCAAATAAATAAACAAAAAAAATCTTTTTTTTTTTTTTTATTACAAATGTAAAATTTTCTAATTTTGTAGAAAATATTTTAAATCTTTTCTTAATACCCTTGCTTATAAATAATTACAAATTAAGGAATTAATACAAAAATTTTAGATTATTCATTTTAAACTAAAGGAAAAGATATTTCCATTAAGTAATGATATAACTTTAAAAGACCATTATTTCAAATACCGATAAATAGTATCACATTTAGAAACTAATTTATTATTATTATTATTATTATTATTATTATTATTATTATTATTATTTACAGGTGATATCATTAAAAAGGGATTTCATTAAACTAATTTCACAACATTTGCATCTATGAAGAATCTTTTGACATCGCAGTCGGGACTTTTGATATAAAGCAACTTCCATTTTTCATTTAAATAAGGAGATGGGGTACATCCTTAGATAACATTTTAAGATTAAAAAGAGTTTAGAAGAAAAAGTTTCTATGTGTTTAAAAAAAAATCTTTCTCAAACATGTTTCTCAAAATAATAATAATAATAACAATGATAATAACAATTCACCATCTTATAGTGGCAGCTATAGAACATCAAAATTTGGTTCAAAATAGGACAAGATTTTTAACAGTGTAATGTGTTTATTAAAACATAAATTAACTTTAGTTTGTTCATTTGACCGTTTCCATATTGTCAATTAAATTGTAATTTTTTTTTTCAATCTTAAAATGAAAAACACAATTTTTGTCCGTCATCCTAATACGGGCATTTATACTAGTCAGAAGATTTGGCATTTTAAAATTCAGTAATTAGAAACAAAGTTTCTACATGTTAATACAATCTAAAAAAGAATATTTTGAGAGTACGTAATTAAAAATAAGAAATGGCTTCCGAGAGTTATAAAGAAAACTAAGACATGAAAAGTAATTAGGTGTATATGTTTTATGAATTACTATAGAAATATGAATGTTTCAACACATGACATCATAAAAAGTGATTTTTTTAGACTAATTTCATGACATTTGTATTCATGAAATATTTTATTATCATACAGCCAAGACTATTAATATACAGCAATTTCCATTTTTCATTTACATAAAGAGATGGGGTAAACTCCTTAGGTAGCATTTTAAAATTAAAGAGAGCTTAGAAGAAAATTTCTGCATGTTAAAATATTCTAAAAAGAAACAATTTAAAAGTACATCATGAAAAATAAGAAATGGCTTGCGGAAGTCATATATAAAACTAGACATGAAATATAATTAGGAATTAGTGAATTGCTATAAGAATGTGAATGTTTAAATACGTCTTTATATGAAATGAAACAATCAAACAATCATGAAAAATTAAAAACATTGCCTTAAACATATTATAATTGTAAGCAATATTATTCTAAATATCGGTAAGTAGTGCCATCTTCAGAAATTAAAAAAATATATTTTTTGAGCTGACTTCATTGAAAAATAATTTTTGTAAACTAATTTCGCAACAGCTACTTTAAAAAGAATTTTTTTTTTTTTTTTTTTTTTTTTTTTTTTTTTTTTTAAGTATAGAACTGGGATTTTTACTTTAAAGTAACTCCCATTTTTCACTTAAGAAAGAAAATTCAGTGTACTCCTTTAATGGCATTTAAAAATTAAAGATAATAAAAAAATATTTCTTTATGTTAAGGCATGAGAAATAACTTGGGAGTAGTACATCATAAAAAATAGGAAATGGATTGTGGAAGCCATAAACAAAACTAGACATGAAAAAAAATTAGGTGTACGTGCCCTATGGATTACTATATTAGTACAAATGTTATTTAAGAAATGAAACTATCACGAACACGTGAATATATTTCAGGTATAAAGAGAAACAGATATTAATATTGGGAAATTAGGTATCACTGTACATTTGTTTATTTATTTATTTTTGCTGATATCTATTCGAAAATTTCGTTTTCATTTTTCTTTTTAACAGCAAAATATACTTTAATATATGTTTGTTATAATCATGAAACAAAAACTTTGTGCGAATATTAGTACATAAAGTAAAAACTATAAAACAATGTTATAACACACAAATACAAAGAAGTAAAACGCCCCAAACTTTTACATATAGTCGTTTCAAGGATACTCTGACCCTCTTTTTCAGAGAAATTAAAAAATGTGAAATGGTTTTTACATACATTGGTTCTTTTAAACTCAACTAACATTTTCATCTATTGAAGAAAGGGAACAGAGTATCCTTGAAACGGCCGTATGTAACAATTTGGTGGGATTTACGTCTAAGTATTTCTGTGTTCTAAAATTTTTTTATAGTTTTTACTTTATATAATAGTTAACTTTTTTAATTTGTATAAAAGTTTACAATTGATGAAAATGCCAAGTTTCCTTGTTATTGCCTCAAATGTACTGAACAGATTAAACATTGTTATAATTTTATATAACATTATTTATATATCGATAAATGGCGCCATATTCAAAAACTAAAGAAAAAAATTAAAGCCTACATCATTAAATACCAATTTGCTAAACTAATTTCGCAATATATGCATACTGTGGATGGAGATTATTATTTTTTGCCGTACATCCGAGACCCTTTTTATGAAATAACTTTCATATTTCCTTTAAATTTTCTTAGGAGGCATTTTAAAATTAAAGATAACAGGAAAAAGTTTCTGCATGCTAAGACATTGTAAAATGGAATAACTTGGGATTACATCGTATAAGAAAAATAAGAATAGGTTTGCGCAAGCCGTAAAGAAAACTAGACATGAAAAATATTTAGTTGAGTCTCCCTTGTAGATTAAGATCCTAATACGAATTTAGAAATACGTTTTATTTCATATGAATTCGTATATATATTTATTAACTAAAATAAAACAGAAACGCTAAATTTTATTATAGTTTAAAAAACGGTATGGAAATAGTGACAGAAACTAAAGAAAAATATTTTTAACCTATCTTTCTATACGCTAAGACATTGTAAAATGGAATTACTTGGGAGTACATCGTAGAAAAAAAAATAAGAAATGGTTTGTGGAAGCTATAAAGAAAACTAAACATGAAAGGTAATTAGTTGTGTCTTCTTCGTGGATTACTATCCTAAGACTAATGTTAAATTTCGTTTTATTTCATATTAATACGTACATATATATAGCGGGTGTCCAAAAAATGACTAATGGATTTTAAAATTCAATAATTTGCAAACGGTGACAGCTATTTAAAATTTTTTTGCAGAAGGGTTATGTTTAATGTCAGGAGTTTTTTTACCGCAATTTTTTATTTTAGTTCGCATCTCAAACAATAGGCTGACGGCGATTCATGGTCAGGTAATCACTGCTGAGTGAAGCGTCGACCTGGCTTTCAATCGCCGTCAGCGCCACCTAATGTTTGAGATGCGAACTAAAATAAAAAATTATGGTAAAAACTTTTTGACATTATACATAACCCTCCTGCAAAAATTTTTTAAATAGCTGTCACCATTTGCAAGTTATTGAATTTTAAAATCCATCAGTCATTTTTGGGACACCCGGTATATATATTAATTTAAATGAAACAGAAACATTAAACTTTGACATAATTTAAAAAACAGTATTGAAATAGAGACATAAATTGAAGAAAAATATTTTTTAAACTGACATAATAAAAAAAAAAAGCTGACATAATAAAAAAAAAAAAAAAAAAAAAGTTTTGTAACCTAATTTCAAAACATCTGCTCCCATAGTATTGTTCTAATACGAATGTTAAAATAAGTTTTTTTTTTCAGAAATAAAGTTATTGCGAATTCATAAATATATTTATTTGTTTAAAATGAAGTGTAACATTAAATATTGTTATAATATAAGAAAAACTATTCAAATATCGATAAACTGTGCCACATTCAGAAACTAAACAAAAACATTTTTTAAGCAGACATAATAAAAAATCAATTTTCGTAATCTAATTTCTAAACACCTGCTACTCTAGTAGTATCCAAATAGGAATGTTAAAATACATTTTTATAGATGAAACTGTTTCAAATTCGTAAATATATTTATTTCCTTAATGAAACGGGTTTATTAAACATTGTTATAATTTTAAGTAACATTATTCAAACTTTGATAAGTAATTCCATCTTCAGAAGCTTTTTTTTCTTTTTTGTACTGACATCTTTAAAACTAAATTTCCAAAACTAATTTCCAAACATCTGCATAATACTAAAAGGAGATTTTTTTTCGTACAACCAAGACCTTTATAATAAAGCAACTTCCATTTTCATTTAAATATTCTTAAGTATTCTTTATTTTAAATAAATACCAAATCAAGTAACGTATTATTTTAAATAAATCTCTATCAAAAAGAACTAATTGAAGATTTCAAATTCTCGTAGCTTGAGAAAAATTTTAGTTAGGAATCTACAGAGTATTTTCCAATTTACATTTAAATTTATATTGAATTGATATAAAATTCGTGCATTGTAATACAGACGATGTGGATATTTTTAGAATCTGCATATTTTAAATCGAATCTTATAAATCGCATCTTCGTGGCTTTATTAAAAGTTCGCTATTGTGCTAATTCAGCCTCGTCTTACTTCTGTATTAAGATACAATATTGATTACTTTTACCCTAAATTTATACGGTTTTTCACATTAGTTTATTTTTTACAACTATTTATGTTTCCTGGTATAGGTTTATTTTCCGTTTCGTATTTTGTGGATAAGTATTTGTATCTATAAAATAAATATTGATTTCTTAGCGTTTCTTCTATTTCACTGCTGGACACTATATTGTTAAATTGGGCAGAGAACAGAAATTTTCTGAAGTTTTAGTTGGAAATCTACAAAATATTTTCCAATTTATATTTAAATTTACACTGAATTGATATGAGATTCGACCATTGTAATACTGATGATGTAGATATTTTTAGAAGCTGCATATTTTAAATCGAATCTTATAAATCCCTTCTTCGAAGCTTTATTAAAAGTTCTCTTTTGGGATAATTCAGCTTCGTCTTACTTCTCTATTAAGATACAATATTGATTATTTTTAATCCAACAAATATACGGTTCTCCACGTTAGTTTATTTTTTACAACTATCTATGTTTCCTGATATAGGTTTATTTTCAGTTTCGTATTTTGTGGATAAGAATTTGTATCTATAAAATAAATATTTATTTCTTAGTGTCTCTTCTATTTGACTACTGGACACTATATTGTTAAATTGGGCAGAGTGCAGAATTTGTTTGAAGTTTTACTGTTTCACACTTGTGTTTTTTTGTATATATTATTCCAGAAATTCCAGTGTTTTACAGAATCGTTTCTACCTTTTGAAAAACACATTTGATTTACTGTACTTCAATGGAATTATTTTAGAAATTTTTAAAAATGTACAAATGTGCTGAGTTAATTAGTTATGCCTGTTAATTATATTAAATTAAACAAGTTGTTTTAAAGAGATAAACATGCAAGTATACAAAGGATAAATAAAATATCATGAGCCAGATAAGATTATTTAAAGTAAATATCTAATCAAATATCGTATTATTTTAAATAAATCTCTTTGTCTTAAAGAACTAATTGCAGCATTCAAATTGCCGTATCTTCAAAAGCAGTTTTAGTTGGAAATCTGCAGAATATTTTCCAATTTAGATTTAAATTTACATTGAATCGGTAAAAGATTCGTGCATTGTAATACTTATGATGTACATATTTTTCGAAGTTGCAAATTTTAAATCGAATTTTATAAATCCTTTTTTCGTAACTTTATTAAAAGTTCTCTATTGTGGTAATTCAGCTTCGTCTTCCTTCTCTATGAAGATTACAATATTGATTATATTTACCCTACAGATGTATGATTTTCCACTTTAGTTTATTTTTTACAACTATCTATGTTTCCTGGTAAAGGTTTTTTGTTCAGTTTCATATTTTGTGGATAAAAGTTTGTATCTATAAAATAAATATTGATTTTTTACCGTTACTCCTATTTGAATGCTGGACACTATATATTCTTAAATTGGACAAAGCACAGAAATCTTTGAAGTTTTACTATTACATACTTGTTTTATTTTGTATATACTACTCCAGAAATAGTCATGTTTTAGAAAATCGTTTTTTGTTTTTAATTTCAGAAAACAGATTTAATTAACTTTTCTTCAATAGAAATATTTTAAAAATTTACAAAATTGCACTAAAGTACAGAGTTAATATTACTTGTTAATTAAATTAAATAAAACTAGATTTTGTTAAGAAGTAAACATGCATATAAACAAAGGAAAAATAAAATATCATGAGCCAGATATATCATAATTTTAAATAAATATCAAATAAAATACTTTATTATTTTGAATAAATCTTTCTGATTTAAGGAACTAATTGCAGCATTCAAATTGTCGTATCTTCAGAAGCAATTTTAGTTAGAAATCTACGAAACATTTTCAAATTTAGGTGTAAATTTATAGCGAATTAATATCAGATTCTTGCATTTTAATAATGATGATGTGGATATTTTTAGAAGCTGCAAAATTTTAAACCGAATTTTATAAATTTCGGTTTCCCTTCTCTATAGCTTTATTGAAAGTTCTCTATTTTGGAAATTTAGATTCATAATCTATCTTTAGTAAGATACAATATTTTTATTATTTTTTTTTACCCTACAGATCTATTTTTTTCCACTTTAGTTTATTTTTTACAACTGTCTATGTTTTATCTAGGTTTATTTAGTTTCGTGTTTTGTAAATAAGAATCTGTATCTTTAATATAAAAATTGATTTTTTTTAGCGTTTCTTCCATTTGATTTTTTAGCTTTCTTCCGAGTTATTAAATTGGACAATGCACAAGAGTCTTTGGCGTTTTTCTATTACATGCTTCTTTTATTTTGTATGTACTATTCCGGATGTTTGTGTGCTTCACACAATCATTTTTTTTAATATAAGAAAACACATTTGATTTATTGTAATATTTTAGAAATTTTCAGAATTGTACAAAAGAACAGAGTAAATTATGCTTGTTAATTACATTAAATAAAACTAGTTTTTGATAAGAGGTAAACATACAAATAAACAAAGAAAAAATAGAGTATCATGTGCCAGATATATTATTATCTAAAATAAATATCTATTCAAATACCTTATTTTAAATACATTGTTTTCTCTTAAAGAACTAATTGCAGCTTTCAAGCAGTCGTATTTTCAGAAGCAATTTCAGTTGGAAATCTACAGAATATTTTCCAATTTCAATTTAAAATATAATGAATTGATGTAAGATCCATGTATTCTAATATTAGTGATATGGATATTTTTGGAACTACAATTTTTAAATTAGATTTTATAAATCCCTTCTTCGTAGCTTTACTAAGAATTCTACATTTCACGAATTCAGCTTAGTCTTCTTTTTCTATGAAAGTACAATACTGATTATTTTACCATACAGATATGATTTTTCTCTTTAGTTTTTTTTTTTCTTTACAAGTATCTACATTTCTTGATCAAGGTTTTTTTGCATTTTCGTATTTTATTAATAAGAATCTGTATCCATAAAATAAATATTGATTTTTTAGCGTTTCTTCTATTTGACTGCAGGGAAGTATGTTGTTAAACTGAAAAGTCTTTGGAGTTTTTCTATAACATGCTTATTTTATTTTGTATGTACTATTCCAAAAATTCCTGTATTTTACAGAGTCGTTTTTTTTCTTTTCTTTTAAAAAATACTTTTGATCTACTGTACTTCAATGGAAATATTTTAGAAATTTTCAAAATTGTAATAAAGTGCAGAGTTAATTATACCTGTTAATAACATTAAATAAAAATAGTTTTTGTTAAGAGGTAAACATGCATATAAACAAAGGAAATATAAAATATCATGAGCCAGATATACCATAATTTTAAATAATACATCTAATAAAAATACCTTATTTATTTTAAATAAATCGCTTTCTCTTATAGAAATATTTGCAACTTTCAAACTGTCGTATCTTCAGAAGCAATTTTAGTTGGAAATCTACAGAATATTTTACAATTTAGATTTAAAATTAAAATGAATTGATGTAAGATTCGTGCATTGTAATACTAATGATGTGGATATTTTTGAAGCTACAAATTTTAAATCAAATTTGTAGCATTGTAATCATTTATTTAAAATTAAATTGATAAATCCCTCCTTCGTAGCTTTAATAAAATTTCTTTATTTTGATGATTCACCTTAGTATTCCTTCGATATGAAAGTAGAATATTGATTATTTTACCCTACATATATGATTTTTCTCTTTAGTTTATTTTTTTTTTTTTTTTCCGACTGCCCGTGTATCTTGATCAAAGTTTATTTACAGTTTCCTGTTCTTGTAGACAAGAACTGGAAAATAAATATTGATTTTTTAGCATGTCTTTCATTTGACTGCTGGAAACTATGTTGTTAAATTGGGCAGTGCACAAAAATCTTTTGAGTATTACTATTGTACACTTCTTTTATTTTGTATAAACTATTTAAGAAATTCCCGCGTTATATATATATATATATACATTAAATGAAAAATACATTTGACTTATATTTTTTACTTATACTGCATTTCAATAAAAACATTTTAGGATTTTTCAAAATTTTATAAAAATGCACAGTTTATTATTCCAAAAAAGAATGACATGAATGATAAGTATTATAAAAATATTTCAAATAATTATCGATGACATTCAGTTTAGCTGTATAACTTTACTGCACCTAGGATCAACTTTTATGATTATAGCTCTTGCTGCACAGAAACTGTTGAAGTGACTATTAAAGTATGTAACCCCTGATATAAAGATTCAAAAACAATTTCTGTTTCTCATTTAAATACTTCAAAACTTTCCCTTTCGAATCTTAAAAATGTACATGTGCAAAGAACTGAACAAACTAAATATTTTGCGGTCAGCCGCTCTTGTTTTCTATAACTATATAGCTCGAGTGTATTTATATAGTGGACTTTTCACTGTCATTATGTGTCCTTATTAGAGTTAGTTTTCTGTAATTGTAATATGTTTTGCTCCTGTGTTCCGAGAATATGAGGTTTTTCTCTCGGAGTATTTATAATTCATCATATTCAAGAAGCAAAAATTATATATTTATTTTATAAAGACTAAATGTATCTGTGCGTAACTCATACGTCAATTTGCGAATGGCAACACTTTCCCATGTAATATCGGTTTTGTAATTTTCGGTACTGCAGAATGTATGATTCTAAACATCCCACATTTTTAATTTGTACACCGTCGTATAGAGAAGAAAATGTACTTTTAAATGCAATTTTTTTGAAAGCTGTATCTCAATTTACTTTTTACATATTAATTTTTTTTATAGTTTTTAATACAAATTTTGTAATTGTGTGAACAGAGATACGCCATTTTCTTTTAAAATTAAAAGTATGTGAATTTTGCGAAGATGAAAATTATGACGGGTATAGATTTCACGCAAAATACTATGATCGTGTCAATTTGGATTTTCTTTTTTTCATTCGCACTTATACCAAACATACCAGCCTCAATTGATAACTTCATCACAACTGATCTTTATTGTATTTTACTGATTACATACGCGATTAAAGATTAATTTTAATAATTTGGACAACTAAGTTTAAAAAAAAAAAAAAAAAAAAAAAAAAACAGTGGTTTTTTTTTTTTGCTTAAAATAATTTTTGTGGTTAAATCAATGAATCAGTTTTTTCTTAAACATTTTCTTTCGTCAAAGTCCGACAGGTTCTACCTCGTTTCTCTAAAAGAATAATGTCTTCAACATCACTGAAATTTACATCCTTTACACAATACATAGTTAGAAACAGTATAACTTATTAATTTTCTCTTTCTGAATACGTTAGGTAAATTCTTTGGTATTTATACAGAAAGTGGACATGGCTCACGACTGACAATGCTCGTCGGCTCTAGGTTGGTAAGCACCAGCGATTACAGGTAAGAATTTATTCTTTTATTTATCAGTCATTTACTGAACACCCGGTATATATATATATGAGGGGAGATGCTTATTTTCGTATTACGGTTTATTAATTATACTGTTATTAATTTTTAGTATACGTATTTTTTATTCTCCTCCCATACCCCCCCCCCCCCCCCCCAAAAAAAAAAAAAAAAAAAAAAAAAAAAAAAAAAAAAAAAAAAAAATATCTTATTCTAACAGTTTCCAACTTTTACAAATTTTGTAAGCATATATTTTGATTATAAAAAGCTTAAATTAAAATTTCTTTGGATAACGCTCTTTGTTTTAAATATAGAATATTTATTAACGTGAACACTTTTCAGTTTTTCATAAGTATCCGGTGTAAACAATTGTAAGTATAAAACAAACATATTTATTCCTACATCGATTGAAATCTTTTGTTTAACATGCTTTATGATGAAGCAGATAATTATTTATTTTAAAATAAATCATTATTTCATGTTTGCAAAGGGGGAAATAGTTGAATGATATTTTGAAGAACAAACAAAATTCAAATCCTTCATTTAAAATTTAATGGCTGAAAAGGGAAAATTTCTCGAAACTTCAAATTTTTATTACAATGTGAGTTTGCAAAAGAAATTATTGCATGAAATCATTTGTAATTGTTATAACGAACAAAAATTATAGTTTACCAGATTATTTAAAAAAATCAATGTGTATAAAATTAAAGTTTTAAAGTATTCGCATATCAGCCTTTTGTGAAGAGAATACAATGATAGGAATAATTGTTTTCCCATTTCAATATTTTTCTTTTTTTTAATATGTTTTCGAAATTTTCATTGTACTGTACAACAATTTTAATCTTCTCAAACTGGTACAAAAATTTAAATAAAACAGATACAGAAATACAGTTACTGTGTAATTAGATAGGAGAATGATTTCAAATATTTTTAGTAAAGTGCCTTAATGGGAATAAATAATTCATGAAATTTTTCGTAATTATTACAGTTTAACTCTAAAGAAATTTCTAAAAAATGATTAATTATTATTATTGTTGTAATGTGTATAAAGTTAAAGATAAATCGGTTTTCATATCAGCCTTTATTTTATTCTATTTTATTTATTTACTTTTTTTCTGAAAAGTTTCCTAATACTTCTTATGTGTACTTGATTGTTTTAGTACTTTTAAAAAATAATGTTCTGATATTTTAATTTGTATTATTAATCTAAAATTTTAATAACTCACAATAGCCCTTACGATACTTTTATTGAATATTTATAGCAATTTAAATAGTATAATTAAAAAAATATATACAGTAACTGAGAAAAAAAAATTGAAATATCATCAAATAATCACATTTGTTGATACAAATAATTCCCAACACAAACTTTTTCAGCAGTTCTATAAATGTTAACGAATAGAATTCAAAGTACATAAAAACATATCTCCTTTGATATCGACTAAAAAACTTTCTAGCTGAATAATTTTTAATAAAATAAATAATTATACACTTAAAACAAATCATTATTTCAAGGATCTATTATGCAAAGAAGGTAATAACAGAATGACATTTCCTATAATAAACTGAACAGGAAATATTTCAACTCTCATTTAAAATTTAATGGACACAAAATCGAAATACAGAAGTTACAACCGTGACAGCGGAATGATATAAAATAAATGAATCCATCTCGTGCTCATCAAAAAAATTTCAAATGATAGAAAGATCTCACATAAATTATTTTTCGCTTTCAAGCGTAGTGTCGATATGGAAAATGGAACTGGAGTGCTTGTTTCACAGTTGAAGGTAATGAACATGAAAAATGACTTCAACTTTCATCTCAATCTAAAATGACGTTTCATGATGATGTAGGATTTTCTAAGTAATTACTTTAATGACTATCAAAATTTATTTGAATTTTAGTTTGTTAAGGAAAAGTTATTTCATGAAGTTGTTCTCAATATTTGTCTTTTATATCTAAGGAAATCTTTAAAATTACTTTTTAAAGATTATAGGGTGTTTAAATGTTTGAATAACGGTTAAAATAAATTCTATACAAAGAAACTATTACCAATAAAACTTCAAGCAATATTTGCATTTCAGTTTCTAATCAAAAAGAGTTTACTTTAGCTGGAAAATTTGTAAATGTTTTAAATGCAAATAAATCTATCAAGAAAAATTATCGTACTCTTTTACGATAAGCTCCGTATACATTAATTGAACAACCTCTTAATTTAAAACGAAAACACGCAATGGAAGAAAATAAAGATAAAAACATATCTCCTTTGGAATTGACTTCATGCGAATAATTTTTAATAAACAAATAATTATACATTTAAAATCAATCATTATTTCAGGCCAAGACAGGAATTCTTATCATAAACTGAACAGGAACTCTTCAACTCTCATTTAAAGTTTAATGGATAACCAAAATCGAAATTCAAAAACTACAACCGTGATATTGAAATGATTTAAAATAAATGAATCCATCTCGTGCTTAACAAAAGTAAGTTTGAATAGTAAAAATATCTCACAAAAATTATTTTTCGCTTTCAAGCGTAGTGTCGATATGGAAAATGGAACTAAAGTGCTTGTTTCACAATTCAGGGTAATGAACATGAAAAATAACTCAAACTTTCATCTCAGTCTGAAATGACTTTTCAGACTGATGTAGGATTTTCTTAGTAATTACTTTAATATCTATCGAAATTTATTTAAATGTTTGTTTGTTAAAAAAAAAGTTCTTGCGGGAATTTTATCTTAGTCATTGTCTCTTACATTTAACGAAATTTTAGAAAAGTAATAGAATATTTAAATACTGATATAAATAATTCCCTACTCAAAATTTCGTTATTAGTTCAATAATCATTAAATGACTAAAATTCAATGTAGATAAAAACATATCTTTTTCTATATCGACTAAATCTTTCTAAGTTGTTTTTAATAAGATAAATAAATTATACACTTAAAATGAATCATTATTTTAGGCATTTACTGCGCAAAACAGAAAATGTATTTATAGCAACAAATATTACCCAACACAATTTTTTTTACAACTTCAATAGACACTAAGTAACTATGGAATTCAATGCAAATAAGAAACATATTCCCTTCGATATCGACTAACATAGTTCTATAAAAAATTTCTTTGATAAGGTAAGTAATTATATATTTTAAACGAATCATTACTTCAGGCATCTACTATGCAAAAAAAGATATAATGCTATTGGTACAAATATTCCCCAACACACACACACAAAAAAAAAGATGTTCAATAGACACTAAGTGACTTGAATTCAATTCAGATTTTAAAAAAATATTTCCTTTGATATCGATTAAAAACTTTCTATAAAAGGTAACTTTTAATAAAGTAAATAATTATTTAATTCAACCAAATTCTTATTTAAGGCATCTATTATGCAAAGGCGGAAATAACTGCATTACATTTCCTATCATAAACTGAACAGTAACTTTTCCTCTCTCATTTAAAATTTAATGGATACAAAATCGAAATCCAGAAACTACAACCGTGACAGCGGAATGATTTAAAATAAATGAATCTATCTCGTGCTCATCAAAGGTACTTTCAAATGATATAAAGATCTCACAAAAATTCTTTTTCGCTTTCAAGCATAGTGCCGATATAGAAAATGGAACTAAAGTGCTTGTTTCACAGTCGAAGTTAATGAACATGAAAAATGACTCAAACTTCCATCTCAATCTGAAATGACGTTTTATGATGATGTGGGACTTTTTAAGTAATTACTGTAACTTCCTTCAGAATTTATTTGAATATTAGTTTGTAACAAAAAAAAAAAAAAAAAAAAAAAATAATTGCGTGAAATTATTCTCAATCTTCGTCTTTTATATCTAACGAAATCTTAGAAAATTAATAGAGTTTAAATATTTTTATAGCGATAAAAAATAAATTATATCTAGTGAAATTGTTACCAATAAAATTCTGAGAAATATTTTTGTTTAAATTTCTGTTTAGGATATATTTTACTATAGTTATTATAAGGTACCCTGGGGTAATAACGCCACGTTAAGGTTCTACCAATTTTCACGGCTTAGTTTTAGATTGTATTTTTCAAACAAATATAGAATCTGATACAGCAACTCATTGACTATCTATATAAAATAAAATAATTTAACAGATATGTATTCATAAAATGTAATGGCGTTTTTTCTTGACCAATGCTATTTGGCATTATTACCCATATAGGTGGGTAATAATGCCAAATAATTGACCAATGCTATTTGGCATTATTACCCACCTATATGGGTAATAACGCCATGTAAACAAAACTATAAAATAAGATGGAATAATTGCATGTAGATTGCCCAATTCTAAAAATACAAACTCTACAAACTTAGAAATTGACAAATTGCATTCTAAGCTATTGAAAATGTTCATTTTTTTGTGAAATTGTAAGAAAAATAAAGGTGCGGTGTGGGAGGGGGGGAGGATGAGGCAAAAGAATATCAGACCGTGAGCTTCTTTTTGCTTAAAAAGGACCGCTTAAATAGAATTATTAGAAACACTGCACAGTTTTAACTGTGTTTATTTGAATCTTTATTTAGGATGTAGCTAGGTCACTGTAGGGAATCAACCGGGGTATAAATGCCAAGGATTGGCGTTATTACCCCGGAATACTTATTGCGCAGTAAATCCTAAACTAGAAATTATCTCGAGAAGATATCTAAAATCTTCTACAACAATTGGAAAGTACATAAAATACACTACAAATTTATGTAATAAACAAAGTATTTCTGGATAAAAAATATAGTCTTCAGATCAAAAACCTTATCTCGCAAATTTTAGATCAAGCGTTAATTTTAGTTGCTTGTAAAAACAATAAGACCTAAAAATGAAACAAATTAACTTGAAGCTGTTTTTTGCGATTTATATAACTCAAAACCCTTCTGCGCAGAGCACAATGGTGTCATTTACCTGATTATTTCATAATTATGCAAAATATAAGCACTTGGCGTTATTACCCCGCCTGGCGTTATTACCCCAGGGTACCTTAATTTAAATTATTGTAAATACAAACAATGGTGGAAAACTTGCAGCAGTAAACCGATTGCCATTGTAAATACAAACAATGGTGGAAAACTTGCAGCAGTAAACCGATTGCCACCACTAATCATTATCCATAACATTATATCTCAGAAATTATGTCTTTAAACAGACAAAGAATACTTTAAAAATTTATTGAGACGATTGACAAACTGATGTTCATCTTTTTCACCACAGTGCTAGTAAATATTTTAAGAAAAACAGTAGTCTTACGAATACTGTATGTATATATTAATTGAGCAATTTCATAATTTAAAATAAACACACGGAAACAAAGAAAATATATATGAAAAATAATGAAAAAAAGCATCACTAGTGTTTTCCAATTTTTTACAAACTATTAATTCAAAAACACAGCGAATTACAGAATATTATGACAACATGAGCATATTATACACAATGAGCAATATTACACAATTTATTTTGATTCATTAACACACATTAGCTTTATTCGTTCACATCAAAAGAAAGAAGATATACAGTCATGTCTCTCTATAACAAAACTCCATTCAGCGAATTTCTCTATATAACGAATTTTTACTCGGAACGGTCAATTTTTCATTTATTACATTACAAAAGATCTCCATATAGCAAAGTATATATCTCCATATAATGAATTTTATCAGAAATGTTTCTTCATTTTTTTTCTGAAAATGCTTCAATTTATTTGTAAAATTAATTTTCCTACGCTAATTCCTGATATGTGTTTCATAGCTGCATATCTACTACTTTATCCATGTCCAAATCAGCCATTCATCCCACCCTCCTAAAAAAAAAAAAAAAAAAAAAAAAAAAAAAAAAAAAAAGAAAAGAAAAGAAAAAAAGAAAGAAAAAAAAACTTAACAAAATGTCTCTCTTATTCTTTCATGGTCTCGCCTGATTTTCTTTCAACAAAGAGAGCATGCGTTTTTGGAAATTTTTGTTGCTCCCCTGAAATCTGAAATAAGGCAAATTTTCACGCGTTTCAACTGGATTTACTTTTTTTTTTTACAAAAAAGGTTGATATTTTACCAAGAAAATGCGGTACAAACCCGCACGAACGCTGAAGAAGCGTTAATTTTCTATTTTGAAACTGTTTAAATAAATAAAATAACAAATTTATGTTTAGCGCTAAATATTTCAAAACTTCAATTGAACATCTCAAACATTTTTCAAAACTTTACTCATAAAATGTTTTTTTTCCGCCATTCTCTATTCAACGAATTTTTCCATATAACGAATTTTTATTAAACCATGAATTTCGTTATATAGACACTGGACAGTATATGAAAAACAAACAAAAAAAATGCATTCCTGTTTTCCCATTTCTTACAAAATATTAATTTAAACACTCATTATTAGTAATACCATATAATATATCACTGACGAACTTTCTTTGAAATCGCTGTAATAGTAAAAGAGACTTTTATTTTCTTTATTTGATTACTTTTAGTATTTTAATAGAATTTTCTCTACAAAACCAACTGCATAATCCAGTATTTAAAAATCATTCTTTCAGTAATTTAGTTCGTTCTACGACATTTTCCTGAATAATCAGGACAGGAACTTATCAAAACTTATTTAAAGTTTAATGGATGCAACATAAAAAGTCCTGAAACTTTAACATGACAGCAGAATGAATATAAATAATTGAACCCATCTCGTGTTTATCAAACTAATTTGCAAATTATAGCGATGTATATCCGAGAAATTATTTTTCGCTTTCAAGCATCCGTCGTCGATGAGGAAAATGGAAGTAAAGTGCTTGTTTCACCGTCCAAATAGTGAACATGAAAAATGTTTCTAAATCTCATTTTAAGCTAAGATGACCTTTCATGATCATGAGAGAATTTTAAGTGCATTCGTAATTACATAAATATGTAGCAGCTACATTTGATGCCTGTTAGTCGTCTGTCAGACCGTCTGTCCGCATTTAATAGCACACAAAATACCGAACCCAACTGTTTGAAATTTAATATATATAGTTGATCCAGAATTTGTCTGGCTCTTTCAAATTTTAACAAAATCTAATCAAAATTTAAAAAGATATACTTTTAACAGAATGGACGATTTTACGGACATTGTACTCATAATTGGGATACCATGCCAGTAGAATTCATTGTTTTTTAACGGAACATTTTCCGTAAATTCCAAAAAAAAACTCCTTTTTTTTTTTTTTTTTTTTTTTTTTTTAATTTGCCGCAATTTATCCGTTAAAAAACAGTCAGTTGTGCTGGCGGGCGACCCGATTATAAGTACAATCTGCTTAAAATACTCCGAATTTTTACAGAGTATTAACAAATGTTTTCGTCATTCCATTAAATTCTATAACATAAAATTAATTTAATGGTATCCTATGGTTAAAGATTGTACGTACCTATGGATATCACATCCTATTTTAGACGGAGTCATTATCGTTAAAAAAATAATGAATTGTACAGGCGTCTCGATTACCAGTACAACTTCAGAAAATCCTCCGGTTTTTTTCCCCCAGTGCATTAACAAATTTTTTATTCATTCTGTTGAATTCTATCGTACAACATTTATTCAGTTATCTCCCATGGTTAATGATTGTAGGTTTCCATGGTCATCACATACTATTTTAGATGGAGCCATAATATTTTCGTTTTGCTGAATTTAATATATAAAATCCGATTAAATTTTGTATTCATGCTTTTGTATACAAGTGCAACAACTATTGCACCAAGATCTCAATTTTCATAAACGAGTCATAGTACGAACGCAAATTATTAGTCTTTTTTTACGTACAATTTCCGACTTGTTTGTAATTAAAGTAACACATTTAAAAACTGTATTTCAATGTTTTGCGTAACTTATCACAATAATATGCATTCAAACCAAATGTCAAAACATATATTAAAATTACGCATTTGCTTAAAAAACATCATTTCAATAAAAATGCATTAAAAGTATTAAAATTTACCTGTTTCGACTCTTTCATTTAGTCGTCATCAGAATATACAAAAACTAAATACAAAACAGACAAAAACTTGAAAACAGTCATTTTTTTAAAACTTAACATACAACGCACCATATATTTTTAATACTACTCGTTGCCCCGCATATGGATAGAATGGATAAAATGGATAAAATTTGTTTAACCCTCCTATCCGTAATACTCGGGATGGGAAAAGATAAACAAACGTCACAAACCTTTAAACCCCTTAAATAAATTTCAGTTGACTCTCTTATAAATAAATATATCTAAAAATTTGACCTGTAAGTAAATGTACCTTATTTAAATAGTATGCTTTAGTTATTCAGACTTAAAAAAAGCTGCATTTCCTCGATAATGCTTTACATATGCTATATGTTCCTTACATCTGAAACTGAGTTTTCTCTGCACCAACTTGCATAATGATTTCTTTTCAATGATTTTTCTCAAAAAAAGTGTCAAGTTATTATCAATTTTATTCTTTTATACCTATCGACAATTTAGAAAAGGGATAGCATTTTACAAAAAGAAAATATTAAATACCGATAAATGTTTAAAGAAAAAAAATGCCAGAGTATTTAACAATACTATACGTATAATAACTGAACAATTTCATAATCTAAAACGAAAGCATGAAATGAAAGATAATATAATACATTTGAAAAACAAATAAATTAAAAACGCATTACTGTTGACTTATTCTTTACAAATTCATAATTCAAACACACATGATTAGGATCTTTACCTATTGATCTTTTTCTAACTTTTTACTACATATATAATTTATGAATGCTCTTTTATACACTACTTATCGCTACACTGTAAAAGAACGGACAATTTTACGGAAGTATTACTGGTAATCTGAACGCCAGTATAATTTACTGTTTTTTAACTGAAAAATTTTCGTAAATTCTGGAAAAAACTCGAAAAAAACGGAATGTTTTACGGAAGTTTTTCCGTTAAAAAACAGTAAATTATACTGGCGTTCAGATTAACAGTAATACTTCCGTAAAATCGTCCGTTTTTTTACAGTGTATAGAAACACAACATACTTTGCTTTTACTTTATTTGATTGTTTTTCATATTTTTGATATTTAAACTTTTTTTTCTCTTACAATTTAACTTCATAGAATTATCAAACCATTATTTCAGTAATATAAACCCTTCAGGTACAGTTTCGTGACATTTTCGTACATAAATATAAAAGAGTGGGAACTCTTCGAAATTTATTTGATATTTAATCGATGCAATAACAAAATTCTGGAAACTTCAACCATGACAGGAAAAATGATTTAAAATAAATGAACTTCAAATTATAGAAGTATGTCCCAAAAAGTATTTTACTCTTTCGAGCATCGCTCCGTGTCGATATGGAAAATGGAAGTAAAGTGTTTGTTTCACAGCCGGAAAGTATTGAATATGAAAAATGATTCGAAATTCCATTTCGAACTGGAATGACATTTCATGTTGATGTAAGATTTTTTTAAAGAGCTATGCATACGTATTATTATCATTTAAAGGGTAGGGGGACACATAATATAGTAAGGTATCTGCTAGGATGTCTTTTGTTATCGATATCATTTTTCATCCAACCAAAATTTTCTATTTTTATTCGTAACATGGTCTTTATGCAAGCATGTTATCTTTTTTTTGTCTGTTATCTATTTTTTATGAAAGCGCAAAGCTATTATTAAAATCACTAAACATCATAAAATTATTTAATCTCAATATACAGAATACCTCAATGTTTGACATGTCTGTTTTTCTTCATATGTGTATGAATCTATAATTGCTCTTCGAGAAACCATTTTTGCAATACATTTGAGATGAAACTTGAGTTTACTCATAAATAAAAGAGAAAAAGAAAAAGTGTGTTAGGGTGTATTCGAAAAAACGGTTTTCTATCTTCAACAGCTCGAAATTTTCCGATATAATTTCAGACACATTTTTAAAAGTAGAAACATGAAACTTGCTGAGGGGATTTTTCAAGAGACATATAAGGTGCCGTGTGATGTCTTTTTACGCTCAAATCATTAGGATTTGATTTATAAACAATAACCCTCTCAGTATGACCCTTATTTTCGTTCGCTAACCTATTCGGTTCACAATGCTGTTTTTGATTGCTTTTTTTTTGCCGTATTTTCTGCATTTATCAGAGCATCGATGATTACGGCATCTTGTGTACTTTCTAAATAAGAGAATTTGAAAGTTTGGTGCATTTGAGAGCAAAAAAGAATTTAAAAATAAATCGGAAAATAAGCAGTTTGAATCGAAATACACCCTTCACCAAAAAAATAACTTCTAAAATTTATAAAAATCATTATTTCAGTAACCGTGCTCTTCAGATATAGTTTAGTGACATTTTCGTGCATAAATATAAAAGAAAGGGAACTCTTCAAAATTTATTTCATATTTAATCGATGCAATAACAAAATACCGGAAACTTCAACCATGACAAGAAAAGGGATTTAAAATAAATGAACTCATCTCATGCTAGTAAAAAGTACTTTTCAAATTATAGAAGTATGTCCCAAAAAATATTTTTCCCTTTTGAGCGTCGGTCCGTGTCTAGAAGGAAAATGAAAATAAAGTGTTTGTTTCATAATCGAAAGGAAATGAGCAGAAAAATTATTCGAAATTCCATTTCGAACTGAAATGATGTTTGATATTGATGAGGTATTATTCTTCTAAACTGCTATGCATATATATCGTTATCATTTTAGATGGGAGGCGGAGTCTGTACATGATATCATAAGATATCTCTGGGGGTAAGATGGGGGATGTATTTTTATATCAATATCATTTTTAATCTAACCAAAAATTTCCCTTTACATTTGCAACGCAGCCTTTACATCAACAAAGCATGTTATCTTTTTTTGGTATGTTAGCTTTTTTATGAAAATGCAATGTTATTATTAAAATCACTAAATATCATAAAATTATTTTATTCCAATATGTAGAATACCTCAATATTTTTGTTCTTCTTCATATGTGTATTGCGTATGCATATATAATTGCTGTTCAAGAAACCATTCTTGAAATATATTTGAAATGAAACTTGTGTTTACTCATAAATACAAGAGAAAAAAGAAAGAGAAAGAGAAAAAAGGACATACAACAAAAGTGGAAAAGAAAGAAAGTGTTCTGCTACAAAATTAACTTCTTAGACATATAAAATCATTATTTCAGTAATCCGTCTATTCGTATATAGTTTCGTGACATTTTCGTGCACAAATATAAAAGAGAGGGAACTCTTCAAAATTTATTTCATATTTAATCGATGCAATAACAAAACTCCGGAAACTCCATCCATGACAGGAAAAATTATTTAAAATAAATGAACTCATCTCATGCTAGTCAAAAGTACCTTTCAAATTACAGAATTATGTCCCAAAAAGTATTTTTCCCTTTTGAGCGTCGGTCGATTCGTGTCAATGTGAAAACTAGAAGGGAAGTATTTGTTTCATTGTCAAAAGTTAACGAACATAAAAATGATTCGAAATTCCATCTCGAACTGAAATAAAATTCCATGTTGATGAGGTATTGTTTTTCTAGGAAGCTTTATACACATATCGTTATTAATTTAGAGGGGAGGGGGATCTGGTAAAAGGTATCGTAAGATATATCTAGGGGTAAGAATGGTTTTTTTTTTTTATATCGATATCATATTTGATCCTACACCATTTTCTTTTTCATTTATATCATGGCCTTTGCATGAAAAAAGCATGTCATCATTTTTTTTAATCTGTTATCTATTTTTATGAAAATCCAAACTTATTATTAAAATCCCTAAATTGTCGTAAAATTATTTATTTCCAATATGTAAGATACCTTAACATTTGACATTCTTATTCTGCTTCATATCTGTATTCTTTTATAACTGCTGTTCGAAAAACCATTTTCGGAGTACATTTGAAATGAAACTGGTGTTTACTAAAAAATAAAAGCGAAAAAGAAAAAATGTGTTCTCTTACAAAATTAACTTCTTAGACTTATAAAATCAGTATTTCAGTAACCCAGCTCTTCAGGTATAGTTTAGTGACATTTTTGTGTATAAATATAAAAAGAAAGGGAACTCTTCAAAATTTATTTCATATTCAATCGATGCAGTAACAAAACTCCAGAAACTTCAACCACGACAGGAAAAATGATTTAAAATAAATGAACTCATCTCATGCTAGTCAAAAGTACTTTTCAAGTTATAGAAGTATGTCCCAAAAAGTATTTTCCTCTTTCAAGCATCAGTTGCTTCGTGTCGATGTGGAAACTGGAAGTAAAATGTCCGTTTCACAGTCGGAAGGTAACGAACATGAAAAGAGATTCAAAGTTTCATCTTGAACTGAAATAACGTTTCATGTAGATGAGGTATCTTTCTCTCTAAAGGGTTGTGCATTTAATCATTATCATTTTAGGAAGGAAGGGGGGGAGTGTCTGGTACATGATATCGTAAGATATCACTGAGGATAAGAAAATCTCTAAAGATAAGAAGGAAGGATAAGCGTGTGTATCATCTTTTTATATGGATATCATTTTTGATCCAATCAAATATTTGTGCTTTTTTTTTTTTTTTTTTTTTTTTTTTTTGTAACATGGCTTTTACATCAAAAAAGCATGTTATCTTTTTTTCGTCTGTTATCTATTTTTTTTTTTTTTTTGAAAATACAAAGTAATTATTAAAATCACTAAAATATCATAAAATTAATTAATTCCAATACGTTTAATACCTCAACCTTTGATATTTCTATTCGTCTTCATATGTATATGCATATATACTTGCTGTTCGAGAAAATATTTTCGAAGTGCACCTGACTAATATTTGTTTTTACTAATAAACAAAAGAGAGAGAGAAAGAATGTATTCTCCTACAAAACTAACTTCATAGACTTATAAAATCATTATTTCAGCAATCTAGTTCTTCAGGTATAATTTCGTGACATTTTCGTTTATGAATATATACAAGATTTATTTAAAATTTAATGAATGCAATATCAAAACTTCCAAATTTTCTCCATAACGCTAATTACCTAATAAATTTTTATAAAAATAATTATTTTAGTAACTTAGTTTCTTCCGTGACATTTTAATGAATAGCCAGATCCAGAAATTTTTCAAAATTTATTTAAATTTTAATGTTAGCAGCATCGAAAATCCCGAAATTTCGACCGTGACAGGAGAATGATTTAAAATAAATGAACCAATCTCGTGCTCATCAAAACTATTTTCCAAATTGTTAGAAAAATCTTGCTGAAATTATTTTTCGCTTTCGTGCATCATGTCGTGCCGATAGGAAAGATCGAAGTAAAATGTTTGTTTCGCAATCGAAGGTAATGAACGTGAAAAATGATTCCAAGTTCCATCTTCAACTGAAATGAGGTTTAATGTTGATGAGGAATTTTTTGTAATTATAGTAATATTTTTCAATGTTGTATTTCAGTGTTAATTTTGAAGTTAGAAAAAATAAACTTACTACATAGAAATAGAGATGTTCTCAATCATTATATGTTATCTCACAAAATCATAGAAAGTGATGGGTTATTTAAATTTTTTAAATGTGTATAAAATTAAGTTTCACAAAATTTTTAAATAAGTCTTTTATTAAAAAAAAAAAAAAAAAAACTGTAGTTATATGCAAGATTGTTTTTGCACTCATCTGATTTTTTAAAATATTTCTGAGGTTTTAAATTATTTTTCAAAAAAATTAATCACATATAACTTTATTATTGCCATTTTTTTTAAATATGGTTATTTGAATAAGAAAGTTTTAGAAAGGATAATTTAATTTATTTAATTAAAATAAATATTGATTTCAAACTTTATATAATAATGATCTCTATTGAAAAAATAACAACCACTTTTACTTTTGGGTAGTTTTTGCATTTTGCTCCGTTATATGCGGACAGACAGACGAACGGACGAACAGAACGAAAACTATTAGGTACTACGTACTTACATAATTACGAACACACCAAGCGAAAAAAATCTTCAAAGAATATAAGATAAAAACAAAAATTATTACTTATCAGCGTAAAAAAACAATTTATTATAGATTAAAAATTCCTAACGTTTCGAACTCAATCTAATGAGTCATCTTCAGAGGAATATTTTTAAAGGAGAAATAATTTACATTAAAAACAGATTGGCATACTATAAATTGACAAAAATTATACTAAATTCTTCTTTCATTTTTTTAAAATTATCAATTCAAACGCACAATATTAGCAGCATCATAAATTTTCCTTTTTTTTTTATTCCTCGATATATAATTGACTAAACATTTTTTTTTTTTAATCATTGCGGTATTACAATAGACATTGCTCTTTCTTCACGTTATTGGTTTGAGTATCTTAACAATGCTTTCTCTACAATGCAAATTACTTAATGAAATATTATAAAAGTCATTATTTTAGTAACTTGATTCCTTCCGAGATATTTTCATGGCATTACCAGATCCAGGAACTTGTCAAAACTTATTTAAAATTTAATGGAAGCAACATCAAAAATCCCGAATCTTCAACCGTGACAGGAGAATGATTTAAAATAAATGAACCAATCTCGTGCTCATGAAACTATTTTCGAAATTATAGAAAGATCTCGCTAAATTAATTTTTCGCTTTCAAACGTCGTGTTGAGAGGGAAGATCAAAGTAAAATGTTTGTTTCGCAATCGAAGGTAATGAACAGGAAAAATGATTCCAAGTTCCATCTCAAACCGAAATGGGAGGTTTTATGGTGATGAAGGATTTTTTTGTAATTACAGTTATATTTTTAATAGTTCTATTTCAGTGTTAGTTTTGAAGAATAAATAAACTTACTACATAGAACTATTCTCAATCGTTATATGTTATCTTTAATAAAATCATAAAAAGTGATGGATTATTTAAATGTTTTAAATGTGTATAAAATTAAATGCTACCATATTTCTAAATAAGTCTTTTTTTTTTAAAAAAAAAATGTTGTAATATGAAAGATTGTTTTGTCACTCACCTGTTTTTAAAAAATATTTCTTAGGATTTTAATTATTTTTCAAAAATTTTAATTGCATACAGCTTTAATGTTGCCATATTTTAAGCAATAAGATGATAAGATAATTTTAGAAAACAATAATTCAATTAATTTAATTAAAATAAATATTAATTTCAAACTTCTTTAATAGTGATCTTTATTGAGAAAATAATAATTACTTTTACTTTTTGGGTAGTTTTTTATTTGTTATATGCGGACAGACGGACAGACGAACTGAACGACGACTATAGGTACTATGCATTTACATAATTACGAACACACCAAAAGAGAGATCTTCAGAGGTTAAAGCGGAACACACTGTTATGTCAAAAAACAGAACCCGGAACTTTTCAAAACTTATTTAAAATTTAATGGTAGCAACAACAAAAATCCCGAAATTTCAAACAGAACAAAAGAATGATTTAAAATAAATGAACCATTTTAATAAAAAAATTTATTTTTCTTAAGAAAGGTGTTATAATAAAAATAAAATACATTGACATGTTTCGGAACCCTCAAATAAGTTCCATAGTCATAATATAAATAAAACAAAATTTCAAAATATTTCTCGGTCTATACAAATGACACGCGACAATGAGATATAAATAACAAAAAACACGCACTCTATTGCAAAAAATTAAATTAAAATATAGACCATGATCTAAAACATAAATAAAAATAAAATTTCAAAATATTTCACGGTCAATACAAATTTCGTTCATTGTCGCGTGTCAATTGTATTGACCGAGAAATATTTTGAAATTTTGTTTTATTTATATTATGACTATGGAACTTATTTGAGGGTTCCGAAACATGTCAATGTATTTTATTTTTATTATAACACCATTCTTAAGAAAAATTAAAATTTTTATTAAAATGTTTATATAAAAGGTGAATATTTTAAAATCTGATGATTTAAAAAAAAATCAATTGGATTTAATTAATTTTTTATCATAAATGAACCAATCTCGTGCTCATCAAGACTATTTTCCAAATTGTAGAAAGATCTTGCAGAAATTATTTTTCGCTTTCGAACATCGTGTAGTGTCGATAGGGAAGATCAAATAAAATGTTTGTTTCGCAATCGAAGGTAATGAGCATGAAAAATGATTCCAAGTTCCATCTCGAACCGAAATGAGGTTTTATGGCGATGAAGGATTTTTTGTAATTACAGTTATATATATATCAAAGTTGTATTTCAATATTAGTTTTGAAGAAAAAAAAACTTTCTTAGTAGAATTATTCTCGACAGTTATCTTTTCTGTAACAAAATCATAGAAAGTAATGAATTATTTAAATGTTTTAAGTGTGTATAAAATAAAATTTCACCACATTTCTACATAAGTCTTTTTTTTAAATAGCTGCAGAAATATGAAAGATTTTTTTTTCACTCACTTGATTTTTAAAAAATATTTCTGAGGTTTTGAATTATTTACCAAAACTTTTAATTACATGTAGCTTTACTATTGCCATTTTAAAAAACAAATTATGGTGTAAATGAGCAGCACTTTCACTACTAATAATTTAATATTTAATTAAAATAAATACTGATTTCAAACTTCTTGGTAATAATGAACTTTTTTAGAAAAATAATTACTTTTAACTCATTTTTTTTTCAGTTCAGTAACCACTCAATATATAGAATTTAAAGTAGATAATAAGAATTTTTATTTCGAGATCAACGAACAACATTATTTAAGTATGCTTTTTAATGAAGCAAATAATTATTTATTTAAAACAAATCATTATTTAAGCAAAAGGTAAGCAATAAAGGAAACGGCTTCATGATGTTTTCTAGATTAAAAAGAACGGGAAGTTCTCATTTTTTTTTTAATTGAATAGATGTAAAATAGAAACTTTAAAACTTGAGCAGAGAAGCGGAATTATTTCACATAAATGTTTGCCAAAAGTCATTTCAAATGACAGAAATATTTCGCAAAAATAATTTCAATTATTGTTCCGACGTGGAAAATAGAAACAAAGAGCTTGATTTACAGTCAAAAATGAATATGAAGAATTATTCCGAGTTGTCGGTAGAAGCTAGATCACGTTTCATGATGTGGCGGATTTTTCTGCGTGATTGAAATATCATCTTTCAAAATTTTAATTGAATATTAATTGGTGAAAAAAATTCTAGTGCATAAAATTATTCTTATTCTTATAAAGTGGTAAATTACTTATTTAATGGGGGTCCGGGGTACAAAAGTTTTCAAAAAAAAATATTTATATATATATGTGTATATATATATATAGAGAGAGAGAGAGAGAATAATTAGATATGTATAGATTAATTAAGAATGAGAATAATGAGAGGGAATAATTAGTATGTATTAGATATGTATATATAGATGAGAGAGATAAAATTTCTTTACTTATTTAAGGGGGGTCCGTGACACAAAAATCTTCAAATTAAAAAAATATATGTATAGCATTAAAAATTTCTTTATGGTTTTAAGGGGGTCCGGGATACAAAAATCTTCATATTAAAAAATATATGAATAGCATTAAAAATTTCTTTATTTGTTTAAGGGGGTCCGGAACACAAAAAACTTCAAATTAAAAAAATTATATGCATAGCATTAAAAAATGCTTTACTTAATTAAGAGGATCCGGGGCACAAAAAACTTCAAATAAAAAAATTATATGTATAGCATTAAAAATTTCTTTACTTATTTAAGGGAATCCGGGAAATAAAAATCTTCAAATTAAAAAAATATATATATGTATAGCATTAGAAATTTCTTTACTTATTTAAGGGGATCCTGGACACAAAAATCTTCAAATTATATATATATATATATATATAACAAAACCAAAAGAAATTCCATATCCCCAAAATACATGGAAGTCTTCATCAGGGAGGCCCCTCCATGTAGGGGTAAATAAAGAGAAGTTTCTGAAAGGATGTAGGCTCATAAGCTAAATTACATCCTTAGCCCCCAACTTCTCAGATTTCAGAAATCAAACTCTAACCTTCAAAAATATTATAAATATATACAAAAATTTTTTAAAAATACCAAAGGACAAGACCAAAAATTACACAAACAAAAAAGGAAAATTACCTACAAAACTAAATATATATTTATATAATAAGTAATATAATATATAATATAATATATAATAACTATATATATAATATATATATAGTATATATAGTATAATATATATATAGTATATATATAGTATATATAGTTTATATAATAACTAAATATAATACATATTTAGTTTTGTAGGTAATTTTCCTTTTTTGTTTGTGTAATTTTTGGTCTTGTCCTTTGGTATTTTTAAAAAATTTTTGTATAGATTTATAATATTTTTGAAGGTTAGAGTTTGATTTCTGAAATCTGAGAAGTTGGGGGCTAAGGATGTAATTTAGCTTATGAGCCTACATCCTTTCAGAAACTTCTCTTTATTTACCCCTACATGGAGGGGCCTCCCTGATGAAGACTTCCATGTATTTTGGGGATATGGAATTTCTTTTGGTTTTGTTATATACATTTTTTACATTTCTTTTTGTAGCATTTTGCGCATTGGTCTGTAAAAAAACTGTTTATTTGTTTCTTCATTTTTTAAAAATTAATTGAATGGTTTTAATAAAATTGTGTGTATATATATATATATATATATATATATATATATATATATATATATATATATATATATATATATATATATATATATATATATATATAGCAGTAAAAATTACTTTACTTATTTAAGGGAGTCAGGGACACAAAAATCTTCAAATAAAAAAATAGTATTAAAAATTTCTTTGTTTTTTTCTGCTTAAAATGACGTTTAAATCATGCTTCTACACTGTTGAAAGTAAAGGTGACAAACCAGTTGCATTTGGCGCCCAGGGGTGAAAATGTGTTTGGGGTGCCGTTTGATTTCTCAGTGGGTGATTCACGCTAATTAGGGTGCCGCGCAGTGCATACAGTTGGAGGATTATAACCCCCTTAGTCATTTGCGCATGCTCTGTGACGTGTATCCTTGCCCTTCAACTCGCCGTCACTGGTGGATTAAAAGAGAAATTTCTCCCTACGATGACTATCACCGCTATACGTAATCTTTTAGAACATCGGATGGCTAACTTTTGGCGAGCTTTTTTATATAAAGCAGCCTTTGAATTTTAAGATATTTGAACATTTCAGGGAGACCTTGAAGGTGAGCTCGATGGCCAAGCGGTTAAAGTGCTGAGCTTGTAATCAGACGTTATGGGTTCGAATCCTTCGAGGGCCAAAAGTCGGTTTGTGTGATTTTTAATTTTTTTATTATTGGACACTCTGAATTAAGGGTGCCATCTTTTCACCCTAATTAAAGGTGCCATTCTGGCTCCTTTAGGGACGTCACCAGTGAGACAAACCTTTCACCCCTAAAAGGGGCAATGTGTCACCATTAGTTTTAGCAGTGTATCTTAATTAGAACAGGAAATATTAATATTTATTTTTTGGTTTCTTTTAAAAATCTAACTTTCAACCAATGATTGTTATGGAAATGATTCTTTTGAAATTTCGTTTTTCTTCATGATGGATATTTTTCACCATTTCTCCTATTTCAATTATTACAACTCGAGAAGCGTTTAAGATAAATGACTAAAACTTGGAACATGCTTTTTTCAATTGTTTTAATTTTAATTTGATTCAGTAAATTTGAAATATATATATATATTTACTTTTAAAAATATACTTTTTTAAAAGTTACATCACTTTTTTTTTTCAAAAAGTTACGTCATTTTATGCTGATTCTATAAATGTTCTATATATCACCACAAGGTCAAACGATATACGTGCAAGCGATATTTAACTTCAATCCATACATTTTGTAGTGTAATACAAGATTTTTTTTTTTTTTTTTTTTTTTTTTTTTTTTAACAGAACGTTGCACTGCTATGACAGTTGAACTTTTCGCATTTTCTAGGACGCAAGAGCTCTTTTATCACTTTGCTTCCATTTCTGGAGAGACTGCATAATATACTGAATTGCGTATTATTACTGAGTTACGTCTAATGAATTACTGCTGCCACGCCATCTGATTCACAAACTTGGATATTTTGTAGTTATTTTCATATATTAATCATATTTAAAAATAAAATATGTTTGAATAAATCAGGTTTTGAAAGTGGATGATTCTTTTATAGTAACACTGCATAACTATTTTTAAAAATCATTATTTCAGGTACCCAGCTGCGGGGGGGGGGGGGGGGGGGGGAAGGGAAGAAAAAAAAAATTGTTAATTTGAAATTTTTTGTGTCCCGGATCCCCTTAATTAAGTAATGAAATTTTTAATGCTATGCATATAATTTTTTTAATTTGAAGTTTTTTGTGTAACGGACCCCCTTAAACAAGTAAAGAAATTTTTAATGCTATTCATATATATTTTTAATATGAAGATTTTTGTGTCCCGGACCCCCTTAAATAAATAAAGAAATTTTTAATGCTATACATATATATATATATATATATATATATATATATATTAATTTGAAAATTTTTGTATCCCGGACCCCCATTAAATAAGTAATTTATCACTTTATAAGAATAAGAATAATTTTATGCAATACAATTTTTTTTAACCAATTAATATTCAATTATAATTTTGAAAGATGATATTTCAATCACACAGAAAAATCCGCCACATCATGAAACGTGATCTAGCTTCTACCGAGAACTCGGATTAATTCTTCATGTTCATTTTTGACTGTAAATCAAGCTCTTTGTTTCTATTTTCCACGTCGGAACAATAATTGAAATTATTTTTGCGAAATATTTCTGTCATTTGAAATGACTTCGGATGGAAATTAGAAACTCTAAAAAACTCCAGTCTTGAAATGGAATGGTTTCAAATAAATATATCCATCTAGTGCTTCTCAAAAGTTCTTTTCGAACGATAAAAAGATCTCATAAAAATTATTCTTCGCTTTCAAGCATCGTGTCAAAGGCAGGAAAACAAAAGCAAAAAGTACTTGTTTTAGAGACAAAGTTAAGGAACATGAAAAATGATTCCGAATTTCCTCTCGAATTTCAACGAAGTTTCTTGATGTGGGATTTTCTGGGTAATTGCAATTGTCAATAACATATTTTTAAATTGTGATTCAGTGTTAGCTCGCGAAAAAATTCTGTAGCAGAAAATTACTCGAAATCTGAGAAAGTTATAAATATTTTAATGTTTTAAATACATAAAAAATTATAATTTTATTTCATTTATTTCATCCTGAAGTGGGATTATTGTTGTTTCATTTTAATGAAAAATATGTTATTATACTTTTTTCGGTACTACTCCCGTCGACCAAAAAATTATCACCAAATTCAAGATTAAAAGCCAATAATGGATGACCATGAATGCCACGTTCATTGACACGTATAAGGGTGTTTACGATAAAGGTGTTTAAAACGTCATGGCGTGATTTTATTTCGACTTTTTATTTGTATTTTTATTATTATTCTAATAAATATTTGTTTTTTGTTTTTTCGTTATTTAAAATAAAAATTATGTCAATAAATATAATTTGGCTATTAGTTTGGCGATTGGTATAATTTGGCGAAATTGGTCGACGGGATAACAGAATAGTACCCTTATTTTTACATAGACTGAACTCTGATAAAAAAAAAAAAAAAAAAAAAAAATCAGTAAGATTATTAAGAATTTTTTAGAAACTGAAATGCCTAGAACTTTTTATATAACGGGGAAAAAATGAAACATATTGTACGGCAAACACAATGATAAACCTACGAGTAAACCTTTAGCAGTATTAATTTTTGGCTTATGCACCACTTCAATTCCGGCAGTCATGGATCCTTTGATTCTACTATTACTATTTTTCCATAAAACAAAGGTTTTTTTTTTTTTTTTTTTTTTTCTTGTGCTCGATACTTTACGTTTTTGTGCTGCTGGCTCTTGGACTATAACAAATAATCAAATAAGTTACCTGAAGAAAGGTTATTTGATATACATTGCAGAGGATTATTTCCACTTGAGATTAAGATTTACGATTAAAAAAATAGGCTTAGAAATACCTGGAAAGAGAAAAAAAAAAAGATGATATTAGCACAAATAATAGAATTAGCACAAAATACTGAAATTGTTTTTTATACATATCATTTGCATAAAATTCATAAACAAAATTAATGAATAGAGAGATCGGCTCTTGAACTAATACACTTTTGCACTGTTATTATTTTTTCAGTATACAGCATGAAATATATATCTTATTTTTCTAACCTAAATTGCAAATATTTTAAACTTCTTTTCATAAAAGAAATGCTAGAAAATTATTTTATAGAACTTGAAGAAATGGTTTTATTGTTATTATTATACATTGAAATCACTCTACATGTCATTTGAGATTTTTTAAGTGATGACTATTTTGTTAGATATATATTTTATTGAATTGCACTGATATATATTTTATTGCAAAATGAGTATAATACCGTAAAACCTCCATAACGGACACTCCCGAATAGCGGACACCCTATTTAACGGACAATTTTCTAAACCCCACTCCCAAAACTTAAATTTTTGTATGTTTAACCTCTGAATAACGGACATTCCGAATAGTGGACACTATTTTCGGCGATAAAGAATGAAAAAGTATCTTTTAACGAAAAAAAAGGTGAAAAATAATGTTGAAAAATGCCTAAATTTATTGAGGAAATTTATCACAAATTTTGTAATCACAGATAAATGTAGAGGATGGGCTGGGGAAAGGACCCACACGCCCGGCAGGGACATCTCCCAGAGCATTAGAAACGTTCCCCCGGATGATTTTGAGATTTTATGTTTTTAATGCTCAAAAAGTGCAACTCCCCCCCTCCCCCTTTCGCCCACGAACTCTGTAATGTCCAATAACGTCACATTGAAAAATTAGTTACATGTAATCGCAAGCAAAAGTAAACTTTTTTGTAACTGTTTTTTTCACAAGAATATAATAAACAGTGGATAAAAGTGTGCACAATTTTATTTCAATTTTATTGCTTAAAAAATAATTTTAGTTTCTGATTAATCATGTAATAGAAGTTTTAGAACATGTAAAAGCCAACTAATGAAACATTAAGTATTTCTTAGCGATTATTGAATCTCTGAAGATTTCCCAATAGCGGACACCTCCGAATAGCGAACAAGATTTTTGAGGGAAAGACAGGGAATTTTTGCGTTCCCGAAGTGTCCGTTATTTAGAGGTTTTACTGTACTATCTCTGACAATAAATTTCGGTGAATGAATTCAGAACGATCGATCTCGCAACACTGGGGAAACAAAATGCTGCACCAGCATAGAGGCAAGTGTTGACCATCTTTTCCCACCGTTGTTCAGTTGAGCGTCGTTTATGTTCTGTGTAAGACGTGCTTTATAAAATGCTTGTTTAGTGTGTCCGTCCATAACTGAGAACAGGTAAATGAACAAACAAAAGATCAGTTTAAAGTTGGTTTTGAGCTTTACAAGACACCGAAAGAAATTCATGAGGGGTTGTGCAAATTGAACATCCACCATACGCGCCAGATCTCAATCCTCCAGACTTTTTCACATTTTCACGACGCAAAATCTCTTTGAAAGAGGTTTGACCATATTGCTGACACCCAACGAAACGTGACGAAACTTTTGAACTCGATCCCAAAAGAAGATTTCTTGCGAATTTCCCAGGACATGCATAGCAGATCTCAGCGGTGCATAGTTATGGGAGACGACTATTTCAAAGGATGGTACGGTAACTTTCGTTAATATTTCATCTACATTAATGATACAGAACTATTCACCGAACTTTATTGTCAGAGGTAGTATTTGAGGACCCCAGAAGCCAAAGTGTCTAAGTGACAAAATTGAAAAAGTTGAACTAATTGCACAGAAGAACTGAAAATAATTTATTTTTCTTTTCAGGTAATGGCATATAAGGGATTTTCTAGCGATCATCCACTTATGCCGAATAATTATCCATATTGGTTAATTATAAATTGAAAGAAAAATACATTCTACTTTTTTCTCAGTTATTCAAATATGAGTTCAAAGAGCACAATGAAACAATCGGCAATTTCTTATTCAATTCAGTCAATAATTATTGACGTCCAAATTTGATGCCTATTATCTTTGAGCACGATTTACTCCAAATCGAATTTTTGCCGCTTGTACCTTTTGGCTTTGGCTTCTGAGGTCCTCGTGTGAAATAAGAAATATATTTTTTTCTCAATACCCAAATGATAAAACCGCGCTTATACATATAATATATTCTAAATAATCTTAAAATAAACACTGTTAAACACTAATTAATTGCACTTTTCATTATTGAAATAGATTACTAAAACGATATATATTTTAGTTTCCGAAATAATTTTATAAATATGTATTTTCTAAATATCAAAGCACAAAATGTATTTTAACCGTTTCTATAAAATAAGAAAATGTTTGTAACTCTCCTTCCCCATCATGCATAAAACGTAAAAAAATGAAATTATCTTTAAGATGCAATTTCATTTTACTTTTCTGGGACGTAAACTTAATCTTATTAAAAGTTTAAAATCTCTCAAATTACATCATTAAAATGCAAATAAAAACGGGAAATTCTTCTTTTTATATCGTAATTTTTAGTCATTGCTCTTACAATAACAACACATTGTTTAAAAATATGCTTCATTATCGTACATTTATATTTAATTATCTGTAATTTAAGCAGAAACTGGAGAAAAATTTTATCTGAGACGAAATCCTATACTCTCAGGAGAAAAAAAAAATTAAAAACTTAAATTTAATAGTTTTCATGCATTTTTTTCGTTTCATTAAAAAAAGAATGCTGCTCTAAAACTCCTTCAGCTTGTTGGAAAACATTATTGAATTTTTAAGCCTTAACGTTGGCGAAGGAAAATAAATTACGAATGTAAATTAAAAGGCTCCAGAAGTCTAATGTGTAAGAAATTGAACTTTGGAGAAGAACGAGAAATGTAATTAGGAAAAATAATCTTGGAGTTTGGTTTTGAATTAACGTCAAAACACTTTTCCTTAGTCCTTTCTGGCGCACTACTCTTTAAAGTTGGAATCTAAAGAAAAAAAATTAGGCAATCTATTTAGGCCTAGAGGAGTACACAGGTATTGTTTTGTAAAGATTGCACTAACCATTTTAATTATACAGCTGTTGCCGAAGTGGTAACCTCCCATAAGTAAAGCATTGGTAAGCGCATTGAGAAGAGCATTGCTGTGAAGCGCGTATTACAGTAAAACATTTTACCTATTATTTAAAAACAGTAGAGTTTGATCTCTGTGATACTGCCATCTAGAACTCATAAGAAAGATTTAAAGTAGCCATTAGAGTAGTTCTTGAAATATTCACGGAGTTTTTGTGTCTCTAAACAGGGGGAACTTTAGGTGTTGGCGACCCGGCAACACTGCGCGTTAAGGGGTTTTAAAATGAGTTTTATGATACTTTCTCCTTTAATTTTAAAATATGTTTTTAATAGCAATAAAATTATTTTTAAATTGAAATTTGATTTTACTTTTTCTAGGACATAAAATTAATCTTGCTAAAAGTTTAAAAAATCTAAATTAAATTTTTTAAATGCAAAATAACAACATAAAATTATTCTTTTTATTTCGTAATTTTTAGCCATTACACTTTAAATAACAATACATTGTTTAAAAATTTGCTTCGTTACCGTACATTTATATTTCATTATCTTAAATTTAAGCAGATGGTGGAGAAAATTTTTATCTCCAACGAAATCCTCTACTCTCAGGAGAAAAAAATTAAAAACTTATATTAAAGAGTTTGCTGGCACTATTTTCTTTTTTATTAAAACAAAAGAATGCTTCTCTAAAACTCCTTCCGCTTGTGTGATTTTTTTTTTTTTTTTTTTTTAAGCCTCAATATTAGACAAGGAAAATAAATTACGAATGTAAATTAAAAGGCTCCAGAAGTCTGTAATTTGTAAGAAATTGAACTTTGGAGAAGATCGAGAAAAGTAATTTGGAAAAATAATCTTGGAATTTGTACTTGAATATATGTCAAAATACTTTTCATTAAAATGAGTTTTACGACACTTACTGTTTTAATTTCTACTAATGAACTTCTTTATTTTAAAATGTCGTTAACTCAGATCGCAATCTATTTTATTGTAGACATTTTTTTTCAATACCCGATTGGTAAAATAAACGCTTATTTTATTCTTTATAATATATTTTAATGTATAGTAAAATCTCATTACAACAAATCTTTGGAGATCCCTGATTAAATTAGCTATAATTAGGAATTTTTTAAAGTGAATATTTTTTATAATGAAATGGGATAACAGAACATTTTTAACAATGCAAAGAATATTCATTAAACTGATGAATTCGTTAATGTGAGATTCATCATAACGAGATTCTACTGTAATTTAAAAATTGATATTGTTAAAAGATTAAGCTACTTTTTATTATCCAAGGAACATTTGTAAAAATTCATTATCTGTTTATTTTATAATTGCCTTAAATTTTATATGAATTTATATTAAAATGTACTATAGTCGTTTCTAGTAAGTAATAAAAGTATATGTAAGCCCGCCCCCACCCCCATTCTGAAAAAAAGTCATTTTTAAGATGAAATATCATTTTACTTTTTCTAGGACGTAAACTTAATCTTGCTAAAAGTTTAAAATCTCTCAAATTACATCATTAAAATGCAACATAACAACTAATATTATTCTTTTTATTTCAAAATTTTTTAGCCATTGAACTTCAAATATCAATACATTATTTAAAAATATGCTTCATTACCGTACATTTATATTTCATTATCTTTAATTTAAACAGAAGTTCGAGAAAAATTTTTTATCTCCTTAGAAATCCCAAACTCTCAGGAGAAAAAAAAATTAAAAACTTAAATTAAACAAATTGCATGCATTTTTTAATCTTTATTTCAAGAAAAGAATGGTTTATTCTAAAACTGCTTCCGCTTGTTTAAGAACTTTTTTTTTTTTTTTTTTTTTTTTTTTTTTTTTTTTTTTTTAAGTTTTAACATTAGAGAGGAAAAATACATTACGAATGTAAATTAAAAGGCTCCAGAAGTTTGTAATTTGTAAGAAATTGGACTTTGGAGAAGATCAAGAAAAGTAATTTGGAAAAATACTCTTAGAATTTGGTCTTCAATTAACGTCATAACAACCTTCATTAAAATAAATTTTACGACACTTTCTGTTTAAATTCTGAGTAATGAGCTTCTTTAATTTAAAAATGTGTTTTAATTCCTATCACAATCCATTTTAATGACGGCATTCTTTTTTTTTTCAATACTCGAGTGATAAAATAAACGCTTATTTTATTCTTTATAACATATTTTAATGTATAGTAAAATCTCATTACAACAAATATTTGGAGATCCCTGATTAAATTCGCGATAGTTAAAAATTTGTTAGAATGAATATTTTTATTATGAAATAGGAAAATTTGACTTTTTAACAATCCAAACGTTCGTTAAACTGAAATGTACGTTAATGTGACATTCATTATAAAGAGATTCTACTGTAATTTAAAAGTTAATAATGTTAAAATATTAAATAGTTCTACTTTTCATTATCATTTTTTTCTTTTGAACATTTTATGTTGAACATTTGTAAAAATTTATTACCATTTAACTTTATTGTTTCTTAAAATTTTCAATGATTTTAGATTAAATGTGCTTTAATCATTTCTAGTAAATTACAATATATATGTAACTCCGCCCGCTTTCCAGAAAAAAAAAGCCTTAAGATGAAATTTGATTTTACTTTTTCTAGGACAAAAATTTAATCTTACTAAAATTTTAAAATCTCTCAAATTACATCATTAAAATGCAAAATAACAACTGAAAATTATTCTTTTCTATGTCGTTATTTTTAGCCATTGCAACAAATAACAACACATTGTACAAATAACAACACATTGTACAAAAGTATGCTTCATTATCGAACATTTATATTTAATTATCTTCAATTAAAGCAGAAGCTGGAGAAAAATTATGCTACCGACGAAATACCATACTCTCAGGAGAAAAAAAATTAAAACTTGAATTAAACTGTTTGCATGCATTCTTTTTTTCTTTTTTTAAAGAAAAGAATGCACCTCCAAAACTTCTTCCGCTTGTTTGAAAACATTTTTCATTTTATTTTAAGCCTTAACATATGAGAGGGAAAATAAATTAGGAATGTAAATTAAAAGGCTCCAGAAGTCTGTAATTTGTAAGAAATTGAACTTAGGAGACGAACGAGAAAAGTGATTCGGAAAAATAATCTTGGAATTTGGACTTGAATTAATGTCAAAATACTTCTCATCAAAATGAGTTTTACGACAGTTTCTGTTTTAATTTTAACTAATGAACTTTTTGAATTTAAAAATATGTTTTTAATTCGGATCACCATGCAATTTTACTGTCGACATTTTTTTTTTTTTTTCAATACCCAAACGTAAAATAAACGCTTATTTTATTATTTATAACATACTTTAATATCTAGTAAAATTTCACTGCAACAAATTTTTGGAGAACCCTGATTAAATTCGCTGTAATTAAAAAAAATATATTAAAGTGAATATTTATGTAATGAAAGGGGTTATTAGGACCGTTTTGACAATCCGAGGAATATTCGTTAAATTGAAAAATTCGTTAATGTGACATTCATTGTAACGAGATTCTACTGTAAATTAAAAATTAATTTTGTTAAAAGATTAAATAATTCAACTTTTCATTATCCAAAGAACATCTGTAAAAAGTTATTGTCTTTATAATTTAAAGTTTCTAAAATTTTTCTATTTTACGATAAAAGTTTAAAATCTCTCAAATTACATCATTAAAATGCAAAATAAAAACTTAAAATTATTCTTTTTATTTCGTACTTTTGCAAATTTCGTAATTTCGTTTATTTCGTAATGTTCGCCATTGAACTTCATGTAACAACACACTGTTTGAAAATATGCTTCATTATCGTACATTTAACATGACATCGTCAATAACACATATATGTAACCCCGCCCCCAAGCAAGAAAAAAAAAGGTGAAATTTGATTTTACTTTTTCTAGCAAGTAAACTTAATCTTACTTAAAGTTTAAAATAACTCAAATTACATCATTAAAATGCAAAATAAAAACTAATATTTTTCTTTTTATTTCGTATTGTTTTAGCTATTGCACATCAAATAAGAACACAGTGTTTAAAAATAGGCTTCATCATCATACATTTATATATTTCATTATCTTTAATTAAAGATCTCTAGAAAAATTTTATCTCCGAAGAAATCCCATACTCTCCGGAGAAAAAATTAAAAAATTTAAATTAAACAGTTTGCATGCATTTTTTTCTTTTTTAACCCTTTAACATTCATTGGTTTCTCCACGAAACCACAAAATTTTAATTCCGGTATGCAACACTGACACCGGTATTTTTATCTAAAAATATCCCTTTTATTATGTATGTGAAAAATCACGTTTTCTTATTTAGAAATATATTTGTTCTTAATTACCGGTATCATTCATTTATTTCGACATCTTAGCAATGAAAATGCTTTGATCGTTAAAGGAAAAGAATGTTGCTCTAAAACTCCTTCTGATTGTTGAAAAACATTTTTTTTTCTTTTTTTTTTTTTTAAGTTTTAACATTAGGGAAGGAAAATAAATTACGAATGTAAATTAAAATGCTCCAGAAGTCTGTAATTTGTAATAAATTAAACTTTGGAGGAGAACGAGGAAAGTAATTTGGAAAAATAATCTTGGAATTCAGTCTTGAATTAACGTCAAAATACTTTTCGTTAAAATGAGTTTTACGGCACTTTCTGTTTTAATTTTAAATAATGAAATTCTTGAATTTTAAAATGTCTTTAATTCAGATAACAATCTATTTTATAGTCGAATTTTTTTTAAATATCCGAATGATAAAATAAACGATTATTTTATTCTTTGTAAAATATTTTAATGTACAGTAAAATCTCATTACAACAAATCTTTGGAGATCTCTAATTAAATTTGCGATAATTAAAATTTTGTGAAATATTTTATAATGAAGTAGGATAATAGGACATTTTAAAAATCCAAATAATATTCGTTAAATTGAAGAATTCGTTAATGTGATATTCATATTTTAATTTTCATTTTAATTATAATACGCTACTATACGAATTATGGCGTATATTCATTCTATTGTAATTTAAAAATTAGTATTGTTAAAAGGTTAAATAATTCTGATTTTCATTATCCAAAAAACATTTGTTTTTATAGTTTGCTAAAATTTTCTACGAATTTAGATTAAACTGTACCCTTATCGTTTCTAGTAAATAAGAAAATGTGTGTAACTCCGCCTCCACCCTGAAAAAAATTATTTCTAAGATGAAATTTGACTGTACCTTTGTTAGGACGTAAACTTAGCCTTACTTAAAGTTTAAAAGAACTCAAATTACATCATTAAACTGCAAAATAACAACTAATATTATTCTTTTTATTTCGAAATAGTTTAACCATTGCAAATCAAATATTAACACATTTTTTAAAAATATGCTTCATTACTGTACATTTATATTTCATTATCTTTAATTTAAACGGAAGCTGGAGACGAATTTTATCGCCGATGAAATCCCAAACTCACAGCAGAAAAATTTTAAAAACTTAAAAATAAATAGTTTGCATGCCATTTTATTATTCTTTGTTTCAAGAAAAGAAATTTTCCTCTAAAACTGCTTCCGCTTGTTTGAAAACAGTTTTTATTTTTAAGCCTTAACGTTAGAGAAGGAAAATAAATTACGAATGTAAATTAAAATGCTTTAGAAGTCTGTAATTTGTAAGAAATTGAACTTTGGATAAGAACAAGAAAAGTAATTTGGAAAAATAATCTTCGAATTTGGTCTTGAATTAACGTCAAAATACTTTTCATTAAAATCAGACACTTTCTGTTTTAATTTTTTACCAATCAACATGTTTAATTTTAAAATATGTTTTTATTCGGATCACAATCTAATTTATTGTCACTATTTTATTGAAACAAGGAAATATTTTGATCAAGATGATTTTGTATTCCACAAATTTAATATGAAAAAAAATATTTGGAATAAGTATATTGTTATATTGAAATTTTAATTAAATATCGTAGTATTTATTCACATAATTTCGAACAACGTATTTACTTTTTTCTGCAGATAATGTTCCATTGTTTAATTATTTTGATGATATAAGAATACAAATTATTCGAAACAAGCAGTAGTTCTCGCTCTATATATATATTTAAAAAAAAAAAAAAAAAAAAAAAAAAAAATGTAGTTTTGAATATTATTGGGTAATATTAAATATAAAATTTCTGAAAATTACCAGATATTAAAAATATTTGGGCGTGAAGTCATTAATAAATAGAAAAGACTGTTATTAAGTACGAAATAAGTAATCATTGTATATTGATTATCTAATTAAAATTTTAAAATTTTAAAACATTATTCTTTAATTAATATATTTTAATAGTTATTTATTATTATTATTATCATTATTATTTATTTATTATTTATTATTAGTAATTATTATTAGAAGTATTATTAAATACTATTTTTAATTAACGATGATTTATTTATATTTGTTATTAAAAAGTACAAAAGATAATCATTTGAAATATTTTTTACTTAAAAATAATTGTGTGTTAGAAATTCTGAATTAGATAAACTTATTAATTCCCTTTTTAAGATATTACAGTTTGCATAAAATAATAGTAAATTAGCAACTAAATAAATATCGGATTCATTGACCTAATTTCGTACAATACATTTACTTATTTTGCAGGCAATATTGCACTGTTTAAATATTTTGAAGATATAAGGATACAAATTATTCAAAACAAGCAGTAGTTTCCGCTGCATAAAAAAGGAAAAAAAATACAAATTTGAACAATAGTATTGTGTAATATTAAATTTAAAGTCTCTTAAAACAATCACATATTAAAAATATTTTGGCAAGAAGTCACTAATGAATAGAAAAAACTGTTTTTAAGTACTAAATAAGGAATTTAAATGTAATGAATATATAATTAAAATATTAAAATGAAAAAATATTATTCTTTAACTAGAAGATAGCCCGTCAAAATGACGTGTTTGCATTTTTAAAGGGATGATAAAAGATTACAACAACTGTGATCAATCATAGCCTTTTTAGGCTTAGACAATTTTGAAAAATACAACGATTAAACTTGGGGGGGGGGGGGGGAAAAAAGAAAATTTCAACAGAAATCTGCATTTAAAACTATAACAAAACTATCTGGTGGATGGGAGGGATTGTAATGAACACATATGGTAAATACATAAATTTTAAAAGAATAAAGTAAGGCAAAAAAATTAATTATAAAAGAATATATTGTGAAACTACAGCCAAAAATATATATAAAAATACTGATAAAATATATTTAAAATATCAAAATGTATAAAAAAATTTTCCCATTTTGGCCATTTCCAGACGAATATGCAAGGGTAGCCAAATTATTAATTGAATGGGTAAAACAATGGCGTTATGCAGCTAATGAATTTCACTCACAAAATTAGAGTAACTATTTCACAAAAAAAAAAAAAAAAAAAAAAAAAAAAACATGCAAATTAAACATGGACTAATAATGCACTAATAATGCAAAACCTGCACTAATAATGCTATTTTAAATCATTTGTGAATTAATTATTTTACTCTATTAGCTAATACTTAAAAGAAAACACTTTATAAGATCGAAAATAAATGTCAACAGTAAAGAAAGAGTAAACAATCACTCGCCAGTTCGGGATGTGACAATAGAGTCATTCACGGCTGTAAAAAAAATAAATAAATAAATAAAAATAAAGCAACTTGAATATAAAAATTCTAACAATATTGTATTTAAAAAGCACCTTCGCTTTCCTTAAATAAAAAAATTTAATTAAACACTGTTAAAAATTTGACCGTTTTGCTGCATCGTCATTCCACAGTTTTTATAGAAAATAATTACTTCACCGTATTATTGAGCATTCTCATAGGTCAAAATAGGGATATTCTATAAAAGCTCGGGAGTGACGATGCAGCAAAAGGGTCAAACTTTTAACAGTGAAAATAGTTTGAAATCGTGAAAGGATTTCAAAGCGCAGTAAAATGCAGTGACGTCCTTTAACAGCTCCCACTGTAAATCTGACCAATGAGAACGCTTCATTACGACTATGGAACGCTTTCATTGGCCAGAAAATTGATAGCCTTTTAAATCGGAGGTAACTTTTCACAATGGAATTTGTCATTGGTCGCAATAATAGTTTCTTTTTCTCGTGGATGGGTTGAACCCGGAATTGTTATACACGGAGGGATTTTATATATATAATTAATATATTTTATTATTTTTTTTTTAAATACTATGTTTAATTATTAATTCCTTTATATTAGCCATCAATAAGTAAAAAACACGTTTTTTTTAAATATTTAAAAGTAATTGTGTAATACAAATATTAAATTACTTACAGTTACTAATTTCTTTTGTAAAGTATTACAGTTTGTATAAAATAACAGCAAAGTAGCAACTAAACATTTAAATAAAAATTTTTGAATAATAATAGAATAAAAGAAATAATAGAACAGTTTATTAAAAAAAAAAAAAAAAAAAAAAAAAAAAACGAAATTTGTTTTTAAATTTTGAACTAATTAATTTTTTACGCAAGTTAAAAAAAACATTTAAAAACATAATTAAAAAATATTAATTTTTCTATTGCATTTTTTCCTTTCTTTTTTTAAAAATTCTATTAGCTGCTGAAGACTCACTAATTTTTTTTAAATTTTATTTTGGCATTCATGGCACGAATTATTCTAATATTCGTTATTATACACTAACTTGCATAACAACTGAACAAATTAATAATTAAACTTCCAAGAAAAAAAAAAAACAAGCTGCTTATTTAAAAAAGAAAAAAAAATGCTTTTTTAAGCCAATGGTTCCATTGAAAGAGTTAATTAAAAGTTATTTTGCTCGTTTGCTGCCATTATTTTAAAAGATAATAACTTGAAATATAAATTCATAATTCCAGGCAATTTTCGTTGCATAAACCTGTATTTAATTTTTGTGATGTATTAAAAATACGGGAGTGCTTAATACATTTTCTCAGTTTATATAATCTAATTATTACAATTAATGTTTTTAATATTAGTTTTGATTTTAGAGGATAATATATGTTACATTATCTTATAGATTTTATTTGCTTTTATTGCATTTAAATATTAATATTTTTGTTAATATTAAAATAGTCAATTTTAACAGATGACCATAACTGTACTGTATTTCAAAAGGAACATGACATCCACTGTTAAAGTTTTTTCCAATATTATTGTGAAACACAAGATCTTATAAGCCTTGATTGATAATATTAATGTCATTTTTTCCTGTTTATTTTGTCAGTTAGTTATTAATTTCCGTGTGGTTCTTTTGCTTTCCGTTTTATATGTTACGTTTCTTAGACTTCTTAAAAACCAAGGCATTTTGAGAATTGGCCTTCAAAGACCAAAGGCAGCAAAGACAGTCACCTCATCCAGTTCACGGCTGAAATTTAAGAATTCAATAAAATTAGATTCGCATATTAAACTATTCGTTAGGGGCGACCGTAATACTTACCCATCATGGATATGTATACTATAACATATAAAAATAAAACATGTGGAAATTATTTATAAAATGCATTGCAATTCCAAAACAAAATTTAAACTTATATTTAAATACTTTTAATACACATAGTAATGCTCTATTAATGAATTGCTGATGAACCAATTTCGACAAATTAAATAAAACGCCAAACTACTCAAGTAGTACCGAATTGCGTAAAAGAAACATTCGTATAGCTCCAAAAATAATAATCATATTAACTATAACAGTTTACTGTGTCGGATTAAGTGTCTCATTTCCAATTAAAATATATCTTCCAATTAAAATACAGGGTCATGAAAAATCAAAGAATATGCAAAACAGAATTGCAAATATCTCAGCAACTAATTATCCCATCGACTTCCTTCGTTATGAAAAAAAATTTTGTTATTTTATTTATTTTTACATCCTTTCCCTAAAATGAAAAAGTCGGAAATTTTCATATACCTTTCATCATAATGAATTTTTCAAGAGTCCGAAAAAAAATAGTTCCGGGTAATCGATGTTACGGATATTAAATAGAATTCGTTCCATTTTTACATACTAAGCACATACGAAATTTCAACTCTGTATCTTAATTCGTTCGGAAGATTCGTTCACAAACACACACAGAGACGACAATTTTTTTTTTTTTTTTTCGGAATCTCCAATCTGAAACATGTAAATCCGTCAAAAAAAAAAAAAAAAAAAAAAAAAAAAAGATTTTCAGAACGATTTTGAGATTTACCTTATGCTACATATGATGGGTAAGTAAAAGCAATTGGTCTATCAAGTCATATTTGATTTTAGCAATCGTGTTTTCCTGTTCGCAGTTTTGCCGATCCCACCGAAGCTAGCATAGGTAAGTAAATATAGGATTTTGATTGGTTGAATAATTTAAATAGCAATAGTTTGTAAATAAATCATTCTGGATCTGGATGTACATATTAAAGGTGTATATAGTTATATCGTGTTAATAAAAAAATCAGAATTTTTTAATGTAATATAGAACAATTGTGTTTGTAAATATCACGCAATTGACGCCGTAAAAAATAAATGCTATTATTGTTTGTAAATAACTTGTTCTTTCATGTTGAAATAATTAAGAAGTAATTTTAATTTTATTTATTTATTTTTTAAGTAATACAGAAGAATTGAAAACATCCTTAACTTCTTTAATTCTAAATTCCAGAAAATCTTTTTATGTGTTAATAAATATATGAAATGAGAAGAAAATTAATCAAAATCCATCTTTTAAAAGAAACTGAAGATTAAATAAACATAAACTCAAAATTGAACCAAAACAAAATGCTCTTTAAATTATTCAACCAATCAGAAGCTCGTATTTTCTTTCCTGTGCTAGCTTCGGTGGGATCGGCAAAAATGCTTCCTGTTCTTAGTTCTCCAAGTTTTCATATCTTTAAATGCAGGCAAACACAACTGTAAATCTTAGAGCAATTCTAAAACCGAGTTTTCAGAAGTGTTTTCCATCGAGATATCACTTGACAGACTGATTACGTCTTAATATGCGAATAGAATTTTAATTAATTCTGGAATTTCAGTCGTGAACACGATGAAGTAGTAGCTTGCATTTGTAAATAAGAAATCAACTGTGTTTTACTTATATTGGGAAATAATACCCCTGACGAGAGTTTTGCAATATAAATTTAAAATATTTATTCGTGTTTCTTATATAATTGTTTAATAATTTTCCCTCTTACTTTTCCAGTTGTTCCAGTTTAATATACAATATTTTATATAATCAGTTTTTTATAATAAGTTATTCATTTGTTAAAATTTTTCATAATTACAAAATGTTTGAGTATGATTTATTTTGATACGTTGTAAGGAGCTACTATTTGTTCTTATATGCTTAATGTCGACAAAATAATATGAAATAACGTATCTTCGTTATTAATTAAACCTGCAAGCATCTCTTATGATTCTGTTGGTTATTCATAGTAACTTATTATGCATTATTAGTTTCTACTGTTCATAATTTGTTCATCTTTAGAATTTTACATTTGTGATTTCAATTTAGTTATGTATATGTATATGTGTATACAGGGCGTTTCTAAATTCATGATGCAAATTTAAGGGTTTGTACAGGACACTGGAGCAAGAGTTTATTGTATAATAATGTATGGACACAAGTGATGCATTAACACGTTTGCTGCCGTTTACATGAAGATGATGATAGTTAATGCCGCACTGTAGAAGTGGGTTTTTCCCAGAAGCCGATTAATTTTTTATAACAAAGAATCAGTGAAAGATTTTCCCGCGCCATCGAGTGACTGGCTATTGGAAATCAACCCACATCACGCTCTGACGCGTGATTGGCCCCTTAACGTTGCCGCCATATCACGCGCTTTCGCGCGAGCGGCAGTGAACGTGTTAAAGTACAAATACTATGGGACACATTTGATGCTTTTATTATTTCAAAATTTATCATTGAAACCAGAAAATTCTTACACTGTTCTTTTCTTTATTTAAGACAGGCATTTCATGATTACACAAAAAAGGATTCTTTGAAAATTTTTGGTGTGAAATCGAAATTTTTGAATTAAAAAAACACACCATTTTTATTTTTTCTTGTATTCCCTGTGTTTGACTAATTTGTCAGTTTTAAGGGTGTTTTTATTTTTTTTTCAAACATTTCGATTTTATTTTACAAAATTTTAATTTAATTTTTTTTATAAAAAAAACACCATTTTTATTTCTTTTTATGTATTTCCTGCTTTTGACTAATTTGCCAGTTTTGAAAGGTTTTTTTTTTTTTCTTTTATTGCAAAAATATAGTTTTTATACCGGAAAATTTAAAAGAAGATTTTTTTTAAAGCCATCATAGTATGTCTTAAATAAAGGAAAGAATAGTCTATGAATACTGTGATATGAATGAGATATTTTGAAATTTTTAAAAGAGTCAAATTGGCTCTTTTTGTACTCGAAACACGTCACATACGCCCATACATTCCCATACACAAAATGGTTGTTATAATGTGCTGTACCAATCTTTCAAGTTCGTACCATGAATTTTGAATCACCCTGTATAAGAGTTATAATGTCAGGGTTCGTACGGATCCTGGAATTTCATGACCAGGAAATTTTTTCGTACCAGTATTTTCTTATATAAGATCTCCCATTAAATAAAGCGAAATTTCGCATGTTTGAACTAGATTTATTTTTCCGTAAAATAATTCTGGTAATTAGCATGAGAAATAACGGTACCCGTACGAACCATGAATGTATATATATAGCCTGTAATTTAAACTATAAAATTCCTTACTCATTACGTTACATATTCTGAAATTTTGTAATAACAAATAAATTATGAAAATGCAACGAAAAGGTTAAAAGATAAAATATAATGATGAAAGAACAAGATTTATTTTTTCTGTCTTTTTATAAGAAATAAATTCTAAAGCCACGAGAGAAGAAATACGAACAGTTATTTTTATCGTAGTACACTAGAAAGTTTCGTGAATCAATAATCTCCATTTACAGCTTAGACCTTCAATTTATCATAAATACGATACCATTTTCTGTTTATACCACAAATATAGGTCAGAACTCACAAAACATTAATATTATGTCGTGACTGCGAGATAAAACAGTTTTTTTGAAACGGATTTTCTAGGTATAAGGAAGAAAATATACATTTAAATTTTAGAAAATAAAATTCACCTTATAAACATGTTGTGGTATCTTTATAGAATATGGATTAGTCCATAGTAAATATGTTTTTTACACTGTGCACAGTTATTTCAAAGGCATAATGTAAAAATATTAAGATATTACTACGAAATTGTCTTTGGCTATTGCAAGTAAATTGTGAATGTTTTCCAATAAAATTTGGATATTACATTTAAAATAAGGTTTCTATTTATCTGATTGGAACGATCCTGACCAAACTATTGCCTCTTGTCAATTATTTTTGATTAAACAGGGGACCAGAAAATGCTCCTGTTAAGTTTATGTTATCTAACTCGTTTTTATCTTTTAATGCTGTGCAATCAAATAAATTGTTTCTTAATAAATAAGGAACTTACATTCTTTACTCAACTGTGAAAGCAAAAAAATAAATTGCTACTTTATGTTTTTTTTCATTATTATTTTATTTTATTTTATTTTAGTTTTAAAACAAAGGAATAAAAACTATAATCGCAAAAATAAAAATTATTCTTGATGTATCAGTTTATTTTTAAAACCACCCCTAGGAAGTAACTTTCAAAAATACAAATTGCCAAACAATTATTTAAATATAACAGAGGTAAATTTTCCATTTTTATTTTATGAGGAAAATTTACCTCTGTTATAATTAATTTATCGATTGAATAATCGTGTTCAAAATTAATCTAATGTAATTTCGTATGCAGCGATTTTCTGCAGTTCCATATATTGACCTTCGATTTATTCTGTTGAGCTGATCCAGAGTATCAGAGCAGATTAAGTGATCGTTGAGGTTAATTGGGTGAAATAGTCCTCCAGTGTTCGTGTCCGGGATGGCTCACTTGGAAGAGCACTTCAGCCAATACATCTCTGATTCGAATCCTGGCCCGGACTTTTTTCACCCAAAATAAAAAAGGAAAAATTTACCTCTGTTATAATTAAATTTACCGATTGAATAACCGTGTTTAAAATTAATCTAGTTATTTAAATGTTACATTATCGAAGTAATATTCCAACTCTGTTTGTATACAATGTGACAAAGAATAAAAACCACACCACCTCATACATTTCCATTGCCAAATTGATCTACAAAATAAAGCGAAAATAATCAGTTCACAGTAAATTACTTTTTATTTGTATTTATACTTTAAAAATTTTATAGAAGGGGTCGTCTTTATACTAAAATCATACCAAACTCCGAAGTTTTAAGTTTGATTATTGAATTTCTAACATCCAATGTAACTTGCTACACTAACTGTACATTGTAAAAACATTCGTTTTTTGATAGACTAAACAACTACAAAAAAATTTTTAGGATGCATTCATACATCCTATTTGTAAATTGAATGATTATTAAAATTTTCACCAATACATTATGTGTGTCTGTACGTGGGTGTGTGTGTATGTAAATATAAAACCATTAAATTTAATACAAATTACTACATTAATCCCTTGGGGACGAACGACATGTATACGTGCCACAAAAAGGCCTTGAACCCTTGAGAAACCCTGTTTATCTCCACCAGTAAAAATTTTCTGTAAAATCGGAGTTATTTCATCGGAGAATTTTCTCGATTTAGTAAGGCACAAATTTTTGTTTTTTTAAAAACCGGTGACAAAATTCCGTAAAGAACAAAGGGATTAAAAGGGATTAAAGGACGGAAAAAATAAATTATAAGGAATGTAATCGAAATTTGTAGAACCAAAGTAGAATCATCAGGGCCACAAACACTTTGGAAATACAAATAAAGTGTATGGTTTCATCTTCGTATTAACCATGAAAAAGCAAAACAAAACGAACATGGGGCTACCAACACACATAACCCCCCCCCTACCAAAAGATCATTATCTATATATATACCGGGTGTCCCAAAAATGACTGATGGATTATAAAATTCAATAACTTGCAAACGGTGACAGCTATTTAAAAAAAAATTGCAGGAGGGTTATGTATAATGTCAAGAGTTTTTTTACTATTTTTACCGTAATTTTTTATTTTAGTTCGCATCTCAAACAATAGGTGGCGCTGATGGCGATTGAAGACCAGGTCGACGCTTCACTCAGCATTGATCACCTGGCCTTCAATCGCTGTCAGCGCCACCTATTGTTTGAGATGCGGACTAAAATAAAAAATTACGGTAAAAAAACTCTTTACATTATACATAACCCTCCTGCAAAAAATGTTTAAATAGCTGTCACCGTTTGCAAGTTATTGAATTTTAAAATCCATCAGTCATTTTTGGGACACCCGTGTATATTGTGTGTGTGTAATCGTGTAAAGTCTTCAACGGGAAGATCGGCTAGCGTGAACGGATTCTTCGTTAAAGCGTCGACCAATGTATAATTAAGAAAACATTTATTAAAGAAAATATTAATCTAGGATACAAAAAGTCGTTATCACAAACATTTTAAAATAGTCATGAAGCGGTTCTCGTTTCAAATTAAAGTCTATTTGATAGCTGGATGTTTCTTAGTCCGTAACAATAGTTAATCATTTCATGAAGTTGATCTACTAAGCTGTCCCTCAAATCTCTTTTATGAAGAGATAATCTTTCAGTCTAATCGACCTGAGTTAGGTCGATCTTCATCTCCCAAATCTGGAGAATGAAGCCTAGTGATTCTCAGTTAAAACTCTGAGCCGTCATTCATCGTCTTTTGTAGAGAAAACCTTCTCTCCTAACCAGGTATTTCAAACCTGACTTTCCGCTCCGAAGTTAAAGACTGCCTTCTTTTTTCTCGGGATCTCATCTTCCACGTCCCCCGTAAAAACAATCGTTTTTTTTTTTTTTTTTTTTTTTTTTTTTTTTTGTCCGTTTAGATTTTTTTCTTATGTCATTCATAAGCTCTCTTTTTATTGGCTCATTTAGGTTTCCCTTGTGCCGTGAAAGACATGTTTCGATGTCCGGTCTCTCGTGGGAAATCTTCTACTTTCACCTTTCCGTATTTTTTTAAAGAGATGACATTTTGGCGCTCGCATTCTTTGTCTGTCTAAAAAACTGACTAGCGCGAAGATGGATTGTGTGCAACTTTTCTTTTTATCTTCCCGACAATATGTGGCTCTTCGTTAAAATTTAGACTATCTGAGGGTTTTCTCGTGTAAGTCAGTTCGATTTCTTACAATCGTTTTAATTTATTTTATTCTTTACTGTATAAAAAAACGCTCAATATTTTTCTATTAAAAATACTTTTCAACTAAACGATAAACCAAAACTTTTTAACTAAATCTATAAACTTTAACATCAACAACACACTAATACTCTACAATTATTCATCTACTCTTTCAAACTTTTTTTTCGTATTTCTTAATCAATTGCTTTTAGATAACAGAAAAAGGTTTAAAAAAAAGGGGAGGTGGAAGAGATCGATGCAAACTCCATTTATCGATTCCAAATTAATTAAGTCGATCGACAACAAAGAAAATTTCACATTATTCTGTCAAATTACTTTTCTACTTTTAATTTAGAATTGCAAATTTGTTTGTTTCCTTTTTCATTTGCGAATCCCGCCCTTCGAATAACAGTGGCAGTGCGTATTCATTACCATTGTCGACCATCTTTAAACGGTAAGAATTGTTTTCAAACAAAACTTTCTCGTTTTCAGAAGAAATACTGGGAAAAGGCGGTACTGTAATCATTCAATTTAAATTCAGACTCTGCATATTTAATTACTTGCTGCCGGTTTCAGTGGAAGCTATTAATTCTCCCAGCATTCGCACAATAAAAAGCCCCTCTGTCGATTTTTCTAAAATAAAGTGATTATTATTGCATTGTGCTAAATGAATTATTGGTTCAAGAAGTGGGATAAGTGATGCATCGTTATTTCGATCTCTTCATTTCAGTTCTTTCAATGAACAAATAATAAAAGTATTTGGAATGTTTAATATTAATGAATGGAGGAAAAATGCGCATTCATAATAAAGAAGATCTTTACTTGGTATAATTATTTCAGTTTGTATTGTACTTCGACTACGTAATTTTGTAAATAATTTTTTGCCGTTTTGTGTTCTGGAGAATGTACGCTTGATGATTGTTTTAATGAGTACCCGATGTGTCCAGCATAGTTTTTATTTTTATTTATTTATGTTTTTTTCTTTTTTTCTTTTTTTTTTTTTTTTTTTTTTTTTTTTACTTACTTATTTACATATTTATTGTTACTATTACTATTATTATTATTTTGCCATTTTATTTTTTACATCTGCTTAAAATTTCGTAATAAAATATACGTTGCTTAGCAATTTTTCCTTTTCTTATCGCATGTATGCAATAAGAATTTTACAGAAGTTAAATAAGCTAAACATGGAAAATTTTCGGGATTTTTACCAAAATCAACTAATTTAGGAAAGGTAATATATAACAAAAAGTATTTGGTAGGTAAATGATTAGTAAATAAATATATGCAAAAGAAATTCTAAATATCGATTTATAATTATTTTTTCGATTTATTTTTTCGATTATATCGATTTATATTTATATGCATTGTTTATTTTCTAAAATAAAGTGAGTATTAGAACCCTGCTCAAATATGCTCTGCATATCAGAATTGCATTATGCTAAATGAGTTATTGGTTCAAGATGTGGAATAAGTGATGCAGGGTTATTTGGATCGCTTCATTTCAGTTCTTTTAATGAACAATTAATAAAAGTATTTTGAAAGTTTAATATCAATGAATGAAGGGAAAATACGCATCCATAATAAAGAAGGTCTTTACATTGTATACTTATTCATGTTTGAATTGCACTTTGATAAGATAACTTTGTAAATAACTTTTGCCATTTTGAATTTGAGAGAATTTACGCCTGATGATGATTTTGAAGAAAAATTGAAGTGTCGAGTATAGTTTTTATTTTTATTTATTTATATATTTACTTTTATTTATTTATTTATTTACTTTAATTAATTAATTAATTGATTGATTTATTTACTTTAAGTGATTAATTAATTAATTAATTTATTATTATTATTTTGTCATTTTAATTTTTACATCTGTGCTTAAAATCTCGGGATGAAATATATGTTGCTTAGCAACTTTCTGTTTTTTTAATCATGTGTATGCAATATCAATTTAATAAAAGTTAAATAAGATAAGCATAAAAAACGCGAATTGTGCAAAATTAATTACTTGCTGCCGGTATCAGTGGAAGCTATTAATTTTCAGAGCATTCGCACAGTAAAAAGCCCTCTGTTGATTTTTCTAAAATAACGTGATTATTATTGCGCTGTGCATATCAGAACTTCCATTGTGCTAAATGAATTATTGGTTCAAGCAGTGGAATAAGTGATACATGGTTATTGGGATCTCTTCATTTCAGTTCTTTCAATGAACAATTTATAAAAGTGTTTGGGATGCTTAATATTAATTAATGGAGGAAACATATGCATGTTATAATAAAGAAGGCCTTTTGTATGCTTTTTTTTAACGTACTATTGTTTGAATTGTGCTTGAATAATGTAACTTTGTATTTTTTTTATTTTTATTTATTTATTTATTTATTTATTTATTGCCGTTTTGAATTTAAGAAAATTTACGCCTGATGGTGGTTTTAAAGAAAAACCGAAGCGAGAAGTATAGATGTATTTTTATCTTTGTCATTTTAATTTTTATATATGTATTTAAAATCTCGGAATAAAATATATTTTGCTTAGCAACTTTTTAATTTTTATCACTTATATGAAAATTTTACAAAAAAAGAAAAAAAAAAGGCTAAACATAAAGAAATATTGAGATTTTTACCAAAGTCAACCACGAGGTGACGCATAAATGATGAAAATATCTATTTGGTTTGATGTTTTTCTTAAGTTTTTTTGAAAAAAAAAAAAATTCAGTTAAAATACGGAAGTATTACTGGTAATCTAGACGCCAGTACTATTTCCGTATTTTAACGGAAAAACTTTTCCGTAAATTTCAGAAATATTTCTGTTTTTATACGAAATAATTCAGTTTTTTTTTTTTTTTTTTTCATATTTATTTATATAAAAATTTTTGCTTGAAAGGCAAAAAAGAATTTTTCAAGGACAAACTGACATCATTACGATTTTTATCCTACACTTCACAAAGACATGAGGTACAGAACAACAGGTAATGAACATCAGGTACAGAATACGCACATTTAATACAAAGAACAGTGAAGAAATGGCACTTACCCTCGATGGGGATCGAACCAGGGACCTGTCCTATGGCAGTTTGCAGCAGTGTAATACCGTTAAGCCAGGATTACACAAACCGCTCTTACAAATACCTTTAGTTATTTCGGATGCATTTTATAAAGCAAAAGTTTTATGTTGAACTCGGCATTTATTTAAGTAGAGAATTACTTTTCTATTGAGTGTACAGCTCTAAATGTTTAATAGATTTTATTACCATAATTTCGAATATTTAGTTTTTAATTTCAGCTCTATAAAAATAAATTTTAGCCTTTAAAATATTACATGTATTAAGATTTGACTGCATTAAAGAGTTTTGTTTCCTTCATTTTAAGGAGAGTTTGAAAAGTTTATTGTAATATTTCTCATATTTATTTATTTATTTATTTTTAAATTTTATTTATACTAACATACTTTTAAAAAAATCTATTTTAACAAATTATTTGTATGACGATCGATTTTAAATTCAATAAAGATAGTTATGAAATTAAATTTCCTTTATTGTTTTTTTATGATTTCTTTTGCAATTTTTGTTATTTTTTTAATATTGTAAAAATTTGTTAGCTTTATATTATTAAAACAGAATTAAAAAGAGAAAATTATTATAACAAGTTGTTCATAAAACATCTCGCGATAATATTTTTCTATTCCAGATATAGATGGCGCCACAGGATTTTTTTCTCAGAATACTGTTTCCAGAAAAATTACGGAAAACTTACTGCATTTATAATCTCAAAATATCAATAACGAAAGATGTACTGTTTTCTTGCGGGAAAATGAAACTATTTCGTAAAATTTAACATAAAAAATTTTGTATATTAACGGATTTTTTTTACAGTGTATACTATTATTTTATTTATGTTCCTCATGTATTTTGGCTAGCTGCTATTTCTACTGATATAAATATATTCTTTTGTAGGAAAACATGATTCGCAAAAATTAATTCTGCATTTCTCCAATAACCCCTCTTCTTCAAATTAATTTCGCTGTCTGAGGGATCCTGGAGCTAAAAGCCTGCACAATCAAGGACATGTCACTATATTTCCTAAAACGAACTCTGGAAATTTTTTTTATAAAAAATTACACGGAAATATTCAATCGCGGCCATCTACAGAAATTTTCCGAAGCACCTATATCCCTGCATCGCCGCAGTAAGAATCCATTAAGAATGATCTTGACCGTTTCTTATATAGAAATACAAATACTATATACTATATAATACTATAGTATACAAATACTATATACTATTTAATACTATATACAAATACTATATACTATATATGCTATTATACAAATGGCTGATTTTAACACTAAAGTTTAATAGTACTCTTTGTAAGAAACAATACCATTAAACTTTATTCCACTAAAGTTTAATAGTATTCTTAAGTCTCAGAAATTCTTCCATATTATAACAAAAAAACTTCTATTAAAATTTAGTGATATCAATCAGCTATTTATAACTAGCGCTTGCATTCCTAGGTAACACAAAAAAATAGATATGGAAAAGGTGGGTGATAAATTATTAACTAGATGCAAGAAAATTTTAAGTACTGACTGTTAGTAATGCATTGATTATTGATATATATATTAATTTATATAATGTTATTTGACGTTGAATTCAGTGGAAGCTTTAATTCTCGGAGAATTCTCAAAATAAAAAGCCCTTTTACGGGTTTTTCTAAAATAAAGTGATTATCATGGCGCTGCGAAAATATGCTGTGCATATCAGAAATGGTTTGTACTAAATTAATTATTGGTCGAAGAAGTAAAATAGATGACTCATGAGTATTCGGATCTCTTCATTTCAGTTCTTTAAGTGGAAAATTAATAAAAGTATTTGGAAGATTTAATATCTATGAACAAAAAAATACGCATTCCAATAAAAAAATAAATAAATAAATAATCTTAGCATAAAAAGTTATTATGAATTTTACCATAAGCAATTACTCGGGAAACATAATATATAACAAAACAAGTAAGAAAAATCATGCGTTATGCATAGATTATGAAGCACTTTCCAACACTTAATGAAATCTTTAACAAAACTTTGTTATTTAGGGAAATAATAGTGTATAGCCAAATGTACCCAAATATGCATTCCAGTACTTTTGAACAGCCCTGTATTTCATATGTCAGTTGATATAATGGGAAAATTTAGCTTAGCAAGAAAATACCCAGTAGCTTGAAATTACTTTTTCAGCAATTTATACTATAGACGGAAACATACTTGAATACTTTTGTTCAGCCCTGTAGTTTACATTGTACCTTTACACGTCAGCATTAGGCTAAAATTTATTGTAAACTAAAACACTTTTAAAACAACTGAAATCACATTCTCATAAATCATCATTCATAGGCGTCCATGTACCGAATTCTTTGCGTGGCCCTGTATATCCCTTTATCTATATTATGCAAACATTTCTCAGTAAATTGAATGCAGCTCAGCGTAAAAATGCATAGCTTATTTAAGAACCACGTTTAAGTAATTTAAGCTTGTATTCAGTAACGTTGGTGAGCTCTTTTGGGTAGCCCTGTATATCAACTATAACATTTATACAAACCATATAATGTGCATATATTTAGCGAAATATAAACACGAATATCATAATTAAAATACATTTCATCCCTCCATCAGCCATCATCGGACACATATACGGTACTTCGGAAAGAATATCCTATTTGAAATCTTTTGTATGGCCCTGTAAATGGGCCATATGCATGTACTTCATATTATGCAAGACAGTAGCGTATAATTTATATTAAGCTTCAGTGACATATATCAATTTTATTATACATTTAAAAGCTTAATGTATTTAAAATATGTCACACAATTCCCCCTTTTACCATTATCTAATGGAATTCTTTTGTGTGGCCCTGTAAATGAATAATAACACATTTTCACCTTATGTTTTATAGAATGCATATTTTAATATGTTTGATATTGTATAACATCTTTAAAATTCCTTTGAAACGATTTTTCCTCATAGGCCGTAATGTAATAGGAAAATTTTGATTCGCCCTGTTAGAAACCCTGCATGATAGAAACTTCATTTTCGATAGGACTTGTGCTAGGGTAAACGTCAATAACGTCCTAAAATTTCATGGCAATCCGAGTATATTAACGATTTTTCCCCATAGGCCGTAATGTAATGGGAAACTTTTGATTCTCTCTGTAGATAAACTAATCATGGTAGATGCTTCGTTTTCAGTAGGGTTCGTGCTAGGGTAAACCTCAATAACGTCCCAAAATTTCATGGCAATCCGAGTATATTAACGATTTTTCCCCATAGCCGTAATGTAATGGGGAACTTTTGATTCGCCCTGTAGATAAACTAATCATGATAGAAACTTCATTTTCAAAAGGACTTGTGCTAGGGTAAACGTCAATAACGTCCTAAAATTTCATGGCAATCCGAGTATATTAACGATTTTTCCCGATAGGCCGTAATGTAATGGGAAACTTTTGATTCTCTCTGTAGATAAACTAATCATGGTAGATACTTCATTTTCAATAGGGTTCGTGCAAGGATAAACCTCAATAACGTATAAAATTTTCATAGCAATCCGAGTATATTTACGGGAGTTAGAGCGCGGACAGACGGACAGACGGCCATCCGGCCAGACGGACAGACGGCCAGACAAACCGAATGCATAAGCACTTTTCAACTTTGTTGGAAAGTGCTAAAAAGAAAAAAAAATAGATGCAGAAAAAAAAACGAAATATCGAGTGTGCATTGATTTTTTATTTATAAATTAATTTTTACCATGTGTTTTATCACTGAGTTTGAAAGAATAATTCACACAATAAAAGCATCTATCTTTTTTTTTTTTTTTTTTTTTTTTTTTTTTTTTTTTTTTCTAAAATAAAAATTACATTATTGCTCTGCACAAATAGGTTGAGCATATCGGAAATGCATTGCAATAAAAGAATTATAGGTTCAAAAAACAGTTTAAATGTTGCTTTACTATCCAGATCACTTCATTTCAGTTCTTTAAATGAAAAATTTATAAAAATGTTTGAAATATTTTATAATAATTAACGAAGGAAAAGTAGGCATGCCAATTTTATATAAATTTGATACACTAAACATAAAAAAATTGGTTGGGACTTTTATCATAATTAATTAATAAAGAAAGATATTATATCTAAAAAAAAAAAAAAAAAAAAAAAAAAAAAAAAAAAATCAAAGATTTGGGGGAGATAGATGATTTAAAAAAAATAGATGCAGGAATTATCTATTTATTGACTGCAAGTATTGCATTGATTATTAACTTATATTTAAAATTTTTCCCTGTTATTAACCGTAGAGTTCAGTAGAAGCTATTAATTTTTGAAGAATTCAGTCAATAAAAAAATCCCCTGGCGAATTTCTTAAAAGTAAAGTGATTTTTTCTTGCCTGGTGCAATGTGATTTATGCTTATCATAAAATGAAATGCGCCGTCATAAAAGAATTATAGGTTCAAAATGCAAGAATGTGATGTATGATTATCTTTAAGGTGAATATTTTTATAATGAAATAGCATAATATAACTTTCTCAAATCATCCAAATGTTATTCGTTAAACTAGAAATTTCGTTACAGTGTCACTCTTTGTAAAGAGATTCTGCTATAGTCTGAATATTTGTCGATATCATATTTTCATTTTTCCTCTTATCGTAAGAACTGAAATTTTTTACATGAAACAAAATCTCGTTACAGTGAATCATTATAGAGAACTGAATAATTTCAGTATACCAAAAAATTCGTTAAAAGGACTATTATAATGAAACAGCATAATAACGATCCGAAAGGTATTCGTTGTACTGGAAAATTTGTTAAAGTGACATTCTTTGTAACGGGATTCTTAAGTAGTCTATACATTCGTTCATATCACATTTTTATTTTTATTTGTATAATAACTATACAGCACTGATTTATTTATATGCTGAAAAATTCGTTAAAGGGAATATTTTTATAAAGAAATAGTATAATAGATAGTATTCGTTAAACTGGAAAATTCGGGTTTTTTCTACGCAGTCTTTACTGTCATTTAACGAGTATATTTAGAAGTATTTAGCTAATTATAACCTCTGAGGACAAATTACACACACACACATAAAAAAAAAAAAAAAAAAAAAAAAAAAATTGACCACATCTTTTGTCAGATAAGTTCACGTTTTCATTCTTAATAAAATATTAAAGTAAAGTCAGTTAATCGAAACATTTTTGTATCAACATAAATTAACGAATTGCATTTCAATTAAATATATTAAAAACTTTTTTTTTTTTTCAAAATGCATGACGGTTACTCATTAAACATAATTTGGTTAATTTGGATTGTCTTAAAAATATATAACACTTGTAAAATAACAAAAAAGAAACAGATATATATAAATGATATTGAAAAAAATATTTTTAAATTAATTAAATTAGTTGAATATCATTATTTATGATTATGCATGCATTTTTAACATGAAATCAAAACAGTAATGCGAAATTAATTTATTAGTAACGTCATGGTAGATAAAATAATTATTACTTTCTAGAGTATTATTTCCTTAAATGTCAGAGATCTTTAGAATTTTGTCTTCATAATATTCCAAATTGTGGTTAGTTATACATAAATTTATTAACGTTTTAACAATGCTAAATATTTTTTTTTTTTTTTAAGCAATTATTCTTAATATTGGAATTGTTTAGAAAATACATATGAAATGTTAGAATTATCTCATTATAATATTCCAAATTGTGGTTAGTTATATATTATTTTATTAACGTCTTAGCAATGTTAAATATTTTAATAGCATGGCAAGCTATTATTCATAATATTGAAATCGTACAGAACATACGTATGAAATCTTAGAATTACCTCATTATAATATTCCAAATTGTTGTTAGTTATGTATTATTTTATTAAAGTTTTAACAATTTTAAATATTTTAATAACGAGGCAAGCAATTATTCTTAATATTGGAATCGTACTGACAATACATATGAAATGTTACACTGTAAAAACAAAATACCCAAATTGGGTTGAAAGATATTTGGGTACAGCATTGTTCCAATTTTGAAAGTTCAGTTTGTAGCACAAAATCGTTTTAAATAAGTCTGATTTTTAATGACATTAAAACAATTAAAATATCTTAGATAGTATATACATTATACCTCAGAAATTTTGATTAATTTAATGTTAATAATGATCTGCTCTGTTTTGAACCATTTTGGGTTATCTATTCTGGGAACAATACTCTACCATTTTGGAATCCTTACTGTACCATTTCATTAAAATTACTATACCCAGAAATCTTTCAACCCAATATGGGTCTTCAATTTTTACTGTGTGATTTTAAAACGGCTCAAAATTATTTCAAATAATAATAATAATAGCAATAATATAGTAATAAAAATATTTCATTATAATTATTACAATTATTATTATTATTATGATTTTTATGTTTATTATCATTATTATTATTACTGTATCATTATAAACATCATTATTGTTATTATTATTGCCGTCATCATAATCATATTATTATTGCTGTTATAAAATAAATTACGTAAAAATCGATGACTAAATTATTTCTTAGATTTTGGGCATTGATTACTTTCTTTAGTAAACAAACACCTGTGAAATTTCTATAGCATGAACATCCTTAAACTATGCTTACATGGTTTTAATCCCCTTAATTCCTTAAAATTCATTCAAATCTTAGTAATAATTATATTATTATTACTATTATTATTATTTAATGATAATAATAATTATTATTGATTATTATTAATACTATACTATTATTACCATTATTATTGTCATCATCATCATCATCATATTGTTATTATTATTATTGCTATAAAATTAGATGCGTAAAAATGGATGAAAAAAATTATTTCTTAAAATTAGGGCATTCGTTGTTTTCTTTAGTAAACTAACACCTATGAAATTTCTTTAACATGAGCATCCTTAAACTATCCTTACATGGTTTTAATCCCCTTAATTCCTTAAAATTCATTCAAGTCTGTATAACAATAATATAATAATATTAATAACAATTATTATTATTATTATTACGAAACTACGCGCATGAAAATGAATTAAAAAATTTATTTCCCCCAAACTTGACGTTCGTTGCTATCCTCAATAAACAAACAACTAATTTCTAGTTACATTCTTCATTACTTTTGCTTTCATTAGTAAACAACAACTAATGAAATTTCTTTAACATGAATATCCTTAAACTATGCTTACTTGGTTTTAATTTCGTTAATTCTTTAAAATTCATTTCACTCTGTATAGTAATGATATAATAATGTTAATAACAATTACTAATATTGTTACAAAATTATACTCGTAAAAATGAATGAAACAATGATTTCCCCAAACTTGGTATTGGTTGTTTTCCTCAATATACAAACGATTATGAAATTTCTTGTTACATTATTCATTACATTTGCTTTCTTTAGTGAACAAGCACCTATAAAATTTCTATAACATGAACATCATAAACTATAATACTTGCTTTTAATCCCGTTTACCTTAAAATCCATTCAGATCTATATAATAATAATAATATTAATATTAATAACAATTATTGTTATTATTATTATGAAATTAGATGCGTACACATTAATGAAAAAGGGATTTCCCAAAACTCGCGTTATTTCAAGATAATAAGTTATCGCGTTATTTGTTTTCCTCAACAGACAAACAACAATAAAATTTCTTGTTTCATCCTTAAAATATCCTCATATACAACTGAATAAGACACTAGTTTCTAATCACGGTCGATTCCTCGAAATTCTTCCAAATCATGATGGAAAAAAAAAAAAAATAGCGAGATAAAAGTAGACGGCGGGAAATACATGGCGGATCTTTAACACGATTGGCTGCTTTTATACAATGATCATCCGGCCCGCCCTTGCACGTAATCCAGTAAACATCGGTTGAATTCCGGGGCATTCTTTTATGTTGCGACTACTTCCCTCCCTCCATTACCGGATGTGTTGATGTCCGAATTACGCGAGTTGACTGGTCAAGCGTTTTAGCTTTTATCCCATGAGGGAAGGGCAAATTCATTAGCCGCCAATGGAATTTTGGCAATGTCCTTATGTTTCTTTACAGTAAATATAGAAAAATGATTTACTTTGACAAATTACGAAATTAAAGCATTAGGAATTGATTGAAGCAGTGTTATGATTCACGTTATTTGGAATATTTGATAACATTGCTAAAATATATTCAAAATGTATTTGAAAAGTACTTTATTAATAAGCAGTTTTAAATAACAGTTAATATATGCACATCGATAAAAGTTAATTCATTAGCTACAATGGTAGTGAATTTTAATAGTTTCAAAAAGAGAATATAACAACATCAACAACAATAAAAAAAAAACTTGCATTTTTTTTTAAAGAAAAGAATTGTTATTAAAAAGAAAAGAATTATTTAATAAACGATTGTCATTTTCTTATATTTATGGAATTCCACTTAAGATTCATAGCGTTTCTTGAAAAACTTTTAGATGGCGTTGTTTGTTACATGTAAGGTGTATCTATATAAAGTAAAGCATAAGTAAACAGATTTAAGTAAGTCTTTATGTATCAAATAGCGTTACAAGAAATATATGACTGACTTTTAAGCATGAAAAAATGAAATATCCCAATAAATTGTGTATTATATGATAGAGTGTTCGAAACAGTTTAAAAAAGTACACCTGTGCATGATTTTTCATTCTTTTTTTGTTATGAGTCTATGTAATACCCGAGACCAAATAACAATAAATTTATGCTAAATTTTCTTATTTTATAATTAGAATGCATTTATAGTAAAAAAAAAAAAAAAAAAAAAAAAAAAAAATGTATTTCTTTGTTATAACAGTCCCCACTATTATGATTATACCAAGATTAGAGCAAATTTTCTATATCCGTCATATGTACGCATATACAGGGTGTTCCGGAACTTCGAGTACAAACTTTGAGGGGTGGTAGAGAACATCGTTTGAAACCACAATTACATAGAAAAGCATGGGCGGAAACGTCTTGTTAACCCTTTGACAGCCAGTGAAAATGTATATGAAATTACAAAAATTTAATACAAAATGAACATTTACACCAGAATTTTTATATGATTTTTCCTTTTATTGTGTATGTGAAATGTCTGAGTTTCCTTCTTTGCAAATACATTTTTCCACAATTTCTGATGTCATTCATATTTTTCCACATTTTAGCAATGGAAGTTCTTTGTAAGTGAAAAGCTCAAAGAAACACAAAGACACAGTTATTACACAATGCGGAAAGCAGTGTAGAATGCTTTATTACACAGAAAAAATTACAAGAAATAATTTAATTTTAAATTTAATTTTAAATTATGTTTCTTTAAAATCAAGTATCTTAGTAGCTATTAGAAATTGCTAAAATGTTAAAAAATATGAATGACATCAGAAATCGTGGAAGAATGTATTTGCAAAGAAGAAAAAAAAATACATTTCATAAACATAATAATTGGAAAAATCATAATAAAATTCTGGCGTCAATGTTCATTTTGTATTAAAAAATTTGTAGTTTTTACACATTTTCACTGGCTGTGAAAGGGTTAACAAGACATTTCCGCTCATGCTTTCCTATGTAATTGTGGTTCCAAACGATCTTCTCTACCACCCCTCAAAGTTTGTACACGAAGTTCTGGGACACCCTGTATATAATCCAAGTGATTAAATATGTGACATATACGTCAGTATTTGACCATAGATATATTTATTATTTGCTTCTCAATTCTTATATGCCAGATATACAACATATACATCTTATACACATGTCATATAATTATTTTCCGTCTGTGTCATAGATGACTATAACTGAGTCATCTGCGTCACGAAATGTTAAATAAATCATATAAAGCTTCAATATTACACGTGCTTTATAATTTGGCGGTAAACACTTGGTCGCTTCGCGATTTATCTTTATACACATATAACTCAAAAGTACTAAACAAAATAAATTAATTAAATGCGTGAATGAACACATTTGTGGCAACATAATTCCATATTTCTTTATTATTCTTCCTTCATGACATAATCTTAATGGAATAACTCTAACTGATTTCCACTCGGAATCTTTATTCTCGTTAAAGAAACACACTTAAGATTTTATTGAAGTTTCTGAGAGAAGCTTGAAGTATTAACTTCAAAATGAATGTCCGAAATCGAAATCACTTCAATATCACTTCTACTAAATCTGGAAATGCCCCACAATACTTTGTTCTCATTCAATCAAATTCCTTGAATATTTCTTGAGTAGTAACTATATAAAGAACGTATAAAGTGACTTGGTGTCGTCCGAACCGACGACTTCAGTCGTAAAACAAATTGTATTCTTAATGAAATGGTAGACCATTGCTGTTCCAGATTTCTAGGAAGTAAGTGTACTTATAAAGAAGCCTCTTTCGAAACAATTTATAATCAGGGTTTTTAGTGGTCCGAAATCTAAATAATAAATTATTATATAGGAATTAAATTTAACTCTCTTATTTTCAACGTTCTAGAAATTCCGTAATTCAAAGAAATGAATTAATACCAGAATCTTGGAATAATAAATTTCGATTTATTCAGTGAAAAAATGCCTGTTGACTGATAATATGTTAAAAGCAAATAATGCAGTTTTAAATTTCTGGCATAAAATTGTGATATTTGAAGTAAAAATCCATTAAGCTGGAAACTTTCGTGGTAACATATAAAAGACATTAAAGTGTTAAAAAGATTCGGTATTCTTTGAAGATTTTTTTTTTTTTTTTTTACTGATGTATATTTACTTAATATGTACGATACACATATTTATATAATACTTTGAAAAATTAATTTTGACAAAAAGAAAAAAAATGGTAAATATAGCGAATTTTAATTCTTTTAAAACCTTTTACTACACGGTGTGTCACGTCTGGCACGTGCCAAAAAACACTATAAATATCTTTATCAAAATCCATCGAAAATGGCTGCTATGTATATGTGAATAAACACATTTGTGGTAACTGAATTTTATATTTTTTTGTTATCATTCTTTTATAACACAATCCTAAAGAAATAACTTGAGTTTATTCCCATTCAGGATCTTTATTCTCGGTAAAGAAATAAACTTAAGATTTTATTGAAGCTTCCGAGAGAGCCTGGATGTATTAACGTCGAAATGAATGTCCGAAATCGAAATCACTACAATATCACTTCTACTAACTCTGGAAATACCGCACAATACTTTGTTCTCATTCGATCAAATTCCTTGAGCGTTTCTTGAGAAGGGGCTACATAAAGAACTTATAAAATGACTCGGAGTCGTCCAAACCAACCGACTTCAGTCGTAAAAAAATTGTATTCTTAATGAAATGGTAGACCATGCTGTTCCATAGCTTTAGAAAGTAAATGTAATTTTCAAGAAATTCTTTTCGATAGAATTTATAATCGGAGTTTCAGTGGTCCAAAATTTAAATATGTTATTAATTATTATATAGGAATTAAATTTAAAACTCTAATTTTCTACCTTCTAGAAATTCCATAATTCAAAGAAATGAATTAGTACCAGAAACTTTAAATAATAAATTTCAATTTATTCAATGATAAATGCCTGTTGACTCATAACATGTTAAAAGCAAATAATGCAATTTTAAATTTCTGGCATGAATTTGTGATATTTTAATTGAAAAATTCATAAAATTGGAAACAGTGGATGGTAGCATATAAGAACATTAGAGTATTAAAATGATTCGGTATTCTTGATTTTTTTTTTTTTTTTTTTTTTTTTTTTTTTTTTTTTTTTTTTTTACTGGTGTATATTTACTTACTATATACTATACACATAACACATATTAATATAATCTTTAAAAACTGATTTTGACAAAAAAAAAAAAAAAAGGAAAAATTGTTTATTATATACCATACATATATTTATATAATAGTTTAAAAAAACTGATTTTGACCGATAAAAGAAATGTGGGTAAAAATTGTGAATTTTAATTTTTTTAAACTTTTTACTTCATAGTATGTCACGAGTTGTACATACCAACAAACAGTATAATTTTCATTAGAAAAATCTGTAGAGGTTGGCTGCTAAGTATATGTGAATAAACACTGTTGTGATAACTGAATTCTACATTTCTCTGTTATAATTCCTTTATAACATAACAATAAAGAAATAACTCAAATTTATTCCCTCTCGAGGTCTTTATTCTCGCTAAAGAAATTCACTTAAGATTTCATTGAAGCTTCTGAGTGAACCTAGAAGTATTAACGTCAAAATGAATGTCCGAATTCGAAATCACTTCAATATCACTTCTACACACTCTGGAATTACCGCACAATACTTTGTTCTCATTCGATCAAATTCCTTGAGCGTTTCTTGTGAAGGAGCTACATAAAGAACGCATAAAATGACTCGAAGTCGTTCAAACCAATCGACTTCAGTCGTAAAATAAATTGTATTCTTAATGAAATGGTAGACCATTGCTGTTCCAGAATTCTAGAAAGTAAATGTACTTTTAAAGAAGCCTCTTTCCAAACAATTTATAATCAGGGTTTTTAGTGGACCAAAATCTAAATAAGTAATAAATTATTATGTAGGATTTAAATTTAATCCTCTTATTTTTAACGTTCTAGAAATTCCGCAATTCAACGAAATGAATTAATACCAGGATCTTTAAATAATAAATTTTAATTTATTCAATGACAAAATGTCTCACAATTAACTCATAACATGCTGAAAGAAAATAATTCAATTTTAAATTTCTGGCATGAGTTTGTGATATTTTAATTAAAATATTCATAAAATTGGAAATACTGGATGGTAGCATATAAGGGTATTAGAGCATTAAAATGATTCGGTATTCTAGATTTTTTTTTTTACTGGTGTATATTTACTTACTATATACAATACACATATTAATATAATTCTTTAAAAAACTGATTTTGACAAAAAAAGGTAAAAATTGCTTATTATATACAATACAGATATTTATATAATAGCTTAAAAACTGATTTTGACCAAAAAAAAAAAAAAAAAGAAAGAAAGAAAGAAAGAAAATGCGGATAAAAATTGTGAATTTTTATTTTTTAAAACCTTTTTTACGGCATAGTATGTCACGAGTTGTACATACCAAAAAACAGTATAATTTTCATTAGAAAAATCCGTAGAGGTTGTCAGCTATGTATATGTGAATAAACACTGTTGTGATAACTGAATTCTACATTTCTCTGTTATAATTCCTTTATAACATAACAATAAAGAAATAAGTCAAATTTATTCCCTTTCGAGGTCTTTATTCTCGCTAAAGAAACTCAATTAAGATTTCATTGAAGCTTCCGAGTGAACCTAGAAGTATTAACGTCGAAATGAATGTCCGAAATCGAAATCACTTCAATATCACTTCTACTAACTCTGGAAATACCGCACAATACTTTGTTCTCATTCGATCAAATTCCTTGAGTGTTTCTTGAGTAGGAGCTACATAAAGAACGTATAAAATGACTCGGAGTAGTTCAAACCTCCGACTTCAGTCGTAAAACAAATTTTATTCTCAATAAAATAACACACCATGCTGCTCCAGAACTCCAGAATGTAAATTTACTTTTCAAGGAGTTTCTTTTCGAGAAATTTATAATCAGTGATTTAAGTGTACCAAAGTCTAAATAGTAATAAGTAATGGTTGTATTGTATCATAATAATAGTAAACTACTGGATAGGATTCAAATTTAACCTTCTAATTTTCATGTAAGAATACATTCTAAAAATTCCGTAATTCAAATAATCTATTACCAGAATCTATACCAGAAAATATCAATAATAAATTTTGCTTAATTTATTATCACGATTCATCCTGATAGACATATACTTAAAAGTATTAAATAAAATAAAATAATTATATATGTGAATAAACACATTTGTGGTAATTTAATTCAGTATTTTTCTGTTATCATTTTTTTTATAACACAATCATAAAGAAATAACTGCATTTTATGCCCGCTCGAAATCTTTATTCTCGTTAAAGAAACACACTTAAGATTTTATTGAAACATCTGAGAGAGCCTTGAAGTATTAACGTCGAAATGAATGTCCGAAATCGAAATCACTTCAATATCACTTTTACTAACTCTGGAAATACCGCACAATACTTTGTCCTCATTCGATTAAATTCCTTTAGTGTTTTTTGAGTAGGAACTACATAAAGAACGTATAAAATGACTCGGTGTCGTCCAAACCTCCGGCTTCAGTCGTAAAACAAATTGTATTCTTAATGAAATGGTAGACCAATGCTGTTCCAGATTTCTAGAAAGTAAATGTACTTATAAAGAAGCCTCTTTCGAAACAATTTATAATCAGGGTTTTTAGTGGTCCGAAATCTAAATAATAAAGTATTATGTAGGAATTAAATTTAACCCTCTTATTTTCAACGTTCTAGAAATTCCGTAATTCAAAGAAATGAATTAATACCCGAATCTTTGAATAATAAATTTCGATTTATTCAATGAAAAAATGCCTGTTGACTCATAACATGTTAAAAGCATGTTAGACCATGTTGTTCCAGAACTCTAGAAAGTAAGTGAACTTTTAAAGAAACTTCTTTCCGAAACAATTTATAATGAGTGCTTTGAGTGATTCAGAATCTGTATAGTAATAAGCAATAGTAGTATAATATCAGTAGTAAACTTGTCCATAGGGAGTCAAATTTAACATTCTAATTCTCAAGTTTGATTACATTTGAGAAATTCCGTAATTCAGACATTTTAAATTCCTATCAGAAATTATCAATTTAGTGGTAGCAATCAGCCATTTGTGGCGCAAGTCTTGCATTTTTGTTATTTTTTTTTTCAAGTATGCTTAATTTGTATATTTTAGTTTTTAAAATAATTTTTTGTACCAATTTCATTTTTAGCAACCTAAATTTCGCACATGATTAGTTCTATTGTTTGGACAATTCGTATACAGTTGTAACCAGGAAGACTATTTGGCGATTTATAACCTCCACCCAGCTAACGATATATTACCTCAAAAATGAATTTAATTTATAATTAAGATCTAAGAAAATTATTGTTATTAAAAATACCCGTGTATGCAAATTTTTACAACTTTAGCATATGAGAAAGTGTGTGAAACAGATATTACAAAATTTAATTCATATTTAAGCGAAATGAGTTAAGTTTGTTTGTTCTTCATCCAAAAGAGCTTATTTTCCGACATATTTAAAATTTCATTTTTGTTAGGAAACTTATCAAACCATTCAATTCTCTGGACTTTTTCCCCTTTTTTGATAAATGCAAAAGAACTTTCAGAAAATACTGTCAAATTGTGTGCTTTGAACTGCATTCCCGAACAGCAATTTGAGAAATGGAAAAAAAAAATTGTCGTTACATGAGAATTCCTTATTAGTTCAACAAGTAATTTATTTATCAAATCATGGAAGATATTATTCGATCCCAAATAGTTTTAATTTCCAGGCTTGTTTGTTTTAGGGCTTTACATTTAATAATGAGTCAGAAAATGTATAGATAAGTCAATGTATAAAATGTGAGAAAATTTCACGTTGTTGGGTAGGGAATCCAAAAGAATGACCTTAAATAAAATAGTGTAAAGGAAGTAACGAAATTAATTTGTTTTATGCAAGCTTCATAAAGTAGTTACATAAACTAGTAATAAGGTAAATTAAAATAATTGAATAATAATTAACTGCAGTCCTAAAAAGGAAGTGAAAGACCTTCTTACATAGAATTACGTGAATATGAAATAATTCGAATTTATTTCTACTTTGAATTTCATCTCAAACTAAACAACACAGATAGGTCTATATAGAAGCTTTTAAGTTTGCTTGGTGTATTAAAGAGAAAATTGAATCTCATAAACTTAACAACATCTACTAATCTCGGGAAAACACGGCAAAATAGTTTGCTGTTATTCAGTCAAATTCCTTGAGTATTTCTTGAGTAGAAACTACTTAAAAATAGAATAAAACGATTCCGAGTCTCTGAATCGTAAAACAAATTGCACTCTTAATGTATTGGCGTAACATTTTATTGCAGATTTCTAAGTTAAATGTACTCTGATAAATACAGCTTTTATAGAAATAATATAAGATAAGCCGTTTGAATAATTTAGAAGTCAATATAGAATGAACAAGAATTTTGAATTTAAAATTAATGTCATAAATCTTAAGAAGCAATTTCGTTAAAAATCAATGTTATAACATTGTTATCATTCATTAAATCCATATTATCCTTCATTAAAAGAAAATAAATAAATACAAAAGTCATACAAATAAGTCTACGTTCTATCAATTGGCAGAGCATTTTATGGCACAGTTCTAAGCTGAGTGTACGCTAAGTATAATAATATTATAAGCTTTTATAAACAATTTTCAATGAGCTTTTATAATAATTAAAAAGTTTAGGTAATAAGCTATATGTTGTATTAAAATAAAAACAAATTGAAAGTCCTAATCCTAAACACTTCTACTAATCTTGGAAATGCAATGTAATAATTTCTTGTTATCCGATCATATTTTTGAGTATTTTTTGAGTCAAAGCTACATAAAGATTGGATAAAACGAATCTCTTGAATCATAAAAGTAATTGCATGCTTAATGTATTGATGGAATTTTTTATTGCAGCTTTCTACGCTAAATGTTCTTTAATAAATTTTGCTTTTAGAAATAAAATACAATAAGCTGTTTGAGTAATCAAAAGCTGTATAGTTTTGTTTTAAAGATAACACCATAAATTTTTGAAATAATAATAATGTTTTCTATAAAAATCAACATTATAACACAAAGCAATGTTATCGTTCATTAATAGAAAAAAAAACGCAACAATTAAATATAACAAATATGGTTTTTAATGGATTGACAGAACTATTTATTAAATGGTTCTAAGCTGAATGTATTTTGATAAATGATGCTTTCAGAAACAATACACAATGTACATACTGACTAATAAAGAAGTCTTATATAATGAGCTAAAGATGACCTTAAAAAGAGGCAATAAATCTCAGAACATATTCATTAAAAATCCAGTGTTTTAATTAAAACAATACATCGCTATCAAACATACACAGAAAAAACTAAATAGTTTTTTTTAATAGATTTTATAAGAAAATTCAAAAGTATGCTGCAACCTCTTTTTAAATAATTATCTCATCATTTATATAAATTATTGATAAATTAAGCATGCTGAAATATTTTTATTTCGAAATTTACAATGAGTCTTTTGAATAAACAAGAAGTTTATATAATAAGCTGCAATATATATTTTAAAAACATCATCATTAAAAATTCATGCTACAATACAAACTATTGTAATAAATAGTTTATTTACTGATATTTTATAAGACATGAAGTTCAAAAATATCAAACCATCTTATTTAAAATTAATATCCTAGCATTTACATGCATTATTAAAAAAATCCCTCTGAAGTATTATTGTTATTTTATTTTAAATAAATTACTTTATCATAATAATTTAACACAATAACAAATACTAAATAAATCGTTTACTAAGAAATTTTCTAAGTAATAATTAATCATACAAAATTAAAACTGGAAAAAATTACAATACTTATTAATATATTTTATACTTTATTTATACTGTAATTATAAAAATAATAAAGTACAGCAATTTAGTTATATATTTGTATTAACTACGCCTGTATAAAGGTCAGTAAAACCTTCATACATTACACAGTAACAAATGAATGAATCGAATTTACCTCCTTACACATAAAATAACACATATAATATTTTATTTGAGTTTCTAAGAACGCCTATAAAAAACGAGAGATATCGTCTATCCACATTCATTAACCCTTGAAATGGAGAACAATACCGAACTCTTATTCGATCAAATTCCTTCAGTATTTCTTAGGTCTAAAATATATCAAGAATAGATAAAACAACTCTGAATTGTCAAAAGTTTTAACCTCAATCGTAAAGGAAATTGCATTCTAAACGAAATGGCGGAACATGCTGTTGCAGAGGTTTAAGTTTAAATGTACTTTTAGTGAAGCTGCTTTCAGAAACAATTTACAATGAGAGTTTGAAATATTACAAAAGACGAACATATAATGAAAAGTTGCATGGATTTTCTTATTAATGTCAGGACTATTTTCGTTAATATGGAAAATATTTTTGATATTTAGACTAACACGATTTAAAATATTTAGAGTACATTCTCTTAGAAAACAGCAGCTTCAGGAATTAGACATAACAAATTTGAAACTATTTAAAAATAAGAACATTGAATAATACGTGTTATTCTAAATTTATAGTTTAATTATATCAGCATAAAATTAATAGAAATAGGGAAGTACAGCGAATTAGTTGTATATTTCATTAACTATACGCTCTAGGAAAGCTCAAGTAAAACTTTCAAACATAATACACTAACGAAGAAATATTTAAAATTTCCCCGCACATTCAATGACAGTTACAAGATATTACTGGAGCTTATAAGAGTGTCTAAAATATTAAATAACAAAATAGATGTCAACTACGTACAATCGTTAACCCTGATAATCTAAAAAAAAATCCGTTTATATTTATTATTAAATCCATTATTATTTATTTATACAAAATTAGGAATTAAAACAGGAAAAAATTGCAACTTTAATTCATATTGTAAGGTATCTAATTAGACTAATTAAAGCTAGACAATGGACTTGTAAATAAAAGTCTGGGGAAGGCAGAAGCATTTGAATGGACAAAATTTTCCCACGGTAGCCGTAGGTTTTTATTCTAGGTGCCTACGAGTCGTCGGCATCTTTTATCCTATGACGTTAACAATTCGATACGGCTAATATTGATTAATGATCTGAACCACCCCGGTGTACCTTAGAGGAAGAAAAGTTTCAGTTTCACCTAGAAGGAAGGTGGCAATACTAGCGTCAAGGCGGAGAGGAGGCGAGCCAACTGGGCTTTGGTCTGGGAGGGGCCAGAGAAAAAAGCGGCTTCTCGAAGGGAAGAAAAAGATGCGGGGGAGAGAAGAAGAGGGAGTCGAGAGAGAGAAGTGGAGATCGATGTCTGGCATCCCGGCTCGTTGTGAGAGATCTGAATGACCATGAAGTTCCACTGAGCCCTAAAAATCTGTAACTTTAAATTTTTCAATATTTATTTCAATAAAAATCTAATAGGAAATAGATTTGCTCTCATTTGCTACCAAACTTACATATCGAATTATAGGGAGAGGCAAATTCCTCATAATATATTTTAACATCGATTTATTGAGAAGTAATAAAAATAATAAAGTATAGCATTTTAGTTATGTGTTTGCATTAACTACGCTTCTGAAAAGATCAAGTAAAACTTTAATGCATAGCGCAGTAACAGAAGAATGCATCAAATTTACCTCTTAATGCATAAAATAACACAGATAAGATTTTATTTGAGTTTCTAAGAGTACCTATAGTATTACAAAACGAAAAAGATTTGGTCCATCCTCTATCATTAACCCAAGGTGCAATACTGAACTCTTATTCGATAAAATTCCTTCAGTATTTCTTCGACCTAAGACATATAAAGAATGAACAAAACAGCTCTGAATCGTCCAAAGTTCCAACCTCAATCGTAAAACAAACTGCATTCTAAACGAAATGGCGGAGCACGCTGTTGCAAAGTTTTAAGTTTAAATGTACTTTTAGTGAACCTCTTTTGGAAACAATTTACAATGAGAGTTCGAAATGTCCCAAAGGACGAACGTATAATGAAAAGTTGCATGGATTTCATTATTAATGTCAGGACTATTTTCGTAAATATGGAAAATATTTTTGACATTTAGAATAACACGCTTTAAATATTTAGATAGTATTCTCTTAATAAATAGAAGATTGGGACATTTTTAAAATCAAACGAAATAAAACCTTTAGATTAAATTTTATGTTAAATTCATACATAAATATAATTAATCTACTTTTTAAATTAAAATTTCGGCATGCATGTACATTTTTGATTGATTAATTATTCTTACAAATTTCCTCCATAGAAATTTTCTATAAAAATAAGAAGCTACACACGGACAGTTAATGAAAACAGACAGATAATGAAAAGTTGCATGGATTTCATTATTAATGTCAGGCCTATTTTCGTAAATATGGAAAATATTTTTGACATTTATAATAACACGATTTAAATATTTAGAGATCATTTTCTTCAGTCATAGTATTTATATATCATAGTAATAATATATATATATTATTCATCATTCATAGCAATTTGAGGCGTTATACGAAATAAAATTAGAATTAGAAAAAAAAATACAAAAATAATTACTAAATTTTATCCTCAATTTATGTTAAGTTATATCAAAGCATATTAATAATATAGCACTTTTATTATATGTTTGTATTAACTAAAGCTGGTGAAAAACTTATATCCATAATACGGTAACAACAACAACAACAACAAAAAAAATAATAATAATCACGTTTACAAGCATTCAGAAATTCCTTCGCATTAAATAACACAGATAAGATTTTATTGAAGCATCTAATAGTGCCTTTAGTATTATAAAAACGAAATGGATGTCGTATATCTACTATCATAAATTCTGAAAATGGGTTACAATACTGAACTCTTGTTCTATCAAACTTCTTCAGTATTTCTTACGTCTAAGCTGTAAAGAATGGATAAAACGACTCTAGTTCTAACCTCAATCGTAAAACAAATTGCATTCTAAGCGATATGGCGGAGCACGCTGTTGCAGAGTTTTAAGTTTAAATGTACTTCTAGAGAAGCTGCTTTCGAAAACAACTTACAATAAGAGTTTGAAATATTCCAAAAGATGGACAGATAATGAAAAGTTGCGTGAATTCCATTATTAATGTCAGGACTATTTTCGTAAATATGGAAAATATTTGTGATGTTTAGAATAACACAAACATTCGCTTAGAAAATAGCAGCTTCAGGCATTAGACATAACAAAATTAAAGCATTAATTAATATCTTTTATTCTCAATTCATAGTGTAGTTATATCAGCATAAAAATAATAAAAATAATGAAGTACAGCAATTTAGATGCATTTTTGCATTAACTACGATCTTGGAAAGCTCAAGTAAAACTTTCATACATAATATACTAAGAAAAGAATAATTCAGATCTCCTTGCACTTTCAATAACATATATGACATTTTATTAGAGCATATAAGAGTGTTTAAAGTATTAAATAACGAAATAGATGCCACCTACCCACAACCATTAAACCCTACAATCTAAAGAATATCCGTTAATATTAATTATTAGATCTCTTATTATTTAATTATACAAAATTAGAAATTACAACATGAAAAAAATTGCTATATCAAATTATATATTTTAACATCGATTTATAGTGAAGCCTAAAATAATAAAAATAATAAAGTATAGCATTTCAGTTACATGTTTGTATGCGTTTGCGGAAAGATCATATAAAACTTTAACGATATCAAAAATATAAATAAAATTTTCCTTGACACATGAAATAACAGATTTTATAAAAATATCTACAAAAAAAAAAAAAAAAAAAAAAAAAAAAACCTGGTGTTTATCTAAAATTATTAACCCTGAAAATAGGGTACGATATAGAACTCTCATTCGATCAAATTCCTTCAATATTTCTTGGGCCTAAGATCTAAGACATGTAAATAATACGAATTGTCCAAAGATCCAACCGCAATAGTAAAACAAATTGCATTCTAAACGAAAAGGCGGAGCACGCTGTTGCAGAGTTTTAAGTTTAAATGTACTTTTAGAGAAGCTTCTTTCGGAAACAATTTTTAATAAGAGTTTCAAATATTCCAAAAACGGACAGATAATGAAAAGTTGCATGGATTTCATTTTTAATGTCAGGATATTTTCGTAAATATAGAAAATATTTTTGACAGTTAGAATAACACTATTTAAATATTTATATAACATTTTCATAGAAAATAGCTTTTTTGAGGCGTTAGAAGAAACAAAATTAGAATTAGGAAAAAAATTACAAAAGTAATTAATATATTTTATCTTCGATTTATGTGTAGTTATCTCCACTTAGACCTTTCTTTGCAATAAATAAAACAATTGAGATTTTATTGGAGCATCTAATAGTGCCTAGTATTAAAAAAAAAGAAATGGATGTTGTATATCACTATCATTAACCCTGCGAATGTGTTACAATACTGAACTTTTATTCGATCAAATTCTTTCATCTTACGTCTAAGCTATATTAAATGGACAAAACGATTTGAGTTCCAACATCAATCGTAAAACGAATTGCATTCTAAACTAAATTACGGAGCACGCTGACAATTCGGAAACAATTTACAAAGAGAGTTTGAAATATTTCAAAAGAAAAATAAATAATGAAATGCTGCATGGATTATTAATGTCATTATTAATGTCATTATTAATGTCAGGACTATTTTCAAAAATATGGAAAATATTTTTGATGTTTAGAATAACACAATTTAAAAATTTAGAGAATTTCCTATCAGAAAATAGCTGTTTGAGACATAAGACATAACAAAATTAGAACTAGTAAAAAATTAGAATATTAATTAATATATTTCATTCTTCAGTTATGTAAGCATAATAAGAATAAAGTATAGCTATTTTGTTACGTATTTGCATTAAGTACGTTCGTGGAAAGGACACGTAAAACTTTCATATATAACACAATACCAAACGAATAAAAAAACTACTTCCACTCAAAATTTCCTTAGACATTATATGGGGTCCCCAGAAGAAGGGTTATAAGTGATAAAATTGAAAAAAATAATCTAAATACACAGACGAATTAAAAATATGCTTTTTTCATTTCAGGTAAGGAAATATAAGTGATTTTCTTATTATTTGCTGAGTTATAGAGGCAAACCACTTTTTTCGAAAAACAAACAATATTGATTAATTATACATTTAAAGAAAATTGTACTTTATTTTTTAACATTTATTGAAATAAGAGTTCAAAGACCAGAATGCAACAAGCAGAAATTTCCTATTTCAATTCACTCAATTGTTATTGATGTTCGAATTTAACATCAATTATCTTTAAACTCAATTTACTCAAAATCGAAATTTTGTCACTTGTACCCTCTTGGCTTCTGAGGTCGTCATATAACACAGATGAGATTTTATTGTTGCATCTAAGAGTGCTTATAGTATTAAAAAAAACGAAATACATGCATTATATCCACTATCATTAACCCTGGAAATGGGGTACAATACTGAACTCTTATTCAATCAAATTCCTTCAAGTGTTTCGTACGTCTAAGCTATAAAGGATAGATAAAACGACTCGAGTTCCAACCTCAAGTGTAAAACAATTTTCATTCTAAATGAAATGGTGGATTGTGCTTTTGCAGAGTTTTAAGTTTAAATATATTCTTAAAGAAACTGTTTTCGGAAACAATTTACAATGAGAGTTTGAAACATTCTAAAAGACAAACAGGTAATTGAATGTTGCATATATTTCAAAATTAATGTCAGGACTATTTTCGTAAATATGGAAAATGTTTCTGACATTTAGAATAACACGATTTAAATATTTTGAGAACATTTTCATAGAAAATAGCATCTGGAAAGTTAGACAAAATAAAATTAGAACTAGGAAAAAATAGAAAAATAATTTATTTTACCCTCGATCTTTTTTATGCGTCGTTATATCCAAGCATAAAAAATAATAATGTATAACAATTTAATTATATGTTTGTATTTACTAATCTTGTGTAAAGGTGAAAAACTTATATCCATAATACAATAACAAAAATAAATCACATTTACTTCCACTTAGACCTTTTTTTGCATTAAATAACACAAATAAAATTTTATTGGAGCATTTAATATTGCCTATAGTATTAAAAAAAAATGAATGGGTATCGTATATCTACTATCATTAACCCTGAAAATGGGTTACAATACTAAACTCTTATTCGATCAAATTCTTTCAGTATTTCTTACATCTAAGCAATAAAGAATGGATAAAACGACTTGAGTTCCAACCCCAATCGTAAAACAAATTGCATTCTAAATGAAATGGCGGAGCACGTTGTAGCAGAGTTTTAAGTTTAAATATACCTTTAAAGAAACTGTTTTCGGAAGCAATTTACAATGAGAGTTTGATATATTCCAAAAGACGAATAGGTAATTGAAATGTTGCATGAATTTCATTATTAATATCAGGGCGGTTTTTCGTAAATATGGAAAATATTTTTGATATTTAAAAAAAACACGATTTAAATATTTCGAAAACATTTTCATAGAAAATAGCAGCTTGAGGCGTTAGATGAAATAAAATTAGAATTAGTAAAAAAAAAAAAAAATACAAAAATAATTAATACATTTTATCATAGATTTATGGTTAGTTAAATCCAAGCATAAAAATGATAAATTGTAGCAATTTAGTTATATGTTTGTATTAACAAAGCTCAAGGAAAGGTCAAATAAAACATACATCCATAATATAAGTAACAAAACTAAATCACATTTGACTCAAAATTTCCTTTCGCTTTAAATAACATAGATAAAATTTTATTGGAACATCTAATAGTGCCTAAGACTCGAGTTCCAACCTCAATCGTAAAACAAATTGCATTCTAAACGAAAAGGCCGAGCACGGTGTTGTAGAGTTTTAAGTGTACTTTTAGAGAAGTTGCTTTCAGAAACAATTTACAAGAATGAGAGTTTGAAATATTTCAAAAGACGAACATGTAATGAAAAGCTGCATGGATTTCATTATTAATGTCAGGACTATTTTCGTAAATATGGAAAATATTTTTGACATTTACAATAACATGATTTAAATGTATAAAAAACATTTTCTTTGAAAATAGCAGTTTGAGGCGTTAGACAAAATAAAATTAGAACTCGGAAAAAAATACAAAATCAACTATATTTTATCCTCGATTTATGTGTAGTTACATCCGAGCATAAAATTAATATAACATAGGAATTTAGTTATATATTTGTGTTAACTAAGCTTGTGAAAAGATCAAGAAAAACTTATATTCATAATACAGTAACAAAAATAAATCACATTTACCTCCCCTTAGAACTTCTTTACGCATTAAATAACAGAGATAAGATTTTATTGGAACATAGTGCAAATAGTATTAAAAAAAAGTGCAATGGATGTCGTATATCCATTGTCATTACCTCTGAAAATGGGGTACAATACTAAACTCTTATTCGATCAAATTCCTTCAGTATTTCTTACGTTTAAGGGTGTATTCGAAAAAACGCTTTTCCACCTTCAACAGCTCGAAATTTTTCGATACGATTTCAGACACATTTTTAAAAGTAGAAACATGAAACTTGCTGACGGTATTTTTGAAGAGATGTACAAGGTGCCGTGTGATGTATTTTTACGCTCAATTCATCAGAATTTGATTTATAAACAATTATCTTCTCAGTATGACACTCTTTTTCGTTCACAGATCTCCCGCTAGGGGAAAATCTGTTCAAAATGCCGTTTTTGAAACCTTTTTTTGCATTATTTTCTGCATTTATCAAAGAATCGACAATTACGGCACCTTGTGTACTTTCTAAATAAGACAATTTGCCAGTTTGATGCATATGAGATTAAAAATGAAGTCAAAAATAAATCGGAAAATAAGCAGTTTGAATCGAAATACACCCTTAAGCTGTAAAGAAAGGATAAAACGACTCGAGCTCCAACTTCCATCGTAAAACAAATTGCATTCCAAATGAAATGGCAGAGCGCATTATTGCAGATTTTTAAGTTTAAAGAAGCTGTTTTCGTAAACAATTTATAATGAGAGGTTGAAATATTCCAAAAGGCGGACACATAATACAATATTGCATGGGTTTCATTATTAATGCAGGGCTATTTTCGTATAAATACATAGTAATTTTGACATTTTGAATGACACGATTCAAATATTTAGAGAACATTTTCTTTCAAAATAGCAGTTTGGGGCTTTAGACAAAATACAAATAGAAGAAGGAAAATATTAGAAAATTAATTAATGTATTTTAGTCTCGATTTATGTGTACTTATACCTAAGCATAAAATCAATAATGTATATTAATTTACTTATATGTTTTATTAACTAAGCTCGTAAAAAAGGTCAAGGAAAATTAATTTTCATAATACAGTAACAAAAATAAATCACATTTACCTCCACTCAAAACTTCCTTACGCATTAAACAACACAAATAAGATTTTATTGGAGCATCTAAAAGTGCGTATAATAAAATAAAAAAAAAAAAAAAAAAAAAAAAAAAAAAAAAAAACGAAATGGATGTTGTATAGCCACTATCATTAATCCTGAAAATCAGGTACAATACTAAACTCTCATTCGATGAAATTCCTTCAGTATTTCTTACGTCTAAACTACAAAGAATGGATAAAACGACTCGAGTTCCAACATCAATCGTAAAACAAATTGCATTCTAAATGAAACGGCGGAGCACTCTGTTGAAGAGTTTTCGGTTTAAATATACTTTTAAAGAAGCTGCTTTCGGAAACAATTTACAACGAGAGTTTGAAATATTCCAAAAGACAAATAAATAATGAAATAAATATAATAATAGGGGAAAATTTCAGAAAAAATTAGAGTATTTTATCCTCGATTTATGGAATGTTATATCTAAGTGTAAAAATTATGAAATACAGCAATTTAGTTACATGTTTGTATTAACTAAGCTCGTGGAAAGGTCAAGAAAAACTTATATAACACAGTAACAAAAGTAAATCACACCTACCTTCATTCAGAACTTCTTTTGCATAAAATAACACAAAAGAGATTTTATTGGAGCATCTAATATTGCCTGATAATATATATATATTTTTTTAAATGGACGTCGTTTATCTACTGTCATTATACCTCTGAATATGGGTTACATTACCGAACTCTAATTCGATCAAATTCCTTCACTATTTCTTATGTCTAGGCTATAAAGAATAGATAAAACGACTCGAGTTCCAACCTCAATCCTAAAACAAATTTCATTTTAAATGAAATAGCATAGAGCACGTTGTTGTAAAGTTTTACATTGAAATATATTTTTAAGCAAACTTTTTTCGGAAACAATTTATAATGAGAGCTTGAAATATTCCAAAAGACGAACGTATACTGAAATGTTACTTGGATTTCATTATTAATGTCAGGATTATTTTCGTAACTATAGCAAATGTTTTTGACATTTGGAATAACCAAATTCAAATATTTAGAGAGTATTGCCTTAGAAAATATAAGATTTAGACATTTTAAAATTAAAATCAGATAAAATTTTTGAATAAATTTAATATTAAAATGATTTATAAATATTAATAATCTACTTTTTAAATTAAATTTTTGCATCTATATACATTGTTTATCGATTAATTAAAGTTAAAGATTTTCACTGTAGAAACATTTTAAGAAGCTATCAAGGGACGATTATAAAACACGGATGAATAGGGAAAGTTGCAATGAAATAATATAAAATTGTTCACTTAAATTAAATTTTAAAATCATTCAGAATTATTAATAATCTTAATTTAATTAATATTTCGGCATGTATAGCATCGTTTATTGGTTCAATGAAAGCGGATTTCTTCCATAAAAGCTCTCGGAGGAATTAATATACCAAAAGACGAACGGGTAAAAAATGTGGCTGGATTTTGTTGTTAATGTGAGGAATATTTTCGTAAATATGGAAAATTATTTTTACATTTGGAATAACAGGATTTAAATATTCAGAGAATATTCTCTCACGAAATAGAAGGTTGAGATATTTTAAAAATTAAAATCAGATAAAATCTTTAGATTAAATTTAATGTTAAAATAATATAGCAATAATCTACTTTTTAAATTAAAATTTCTGCATGTATATATGGTATTGATCAATTAATTATACTTATGGATTTTCTCTATAGAATTTTTTTAAAGAAGCTATTACTAGAAGTTTATTCGAAAACACGAAAGAATAAATAAAGTTGGAATCAAAATAAATAAAATATTTCGATTAAAAATTAACATTAAAATTATTCATAAATACTAATTATCTTATTTTACTTAATATTTCGACTGGTATATGCGTTGTTTATTGATTAATGCTTGATTTTCTTCATAAAAGCTCTCAGTGAACGAATATTCCAAAAGACAAACGGATAAGAAATGTGCATGGATTTCATTATTAATGCCTAGATTATTTTCGCAAATGTGGAAAATATGTTTGACATTTAGAATAACCTGATTTAAATATTTAAAGAGTATTCTCTTAGAAAATAGAAGGTTGACACAATTTAAAAATAATATCTGATAAGTTTTAGATTAAATTAAATAATTTATTCATGTGCATTAATAATCTATAAAAATAAAATTACCTCAAGTGCATACCTAGCTGATTGATTATTATCCATGCGGATTTCCTTTATATATATATATATATATATATATATATATATATATATATATATATATATATATATATATAGATATAGATATAGATATAGATATGTATATATATATATATATATATTTTTTTTTGAAGAAATTCTGAAGAAACGAAAATTCGAAAAGAAAAACGGATAGGAAATTTTGCTTCAACTTCATTATTAATATCAGGAATATTTTTGTAAACATGGAAAAATATTTCCTACATTTAAAATAACATGATTTAAATATTTAGAAAATATTTATTCGCTTAGAAAATAGAAATTTGAGACATTTTAAAATCAGAAATAAACTTTAAATTAAATTGAATACTAAAATCACTCAAAATACCTTTCTCTAATTTTAAAACCTTTCTTGAGATTCTTGAAAAAAAAAAAAAAGTTGTGATAGACAGGGAAAAACTGCCATCTTACTTACCATACACTTATCATTATGAATATACAATAAATGGCGACGAGTTACTCAGATTTATTTCAACTCACAATTTCACTTTAACTTACATACAACAGATACGAATTTATTGCAGATTCTAAAGCTATACTGAAATTGTAAAATTCAGTAAATGTCCGATATCCATCTACTTTTAACTAATTCTGCACTTACTCCATAATACGTTTCTCTTATTTTATCGAATTTCTCGAGACAAAGCTACGTAAAGAATGAATAAAACGACGCTGAGTCGTCCAAAGCACCGACTTCAATCGTAAAACAAATTGAATTCTTAATGAAATGGCGAAGCATGCTGTCGTAGAGTTATGAACAAAATATACTTTTAGAGGAACTAGCTGCTTTTGGAAGCAATTTACAATGAAAATTTTGAGTATTCTGAAATAAGAATGCATAATAAATTACTGTGTGTAGATCTTTATTAATATTAGAATATTTTCGTCAATTTTGAATGTATAGTTAGAATATAGTCATTTGTAATTCTGGGAGAACATTTTAAAATATGCAATACGTATATTTAAGGTCTGAATTTTTAAATTTAAATGATTTAATGGAAGTAAGTAAAAGTAACACAGAGTTGAATACATTTAATATAAAATTTGGAAAAATAAAAGTGATTACAGATATTTTAAAACGTGTAATGTACGTTTCGTCAAGGAACCTTAAGGCCTCATCAATACAGAATAACTGTTGAAAAGTAGGCAACAGGACCAATCAAGTACAGTTAAAATTGAAGTTATCTTTTCAGTAACTAAATGTACTCAGCCGGAACAGAACAGGCTTCATACAGCGTTGGTGATCATATATATGCAAACCAGCCTTGGGAACATTCGACCGTTATAATTGTTACATCTCGATTTCAAAGTGGCAGTGTTCGTAATCAGCGGGATGTGTTCGGCTTCAAGTGAATTTTTGGTCATTTTTAAATTTAGTTTAACTTTTTTGAATGTATAAATATGTTGTTTCAGGCAAATTTCCCTCGATCTACAAATTTCACCAATATATATATGCTATCGAAATCTTTACAGTAAATGATATAAACAACATCAGATAATTTAATAAAATAATATGTAAATTTAAATATAATAAGTTAAAATGAAAATATATTTACTCCACAAAAAGTTTTATTTCTTAGTATTTGCTATTTTTCTATGTATTACATATAATGATTTTGTGTAAAAGTATAAATAAATGTACAATAGTTTAAAATAAATAAATAAATAAATAAATAAATAAATAATATGTTTTTTAAAAAGTAACGGAGTCTCCGTAACAGATGTTTTGTATGTATCTAATCATTTTTCAAATGCTCTGGGCGTGTGCCAAACTGGGCAGGAATTCATGCACAGAAGAAATGGCAGATCTTTAGAAATTCGCCACCAGGAACATATAGGTGCTCTAAAAAGTGGTAATTTAAATTCAAAAATTATCCAACATTGCGTTCAAACGAAACACAGTTTGCGAAGGCCAGTATCTTAAAATCAGGTAGTAGCAATTATCACGGCAGAATTTTCCTGGAAGGTTGGTTCCCTTGTTTACGATGGCCAACTCTGAATGAGGCTCGTGCTGTCCCAAATGAATATTATCTTTTGGCGTCAGATTTTTTTTTAAATACTTTAACTTTCACAACCGGTTTGAACCACTTGTGAAACTGAAACTACCCTCGTATAAAAAGAATATAACCAAAATCAAAAAAAGTAAAAACTAGGCCGGTTGTGGATCGTCCTCGACTATCCTATGCAAAAAAATCACGTCAAAATATTAAAATTTGAGCGAGATATTTGAAAAGAACGCCCCCATAGACTTAATATTATCATCCAAGTCTTTTTCAGTTCGTAGTGTGGGCCCTTAAGTCAAAATTACATAAAGATTGCATTATACGTCTCCGAATCGTCCAAAGCACCTACTTCAATCATAAAACAAATTGCATTTTTAATGAAATTGTTTAAACATTCTGGTGCAGAGTTTATTCAATAGAGTTTATTAAAGGTACTTTTGCAGAATCTCCTTTTGATAATAAGTTAGTATGAAATCATGATTATTCCAAAATGAAATGTTGTGTGGTTTTCAGTATTAATGATAGAAATATTTTTATCAATTATGGAAATACCGTTAGAATAAAATATTTTGCGCCAAAATTAGAAGTGTGAAATAGTTTCATAATTCATCAAACAAAATCTTTCTTATATTAAAAGCACATAACTAACACTTAGATTTACAAAGCATCGACTTCAATCACAAAACAAATTGCATTTTTAATGAAATTGTGAAACATTCTGTAGCAGAGTTTATTAAATAGAGTGAATTAAAGGTACTCTTACAGAATATTCTTTTGAAAATAAGTTAGTATGAAACCGTGATTATTCCAATATGTAATGTTTTGTAATTATTAGTATTAATGACAAGAATGTTTTCCTATTTATGGAAACATTGTTAGAATAAAATGTTTTGTGCCAAAAATTAGAATTTTGAAATAGTTTCAGAATTCATCAAACAAAATCTTTCTAATATTAAAAGCACATAACTAATACTCAGATATTACAAAGCACCGACTTCAATCACAAAACAAATTGCATTTTTAATGAAATTGTGAAATATTCTGTTGCAGAGTTCATTAAATACAGTGAGTTAAAGGCACTTTTAAAGAATCTTCTTTTGAAAATAAGTTAGTAAACGTGATCATTCCAAAATGAAATGTTTTTTAATTATTAGTATTAATGACAAGAATATTTTCCTCAATTATGGAAACATTGTTAGAATAAAATATTTTGCGCCAAAATTAGAAGTTTGAAATAGTTTCAGAATTCATCAAACAAAATCTTCCTTGCATTAAAAGCACATAACTAACAGTTAGATATGCAAACACAGACTTCAATCATAACACAAATTGCATTTTTAATGAAATTGCGAAACATTCTGTTCCAGAGTTTATTAAATAAAGGTACTCTTATAGAATCTTCTTTTGAAAATAAGTTAGTATGAAACCGTGATTATTCCTAAATGAAATGTTTTGTAATTATTAGTATTAATGACAAGAATATTTTCCTCATTTATGGAAACATTGGTAGAATAAGATATTTTGCACCAAAATTAGAAGTTTAAAATAGTTTCAGAATTCATCAAACAAAATCTTTCTAATATTAAAAGCACATAACTAACACTCAGATATATAAAGCACCGACTTCAATCACAAAAAAATTGCATGTTTAATGAAATTGTGAAACATTCTGTTGCAGAGTTTATTAAATACAGTGAGTTAAAGGCACTTTTAAAGAATCTTCTTTTGAAAATAAGTTAGTAAACCGTGATTATTCCAAAATGAAATGTTTTGTAATTATTAGTATTAATGACAAGAATATTTTCCTCAATTATGGAAACATTGTTACAATAAAATATTTTGTGCCAAAATTAGAAGTTTGAAATAGTTTCAGAATTCATCAAACAAAATCTTCCTTGCATTAAAAGCACATAACTAACAGTTAGATATACAAAGCACCGACTTCAATCATAACACAAATTGCATGTTTAATGAAATTGCGAAACATTCTGGTGCAGAGTTTATTAAATAGAGTTATTTAAAGGTACTTTTACAAAAGCTCATTTTGAAAATAAATTAGTATGACATCGTGAATTTTACGAAAAGAAAAGTTGTATGGTTTACAATATTATTGACAGGAATATTTTCCTCAATTATGGAAACATTGTTAGAATAAAATCTTTTGCGACAAAAATAGAAATTTGAAATAGTTTCAAAATGCCCAAGCAAAAACATTCTATTATTAAGAGCACATAACATTAAGATATACAGGGTCATCAGAAAAAATGTCCCTGACTTATTTATTAGGGGCTGCCCATAAATGATGATACACTTTTTATCAATGTTTTGACCCTCTGCCCCCCCCCCCTTTGTCATAAAGTGTCACACTTCAACTTACCCCCTCCTCTCCTTTTGTCTCATGTCATACTAAATTACATAAACATATACTTGCGGTTTATTAACAAGGCATTACGTTATAGATCATATTTCAAGCGCTATTTTTTAACTTTAACTGTATATTTTAATGATATTTGTGAGCATAACAATAAAAATGATTCATGTACTTATTTTGTATAAAATAATGTTAAGATTTACGATAAAAATAACAAATAATATAGAATAGTAATAAAATAGTGATATAAAATAGCAATTGAAAACAGTAGTATTTTGGAATTTGAAATAGAATTTAATGTTTAGATTTTTTTAAATCTTATTTTTACTTTATGAACATAAAATACTTTAATTTTAAAATAACTTCAAAATTTAATCTGCTGATTTTTAATGCTTTTATTTTAATTGAAATGTGTGACGTCACATCTTCTCTTACCCCCCCCCCTCCCATCCCCCTTGTCACAAACTGCCACAACTTCATGAATCCCCTTCCCCCCTTCTCCTAGCGGGACATCATATGTAAACGGGCTTCTCTTACAAGATAAAATTTCCCATATTTGCACGTGTCAGGTTCCGAGTAAGCATCTGCTACAAATTGGAATTTCTATTATTTCTCTATCTTAATATTTTATGTAATGTACCGGCTGTGTACTGGAATTTTCAAGGTGACATTCTTTCTTTGTTGAAGGGAGAATTGACAGGTGATCATGTACAGGTGGTGAGTGAGAAAGAGAATATTGCCGAGAGGCGTGTTCATCCGTCAGCGATGTATGTGAATGATGAGCAAACAAGGAACATGTCACGGATCAAGAAAGAAATGTGGAATGCGTCCAATGAAGAATCTCCACAAGGGGGTGTACATTGGGGGAAGCCAGTGATTTGAGAAGGTCAAGTCTTGTCTGAGTTTTGAGTAGTTCATATCTGGAGTCGTACCTAGGGTGTAGTGTAGGACAGAGGTCCTTGCAGAGAGTGCTCTGTGTCGGAGTTCGAGGCTGAGTTCGTATCTGGAGAGCAAGGGACACAAACGTCCTGGTGTGTAGTGCTCTGGGCCAGATAGCATAGGCCGAGTATCCATGTGTTGGGAGATTCGAAATTGATCTCCGGTAAAGTTAATCTAACGTGCATTGAGTGTGAGATAGAAGGTGTAATTTGAACAGTACACAGCCAACTTTTTACGGTATTTATTTTAATGTTGAACCGGATCATCTATATCCGAGTTGTAATTGTATATAATTGTAAATAGCGTATTTCTTGTGTACATATAGTATAAATAAACTGTTAGTTCAGTTAATTGACAGCGTCAGTGTTCATTTACACAATCCTCACAGTGGGTGACCGATATCACCTAATAATATCGGTGGTGGCAGCTATAACTACCACGGACTTTCTTTAAAGTTGTGCGGGCTGAGAGGAACATCCGACAGCACGTATATTGTTATTTCAAAGAACATGCCTTTTCATGTATATTCTGAGGTATATTTAAAATATTTATGTTCGGAAACTACTGAAAATTTAATTCTAACTTATTAAAATATTCAAATGTTATAGTTTACATTTGACAAAAATATAATTTTCTTTTAAATTTTTATTGTGAATAAAATTATTAATTAAATTGCTTTTTTTTGTTTTAATTGTTGAATATTTATAAATATCTGCTAAATTTTCTACAGCAAGAAACTGGAATATGATAATAAATATTTAAAACATTTTACTGGAAAAAAAGTAATTTATTAGTTTTTGAAAAAATTTTAATCTTTATAACTATTGAATATTAATAAATATCTGAGGAAATGTAAATTTTTAAAACAAATAATTTCAGAAATTTTTTTTCATTATGTAAAAAAAGCGAGATAAAATATTAAACGATTAAAAAAATTCAAGTGTTTTACATGTTAATATATTTCCCTTTTGACGTCTGGGAAAATAACCTTATATTCTCTAGGCACTTACTTGACAATTCCAATTTATTTCAAAATAATAATAATTCAATAATCAAGATTATACTTATTATGAATACATAAGTATAATGAGAGTTTTCCTTGGAGAATGGAAATTATTACTTTTATTTTATTCTTTTTTTTTCTTTGTATCCTGCTATTTTTGAAAAATTGTTTTCTTTTTTTATTATCGCGAAAGATCTTCAAGAAAATTTATTAAAAAATTCAATAAAGCCATTAATGAGTTTTAAAAGAAATATATTTTTTTATCGAAGGGAAAAAAAACATATATATATTAAAGATTTTTATCATACAGTTCTTTTATTTTGTCTATATATTTAAATGACTTAGTATAAAAATGTAAAGTTAAGGAATTAAAAATATACATTTTATATATTTCTTTTATTTAATTAGAAATTTTGAGAAAAAAAAAAGATATTTATGTAAATGATGAGAAAACACACATCATGATTAGAAAAATGTAGCCTCTGAAAAAGTCTTTTTATCTGTTTTTTTTTTTTTTTTTTTTTTTTTTTTTAAGTATATGAATATCACAGTTATTCAAATTATTTTTCATTTGTTCTACTGATGGAACGGAAAAAATATAAATCCAGGGTTATAGCAAGACTAAATTTGCGCAAATATAAAAATAAAATAACATTTCCAATTTTCGTATTATTATTTTTTTTCGGTACAACATTTTTTATTACTTTTTTAAAACTTATTGCTTACGATTGTCATTTCTGAAAAATTATTTCTGTTCTGGGTAGAAACTTACCGTTCTAACAACTGCTGCATTAGATTAGAATTATGGAAAATTTTCTCAGTATTTACCATTGCTGTTACTCTTTCAAAAAGCGTTCCTATATCTATTATGCTCATCAAACTCCGATTATGAAAAAACTACATAATAGATAAAACTACAAATTATAATTTAAATCCAGCTCAGTTTAGGTAATTTTTCAAAAAAAACGTTTTTGTTTGTTAAAAATTTTCAACTTAAAAATCATGTCGCTATTTGTTAAGCAACTGGTGTAAAAATCAGACTACTATATTTTTAACGTACAGTGCAGTTTGACCTCCATTTTTATTTAAAAAATTCAAATTCGCACGACAAAATGAAAAAGTATTTCCAAATTTATTTAATGTCAAAAAATTATATAAAGTTTTACCGCCATCCCATATACTGACTACTAATAGAGTATTTTATAAGAAATTTTGCGCTCTTCCAGAAAAAAAAATGCCTTGATAAACATCATTCTGCCTGAAAAGTTTGTCATGTCTACTAAATAGATGAGAAAAACGATAAAAATTTACATTTATTTTGCTTTGAATTTTTACTGAAGGCAATTTTATTTCGTGTTCAGATGCTGGCCAAGTTTTGGCCATCTACGAAAACGATAAACTTTTTCATAAAAATTAATTTAATTTATTTTCGTTTTGTCACACCTAGCTCATTTTGTTCGTACAATGTTTTACAATAGAATGCCATAAAAAATTTCCAATCTCGCGATGATATAGGACTTCTGATGTCACCGGCTTCCGGACAATCAGCAATGAATAACAAAAGTAGAATCAAGTATTGGTCGCTTTGAAGATGCCGAACTGAAGCCGCTGCATTGTCCTCTGATACAGAGTACTTGTGTTTCAGATTCGTCACCTGATAAAACTGATCCTAATCTGTGTGATGTAAATATTGCTACAGATTAATATAACTTTCACCTTCATTAGTATGAATTTTGCCTTAAAAACATGAAATTCCCAATATATTCAATTTAACGGCAACAAAATAAACTTCATTTATATCCATTTCATTGATGCTGAAAAATATTTTGTTACTTGTTTCACGTGATATTTCAATGACACACGGCAACGGAGTAGTCAATTACGGTCACTTTGAGGATGCCGACTTGAAGCCGCTTCATTGTCCTCTAATGCTCAATAACAGTATTGCTGATTTATAGTTTGATAAAATTCTCGTGAAGGTAGAATGGGGTGACAGAAAAAAAATATTTTGAAAACATGCTGTGAAGTTGGTGAATCAGATAAGTTAAAGTGGCAGATAAGGGAAAAAAAAAAGAAAAAGAAAAAAAAAATAATAATTTAAGTAACAATGTTGCTAAACAACGAACTAATTTAATTACTTTAACTCTTTCTAAGACAAATTAATGATGAACCTCTTTAAATTAAAGATTCATTGGGAGGAAAAGTCTAACTGTAACGTAACAAGATAATTATTAGAGAAAGTTTTAAATATATAATAAAAATATCTTAGAAAAAAGGTGCGTATTAAGGAGATAAAAATCCACATTTATTTTGCTCTGATTTTTACTGGTGGCAATTTTATTTCACATTTAAATGATGCTCAAGTTTGGTTATCCGCGAAAACGGCAAATCATCGCAGCTTTTTGATAATAATTTATTTTATTTTATTTTATTTCGAATTTTCATATTTGGCTCATTTTGATTGTATGACATTTTACTATCGACTTCTTAAATATATATATATATATATATATATATATATATATATATATATATATATATATATATATATATATATATATATATATATATATCAATTACGCAATAATAGGACTTTCAATGTCACCGACTCCCGGACCATCAGCAATGAACAAAAGGAGAGTCAAGTATTGGTCGCTTTGAAGATGCCGAACTGAAGCCGCTGCATTGTACCCTGATACAGAGTACTTGTGTTTCAGATTCGTCACCTGATAAAACTGATCCTAATCAATGTGATACAAACATTGCTTCAGATTAATATGAATTTTAGCTTCATGAATTTCTGACAAACATGAATTTCCAATATGTTTAATTTAACGGTGACAAAACAAACTTCATTTATATCCATTTCATCGATATTGCAAAATATTTTGTTGTTTGTTTCACGTGATATTTCAATAACACATGGCAACGGAGTAGTCAATTATGGTCACTTTGAAGATGCCGACATGAAGCCGCTTCATTGTTATCTTATGCTGAATAACAGTATTGCAGATTTATACTTTGATAAAATTCTCGTGAAGGTAGTATGGGGTGACAGAAAAAAATATTTTGAAAACATGCTGTGAAGTTGGTGAATCAGATAAATTAAAGTGGCAGATAACGGAAAAAAAGAAAGAAAAAGAAAAAATAGTAATCATTTAAGTAAGTGCGTAAATTTAAGTGCTAAACAACGAACTTATTTAATTACTTTAACTCTTTCTAAGACAAATTAATGATGAACCTCTTTAAATTAAAGATCCATTGGGAGGAAAAGTCTAACTGTAGTATAAACAACGTAAGAAGATATAATTATTAGAGAAAGTTTTAAATATATATATATAAAATAAAAAATATCTTAGAAAAAGGTGGTATTAAAGAGATAAAAATCCACATTTATTTTGCTTTGATTTTTACTGGTGGAAATTTTATTTCACATTTAAATGATGATCCAGTTTGGTCTTCGCGAAAACGATAGATCATGACAGCTTTTTGGGAATAATTAATTTAATTTAATTTATTTTCGTCTTGTCATACCTAGCTCATTTTGATCGTATGACGTTTTACTGTCGATTTCTATTTTAAAAAAAATCCAATTCCGCAATAGTAGGACTTTTAATATCACCAACTCAATAACACAAGAAGTATTGATCGCTTTGAAGATGCCGAACTCAAGTCGCTGCATTGTCCCCTGATCCAGAGATTCGTCACCTGATAAAACTGATCCTAATCTGTGTGATGCAAATACTGCTTCAAATTAATATAACTTTTACCTTCATTAATATGAGCTTGGCCTTAAAAACATGAAATTTCCAATATGTTTATTTAAACAGCGACAAAACAAACTTAATTTATATTTCATCACCTGTAAAATATTTTGTTGTTTGTTTTACGTGATTTTTCCATGACGCATGTTAACGGAGTAGTCAGTTATGGTCACTTTGAAGATGCCGACATGAAGCCGCTTCATTGTCCCTTGATGCTGAGTAACTGCGTAGTAGATTTATAGTTTGATAAAATTCTGATGAAGGTAATATGGGGTGACAGACAAAAAAATATTTTGGAAATAGGTTGTGAAGTTGATAATCAGATAAGTTAAAATGGCAGATAACGGAAAAAAAGAAAGAAAAAGAAAAGAAAAGAATAAAAAACACTTAAGTTAAAATGTAGGTTGCTGAGCTATGAATTATTTTAATTACTTCAATGATTTCCGAGGCAAATTAATTATTTATTACAATGTTGAAATATCGAATATAAACAGAACTTACAATCAAATTAAACTGAAATTCAATAAATGTTTTTCGCCAAATACATGATAAAAAAAGAAATTTTACAATGTATGTCTGGCTCAAATTTGACATTTGGGGATTAAAATTACAAAGGATAAATGCCTCCTAGCACCTTAAGAAAAGTTAAATAACTCCTTTGACTTATTAAAAGGAAAAAGAACTTTAATATTAAGTCAATTAAAGACAATATCATACTTATTAGTTTTAATTCATTTTACGTTCCTCTGTTACTAATCAGTATTTTGAATTTTTTACAGACAGATAAGATTAAAAATAATATACATATACATATGTATTTATGTAACAATACATATACTGTATATTGTAAGTGTTTGAAAATATTTATTTTTTTGTGCCGATGCCCAAATAAATACTAAGATCCGTATATTTCTTTGACGAGATAGTCTCTATGCATCCTGGTAAATGTAATCTGCAAAGGTATCTGTTCGTATTCTAACGGATATGTGTGTGCCTACTGTAATATAGAAAGACAAATACATATGAATTTTTCAATAGGTAACTTTACAGTTGTGATTCATATCTTTTCTTTTATATCACATAAATAAATGACAAACAAATCTTTATACATTTTTTAACTCAAATAAATCAATCCTTTTCAACGTGTACAGAAACCCAGTCTGTAGCGCAACGGTTTGTCGACCCAGTTTCAAAACTTTCCATTGCTATGAATCAGGTGATATGCTTGCCTGAAAGCATTCAGTTATGCTATGTTTCGTCGAGCATCAGAAGTTTCGCTATCTTTTATATTTGTTGAAGCTTCCGTTCCAAGGTTTTTTTCTTATGGGAGTTCTATTTTATTTTGCTTCGCTGACTACTACATGTTTATATTGTTTCTTCAGCTCACGCTATCATTTTACTTTTACTTTAGTGCAGTTTACCGTATCCAAGAAGATATATTATGGTGACTATTTCAATAAAATGCAAACATTGATAATATTTTGCGTTAGTTTAAATATTTAAAAAAATTATACGAAATGTCTTTTCCCAGTAAAATACAAAAATATTATGTTACTAATCTTTTGACGTTGTCGCACTGATGCCTTCATAAAAAAGTATTCAGTACGTTAAATCCGCATTATAAAAAATACTGTTTAATTGGTGAAGTAAGGTTGAGTAACAAACGCAGTTCAGTATAAAATATATTTAATAGAAATACGATTTAAAATAAACAACCTGCAAGTTACATGTCAAAAATAAAAACTATTGAAAAAACAGAAAAAGAATTTAAAGACAGTTGCAAACAATAAAATTTAAAAAAAAACATTTGCTTGGCAGATTGCACGTGAGCTCATAGTTTAACAGGTAATTTCAGGAGAAAAATGTTTAAATTAAGTTTAATTTTATACTTTAAAAGATAGTTCAGTATTTTAGCAAATCATATTACCACGATAAATTCTAGGGAAAACGTGTTACCCGATTTTATACTCAGGCTGAACAACAAGCATTTGCTGGCTTAACCATGAAGTGTAAAATGGTGAACAATAAAATAGTAACTGTTGATATGCACTCAGAAAATAAAAAATTCAACTGTAGTTGTCATAATAAATGCTAAGTAATTCGAGACATCTATCTTAATTTAAATCGGAATCCAAAACACTACTTAAGTCCATTCTGGAGCGGTTTTTGAACTGATACTCCCATATTTCTCGCACCAACATTTCACCTCAAAAACAAAGCAATCTTATAACAAAGTTATATAAAGTATAATATTGAATGTTGCATTAAATGGTTAAATTAAATACATTAAATAGTTTTTATTGGCTATTGCATATTCCATAGCAGAATAAAAATTCGAACTATTGTTTTTTAGTAAAAATAGCATTTTTAGTAAAAATTTCTTTTCCAAGCTGTAACTGGCATGTCTAAGTGCATCTCTTGCATTAAAACCGGATATCAAATGTAGCATAAAAAATTATGTTGTAAAACAATTATTGAAAATCCTGTAAATTAGCTGCATGCGAATTTCCTGCCGCTGCGTTAAAAGCCGACGTACAACAAAACTATGAAAAAGAATAATTGCTATTACAGCGTCCTTTTCCGGCAGATGGTTTTCAAATTCATGGAGAGGTTTTGTCCCTTGAAAAAATCATATATATGAAATTTTGTTCATAATTTTGTAAATTTTTTGGTGGTATAGTAACGAAAGTGACACAAAAAATGGTTTTTACGCACCCCTTTCCGGCAAAATATTTTCAAATTCAAGAAGAATCTGCTTACCATAGCTATAACCTATACAAAAAAATTAGTTGAATTCTATGCATAACTTCATACACTTTTCGAAGATAAAATAAAGAAAGTGGCGCAAAAATCTTTATTACAGCGCCCCCTTCCGGTAGAATATTTCTAAATTCAAGGAGAATCTGCTTGCCATAGCCATAAACCTACACAAAAAAAATTGGTTCAATTCTATTCATAACTTCAAACACTTTTCGAACGTAAAGTAATGAAAGTGACACAAAAATCTTTATTACAGCGCCCCCTTCCGACAGAATATTTCTAAATTCAAGGAAGATTTACGGGTCATAGCCGGAAACATATACACCGAAAAATTATTCATTTCTGCACCTAATTTCATAAGCTTCTCGATGGAACAATAATGAAAGTGGCACAAAAATTTCTATTAGTGCTCCCCCTTCCGAAAGAATATTTACAAATTCAAAGAAAACCTGTGGTCCATAAGCCATAAACGTGACAAAAAATCGGTTCAATTCTATGGATAACTTTGTACATTTTGATGGTAAAATAATGAAAGTGCCCCAAAAATCTTTATTACAATGCCCCCTTGGAGCTGAATATTTCCAAATTCAAGGAGGACTTACGGGCCATAGATAGAAAAATACACATTTTTTTTTTATTTCTACACCCAACTTTATACATTTCTCAGTGAATCAATAATGCAAGTGACACAAAAATCTCTATTACAGCACTCCATTCTGGCATAGTATTTAAAAATTCAAGGAGGTCCTGTATGTATTATAGATCTGTATTTTAAAGTATTGTGACCAGGTTCTTTTCAAAAAAATGCATTCGCTAGAGTTGTAGGCTGTGATCAATAAAATAAATGCCTTTTGAGAACTTTGTTTATTTAAAGTAGAGTTATAAAAATTAAATCATTTCTTACTGAAATAATTAGGGATGGTGCCTGTAAGCATTTTTTAAGAGACCTTCTTTACATGTCTGAGACCGTGAAGGTAGAGAGAGGCAATTGAATTTTCTCATTCAGAATTCACACATTGGCATCCAGAATTGGCGAAAAGGAGCATATGAAAAGTGAATGATATCCTAACCATGAAATTTTCTGTTACGCTTTAAACAATTAAGATGATTTTGAATTTAATGCAGGGCACCCAGAAATGGGCAGTCCTAAAAAAATACGCCAAAAAGAATTCGCGCCAAAATCGTACGTTATATGTCTGTTTTGGGAGAATGTTATCAATAGACAAAACACAGAGCATGTACATGAAAGGTTTTTATGTAATAAAGAAGTTAGGCTCAACATTACGCAGAGAGAAAATGAAATTTTACTGACCGCAAACACATTCGATCTTTATTCTTTTTTTTATTTGTTTCCAGCAAGGGTGAAATACGCATCTTAACCTCCTGACTGCCGCCGGCTGATTTTTTCACACACTAAGCTGCAGGTTTCACTGCAACATAAGCAATATTTAAATTAGTATAATTCCACAAATAAAACCCAGTTCTGAAAAATTAAGTTAGGATTGATGCTATCAAAGATTATACACCGATACTAATAACGTATTTTGCATCAGGTTGGAAAAAACATCTTTTTTTTTATATTTTTAATAAATTACAGAGAAAACAACATTACAATATTACCCTTTGGCTGGGCAGTCAGGGGGTTAATGAATTCTCTTTATCTGACAGCCGTTTTTCAGTAATAAGGCAGATGCTAAATGTTTTTCTTTCTTTTCTTTTTAACGGAAAGTTATTGTGCGATCGAAATAAAACGTTAAGATAAAATAGATATTTAATTAAAGATTAGCTTTAACTGTAATTTAGAAAAATGTAAAATTTAAGAAAACTATATGTGATTCTACATCACACTGTAAGCCATAGACAAAAATATTAAAAAAAAAAAAAAAAAAAGGAATAATTATATGCATAATTTCATGCACTTTTCGATAGTATAATAATTAAAGTAGTCCAAAAATCTCTATTAAAGCATTCTATTTCGGCAGAATATTTAAAAATACAGGGAGGATCTGTTGGCCCAAATCAAAAGCATACACGGAAAAATTGGTCCAATTTCTATGCATAACTCCATATACTTTTCGATGATATAATAATGAAAATGGCTGTTAGAGCGCCCCTTCCGGCGGATTTTTTTCATATTCACGAGGAACTCTTAGACATAGCGAAATAAACACGAAAAAAAATTGATTCAATTATATGGATAATTTTGTACAATTTTCGATTGTACAATAATGAAAACGGCACAGCACCCATTTTAAAGCACCCACTTTAAAACACTTTAAAACACCCATTTCTGGCTGACATACGGACACTTGGATATACGGACAACAGACATTTTGTATAAACGTGCTTTTCGAGATCTCTAACCGCTAAAACCTGTGAATCTGTCAAAAATCAAAAGTAAAAAAAAAAAAAATTATTATAGTGCAAAAAAAAAAAAAAAAAAAAAAAAAAAATGAATGACGATTCTAAAAGGGACATAATAAATAAATATAAAAACATTTTTTTCCATATTTATCTAAACTATTTGTTATCTGCAGAATGGAAAAGAAATATTTTAAAATAATTTCATCATAAAGCAAACCAGCCTTATTAGAAGAAAATGCTAATTCACATCAAACGTAAATGGTCACACATATATTACGGCCGCTTTCTCAAACACATTCATACATACACTCTCATGTAAACAAAAACTAAGCCATTGTCTAAAAAAAACTAATAAGAATGAAAATATTCATACTCATTTTATTTTATATGAGTCCTTACTTTATGGTTACTGCTACTATCTTTAAATGAGAATGAATGCATTTTGTCAAAAACTGCAATCTATATAAACGCTTTATTTAAAGCTACTTTTTTTATGGAATAAAAATAAAAGTCAAAATGATTCTTACTCCCTTATTTACAAGATAAACTCATATTTTAGTTCGGGGGATAAAGAACATTTTTGCTCTAATTTAAATATTACTTCATCATTTTATTTTTACGTAAAGGGTGATCTGTTTTTGTTAAGATTATATTTTGTTTTGTTTTTAAATACAATGTTGAGATTTTCTTTTTTTATCCTAAAAAAAGGATAGAAATTTGATTTGAAACATTATTTTAAATCAAGTTAAAGAAGATAAATTATTCATTGTGTAAACAGTTTCGTTTTTATTTTGTAATGGAGTTAAAAATAAAAACGCAAACAGTCATTTATTCTAGGCTAAAGGGCCTAAATAATATTGAAGACATAAAACATGTGCAGTTTTTTCTTTTTTTTTTTTTCTTTTTTTTTTCTTTTCTTTTTTTGTAATTGTGCATTAATTTAAAATTTTTAAAGTATATAATTAGAAAAATTAATTTTTAGAAAGATCTGCATTTAAATTAAAGGAGGATTTACTGACCACAGCCAAAAACATACACAAAAAATTGGGTCAATTAGTATAACTTCCTACACTTTTCGATGCACACTACGTTTTACGGATAGACATTTTGTATAAAAAATGTTTTTCGTAATCTTTGACCCCTAAAACATGTAAATCTACACATGGAAATCGAAATGATATCAATTACAACATTTTTCTCCTATTAGAAAGAAAATAGTAACAATTTAACGATTCTAAAAGTGACATAATAAATGAAAATAAAATGAATTTTGTTTGCATCTTTATCTAAACTGTATGTTATTTTCCACGGAAAAGAAATATTTTAAATAATTTCATCATAAAGAAAGTTAGTCTTCTTAAAAAGAAAATGCTAATTCACATCATACGTAAATGGTCATACATAAATACGCTGCTCCCTCAAACACATTTGTACATACACTCTTCATGTAAACAAAAACTAAGTCATTGTCTAAAAAAACTAATAAAAATGAAAATATTCATACTCATTTTATTTTATATGAGTCCTTACTTTATGGTTACTGCTACTATCTTTTAATGAAAATAAATGCATTTTGTCAAAAAATGCAATCTGTATAAACGCTTTATTTAAAGCTACTTTATTTTATGGAATAAAAATAAAAGACAAAATGATTCTTATTCCCTTATTTACAAGAAAGACTCATATTTCAGTTCGGGGGATTAAGAACATTTTTGCTCTAATTTAAATATTACTTCGTCATTTTATTTTTACGTAAAGAGTGATTTGTTTTTATCAAGATTATATTTTGTTTTTAAATACAGTGTTGAGATTTTTTTTTCTAATTCTAAAAAAGGATAGAAATTTGACTTGAAATATTATTTTAAATCAAGTTAAAGAAGATAAAATATTCATTGTGTAAACAGTTTCGTTTTTATTTTATAATGGAGTTAAAAATAAGAAAGCAAACAGTCATTTATTATCAGGCTAAAGAGCCTAAATAATATTGTTTACAAAAGTTAATTGAAGCCATAAAAAATGTAATTTTTTTTTTGTTATTTTTTTTTTTGTAATTATGTGTTAATTTAAAATTTAAAATTTTGAAATTTTGAAAAAATAATTTTTTGAAAGATCTGCAGTTATTTCTCTTCGGGAGAGCTTTTTACATTTTTTTTAATAGGAAAAAGTTACAAACTTTGAACTTAATATAATGGAGCTTTTTATAAAGTTCTATTTAATACTAAACAAAATAGAAGTTTCTATATCCGATGTTTACTTTTTTCATAGCACAAAACAGGCCATTTACAACTGTCATCGAACGATCCCATTTTATCCCGCCAAATTGTTTTATAATCGATGTTACAAACAACGGTGCAAATCGCAACCACAAAGTAGCAGCCTAAATTAGTCTAGAAATAGAAGAAAGATTTCGAAAAATGTCTCGTTAGATGATAAATCTACCGAAGGGGGACGATATAATTTTTTCGTCGATAAATTTTCGCTTTCGTGTTGTCTCTTGCTTTCCTGGCGATTTTATTCTTATTTTATTCTTCACTTGTCATGACAGAAGCAATTTTATTCCTTCTTTTTGAATTAAAAAAAAAAAAAAAAAAAAAAAAACAGAAAAAAAATTAATGCATACTTTTTAAAAAGTTGGACCACAGAAGATTATTATTATTATTTTAAATATAGCTGGAAGCCCAAAGCTGTTTTTGGCAGATAATTCAAAAATTTTTTGAATTTAACTTACAGCTGGCTTTGACTCTTGTTGAATGTGTTTAAATATCTAATTTTAACAGATTTTAACTCATTTGAAAAAAATGCTGATCGGTTGATTTATTTACCAATCATTTGATTGTGCTAAAAATAATTAAAGATCATTGTGAAACATAAAATCTCAAACTTTCTGAATCTTCCACAAAATTCCATACCTTTATCTCCTCAGTGAGGGGGAGGGGGGGGCGAGGGAGGATTTTCCCCAATCAGCTATCTTAATTTAGCAATGAATTATTTTAATTATAGTAATTACCTATTGCATCAAGCACGGTCAAAAAGAAAAAGTATGAATGATTCTAAAATATATATACATAAAAATGATGCATTTCTTACGCAAACATATAACTACATGTGTTCTCACACAAACTCATGCATCTAACTAACGTATGCAACATAAAACAGGCCATTTTCTATTTTGTTCGAAAACGATCCTATTTTATCTCGCCAACTTGTTCTATAATCGATGTTACAACGGGGCAAATCGCAACAACAAAGTACGAGCCTAAATTTGCCCAGAAATGGAAAAAATATTTCGAAAAATGTCTGCTCAGATGATATATCTACCAAAGGGGGAATATATAATTTTTTCGCCGTTAAATTTTCGATTTTGTGTTTTCTCTTACTTTCCTGGAGATTTTATTCTTCAGTTGTCATGACAGAAGCAATTTCATTCCTCTCTTTTTGAATTCCAAAAAAGAACTAGCGTAAAAAAAATCAATGAATACTTTTAAGAAGTTGGACGACAGAATGATTTCTCTTTTTCGTGAGAAATATAGCTACAAGCCCAAAGCTGTTTTTGATAGATAATTCAACAAATTTTCGAATTTAACATACAGCTGGCTTTGACTTTTGTTGAATGTATTTAAAGGTCTTATTTTTAAGCATTTTAACTCATTTAAAAAAATGCTAAAAGTTTAGTTTATTTACCAAACATTTAATTGTGTTAAAAATGATAAAAAAAAAAAAAAAAAAAATTATGAAACATAACATCTCATAATTTGCTGAAACTTCTATAAAACTTCATACCTTTTTCATACCTCCATAAAACTTCATACTCTCCACATTGAGGGGGGGGGGAGAATTTTTCGCAATCAGCAATCTTAATTAAGCAATTAACTATTTTTATTATAGCAATTAACTATAGCATATAATCAATCACGTTCAAAAAGAGAAAAGTATATATGATGTTAAAATATGTATTTTTTTTTAAAATATATGCATTTCTTACGCAAACATATAACTACATAGTTCTCATACAAACACATGCATCTAACTAACATACATAACATGAAACAGGCCATTTACTATTTTCTTCAAAAACAATCCCATTATATCTCGCCAAATTGCTCTTAATCTGTGTTTCAACGGTGCAAATAGCAACCACAAAGTATGAGTCTAAATTTGTCTATAAATGGAAGATAGATTTCGAAAAATGTCCGCTCAGATGATATATCTACCAAAGGGGGAATACATAATTTTTTTGCCGATAAATTTTCGCTTTCGTGTTTTCTCTTGCTTTCTCTTGCTTTTTATTCTTATTTTATTCTTCACTTGTCATGACAGAAGAAATTTCATTTCTCTTTTTTCGAATTCCAAAAAAGAACTAGCGTAAAAAAAATCAAATCATACATTTAAGAAGTTTCCTGACAGAATGTTTTTTTTTTTTTTTTTTTTTTTTTTTTTTTTTTTTTTTTTTTTGAGAATTATAGCTACAAGCCCAAAGCTGTTTTTGGCAGATAATTCGACAATTTTTCGAATTTCAACATACAGCTGGCATTAACTTCTGTTGAATGTATTTAAAGATCTTGCACATTTGTAAAATGTATAAATTCAAGAATAAGGATTTGAGGATGATATGTCACATTTAAACTCATTTGGAAAAAATGCTAATCGTTTTGGTTTATTTATTAATCAATTCATTGAGTTGAAAATAATTAAAGATCAATATGAAGCATCAAATCTCAAACTTTCTGGTCTTTCCATAAAACTGCATACCATTATCTTCCCATGGAGAGGATGAGGAGGAGGATTTTCCCTAATTAGCTATCTTAATTTACAAATGAACTTAACTACTGCATATAATCAAACTCTTTCATAAAGAGAAAAGTGTATATGACTTTAAAATACGTAAAATTAAAAAGAAAATGGTGCATTTCTTGCGGAAACATCTAACTACACATGTTCTCACACAAAACATGCATCTAACTAACGTACATAACATAAAATGAGCCATTTACTATTTTCTTCGCAAACGATCCCATTTTATTTCGCCAAATTGCTCTATAATCTATGTTTCAACGGTGCAAACAACAAACACAAAGTATGAGCCTAAATTCGCCTATAAATGGAAGAAAGATTTCGAAAAATGTCTGCTCAGATGATATATCTACCGAAGGGGGGAGATATAATTTTTTCGCCGATAAATTTTCGATTTCGTGTTGTCTCTTACTTTCCTGGCGATTTTATTCATATTTTATTCTTGACTTGCCATGACAGAAGCAATTTCATTCCTCTTTTTTCGAATTCCAAAAAAGAACTAGCGTAAAAAAATCAATTCATATTTTTAAGAAGTTAGACGATAGAATGATTTTTTTTTTCTTGAGAAATACAGCTACAAGCCCAAAGCTGTTTTTGACACATAATTCAACAAATTTCGAATTTATCATACAGCAGGCTTTGAGTTTTGCTGAATGTGTTTAAATATTTTGTTCATTTGGAAAATACTGTAAAGTACCGAATATGTGCTCGCCCCTTCTTATATATGTGAGTTTTTCATTTTTTGAAAAAGTGCTATTTATTTACCTCCCACCCCTACTTCGGGTTTTATTTTCGGACGCTTTAAATCCATCTTTTTTTTCAGGAAATTCCTTAATTTTTTTTCCATATCTGTTAAATGAATATATCTTATGCAATTTACATTTAAGTAATCTGTCCACACATCAATGTATCAAATTGATATATATTCTTTGTTTTCCTTAATTTCTATGCCTTGAGATTTAAAAATATTTATATTGGGTATAAGTTTTATATTTTTTGTTTGCATTTCTTTAATATCTAAATTAATTGTTTTATGCAAATTTTTTTATTAATTTTTTAATTTGTTTAATTTTTGTTAATTAAAACCGCTTAGCTACTATGGAATTCTAAAACTGAAAAATATTAACTAAAAATTTTATAGTCATGTTAATATGATTATGAAACATATGATTATGAATTTGCAATTGATAGTAAATTCATTTATAAAATCGAAGTATACCAACCCGTTCCCATTCTTCGTAACCTTTTCACAAAAGTTCCAAATATATGCTCATCTTAAAATCATCAGAATTTCCTGTTTGTAAAAAAGACGAGGGGGGGGGATATTTTCGGTACATTACGATACATAAATTGGAGTATTAAGTTTAAGTTTAATGAGAAAAACGCTAGCAATTGTTCCACACCATTAAAATTATTTAATTATTTTATACAATATCACATCTATACCAGGCATCATCTTAATATTTTATATTTTATTTTGAGTTCCTTAATGCCCATTTCACAAATGCATTGTGATAACAAATTTGTGTTGGCATTGTGATAACAAATTTTGAAGCATTAACATACATGAGATAGAAGAAAGTTCTGAGTTTTGAAACATCTGACTAGTTTTTAAATGTAATTTTGCAAAATATTTGTAAAATAACTCTGAAACTGGAGAACTTGCATGTTGTTTTCGGTGAAAGTTATTTAAATTTTTCATGTTGACTGCGATATCATTTCATCTGTCAGTCACGTTTTCATAAAAATAAAAAAAGAAGGTTCACATGAAACTAATAGTGTAGATTTTCAACCATATCATTTGATTAATCAATTTTATATTACGCACTAGTAACCTTGAATGTTTTTTGCAGTTTGTGATACCTATGGATATGTTATTTAATGCTGCTTAACGTATCATAAAAAAGGTTTAGATGAAATTTATAAAAATAATTGTGACAGTAAATAGAGTGCAGGCTATATCATATTTAGATGCGTTGTAATGGATTAATAACAAAGTCTCGTGTTTCATAATAAAAGAAAAATAGATTAAAAATGGATTATTTAAATTAGTAAACTGAAATTACGTATTAAATCGTGTTTTAAAGTGGTTAACATAAAAGGAAAGAAGTTACTGAACTTGCTAAAATGTTGATGATATTTAAATTTTTCTCTTCTTAATTCTTTTTTTTTTTCTCTTCATTTATATTTTGACGTATTTAATATTTTTTATCTTTATACGTTTATTTATTTTTGTATAAATGTGATCCTATAAAATATGTTTCACACGGATACATAAAAAATACCATATTGTGTAATATGAGTATTGTTTGAAATAAACATGTGCAATGTGCAGTACGCAGAACTGTTTTTTATTACATTATAACAGAGAAAGATAAACAATAATGTCATAATGATCATGTCTTTTAGAAAGTTCTACTTCTCATGTTAAGTAAGACATGAGTGTTGTAATAGTAATTAGAATTGATATTCTATTGTAATTCTTGTATTTTTTTTCTATTGAATATCTGATTGCAATTAAAATTCAGATGATAATAATGTCATTTGAATTTCTTACAGATCGAGTTCGCATCCAATACTCTGAAAATTGATTTATACAAAAAATTAACAATGAATGATAATTACCGATGAGTACACTATTTCGCGAAGAGCATGATTTGTAAAATTTTTAATTCTATATTATAACCATATTTTTTTTAACAGAAATTTATTCTTAATTTAATCGTAAAAATGTTATGATCCAATAAATTGAAATTTACTATAATAAATTTACCTTGAATAATAAAAGATAAAAAGCACTTTGTGTGTCATATATAGATGACGCTTTCCACGAAAAGATACCTATTCATAAACCCAGGGCATCACGTACGGGTATCGTTGTTTTCCAGATAAAATACCAGTATTTTACCTGGAAACAAAAATAAATTTTGTTTCCAGGAACAAAACACCAGAATTTTTCAACAAAATAAATTTTGTTTAAACGCGTAAAATTTCACCTTACATAAAAAGTGCTTTTTTATGGAAAAATACTAGAACCGAAGAATTTCCCGATCTAGAAATTCCAGGGTCCGTAAAAACCCTAAATTTCTATATCTTACCAAAAGAAAAATAAATTAATACAATTTACAAAAAAAAAAAAAAAAATCAGTAAGTAAATAAATGAATAAAATTTACAAATAAATGAAAAAAAGAGGGAAAAAAAAAAGAAACGAAAGAAAAAAATGACTTTCACTTTAATTGTCAGAAAAAATAAATTTTTTAATGTATCTACCATTGATACTTTGTTAAGGAATACATCTTTCAGCTTAACGAAATGACCATCGGCCTAACCGTTCGGAGTTTTCCGTGGTTTTTTTCGAACCTTGCTTTAATACGGGTTAGGTTCCCTTAGAAAGACCCCTACGGAGGGCATCCCACCCTATTAGGGCCTATATCCCTCATGAAGATAATTGGCCCACATAAACCAAACCAAACCAGCTTAACGAAATATATACAAAATTTATACATTTTTAATCATATGAACATGTAATTCATTCCAGATTAAAAACTAACATCCTTTTTTTACCTTTCCTATAAGCATTCTGTTTTACCTTTTCTATAAGCATTCTGTCTTACTACTATCATTAGGATATTAATAAAAATTTCTATTTAAGAATATTAATCTGATTCTAGAAAAATAACGCCTCATTACATATCAATTAATTAAGTCAAGAGCATTTGCCCATAAACATGTGTTCAGACTCGCATAAAAAGTTTCGTTCTTTTGTGACAACTAAAAACGAATTAATCATTCTAAACTAATTGTTTAGTATTGTATAATGAAGTTTTATATATAAAGTGACAAATTTTGATTCGCAAAACTGTGTTTTGAAAATTTAATTGCTGAAAAAAAAAAAAAAAAAAAAAAAAAAAAGAAAAGAAACAAAGAAAGAAAAAAGAAAAGAAAAGAAAGAAAAAAATGACTTTCATTTTAATTATCGGAAAAAATAAATTTTTTAATGTATCCGCCATTGATACTTTGTTAAAGAATACCCCTTTCAACTTAATGAAGTATAGACAAAATTTATATATTTATAATCATATGAGCATGTTATTCATTCCAGATTAAAAGCTAATATCTCTTCTTTACATTTCACATAAACACTGTCATATTACTATCATTAGAATATTAATCAATTTTTCTTTTTAAGAATATTAATCTGATTCTAGAAAATTAACACCTCATTACACAAAGTTTCATAATTTAGTCAAGAGCATTTGCCCATAAACATGTGTTCAGACTCGCATAAAAAGTTTCTCTCTTTTGTGATAACTAAAAACGAATTAATCATTCTAAACTAATTATTTAGTATTGTATAATGAAGTTTTATATATAAAGTGACAAATTTTGATTCGCAAGACTGTGTTTTGCAAGTTTGATTGCTAGGCGGAGAGAATGCTTCATACAATTTTTAATCCTTTATTATAACTGTTTTTTTTTTTTTTTTTTTTTTTTTTTTTTTTTTTTTTTTGAATAAAAAATTGTGGTTAGATTATTCCAAACATGATGGGACCACATAAAGCAAAATTTGTTATTAAAATATTAAGGATGGCGAACACCTTTACGTATCACGTGAAGATGATGCATGTTGACAAAGAATTCATCAACACAATTCCTCATATGATAAAAAAAAAAAACCTCAATAAATAAATATGAAAGAATAAAACTATCTAAAAAAGGGAAGAAAGAAGAGAAAAGAAAGAAAAAAATGAAAAAAAGAATGTTAATCGTTTAATGTTTCTTTGATTACCATAAAAATGAATTTTTATTACTTATCCGCCATTCATACATTTTTTAATAAAATATTTTTTATCTTAACGAAATACATGAAACATTTATATAATTTTAATTATATGAAATCATTATTCATACCAGATTAAAAACTAACAATATTTCTTTACATTTTATTTAACAACTCCGCTAATACTTAGTACTGCTATTATTAGAACAAGGTAGAACCCGTCGAATTTCGACGAAAGAAAATGTTTAAAAAGGAACTATTTTATTGAATTATAATAAACCTACAAATTTAGTTATTATAAAAAATGTATTTATATTGGTAAGTCTAACTTTTAAACAAATGATATTTAACGTGAAATTAAAAAAATACTATTTCTATAAAACTCAGTTATAGAAATTGATAAAATGAAACTTTAATCGTACATGTAAGTAGTAAAAATTAATAAAGATCTGTTATTGTGATAATGTTATCAATTTAGGTACTTATTCTAATATTCCAAAATGAAAAAAAAAAGCAAAATTTATTCAACTTTGACTCAATCATAAAAAATTTTTCCCGTGAAATCTAAACCCGGCATCATTTACATCATATCAAAATTTACAAATGCACATTTCGTATCTGTATTCACCTTTTCAGAAAAAAATGGCATTTTAATATGATCATTTTGATTCAAAAGTCTCAATTCTATTAGTTGAAACAGATATTAAACTGTTGATATTCTTTTACATGTGAATCAAATCAAAATTCACTGTGTTTTATAACAGAAGATATTTACATTTCATTTTTTCTTTATTTAATTAGAAAACGGCAACATAAAGAAACAGTAATCAATTTCCTCTCTTTTTTTTCCTTTAATTCATAGAGTAAGAAACTTACTCTAACTCTTACTCCGTGCTTTACTTTTAATAGAAATGGAGTACTCCTGTTGCCACAATTGAAAAACCGGTATTAAAAACTACAAAAAAATTAATATTTCAAAAACAAATTAAGATACAGCTTTCAAACAAATTTCATTTAAAAGTACATTTTCCCTCCTACACTATGGTGTAAAAATTAAAAATGTGCGAAATTCAGAAGATTAAATACTTGTTGTAGCAAAAATTGCAATACCGAAATTTCATTTCAAATTTGAAAGTGTTGCCATTCGCAAAATGACGTATGCATTACGCACAGATACGTTTGGCCTTTATAATATAGATATCAATCAAATTTTCTTTTTACGAATGTTACTCTGATACTAGAAAAAAGCACCTTTATTAACCACTTTATTAACCACTATTAACCACATTACATAAAGATTCATTAATTTAGTCAAGAACATTTGCCCATAAACATTTGTTCAGACTTGCATAAAAATATTCTCAGTTTTATGGAAACTAATAATTAATTAACCATTCTAAACAGAATTGTATAATGAGGTTTGATATAAAAATTGACAAATTTTGATTCGCAAAACTGCATTTTGCGAGTTTGACTACTTCGCAGAGAACATGCTTTATACAATATTTAATCTTTTATTATAACTGGATTTTTTAAATAAACATTTGTGGTTAGATTTTTTTACAAATGTAGGATCACATAAAAGAAAATTTACCATTAATGTAAGTGTACCAGTAGTGGGCCACGTACCAATAGTGGGCCACCAGTTTCCAAAGTTGAAAAACAAGTTTTCTAATCACCCCTGTCAGATAACAAACTAATTGCTGATTGGCTGGAACCTTTATCTGTTATCAGACAAAGGGACAACTTCAGCATTCTCATAGTTTTTGAGCTGGAAGGGTGTTTTTACAGACTATACGAAAAAACTAAAGAGAAGGTAAAATTATTTTACGTAATCATCAAAACTTCTAAATATGATTTCATTATTGTGTATATTTAAGTGTAGAAATGTAAAAAAATTATAACTTCTGTACAGTATGTATTAAACTCAAGAATGGAATTGCCCACAACTAGGGGGGCCCTACTGGAGCTTCAGAAAGTTATTATGGCCCACTACTGGAGCTTCAGAAAGTTATTATGGCCCACTACTGGAGCACAGAGGAAGGTAACATTTTTTTATTTTTCATTTTTTCTAGAGAATATATTTTAAAAATTTGAATGTTTATTCTTATACATAAAGGTAAGGACTAGGCTAAAATATATATTTTTTTTACAAATTCACTAATACTTTAATAATAATTAAAGTTGCACCAGTAGTGACCCACTACTGGTGCATTTACCTTAAAATTTGTTATGAGTAACAAGGATAGCGAACATCTTACGTATCACGTGAAGATGTTGAATGTTGTGATGGGATTCATTTTCACAATACTTCATATGATACCAAAAGAAAAACAAATGAATAAAATTTACGAAAAATCTCATACGAATAAAGAAGATGAAGACATAAAATTTACAAATAAAAAAAAAAGAAAAGAAAGAAAAAAAGAAAAGAAAGAAAAAAAGAAAAGAAAGAAAAAAAGAAAAGAAGGTGATTTTTTAGTTTAATTGTTATAAAATCAACTTTTATTGCATATCCGCCATTTCCACTTTGTATAATGAAACATTTTTTAGCTTATAGAAGTACATCAAACTTTTATATATTATAATCATACGAAAGCGTTATTCATTTCACACTAAAAACGAACAATCCTTTTTTACATTTCCTATAACAACTATAACAACTCAGTCATACGAAGTACTGATATCATTTAGAATATCAATCAAATTTTGTTTTTATGATTATTACTCTGGTTCTAAAAAAATAACACCTCATTACGTAAAGATCCATTAATTTAGTCAAGAGCATTTGCCCATAAACATGTGTTCAGACTTGCATAAAAATCTTCGCTCTTTTATGAAAACTAAAAACAAATTAATCATTTTAAACTAGTTATTAAGTATTTTAGAATAAAGTTTGATATAAAAACTGACAAATTTTGATTCGTAAAACTGTGCTTTGCGAATTTGATTGCTTCGCGAAGATCATGCTTTATACAATTTTTAATCCTTTATTATTACTGGATTTTTTAAATAAAAATTTTGAGTTGATTTATTAAAATAAATAATGGACCTAAAAAAAGCAAAATTTGCTATTAAAAGTTGGTATAAGCAATCAAGGATAGCTAGTACCTTATGTAACACATGAAGATGATGCAACTTGCGAAGACAGTCATATCCACAATTTTTCATATGATACCGACGAAAAAAAAATGAGTAACATTTACAAAAAATAAAAATAAAAAACAAGATGATGAATGAATAAAATTTACAACAAACAATAATAATAATAAAGATTATGAATAAATAAAATTTTTAAAAAAGGGAGGATGATTTTCACTTTAATTGTCATAAATATTCATTTTTATTGCATATCTGTCATTCATACATTTTATAAAAAAACATTTTTCAGCTTAACGAAGTACATAAAATATTTATATATTTTTTAATCATATATAAACGTTATTTGTTAAAGATTAAAAACTAATATCCTTTATTTAGATTTCTTCCAATCCTTCTATCATACTATCAGGAGAATGTTAATCAAATTTTCTTTTTACAAATATTAATCTGATTCTAGAAAAATAATCCCTCATTACATAAAGATCCATTAATTTAGTCAAGAGCATTTGCTCATAAATATGTGTTCGGACTTGCATAAAAATATTCGCTCTTTTGTGGGAATTTAAAACAAATAAATCATTCTAAACTAGTTAATTATTGTATAATGAAGTTTGATATAAAAAATGACGAATTTTGATTCGCAAAACTGTACTTTGTGAGTTTGATTGCTTCGCGAAGAGCATGCTTTATATAATTTTTTATCTTTTATTTTTACTGGATTTTTTAACCCTTTATCTACCGACGGTAACGGTAATTATTAGTACCATTAAAATTATTTATTATAAATATCTTTTAATACATCAATTATTTGTAATGCTATTTAGAATGAGTTACAGATACATTACTTTATTTTGTTCCAAAAGCATTATTGGTTGCAGAAAACAAAAATATTTTGAAAGGATTATTTCTTTTGCTTATATATTTTTTCAGCTTTCTTGGCCTTCAGGGAGGAGGATGGGATTTTTCAATGAGGAAATATTTCCATATTTGTATTGTAAGAACATCATATTTGTACATTTTATAATTCTACAAAATACAAAGAAAACAATTTAAAATAAAAGATTTCAGTGGGTTTATAAATATTGCACAAAATCCCTATAAATTCAAATTTAATTAATCCTTCTAAATCCTTCAGTCCTCCTAACGTCCTTCAAAAATTTATTAAATGATTACGTAAATCTTTTAATTTATTTAAACAATTTACCTAAAATGCTTTAGAATGTAAAATTTTCATAAATTCATAATTCGCTAGATAAAGGGTTAAGTACGAATTTGGCGTTTATTTATGCGCAGAAATGCTGTGATCAAATAAAGTAAAATTTAATGTTAAAAGTTATTATTAATGAAGGATATCGAACAGTTAGCATCATTAAAGATGATGCATTTTGCGGAGGGATTCATATCTAGAACACCTCATATGTTACCAAAACGAAAATAAATTAATAAAATTTGAAATAAATAAAGAAATAAAATGAATGAAAAATATTTACAGATATAGGAAAACAAATTGATATGTATGTTCGCAGATCGCACAGAGGATTTTGTTTATTTATTTATTTATTATTTATTTTTTCAAAACAACTTATCCTTTAACCAATAAATCCAAATTATTAATTTATAATTGTTCAATTCTTACACAGATGTCAGCCCCAATAAATATAATTTTAAAATAATTGTAAAACGAAGTTATTTATTTTAATCAAATTAAAAATGTTCAAATCAAATTATTTAAATAAAATGCAAAATTATATTTTTTTAAGTCTGAAATTTAAAAAAAAAAAAAAATAGCAGATATATAATTTTTTTCATTTTTAAAAGCGAGAAAAATTGTCTAAAATTAAATTTAAAATGATAATTTATTAATAAATGATAAAAAATTTAAAATAGAAAAAAAATTAATATCATGAATGTCAGGTGAACCGAACACTAACAGTGTAAACCCTTAAATTGCTCAAAAATACGAAATTTCTCAAATACATTTTAGTATGAGAATTTCAAGTTTTATCACCAGGGTTCGATAAATCATTACCGTGGTTCACCAAAAACATTCTTCCAAGTAAAATTTAGAAAAAGGAAAAAAAGAAAGAGAGAGAGAAAAGACACACACATTTATTTGCATATTATCTGCCATAAAAATTAACTTTTATTACACACACGCCATTCATTAATTTAAGGAAACATCTTTCAGCAAAACGAAGTATATGATACATTTGGTGAATTATCAAAATGTGGGATCATTAAACGTTAACTGTTAGTGATTTTTAAAATTTTCAAATTTAAGACCAATTTTTTTTTACAATACAGTATATGTCTATAAACTTATATACAGACATTAAAAGACAGCAATTATTCTAGAAAATTAATTCTTAAAAAATTTAATTAATCAATCTACACGTGAAAGTTGAGCGTGTTTCTAAGTAAAATTATATTATTACAGATACTAAATAAGGTTTATTTACACAAAACACATAATTATTTATAATAAAACATTATAATAAATATATTATCATACGTATCAGGACATCAGATCATCTTTAAAAATAAATTTACGGGAAAGAAAATCGGCATTTAGATCGTTACGCAATTCGGTTATTCCAATGTCTTACTTGAGAAAAGTGCATTTATTGCAAAAAAATTTTACGAAAATACATATAGATACTTTTAAAATAAAACAAAAATGATTTTAAAGATAGATAAAAGAGATTAAAGTACATACTTAACGTGTTTTGCGTGAAAATAACAGCTTTGTTTCGATCGGTACTTTTGAACATAAGAAAATACAGAAAAAGTCTTTCTAGAAAAGTCCTTCTAACTTTAAAAAGCAATAAATTGGTAGTGCCATTTGTTAACGAAATTATAAAACAATAATCCACTACGTTTATGCATTCGTTGTTTATCATTACAATCTCCTAGAAGCAAGTTAAAACTTTTTTTTCTTGATACATTGGAACAGTTAACGTTATGAATGTCCGAAATTGGCCACTTTAGTAAAAAAAAAAAAAAAAAAATTAAAGATATTTATACAAAACTTTTAAGATAAATTATGCCAATTTTTGTCTCTGAATAGAATTAAGAATTCAGTGAAAATAAAAATTAAAGTCAATGATGATTAAATTTATTTATTCAAAAGCTTAAAGTTATGATGTATGTTCTGTGTCCACCTTTTGAGAAATCCCATTTATATATTTTTATCATATGTAAGCGTTATTCTTTCTATTAAAACGAACATTTTTTCTTTAAAACACTAAAAATTAATCTCTAACATATTAAAAACTAACTTCCTTTATTTATATTTCCTATAATCACTCTATCATACTGCTATCATTAGACTATTAATCATCTTTTCATTTTTACAAATATCATTATAAATCTAGAAAAATAACACCTCATTACATAAAGATCCATTAATTTAGTCAAGAGCATTTGCTCATAAACATGTGTTCAGACTTGCATAAAAATATTCATTCTGATGTGCAAACTAAAAACATATTAATCATCCTAAACTAATTGTTTAGTATTGTACCATGAAGTTTGATATAAAAAGTGAGAAATTATGCTTCTAAGATAGATAAGCCAATTATATTTTTATATTATTTTCTAAGACCGCAGACGCGTTACAAAGGCGTTGCATAATTACTTAATTGCAAACAAAATAAGTTAAATTATTAATTAGTCTCATTGTGTGTAGAAATTCGATACTTTAAAGCAATATTTGTATTATAAAAACACAGATTTATACAATATCTCTCTAAAACAAAAATATTACCATGAAAGAAAAATCTAACAAAATACATTTAAAATGTGTGTTAAATATTTAACCAAAAATTGCTTTATTTTATGTCTTGGGGATATTGTGGTCAATTTCGAGACAGTTATAGTAGAAAAATGATTCTTTATTACATAAAAATCCATTAATTTTAATATGGTCAAGTGGATTTGCCTATAAGCATATGTTCAGAGTTAAAACAAAAATGTCTTACTAATATAACATATTAATAGCTATAAAGCAATATTAATCAATCAAAACTAATTGTTTAGCATTATATAGCGAAATTTCTTTTAAAAACACAGAAATTTTGCTTTTAAAATACATTTTCTAATTAACCTATTTATATGATTTTCTTTTCCTGCAGACACGCTGTAAAAGAATTTAATTCCGACAAGTCAGAAAGCTGTATGTCAAACGGGGCAAATGAGGTGTGTTTATACTATAATTAGTTTTATAATTATTCAGAACTTATTGCAATCATTGTTCAACTTTTGAGGAAAAATGCAAGAATACAACATTTATTACGATTATACGTATATTAAATTCAATAATACGGAGATAATATGACTTTATGTTAAAGTGAACTTAATCACCATGACAACCTAAAATCATTACTTATCATGTGATATCACTGAATTGATTACGCACGATAGGATTTAATAGAATGAATAAAACTAATAATGATAAGATAAACTTTTAAAGATTGATTTGATCCTCATAAAATTTGAAATGTCTTGACTAAATTCTGGAACTATTATATCTATTAAATTTCAAATCATTCGGTTGCATAATTTTAGTACTGCTATATGCGAACAAACAGACAGACAAACGGATGGGCCCGGACGACTACTATGGGTGTTACTTATTAATAGAATTACGAACACTCTAAATAAAACGGAAGATTTTACGGAAGTACTGCTGGTAATCTGGACGCCAGTACAATATACTGTTTTTTAAAGGAAAAATTTCCGTAAATTTCAGAAAATTTTGCGCATTTTCATGGAATTTAAATGAATTTTTCTCTTAAAAAACAGTACTTTGTACTGACGTCCAGATTACCAATAGTATTTTCATAAAATCGCCCGTTTTTTTTCTGTACTTGTTAAAAAAAACCAAGTTTTTTTGTTGGTGGTGTTGTTAAAGTAAGAGCAAGTTTTTACATGTTTATTAAACATAACCATATAATTTTGAAACCATATAATCATGAATAATATTACATTTTCCTGTTGAAATTTTTTTTATAATTCTATTTGCAGTTAAAGCAGAAGTCAGCTGTGGATCTTTTACTTACCCATCATACGTAGTATAGGGTAAGTCTTGCAATCGTTTTTAAAATCGAAAAAAAAAATTCACGGATTTACACGTTTTAGGCACTGGAGATTTCGAAAAACCTATTTTTAGAAAAAAAATTGCCGTCCGTCTGTCTGTTTGTTTGTCTGTCTGTGTATCTGTAAACGCTCTATCTCCCAAACAAATTGTGATAGAGACTTGAAATTTTGTATGTACTTAGCATGTAAGAATGGGACGAAGCCTATTTAATGTCAGTAACCTCGATTACACGGAACTATTTTTTTCAGACTCTCGAAAAACTCGTTCTGATGAAAGGTATATAAAAATTTTCGAATATTTTTATTTTAAGGAGTGATCGTAAAAGGCAATAAAATAACACAAATTTTGCATAAATAACGAAGTCGATCGAATTATTAGTTGCAGAGATATCTGTAATTCTGTTTTCCACATTCTTCAATTTTTCATGACCCTGTATTTTATTTAAATTTCAATTCAAAGATATATTTGAATTGGAAATGAGACGCTTAATCCGACGCAGTAAACTGTTAGTTAATAAGATTATTATTTTTGGAGTTATAAGGATGTTTCTTTTTTGCAATTCAGTACTACTTGAGTAGTTTGGCGTGTTGTATAATTTGTCGAAACAGATTCATCAGAAACTCATTAATAAAGCATTACTATGCATAATAAAAATATTTAAATATACGTTTATTTTATTTTATTTTATTTGGAATTGCAATGCATTTTATAAATAGTTTACAAATGTTTTATTTTCATATATTATATATGCATATATATGTGACGATTTAAAGTTAGGGGGCAGAAACGTCATCGCCAGGATATATGATGGGTAAGTATTACAGTGGCCCCGAACGACTAGTTTACTATAGTAGTGGTTTAAATTTAAATTTTCAAAAGAAGCAAATAAATAAGTTACCTGGGGAAAGATATTTGATAAGCATGGTAGAGGATTATTTCTACTTCATATAAAGATTCATAACGAAAAAGTATACTTCTGTTACCTGAAAATAAATAAAAAATGAAATTAGCACAACTAATTGAATTAATACAAAAGATAAGAACCTATAATTACAATAAGATCTATGTGTTTTTTCAAAAGTTTTTCGTCATAAACAGGATTACACATATTTTCCATAAAAACATTCAGTCTTATACAAAAGTTAACCCTCTAAGCGTCCTTATCGGTTTTTCCATCACATTATTTACACATTAATAAGTTTTACATCACATCAGTTTTTAACGCAAAACTGATATTAACCCTTTCAGGGGCTCCTTTTGCAGTCTGCAAACAGACAATTTCACTACCCAAATTGCCAAACAGCACCAGTAATTTTTAGTACAATTTCGATCTCAAAATATACGGGAAAAAGAATTTCTGATTGCTTTCAAATAAATTTTTTCATAAAATGAGGTGTGAACTAATTATTAGAGCATTTTTAGACCAAAAATGCCTTGCCCCTGAAAGGGTTAATAAGTCAAATCACTGTATTTAAATAATAGTATGTCATGGAGGAATTTACAGCTTCTTATTAATATAAGTTTTAAAATATACAAATAATTACTTAAAAGTCCTTACAAATATATAAAGATATTATTTATTTAATATTAGCCGAACCGCCCGGCGTTGCGCGTGTCCTCGATAACAATGATGCATAAAAAATCCCTAAAATATTGACAAAAATGAAAAAAAAAATCGATTCTAAAAAGCAAAAAAACTCGAAAATTTTTTAAAAATTACTTCAAAAATCGCATTGAAGATTGTATTAAAAATCAATGAAATTCAAACATCGTAGCAGACAAAATTTAATAAATTAGGTTTAAAATCTGAAATAATATTATTTTTATCAATGTCATAAATAGCCACAAAATACGAAAAAACACCAATAATAGCGTTAAAAAATTCGTTAAAAATTCAAAAATCGCTGCACGATTTCCGAATAAGCGTTATTGAAAAGAGAATTAAATTTACTATGTCGATTTAAAAGAATGAAATCTTATTCCTTTCACTAATGTGAAAAAATCGCCTCGAAACCTAAGAAGAAAACTAAAAATGGACTAAAAATTAAATAAAAAAAATCTAATCAGAAAATAGAAAATCGGGCTTTGAGGTGCAAAACTTCATATACAGAGGTACTTTTCCGCCGAAATTTTGTAACTCTGTGTGCAGCGGTCTCTTCAGAACAGCGCTGATACACGCTGAAACTTGTCTCTTTATTATTATAGAAGATAGCCCGGAGATCTGTCGGAAGCCCACGAATCCGTTTTCAAAGAGGCAAAACAGATTTTTTTTTTTTTTTTTTTTTTTTTTGTAGTTTTTGTAATATAACTGTATGTAATTAATATTACACACACACACACACATGTATATATGTATAAATATATATATATATATATATATATACACAATTTTATTAAAACCATTCAATTAATTTTTAAAAAAATGAAGAAACAAATAAACAGTTTTTTACAGACCAATGCGCAAAATGCTACAAAAAGAAATGTAAAAAATGTATATAACAAAACCAAAAGAAATTCCATATCCCCAAAATACATGGAAGTCTTCATCAGGGAGGCCCCTCCATGTAGGGGTAAATAAAGAGAAGTTTCTGAAAGGATGTAGGCTCATAAGCTAAATTACATCCTTAGCCCCCAACTTCTCAGATTTCAGAAATCAAACTCAAACCTTCAAAAATATTATAAATGTATACAAAAATTTTTTAAAAATACCAAAGGACAAGACCAAAAATTACACAAACAAAACAGGAAAATTACCTACAAAACTAAATATAAAAAATAAAATTGTAAAATACAAACCCCCAGGAATACAAAACCCTCTTCAGCTAGTGGGGCCATTCACTGGCGCTTCAATCTCGCCCTAAATTGAAATCAAGCATCCGTAAGTAAAGAAACACTGAGACTCAGAAACTTTCAGTTAACATATAAGATGGATAACAGTTAACCATTAAAATCTTTTTTAAACCACTCATAGCCAATTCTAGATCTGTTTTGTTATTGCAAATCCTGCGGATCCTATTAACTTGTGAATACATAATATTTTTTAAAACTTTATTGCTAATACATGAAAACCAGTAAGTGAGGCTATTAACTTCAAAATTAAAATCTTTCCTTTTATCATAAAGTCCAATCAACCATTTTTCCTTGTTTTTCTTAATTTTAAGATCTAAGAAAGTAATTTGTTCACCATCATCGGTTCGGTTCAGGACGAGCTCTTTAGGGTAAATGTTAAGGCTTATTTCCTCAAAATTATTGCAGTTAAAAACTATAAGATCGTCTACATATCTAAAGAAAGAAATATTATTGAAATTTTTTTCGTAAAAATATAAAAATAGATTAGAGAACGCACTTGAAAAACTTGTTCCCATTGGCACCCCCTTATTTTGTTTAAAATAATTAATTCCATTATATAAAACATTTTCAAATAGGCAAAACTTAATTAAATCAATCCAAAACTTCTTATCTACTTTTAAAACATATTCAAATTCAACATAAATATTTTCAAATACCCCCACAATCAAATTGTGAGGAATGCTGCCAAACAGATTTTCAAAGTCAAAAGTGTTTACAGAAGTAATTTTCCATGAGTTATCTTTCAAAAAATCTAAAACTTTAAGGTTATTGCCAATGATTGTATTGCAATCAAAAGTTTCTATTTCCTTTAAAATTAAATTCAGCAAACCAAACAAAACTTTACCCGCTTTGCAATTATAACTATTAGTACCACAGGTAACGAAGCGAAATTTTACTGGTTTCTTATGAAATTTAACAGTCGCAAAAAGGTAAGGAAATACAAAGTAATTCCTACTAATTCCAAATTTTTTATCAAAATCCAAAATACGTTTTTTTATTTTAGAGGGGTTTTCAGTTAACGTTTTATAAGATTCATTACAGGTATATTCCTTCAAAAGAAGATTCCTATAGAAAACTTTACAAATTAAGGCAAAGTTACTACTTGCTTTATCAACAGTAGCAATAATAAACTGTTCTTTTAATTTAGCTATACTGGTTTTTAAATCGAAATTATAATAAAATTTTTTAGAACAACCCTTATTATAATAGTCTCTAAAAAACAAAAAATCTTTTTTAAATAATACCATAAACTTTAATTTCCATTCTCTAAAATCCTCAAAAGGCCAACTATATTTATATGAAACTTTTAAAATAAAGGCATCCAAATCCTTTTCCATAAATTCTATAATTTTAAGATTACTATAATTAAAGTTTAATCTAAATCCAGAACCCAAACTCATAATATTCCTTAACTGAACATCTTTTACAATATTTAAATCTCCTGAAACAATATGTCCAAAATCTGGATTAATATAATCTTTATAGCAGTCTAAATCACAGTAACAATCATCCCCTTTAATTAAATCAAGATTCTTACTATAATCATTATAGTTACAAATAAGATTTTTTAATGTCCTGTCATAACTATAAGTAATTCTAATTTTAAAGCTATTTTTAAGAGGGAAAAGGCTATTACAATCTTTCAGAATATTCTTAAATTTAATAGAATCAAAAATCTTATCTCTAAAACACAAAACAAAATTTTCAAGAGTTTCTTCACTTATAGATTTTATTTTATTTAAATCACTGAAACCAGTTTTATATTTAAATAAATCAATAACAATATCCTTTATATACTGATTTTTAAATTTATAACTATCAAACTTACTCCTCAAAAACCATTTAATAACTTTATTTTTTAATCTAAAAATTTTATTTTTTATTTCATTAATATCATAAAAATTAACATAATCTTTATTTACAGAATCAATAGTATCAAAAATATCTGCTTTAAATTTACTTTTTTCCTTTTCCTCTACTCCCTCTCTTGTTAAATGTAAAAAATGAATCCTTTAATCTAAATTTACTGAAACCGCAAAAATTACCCCTATTAACAACATTAATACCATTAAATTCTGAATTCAGGCCATATGGATAAATTGTTTTAAGTCTGTACATAAACATATTTTCAACTTTTAATCTATCTTCCCTATTGGGAACTATATCCAAAATATAAATGCTAATACTTTTAAATTCATGTTTTTGAAAGTGCTCAATCTCAATATCGTTACAATTTTTGTTATTTTTCTTTCTTATATCATTTCTATGCCCAGTAATCCTAATATTTAAACTACCAGAAGTCTGTCCAGTATAACCAAATTTACAGATTCCACATTCTAAAAAATAAACAACATTATTAGTTTTACAAAAAATATCTTGATCATTTTCAATCTGTTCTTTGCCAGCATAAGGACAAGTAAGACATCGTCTATCACTACAAATACTAAATTTTTTTACAGGTTTTCTAAATTTTAGATCAACTAAAAACATTTGGTACGGTAGCTTTTTAACCGGGGAAATTCCTGTACCAAAATAATCCCCAGGGCCCCTTGTTTGAGCACGCGACGGACCCGGTGCTATGCAAATTTTTTTTTTATTACTTTCCATGATAAGTTTTTAAAGTACCTGAAAGGGAATCAAAATAAGTAAACTTGAAAGTCAAAGCCGAACTCTAAAACCAAGAAGTATTTCAAAAATGGGGGAGGGGGGGGGGAAACCTAATTAAAAAGGAACTATACTAAAAATAAACTTAAAAATAAACTTAAAAATAAACTTAAAAAAGGAGAAAACCAGCGCTAATAGCTACTTGGCCAAACCCCATTTTTAATATACACAATTTTATTAAAACCATTCAATTAATTTTTAAAAAAATGAAGAAACAAATAAACAGTTTTTTACAGACCAATGCGCAAAATGCTACAAAAAGAAATGTAAAAAATGTATATAACAAAACCAAAAGAAATTCCATATCCTCAAAATACATGGAAGTCTTCATCAGGGAGGCCCCTCCATGTAGGGGTAAATAAAGAGAAGTTTCTGAAAGGATGTAGGCTCATAAGCTAAATTACATCCTTAGCCCCCAACTTCTCAGATTTCAGAAATCAAACTCAAACCTTCAAAAATATTATAAATGTATACAAAAATTTTTTAAAAATACCAAAGGACAAGACCAAAAATTACACAAACAAAACAGGAAAATTACCTACAAAACTAAATATAAAAAATAAAATTGTAAAATACAAACCCCCAGGAATACAAAACCCTCTTCAGCTAGTGGGGCCATTCACTAGCGCTTCAATCTCGCCCTAAATTGAAATCAAGCATCCGTAAGTAAAGAAACACTGAGACTCAGAAACTTTCAGTTAACATATAAGATGGATAACAGTTAACCATTAAAATCTTTTTTAAACCACTCATAGCCAATTCTAGATCTGTTTTGTTATTGCAAATCCTGCGGATCCTATTAACTTGTGAATACATAATATTTTTTAAAACTTTATTGCTAATACATGAAAACCAGTAAGTGAGGCTATTAACTTCAAAATTAAAATCTTTCCTTTTATCATAAAGTCCAATCAACCATTTTTCCTTGTTTTTCTTAATTTTAAGATCTAAGAAAGTAATTTGTTCACCATCATCGGTTCGGTTCAGGACGAGCTCTTTAGGGTAAATGTTAAGGCTTATTTCCTCAAAATTATTGCAGTTAAAAACTATAAGATCGTCTACATATCTAAAGAAAGAAATATTATTGAAATTTTTTTCGTAAAAATATAAAAATAGATTAGAGAACGCACTTGAAAAACTTGTTCCCGTATTTTGGATTTTGATAAAAAATTTGGAATTAGTAGGAATTACTTTGTATTTCCTTACCTTTTTGCGACTGTTAAATTTCATAAGAAACCAGTAAAATTTCGCTTCGTTACCTGTGGTACTAATAGTTATAATTGCAAAGCGGGTAAAGTTTTGTTTGGTTTACTGAATTTAATTTTAAAGGAAATAGAAACTTTTGATTGCAATACAATCATTGGCAATAACCTTAAAGTTTTAGATTTTTTGAAAGATAACTCATGGAAAATTACTTCTGTAAACACTTTTGACTTTGAAAATCTGTTTGGCAGCAATCCTCACAATTTGATTGTGGGGGTATTTGAAAATATTTATGTTGAATTTGAATATGTTTTAAAAGTAGATAAGAAGTTTTGGATTGATTTAATTAAGTTTTGCCTATTTGAAAATGTTTTATATAATGGAATTAATTATTTTAAACAAAATAAGGGGGTGCCAATGGGAACAAGTTTTTCAAGTGCGTTCTCTAATCTATTTTTATATTTTTACGAAAAAAATTTCAATAATATTTCTTTCTTTAGATATGTAGACGATCTTATAGTTTTTAACTGCAATAATTTTGAGGAAATAAGCCTTAACATTTACCCTAAAGAGCTCGTCCTGAACCGAACCGATGATGGTGAACAAATTACTTTCTTAGATCTTAAAATTAAGAAAAACAAGGAAAAATGGTTGATTGGACTTTATGATAAAAGGAAAGATTTTAATTTTGAAGTTAATAGCCTCACTTACTGGTTTTCATGTATTAGCAATAAAGTTTTAAAAAATATTATGTATTCACAAGTTAATAGGATCCGCAGGATTTGCAATAACAAAACAGATCTAGAATTGGCTATGAGTGGTTTAAAAAAGATTTTAATGGTTAACTGTTATCCATCTTATATGTTAACTGAAAGTTTCTGAGTCTCAGTGTTTCTTTACTTACGGATGCTTGATTTCAATTTAGGGCGAGATTGAAGCGCTAGTGAATGGCCCCACTAGCTGAAGAGGGTTTTGTATTCCTGGGGGTTTGTATTTTACAATTTTATTTTTTATATTTAGTTTTGTAGGTAATTTTCCTGTTTTGTTTGTGTAATTTTTGGTCTTGTCCTTTGGTATTTTTAAAAAATTTTTGTATACATTTATAATATTTTTGAAGGTTTGAGTTTGATTTCTGAAATCTGAGAAGTTGGGGGCTAAGGATGTAATTTAGCTTATGAGCCTACATCCTTTCAGAAACTTCTCTTTATTTACCCCTACATGGAGGGGCCTCCCTGATGAAGACTTCCATGTATTTTGGGGATATGGAATTTCTTTTGGTTTTGTTATATATATATATATATATATATATATATATGTGTGTGTGTGTGTGTGTGTGTGTGTGTGTGTGTGTGTGTGTGTGTGTGTGTGTGTGTGCGCATTATACAGTAGAACCTCGATCCATCGTTTTTCAAGGGGTACGAGGAAAAATGCGATGAATGCGGATTAACTTCAAAATACGAAAAAACACATATGTTTATTATTAATAATGCAAGCAATGTATACAGTATACTAATAAATATTTATTTTGTTGCTTACTAAACTGTAAAAGAATCAAATCAAAGTTATAGAAAATGAATATTTCTTTTAAAAAATCAATATTTTTGTTTGGTTTTTCGTTCATTTTATTTAAATCAAAAAATAAATTTTCAGGATTTACAACATTTTTCTGGTCATTTTCTGTAATTTCACATGCATATGTAAAAATTCATCAAGTTTTTTCGTCGGCACGAACGTTATCCGCTGTTTCTTGATCTTTATTTTATTTTATTTTTTTTGCATTATCACACATTTATCATATGCTTAGGACATCAAATGTCGCAAAATTTTGATCAATGGAAACATAATCGCATCCTCTGCTATACAACCACTCTTCATCTTCATTATTGTCGTCATTATTAACTCAAACAGCACAAATGAGTTATTTTAGGATAAAAGAAGTAATTCCAAGTTGTATATCATATGGATTCGAATGACTTTGAATTTCATTTCGATGAGAAGAAAACATTTTCAACGATGAATGCGGGAAAACGACTTTTTGAAGAACAATGCTTGCGGGTTTCATTAACATCATTTAAATATAATTTGTGTTGAGACCGTTGAAATAAAACGATCAATGCGGAAAAACGATGGATGCGGGAACGATAGATCGGGGTTTCACTGTATATAAATATATATGTATTATGTAATGTAGTTATACAAGAATATTGTAAGTCTTGATTTCTACAATAATAATTTGATTATAACTGGAATAATATTATCCAAAAGTATCCTTTTTTATATATTTTTGACAGTTAAATATTAGTTGTTTCAGTAAACTTGCTTTATTTAAAATAATAATAAAGTCATTCATTAGATTTTTGAAAAGTTTTAAATAATTTTAATCTTTAACGATCAAGGTACACTTCCCAAGCACAGGCATCTCTTACCCGAATTAATTCGGTTTGTGTCCCCGCCTCCCCTTTTTTTTAAAGAAATATTTTTACACGTATTTCGACAACACGTGGAAGAGAAATTTAACAAAAAATGTACTTTTAAAATATAATGGTGCGAATAGAAAATTAAAATAAAATTACGTTTATAAAGTTTTGACGGATATCTTCCAACATATGGTTATTATACTAGATAAAATAAATAAATAAATAAAATACATCATTGCGTTATTTCTTTCCGTTATATTAATTTATATTTCAGCTGTAGAAGTAAATATCTTTAAACATGTTTTATTTGGAGGAAATTGTTATTAATTTAGAATTAAAACAAATTTCCTCTATATTTTTCGCATCATGTCCTAATCAATTCATCAAATGAATCATTTTACTCAGAAAAAATTAATCACATTTACATTAGGATTATTATTTTTTTTTTATTTTTTATTTATTTATTTTTTTTTTATTTTATTTTTTTTTTTTTTGTTTTGTTTTGATTCCAGAAAAATAAGCTTTGGTTACATTAAGATCGATTTATTCATTCAATCACATTTGCTAATAAATATGTGGTCAAACTTGCGGTTTTTTTTTTTTTTTTTTTCTATTGTTACATGGAAACGGTAAGTGTATTAATAATACTAAGTAATTGTTTGCTATTACGTAATGAAGTTCCTAAAACACATAAAAGACATATTTCTAAAACATTTCATTTAATTATTTTTTTATGTTATTATTGGTTATGTAAATAATTTGTTATCTACAAATGATAAGGTCTTTTAAGCTGTAAAAAACAGTTAAATGAATAATAAATAGCTATGCAGTAAAGAAGAATGCATGGCATTAATTCAGTATTTTGGCTAGAAAAGCACACATTGCTACAATAGCCTGTTACGACTAGCAATTGTGACATAAAATATTCTTTGGAAATGAAATCTACAAAAGGGTATTAGAAAAAGCAGACTATATACTTAAAACATTTAATTGGTTATGAAATTACTGCATGTTTTACGAAAAATATTATTTATAATTAAAGTTTCTATCAAAAATAGAAATTTCAAAATTTAAATATAAATAAGCACGCTTATAACTAGTACTATAATGTCAACATCCAGATGTTAATGTAATCTTATTTTAATAATGTAGGTTTTTTTTTTTTTTTTTTTTTTTCACACTGAATTGGTTATTTTAGAAAAGGTTAAGATTTGTCATATATAAAAAATTCACAAATTCGTTAAATAAATATTTAAATTTAGAAATCTCCATTTTTTTTCAAGATAAACACAACGCGAAATAAAACTGTACAATATAAATACACTTTACCATTAGAAATTCACTAGCAAAACATTAATAAAGTTCATGAGGCAATTTTTTTTTTAACTTTTAGAAAATTAATTCTATATTGTAACAAGTTCTATGATTTTGTCAAAATTGTTTTCATGCACACATGGAATCAGAGTTATAATATTTTTCTATCTTTACATTGCAGCGAAAAATGTATTAATAAAACTGAGTAATTATTTAAAATTGCTAGATGAAATTCCATACAAAAACACAGTAGCGGTGTTCCTTAATTATGTTAGATATATATTTTTTATATTATTGTTGTATTTTCAAATAATTGTCACATAGAAAAAACTTCGGGTCTGTTAAACTATAAGCAAAAGGAGTAAAATTAATAATTACTCACCTATTTTTGATACGTATACATAACATCAAGTAACATATCAAGTATACATAATACTCGCAAGTACACTGTAAAAAAAATTCTGTAAAGGTACTAAACCTTTTCTAGGAAACTGGGATTCCAAGAACTTTTCATGTAACGATAGCAGGAAAAATCCATGTAACTGATTCTAAAACTGGAATTTTTGCTGTTACCGTTACAGGAAAAAATCTTGGAATACCAATTTCCTACAAACAGTTTAGTACCTCTACAGAATTTTTTTTACAGTGTAAGTGACACATCTCGACAAAATCATGCAAAAGAAAATTTGCATGATTTTACTCTAACATGAAATTTTAGCATTTAGCTCTGCTTGTATGCTGCTAAAAAAAAAAAAAAAAAAAAAAAAGAAAAAAAAATTGTAACTTTATAGATGTAAAGTTGCCAAAATCTGTATGCTTACTAACATTTTACCTGTATACTGTACAAGAAAGATGTAAATCTGCAAAATTAATTTTTGTATAGCTGTAGAAATCTGTAACTTTACAAATGAATCTACTAAAATTACAATTGTCTGGCTAAAATTTTATCTGTAAACTGGGTTGCAATTACATAAAAATATCTATAAATCCCAGTTTCCTAAACATTTCTTAATAACTTTACAGATTTTTTTATGTTCAGTGTAAATCTGTATCTGTTATATGAATACTTGCTGTTGCCGTTACATAAAAAGTTCTGGGAATCCCTGTTTTCTAGAAAACTTATAGTAATTTTACAGATTTTTCGTTTTTTTTTTTTTTTTTTTTTTTTTTTTTTTTTTTTTTTTTACAGTGTAGTAATGAAAACTTGCATAAAACTTTTAAAAATGAAGATATAGGACGAGGTTTAGAGAGTTAGGGAATTTTACCTCCCCGTGCAAAATCATAAATGTATATATATCATAAATGTATATATGGCATAAAAAAGTGGATTTCCGCATAGGTACTCTGTAAAAAAAATCTGTAAACTTACTGAAATTTTTCTTGGAAACTGGGATTCCTAGAAATTTTTATGTAATCGCAACAGTGTAACACATACAGATTTGCATTGAAAATCAAAAAATCTGTAAGGTTACAATTATTTTTTAGAAACCAGGGATTCCTAAAATCTTTTATGTAACTGCTACCCAGGTTACAGGTACAGTTTAAGTAAGATAACTTTAATTTTAGTAGACTCGTTTGAAAAGTTACAGATTTCTGTAGCTTTGCAAAAATTAGTTTTGTAGATTTACATCTTTTCTTGTAGAGTTTACAGATTAAATGTTAGTAAGTAAACAGATTTTGGCACTTTACATCTAAAAAATTACAGATATTTTTTTTTTTTTTTTTTTTTTTACAGTGTTATGAAACTATTTGTGTAGCAAGACGCACTTGTTACAGATCTATTAGAAGAGTAAAAGGCAAAAGGAATTTTTGCGAGAAGTCCCTATTAAAAACAATCTTAAGATTTGCTGAAGAAATAGCCATTTTCTTCAGATATTCTACAGAAATTCGGAGAAATTTTGCAGATTCCGCTTTGTCTTAGTGGTAGTGTCACTTTTGTTCCGAGAGAGCGATGCACTGTAAAGAAAATTCGGTAAAGTTACTAAAAGTTTTCTAGGAAACTGCGATTCAAAGAACTTTTTATGTAATTTCAGCAGCAAAATTGCATGTAACAGATACAGATTTGCACTGAAAATCAAAATTTCTGTAAGGTTACTAAAAATTTCTTTGGAAACTGGGATTCCAAGAATTTTTTATATAGCTACAACCCATGTTACAGATAAAATTTTAGTAAGGCTACCGTAGTTTTAGTAGATTCGTTTGTTACTGAAAGTAGATAGAAAGTTACAGATTTCTGTAGCTTTACACAAATTAATTCTGTAAAATTTACATCTTTCTTTGAAAGGTGCACAGATAAAATGTTAGTAAAGATACAGATTTCGAATGTACATGTAGTCAGCCTCCCATAAATTTGTTCCATCTTTACATTGCAGCGAAAAATGCATTAATAAAACTCAGTAATTTTTTCTCATTACTAAATGTAATTTCATAAACTCAGTAGCGGCGTTTCTAAATTATATTAAATAACTATTTTTTATATTATTATTGTATCTTCAAATATTTGACACATAGGAATAATCGAGTCTTTCAAGATGCAAACAAAACGAGTGAAATTAATAATTAATCACCTTTTCTTAATAAACATACACAATATTAGTTCGTTATTTTGAAGAGAAAAACAAACATAGTTAATATAGCCTTGTATAATGAATATTAATGACGTATTTTTTTTAATGAATATTTAATGAAACTCTTTAGAGAGTAAATTACATTTAGAAAATTTAATCGGTAATTAATTTATTTTGTGCTGCAGAGTTAATGTGCTTTATTTTTATATTTATTATTAAATATAGAAGCTTCATAAAATGAAAATATGAATATTATATATTCAAAACCTTACAAGGAAAATTTTGTTTGAATCAAAAATGGTAAAAATATTAAAAGACAAATCCCCATTCGCCCTAGAAATATCGTATGCATATTGCATTCTATAGGGATTACCCGTAAAGTATGGTGACGTCACTGCAACGTCATTGTGAAGTCACATTGTGACTTTGTGACCATCGATTGTCGATGTGACGTCACATGACTTCGATGTGAAGTCACAGTGACTAAAATGTGAAGTCATTATGGCCGTTTTAGAGCTCTTTTGTGACGTTTCACAAAGTGGTCACAATGTGACAAATTTGTGACAAATGTGTCATTTGTGACTAATTTGACATTAACATTGTGACGAAACAGCGACAAAAGTGACGATATTTAAATTGCCAGAAACATGTTTTTAAAAGTAAATAACATGTTTTGAAGGATAGTTATAAATTTCTAAAGATTTTTAAGAAAGTCACATCTCAGTCACAATGTGACGTCACAGAGTGGTGGCATTTTGGTCACAGATGTATATGTGACCAAAGTGACTCACAGTGACGTCGCTGTGACTATGCATGCTATTAGGGTATTTCATTGTTCCTACCACAAATAATTTGTTTATCATACATTTCTACAGTGTATTTTAAGTAAAATGATCATGATGATAACAGATTAAGGATTCTGGTAGAATCAATACAAATTCCTCAATAGAATGCGACACTACGTGTTATATCATGTGCCAAACACACCCCTCTCCCTAAAATGATTACGTCGCATATGCACAGTCTCTTACGCAATGAAGTATATCATACAAAAATTCAGAACCATGTTTCCTAATTGTGTCAGGAATGTGAAATAAAATATCAATTATTTACTTACTGGATTTTATTCTTTAGGATAATAATAAAATTTATATTAGTATAAATTCATATCCGATACTAGAAAAATAAACCAAAATATCTGTCAAATCTTATAAAGAGAATTTTGGTTAGATAAAAAATGATAACAATATCATCCCGCCCCTTCGCCCTACACTGTAAAAAAAAATTCTGTAAAGTTATTAAAAGTTTTCTAGGAAACTGGGATTCCTAGATCTATTTATGTAACGGCAACAGCAAAAATTCCTGTAACAAATACAGATTTGCTCTGAAAATCAAAAAATCTGTAAGGTTATTAAGAATTTTTTAGGAAACTGGCATTCCAAAAATCTTTTATGTAAAGACAGCCCTGTTTACAGATAAAATTTTAGTAAGATAACTGTAATTTTAATAGATTCGTTTGTAAAGTTACAGACTTCAGTAGCTTTACAAAAATTAGTTTTGTAGGTTTACAGTTTTTCTTGTACACTGTACAGATAAAATGTTAGTAAGCATACAGATTTCGACAACTTTACGCCTGTAGGACTACAGACTTTTTTTTACAGTGTAGAAACGTCGTAGGATGTCATGTTCCATCCCCCCCCCTCCCTTCTCCTATAATGTTAACGTCGCATATGCACAGTCTTTTACGTAATGAAGTTTCATGCAAAAAACTCAAAAGCATATTTCCTAATTGAGTCAGATATGTACAACAAAATATCAATTATTTATTTATAGGATTTTGTTCTTTAGAAAATTAATGAAATTTGTATTAGTATTAATTTATATCCGATTCTAGAAAAATAATACTGAATTACATCAAGATAAACCAATTTAGTGAAAAACATTTTCTCGTAAACATGTGGTCAGACTTGTACAACATTTTCCCGTCGTTATATGGCAATGAAAAACATATTAATAAGACTAAGTAATTGTTTACTATTAGGTAATGAAATTTCATACAAAAACTCAAAAGCTGTAATGCTTAATTATGTCAGCTAATTAATTTTTTTATATTATTACTAGCTGACCCGCCCGGCGTTGCCCGGGTCCGTATTAACAATATTAAACGAACTTGAAATTTGTATGATTTTATCAATAACTGGAAGCATGCAGAAATGCATTGTCTGAAATACGTCGCAGCTGACTTTGTGAAAAATCGGTTTTAAAAACAACAACTAATATTAAGCTCTAGAAATACTTAAAATGAGCAATGAGAAACACGGGAGGGAACATGTATCCAACGATTGCGTTAGTTTCGTGTTAAAGTGTTGATATTTACCCGTAAAAATCACTGTTAAATCACGTAACTAATTATTTTTTTCGCATAGAAATCCCAAGTGAAAAATTTTGAATTTCAAACTAATTATATCATTCTTAAATCCGACTATACCGTGAATGAATCGATACGCGATGATAAAAGATTGGTATATAGTATTATAATTTCAGAGCCATTTAACAAAAGTGTATATTTTTAATCAAAGCATGCGTAATGTTGACTCTGTGGACAAATTCCTAACCGTAAACTTTTGTACCATAACCATAATCTGTCTGTAACCTAACTGCGACTTAACATTACCCTACCGTAACTTAAATATAACATAAATGTAACCTAGCCGTCACTTTGAAATATCAATATAGAAGCATCATTTAAGATTTTGCTTGAAAAGTTAACATTCTTTCGTTAATGTCTTAAAATCGTCTGCACTCTGAAATCTATATTTTAGACTAATATTTGTTATTTAAGTTTTCGCGCATGATTTTAAAAGAATGTTTTCATAAATATATTTTATATATTGACATAGAGTTATTAATATGTTGTTAAATTAAAAACATATTTTCATCTACGTTATAAAGTATTAAAAAGTTCTGAAAAAAAAAGAAAGCTTTTAGTAATACAATTTTTAGTTCAAATCAAATGTTTTCAATATTTTATTTAATTTTATTTTGACATTTAAATTATTTCGAATTTATCAATTTCAATTATTTTAAAAGCAAACATTTTTTAAAAATAAATAATATAATAGAAAAAAGACCATTTTAAAAAATTACTATTTCTTCATAAAATACGCTTCAGCTGTTATTCAATTCTTTCAATTCGTCTTATTAATACAAAATCCCTTCCACATGCTTTTGTTTGGGACATTAATATTTGAGCGATAAATGGTTTAATATTGCAACTCTTTTTTCGGTTTACTTCACCACCACCTATCTTTTTCCTCCATGGTTTGCAACCGCTGTGATAAAAAATCATTATTTAAACTGACAGTTTGCCAGTCTATGAATTTTAAAGGTCTGTTCCAGCTTTTTAAATTATTTATGCGAAAATTTTATGCAACCAACCAACCATAACTAAATGAAGAGAAAAAAAAGAAGAAAAAAGGCGATTTTTTATGAGAGTGATCTTTGGAATTTAATTAATTACTCAGTTAATAAATAGAATTTCGAAATTCTGAAGCTCAGGTGCATCAGGAGAGATATTGGGCTACTCTCATAAAAATTTTGAGCTTCGTACGTCCCATAGATTTTGCTAGCCATCGCAGACACACACACACACACACACACACACACACACACACGCAGACAGAGCGATTTGTTATTTTATTAGTATAGATTGACTAAGCAGATGTATTTTTGTCTAGACAAGATCTGATATTTATGCTGTAAACAAAATGGATAAAATTAAATGTTAGGAATTTTGTTAATGTTAATTGTATGCATAGCGTTAATTCGTTATTTTGTGATAAATAATATATATTGTTATAATAGACTCCTACCATTAAAATTAATGAATTTAATCATATTCTGCTGATGAAAATGTATCCCGTAAGACATGGTGACGTCACTACAACGTCGTTGTGAAGTCACATTGTGACTTTGTGTCCATCGATTGTCGATGTGATGTCACGTGACGTCGATGTGAAGTCACGGTGACTAAAATGTAAAGTCGTTATGGCCGTTTTAGAGCTTTTTTGTGACGTCACATTGTGACCACTTTGTGACTTCACAATGGGACCAATTTGTGAAAAGGTGTCATTTGTGACTACTTTGACATTAACATTGTGACGAACTGTGAAAAGTTTTTTAGAAAGTCACATCTTAGTCACAATGTGACGTCACTGAGTGGTGGCATTTTCGTCACAGATGTGATGTGACCAAAGTGACTCACAGTGACATCATTTTGACGTCACTGTGACCATGCATGCTATGAGGGATATTAAATAGCTTAAAAAAAAGAGTGATTGCAAGTCGCACAGACGGTTCCGTATAATCTTTTAAAACAAATTATCATTTAATTAGTAAATTCAAATTGTTAATTTACATTTATTAAACTCTTACATAAATGATAGCACCAATAAATTTCATTTAAAAATAATTATAAAAGGAAGATATTTATTTTAAATAAAATAATAATGTTCAAACCAAATTTTTCCAAATAAAATCCAAAAATCCAAATTTTTCGAAAATCTAAAATTAAAAAAATGCAGCGGAGATATAAATAAAATTAATTTTAAATCTCTAAAAACGAAAAAAAATGTTTAAACTAAATTTAAAATGTTGAATCATTAATAAATTGCAATAGTTTTTAAAATAGAAAGAAAATTGAATTCTAAAAAATATTATGAATGCCAGTGATAAAAAAACAAATAAAAATAAAATAAACATTTAAATTTTTTTCCGTTTTTTACAACATTCAGCGAACAATGATATTCAGAAAAATATTCCGTTTAATCCGTGAAAATATACAATTTTCACTCTAAACAGAAAGTTTCCGTTAAAATACAGAAATTTGTTACTGTTTACATAGCGCAATCGTGTAATTATGTTGTATTTTAACCGTTTACACGTCGAATTAATATCGCAATGTAATTATAATTCTGTTTTTACTATATTATAGCTTCAAATATTTTAATTTATGCATACAAATTTAAAGTATATATATATTTCTGCAGTTTTTTTTTGCCTGTTTTCATTTCTGTGTTCGCATTTTGGATCATGATTATTGATTGACTATATATGCAAATATAACAAATTATTTTCCTCTATACTCTATTGAATATTGTTCTTGAGTATTTTCTCAAATTCCAAAAACATTGAGATTCCGAGCGGTAAAATATAAGTAATATTACAGAAAACTATTAAAAATCAATAATAGTTTTTTTGCAAATTACTGAATTTACATTTTTTTTTATACCTGTGATAAATGCTTAAACATAAATATTTTTTTTTTCAAAAGTTGAAATCAACCATATATTTTATAGAAAAAATAGAGACATCTTTATTATGTTGGAAAATATATGTGTTGTATTACAAGTACTGCAATGTTCTAATTTGGGAACAGTGGGGTTATACGGTTAAAAGGACAGATAATCACGTTCATCTTCATTATAATCCAAAGTTATTATAAGCCAAATTACTCCATACTCCATTACAAGCCAAAATATCTCATTAGTCTTTACTACTATAGAACGAAATTTAATACAAAAACGGTGCATTTCCGCTTATAAATTATGACAGGTAATTAATTTTTTAATATTACTTTTCATTCCACAAATAATTCATTATCTTAAAATAATCGGATAACAACAAACAGAACGGGTAAAATTAAAAATTATTTACTTTGTTTAATAAGTATATACAACATTAGTTCCTTCTTTTGAGAAGAAAAATATACAATGGAGTATGATTTTACATTAATGACGCGAGATATTTTGAAAATATAAAAAATTACCAGAAAGATTTAAAAAGAAAATTATTTTCAATATATAATTTGCAATTACTTATGTGTTTTAGAGGAAATGTAATATATTTTCATATTTATCATTAACGATAGAAGAACATATGAATGCAAATTTGAATACGCAATAGTTCAATTGCTAACTAATATATCAATTACTAACCAGCTGTGATTAGCTTCATTTTAATAAAATAACAGATTTCTCATGTAAAACTAGTTGTCAAAAGGAAGTTTATTATCCTAACAAATTGAAAAAAAACTATAAATTTGATAAGCAAAAATGAAATACTTTGTGCGAATTTCAGTCACGTGTTACAAATCTCGAACAACGTTATAATGCACAAATCATGTAGAAACAAAGCCACCAAAAATCACATATGGCCGTTTCAAGGAATTTTTCCGTTTTTCTCACTTAAAAAGGAACATTTCCGTTTCCCTGTCTCAGAGAAAGCACTTCTGTTTTTTCAACATTCGGCGAACAATGATAAACAGAAAAATATTCCGTTTAACCCTTGAGAAAATTTACAATTTCCTTTCGAAATAGAAAGTTTCCGCTAATATACGGATATTTTACATAACATAACACCTATATATAAAATTTAGCTATAATGTACATCGCGCAATCGTGTAATCATGTTGCATTTTAAAAGGATAGAAAATCACGTTCATCTTCATTTGTTAAAATATCACATTATTCTTTACTATTATAGAACAAAAAATAAATAAAAAACTGTGCAGTTCTGTTTAGAAATTATGACAGCTAATTAAGTTTTTAATATTATTATTTATACCGCACATAATTCATTACTTTAAATTAATAGGATATTATAAGCTGCAAACAAAACGGATACAATTATAAATTACGTACTTTTTTTAATAAGAGCACGTTACATTAGCTCCTTTTTTCGAGAAGAAAAATATACAATGGTGTATGGTTTTAAATTAATGACGCGAGATATTTTCAAAATGTGAAATATTTACCAGAGAGCCTTAAAAAGAAAATTCATTTGAATATATAATTGGAAATTACTTCGTTATATGTTTTAGAGAAAATTTAATCTATTTTCGTATTTGTTACTAACGATAGAAGTACATATGAATACAAATTTGAATACGCAATAGTATATCAATTACTAACCATGAGTGATTAGTTTCATTTTAATAAAATAACAGATTTCTGATGTAAAACTAGTTGTTAAAAAAAGTTTATTATCCTAACAAATCAAAAAACTGTTAATTTGATAAGCAAAAATAAAATACTTTGTGCGTATTTCAGTACACGTGTTGCAAACTTCGAACAACGTTATAACGCACAAATCACGTAGAAACAATGATCCAAAAAATCATAAACGGCCTTTTAAAGGATTTTTTTTTTCGTTTTTTTCACTTAAAAAGGAACATTTCCGTTTCCCTGTCTGATAAAAGCACTTCCGTTATTTTGCAACATTCAGCGAACAATGATAAACAGAAAAATATTCTGTTTAACCCTTCAGAAAATTTACAATTTTCACTCAAAATAGAAAGTTTCAATTAAAATACAGAATATTTACATAACATAATCCCTATATGCAAAATTTTGTTACAATGTACAAATGTAAATCGCGTAGCACTGTAAGAAGAAAAGGAAGATTTTACGGAAATACTACTGGTAATCTGAATGCCAGGACAAAATTATTGTTTTTTAACGGAAAAAATTCCCGTAAATTCCTGGAAAATACGGAACATTTTCTGGAATTTATGGAAAATTTTCCGTTAAAAAACAGTAAATTGTACTGGCGTCTAGATTGCCAGTAGTACTTCCGTAAAATTGTCCGTTTTCTCTTTTTAAAGTGAATCATTTAATCATGTTGCATTATAAAAGGAAAGAAATGACGTTCATCTTCATTAGCGAGAATATCACATTATTCTTTATTATTATCGAACGAAATTTAATACAAAAACTGTGCCGTCCTGTTTATAAATTATGACAGCTTATCAAGTTTTTAATATTATTATTTATTCCGCACATAATTAATTATCTTAAATTAATCGTATATTATGAGCTGCAAACAAAACGGATAGGGGGAACTGGGACACATTGATACATGGGGCACAGTGATACACCCCCTCTACTGCTCACAGGGTCATTACAGGAAGTTTCACAACAGCTCCAAAAGATGATGCTAGTGTACTCAACTATATACAGAAGGGCTTGGAATAATTCAGTAGTTTGATGAAATGGGACGGGTGATTTATTATTTTTATAAATCAAAAGTAAATTTGAGTTGTACAATTGAAATGGTATTATACAACAGTTCCAGTATTTTCAACCAAAAAGAATACTCTTCCTGGCAAGTAAAGCTATTCTTTATCAGTTCCTCATTCTTTATTGTTAGATAAATTATGAAGTGTTGGATTTTCGACTCATTTTATTCAAAATGGCTGTATGGGGCACATTGATACAGTCTATGTCGGGCACATTGATACAAACTAAAATCTTTTCTAGTTCATTTTTTCATTACCTTTTATTATTTTTTTACCCTACACTCTATAATCCAACCATTTTTTGCGAAAAATTTCTAATATTAGTTTTTATTGAAGTGAAATAGCTCTAATTTCTTTATATTAGAACATTTTATCGTATTTTTGCAAAAAGAAGACGTACGGATTTACCCAACATCTAGTACCAATAGAAATAAAAAAAAGAAAAGGACGGTAGCCTGGAAAATCTCAAATTTATATCGATTCTCCAGAAAAAAAAGTATTTTTGACATGAGAAATGTTAAGTAAGAGAAACAAGCTGCAGAACAGTGCAGGATAATTACATTATACACAGAATTTTTAATATAATTATCCTTTATTTTATGTTTATAAACCAATTTACAAATAGAAAACCTGTCAATTTTTTCATATTTCCTAAGAAAGAAGATAATGCAGGGGTTGAAATGCCAGATATGACAACGTTTTCACTGCTAACAATCATACATGGAACAGCCAGAACATCTGATCATTATACATTTAATTTTGTTTAATATTGCTTACAAATAAATTTTGGGTGATTTGAATTTCTATAAATAAAAATAAAATGCTTTGCTAACTCATTTTCCATGAAAAATACGCATTGGTGTTACTTTGTCTCCATTTTTTCCAAACGTATTAAAGTGCCCCAGGATGTGTATCAATCTTCCCCGGGGATGGGGCACATTGATGTATATATATATTTTTACATATTTTTTACATATTTTTTTAATTACATGCAAAAATATTACATAAAACAACGATTGCACATTTTTATAACACACTACACAAGTTTTGCTGACATTGCATGAAAAAATAACTTGAAAATTCTGTTTTCTGGACACCGAAAAAATTCTTATAAAAAAGCTGTATCAATGTGCCCCAGTTCCCCCTATAATAATAAATTACATATTTTATATATATATATATATAGGAGCACATTACATTAGTTCCTTTTTTCGAGAAGAAAAATATACAATGGAGTATGATTTACAATAAATGACGCGATATATATTTTAACTATGAAATATTTACCAGACTACCTTAAAAAAGAAAATTCTTTTGAATATATAATTGACAATTACTTCGTTATATGTTTTAGAGGAAATTTAACATATTTTCATATTTATTATTATCGATATAAGTGCATATGAATACACATTTTAATACGTAATAGTGTATCAATTACTAACCAGCTGTGATTAGCTTCATTTTGATAAAATAACAGATTTCTAATATAAAACTAGTTGTCAAAAGGAAGTTTATTATCCTAACAAATAAAAAAAATCTGTTAATTTCATAACCGAAAATAAAATACTTTGTGCGAATTTCAGTACACGTGTTACAAACTTTGAACAACGTTATAACGCACACATGACATAGAAACAATGCTCCAAAAAATCATAAACGGCCTTTTAAAGAATTTTTTTCCGTTTTTCTCACTTAAAAATGAACATTTCCGTTTCCCTGTCTGAAAAAAAGCACTTCCGTTTTTGCAACATTCGGCGAACAATGATAAACAGAAAAATATTCCGTTTAATACTTGAGGAAATTTACAATTTCCCCGCAAAATAGGAAGTTTCTGTTAAAATACGGATATTTTACCTAACATAACATCAATATATAAAAATTAGCTACAATGTACATCGCGCAATCGTTTAATCATGTTGCATTTTAAAAGGATAGAAAATCACGTTCATCTTCATTAGTTAAAATATCACATTATTCTTTACTATTATAGAACGAATATTAATACAAAAACTGTGTAGTTCTGTTTATAAATTATGACAGCTAATTAAGTTTTTAATATTATTATTCATTCCACATATAATTAATTATCTTAAAATAATCGGATATTATAAGCTGCAAACAAAACGGGTAAAATTATAAATTAGTTACTTCGTTTAATAAGAGAATACTACATTAGTTCCTTTTTTTGATAGGAAAAATATACAATGGAGTATGATTGTACATTAATGACGCGAGATATTTTGTAAATATTAAAATTTAACAGAAAGCGTGAAAAAGAAGATTCTTTTGAATACATAATTGGCAATTACTTCGATATATGTTTTCAAGGATATGTAATATATTTTCAAACATTTTATTCAAGAAAGAAACGCACATGATAAAAATTTGAATACGCAATAGTATATAAATTACTAACCAGCTGTGATTAGCTTTATTTTAATAATGTAGAAGATTTCTGCTATAAGAATATTTGTTAAAAGAAAATTTATTATCCTAACATATCAAAAAAACGGTTAATTCGATAAAAATAGACATATTTTGTGCGTACATAAGTTAAAATCTTCGATCAACGTTATAACACATAAATCACGTGGAAACAAATCCCCAAAAAATCACAAACGGTCGTGAATATCTCGATTCCCTTCCTCAGAGCAAAAAAAAAAAAAAAAAAAAAAAAAGGAATGAAATGTTGTTTGAAGAATCCCTCAGCTCCAAGTACTGGTTAGTGAATAATAAGTACTCGGAGCCTGACATACATTCACTATAGCCTTACATTCACTAGCCAGTACTCGGGGCTATAGCCATGAAGTTCTTTGAACCCATTTCATTTATTTTTTCTTCCATTGAGGAAGAGGATCGAGGTATCCTTGAAACGGACATATGTAATTTTTTGGTGCTTTGTTTCAACGTGATTTGTGTATTATAATGTTTGAAGTTTCAAACTTGTGTAATGTTAATTTGATATTTGAACCTTAAACTATTATAAGTATTTGTAATCCAAAATGAAATAAAATGTGACTATGCTTGATTGCACAAAAATTTCTAGAAAATCTAGTTAGAGTTTAAGGTTAGAAGTAGTTTTATACGAAAATTTTCGTATTGATAATAACAGATTTTCCATACCTAACATTAGAAAGAATTGAACGTTCATTTCGACAGTTATCAAACGTATCGCTTTTCATTCTAACCAGAAAAGTTTTTAAAAAAAGTTTAAAAGATGCAAAGAAATAAAAAGTAAAATAAATAAATCAAGTAGTTTTAAATAAAAATTCTGGTGCGAAATGTTTTTACAAAACTTGAGTAAAACTTCTCGTCTTTCTACTGATATTCTAGACATTCTTGAGACTTTTCATGTGCTTAAAACCTGAAGAAGTTGATTCTCACTTTTTCTGCTATTTCATCTTTTTGGAAGATATAAAATCTTCATTTTGTTATCATATACTTATTTTATGATGTCTACCTCTACTCACCCTATTTTTCCTCTTTTTGACTATTTCTAGTCATTTTCTGCTATTCAATTAGTTGATGAAATACATTTTTTAATCCGTTTTCTACACTGTTAAAAAAAAAAAAATCTCAAATTTACAGGAAAAAACTGTCAATTTTGGTACCAGTTTAAAACCGTTTAATTTACAGAAAACAGTTGTAATTTTTCATTAAAACAGTTTTTCATTCTGTATTAGCATTTTTCAAAGTTGTACATTTCAATTCATTAATGTTTCTTTTCTCACTGCAATCTAATGTTACATTGATTTTTTTTTTTTTTTTTTTTTTTTTTTTTTTTTTTACAGTGACATTGGCAGTTTTTAGATTAACAGCAAGTAAGACTGGCCTTCTACAAAATATTTTGTTTTCAATGATCTAATATTGGGAGGACTTTGGCTCTTCTAACAATTACTTTATATCGCATGCTGAATTATTTCGTGCATTTAACTCAAATTTCTCAATTTTGGACATTGGCCCTTTTTGTTCCAAGATAGAGATATACTATATATATATATATATATATATATTGAAACCACATGTGTACTTTAGAAGTCTCTAAATACATTGTTGTGTGCAACAACAGTTATAACTATATTTTATGCAATACTCATAAGTTTAAAAGCAATTTGATGTACACTGTTTTTTCCTTTGCATAACCAGTCCCTCTCGTCAATTACCAGAAACGATTAGACATATCACTATTGCCAGTTCACGATCAAAGATTATCTCGATAATATAAAATGCATTGTGCTGCTTATGTAGAGTGAAATTGTGAAACCGTACCCATACGCATTAAATATTACCAACGCATCGAACATTCTTACCATTTCACCACTGATCAGTGACTAAGAAATAGCAAATACATGACTTTCTTCTGGTTATTCAAAAATGTATGCAATTTTAAGTTTATTAATGATTAGAGCAATCTTTCAAATAAGCTAAAGTAAGTTTCATATATGCTAGGCTACAACATTATATACAACTCATTGATCCCAAATGGTCAAAAATGCTAGAGGGAAGAAGGGGAAAGTATGAGAAAAGGAGGGGGAAATGTGGGATGTGCGGAATCAAATGGCTGATTTGCTGAATCTTCAAGGGAAATAAAAAGTCGAGAAGGGAAAATAACTTTCAGTAAGCTAACTGATGATGTTCACGATTGAATAATAACGTTCTTAGGTTTAACTTTTTAAATGTCACTTATAATGTATTGACTTTTTTATTGCTTCATCTTTTTATTATAATAAATTACGATGTATTTATTGATAAATAAAATTATATATTTTTTTAAAGATCTAAGCTAATATCTAAAATTTAACATTCAGTTAATAAGGAGAATTGTGAATGTAGGCATTATAAATTTAAATGTAGTTATCTACAGTTCTTGATATTAAGTACAATATTTACAGCAAAAATACACACAAGATAAGTTAGGAAATATTATTTAACGATGAGAGACTGTCTGTCTACATTAAAGGTACAGATAGCTCTGCCTTCAGAAGATTCTAGATATTTGCCTAGTGTCAGTAGTAATTTTAATTATAGACCGAGAGACGGCAGCACGGACAATCACCTCATCGAGTTCACGATTGAAATTCCAAAATTATTTAAAACTCGATTCGTATATTAAAACGCAATCGGTCTGCCACGTCATTTTTGGTGAAAAACACCTGAACCTCCAATTTTAGCAGTTGATTTGCAGGTTTACCAATGTGTTTTCATGCTGCCAGTTCTGCATGATTTCAGACTTTTCGGCACAGGAAAACACAATGGAATTAGCTTTTAAAATCAGGTTTTCAGGTGTTTTCCATCAAGATATGACTCTGCAGACCGATTACGTTTTAATATGGGAATCGAAGCTTTAATTAATTCTGGAATTTCAGCCGTTGACTGGATGAAGTGATTGCTTGTGCTGCCACCTCCGATCAATTAGTGAAGCTAAGTGCAAATTCTTCACACGAGTCCACTGGTCATATAGAATTTAATCAACAGTGCCAACACCACTTTATGCTATGCACATACAAAACGTACAACGATCAGTGATAGTCCATGTGCCAACCACAAAAAAACCCTAAGTCATCGAGCACAAGGAAAAGTCCTTTATTTTATGGAAGAATAGTAATAGGGGAACCTAATCATCCATAAGCGAAGTGGTGCATAAACCAAAAATTGATACCACTAGTTGTTTACTCCTACGTTTATCATTGTGTTTATTGTGTTTGTCGTACAATTAAAAGTGTGAAAACTTGGAAAAATGGATGCTGGAAAAAATAATGCTATTTCTACAAGTCAACCACTAGTGGTAGTGGTACTCATTTTTGGCATATACACCACTTCGCTTCCATTATCAACAATAACATAAATTTGAGTCACTATATAGATTTAAACTTACTCACTTATTGTTTAAAAATTAATTAAATCCGATTTTACAAAACAATAATTTTCATTTATCTTTGTGAACAAAATTTTTTTTTTTTTTTTTTTTACATTATTAATGTTTATATTTATTTCATAAATGATAATAACAAGTGGGTCAATGATTAAATATAAATTTCTTAATTTTTAATGTTCTTATACTTTATTAAATTGAATTATAAAGTAATTAGTTTGATCTTCCAATTATTAATTTGGATTTCCATAAATTAAGACCAAAAATAAGGCTAACGATTTCTGCTGATATTTTTCTAATAATGTCAGACATAAAAACAATCCATTATTACAAAAAAATAGAAAATTAAAAACGTTTTTTTCTCTTTTTTCAAAGGCAAAGTTTCCCTTTATCTGAGAATGACCCATATTTTGCTATTATAAACGCTATACATGTGTATAGTGTATAAACCAAACATGTGTATAAACCATACATAACCTCAAATGCTAAAGATCGCAGCAACCATTTTAAAACTTTTATCAAAAAAAAAAAAAAAAAAAAAAAAAAAAAAAAAAAGAAAAAAAAGAAAAGAAAAAAAGAAAAAAAAAGGAAAAGAAAAGAAAAAAAAAGTATGGCATTTTCCCCATATTCTAGAAATAAATATTTCTCACGTAAAATATTTCTAGATTACGCGGTTTTTTGGTAGAATTCATAAAACAAAAGAAAATATATCAGTTTTAACAATTAATGATCCTATTATCGATTTTTTTCTGTTTGGTTAATTCATAAAAACTTTAACTATAATACCAAACCTGCAAACTTCTTATCACTTCACTTTTCTCGAATAAAAAAGATTAATAACCGAGATGATAAATATCTAGTTTCACTTTCTTATCAGTGAATACCAAATGCAAAGGAAATGCGTAATTAATGAAATTTTTTTACTTAAAACAGCATATTTTCATTTAAATGACATTACAAAACTGAGATAATTTTATTTCTTTACGTTTAACCATAAATAAAAATTTATCATACTGTTATGTTATTTGCTGAATATTTCAAAATATTAGAAAATAATAATGGAAATAAATAAGCAAATAAATAGTGAAAAATATTAGTTAGCATCTGGTATTTGTAATGATGATACGTGATTCGTAGAACAAAGAAAAAATTTAATATTGGAATTATGTTTTAACCAAATGTGCCTAAAAGTGAATAACTTGGTAAATCTCGTTTAGAAAACACTTTCATCAAAGACTGACTTAAATTGAAAATCGATTTTTTTAAGATACTTAACACACTTTTTAAGCCCTTGGAGACGAACGACACGTATATGTGCCACAAAAAGGCTTAAGAATCCTTGTTTATCCCCACCAGAAAAATTTTACTGTAAAATTTGCGTTTTTCAAGCAGAACATCTTTTTGATCTAAAATTTCTGTTTTTAAAAACCGGTGACAGAAAATTAAAAATTTCGTAAAAGGCTCCCGTCACGAAGGGGTTAATATTTATTTATTTATTTTCTAGTTTTTAACGTTCAAAATATTCCATTCTTGCATCTTCACGGGCAGTTGAAATATTTTAGCGAGCACGATTTGCAATATATTTTACTCCATTACCGTTGTAACTCGAATGCAATTGATAGCTTCAGTACAATCTTTTATACCATACAGCACCTCCCACCTCCATAATCATTCATCTGAATGTATCCAATAACTCTAAATTGATCAGAATAACCATAAAATATCTTCCTTACATAAACTAGAAATACACAAGAAATGAAGAAGAAAGAATTTCAAAAGTAATTTTCAGACTGTAGAAAGAAAACAAGTTGATGAGAGATAATTGACAAGTTTATCGTTTTTTTTTTTTTTTTTTTTTTTTTTTTTTTGTGTGTGTGTGTGTGTGTGTGTGTGTTTAACAAAATTTTATTTTCCTAATTAAAATTTACCGCCAGTTTTTTGGTACTGTTTCATCTGCACATGTTTAGTTGATACAGATACTGAACACGTGGGTAAATGTGATCGTAGATCACATAGAGGATTTCATTTAATATTTATTTCAAAACAACTTATCCATTTTATTAATAAATACAAATTGGTAATTTGTAATTATTAAATTCTTACACAGATGGTGGCACCAATAAATTTAATTTTAAAATAATTATAAAAAGAAGTTATTTGTTTTAATCAATTTTTTTTAAAATATGTTCAAATCAAATTATTTAAATAAAATCCAAAATTAGAATTTTTTTGAAAATTCGAAAAAAAAAATAGCGGAAATATAAATAAAATGTAAAATTTGTAGAGGTGACAGCAATTGTTTAAAATTAAATTTTAAATGCTGAATCATTAATAAATTGCACAAGTTTTCAAAAAAGAAAGAAAATTGAATTCCAAAAAATATTATGAATGTCAGATGAACGAAACTCTATTAATATAATCCCTAAACTTAGCCAAAAATATGAAATTTCGTCTAATTAAATCAATCTTAATAGAAAATTTTCAAGTTCCAGCATTGGGATTCAAACTAAGAGCTTTTAGTTAACTAGATGCTTTACCTCCAAATTGTGATCCAAATTGTGTGTGTTATAGAAAACATCTGAAATAAGGCTACCTTTTAAAATTTAAATGGCAAAAATGAATGGATGACATTGAAAAAATTAATTTAATAAAAATAATAGACGTTTTCAAAATTTTATTATATGTCATGTGACACAAGGTATTCAACTGTAAGTACACAAAATTTTAATTATCTGAGTTATACAGTTTTTGTGCGCGAACTCTGTAACGAACTGACGGACAGACAAGGGATAGACACGAATAGGGTTTCATCAGATGAACTAAACCCTAAAAAAGAAAAGAAAGAAAATTCTTCATAATAAATATGCATTTTCCTTATATACACTGTAAAAAAAAATTCAAGAGGTTACTAAAAATTTCTTAGTAAATTTGTATTCCACAGAATTTTTTAGTAACCATTACAAACTTTTTCTTTGCAAGTGAAACAAGAATTTCTTTTGTAAGCTGAACAAGAGAATTTTTTGTATAACTAACTTAAAAATTTTTAGTATGAGCCACCAAGCAAATTTTAGTAATAGCTCCAATATTATTTTTAATAACCATTACGTGCGCCCGAAGGGCAGGAGCTTCCTTCGAGCTGTATCCAGACTTCTGAAACGGAAGATTTTCGGCAAAACTGCAATAGATGGCAGCACCAAACATTCCTACCTGCTCCGACAGGATTTTTATAATCCCTTTATTAACGAGACACTACATACATTCGGGGCGTGTTTGGCGGTGGCAATTTCGAACCCGGGACCTTTTAGCCTGGAGTCCGTTACTATAACCACTATGCTATCAAGGCCACACCAACTGAGTTTTAGTAAGAGCTATTAAAAATATAAAACTATTAACTCTATTCGTTGCTAGGTTTTTTCTAGTAATTCTTACAGATTTTTTTGTAACCGACTAAGATTACTAAAAATTTTTTAGTAATTACAAGGATCACTAAAGTTTTTTTAGTAGATCGACCCCTTTTTTTTACAGTGTATGTCATTGCTTATGGTGCAAATTACATTCTGAGATGACAGTTTGACCTTTTTTCATCTGCATTTCTCAAATGAAAGCGGACTTACGGGAATGTCATATATTTCAAGAATAGCTGACTTTGTAGAAAATTCCTACAACAAAAAATGTAGCAAATTTATTACTATAATAATTAATTATTCTAATTTACTTTTCCTATTATCTGACTAATTTATAAAAACTCTAATTATAATCTATAGCTTGTAGTCTTCTTTATGTAATAGCGTCTCAAATAAAGTGATTAATGACCGCGATGATAAATATCTAGATTTAGTTTCTTATTTATGCATACCAGATCGCAAAGGAAATGGGTAATTAATGATATTTTTTACTTAAAACAGCATCGCATTTACATACTGACTTCCATTTAAATGACATTGCAAAACAAAGTTATTTTTATGCTTGAACATAAATCAGAGTGCATTAATAAAAGCTCAAAAGTTAAAAGAAAAAAATTTAATTTCAATATCATGAATTTTAGATGAATAATAATATAAATCCTTAATTTAGCCAAAAATACGAAATTTCTTCTTATTAAATCAATCTTAATATGAAAATTTCAAGATCCAGCATTGGAGTTCGAACAAAGAACCTTCTATTTATTAGCGATACCTGCAAGCTATGTTGACTACACACAATACGTTGAAATCAAGGTTCTTTTTTTTAAATTTAAAATCGCAAAAATGAACGAATGACATTGATAAAACTAATTTAATTAAAATAATAGTCTTTTTCAAAATTTTATAATTTATCGAGTGATACGAGGTACCCAGCTGTATCTCTATAAAATTTGAATCCTTTGACTTTTACAGCGTTTGTGTACGGACTCTGTAACAGACTGACAGACAGAGGACCGAAACGAATAGATTTTTATCATATGAACTAAACCCTAAAAAAAGAAAAGAAAAGAAAATTCCTCATAATAAATATGCAATTCACTTCGATCTGACATTGCTTATGGTGCAAACTACATTTTGATATGACAATTTGACCTTTTTTATATTCATTTTTGAAATGTAAGAGGAATTACGGGAATATCATATATTCCGAGAATAGCTGACGTTGTAGAACATTCCTACAACAAAAATGTAGCAAATTTATTATTGTAATAATTAATGATTCTAATTTATTTTTTCTATTATCTGACTGATTCATAACCATAATCCATAGCTTGCCATCTTCTTATGTAATAGCGTCTCAAATAAAGTGAATAATGACCTCAATGATAAATATTTAGTTTTAGTTTCTTATTTATGCATACCAGATCGCAAAGGAAATTGGTAATTAATGATATTTTTTACTTAAAACAGCATCGCATTTGCATACTGACTTCCATTTAACTGACATTGTAAAACAAAGATATTTTTATTTCATGCTTAAACATAAGTAAAGGTGCATTTTAGACTGTAACCATTATATGTTTAATATTACTGGTCAAAAGTAAATATTAAGAAGCGGTTTGTCATCTGCTTAATGTAATTTTTAGTATTGGGTGAATCTTATGACAGTTTTTAAGTGCATGAGTAACAGCAAAATAAATTAAGAAATAAAACATCGGAATTTAAGCATTGTATAAATGTACATTTATGTACAGTTAGATTATAATTAAAGTTTCACTTTTAAAAGGCTGTAAAAAAAGAAGCACTATTCAAAATGACCTGATACTTCATGTGAATATAGTGAATATACGTGTAACAAAAGAAATTTGTTCTGCTAAAGAAAAACAAAGTACAAAAGTTGATTGAGAGATGGCACTGTACTTGTAATATAGCTTTGAACAAAGAGCATAACACGCCTATTAATTAACATTTTATAACTAGTACAGTGCCATCTATTTGTCAACTTTTGTACTTTTCTATATTTCACAAAACCTATTCCCAATTCTTCATGTATACTCACATGATATATCAAGTTATTCTCATCCGTAATTCTTTTATTTAGAGCCTTTTGAAAGTGAGATATTTATTATAATCACTCTGTATATTAGAATCTTGCATAGTGTTCAGTAACCCGATGTTCTTCGAATCTGACCCGACCGGCAGTTCAGGTGATATTAACACTATTTTTTTTCTATTGCAGACCGAGTTGAGGTCAGAATGACTTTAAATGCATTGGATTCGATTTCGAATGCTTTTTTCTATATTTATACACAGGTTGACCCGATTTTTCACAATAATATCATGACTACTTCAAAAAAAAATTTTATAAAATTTTACTATTTTAAAATTTAGAGCTTGCGAAATGAAATTAACAAATAAGAAGAAAATACACATAATGGCAATGTTATGTGGAAAAAATCAATATCGGTCATTATTTGGCTTTAGCCAAACATCTAAATTTAAATAAGTAAAAGTGTACTATTTTCACGATCTAGAATTTGAAAAAAAAAATGATTATCAGTAAAGAAAAAAATACATGTTTCATGAAAATATTATTTTGAAAAAAATAAATTGTCTCGTCTGAAAACTTTTTTCTTTTATTGTTAGCCAAAATATCATATTTTAAATGCGAGCCACCCGGTCTGCAGTTCAGGACAAAAACAAAAAAGAAACATATTCGTAGGTCATCGATTTTCAAAGTTACTGGTTGCGTAATGTGTTCTTGGTTTTCATCAGAAATGAGAAATACCTGGAAATTTTTTCTAAAATCCGAGATGAAACTGCCTACTGAGTTATATAATCATGTGCTTCTTAATATATCTGAAATATATATGAATATAGCTATATCATTATGCTATATAAATAGGTCATCAAACGGCCAGTGAAAAAATACGTTAGAGAAAGGGATAGAAAATAGTGCCTCTGTTTAGAGACAAGTTTTTCAATATATTTTGCTATACCAGAGTTGCCAATCTCCGGCTTTTTAAAAATTAACGCTCTTATTCACCAACTACTTCGACCCCGAGTTAAGCCAAAATCCTCGATCAGACGCACAAAAGGTATTCACCTTTCATCCTGATTGGACGTCTCCTTGATAATGACCAATCAAATGTTATCATGAATTTCATTTGAGCTTTCGACCAAGCTGTTCTGGGTTGAGGTACACACTCAGAAATGAATACTCAGATTTCACGAAATTCTTCTCGTTTTTGACGAAACCGTTTCCTGGGAAATGCTCCGAACAAATAATTCGTCAAATGGACGAAATCACTTCCCTCACTCGTTTGACGATACCAAATCCTCAAAAAATTTCGTCAAAAAGGGACTAGTGCTGCCATCTATCGAATTTTTTAGAAGCTCCTGTATTCAATGACAGAAGCAAAAAAGACATGTCACACGTGGGGTTCGAACTCATAACGTACAGTGTGGCTGTCCGACGCCCTTCGTTCACGCTACAAATTACTCAGACAAGCATGATTATAAAGGCATATAGTGGATTATAGTGTATGTTTAAATTTTCATAATTGTGATGGTACTTTTATCGATTCTGTTATAAATCTTGCAAGTTTTAAATAATAAGACGAATTTATTATTTTAATTTTTTAATGGTTAATGAATAATTATAATATGGCTTAATTAAATAACATTTAGGGGAAATTTATTTGCTTAAGGAATGATTAAAATATGGGCTGGTTAGTTTGTTGCTCAGAAATAACGAATTAAGAAGTGCTTATTGGGAGAGATTTTACTACTTTAAGCGAGACTTTAAGTAGGTGGATAAGATTTTAGCAATTTACTGTTTAGAGAGGGGAGAGAGAAAAAATATGTATATATTTTTAATTTGAGTGAAAAAAGTAGATATTTGATATAAAATAGATCTTAGAATTTTGAAATTTTATTGATCAAATTTACTTTTTGAACGGTTTTGTAGAACGAAGTAAATTTTTTTTTCGAATGAAATCAAAACGAAATACAACTTACAAATAAATAAATAAAAATAGTAATAAAAATCCCCCTCCCCCCCCCCCCGCTCAAAAAAAACTAATGTAGCAAGAGTAATTGCTTACATTTCATTATTTTCTGAAAAACGCTAAAAGTACTGTTTTAAACAAGAAATATATCCTTGCTAAAATCGCAGGATTTGGGGAGGTACAATAGCGGGTCCTTCTATAAACAGCTACCGCGACAGTTTCCTTAAAATTCATCAAGTGTGGCCATGATTAAGGAAGCACTTTCGTCAAATATTTGAGAGTTCATGTTTCGTTAAAAGTCACGTGATTTTGATACGAAATGATCGTCAAAAACGACGAAATAAGGCTCAAGGATTTCTGAATCGTCAAAAATGAGAGTTTTATTTCTGAGAGTGTAGATGGTGAATACGAGCATAATAATACATACTTTGAACCAGGAAAATAGTTCAATTAAAAGTGTTTGGGATTGAATGAGTTAGTCGTCTGAAAATTATTTAAAAACGTTAATTAAATAAATTTCTGGTTTGAAATAGAATTGTTTGATTTTTAAAAAGCCGGAGGTTGGCATGTATGCTATACGCTTCTAAATGTAGCAAGAATACAAATAAATTACATAAGGTTACTAAAGCTAATATGTATAACACATTATTTAAAAATATTCTTTTAATAATTAATTACCTATAACTGAAATTTCAATAAATATATCTATATTATAAACGCTGACGTCATTTGGACATTTGCTGTAAATATGTTGTTATAAGTGATTATAATGAGAGATAAAACAGTTTTTATTCTGCACTTATATAAATATGTATGAATGCACACATACAATTATCAACAAAACATTAACCAATCAAGACGAAAACACATGCTTTATGAAAATGCTATTGAGTAAAAAATTGATGAGACAAACTTTTCTTTTTTCTTTAGATAAATCTATAAATTTATCAATTTTTTTTTATTTAAAAACTTTCTATACAGTTTAAAATGTAAAATTGTATTATTTTAACCCATGCCACTCCTTTATCACCGCTGTGGAGACATCATATTTCCTTCCAAATTTGTTTTTGGCACCAGTAATAAAGGAAAATAATTTTTTTTTATTTAATCGGAGAATTTTTGAAATTGTCTACTTCAAGGAACGTTTTTTTTAAAAAATTGGCTCTAATCGAATAAAATTTGTGTAAGAGGCACCGGAGTCCGATGGGTTAAAAATTTAAAACTTGCGAAATGAAACTAATAAAAAAGAAGAAGCTACATATATAATGACAATGTCATCTTAAAAACATATACAGTATGACCCCGCTAATTCGGACCCCCATAATCCGGATAATTCGGATCGGTTTGGTCATTTTTTTTTTTCAAGTTTGAGATGCGATTGGCTAATTTCCATAACATTAATTTGTTTCATCGTCGTATTCTAAATTAAAAAACTTTTTCTGAGATGTTTTCGGAATAATTAAGCAAAGTATACATTATTACTGTCTGCAAATATTCAATAAGTTTAACATAAAGGTGATTTTCTGTTAGTATGTTACATTTTATTTCATTTTTTTTCTAATTCTCCGGATAATCCGGATTTTCGATATTCCGGATTGGGTCCGGTCCCAATTAAACCGAATTATCGCGGTTTTACTGTATATATATATATATATATAATTATATAAATATATATATTGCTTCAGCCAAACATCTAAATTCTAATAAGTAAAAGTGTATTATTTAAATGAGCTAAAATGAAAAAAGAGTTATTACCAGTTATCGCATTCTACAGATAAAATTTTATTGTTCCTACTAGAAGCCATAATCAGTTATCTTCATAATTATTTTATGTAACATTTTTATTACCAATTATCGCATCGGTATTTTATAACCAGTTATCACATATCACAGAGAAAATTTCATTGTTCCTACCAGAAGCCTTAATCAGTAATCTTCATAATCATTTTATGTAACATATGCTATATAATGATAAAATGAAGATATTATTTTCAAGAAAGTAGTAAAAATAATAAAAAAATTCCCTAGAAAATGCTACCCCTGTATTACCAATCAAGAAAAAATACTTGCTTTATGAAAATACTATCTTGAAAAATATGTATTGCCTCCTCTGATCACATTTTCTTTTCTTGTTAGCCAAAATATCGCATTGTAAATGCGAGTCACCCGGTTTGCAGTTCTGTGCAGAAAAGAAAGAGAAACATATTCGTAGGTCATCGATTTTCAAAGTGACTGGTTACGTAACGTCTGTTTGGTTTTCATTACAAATGAGAAGTACCTGGAAATATTTCGTCTGAAATCCGAACTGAAATTGTCTACTATGTTATATAATCCTATACTTTTTAATATATCTGAAATAGATATGAGTCTAGTGATATCATATACCTTTCATGCTATATAAAGAATTCATCAAACGGCTAGTGAAAAAAATACGTTAAAAAAGAAAAAGAAAAAACAATTAGTGTCTCTATTTAGAGACGTGTTTGAAAAATATATTTTATTATATGCCTTTAAATGTAGCAGGGATACAAATATCTCACTAGCAAATATATTACATTTACATCTATACATTTTAAAATGCAAATTGTATGATTTTAAAAATTTAAAACTTTACGAAATAAAACTAACAAATAAGAAGAAAATACACATTTAACGGCAATGTTACCTTGAAAAAATCAGTATCAGCTATAATATATATATATACTCTTTTTAGCCAAGCATCCAAATTTTAATAAGTAAAAGTATATTATTTTAACGAGATAAACTTGAAAAAAAAAATTGCCAATCAATAAAAAATACATGTTTTATAAAAATGCTATCGTAAGAAAAAAAAAAAATGCCTTCTCTGAAATTTTTATTTTTTTCCCTTGTTAAACAAAATATCACATTAAAAAGGTGAGCTACCCGATTTGCAGTTCTATGCAAAAACAAATATATTTGTAGATCATCAATTTTCAAAATGATTGGTTGCGTAACATGTTCTTGGTTTTTATTACAAATGAGAAATACCTAGAAATATTTTCGTCTGAAATCCAAGCTAAAATTGTCTACTAAGTTATATAATCCTGATTCTTAATGTATCTGAAATATACATGAGTCTAGCTATAACATTCCTGTCATGCTATATAAAGAATTCATCAAACGGTTAGTGAAGAAAATACGTTAGAAAAGAAAAAAACAGTTAATGCCTTTATTTAGAGATGAGTTTGAGGGATATATTTTTCTATGCACTTTTATATATAGCAGGAATATAAATAAACTACGTAAGGTTATCTAAAGTTAATAACAGTAATACATTATTTTAAAATATTCTTTTAATAATAAATTTTCTACAACTGAAGTTTCAATTAATATATCTATATCATAACTGCTGACGTCATTTTGACAGTGGCTACAGCCGACATTTAAATGTAACCTTTATTTCCCTTTAATTTCGAAATATCGCACATTTTCGATTTTTGCAATGTCAGATAGGAAAAAATGTGGAAAAAATGAAAACTGTACCGCCATTTGCTCATTTTTTATTGTTTTAAAGTAATATTCAACAAATTCAAAGCACTTGATAATTCTACTCTTTCCAATTCTGTTAAAAGTAAACCTGACAATTTGCTTCTTACCAATTTGTTTCTATATTTCTCTTCCTCTCTGTGTCCATTTTGATTATACTCTTTCGTGATTGGCAGTTGTCTTCTGCTTTCCTTTTCGCTGTTCCTTCAGTTTGTTCCCTCCCCACCTTTTCATTTCAGTCGGGCTGCTGCTTTCATAGTTGACATTATTCTTTGCGTCTGACGAAGAAAGACTCACTTCTTTCGAGATTTATTGGCATTTTCTCATAATCATATGTTATTCAATATGTATCCAAGCAATGTTAAAATTTCCTATAACATTAAAAATGATACTGATTCTTTTTTTTAATACTGGTTTTCCAAACAATATTAAGCATTCTAATTCCATTAAAAAAAACTTTTCTTGGGTTTCATGAACAAGTATAAATTTAAAGAAAATATAATCGTTTTGGACTACAAAACTTCTCATAAATTTCGCATTTTACATTTTTCTGCCATTTTAGAGGTACAATTACTGCTGAGTAAAATCTTTAATGTTTTAGAAATAGGAGAAAAGACCGTTAGTAAACAAGAAAATAAAAGAAAATAAAGTTTGTGGGAAGCAAATCAAAATTCCATCTATCTTCTGCGGATGTAAAGTTTAGTATTCTTTTCACATGTCTTGTAGACTCGCTTAAAAACTAATAAACAATGCTAGCCATGTTATAGAGCTTGTAATCTACACAGTTAATGGTGTGATACGTTACGTTACATAAAAGCTTTCTATAGAAATTTTATTTTCATTTGTGGTTCAAAAATATACTAATGGGTGATTCTCAAAATAGGGGACAATTTCAAAAGTGAAATTTAAAAAAAAAATTCTGAAAAAAAATAGGTGTTGTTAATATAGTATTAGGTATACTTTACATGTAGTCAGCAGAGCTAAATATTTAAAAATTAACTTTAAAAAAATAATTAGTATTTTTTGAGCCATGCTAATGACAAAACAAATTGCATGGAATAGATATATTAAGAAATTTTTATTTTCTTCCTATTTAAATATTTTTTTTCTATCTTTATTAGCCTTCCCTTTCAGCAAATGGTTTCCATTTTTACATATATACATATGAGGAGAATAAAAACATTACCAAAGAGCAAACTTTGTTTACATGAGCAACATTCTGACACTAACAATGTAAGAAGCTGTCTTAGTGATTTTCTGACAGATTTAATTCATATTTTAGGGATAATAAATGTAATACCAAAATGTATATGTAAAATTAAACTTTATAAAAGATACAATGTAAGCAATGGTTACATTTATGCACATAGGAGTCTTTAGCATGGACAGAAAAACCATGCTAATGACACTGATATTTGTCCATGCTAATGACAAATTTTAATTTAAATAAGATTATGAGCCATAATATAATCACAATGCAATAGTCCTTTCTGGGGCTTTTTAAAACACAAAAGTCCTATGCAAATAAGTAAAATAAAAATTTTAATTTTAAAATAAACATGAAAATTATTATCCACTCTAATGACATACAATTGATGTACGCCCCTAAAATTCAACTTCTATTCTTAAAATACAATACATGCTTCTATTTTCAGGCTAGGATAAAATGGCTACTTGTTGCCATGGAGAAACTTTATATTTTCAAACTATTGTCATATGTGAAAATGAAATTCTGATTAATAACCAGCTGTTATAGTATGACCTTGTTTTGAAAATGGAATATGGAGGACAAACTTTAATTCTTTTTTTATGTACTACAATTTTATTTTTAAAAAGAAATTTATTGGATAAATCCCCTCCTTGATTAATTTAAAGAAAGAATAACATTTATTTTATTTTATAAACATGATATTAACTCTTAAAAAAGCTAATATATACAAGGCACAGCTGCTGTGGACATCCATGCTGATGACATTTTGAACATTTATTCTGTTATTTTAAGGTGTTTTTAACTAAAAAGTCAGTAATTCTTGAGTGCAAATAATGAATAATATTAAGACAAACATATCTAAATATAAAAACATAACAGAAAACCTCTCTTTTTTTTTTTTTTTTTTTTTTTTTTTTTTTTTTTTTTTTTGTATGCCGAAGGACATAAATTATCCCCTGTTTTGAGAATCACCCTAATATGTTTACAACAAGCAAAAATTCTATTTTTATCAGACGGTATATACCATACCGGCATGGAAATTATTTAAAGATCTGATAAAAAATCAATTAAAACGATTTATATTAAAAATATATATATACTTTTTGTTTAAAGCAAAAAATTAGTACTTGATTCTATAGTAAAATCTTTTTAGAAAGTAATACATTTTGAAAAAAAAGTTGGATTTTAGAAATACTTAAATGATATTTTATAGTATTAAATCCTTTGTTACTATTGGTTTTTCAAACAATATTAAACATTCCGATTCCATTAAAAAAAAACTTTTCTTTGGGTTCCATGTGCAAGTATAAACAGAAAGAAAATGTAATCTTTTTGAACTATAAAACTTCCGATAGCTCGCTTCACACTTTCCATTTTTCTACTATTTTAAAGGTGCAGTTGTTGCTGCATAAAATCTTTAATATCTTAGAAAAAGGAGAAAATAGCGTTCGTAAACAAAAAAATAAAAGAAGTTTGCGGGAAGCAAATCAAAATCCCATCAATCCTCTGAGCATGCAAAGTTTAGTATTCTTTTCACATATCTTGTAGACACGCTTAGAAACAAATAGACATGCTATCTGTGTTGTAGAGCTTGTAGTCTAGAGCGTTAATAGTACAATATAGTACATAAATACTTTCTATAGAAATTTTTATCTCCATTTGGGGTTAAAAAATATACTAATATGTCTATAACAAGCAAAAATTCTATTTTTATCAGATGGCATATGTACCTGACATACTAGCATGGAAATTAAAAGCTAGTCTAATAAGAAATCGGTTAAAGCGTTTGATATTACAGAAGTCTTTTTTTTAATACCCTGATTTTTTTTCTAAATATAAGTAGATTTGTAAAATATTTTATTGGCATTTTATCATAATCATAGGTTATTTAATATGTATCCGAGCAACGTTAAAATTTCCTATAATATTAAAAATGATATTGAACCCTTTTTTTAATATTGGTTTTCCAAACAATATTAAGTATTCCGATTCCATTAAAAAAAACCTTTTTCTTGTTTTCATGTACAAGTATAAATGTAAAAAAAATGTAATCTTTTTGGACTATAAAACTTCTAATAAACTTTGCACTTTCATTTTTCTGCTATTTTAAAGATGCAGTTGTTGCTGCATAAAATTTTTAATGTCTTAGAAAAAGGAGAAAATAGCGTTCGTAAACAAAAAAAAAAAAAAAAAAAAAAAAAAGAAGTTTGCGGGAAGCAAATCAAAATCCCATCAATTCTCTGAGCATGCAAAGTTTAGTATTCTTTTCACATATGTTACGGACACGCTTAGAAACTAATAAACATTGCTAGTCATGTTATAGAGCTTGTAATCTACACAGTTAATAGTACGATATGTTAAATCAAAAATTTCTATAGAAATTTTTATCTTCAATTGCAGTTTAAAAATATACTAATACATCTATAACAAAGCAAAAATTCTGTTTTCATCAGACGTTTATATGCCATACCAACATGGTTAGTCACACTTTTTTTTTTCTATTTTTATTTCATTTTTAAAGTAGGAAAATAGTATTTAGTTCTAAAGTAAAATACTTTAAAAAGTAATTTATTTCGAAGAAAAAATAGATTTTAGAAATACTTTCATGATATTTTAAGGTATTCAACTTTTTGTTACTATTTTAGTTTCCCAAACAATATCAAACATTCCGATTCCATTATGAAAACTTTTCTCTAGGCTTCATGTACAAGTATGTAAAAAAAGAAAATATAATCTTTTGTATTGTAAAACTTTCGATAGCTCACTTCGCACTTTCCATTTTTCTGCTATTTTAAAGGTGCACTTGTTCAGTGGTGACCATCCCCCCCCCCTAAACCTAATGAGGCAATCCCCCCCCCCAAAAAAAAATCTTTATACTTTAACATTGACCTCCCCCCTAAACAGAATGTCAATTGTAAAATATATTCTACTTATAATCTACTGCACATTTAAAAGATAGCGAGTTGAGTTATTATTGCCCTTATCTAGAATTTAAAGAAAGAAAGCACAGGAACATTTCTGGAAATTAAATGTTGAAAAAAAATTAAAAGTGATGTTAAAAAAATCAAAAATTTTTTAACAGTAAAAAAAAGGAAATATTAAGAATTTAAAAATACCTCCCTCCTCCAAAATGTACTTTTTCTCAAATCCCCCTCCCCCCAAAACTAAATTATATGACGCATCTTGCGTCACCAAACCCCTCTCTGGACACCCCTGCATTTGTTGCTACATAAAATCTTTAATCTCTTACCAAAAGGAGAAAAGAGCGTACGTAAACAACAATAAAATAAACTAGCAAAAACCATGCTTTGTTTGGATTCGCGAAATATTATGCTATAAGTAAATATTTGAAAGTAATAATATATTTTTTAAATTACTTTTGCATCTTTATAAAGCAAAAATGTAATTTTATGTTTCGGCGCATTTTAATTTTAAAATGTATTTCAACCAAATTACTAAGAATTTCCTCAGATAGTTTATTTATGATATAAGACTGGTATAAATAAAAATATTTTCGAATTATACCATGGAGGAAGAAGATAGGTGGAGGTGAACTAAGCCTTAAAAAAGGTTTGCAATGTGAATCCATTTATCGCTCAAATTTTAGTGTACCAAACAAAAGCACGTGGAAAATTGGAAAGCTTCCAAAAAAGGAAGGGATTTTGTATAAATAAGACGAATTGATAGAAATGAATTACAGCTGGAGCATTTTTTAAGAAGAAATAGGAATTTTTTTTAAATGGTCTTTGTTCTATTATTATTTATTTAAAAAAATGTTTACTTTTAAAATAATTGAAATTGGGAAATTATTATTATTATTATTAAATGTCATTATTATTATTAAATTTCAAATTAAAATTAAATAAGAAATTGAAAACGTTTGATTCGAACTAAAAATTGTATTATTAAATGTTTTCTTTTTACAGTAATTTTTATTAACACTTTTCAACAAAATTGATAAATGTTTATGCATTCGTTTTGTCTGTTCGTCTGTCCGCGCTCTAACTCTCGTAAATATACTCGGAATGCAAAGAAATTTTACCATGTTATAAAATTTTACACAAGCACAAACCCTATTAAAAATGAAGTTTCTACCACGATTAGTTCATTTACAGGGACAGTCAAAAGTTTTCGATTATATTAGGGCCAATCGGGAAAAATCGTTTCAAATTAATTTTAAAGATGTTGCGGCCGGACAAACGTATTCACATTTATTTGCATCTACGAAAAGCACTCTAAAATATGCAGCTAAAAGAATAGTTATTCATTTACAGGGCCACACAAAATAATTCTAATACATGATAATAAAGGAAGAAATTGTTTGCGACATATTTTAATGATGGTAAACGGTATCATGTGTAATCAAATTGATGTACGACGCTGAGACTTAATATGAGTTATTTCACGCAAAATACGAAGTGCATAGCATTTACAGGGACACACAAAATACTTCAAAAAGCATATTCTATTCGAAGTACTGTATATTACGCGTGGTAACTGTTCCATGGATGAAAGGCATTTTTAATTATGATATGCGCTTTTAAGTGTCAATAAATGTATTCACATTATATGATGTGCATAAATGCTATAATAGTTACACAATTACGATATACAGGGTTACTCAAAAGAACTCGGAAAAGTTTCTAAATGTGAGTGTAATTTACTTAAAGGTTTGTTTTTAAAAAAGTTTTGCATTTTTACGTCGATTCGCATTTAGTTTATCGTAAAATGTTTGTAGAATATAGATTAAATGATATACAGGGTCACGCAAAGAACTGGATACAGGTTTGTTTAAGGATGATAATTTCTGGAAATATGATTTAAATAGTTTAAAGAGTATTGCTGTTTGATTAACATTATTTATTTATTTTTTTATATAATTAATTTTAGCAAAATACTTTCGTGTAATAAAGGTACTAGGTAAACTGCAGGGCTGAACAAAAGTATTGAAGTATGTTTTACATCTATTCGTATAAACTGCCAAAAGAAAAATTTCATCCAGCTAAGCATTTTTTTGCTAAACTAAATTTCTCCATGATATAATATATATATCAACCGACAAATCAAATACAGAGCCGTTCAGAAGTATTGGAATACATATTTGGTTATGGCCAGTAACACCTATTTCCCTGAATAACGAAGTTTTGTTAAAGAATTAAGGAAATTTGGATAGTGTTTTATAATCTATGCTTAACGCGGGTTTTTTTTTTACTGGTTAATACTTTGTAACGTAGATGAAAAATGTTTATGACTCCGGTTTGTCTGGCCGAGTTCTAACTCTTTTAAATAAACTCTGATGCTCATAGCATTTTTTATATGTTATTGACGTGTACTACACCGTGATCGCTATTGAAAAGGAAATGTGTAGAATTTATAGTTCATTTGCATAGACAGTCTAAAGTATTCTGTTACATTATGGTCAATGGGAAAAATCCTTTCAAGTTCATTTCAATGACGTTAGACTATTTAAAACATAAAGAAATTGATATGCATTTATAAACGGCAATATAACAAGCATTTTGTAGAATATGGGGTTTGTTATAGTGATGTACCGAGTAGTACTTTGGCCGAGTAGCCGAGTACCGAGTACTCGGCCACTGACTAATCGGCCGAGTACCGAGTAGTTGTATAGTAAGAAAATAAAACACTGATGTGTGCATAATGTGAGCTTAGGTATACATATATATAAATATACCTGTGTACACATATTTATACCTGTGTGTACATACTATATAATATACATATATAGTATAAACAAATTAAATTTGAAATTTATCTGTGCACCTTTTAAAGACAATTTTTGACAGTTCAAAACTAATAAAAAAGGAGAATTGATACATGACAACTACAGTTATTAACTAATATAAAATTTAAACATTCTTTAACCCTACAATTTATTCCAACCATTGAAATCTGTCTATCAAAAATAAAAATGTTTATTGGTTACTGTAACAATTCATTGAATAATGCAAACATTTCATATTTATTTTGTAACTGCCTGTACTTTATTTTCTTCTGATTAAAAAAAATGTATTGGTCTTGCAGTTTCCTTTCATTTTTTATGTGTACAGATTATATTATGTTATTTTAAATTTATTATTTTTTAAATATCCCAGTAAAAAACTAACCTTTTTAATTGGAAATTATAAATGTGTAAATTAAAATTGCCTTAAAAAGCAAGCTTAAAATTGATGAGTTTAGATGATCTAGAACTTGAAAATGCACCAAAGAAACAAACAAGTTGGGAATTGCACGTGAAGCGTAGCAAATGAAGTGCGTTCGTACGATAACGAAGTTTTTGAAATATTGCTCTCATATGTCAATATCATAAAATTGTAAATAATTACAATTAAAATGCACACCAAACAATGTTCTCTTTATACCATTATGTAATGAAATACTTTTGTGTGGCCTTGTAAATCAATAAGAAATATTCTTTGCACCACAGATTATGCAAAATGTATATTATAATATGTACTTTATAGATGCATATCAATTTTATTACGTTCGAATGAGTGTAACACCATTAAAATGCATTTGAAACATTTTTCCCCATTAACCGTAATGTAACGGAATACTTGTGATTGTCCCTGTAGTTGAACTATGCATCCAATTTTGATAAAATTTGAAATAACTCGACAAAATTATGTAATAATTATGTAATTAAAATTTCAAACGATTAAAATGCATTTGAAACTTTTTTCCCCATTGACCGTAAAGTAACAGAAAACCAAACGGAATCTTTTGATTGTATTTTTATTTGTATAAATGTGAAATTTTTTTAGGGATTTTGTTCTTAACTTTTTTTATATTTTGCAGACATATTGTTAAATACAGAGTAAATAGTTTTATGAATTACTACATATATTATACATTTATATTCGAATAATTTTTACAGATCAGTTATCAATTCATATGCTTAAAAAATGAAATTCTTACAACTACTCGATATTGGCCGAGTACTCGGCCAAAATTTGGCCGAATACCGAGTACTTGGCAAATTGGCCGAGTAGACCGAATACCGAGTATTTACCGAGTACTTGGTACGGCTCTAGTTTGTTAAACATTTATTATTTATTTAAAGAACCACACAAAAGAATTCCGTTTATGAGGATAATGATATATGGTTGGGAGCTTTTAGCGGCCAAAATATGTTACTAAATTATAGTGAAATAGACATAAATTATTCACTGATTCTCCTCAACGCTACATTTCCGCACCCACATTCCTTTACAAATCTGCTCATTAATGTTCCCGCTAATTGCATTTACATTTTTGATGCATAACTTTGAAACACCCTGAATAGGCATATTCAAAATGTGAAGAGTGTAGCTCAATATAGTTTAAAACCGGGCTTTTTCAATATTTTTCGTGATGATATAAAATTTCACGCAAAGGAAAGTAAGAGTGTTTAAAATGATATAATGTTGCTTAAATTGTAATGTTGAAAAATTATAACATTGCAACATTATAAAAAAAAGTGATATTATAATTTTGCTTATTTGCTCAACGCTTAAAGCTGCACAAATAAAAATGTATGTTAAATTTGCAGCGAGACTAGATCCTTGAATGGGTCGGGTTGTGTATTTTACCTGAACACGAAAATTCTATTCAAATCGGAATCCAACATAAATGTTTTTTTATCGATCTGAACCGCTAATATTTGAATTCGAATCCGGTACATAAACAGTATTCCGCCTGAAACAGAGCTAATTTTAATACTTACAACGTTATTAAAAAATTCCAAAACATGTTTTAAAACAAATATTGTTAGCATATAGTCATGCTTTACATTAATAAGAACAATTTTTGACAAATATAAAAATTTTACTTCTTCAAAATAACAGCATTATCAATAAAAAATTTTGATAAACAATTAATAAACAAGTTGGAAATTACACGTGAAGCGTAGCAAATGAGGTGCGTTCGTACGATAACGAAGTTTTTAAAATATTCAGATCTTGCATAGATCGTGATATAGTAGACAGTACTTCGGTTACATTATAGTAGTAGAAATCTTTGTGTTCCTGTAAATAAACAGGAAGTAATTTTTATTACACCTCAGCAACGTATATCATATTCATAAAATGCAAAATAGTTTAATGTAATTAAAACACGCCCCACAAACAATGTTTCTCCGTATAGCTTTATGTAATGGAATACTTTTGTGTGCTCCTGTAATTTAAAAACAAATATTCTTTGCATCACAGATTGTACAGAATATATATTTTAGTATATATATACTTCATAGGTTCATGTCAGTTTTATTATGTTTGAATTAGTTTAAGACCATTAAAATGCATTTGTAACTTTTTTTCCCATTGACCGTAATGTCATGGAATATTTTTTATTGTTCCTGTAATTGATTTATGCATCCAATTTCTATAAAATTTAAAATGACACGACAAAATTATGTAATAATTATTTGTTTTAAATTTCAAATGATTAAAATGCATTTGAAACCCCCCTTGACCGTAATGTAACGGGATACTTTTGATTGTCCCTGTAATTCATATATGCATAATTGATATATCTTAAATTTGAAATAACTTGACAAAATTATGTATTAATTATGTATTTTAAACTTCAAACGATTCGGTTGGGTAGTTTTTGCGTTGTTATATGCGAATGGACAGACAGGCGGATGGACTGAACAACTATAGGTGCTACGTATTTACATAATTACGAAAGCACCTAAAACAACAGATATAAAGCATAATAAAATTTGAGAGCTGTAAAATAAATGAGCTGATTTTCACGCAGCAAAAATTTCGATTCTTATCATGTTTTTAAAATTATTAGAAAATAAATTACACATATTTTAAGATTATTAATCGCATTTAAATGCGAAAAATGAAGCATAAATACAGGGTTCCGATATTACAAATAGATTTATTCTAAATTCAGGGATAAAAAAAATCAAGATGAATATATAAAAAGAAATTTGTTTTGTTACATATTAATAATTGCATTTAAATAATATTTAAAATATAATAATGATAACATTCTTTTAAAATCATGTATGAAAACATAATAAATATTAATCTAAAATACAGATTTCTGATTGCAAACGATTTTCAGATATTAGCAAAATAATGTTATCTTTTCAAGAAAAATGTTAAAAGATTTTCTATTTTGATATTGAAAACACATATAATTAAGTAATCAAAGAAATTTTTACCTGTGAAGCGCTGTCTAATAAAAAATTCGACGATAAAAAACAAGAGCAATCAAATACGGTTTTAACCGGTTCGAATTCATAGGCGAATCAAAGCACGTGGTTTTGTTTGGACTTAATGTGACTTAATGTAGGGTTACATTTTTGGCATCACCCAAATCATTATAGTTCACCTCCAGTATATTCTTCCTCCATGGAATTATACAAAATATTAATTAATTTTATTTGTTTACAATTCTTTTATTGCCACTTCTCAAAAACATAATGTAATTCTTTTCAAATTCATAAATATCGTCTGCTTAAATAATTTCGCAAAATAAGAATAAATTGTGTATTTGAATTTTTAACACAGAAAAATACTTTTATAATTGAATGTTAATAAGAGAATTTTCATAACTTTTAATTCATTAAAATATGCTATAAATTTTCTAAAAAAAAAGTATTTTATAAATTTTATAAAAGAAATCATGAAACTATACATAGTTTAAAACAAGTAAGAAAAATCATGCGTTAAGCATAGATTATGAAGCACTTTCCAACACTTAATGAAATCTTTAACAAAACTTTGTTATTTAGGGAAATAATAGTGTATAGCCAAATATACCCAAATATGTATTCCAATACATTAGAACAGCCCTGTATTTCATATGTCAGTTCATATAATGGGAAAATTTAGCTTAGCAAGAAAATACCCAGTAGCTTGAAATTTCTTTTTCAGCAATTCATACTACTAGATGGAAACATACTTGGATACTTTTGTTCAGCCCTGTACTTTACATTTATCTTTATTACACGTCAGCTTTAGGCTAAAATTTATTGTAAACTAAAACACTTTTAAAACAACTGAAATCACATTCTCATAAATCATCATTCAGGCGTCCATGTACCGAATTCTTTGCGTGGCCCTGTATATCCCTTTATCTATATTCTGCAAACATTTCTCAGTAAATTGAATGCAGCTCAGCGTAAAAATGCATGGCTTATTTAAGAACCACGTTTAAATAATTTACGCTCATATTCAGTAACGTTGGTGAGCTCTTTTGGGTAGCCCTGTATATCAACTATAACATTTATACACACCATATAATGTGTATATATTTAGCGAAATATAAACGCGAATATCATAATTAAAATGCATTTCATCCCTCCATCAGCCATCATCGGACACATATACGGTACTTCGGAAAGAATATACTATTTGAAATCTTTTGTATGGCCCTGTAAATGCTATGTGCTTCATATTATGCAAGATAGTAGAGTATGATTTATATTAAGCTTCAGCGACATATATCAATTTTATTATACATGAAAAAGCTTAATATATTTAAAATATGTCACACACAATTCCTCCTTTTAACATTATCTAATGGAATTCTTTTGTGGGGCCCTGTAAATGAATAATAGCTACATTTTCACCTTATATTTTATAGAATGCATATTTTAATATGTTTGACAGGGTATAACATCTTTAAAATTCCTTTGAAACGATTTTCCCCATAGGCCGTAATGTAATAGGCAACTTTTAATTCGCCCTGTAGATAAACTAATTATGGTAGAAATTTCATTTTCGATAGGACTTGTGCTAGAATAAACGTCAATAACGTCCTAAAATTTCATGGCAATCCGAGTATATTAACGATTTTTCCCCATGGGCCGTAATGTAATGGAAAACTTTTGATTCGCCCTGTAGATAAACTAATCATAATAGAAACTTCATTTTCAATAGGGTTCGTGCTAGGGTAAACGACAATAACGTCCTAAAAGTTCATGGCAATCCGAGTATATTAATGATTTTTTCCCATAGGCCGTAATGTAATGGGAAACTTTTGATTCGCCCTGTAGATAAACTAATCATGGTAGAAACTTCATTTTCAATAGGACTTGTGCTAGGGTAAACGTCAATAACGTGCTAAAATTTCATGGCAATCCGAGTTTATTAACGATTTTTCCCCATAGGCCGTAATGTAATGGGAAACTCTTGATTCGCCCTGTAGATAAACTAATCATGGTAGATACTTCATTTTCAATAGGGTTCGTGCTAGGGTAAACCTCAATAACGTATAAAAATTTCATAGCAATCTGAGTATATTTACGGGAGTTAAAGCGCGGACAGACGGACAGACGGACAGACGGCCAGACAAACCGAATGCATAAGCACTTTTCAACTTTGTTGGAAAGTGCTAAAAATGAGCATAGTTTGAAAATCTGAAAGCAGTTTTTGAAATATTTTGTCAGAATAATGAAAATATATTTTATTTATTTAATGATGATTCTAGCTATAATTACTGACCCCATGATTTAAGTTTTTCTTCTGAAAAGGTACGTGTTTCACTTTTTATTTGAAAAAATGCGTTCGTAATGGAAAAACATGTAAAATAAATTAATTAAAGTAATAATTTTTTGAAAAATATTTCTGTAAAAAAATAACATTCTGCAAATCTACAGATCATAATTTATATTTGTGTTTAATTTCAAGTCAAAATACTGTATAGTTTTTTTGTAAAGTGTACGACAAAATGTCATTTGAGTGGCCTAGCCTCCTGACTGCCGCCGGCTGATTTCTTCACACACTAAGCTGCAGATTTCACTGCAACATAAGCAATATTTAAATTAGTATAATTCCACAAATAAAACCCAGTTCTGAAAAATTAAGTTAGGATTGTTGCTATCAAAGATTATACACCGGTACTAATAACATATTTTGTATCAGGTTGGAAAAAACAACTTTTTTTAATATTTTTAATAAATTACAGAGAAAACAAAATAACAATATTACACTTTGGCTGGGCAGTCAGGGGGCTAGTAGAGGATTCGCTTCGCTCATCCTAATAAATAAATAAAAATAAGTGTTTGCGGGAAGCAAATCAAAATCCCATCAATCCTCTGAGGATACAAAGTTTAGTATTATTTTCACATATGTTACAGACACACTTAAAAGCTAATAAACATTGCTAGTCATGTTATAGAGCTTGTAATCGCTATAGCGTTAATGGTATGATACATTGCATAAAACTTTCTATAGATTTTCTATTTTACTTACCCATCATACGTAGTATTGGGTAAGTCTTGCAATCGTTTTGAAAATCGAATTTTTTTTTTAAGTATTTACACTTTTTAGACACTAGAGATTACGAAAAACATATTTTTAGAAAAAAAATTTTGCCGTTCGTCTGTCTGTCTATGTGTCTGTAAACGCTCCATCTCCTGAACAAATTGAGATAAAGACTTGAAATTTTGTATGTACTTAGTATGTAAGAATGGACGAAGCTTATTTAATATCAGTAACCTCGGTTATCCGGAACTGTTTTTTTTTTTTTTTTTCGGACTATCGAAAAATTCATTCTGATGAAAGGTATATAAAAAATTTCGAATTTTTTTATTTTAAGGAGTGATCGTAAACGGCAATAAAATAACACAGATTTTAAATAAATAACGAAGTCGATCGAATTATTAGTTGCCGAGATATCTGTAATCCTGTTTTCCACATTCTTCGATTTTTCATGACTCTGTATTTCATTCAAATTTCAATTCAAAGATATATTTTAATTGGAAATGAGACGCTTAATCCGATGCAATAAACTGTTAGTTAATAAGATTATTATTTTTGGAGTTATAAAGATGTTTCTTTTTCGCAATTCAGTACTACTTGAGTAGTTTGGCGTGTTGTATAATTTGTCGAAATAGATTTATCATCAACTCATTAATACAGCATTACTATGCATAATAAAAATATTTAAATGCACGTTTAAATTTTGTTTTGGAATTGCAATCCATTTTATAGATAATTTACAAGTGTTTAATTTTCATATATTATGTACGCATATATGATATGATGGGTAAGTATTACGGCGGCCCCCAACGACTAGTTCCATTTGCGGTTCAAAAATATACTAATCTGTCTATAACAAACAGTAATTCTATTTTCATCAGACGGTATATGCCGTAAAAACATGGTCACTCGCACTTTATTTTATTTCTATTTTTAATTTATTTTTAATAGGAAAATTGGTTCGAAAGTAAAGTATTTAAAGAAACTAAATCTTTTAGAAAAAAAAATAGATTTTAGAAATACTTTCATGATATTTTATAGATATTAAACCCGTTGTTACTATCAGTTTTCCAAACAATACTAAACAATTCCGTTTCCATTTAAAAAAAAAAAACTTTTCTCTGGGCTTAATGTACAGATATAAATAGAAAGAAAAATATATAATCATTTTGGAGTATAAAACTACTGATAGCTTGCTACACACTTTAAATTTTTCTGATATTTTAAAGGTACATTTGCTACAGTATAAAATCTTTAATGTGTTAGCAAAAGCAGAAAAGAACTTACGTAAACAACAAAAAAAAAATGTTTGTGGGAGGCAAATCAAAATTCCATCAATCCCCTGAGGATACAAAATTCAGTATTCTTTTCACATATCTTGTAGACATGCTTAGAAACTAATAAACAGTACTAGCTATGTTTTAGAATTTGTAAACTACAGAGTTGGAAGTACGGTACATTACTACATAAAAACTTTCAATACAATTTTTTTCATTTGCGGTTCAAAAATATACTAATCTGTGTATAACAAGCAAAAATTATATTTCAATCAGACGATATTTGCCATACCAGCGTGGAAATTATTAGCTGGTATCATAAAAAATCAATTTAGGTGTTTTATATCATTTTTTTTCTTTTTTAAGTAGAAAAAAATAGTATTTGGTTCGAAAGTAAAATATTTAAAGAAAGTAAATCCTTTAGGAAAAAAATAGATTTTACAAATACTTTTATGACATTTTATAGATATTAAATTCTTTATTACTATTGGCGTTCCAAACAATATTAAACATTCCGATTCTATTAAAAGAACTTTACTCTGTGCTTTATGTACAAGTATAAAAAAAAAGAAAATATAATCTTTTTGGACTATAAAACTTTTGATAACTCGCTTCGCACTTTGCATTTTTTTGCTATTTTAAAGGTACATTTGCTGCTACATAAAATCTTTAATGTCTTAGAAAAGAATAAAAGATCGTACGTATTAAAAAAAATGTTTGCGGGAAGTAAATCAAAATCCCATCAATTCTCTGAAGTTGCAAACTTGAGTATCTTTTTCACATATCTTGTAAACACGCTTTTAAACAAATAAACAATGTTAGCTGTTGTGTTTGAGCTGACGCTTTGATCAGGGTATCAAAGAAAATATAATGTTATGTTTACTTGAAAGTGGAGAAAGCACTTTTTATTTGCCTCTACCCACAATTAGGCCAAAGTGATCGTGATAATGATAGCACATCACGGAGAATGGGGGCCTGCAAACGACCCAAATTACCCTCTTCATTATTTCATTTAAAATAATAAAAATATTCTTTATCCAATGATGAAGAAAAATCAAGTATAAAGTTATAAAAATATAAAATTAAAAAGGTAAAAAGTTACCTGTTGAATCCTTGGCTTTTGATGACAAATAAATCCAGACAATAGGCACAAGAAATTAATATACGAACAATTTTCGAAGAAAAAAAAAAATATATTTTATTTCATGAAGAACTTGTTGCTTTTTTCATGAATAAATATTTCTTCACAAATTTATATTTTTGGTGACTCGTACATATTAATTTCTCACTTGATAAACAACCATTTCATAACATATGTTAATCACAACTATTGCTATCTCCAAGCAATAAAAATTCTTTTCATAACATATTCTAGATATCTCAACAACATGTAATTAAACAATTTTCTTCATGACATAAAAGGAGAATAAATTATTATTTCTTTTTGAAAAAGAACACCTCTCATAATATGAACTTTCAAAACAAAATACATCATACTTCATATTGTATAGATACATGCCAATATTTTCTTTATAACGCCCCGTAAATATTAAAAAAAAATTATATATATATTGGGCCAGATAATGAAGTAAAAAGGACTTATGCAAATAAAATTTCTTCACCTGACGAAAGAAAAATCTTCACCAAGACGTCATGTAAACTATAATATTATTTCTTGAAAACAAAACAGTTCTTCACCTCTGCCTACTTCTCAGAGGATGGAGAATAAAAAGATTATCGAAGAATTGGGCACATTAGATTTGTAGAAGAAAACTCGTTGATGAAGAGATGATGAGAAAATGAATGAATATTTATAAAATACGTGACGACATTTTTACAACACTTGTGAAGATAACACGAGAGCATAAACTGAAGACGTATAATGAGACCTTATATAATTTCCGTAATCCAAGAAGAGAAAGCACAAACAAAACAATTTTCGGGATGCTATTGCAGTGAGAAGTGCCTTGCTACTAGCCGCCTTGAAAACTCAACATCATTTCCAAAAAGAGAAGGCACAAACGAATACATTCAGGAATGCATTAAACCACTTCATTGCTCCTCGCAGCACAGAGGGACTTGGCTTAACAGAAATCAACATCACTTTCCTAGATGAATTTTGAGGGCAGCACTTTTTCTTTGCCGCACTTAAAAAAAATCAGCATCGTAATAATCTCAACATAACAAAAAAAAACCGTTCCATCCTTCGTTAACGGGGGAGCACCTCTGCCCCGAATTTTCACTCATGCGACTGCATCCATCACAGCAGGTGTCTATCGGCGCAACTGACGCAGGTGGCCGCGAGCCCAGGGGAAAAGGAGAAAGGGTTATTGTAAATGCAAAATACGCCAATTTGGCAGTTAGCAACAGAGGGGGTGAGGAAAAACTAAGCCAAATTACAATATGCAGTATGAAAAGATATGTAACTAATAAGAATAAAATTGATAACCATCTTAAGAGGAGAGGCCAAAGCCGGTGGCCATGTACATAACGGCTTGAAATACGTCACCTGTGAAATTTAATTTGATAGGTTAGGGGTGTGTCCGAATAAACGGAAGTTCCACCCAAAAGAACTAGCGAGAAAGTTCTCGAACAAATTTAAAACCGGAAGGAATGATTTCAAACAGAATTTTACCGGCTTGGAACATTCGAAAGCTAAGCAAGAAAGAAAACATTACAGGCGACGAAATGAAAATAAGCGAAACCGAAATCGGTTGGATAAACAACTTCGACTTGCTTACCCAAAATTGGATCTTTCTGCTCTTAATTCATTAAAGTTTACTCATTTTCTTGAGGCTTTACCTAAGCAAATCAAACGTAAAATCTTAGAAGAAAATATTACGTCCTTCGAATTAGCTCTTGAACGAGCAATTTTTCTTCAAAATATTTATGACTCTCCCCCTAAAAAATCTTATGAAAATTTTAATCAAGCCTATTGTATCGATTCTGAAAATGTCCACGATAATTCTAGTAATACTCTTCATAAAACTCCTATAAAGCATACGAAGGATAAAATTTATCACAATTCTCAAACCAACTACTCTCCTTTACAAACTCAAAAGGACAGTTCTCATACTTCTCGTAATTTTCAAAGAAATACTAGAACATTTTCGCCTTCTCCACCGAGACAAGAGGCTACAAATAAACGTAACAATAATTTTCGTCATCAAAACTTTCACCGGAAACGTCCTTATCAACCAACCTTTGACAAATATTCTCACAAAAAAAATTCTACATCCTTTTATCACAGACGAGATGTTGTGCAGTGTGCGTTCTGTGGGAAATTTAATCATCGTATGGACTCATGCTACAAATTCAAAAACATTATTGGTAATTCTAATCAAAACTCTTCAACTCAGGTTTCGTCTCACCCTTACAGAAAGAAAAGCCACACCTCTTCTTCTTCTGAAAATAACAATGTTTATCATTTAAACAAATAAGGGAGACTGGTTCTACTGACCGCCTTCTCTCCCGTAATTCTCATTCAGGGTCAGTACACTTTGACAACAACAACAAACATCAACAATTAGACAAACGCTCGTCAGTCACTTTAGTGGCATCCACAGCTGTCCAAACTTCTCCTATGACATCTAAGTCTAACAAATCTTCCTGTTTACATAATTATTTGACATCTAAACAAAATTTTGAAAATAATGATGATGTACAAGAAAATCATGTTATATGCAGTTCTTTTAATAACTCGTATGTTCTTCCATGCATCCTAATAAATGTACAACATAACGAAATCTCCACATTAATAGATACTGGATCAAGTTTATCTCTCTTGGATGAAGAATGCTTTAATAGCATTAAATCCAGGCTTCATTACAAATTTTTATCCAGAAATGTATCTGTATCGACCATAAATTCTAAGGTCTTCTTCAAAGGATGCATAGAGATAGCTTTTAAGATTGATAAATATTTTTTTCATCATGTATTTTACCTTACAAAAATTCAAAATGTTCACTTTCAAGCCATACTTGGCTTTGAGTTTATTAACAAACATTCTATTACTATTTCACCAAGCTTTAAGTCTATATTACTTAAAGACAAGCACATTCCTTTTCAAAGTTATAATGAATCTCCTACTTGCTATTTTATGAATTCTGAATATAATTATGTGAATTCAAATGTACCATATTCTCTTGATGCACACAGAATGCCTTCTTATGAAAGGCCTATATCAAATAATCTAACGAGTGATACTTACATTGATAATACTTGTGCAAATTGTGATAATTCAAGTTTGCAGTTGTCCAACAATTATACAACCTATCCTTATTGTTATAATGTTCAAAATAATGGTTTGTTTACAAATAATATGGCTCATTCTGCTATGAATTTTCATAATCCTTATATTGATGGTCATTTTACTTATTTTTCTAATTATTTTCCAACTGATTATGCTAATGTGGTGAATTATGTGTCTACTAATGATAATAATATACTTAACAAGAATTCCTCATCTAAAAATACTAGTGATAGTAGTTATGTTGGTGAAAAGCAACCTCATTTAAGTATGGGTAATAAAATTTTGGTGAGTTCCAATATGGTACAATTACTCAATAGAGAATTAATACCTCCTAATTCGTTTGTTTATTTACATGTGAAGTATCTGAATCCTCCATCTGAATATTTTCTTTTTAAACCCAATTTAAAAAACAAGGGTCTGGTATTACATGAATCATTACACTCAAAATCTTCCATTCAAAATAATTTATTTTTGGTTGTATGTCAGAATGTTTCAAAGCTCGATATTCATTTAAATAAAAATTCAATTATTGGTGAATGTATCAATGTAGATGAAAAAGATATTGAAGAATACTCTTTCGATTTAGAATTTGAAAACGAATTCTGTAATTTAATTTTGCCATCTGAAGAGATTAAAAGAAAACGTATTCAAGAATTATCTCCAAATGACTTTGATCTTAAACATTTACCTCCTCATGAAAGGGAAGCTTTAACAAAATTATTATGTAGTAAAGCACTTGCCTTTTCGAAATCTCTTGACACTTTAGGTCATACTGACCTGGTCAATCCTCAGTTTACCATGCTAAATTCTCATCCAGTAAAAACATTACCTTTTCCTGTACCTCAAGCTCTTGAACAAGAAGCTCTTGACCAAATTGATCAAATGCTGAAAGCTGGCATTATTGAGAGATCAAATTCATCTTGGGCCTGTCCCATGCTTCTTGTTAAAAAGAAGAGAACTGATATGTCTAAGCCTCAAAAGTATCGTTTGGCTCTTGATTTAAGATTGTTAAATTCCATAATAATTCCATCTTCATATCCTCTTCCTAGAATTCAAAATCTATTGGTGCAGTTGTCAAAATTTAAATATTATACCACTCTTGACTTACCCTCTGCATATTGGCAGATTGCTGTACCTAAAGATATGCAAGATAAACTTAGTTTTACTACTCCATGGGGAATTTTTACCTATTTACGTTTAGTATTTGGCTTGAAGACGGCCGCCAGCACTTTCCAACAATTAATCGACTCTGTTATTCAATTATCTCAAATTGATTCCTGTTATGCATATCAAGACGATATTGTAGTGGGTGCTAATTCATTTGAAGAAATGTCCATGAAACTCACAAAGTTATTAGACACCCTTATTGCTAATAACATTACTTTGTCTCCTGAAAAGTGTACCTTTATGCAAACTAGTATTAACTTTTTGGGTTTCCAACTCACAGATCATAAAATTCTTCCTATTACAAGTAACATTTTAAAAATTCAGTTAGCAACAGAGGGGGTGAGGAAAAACTAAGCCAAATTACAATATGCAGTATGAAAAGATATGTAACTAATAAGAATAAAATTGATAACCATCTTAAGAGGAGAGGCCAAAGCCGGTGGCCATGTACATAACGGCTTGAAATACGTCACCTGTGAAATTTAATTTGATAGGTTAGGGGTGTGTCCGAATAAACGGAAGTTCCACCCAAAAGAACTAGCGAGAAAGTTCTCGAACAAATTTAAAACCGGAAGGAATGATTTCAAACAGAATTTTACCGGCTTGGAACATTCGAAAGCTAAGCAAGAAAGAAAACATTACAGGCGACGAAATGAAAATAAGCGAAACCGAAATTAAATTTAAATTGAGAACATTAATAAAAAGGAAGGTGATATGAAATAAAATGGCTAATAAAATGAATTAAATTAAACATATGGGGGGGTTATGGAGTAACCACCACAGTTAGCAATATTATAAAGCTTGTAATCTATAGAGTTAATGGTACGATATATTAAAAAAACTTTCTATAGAATGTTTATAGTCACTTATTGTTCAAAAATATACTAATCTATGTATAAAAACAAAAAACTCTACCTTAACCAGACGATATATTCCATATCATTATGGAAATCATTTGCTAGTTTAATAAAAAAAAAATGGTTAAAGTGATTTATAATATATATTTTTTAATTTATTTAAAACACCATGAACATTTTTTAAACATAAGTAGATTTATAAAACATTTTAAAGGCATTTTATCATAATCATATGTTATTTAATATGTATCCGAACAATGTTAAAAATTCCAATAATATTAAAAATGGCTTTTTATATACACCACGTAAATGAATAAAATAGAAAAAAAGATAGCCTTTTTTGATTATGATACTTGGTAATCGGTTTTTCTTTGCACTATTAATTTTTACGGAACATTTGTTGCTGCTTAAAATATTTAATATTTTAGCGAGAGAGAGCAAAACCAAAACAAAATAGTAACCAAAAAAAAATGTTCGCAGGAAACGAATCAAAATCTCATTAATTCTCTGAAGACACGGATTTTAGTATCCTTTTCTCTTTTTAGTATACTAGAGAGTTAATGTAGCAATATATTACTTTAAAAAAATCTATTGAAATTTTTATTTTCACTTGCCGTGTATAATTAAATTAATCTGTCTATAACAATCGAAAAATTTAATTTTACCAGATTTTTTCTGTCATATTAGGATGGAAATTATTTACCAGTCTTAGGAAAAATCAGTGTTAGACCGTTTCATATTTGGATCCGTCCAGAAAAAACATAGCGCTTATAGCGGGGGGGGGGGAAGGGGTCGTGAAATTGTGACAGTTTGTGAGGGGGTAGGGGGGGGGTAAGATGAAATGTGACGTCACGCATTTTGATTAAAATAAAAACATTAAAATTAGAAGAAGAAATTTTGAAGTTAATTTGGAAAAAAAAAAAACAATTAAAATTTGCAGATTATATTTTGAAATTAAAGTACTTTGTTTTTATAAAGTAAACACAAAATTTAAAGTCAAATATATTACATTTAAATTTAAATTCCAAAGTACTACTGTTTTCATTTGATCTTGCATAAGCATATTTTATAACTATTGAATATTAATTATGCTTTTTGTTGTAAAACTTAATCTTATTTTATGCAAAATAAGTACGCATATCATTTTAATTGGTATGTCATTAAGAAAACACAGTCAAATGTCATTACAAATGTCATTACATAAATGTCATTAAGAAAACATAGCTAAAGTTTAAAAAGAAAATTTGAAGTATGAATTATAATGTAGTGCTTTGTTTCTGAATTACATGTATATGTTAGAGTGACATATGAGACAAAGGGGAGAGAAGGGGTATGGTAAAATATGACAAAAGGGGGCAGGGATAAAAAATAGGGAAAAAAAGTGTGACATTTATGCACAGCCCCTTATGATTTTTTTTTCTTTTAATTAAAAAAATCTAAAAATTTTTTGTAACATAAGTAGATTTCTAAAACATTTTAATAACATTTTATCAAAATCATATGCTATTTATTATTTATTCCAACAATATTAAAATACATTAAAATGCCTTTATGTATTCTTAACATAAAAATATAAAAAAGAGAGTGAAAAAAATCTTTTTCAACAATGAAACTTGGTAATTGCTTTCTTCGCACTTTCGATTTTACGGGACATTTGTTGCTGCTTAAAATATTTAATGGCTTAGCTAGAGAGGAAAAAGAAGAATGAAAACGCAAAAAAAACCACAACAACAACAACAAAAATGTTTCCGGGGAAGCAAATCAAAATTCCACTAATCCATTAAAGACACAAATTTTAGTATCCTTTTCACATGTAATCTAGAGAGTTAACGGGGTGGTGTATTGAATAAAATCCGCCTGTAGGAATTTTTATTTTCGTTCGCCATGCATAAATAAACTAACACGTCTATAACAATCGAAAATTCTATTTTTATCTGACAGTCACACCAGAGTGTAAGTCTTAGGAAAAATCAGTCGGACGGTTTCATATTGCGATTTTTATTTTTTTAAATATATATATATATATATATATATATATATATATATATATATATATTGTAAAATAAGCATAATCGCTCCTCTGTTTTGCCCGTATTTCGTACGGGTAACGTGTTTTTTGCCAACCATGATATGCCTGTGATCACATGCGGGAATCCATACTTCAATCATAAATTATTAGTCTCACCAGTAAAATTTTATGGCAAATTTTGCAAAATTCAATGCGAGTATTTTTCTGCTTCAATTAGGCAAAAATTCTGTTCTTGAAAACCGGTGATAAAAGATTAAAAATTATGTAAAGTGCATGTATAAAATAGACAATATTTAAAAGCTTTTTTCAAAATTATTGTTCGATTAAGTGGTTAAATGCATTAAATTTAGTGGTTAAATTCATGTGTTATCCGAACAATATTAAAATACATTAAAAATGCCTTTATATCTTCTTCACATAAAACCATAAAATAGAGAAAGAAAAAAAAAAGCCTCTTTCGACAATGAAACTTTCTTCGCACTTTCGATTTTATGGAACATTTGTTGCTGCTTAAAATATTTAACGTCTTACCGAGAGAGAAAGAAGAATGAAAAACACATAAAAACAACAACAGCAACAACAAAAATGTTTGCGGGGAAGCAAATCAAAATCCCATCAATCCTCCGAGGACACACGATTTAGTGTCCTCTCCACACATCTTGTAGACACGTGCGAGAACTAGCAAGAATACTAGCAGCTATCCTTACACTGCTTGTAATCTAGAAAGTTATGTCTGTTGATATAACGGTCGATTTTTTTTTTCTTTTTCTTACTGTAAGCTTTCTTTTCGCTTTTCCCTTTTTTTCCAAATGGGTCTAACCGGAATGGGCTCAGCTGGGGTTAAAGTTGCGAAAAAAATGAATAAATAGCAGATTCTTTTTTATGTTATTTTTATAGCCTTTTTTTCTTTTTTTAAACGGAAACATGTTTGAATTACATTTTTTTTGTTGTTGTTGTTGTTTCGCTAGAAATTATTTGGATTTTGAATCTGATAAGAGAGATTCATGTAACCTAGAACATATTTTAAGATAGTTCAATTGTAATCAAACGAAATAGTATAATTTACAACAGAAAAAAAAAAATTAAATACTTTAGTGTATAATACTGAGTAAAATAACAGCTCTTTTTATATCATTTTTATCATTTTTTTTTTCTTGTCTAATGGAAACATGTTTGAATTGCATTTTGGTTGCTTTTGTTTGTTTCGCTACAAATCATTTGGATTTTGAATCTGATTAGAGAGATTCATGTAACCCGCAAAATATTTCAAGTGCATGGTTCATTTGTGATCAGACGAAACTATATAATAAATAACAAGAATGTGGTTCATTTATAATATAATCAAACGAAACCACGTATTATATAATAGAAGAATATGTAAATATTTTAGTTTTATGAAGCATTATTAGTTTTTGTTATTATTGAACTTTTTTGGCTGAAATAACAGCTCTTTTTATATTATTTTAATCGTTTCTTTTTTCTTTAAAATGGAAAGCATGTTTGAATTATGTTTTGGTTGTATTTGTTTGTTTCGCTAGAAATCATTTGGATTTTGAATCTGATTAGAGAGATTCGTGTTACCTGGAAAATATATCAAGAATATGGTTCAATTGTAATCAAACGAAAACGCGTTATATATATATATCAGAAAAAAGTTAAATATTTTAATGTTATGCAGCTTGTTACTGTTGTACACTTTTGGCTAAAATAACACTTCTTATATATATTTCTAAAACGGAAACATGTTTGAATTACATTTAGATTGCTTTTGTTTGTTTCGCTTTAAATCATTTAGATTTTGAATCTGATTAGATAGATTCGTGTAACGTGGAAAATATTTGAATAAAATGGTTCATTTGTAATCAAACGAAACCACGTTATGTATAACAGAAAAAATTAAAATATTTTAATGTTATCAAGCATTACTAATTTCTGTTACTACTGAAAATTTTTGACTAAAATAACAGCTCTTTTTCATATTAATTTTACCCTTTTTTAAAAAAAGGGAAACATGTTTGAATTACATTTTGGTTGTTTTGCTTGTTTCGCTAAAAATCATATGGATTTTGAATCTGATTAGAGACAATCGTGTAACCTGGAAAATATTTTAAGATATGATTCAATTATGATCAAACGAAACTACATAATGAATAACAAGAATGTGGTTCAATTATAATATAATTAAATTAAACCACGTATAATATAATAATAGAAAATTGAAATATTTTAATTTTAAGAAGCATTATTAGCTTCTGTTATTGTTGAACTCTTTTGGCTGAAATAAAAGTTTTATTTACATTATTATTATCCGCATTTTTTTCTAAAACGAAAACGTGCTTGCAATTACATTTTGGTAGTTTTTGTTTCTTTCGCTAAAAATCCTTTGAATTTTTAATCTGGTAACAGAGATTCATGTAACTTGGAACATATTTTAAGAATATAATTCAATTGTAATAAAACGAAACCACAAAATGTGTAACAGAAAAAAGTTAAATATTTAATGTTATGAAGCTTGTTACTGTTGAACACTTTTGGCTAAAATAATAACTCTTTTTTATATTATTTTTTTTTCTAAAATAGAAACATGTTTGAATTACATTTTGATTATTTCTGTTTGTTTCGTTTTTAATCATTTGGATTTAGAATCTGATTAGAAGATTAGTGTAATCTGAAAAATTCTTCAAAAATATGATTGTTTTGTAATTAAATGAAATTACGTAATGAATGACAGAAAAAATTCAAAATAGCAGTGTTATAAAGCATTAGTTTTTACTGTTGAGCACTTTTGTCTGGAATAACAGCTCTTTTTTATGTTATTTTATACACTTTTTTTAAAAATGCAAACATGTTTGAATTACATTTTGGTTACTTCGCTAGAAATTATTTGGATTTGAATCTGACTAGAGAGATTAATATAACCTGAAAAATATTTAAAAATATGGTTCAACTAAACCACGTAATGTATAACAAAAGGAAAGTGAAACATTTTAGTGTTATGAAGCATTACTAATTTCTATTATTGTTGAATTTTTTAGCTATAAAATAGCTGTTCTTTTTTTATATTTATCCACAATTTTTTAAACATATTTCAAAACATGCTTGAATTACACTTTGGTTGTTTTTATTTGTTTCGTTATGTTTCATTTGGATTTTGAATCTCATTAGAAAGATTCGTGTACCGTGGAAACTTTTTCAAGAATGTGGTTCAATTTTAATTAAATGATACCACGAAATGTATAGCAAAAGTAGGTTGAACTATTTTAATGTTATGAATCACTGCTAATTTCTGTCATTGTTAAACACGGTTGGCTAAAATAAGGGCTCATTTTCATATTATTTTTATCCATATATTTTTTTAAACGGAAACATGCTTTAAATACATTTTGGTTGTTTTTGTTTGTTTCGTTAAAAATCATATGGATTTTGAATCTAAAAGATCAGTATAATCTGAAAAATATTTCAAATTCAATTCAGTTCAGTTATAATCAAATGAAACCGCATAAAGTATAATCGAAGAAAAAATAAATATTTTATTGTTATAAAGCGGTGTTAGTTTCTGTTGTTGATGAACATTATAGGCTAAAAGATATATTTTGTGTTACTTAAATACTAGATATCAATATTAACTTTCAAAGCTGTAAGATTGAATTAAGACCTACAGTTACGAAAGTATGGTACTGTACAATACATCCTAATATTATATAAATTTTGACCGGTTTCTAAAATATGAAATAAAGAATACTGCCCAGTTAAACTGATGGCATTGAGCTCACAGGCTACAAATACTAATTGTACATTAAAGCCTTATATTTTCAAGGGTTAACTCCGTTAAAAAATTAAGAAAGGGAAACAGCTCTCTTCTTTCCTCTTTTTTTATACTTAATCATTGAACCTCCTATACTATCAAAGACATGCTTTATCATATAAAAAATCTATATCCAAAATTCAGAGCAAATTAGATAATTCTTAATAAAAACCCATTTAGCATTTATATAATTTAAAAGGAGTTATCCCCCTCTTTTATACTTAACCATTAAACTTCCAAAACTATTCAGAGATTTGAACGAAATCTGAAAATTCTGCTTGAAAAACCCATTTATATAAATTAAGGGGGGGGGGGCATTAGAACCCCTGTTCCCCCTATTTATACTTATACAATGAACACCTAATAACAGTCACTGAATCGCCTCATCTGAATGATCCTAATCTAAATTTTGAACGAAAACTTAATTCTGCATGAAAATCCCATTTATATCAACTAACGGGGGGGGGATTAGAACCCCTGTTCCCCCTATTTATACTTATTCAATGAACACCTAATAACAGTCACGGAATCGTCTCATCAGAATGATCCTAATCTAAATTTTGAACGAAAACTTAATTCTACATGAAAATCCCATTTATATCAACTAACGGGGGGGGCATTAGAGCCCCTGTTCCCCCTATTTATACTTATTCAATGAACACCTAATAACGGTCACGGAATCGCCTCATCAGAATGATCCTAATCTAAATTTTGAACGAAAACTTAATTCTGCATGAAAATCCCATTTCTATAAATTAAGGGGGAGGGGGGCATTAGAACCCCTGTCCCCCTATTTATACTTATTCAATGAACACCTAATAACAGTCACGGAATCGCCTCATCAGAATGATCCTAATCTAAATTTTGAACGAAAACTTAATTCTGCATGAAAATCCCATTTATATCAACTAACGGGGGGCATGAGCCCCCCGTTCCCCCTCTTATACATATCGAATGAACTCCAAAAACTAATCAGGGAAGCGCCTTGTCAGGATATACCTACATACAAAATTTCAAGTGGATCCGATATTTTTATCATGAGTTATCGCGTTACGCACATACGCACATACATACAGAACGGACGGGCACATAAGCTCTCAGGCTATGATAGCCTGTGAGCTAAAAAAACTTGCTTGTATTATTATTACAACTGTGTGCGTAGATAATAATTCTGTTTCTTTGTTTTTTTATTTTTTTTTTCATAGATACATGGAGTATCTATGAAAAAACTTTAAATCGCTCATACAAAGTAACTGACTGTTGAAAAACATCTCGAATAATTTATTTGATTATATTTTATTTACCGTAATTTCGGGTGTATAAGCCGCAGATCAAACAATTCTTTTTCGACCTACAATTTTTTAGGAAACAAATATAACTAGTTTGATCGCCGTAAATATTTGTCTCCAATCACTAAATAAGATTTCTGTGTCCAAAAAGAATTGTTTGATCTGCGGCTTATACACCCGAAATTACGGTATGTTAGAGTTGTAAACTAGAAGATTACTGAAGCTTGAATTACGCTTTTTAAACTTGATTATGAAGATTAAATAATACAATTTTAAATAATTTCTAAGAGAATAGTTTAATAACTATAAAACATAACCTAGTACTTAAACATTTTTTGCAAAATACTATTTGTAATAACTCTCTCTCTCTCTCTATATATATATATATATATAATTTTGGAAATTTTGCATAGAAAATGTCACATGCCTTTAACTGAGGAATTTCAAAATTTTTAATTGCTTGAAAGGCATAATCCCAACACATAGAAAAAAAAGTCCAAGCTCGGAGTCTAACAAGTGTCATTGACTATACGCATCTATGTTTTGATGCTAAGATGAACACTTCTCAATCTTATCCGTAGGCAAAGCTGCAAATCGCAGCACACGACGGAATAATGTTAGCGACTTAGCAACCCTGAATCAAATATGGTTAGTTGGTTATGTTTATGACGGCCACTTATCAGTTCGAGGGATATAGACTCCAAGGGGAGGAGTGCTCTTCGTGGGGTGGAGGCTCCTAAGGGAATCTGACCCTTATTTACTCAAGGAAATACAAGGTTAGAAGAAAACCACGGAAAAATCCGAACGATTTAGCCGATGGCCGCGATGGATTTAACCCCAGACCCTCCCGTCTACCAGCTTCGATAGTAAAATCTCTCAGCCACTGGTGAGGGCGAGTAAAATAGAAAACGAAAGGTAAATTCAGGTTTAATAAAAGTGGATTAATCTATAAATACATAATTTTTGAAAAAGGTCTTCGTAGAAAAATCTCATAGGTATTGAATTTAGTAATACAAATTACTTTAAAATGTTATTCTAACTTAACTTACCTTAAGGTACTATTCGAACTAAAATTTAGGTGGTTACTGTCACAATATAGTTTCAACTATTAAACATAATTTTTTACATATATATAAAACACATAATTCTTTTAACTTTTCTTTTTTTTTAATTCTTTTTGTAGTAAATACAGTTTGATTTCATTATAAAACTCTCTTTAGCTCTTTTTTCTTTCTTTATTTATTTATTCATTTTATTTTATTTATTTTTATTTATATATTTATTTGTATCTTACAGACATTATTTGAAAATCTATACCCACACACTCCTTTAATTAAATATTTTAAATGCAACATGTTCTTCAGAAGGTATAAAAACGACCGTTTGAAGAATTAACGAAAAAAAAAAACTAATAAGTATTTAAATATTTGAATCATGACTATTCTTTAAATTTTTATCTAATGTCGTTTTAAAATCTAGGGAAAATTTTCTTTTCAAAAATAAAATGTATAAATACAGAAATGTCGAATACATTTGAAATAATTTATTAAAGGTAGACACGGAATATCATCTTCAGTTTAAACTTTTAAAAACAATGTTCATAATATTTTATATCACACATAGTCAAAGAGAAAAAAAAATGATTTTTCTGATTTTCTGTATGCAAAATGTCTACTGTGAAGATAGTTTAATTATCTCTTTATACTGCCGTAATAAAATAATTTGTTTGCAACTGTCTTTGATGTTACCTTTTTGAAGTAAATGACTGTATAAAATATTTAACTTTCCAATAAAAATCTCTTTGCAAATTTTCCGTCGTCAAATATTTTGACATGGCTGTATCTCATAAAGTAATTTTAAAATTTTCCATTAAAGTTTTAGTCTTTACTTTGTTTACTTTAACTAATTAAATTTTCGTGAAAAGATGAAAAGGATGGCTTGTCAACAACGTCAACAAAGTTTTGTTTCGTTCATCTATTTACAGGAGCGAGTAAACTTGGAAATCTTAAATAAGTGAAAATAAACACTTCTTATAATTTATTCAGTGAATATAAACTTTTTTTATTAAATTACTAAAAGACTTTTCGTTTATACATTTTGTTATAATATTATAAAGGGGCTTTTATGAAATTATTTTAATTGGAAATATTGTACAGTAATTTCGTTAATTGTTAAGTAGGTAGCATAATAACTTTGTAAATAAATAAAATTTTGTTTATATAAAACACTGTAAAATAGTGTTTCTAAAAACAATTTCTGAAACAATGGAATAATTAATAATGTTTCCTCTATACACTAGAGAGTTAATAATTTGATAAAATAAGTTATTAGATAAATGGAAATTTGGAGTAAAAAATTAATATATGTCAATTAGTTAATAAACAGGGAGAATAAAGTAATTAATTTTGTTGAGACAGTGTTAAATGTAATAAATAATATAGTTGGAGGCTATAATTTGGTTTCGAAAAAAAAAAAATAGATATTCTTCAAATGAAAAAGAAAGAAGCGGCAGTATGCATATAATACCATGAATAAATTTTGTGCAAATTCAATTTTCACATTTAATCGTATTTACTTAATTATTGTATTTGTTTCTTTTTACATGTTTTCTTTTAACTTACGATTCTGATTTATCAACTCAAGTCAAATATTTTTACTCCCTTTGCTGTTGACATAGATCTTTATAATTTTGAATATCTCTGTACTCTTGAAGAATGTACAGAAACTGGACACTGTTTTATTTTAATTCGATACCTAGAAAAGATGAGGGGAAGCGGGGGGTAAATTCATTTCAGGTTCCAAGTGAATGAATTCCAATGTTCCAAGTTGTAGTCCAAGTTCCATGTTCCAAATGAGGTTCCAAGTGTCTTGGTGTCACCTGTAGGAGACACTAAATCAAACCCTTTAAATTAAATTAATTGCTTATGGAATTTTTCAAAATTTCTTTCTTGGCCTTTTTAATACATGCGTGCATATAATGAGCGACAATATTAGACTAAAACATCATTGGAGATGTTTTACAGTAATTTATATATATATATTTTTTTGTATCTTTCATAATATTTATATCAGTACAGAGGAGGTTATACTTACTCAATTATAAATTAATTTCTTATGGAGAGATCAGCATCATCTTCTGCAATGAATATTTGTTGAAAATAGTAATTGTAGCGTTACCACAGTAGCGCTGAATTCTGATAAACTTACTGACATATCGTTAAAGATTGCGAAAAAAAAATAAATTGATATATATTATGCCAACTGAGCGATGTTGGATAGTTTGGTAAAATTGGCATTTAATCTTATAATTTGACGGTAGTTTTTTGGTCTTCGGGATAACCAAGTAATACCGAATTTTTTATGTATGTCAGAAATAATCTACCAGAAGCGGATGTATTTTAAAAGATTATTTACATTATTGTATAGGTCTGCAGCGTATTCATAATGTAACGGTCATCTATTTTTTCAAAACAAACTGCGATTTTTTCTTTGTTTTCAGCTGCAAAGATTGCTATTTGTAAACATTTATCAGCTGCGCAACTATATATTATGCTAATTTTAATTAAATAACAGAAACAGCTATATTAATTTAGAAAACATATGAACAGAGAGAAAAGACTGTAAGTAATTTTATTTAAATACACTTAAATAAAAACAATTTAAGGGAACTTACGGTTATTGATATGGAGATTTATGAACACAAATGTCGTATACGACCAGGGTAATTTATTAGAGCAAAATAGCGTTATTTCAAAGGTATTACTAGGTTATCCTGTCGACCAAAGAACTGTCGCCAAATTACAAGATTAAATGCCAATAATGGATGATTGTGAATGCCACATTCAATGGCATTAGACACGAAACACGTGTTTAATACATCATCAAGTGATTTTTATTTTGACTTTTTTTGTATTTTTATTAATGTTTTACTAATTAATTTGTTTTTTCGTTATTTAAAATAAAAATGATATCAATGTGCATAATTTGGCAGTTAGATTGTATAATTTGGCTAAATTGGTCGACGGGTTAACCAAGTAGTACCATTTTAACTGACATCGCAACTTGATATTGTTGTTGATTCATTACTAAATTTTTTACTTACTTTTTTTAACAAAATGCAAATATAACGTTTTTAGCATAAAAATACATGCTTATAAAAATTTCAAAATGATGTTTTTGTGACACCTGGAAAAATATGGTAAGATGCTAAAATGGCATTTTGCCTCCATTTTGGATTTTTTCGCCAATCGTGTGAATCAGAGTAGGATACGGAACTCTCCTCTTATTTATTTTTATTATTATTATTATTATTATTATTATTATTATTATTATTATTATTTTTTTTTTTTTTTTTTTTTTTTTTTTGTATTTTAATGAAATGTGTGAAAGGCGTGTGGTACAGATGCGAAAATTTCGTTTACAAATACCAATTACATATATATTTTTGGCACAGATGTCATACACGCATCGCATTGATGCGATACTTTTCTGACGCCAATTTTGCAAACCTTTCGTTTTCAAATATCAGTTACCATACACATCTCTTTTTAATTATTTTCTATTAATTTAAAAAAAAGAATAATAATAAATAAGAAAAGTTTAGTTAATAATGATAGAACAAAACACTTTATGTCGTTTTAAAATTGAAAATAAACATTGAAAATAAAATTGAGTAAATAAACAGTATATTAGTAACTAAACAATAGTCGGGTTACCATGAGAGGCATAAAATTACCATTTTCAGACACTGTAAACTTAAATTGTAAGTCAGATAATTTTTCAGATGTGTTTTAAGTGTTTCTTATTGCTCAACAATGCTCAGTTATAGTGTTAGTCAGTTATGTTGGAGTAAATTCCGACAATCACATGAAAATTTTTATGAAAAATTAATCTTTATAAAAATTGCTATTGGACGGATCTTGATGAGACTTGCATTGTTAGTTAGATGAATTTTCAGGAATGATTTCTGTAAATTGCATATGGTTGTATCGTTATATAATGAAACTTATTGTAAAAATCAAAGGTTTGTCTGGAAGAGAGGACCAGCGTAGCGGGCGACGCCTGCTAGTTAAAAATAAATGACAAATATTTATAGTTTGCACTCTGATAAATTCAATCACTCTAAATCTAGTTCCTTTAGAAACCTTCCAAAAGCAGGAACAAGAAATAAGAGTAAATAAATGAAAAAAAAGAACTCTCTGTCTTTGTACATATATATAAATATGTACTTCTCATCTCGAGACTTCCCCTCTTAAATCTAAAAAGAAAATTCTAGAACATTCTCTAGTCTCAAACCCTCATTATTTTATGTAAACATAACTCATGCCCAGATACGAGACTATTTTCCACAGACGATAATTTTATTTTTAAAAAAGCATTATTTAACTAATTTATAATCGACGCAGTATTTTACATATCTTAGGCAGACGATTTTTATAGGCGATTAATTTTAAGAGAAAAAGAAAAGAAATGAATTTATGGATAAGCACACTATCAAATGTTGACTGTGGAAAAATAAATAAATAGATAAGAAAAAATAATGATATTTTTTGAAAGAAATTTAATAAGACTTTCTTAAAAAGGGTTGATAAAAACATAGAAAAAATGAGTTTTATTTGGAATATTACGAAATAAAGTTAAATTAAGAATATTTTTAATTTAGAGCCATCTTTTAAATTTACGCGTATTGAAATAAATGTTTTTTTAAGACGATTTAAGAATTTATATCGTCTCCATAAAGATTAACAGATTAGATCTAGAAACAAGATTTTAATTTAATAATTTGAAGTAAGTACGGAATATTATTATAAGAAAATTAAGATAGTATAAAGGTTAGTTCTGCCGAAAAAAAAATTTAAAATTTGTAATATATATGTATATATATATATATATATATATATATATATATATATATATATAACTTTAAACAGAAAAAAATATTAGAGAAATCTTTTCTCTTTCAAGATTGCACGTAAGTGATTTTCCCAAATCAATTTCGGGCAAGAAATTCTCCCAAAAATAAAAACACAAGAGAAATTCACTTCCTGTATTTCCCAAGTTTTTCTCATTTATCTAATGGCTTAGTTTGTAAACTAAGTTCCGATTTTGAGCCTGAAAAAAACCCCTCTATTTTGCATTGACTTAGAGCGAGCTGTTATCAAAATTAAACAGTAATTAACAAGAAATTGCCCTTCCGACTGTCTGTACCATAAAATAGATGAATTGAACTGTTTAATGTGATTTATTCATGAAACAGAGTAGTAAAGTGCAGAGAGGAGAGAGCATAATGAGATTTCAGATGTGATGCAATTTCTATTTAATTATTCACATGAATGAATATTATCGCTTCAAAGCCGTTAATTAAGATAAAAAAGAAAAACAAAGTTCAATGTACGAACTAACCGGTTGAAGACAAAAACAGAGATGGATAAATAATACCAAAAATAAAATAAAATATATTTTTAAAAACTAAAACGGTTATTTGGAAAATGTTATTTTCAAAGACTAAAATTTTAGACTAATAAATAACTTCTATATTTAAAAAATAATAAATGTAATTCTTTTATGATCAGAATGTAGCATACGTAATAACAGAGTCAATTGCTACAACGTGCAAACTAGCCGATTAAAAACTAGAACAGAGGTGAAAAAAATTACAAAAAAAATTAATTTAACAAATTACACTGACCATTTGGAAAATTATATTCTCGAAGACTAAAATTTTACACTTATAAATAAATTCTGTATTAAAAATATCAATAATAAATGTAATTTTTATGATGATCAGAATGTAGCTTTTGTAATAATATAAATATATATTATGATGTCATGCATTAAACATTAATATACCTGGTGCAATCATAAAAAGAATAAAATGCGGACACCACAAGGTCCATTCTCGACCTAAACAATAATCATTTTCCAAGACACATTTTCAATTGACTCAGAACGAGCCGTTATCGAAATTAAGCAGTAATTAACAAGAAATTGCCCTTCCGACTGTCTGTACCATAAAATAGATGAATTGAACTGTTTAATGTGATTTATTCATGAAACAGAGTAGTAAAGTACAGAGAGGAGAGAGCATAATGAGATTTCAGATGTGATGCAATTTCTATTTAATTATTCACATGAATGAATATTATCGCTTCAAAGCCGTTAATTAAGATAAAAAAGAAAAACAAAGTTCAACGTACGAACTAGCCGGTTGAAGACAAAAACAGAGATGGAAAAATAATACCAAAAATAAAATAAAGTATATTTTTAAAAACTACAACGGTTATTTGGAAAATGTTATTTTCAAAGACTAAAATTTTAGACTAATAAACAACTTCTATATTTAAAAAATAATAAATGTAATTCTTTTATGATCAGAATGTGGCATACGTAATAACAGAGTCAATTGCTACAACGTGCAAACTAGCCGATTAAAAACTAGAACAGAGGTGAAAAAAAAAATTACAAAAAAAATTAATTTAACAAATTACATTGACCATTTGGAAAATTATATTCTCGAAGAATAAAATTTTACACTTATAAATAAATTCTGTATTAAAAATATCAATAATAAATGTAATTTTTATGATGATCAGAATGTAGCTTTTGTAAAAATATAAATATATATTATGATGTCATGCATTAAACATTAATATACCTGGTGCAATCATAAAAAGAATAATATGCGGACACCACAAGATCCATTCTCGACCTAAATAATAATCATTTTCCAAGACACATTTTCAATTGACTCAGAACGAGCCGTTATCGAAATTAAACAGTAATTAACAAGAAATTGCCCTTCCGACTGTCTGTACCATAAAATAGATGATTTGAACTGTTTAATGTGATTTATTCATGAAACAGAGTAGTAAAGTACAGAGAAGAGAGAGTGTAATGAGATTTCAGGTGTGATGCAATTTCTATTTAATTATGCACATGAATGAATATTATCCATTCAAAGTCGTTAATTAGAAAAAAAAAAGGAAGCAAAATAAAAAAGTTCAACTTTCGAACAATGGATTAAAAAGAAGAACAGAAGTGGAAAAATATTTAGAAAAAGAAAAAAAATGTAATTTAACATATTAGATCGACAATTTGAAAAAAAAAAAAAAAAAAAAAAAGATATTTTTAAAGATTAAAATTTTGACTTATATATAAATTCTGCATTTAAAAAAAAATAATAATAAACATAATTTTCATGGTGATCGAAATGTGGCTTATGTACTTACAGAGTCTAAATTATGTATGCCATGATTGAAACATTAATACTTCTAAACTATTACTTCTAATTGTACTTCTAATTGTACACTAATACTTCTAAATGTAAACAAATTTAGAATGAAATTTTTTCGTTACGGAAAATATCTAAACTTTTAAACATCGCACATTTTCGATTATTACACCGTCTATATTGAAAAAAATGTACTTTTAAATACAATTTGTTTAAAAATTGCATCCCAATTTGTTTTTGAGTTATTATTTTTTTTGTAGTTTTTAATGCTTTTTTTCTCATTGTGCCAACGGAAGTACTCCATTTCTGTTGAAAGTAAAGAGAAAACAGTAGATTACTGTTTGTTTTTGATGACAAGATTAAAAAAAGCGGCTCACGTAATACAGTGTCAAATATTACGTACGCCACGGACCAATCAAAAAATGAATAAAATAGGGACATAATAAGAAATCAGAAATGTCTCAAATATCAATAGACTGAAAACAACAATATTGGTTAAAAAATTTACAGTGCTATAAGCAATAAATATATAGATCAAGAAAAGTCAAATGTGATTATAATTGTTAAATCATACATTTCTAGAAGTGTATGCAAAAATATAGATGTTTTATTATTTTAATATATTTGGTGAAAAGCAATTGCATTACAGTTTTGCAGATCTTAACACAAAGGAAAGGAAATACTAAATAAATAATCATGAAGGGGAAAAGTTAAAATTAGCAGGCTGCAAGATTAACACAGAGCAATTTTTTTCGCTTATATCCAACAGTAATAATAAAAAAAAAAACAAATTAAAGAAAAACTTTTTTTTCTCGTATTTCCTATTTCGCAAAATGATAATAATAATAATAATAATAATAATAATAATAATAATAATAAAATACAGTAAAACCTCTAAATAACGGACACCTCAGCGACTCAGAAATTGTCCGCTATTCGGAGGTGTCCGCTATTAGGAAAACATCAAAGATTCAAAATTTACTAAGTAATGCTTAATGTTTCATTAATTGACTTTTATATGTCCTAAAACCTCTATTATATAATTAATTAGAAATTAAAAAAAATTTATGCGATAAAACTGAAATAAAATTGTGCACACCTTTATCCACTGTTTATTATATTCTTATGAAAAAAATATGTTACAAAAGTTTACTTTTGCTTGTGATTACATGTAATTTGTTTTTCAATGTGACTTTATTTGGACATTATAGAGTTCTGGGCGGAGAGGGGAGGGGGGTTGCACTTTTGGACCATTAACTCCCTCGCGACGGGAGCCTTTTACGAAATTATTGTTTTGCCACCGGTTTTTAAATGCAGAAATTTGTACCTCATTAAATCGACAAAATGTTCCAATTAAATAAGGTAAATTTTAGAGTAAAAATTTACAGGCGAGGATAAACAAGAATTCTTAAGCCTTTTTTCGGCACGTATATGTATCACTCGCCTCAAGGGGTTAAAAGAATAAAATCTCAAACTTATCCGGGGGGACATTTCAATGCTCTGGGAGATGTCTCTCCCGGGCAACTTCTTGAATTCAACACTGAACATAGAGGGGGGGGAGGGGGATTTGTCCCAGCTCATGATCTATAGTTCATGTATGATCACAAAATTTATGATACAATGTCCTTATAAATTAAGAGGCCTTTTTACTTTTTTTTTTTTTTTTTTTTTTTTTTGTCTCGTTAAAAAATATTTTTTCATTCTTTATCGCCGAAAATAGTGTCCGCTATTCGGAATGTCCGTTATTCAGAGCTTAAACATACAAAAATTTAGGTTTTGGGAGTGGAGATTGGAAAACTGTCCGTTAAATAGAGGCGTCCGCTATTCGGGAGTGTCCGTTATGGAGGTTTTACTGTATAAAAACACCTCTTCACTTAAGATTAAACTTTAGTGACATTCAAAAGTAAATATACTCATAAAAAATATTAAATGTAAAATTCGCCACCTACATTACCTAAATTATTTTCATTTACCTAATAGATCAGGTTCTGAATTGAGTTTATTTCGGTGACCCGAGGGAAAAAAACCCTCTATTTCGCTATGGCTTACAACGAGATGTTATCGAAATTAAACAGTAATTAAAAAAAAAAGTTGTCCTTCCGTTTGCCTATGCCATAAAATTTGATGAGACGATTTGTTTAATTTGATTTGTTCATGGGGCTGATTATTATGGAAGATAGAAAATGAGCAGTAAGATATCGGAAGGGATGTAATTTCTTTTTAATTATGCACATTAAGGAATATTATCTTACCCTTCAAAGTCGTTAAATAAGAATAAAAAAAGAAATAAATTAAAGTGCGAACTAGCAGATTGTAGAATAGATGAGACATAGAAAAAGTATTAGAATAAAGAAAAGATTATTTTATTTATGAGCATTAAAGATACAGATCAAGAGAAGTCAAACAAAACAGTTGACAATAAATTCAATCAATGTTAAAAAAAAGAAATTTCTTTATTCAACAAAAATAAGACATCAACAAATAATGAAATTAAGTTCTTTTTAGTTAGATGTGATTTCGCACACAGAAAAATATCATGAAAACCCTTTTTCCGCTAAATATTACTCTCCAGTGATACTCCCTTGTAAATTTCAGAAAAGAAACTGTGATAAAAAAAAAAAATGAAACAAAAGTTTACTTCCTACATTACCTAAATTATTTTCATTTATCTAATAGCTTAGTTTCTCAACTGAGTTCATATCATGATCCCGAGAAAAAAATTCCTCTATTTAACAATGGCTTATAACGAGGTGTTATCGAAATTAAACAGCAGTTAACAAGAAAAACAAGAAAGTTTCCCTTCCGTTTGCCTGTTGCCATAAAATTGGATGAGGTGAATTGTTTAATTTGATTTGTGCACGAGGCAGAATTTTACGGAAGGAGAAATAAAGCAATGAGATATCAGGTGCGGGGTAGTTTCTCTTTAATTATGAACATGAATAAATAGTATTTTCCCCCTTCAAAGTCGTTAAATAAAAGCAAAAAAGGAATAAAGGGAAGCGCAACGTACGAGCAAATAGATTGAAGACTATACTAGATGTGGAAAAATTATTAATAAACGAAAACATTATTTTATAGTACTATTTGGATGAAAGATATATATCAAGACAAGTCAATTATGATTATATCTGTACATATTCATAAATTTTTAAAACTATATATGCAAAAATATAGATATTTTGCTGCTTTAATGCAGTTGATGAATTGCAATATAATGCGTTTTATATTAAATTGACATAAAAACAAGAAAATACGTGCGGCACTCGGGGACTGCCGCGGTAAAGCTATTGCATAGCATTTTTTATCAACTTATGCAATTATAATTATTTATTTTTTTTTATTTATGCAGTTTTTTTTTTTTTTTTTTTTTTTTTTTTTTTTTTTTTTTGATATTAACTCAAGTTACACTTTTTGAGCGTGATGACCGATAACAATTTTTTTTTTCTTTTATTGAATAAATGAGAAGTTAATATCGTTTAAAATATTTTTATTATCTTACAATACATGTAGGTTAATCAGGAATTTTTATCATTGAAACTATACGTTTATGGTAGCTGAAATAAAAAATATAAGTTTGAGACTTGATAGTCTCAAAATATCCGAAAAATACCGCGTCAATGTCTGCCGAAGTCTACCGAAGGATACCGTGCCGAAGTCTGCCAAACTGAAGCGACGTTAGCCCCAGTGTTAGGTTTTTTTTTTTTTCGTTACGGAATTTCTAGATTCTTTCGCCGCGCTATATTTTTCTATAGTGGCGAATTCTAAATCAGACGAAAATTAGAAAAACCCCTTTCACATCAATGATGTTCCCAAGCCCAAGTGAATTTCACAAAAAAAAAAAAAAAAAAAAAAAAAAAAATTCACATAAAAATAAAAATAAAACATAAATTCATTCCCTCTATTAACTAAGTTCTTTCCATTTATCGAATAGCTTAGTTTCTGAACTAAGTTCATTTCGTATTACTCGCAAGAAAAAAAATATTTATTTTGTAATGGCTCATAACGAGGTGCTATAGAAATTAAACAGAAATTAAGAAGAAAGTTTCCCTTCCGTTTGCCTGTTGTCATAAAATTGGACGAGGTGAATTGTTTAATTTGATTTGTTCATGGGGCAGAATATTACGGAAGGAGAAACAGAGTAATGAAATATGAGGTACGGTGTAATTTCTCTTTAATTATGCACATGAATGAATATTATTTTACCCCTTCAAAGTCGTTAAATAAGTGCAAAAAAGAAATAAAGGGAAGTGCAACGTCCGAAGTAATAGACTGAAGATTACATTAAATGTGTAAAAATTATTATTAAAAGAAAATATCGTTTTATAGTGCTATTAGCATAAAACATTCATATTATGATAAGTCAATTATGATTATATCTGTACATATTCACAATTTTTTTAAGCTATATATGCAAAAATATAGATATTTCGCTGCTTTAAAGCAGATAGTGAATTGCAATACAAAGAGTTTTGTCTTAAATTAACATAAACGAAAAAAAATTACAGAAAAATTGAACGTGAAAATGAAAAAAAGCTACAGTTACTAATGCAAGGAAATCAGTTATAATTTGCAATTTGATAAATTCAAACAGTGTTAGCCTTCTTTCTTTATTCAACAGAAGTAAGTCATACAGTAAATAAAGAAATTAAGCTTTTTTTAGTACTTGTGATTTCTCAAACGGAAAAATATTATGTAAATCCGCTTTCCTCTTAACTCTTCAAGGATACTCCCAAGTAAAGTTTACAAAAGACACTTTCATATTTAAAATAATACAAAAGTTCATCTCCTTCATTACCTAAATTATTTCCATTTATATATAGAATAGCTTCGGAACTGAATTCATTTCATGTTCCTGAGAAGAAATAAAAAATCGCTATTTTGCAATAGCTTACAACAAGATGTTATCGAAATTAAACAACAATTAACAAGAAATTTACCCTTCTGTTTGTTTATGCCATAAAGTTGAATGAGGTGAACTGTTTAATTTGATCTGTTAATGGGGGCAGAATATTACAGAAGGAGAAACAGAGCAATGAGATATCAAGTGCGATGTAATTTCTCTTTAATTATGCACATGAATTAATATTATATTTCCCATTCAAAGTCGTTAAATAAGTGCAAAAAAGTATATAAAGGGAAGTGCAATGTGCGAACTAATAAATTGAAGACTACGCTAAAGGTGGAAAAAATTATTCATAAAATAAAACATTATTTCATAGTGCTATTAGCATTAAAGATACATAACAAAACAAGTAAATTATGATTATATTTGTGCATTCTTAAATTTTTAAAGCCATGTATGCAAAAAATATGTATATTTTATTGCTTTAATACAGCTAGTGAATAGCCAATAGCAACATAATACGAATCTGCTGAACCTAATATAAATTATTGTAAATTGTTAAACAATAAATAATGAAACATTAACAGTGTTGAATTCAGACACATTTCTCCGGAAGAGATTTTTGAGGCTTCGGAGGAGACATTATAGAGTTCGAGGATAAAAACTGTAGTTTTTGATGACTGAAAACACAAAATTTCAAATTTTCGAGGGGGAACATCTCATTGATCCGGGGGTAATGTGACCCCCCCCCTCGCCACCCCCTGAATTCAAAACTGAACACTTAGAATACTGATAGATTCAGTCATTGTAAATTCTTCTTCTTTACACAAAATCTCTACAAGCTCACTTAAGAACTATCAGTGAATAAAAGATTAAAACGTTTTTTACAGTTGTGAATTTTGAATCAGACAAATATTGGTAAAAGCACTTTTCAGTCCGAATTACACATCAGTGATGATCGAGGAATTTCGGAAAAGAAATTCACACAAAAATAAAAATAAAACATAAGTTCACTCCTTCTAATTTACTAAAGTTCCCATCGTAATCCTGTAAAATAAAAATAAATGAATATATATATATATATATATATATATATATATATATATATATATATATATATTACAAATTATTTTTATTTATCTACTAGCTTAGTTTTGAATTAAATTTCTTTCGGGATACTTATATATATATATATATATATATATATATATATATATATATATATATATATATATATATATATATATATGTTATCCAAATTAAACAACAATTAACAAAAAAGTTGCCCTTCCGCTTGTCTATAACATAATTTTTGATTAAAACTGCTTGATTTTCTTTATTCATGGGATAGAGTATGAGGGAATGAGAATTGGTGTGATGCGATATCAGATTTGATATAATTTCTGTTTAACAATGGACACTAATCAAAGTTTTTTTCCCTCTTTCAAAGTTGTTAAAAAATAAAGAAATTTTTAAATGCGATCTACCAGACTAAAAACTAGACTAGACGTAGAAAAGTTATTAGAAAAAGAAAATATTTAAATTACTATGAACATTAACCATTTCCAGCACGGGCATATTCTCGTAAAATAAAAGAGTATCGACTGATATTGGAATTTACATTTTATTTTATTATTTTTTTAAAGAAATATAAGGTGCCTTAGTAATAATTTGTGTTTTCATTATAAAAGCAAAAATTTATTAAAATATTATTGGCGCTGTTTGCAAATTTAAATAATTAAAATTATATGGGTCCGAAGTGATACCACCATACCTGAAAAGATTAAAGATATATAGATTATGAGAAATCAATTATAACTATATTTGTTAATTCTTGAAGTTGTAGTGGGATAGGCAAAAATATGGGTAATTTACAACGTGAATGAATTTGGAATGTAGCAATACAGTACGATTTTACTGAACGTAGCATAAGGGAAAGAAAATTACAAAATAAATAAACCCCAATCAGAAAAAGTTGTATTTCGCCATCTGCTGAACTTAATCAAAGCAAAAATTGTTTAAAAAAAAATCCCATAACAATAAAAAGGACAATACCTAAATAAAATAATCTTTTTTCTCCTAGTTGTGACCTCGGAAACAGAACAATATTAGGAAAATCCATTCTCAGTTAAGATTACACTTCAATGATATTTGGAAGTAAATTTCGCAAAAGAATCTCTCGTAAGAAAGTAATAAATGAAAAGTTCACTTCCTTCAATACCTAAATTATTTTCATTTATCTAAAAGCTCAGTTTCTGAACTAAGTTTATTTCGTAATCCCGAAAAAAAAAAACCTGTCTATTTTGCAATGCCTCAGAACGAGCTGTTATCGAAATTAAACAGCAGTTAACAGGAAATTTGGGTACTTCTAGGCTATCCCATCGACCAATTTCGCAAAATTATACAAATCGCCAAACTAATAGCCAAATTATACATGTTGACATAATTTTTATTTTAAATAACGAAAAAACAAATAATTAGTAGAATATTAATAAAAATATTAATAAAAAGTCGAAATAAAAATCACTTAATGACATTTTAACACGTGAATCGCATTTAATGTCATTGAATGTGACATTCACGATCATCCATAATTGGCATTTAATCTTATATTTTGGCGATAATTTTTTGGTCGACGGGATAACCTAGAAGTACCGAAATTTGAAATACACATACATTTAACGTCTGAATTTAAAAAACTACTAAAAGATTGAATAATATAAACTAAGACCGTCTTAAATACAATTAAAAAAAAAAAAACACTAAAAAACATTTAAAAATACAAGAGTAAATGTTTCGCCAAGCTACACGCAAAGCCTTATCAGTACAAATAATTATTCATTGCATAACAAACATTGGAACAAATCAAGACAGCTACAGTTTGGTTCATTGTTTACGATCATCAACTCTGAATGATGCTCTTGCTGTCCCAAATGAATATTATCATTTTCTAAAAAAAAAAAAAAAAAAAAAAGAAAAAAAATAACTAACTGTAACTGTCTTGATTTCTTCCAATGTCTGTTATGCAATGAATAATTATTTCTACTGTTGAGGCCTTGCGTGTAGCTTGGCGAAACATTTACTCTTGTATTTTTTAATGTTTTTTAGTGTTTTATTTTTTGTATGTAAATTTTATTTATTTTTAAAAATTGTATTTAAGACGGTCTTAGTTTATATTATCCAATCTTTTAGTAGTTTTTTAAATTCAGACGTTAAATGTATGTGTATTGCAAATTTCCTGTTAACTGCTGTTTAATTTCGATAACAGCTCGTTCTGAGCCATTGCAAAATAGACAGGGTTTTTTTTAATGTTTTTTAGTGTTTTATTTTTTGTATGTAAATTTTATTTATTTTTAAAAATTGTATTCAAGTCTGTCTTAGTTTATATTATTCAATCTTTTAACAGGAAAGTTGCCGTCCACTTGTCTGTGCCATAAAATTAGATGAGGCGAGTTGTTTGATTTGATCTGATCATGGGGCAGATTATTATGAAAAGGAGCAATAGCGTGATACAATATTAGATTCGATATAATTCCTGTTTAATCATCTACATGAATGAATTTAATCCCCCACCCCCTTCAAGCTATTAAACAAAAGTTTAAAAGGGAACAAAGTAAGGTGGCAACATAGACTAAATTAGCAGACTGGAGACTAAACTAGATGTGTTAAAGTTATTAGAAAAAGGAAATACAAATGTATATTACTAATGAGCATTAAATATATATAGATTGTGCGAAATCAATTATAATTATGTTTCTTAATTCATTAATTTGAAGAGGAATCATCAAAAATGTAATTTATAAGGTGAATGAATGTATTTGGAGAATAGCAATATATTACGATTTTGCTGAATAAAAAAATTAAACCCGAATGAGAAAAAGTTATAATTAGCAATCTGGTGAATTCAATCAATGCAAACATCTTTTTTTTTTCAATCCCACAACAATAAGAAGAACAATACGTAAATAAAATAATCATTTTTCTCATAGTTGTGACATCGGAAACTGCATAATATTAGGAAAACCCATTCTCTCTTAAAATTACATTTCAGTAAATTTTGGAAGTAAATTTTGCGAGATAATCTCTCATAAAATAAATAATAATAAAAGAAAATTCACTTCCTTCATTACCTCCTAAATTATTTCCATTTATCTAATAACTCAATTTCTAAATTGAGTTTATTTCGTTAATCCATAAAAAAGAAAAATCGCTCTATTTTGCAATGGCTCAGAACGAGCTGTTATCGAAATTAAACAGCAATTAACAGGAAAGTTACCCTTCCACTTGTCTGTGCCATAAAAATGGATGAAATGATTCTTTAATTTGATTTGTTGATGGGAGAGATTTTTAGAGGAGAAATAGGATAAAGAAAGATCAGATGCGATGTCATTTCTATTTAAATATGCACATGAATGAATGCTATTTTATCCCTTCAAAGTTTTAGTTAAACAAGAGTGAAAAAAATTTTAAATGCGCGAAAGAGTAATCTGAAGTATAAATAAAGAAATAAGCAATGCAAAGGAAACGTTATTATACAATGTCGTGAACGTAAATTATGCAGAAAAAGATGTCAATTCTCTTATTATCTTTCTGTCATAAATTCCTAAGACTACACTTCCATGATATTTGGAAGTAGATTTCGCGAAAGAATCTCTCGTAAAAAAATAACAAAAGAAAAATCCTTCATTATCTAAATTGTTTTCATTTATCTAATAGCTCAGTTTCTTAACTGAGTTTACCTCGTAATCCCGAACAGAAAAAACTTTCTCTATTTTGCAATGGCTCAGAACGAGCTGTTATCGAAATTAAACAGCAATTAATAGGAAAGTTGCCCTTCCGCTTGTCTGGGCCATAATATTAGATGAGGTGAATAGTTTGAATTGATCTGCTCATGGAACAGAGCAGTGTTCTCGCTGTCGCTCGCCATTGCGCCAAATTGCGACTAAATTCTTCATTTGGGGAGTAAACAAACGATTGGATTCGCCAGATCGCTAGTGCTCAGTTTTTGCTTTTTTTTCTTTCTTTTCTTTTTTTTTCTTTTTTCCCTTTTTTGCGTGTGTGTGTGTGTGTTTAATATTTTTAATTTTTTTAATATATGTATATAATAACATATTTTTAATATATTTGTATCGGGTGGTTGAATTTAGATTAATAACAATCGTTGTCGCAGTTCCAAAAACTTAGGTTATTTTAGAAATGAGAAAAGGCAAAAGAGGGGTACATAAAAGGATTAAAAATAATTTTTTTAATGCTACATAGCGAATCTATTTGGCTAATATTTTTTTCAATTGGCGAATGTTTTTTATTTTTAATTAGCCAAATTACTAACGTTGGTCAATTGTCAGCGAGAATACTGGAACAGAGTATTATGAAAGGAGCAATAGCTGATACAATATAAGATGCGCCGTAGTTTCTATTTAATTATGCACATGAATGAATATTATCTCCCCCCTTCAAAGCTGTTAAAAAGGAAACAAAGTAAAGTGGAAACATTGACTAAATTAGCAGACTGAAGACTAGACTAGACGTGTAAATGTTAGTAGAAAAAGAAAATATAAATGTATATTACTATAAGCATTAAATCTATATAGATTGTGCGAAATGAATTATAATTATGTTTCTTAATTCATAAATTTGAAGAGGGATCATCAAAAATGTAATTTACAAGGTGAATATATTTGGAGAATAGCAATATATTACGATTTTGCTAAACTTAATAAAAGGGAAAAGAAATTACAAAAAAAATTAACCCCAAACTAAAAAAAGTTATAATTAGCAATCTGGTGAATTCAATCAATGCAAACATCTTTTTGTTTTTTCAATCCCACAACAATAAGAAGAACAATACCTAAATGAAATAATCTTTTTTTTTTTTCAAAGTTGTGACACCGGAAACAGAACAATATCAGGAAAAACCATTCCCACTTAAGATTACATTTCAATAATATTAGGAAGTAAATTTTGCGAGAGAATCTCTCATAAAATAAATAATAATAGAAGAAAAGTTCACTTCCTTCATTACCTCCTAAATTATTTTCATTTCTATAATAGCTCAGTTTCTAAATTGAGTTTATTTCGTAAATCCCGATGAAAAGAAAAAGTCTCCATTTTCCAATGGCTCAGAACAAGCTGTTATCGAAATTAAACAGCAATTAACAGGAAAGTTACCCTTCCACTTGTCTGTGCCATAAAATTGGATGAGTTGAATTGTTTGTTTTGATTTGTTCATGAGACAGAGTATTAGTCCCTTAACGGTCGCATTAAATTAAGTTTTAAAAATTCAAATTCATTATTACCATCACTTCTTTTTTAATAAAAATATTCATCTTATTTAATGACAAGCAAAATGATACGAGAATAAAACCAATTACACTGTTTTATAAAACTGGTGGGAATCAAACAATTCTGAGTAAAAGCCGGGAAGCTTGCAGCCCGTGAACATCTCGGGCGCGACGATCAATTCATTAGAGAAGGAGCAATAGCAGGATGTGATATCAGATGTGATGTAATTTCTATTTAATTAAGGACTTGAATGAATATTATTTCCCTCTTTCAAAGTTGTTTAAACAACAGTTAAAAAATAAAGAAAAGCTCAAAATGTGAAATAGCAGACTGGAAACAAGACTAGATGTGGAAAACTTATTATAAAAAATATATATATTATTTTATATTACATGAGCATTTTCCATTCTCAGCACGGACAAATCCTGTTCGTAATATGATAAATTATCTACTAACACCGGAGTTTACAAATGATGCTTTTCTGTAAAAGCAAAAAATTATTAGAATATTATTGGTGCTGTTTTCATGTTTGGAATTAAAATTAGGTTTCCCGAAGTATGTCTGTAAAGGGTTAAATATTCATAGATTATGAGAAATCAATCATAAATACATTTGTTAATTCTTAAATTTGTTGTGGGATAACAATAATTTACAGTATTTGGAGAATAGCAATATATTACGAATTTGCTAAACTTAAAGTAAATGTAAGAAAATTACAATAAAATAAAATAAAATAAAATAAAATAAAATAAATCAGAATCAGAAAAGGTTGTAATTAGCAATCTAATAGATTCAATCTATGCAAACATTTTTTTTTTCAATCTCACAACAATAAGAAGAGCGATAAATAAATGACATAATCTTTTTTTTTTTCTCATAGTTGTGACTTCGCAAACAGAACATTATTAGGAAAACACATTCTCACTTAAGTTTACACTTCTTTGCTATTTGGAAGTAAATTTCGCGAAAGAATCTCTCATAAAAAATAATAAAAGAAAAGTTCACTTCCTTCATTACCTAAATTATTGTCATTCATCTAAAAGCTCAGCTTCTGAAACTGAGTTTATTTCGTAATTCCGAAAAATAAAATAAAATAAAATAAAAATCTTTATTTTGCAATGGTTTAGAACGAACTGTTATCGAAACACAATTAACAGGAAAGTTAAACCACAATTAGCAGGAAAAGTTGCCCTTCCGCTTGTCTGGGCCATAAAATTGGATGAGGTGAATCGTTTAATTTGATTTGTTCATGGGACAGATTTTTAGAGGAGAAACAGCTTAATGAGAAAGCAGATGCGATATGTGCATGAATAAATATTATTTTATCACTTCAAACTCTCATTTAAATAAGAGTGAGAAAAAGAAAACGGAAAGAAAAAGTAAAAGAAAAAAGAAAATTTAATGTGAGAAAGAATTATTTGAAGTATAAATGGAGAAATAAGGAAGTCAAAGGAAACGTTATTATACAATGTTTTGAACGTGAATTATATAGACCAAAGATGTCAATTCTCTTATTATCTGTCTGTCATAAATTTATTTTCTAAGTTTCAATATATGAAGGCACATAGGGTGACATCCCCAGTAAATGGCACTTTAAGAATTTGTCTTTAAACTTACTTCATTTTTCATTACAAAGAAATAAGATATTTACTTGGAAATATTTTTAAATCAAAGAATGCATATCTATGCATCTATTTTGCCCACTAAAAGCAAAATAAAATTAAAAAGTATTTTTATAAAAATATATTTATAAAAAGTTGCTGAAATCACCAGTAATTGGCACATAGAGCACCAATGTATGACACCTTGTGATCCAGTAATTGGCATATGTTTATATAAAAAAAAAACTTTACATTTTGCATTGGGTTTAATCGCTTTAAATTAATTTACTGTAGATGAAGATGCCATATTTCAGGTTTTTGAGAGCAAGAAATCAGCATATTAGTCTGAAATGTGAACACTTTAAAACAATACAATATATTTACATTAATACCCAGTAATTGTCATGCTGTCCACAGTAATTGTCATATGAAGATTTAATGGATTCCAATTACTGATAAAATTTATATTTTCAAATAAAAACAAATGATAAACAAAATTAGTCTATAATTTTAAAAGTACTTCCAAAATAAATGGTTTAATCTCAAATTCCTTGCGAATTCCTTGTAATTGGAATAGGTACCAATTACTAGGAACTAGCAAAATTGAAGCACCATTAATTGGCAACTACCATTAATTCAGAAATCCAAATATTTGTGTCGAAAATACTTTTACACAATTAAAGTAACCCTTTTTAACTAAACAAAAATGTTGTCAATTAAAATTTAAACTATATTATAAATCAGATAATAATGAATTGAAAGAACAAGAATTTGCAACAAAATGGCTAATTTGATACAAGCCATACTTGTTTCTCTTTCCTAGGCTCTATTGTCATCTTGTAAAATAAATCAAAGTTATAATCTTTAACATAAATGAGCATATAACTGATATATGGTCTTGAATTTTTAAAAGACTGGATATAAATCTTTTTTTAGGACATGTTTGTAAAATGTGCCAATCACTGGTGCATGCCAATTACTGGGGGTGTTACCCTATATGTAATATATAATTTTGCTGAAATACTATTAGTTTAGAATCAAATTACAAACATAAGGGTGAAATAAAGTAACCCTACTATCGTATTAATTTTCCTTTTGAATGCCTCTTAATTTAGTATATAGATAATAGAACTACGATGATAATAATAATAATAACAGTAATAATAAAAACTATATATTATTTCCCCGACTGAGAATTATCAGTTTATCCTAGATATATGATTTTTAGCAGGTAAAAATAAATATTTTTATACAAATCTTTTTTATTATTATTATTACTGAAGAGTGATTCAGAAGACATTGCTCAGCATAATAAAAATGTAAGTAAGATAGATTATAACATTAATTATAGTCAATACTTGTGAATTTGAAAACAGAACAATATTAGGAAAACTCATTCTCACTTAACATTACACTTCAATGATATTTGGAAGTGAATTTCGTGAAAGAATCGTTCATAAAAAAATAATAATAAAAGAAAAGTCACAAGAAAAGTCCTTCATTACTTAATAATACCTAATAATAAATACCTAAATTATTCTCATTTATTTAATAGCTCAGTTTTTAAACTGAATTTATTACGTAATCCACTCCCCCCCCCCCCCCAAAAAAAAAAAAAAAAAAAGTTTTATTTGTTTTGTAATGACTTAGAAAAAATTGTAATCGAAATTAAACATAAATTAACAGGAAAGTTGTCCTTCCGGTTGTCTGAGCCATAAAATTGGATGAGGTGAATCGTTTAATTTGATTTGTTCATGGGACAGATTTCAGGAGGAGAAACAAGGTAATCAGAGATCAGATGAGATATCATTTATATTTAAAGATGCACATGAATGTGTATGATTTTATGACTTCAAAGTTATAGTTAAATAAATGTGAAAAAAAAGTCTAATGTTTGAAAGAGTAATCTGAAAAATTAAGGAAATTATACAATGTCGTGAACGTGAATTATACAAACCAAAGATGTGAATTATCTTATTATCTTTTCGTCAAAAAATCCTTTATCTGAGTTTCACTATAAAAAGACAAACATGTGTTATACATAATTTTGCTGAAATACCAATAGTTTAGATTCAAATTACAAACACAAGGGTATAATGGAGCCACCTATAATTTGTATTGTTTCTTTTTTGAATGCTTCATAATTTTGCACATTGATATGGGCACTACAATGGGTTTAAAAAAAATTCCTATTGAAAATCCATTATTTTATTCTAGATCACTAATTTTCGGAAGGTAATAAAAAATTATAGAATTTTTTTTTTTTTTTTTTTTTTTTTTTTTTTAATACTACTTGATACAGAAGACACGGATAAAATGTAAGACAGACAAAATATTATAATATTAAATGTAATTAAAGTAATTGAATATAAAATTTATTATTTTGTTATTTTATTTTATTTTATTTTATTTTTTGTCATATTAAACTAATCTTTCGCCTATTACTTGAAGCATAAATTTTATAGATCATATACACCACATCACCAAAAATCGTCACTGAACTTCCGTTCATTGACGGGAAATGCTGAAGAGAAATTTGCAACTGTGGTATGCGTTCCTTAAAAGGCCTAAATTTTAGTCTAGCACGTGGTATTTTTATATACAAATCTATAGATCATATACAGGTCTGCACAAAAAAATTTGGATATTTTTTTCTTTTTGCAAATAATTTACAGAGGCATCATCAGTCACCTTATCAAACGGGGGAATTTTATTAAAATATTACGAAAGTGTTATAAATCCATATACTGTAGTTTCATAATATATGATTGACACATAATTTTTCTTCCTTGTTTACGCTTTCGAACTACTAATGGAAATTATGGATGAATTCAAGAATATCAAATCCGGGAAAATAAAACATAAAATATATTTACTACTTGTTATTTTTTTCCGATCCCATGATGTTTCAGTAAAAGGAAGACTTACCTACTAGAAGTAAAGCAGTCTCAGGCTATTACCAGCAACGATGGTTTGATTGACGAAGGTGGGCTTTATGACCCATTTCGAAGCAGAGACAGGACTTCTTTGAAAAAATGAAGAAACGATTTTGGAAAAACGGTAGAACAGTAATGATACTAAAAGCTTTTCTTTTCCTTTTTAAATGATATACGGGGTTATTTTTCTGTATTGATCGAATAAGACCAAAAGCGAACTTTCTTGTGAGTGCTTGTGAGTGTGTCATTAAATTTTAACGTGAAATAAGTTCCGAAACCTACAGGGATACATTTTTCGTGGGACAATAATTCCTGATCCCTCTTCTCGCATCAGAAAAGAAACATAAAAATTATTATGTTTAATGTTTTTCTTTTTCTTTATTTTTTATAGTGAGTCTTTTTTCATTAAAGCCATTCTTTGTAAGGAATATCACCCAAGTATATAAAATTATTTCTGCCTTCTCAAGTCGCAAAACTATGTATAAATACAACTTACTAATGAATTCAGTCAGAGATAATAGAATAAATAACGCATACATGTATTTAAACTGCCTTAGAAGTCTTTTATTGACGCATTTAAACTTTTGCAATATAGAAAATATCAAAAGTAACTGCATATTTAAATTTCTTTTAGCTCTGAAATATATAAATACAAATATATATTGTTTTAATGTATTCTATTACGTATTTATTACATATTATGTATCTAAATATGTGTATGTATAGCTATGATATATATGTGGGTAAATTCCTTAGTTTTTGTGAATTTAGAAAGATATATAAATAGATACATAAGTGCACAAATAGATAAATTAGATTACTTATAGACTGTCGATAATTTCTTCAGAATTACACAGTAAAAAAATCTGTAATGTTACTAAACTTTTTCTAGGAAACTGGGATTCCTAAAAGTTTTCACGTAACGGTAACAGGAAAAATTCCTGTAACTTGTACTTTTACGTGGATTTTTTTTTTTTTTTTTTTTTTTTTTTTTTTTTTTTTGTTACCGTTGCATGAAAATTTCTTGGAATCCAGTTTTCTAGAAAAAGTTTAGTAACTTTACAGGATTTTTTTTACAGTGTACGTACTAACTCGTCTTATCTTATTAAATATAACTACATAACTTTGTGCATCCCATGAGCATGTGATTATATGTACCTGTTTAAACCACGATCTACTTTATTTTTTTATTTAGTTATTTACACTGTAAAAAAAAATCTGCAAAGGTATTAAAGTTTTTCTTGGAAACTGGGATTCCAAGAACTTTTCATGTATTGAAAACAGGAAAAAAACCATGTAACCGATTCTGAAACTTGAATTTTTGCTGTTACCGTTACAGGAAATGTTCTTGGAATCCCAGTTTCCAAGAAAAAGTTTAGTACCTTTGCAGATTTTTTTTTTTTTTACAGTGTACTTTTTACAATGAAAGCAACTTTTAAGATGTTTTTTACTGTTTATTGATGTTTCCATATTAATAACATTTTTAAACTCTGTTTATAATAAAAACGAATCTTAGTTTTTTTATTTTTCCATATTAAGCAAAAAAAAAAAAATTGTATACATATATTTTAAGTATTGGTTTGGATTTAAATTTTTAAAATAAACAAACAAATAAGTTACCTGAGTAAAGATATTTCATGTTACACAATGTAAAGGGTTATTTCCACTTGAGATTAAGATTCATAACAAAAAATTAAGTTACCTGAAAAGAAATAAAATATGAAATTAGCACAACTAATTGAATCTACACAAAAGATTAAAATTCTCATTTATAAGTTTTATTTACATAAATGAATTTCCTAAATATATATATTTTTTAAATAAAAGGTTTAATACTGTGCATTAATATTATCGGAGTGAATCATCTAGAAAAAAAAATCGCGATATGATTTCTCGTAAATCATGTCTTATTTAGTTAATGTAACTAAAATGTATGGTTACCTTAGCATCGAAAACAAAAATAGTTTCGGGCAAAAATTGAGTTTCAAAATGCTAAATTCAATAGAATATATATGAAAAATATTATTTCCGACTTCCTTTTTTCATTCTTTGGTGATATCTTTTTGGCATATTCTGAAAAAAAATCCTTTTTTACTCTATATTAAAAAAATATTTTCATACTGGTCATTTATTATCAATCACTACACTGTAAAAAAAAAAAAAAAAAAAAAAAAAAAAAAAAAAAAAAAAAAATCTGCAAAGGTACTAAACCTTTTCTAGGAAACTGGGATTCCAAGAACTTTTCCTGTAACGGTAACAGCAAAATTTCAAGTTTCAGAATCGATTACATGAATTTTTCCTGTTATCGTTACATGAAAAGTTCTTGGAATCCCAGTTTCCTAGAAAATGTTTAGTACCTTCACAGATTTTTTTTTTTTTACAGTGTAGGATGACAATTTAAATTTAAAAAGAGAAGCAAATATTTCTGTTGTTATTTAAAACTTTCATTCCTACCTTGGCATTTAATTAAATTTACGATTGAAACTTTAATTTCCTTTATCTATACAGAAAGTTCCAAATACACTGACCTCGTCTTTTATTCCTTAAATTTTGATTATATATATATGTTATAAATTACAATGTTACGGAAAAAAGGATACATAATTTTATGAAATCGACCAAAATATTAAAGAGATTAGATTAGAATAATTACAAAATTTATATTTTTTATTCGGAACCCGTACAAAAGATTTCCCAATGAGTTAAGTGTGGCTCCATATATTAATAATGTCATGTACAAAATCTCAGCATTTTGCCATAAAAACATACAGAGATTTGTTTAAACAAAGTTTATGAATGGTTAGTCATAAATTGTTCTCTTTTTCATTATATATACAATTATTGTTTTCTTTAGTAATTTTTGTACGACTCCTGAAACGTGATCATCTTACATGACTAGTGAAAAATGCTCCAAGGAGCAGTGCAAAAGCAGAATATGATTTTAATTGAGCATTAAAAAGTAATGGACAAGTGCTTCTGTTAATTACTGAGCATGAGGAAGGATAAGGGATCCCTTCTTGGCTACAACTCACTTCAATGCCAACTTTGAAAAAATCATATTTGCGCTTTTTCCATATAAAAGAAATTTGCGGTTCTGTAGTAGAATTTTCAACCGTGCTTTAGATGTTAACCAGGCGTGTAGTCATAAAAATAACATAAGATATATGCTCAAAGCAGAGGGATATTCTAGAATGTGTATACTATAAGCTTTCTTGAAAAACAGAGGGTATATGGTGTTCTATTAAAAAGTCCAGAAAGTGTACGGCGTATAGCCTGTATTACATCTCTAATGTTAACTGCACTGTTCACTGTGCACTATACTACAAATCAATTTTCTGTGCAATTATACACTTAGGGTATGCTTGGTGGCAGTGCATGAATGTGATACCTGCAGGAACTAGGTATCTGGCATTATGTCGCCTTCCTTTACATTTATGTCTAATTAAGCTGCATCTTTACTGGTTACGTCTTTACACTATACATTTTTATAGTAAGTGCGACTGATTTGTTTTCACGGAAAAAGCGCAAATATGATTTTTTCAAAGTTGGCATTGAAGTGAGTTGTAGCCAAGAAGTGATCCCTTATCCTTCCTCATGCTCAGTAATTAACAGAAGCACTTGTCCATTACTTTTTAATGCTCAATTAAAATCATATTCTGCTTTTGCACTGCTCCTTGGAGCATTTTTCACTAGTCCTTCTATTTTTCCATATTCCATAGGGATACTGCACAACTTGTTTTGTATTTTATATACAGAAAACAAAATCTTATTTGTATTGAAATTAAAAAATGCTACATACTCTAATACTCTGGTGTTACAAATTAAAAAAAAATTTTAAACAGGTTTTTCTATACCAAAATTCTACGGAGGTTTTCAAAAAAAAAAAAAAAAAAAAAAAAAAAAAAAAAAAAATCAGTTTTTTACTAAAGTGAATAAAATAATAAATCCTTTCAAAGAATAGATTTTTCATTCAAATATCCATTATTTTTGCCAAAAACAGGAACTTTTTTTATGCAAGAGTAAAGTTTGATACAAAAACCATGCTTCTTTTTTTTCTTAATCCGTATTTATTACGGACTTATTAAAAACGTACTCCACCGCTTTTATAGGAAACGATTGCTTTACTGTGATATGGAGCATTCTCATTGGCCATAAAGAGACATTCTATAAAAGCTGTGGAGTGACTCTGCAACAAATGGGTCAAATTTTTAACAGTTCACTGTTAAAAATCTGCTGCATTTTGCTGCAACGCCCTCCACCACTTGTATATAATATCTCTATTCCAACCAATGAGAAAGCGCCATTTCACGGCCAAGTAACCGTTTTCTATACAAGCAGGGGAGTGCGTTGCAGCAAAATGCAGCAGATTTTTAACAGTGTGCAAATCCTTGGCGCTATAGTTTACAGGAGTGGTACATTGTTCAAAATTTGAAACTTTTGCTGCATCGCCACTCCATCGCTTTGATAGAATATCTCTATTTTGATCGATGAGAATCCTCAATAATGCATTTAAGTAATCGTTTTCTACTTATCTACTATATCGTTTCCGTATATTTATTTTTTCAATCAGCACCAAGGTGCGCACTTTATTAGAAGACGCGCTCTATTAGAAGGCGCATTCTATTAGAATAAATACGGTATATACTTATAATAAATACACTTTGCTAAAGTACAGGGCCCCAATATTTGACAGGTATGCCAGGCATTTTTGCCATTGATGCCATTGTGCTAAAAACAAAATATAAATAAATGAAAAAAAATGGATAAAATATAAATTTGGCATGGTGCAAAAAATTGCCTAATTTAAAATTAAAAATCAAATTTGACAGCCACCAGGGCTAGACACCGTGCATAATTATTCAGTAAATTATTCATTAAAAAATGACAAAAATCAGCATGTCAAAAATTTCAAAAAAATTCATAATTCGTTAAAAAATTAAGTTAAAAATAAGAGAAAAAAAAGCATTCTGTATTTTTTTATGCTTAATCGAATGGTGTAACTGGTTTTTCTCTCCGATGATCACAAGTACCTTAGATTGATGACTGCTATTCTTTTATTTCATCTTGTAAAAAAAACTGCTTAACGTAAAGCTATGAATTTTTGCAGGATTAATTAGCATCGCAAAATCTTTAAAATAAACTTTACCGCAACATTCTATCTGCAATAGAACGTTAGCTATACCCATTTATGACCAAGTTTGGAAAATACGCAATTTCAGAAAAACCGCCCAGCGAAATAACGTTTTCTCGATGACTACCTCGGGATAAAAAGTTTGTCTTTTGTTTTAAAAAAAATTAAGTTTTTATCTTTAATAGTTTTCGAGAAAAGTGCTGTGACACAAAATTTTTGTCCGATTTTCAGAATACTCTACAGTACACCTACAGTATGCCATAAAAAAAAAATATTTTTTGTGCTATGTTGTGCTTCTTGGTCCGACGAACATTTAAAAAAAATCATCAAAATTGGATAAGTATTTAGTTAGTTATTGCAAAAAGAAAAATTGAAAAATCCGTGTGCATTATCGCTCAATCATATTATTGTTACGCGCTGCCGCGCGCACAATGATTTTTCACCCTTACTAACTCATATTCAGGCATCGAAAAGTGGTTTAAGTCAGCATTTAGGCATTTTCTTACCTCGATGTCTTTTTATAAAATACTGAAACTTTATACACGATCTTATTACTGTATGGGGAAATTTTACTCATTGGAACTTGTTTTTTCGTACAAGGCTGTATAAAAATTTATTTTTTGTATTTCTTCAAAGTTAATTTCCGGAATAATTTCATAAAACTCTGCGCACTTTTTTAGACAATTTAAAAAAATTATAATATATCCATATTTTAAGAATAAAATTCGAGGTCAATATTTAGAGTAAACCTTGTAAAGCACTGTTAGGCTGGAATGCGCTGAAGCTGTTATTATAAGCTATCATTTTCACAACGAACCAAAAGAAAATACATCTGCAACTTCTCTTAAATATCCCTTACTTTTATCTTGTACTTGAAGTTTCATATATTTAACATTTAGTAAGCTAAACAGACGGAAGGGGGGGGGGAGAAAACAAGAAGAAAGAAAATAGTGGGAGAAAGGAATTAGGAATAAATCAGGAATTAATAAAAAAATATTTTAGGATTACATTTCGAGATCAATATTTAGAGTAAACCTTGTAAAACAATGTTAGGATAGAATGATTTAGTAAGGTAAACAGACAAAAGGAATAATAAAAAAAAAGAAAAGAAGAAGAAAGAAAGTAGTGAGAAAAACGAATTAGGAATAAATTACGAATTAATAAATAATTATTTTAGAATTACATTTCGAGGTTAATATTTAGAGTAAACCTTGTAAAACCCTATTAGTATAGAATGATACATGCTGTTATTATAAGCTATCATTTTCACAACGAACCAAAAGAAAATACATCTGTAACTTCTCTTAATATCCCTTACTTTTATCTTGTACTTGATGTTTCATATATTTAACATTTAGTAAGCTAAACAGACGGAAGGGGGGGGGGGAGAAAACAAGAAGAAAGAAAATAGTGGGAGAAAGGAATTAGGAATAAATCAGGAATTAATAAAAAATTATTTTAGGATTACATTTCGAGGTCAATATTTAGAGTAAACCTTGTAAAACACTGTTAGGATAGAATGATTTAGTAAGCTAAACAGACAAAAGGAATAATAATAAAAAAAAGAAAACAAGAAGAAAGAAAGTAGTGAGAAAAACGAATTAGGAATAAATTACGAATTAATAAATAATTATTTTAGAATTTCATTTCGAGGTCAACATTTAGAGTAAACCTTGTAAAACACTGTTAGGATAGAATGATACATGCTGTTATTATAAACTATCATTTTCACAACGAACCAAAAGAAAATAAGAGTCAAACTTCCCTTATATCCCTTACTTTTATCTTGTATCTTACGTTTCATATATATATTTAATATTTAGAAAGCTAAACAGACAAAAAAGGGGGGGGGGGTAAAAGAAAACAAGAAGAATGAAAAAAGTGGGAAAAATGTATAATATTGCAAAACAACATTTTACCCTCTAATTTGTGGGACTGAAGGTAGGTTTTTTTCAAGTTAGTTTCGCTAATGGTCTAGAACAAATAGGACTATATGTAAAAAGTCTTTTTAATTAAGGAAATGGTTTTAATACAATTTTCAGTTAAAATCTGTCCTGTTATGTATGATTATCTTCCGACGAAAATATATAAAACGAAGCTGAAAATCATAAATATTTTATTTATGAGCAATTAATTGTATAACTTGTAATTTGTGTTAAATTTATGTCTGTGTTAAATTACATTAATTATATATTAATTATTATATTAATTATTAAATTACAGTTATTATAATTAATATTATTGTTAAATGATATCAATTAATTGAAAATTGCATAATTGTAATCTATTAACTGTATAAATACAGATTATTGATTACGTGCCGGCGGCTGCAAATAAAATGTCGGCGGGTCACATGCGGCTCGTGGGTTGCAGGTTGAGCATAGTTGATTAAGAATGATCTACAAAATGCTTTACGCGAAATTATTTACTTTTTTTGAATTTATGTGCGGAATTTAATGCTTTATGAATTTATTATTTTACTACTATCGTAAAATATTGTCTCCTCAGAGAATGAAAGGAAATTACTCATCTAACTTCTGTCAATGACCCATATTTTTATATTGCACTTTGCATTTCATGTATTTATTATTCAGTAAGCTAAATCAACAAAACGTAGAAAAGAAAACAGAAAGGAAGACAAAAAAGAAATGGAAAAACCTGGGAACATCTCAAAATTGTAATTTCACTCTTTAAATTATAGGCTTGCAAACAGGGGCTTCCAAATAATCTTCACTAACTATTCACTATAATCTACAAAATGCTTTATGCGAATTTATTTGCTGAATTTAACCCTTTCCGGCGCACTACTCTTTAAAGTTGGAATTTAAAGAAGAAAAAATTAGGCAATCTATTTAGGCCTAGAGGAGTACACAGATATTGTTTTGTAAAGATTGCACGAACCATTTTAATTATACAGCTGTTGCCGAATAGGTAACCTCCCATAAGTAAAGCATTGATAAGCGCAGTGAGAAGAGCATTGCTGTGAAGCGCGTATTACAGTAAAACATCTTACCTATTATTTAAAAACAGTTGAGTTTGATCTCTGTGGTGCTGCCATCTGGAACTCATAAGAAAGATTTAAAGTAGCCATTAGAGTAGTTTTTGACATATTCACAGAGTTTTTGTGTCTCTAAACAGGGGGAACTTTAGGTGTTGCCGACCCGGCAACACTGCGCGTTAAAGGGTTAATGCTTTACGAATTTAATATTTTACTGCTATCGTATTATCTCTTCAGAGAACGAGCGGAAATTACACGTCTAACTTCTTTTAATGAGTTCATCCATTTATAATACAATTTGTATTTAATATATTTATTATTTAGCAAGCTAAATAGGAAATAAATGAGAGAAAGAGAAGAATATAAAGGAAAAGAATGGGAGAAACATGTAACATCTCAAAATAACATTTTACTCTCTACTTAAAATTTGAGATCTGATTGCAGGGATATCCAGATGAGCTTCACTGATGGTTTACGATGATTTACAAAATGAAGAACTGAATGAAGGTAAACTTAAAATGAATTTATACGAATTTCTTTGCTTTTTACAAATATATTTGCTGAATTTATTGTTTTATTGCTATCGTAAACTATTATCCCCGCAGGGAACGAACGGAAATTACACATCTAATTTCCGTTAATATCCTATACTTTCATATTACAATGCGTCTTACATTTCATACATTTGCTGCTCAGTACACAAAACAAACAAAAAGGTAAACGGAAAAAAAAAACAAGAAGAATGAAAAAAAAAACAAAAACGGGAGAATGAAACGTGTATCATCGCAATACAGTAACTTCAACCTCTAAATAGCTGACCTGCTAACAGGAACTTCTAGGTGAGCTTCCTAAACCCGTAAAGCATGGTGACGTCACTGCAACGTCATTGTGAAGTAACATTGTGACTTTGTGACCATCGATTGTCGATGTGAGGTCACGTGACGTCGATGTGTAGTCACAGTGACTAAAATGTGAAGTCGTTATGGCCGTTTTAGAGCTCTTTTGTGACGTTTCATAAAATGGTCACAATGTGACGAATTTGTGAAAAATGTGTCATTTGTGACTAGTTTGACATTAACATTGTGACGAAACTGTGACAGAAGCGACAATATATAAATTGCCAGAAACATGTTTTTTTAAAGTAAATAACATGTTTTGAAGGATATTTATAAATTTCTAAAGATTTTTAAGAAAGTCACATCTCAGTCACATGTGACGTCACTGAATGGTGGCATTTTGTTCACAGATGTGATGTGACCAAAGTGACTCACAGTGATGTCACTGCGACGTCACTGTGACCATGCATGCTATTAGGGAAGGTTCACAATGATTAAAAAAATTAAAAACTGAATGAAGAGTAATGAAGAAATGAATTTACATGAATTTATTTGCTTTTTACCAATTTAATTGTTGAATTTAATGCTTTCCGAATTTATTATTTTATTGCTATCGTAACCTATTATTTTCTCAGAGCACGAACGGAAATTACGCATCAAACTCCGCTTAATACCCCATACTTTTATATTGCCTTGCACCTTACATTTGACATATTTATTACTCAGTAAGCAAACTATACAAAACGGAGAAAGAAAGAAAAGAATGGGATAAACGTGTAACATCGCAAAACAGTAATTTCACTCTTCTAAATTGCAGACCTGGTAATAGGAGTTTCCAGGTGAGCTTCACTGACGGTTTACTGTGATCTACAAAATGTTTTACATGAGGTTATACCCATTATTCACAACATCACCTACATGCAATAAAAATGCTGAATGAGAAAGAAAACAATACACAGTTTAAAACCCTGTTGTTTGCTCCACACGCCCACAACAGGAGAGCTATCTTTTTCCATGCAGTCAGATGAGATAAGAGATACTTGAAAACCGGTTTTGTTTCTGCCCAATTTATTTTCTGAGATGCATCAACTAACTGACTGATACGGCCCGTTCAGAAAGTTCATCAAAGGTTAGTAGGTGGTACCGAAACACGTTTTTAGTTTCTCGTCTGGTCTCTTATTATGGATGTAAGTTTAGAAGGACGTTAGAGGTATTGTTCCGTTCAGGGCAGAAGACTGGATGAGTGAGCATCGAGGGAAATTCGTGTCTTGTAATAAATGCATGTGAAAACGTAACGTTTTAAACCTTTAACGGATGGTAGCTTTAAATACCAGACTTTATTTTATTTTATTTTATTTCTATTCGCAACATTATGTTTTAAAAGTAAAACTTTTAGTAAATTTTTCTTGCAGATGTTGCTATAGTACAAATAAAGTGTTTCTTAAAGAGCAAAAAAAAAAAAAAAAAAAAAAAAAAAAAAAAAAATTGAGGACAAGAGAATAAATTGGTTGAGGGTGTATTCGAATAAACGCCTTTCTACCTTCAACAGCTTGAAATTTTCTGATACAATCTCAGACATATTTTTAAAAGTAGAAACATGGAACTTTTTGAGGGAATTTTTGAAGAGACGTATAAGATGCCGTGTGATGTCATTTTACACTCAATTTATTAGAATTTCATTTATGAACAATTACTTTCTCAATATGACCCTTTTTCACGTTCCCAGATCTCCCGCTTCGGAAAAATTGGTTCAAAAAGCCAACTTTAATTGCATTTTTTGCAATATTTTCTGCATTTATCAAAAAATTGATAATCACGACACCTTATGTACTTTCTAAATATGACAATTTGCCAGTTTGATGCATCTGGGAGCAAAAATAAATTAAAAAATAAATCGGAAAATAAGAATTTGAATCGAAATACACCCTTAACGGATGGTAGCTTTAAATACGAGACTTTATTTCTATTTTCTATTCGCACCATTATATTTTAAAAGTAAAACTTTTAGTAATTTTTTCTTGCAGATGTTGCTAAAGTACAAATAAAGTGATTCTTAAAGAGCAAAAAAAAAAAGTGGGGACAAGAGAATAAATTGGTTAAGAATTAAAATGCTGCTTATATGACGGCATTCGTTTCTTAAGTATTAGTTAATTAAATGATCAGTATGAAATCTTCCCCCATGAAATCTGCCCCCGTCCGCCATTTTGACCTCTACATTAGAAGGGGGTAGATATCCAGCGGTGCAGCATTTCACTTTCTACGAGGGCCTGATATCTTCCCCCATGAAATCTGCCCCCGTCCGCCATTTTGAGCTCTGCATTAGAAGGGGGGAGATATCCAGTGCTGCAGAATTTCACTTTCTACTAGAGCCTGATATCTATCCCCAGTATATCTGCCCCCGTCCGTCATTTTGACCTCTGCATTAGATGGGGGTAGATATCCAGTACTAAAGCATTTCACTTTCTACGAGAGCCTGATATCTACCCCCAGTATATCTGCCCCCATCCGCCATTTTGACCTCTGCATTAGATGGGGGCAGATATCCAGTGCTGCAGCATTTCATTTTCTACGAGAGCCTGATATCTACCCCCAGTAAATCTGCCCCCTTACGTCATGTTGATATCACAGTAGAGGGGACATACATGGAGTGCTAGAATATTTTTTAGGTTCATCGAGAGCAGTAAATCCTGAATATATATCCTTTCTGCGTATAGTTTTTATTGTTTCCGCTAATAATCATACGGTTTATTTATCTAGAAATTTGTAGACGACACTTAAAATGTAACTCTAAAATTATATAATATATATGAGGACGTAAACTTCAAAACGCATTTTATCGACATTTTTAAAAATTAATTTTCTGTATGAACCTATTTTATTAATAAATCTGCGTAAAAGAAAAAAAAACTATAATTTTAGAAAAAAAAAATGAAAAAAAGGAAGAAAGAAACTTTCAACGTGTGTTTTGGCATTGTAAAATCTTGGTGTTTACAATGAAAACTAACAGTTTTTATGATATTTATTTAAATCGAAAAAATTTTACTTTCTGGAAAAGGCAAAATTTGAACCTCACGCTTTCTTATATACATGCAAGATTTTTAGTACTTTTGTAGATTTTTAGCATTTTCCAACAAAGTTAAAAAGTGCTTTTGCATTTTGTTTGTTTGTCCGTTTGTCCATGCACTGACTCCCGTAAATACACTCGGATTTTTATACAATTGATAAAACTTATTTAGGTTTATTAAAACATGTTTGTTATTGCATATGAAGTATGTACTGTTAATGTTTCAATTTTAGGGACACTCAAAAGAATTGAAGAGTATTTTAATGACATTACGCTATTCCAAATCATTTGAAACTGGCATAAATTCTTGAATTTCTTTACGATCACGTTAAAATAGAACATTCTTAACATTTTTTATTAATTTACAGGGACACATAAAAGAAATCGGTTACGGTACTGTCTTTGCATAATAATTGCTGGAGTGTACGTTTTAAAATTCGATATACGCTTTTAAGTTTGATTAGTTTTTTTTTTTTTTTTTTTTTTTTTTTTTTTTTTGCATATTACTCTTTATATTAAATTCTATACCTAATACACAGTACCAAAGAACAGAATTCTAATTAATGTTTATTAAATCAAATAAAAAAATTACTTCTAAGTTTTAAATACTCGAAATGACAATAATAAAAATATACGCTTTTTTCCAACTTATTTAATATTAAAAATGTGGTTTCAATATCTATATTATAAAGACCAAAAGCATCTGTGCGTAACGCATACGTCATTTTAAGAATGGTAACACTTTAAAGTTTGAAATGCATTTCCGGTTTTGCAATTTTTTCTACTGCAAATTTTTGTATTTCTTAACTGCGCACTTTTTTAATTTTTACACCATCGTAAAGGGGAAAAAATGTACTTTTAAATGCAATTTATTTGAATACTGTTTCTTAATTTATTTTTGAAACATTAATTTTTTTGTAGTTTATAATACCGTTTTTCTAAACGTGGCAACAGAAGTACTCCATGCTTATTAAAAACAAAGGAAAAAAAAAAAAAAAAAAAAAAAAAAAAACAGATTACTGAATTTTTATGTTGCCATTTTTTTATTAAAAGTGAAAAAAAAAATAATTAAACTACGTTGTGTCAAGAATATTGTCTGTATAAAACCCAGTGAATGTTTGTTTCTTTTATAAAATTTCATTTATACTTTTAAAAACTATATGGATAGTTTAGTATCTGTTTCAGTTAATAGCTATCGAGACTTCAAGTTTTGAATCAAAATGATCAAATTAAATTATTGATTCTCTTTAAAAAGTGAATACAGATATGAAAGGTGTATATTTAAATTTTGATATGGTGAAAATGACGTCAGGTTTAGGTTTGGGGGAAATATTCTATGTTTGAGTAAAAGTGCAATCAATTCTGCTTTTTTTCATATTGGAATACAAGGATTAAAACCTTAATAACTTTATTATAATAAAAGATCTTTATTTTTATTTATTTTTTATTTTTTAGATGTAGAATAAAATTTAATTTTAATAATATCTGTAACTGAGTTTTATAGAAATAGTATTTTGTTAACTTTAGATTGAATATAATTTCACTTAAAGAAGTACTTTACAGTTAAATTAATTTAAAAATATGAAATACAAAAACAAGTTAAAAAAGGACGTGTATACAGTGAAAAACTTCATAAGCTAAAAATTTCATGTTTTGAGTGAAAAGAATAGCATACAGTCATGGGAATAACCCCCCCCCCCCCAAAAAAAAAAAAAAAATCACCTTACTAGCGCTTCAACAAATTATTGTAGAAGAAAGTTATTGGAACCAAAGGATGGAAATAAAGTGTACTATTAAATGATACATATAAAATGAGCTTAGTGGAGGGAGGTGACATGTGCATATTAAAATGAACCGAAACTTTTTTTTTCAACGGCAATACCCAATTTTAACACGATATTTCAAATTTTTGGTTTAAATTATGCCTAATATATATATATATATATATATATCATCATCATATATATATATATATATATATATATATATATATATATATATATACTTGTATTACTACCCATTTTAACGAAACATATGTCGTGGCTATAGCCGAAAGATATTAAGCGACTAAAATGGTCTTATTGGTAAAAAATAACATACATTAATAGAAGAGACATGATCATTCTATAGCATTCCAATAATTGAGTACATAACTTCAATTTAGATGCAGCCTCTAAAATGTGCTTGTTTTAAAATAATTAATTTCTTGGAAACTAATTGTACAATAAGAAATTTATGAAAATTTGAATTTAGGCTAATTTAAGGGTGCAAAATCTATTTATGGTGGCAAAATTATTTGTTGGTATTGAATTAAAGGACAAAATTTGGATTTATTTTTATATGAAAATGGCCCCCTAAGCGATTTTATATACATCATTTAAAAGTAGACATTGTTTATAATCTTTTGCTAACAGCAACTTTCTACTAAAATAATTTATTGCACAGTTGATAGGGGGTGGTTACCTTTTTCTTCTACGATTGTACGTAAAAGGTTCAAAATATCTCAAACTTAAAGAAAGGTAAATTTAACAATTTTTGGAGCGAATTATTATTAGTAGTATTGTTATTTGCATTTGCATATGTTTGTTAAGATTTTTCTATATAATAGTTCAATATATTCTATATAATAGTTCTGAACTATAGTAGAGCTTTCCTATTATGATAAAATATATCAATAGGGTATGTATCTTCACTATTGAATTTTTTTAAATTATTAAAATTTTAAATGATTTATGTGAAGTGAAAATTCATGCGAAAGGTTTTAGCTGTTTCTGCCCTCTTGAGTTATAAAAAGATACATATATATAGTATGTAATTCATTTTATAATCTGAAATCCCCCTCCTTTTTTATATAGTTGTAAATGAAACTATATTCAGCAATTTAAAGCAACATTTATACTATTTTTTTTTTTTTTTTTTGTTATTGATGTTTTAAATCAGCAGCTCTCATTGTTTTATTGATGTTAAAAAATTAAATTTAATCGACGCATTATATAAAATAAATTCTCATTTATTTGAAAAAAAAAAAAATTCTAAAAAAACAAAATAAAGAGCAAATGAAACAAAACATTTAACATTTAACAATATTCGTTACATTTTGTAAACTTAAAATTTTCGAAATTTAGCTTTTGGTTTTCGCTTTAAATTAGCATTGTTAAAAAAAAAAAAAAAAAAAAAAAAAAAAAAAAAAAAAAACATTTTTAACAAATTATTTTGCGCTTAACAAAAGGAAAAAAGTTCTAACGAGAGCTATTTAATTGACACATTAAAAAGAATCAAAATATATAAACACATAAATACTAATGAAAATAATGATAAGTATCAAAATTCAACATTTAACAGACGATAGAGAATATGAAATCCATTTTAAACGTTTATTGAAAGTCTCAGTTCCTTATGTGATTGACAATTTATCTTTAAATGTTACTCACAGATTGTCAGTTTTTAACACATAAAATATTAAATTAAGAGTATATTTTGGAAAATATTTTGGCAACAAAAAGAACATATAATATTCATTTCCTGGGGTGATTTTTAAACCCTAAAACCTATTCCGGGATTCTTTTTATGAGAAAGAACTTATATCCAAAATATGAAATACATCTGATAAGTGTGCATAAAAACAATTTAACTAATTTAAGGGGAGGTTATAATCACTCGTCCCTTTTTAATTAGCAAAATAATCCCATATCTAATCAGGGATACACCTTATCATAATGAATCTATAATCCAAAATTTGAAGCAAATCCGATAATTCTGCGTAAAAAGCCATTTATTTAATTTAAGGGGATGGGGGTGTATTCGATTCACCTTCTATGCTTAGCCATTAAACTCTTAGAACTATTCAGGTATTCACTTTTTTAGAAAGTACCTACATTTAAAAGAAATACATCGGGTAATTCTGCATAAAAAACGATTTATCTAATTTGAGGCGAAATAATTGCCCCCCCCCCCTTTATTAATAAGCAAAAAAAAAAAAAAAAAAAAATCACATAACTAGTCAGAGATACTTCTTATCATAATTAACTTATGTCCAAAATTCCGAACAAATCGGATAATTCTGCGTAAAAACCTATTAATTTAATTTAAGAAAGATTATTCCCCCGTTCTCCCTCTATGCTAAACCATTAAATTCCCAAATCTCTTCAGGCATTATATATTACATATAAGCCTTATCAGAAAGAACCTATATCCAAAATTTGACACACTTTGGATAATTCTGCATAAAAACCGATTTATGTAATTTAGGGTGGTTAAGTGAATTAAGTGATGGAAAATGAGCCACTGCCCTTCAAGGGGTTAATAAACATCAAATTTGTAGATACATGTTACCGAATTTTGACAGAATTTATACTTTTAAACGAAAACCTAATCTCTTATCAGGATCTATGCAATATTCATATTTTTTCTTTATTCTACCTTTACCTGAAAAAAAGGATGGATTCATAAAAATTTTGAATTTCGGTCTTCGTCGGATTTACACGTTTTAGGGGGTCAAAGATTAAAAAAAACACGTGTTTACGAAATGTCTCTCTGTGACATAAATTTTGTGGACACTCTATCTCAAGAATTTATAAACAGAATTTCACAAAACTTTATATTCAGTTAGTCCCTGAAATACACTGGTGGTAATTAGTTTTTGGTGTAAAATCGATCAATAAGTTGCGCTGCTATGTTGCATTTTTTACGATTTACTCAACAGCTATATCTTGATAACTAATACGCATATTTCCATCAAACTTCCGATTCAGTTAGTCCTTCATATGAACTGATGTTTGTTTATATTTTAGTGTAAATGTTTTAAGAAGTGGCGCTGCTATGCTGTATTTTTCGCAATTTTTGCTATCGTTCTGTCTCAAGAATTAAGGGTGTATTCCAAACCAAATTTCTTATATTCCGATTTATTTTTAAATTCCTTTTTGCTCTCAAGTGCATCAAACTGGCAAATTCTATTATTAAGAAAGTACACAATGTGCCGTGCTTATTGAGTTTTTGATAAATGGAGAAAATATTGCAAAAAAAAAAAAAAAAAAAGAAAGGCTGTCAAAGATGACGTTTTGAACAGAAGTTTTTGAAGCGGAAGATCTAAAACAAAAAACAAAAAAAACAAAACAAAAATAAAATAAAATAAAAATAAAAGATCAGAGTGAGAAAATAATTGTTTATAAATCCAATTCTAATGAATTCAAGGGGAAATTAAATCACACGGCATCTTCAAAAATCATCTTAGCAAATTTCATGTTTCTACTTTTAAAAATGAGTCTGAAAATGTATCAGAAAATTTCGAGCTGTTGAGAGTGGGAACATATTTTTTCGAATCCATCCTTAATGCACGGAATTTAATAAAAGTTTATTTCAGGTAGTCATTCATATATATTGACGCTGATTAGTTTTGGTGTAAATCGCTCAATAGGTGGAGCTGCTATGATGCATTTTTCATGATTTTTGCAACAACTCCACCTCAGGAACAAATACACGGAATTTAATGAAAATTTATTATCCTGATAGTCCCTGATATAGATTGATGTTGATTAGTTTTTGGTTCAAATCGCTCAACAGGTGGCGTTGCTCTGCTGCATTTTTACGATTTATACGACAGTTTTATCTCATTAACTATTGCACTAATTTCCGTCGTCGATTCCGTTTGTCGATTTTTTTTCTGCGATGTTTAAAAATTGACATCATAAACATTGAAATCAAAAACATAAAAAAAATAAAGGTACCAAAGCAGCATATCAGCATATCTACGTTCAATTTTCTCTCTGAAAATCACAATCTATTAAAAAAAAAAAAATAAGTTTTTGAAACTCACATTTTTGTATTATTTATTTATTTATTTTTGAAATATTTAAAGTTTTTCACCCAGAATTTAAAATCTAAATACGAAAAGACAAATCACACACGCGTAAACATACATTCATCTTTAAGAAGATTTCTTCAATTTTAAACGATATTGACAATTAATCTTTCAGGCAAATTCGTTTCCAGATATCTCTTCAGGATTTTTTATAGGTAGATTTCGTAAAGAATACTATACCTATTATATTTTCCCCTATGTTGAAATTTCTGAAAACTTTTTGCAGATCCATGCCCATCATGAGTAATAGAATCCAAAGCCCCCCCCCCCCCCCAGTTTAAAACTTTATATAAATATTTATCTGTTCATATTTATTTATTTATTTATACCGTATATACTAGTGTAAATGTCGAAGAATTTTACACAAAATTTGGGAGTTAAAAATAGGAGTCGGTCGACTTATACACGACTTAGTAAGATTTTTTTTTCTTTTCACAGGGCTAGTCCTTTTATGGATCTATGTTGGAGAGACAAGTAAAAAACGAACAATGATCAGTCCCTGAGATTGACAAAAAAAGCTCAACAAAAATGGTCCCTCTAATTCTTCTGCACCCATTCCCTCATGCAATGCTCCTCAACGCAGGAAATTAAATTTCAGCATTTGAATACCCCTTTTAAAAAGAGTTCAACGTGAGAATGCTTGTAGACGCCTCTTCTAAAAGTCCTACAATACAAAGAAGTTTTGTACATTAGCAGTCTAAAGAACTTTTTATCTGGGTAATTAGGCTTAAATAGATTTTTCAAAGATTTTTTTTTTCTTTTTAAATATCGAATCGATGGGAATGGGTTTCAAAATAATTTAAACTTCTGCGTTTTTACATAATTATGCTTTTTGAAAATATTACACTTAAAAAACTCTGATTAGAAACGCAGAAAAAAGTTATTATTGTTATTACAATTTTATTATTATTATTATTATTATTATTATTATTATTATTATTATTACTAGCAAAAGCCATGCTTTGTTTGGATTCGCGAAGCATTATTTTATAGAACAGATATTTGAAAGTAAAAATATTTTTTAATATTATTTTTGCATCTTTATTAAACAAAACGTTATTTTATTTTTTGGCGCATTTTAATTTTTTATTTATGATGTAAGACTGGCATAATAAAATATTTTCGAAGCAAACTTTTACAAAATATTTTTAAATTTTCAACTAAAAGCTCTTTTAAAGATGTTTTTACAATTTTCAGTAACCACTATTGTTTTTTAAAGTTTTTTGAAATATGCATGTTTCCAATCTTTGTAATTAACATCAAATGATCTTTGATAGCTATTTAAGAATAATATATTTCAAGAGAGCTTGAAGAAAGTTACTTCGTCAAAATCCTATTTTCTGGAAAAACATTTGAAATCTGCTCTCGTTGATACTATGAATTTTTAACTGTAAAAACTTTTTTTTCTATAATTTCTTCGTTTTTATACATGTTAGCGTATCAGAATTTTTGATATTGTAGAATTTTTCGTAAGGAAAATTTCTATTGAATGCTTAATTTTGAAGGATTTTCACTCTCGACAACGTTACGTACGTTTTTAAGCCAACTGGTGTCTATATATCCTCAATATCTACAACTGCTTCATCTAATGTTAAACCTTGGGATTTATGAATTGTAACAGCAAAAGCTAACTGCAGAAGAAATTATTTCCTTGGGCATTTTATGCTTCCATTTTTCCAGAATTTAATTATTGGGGGAATTGGTACGCACCGATTCTTATAAGTTAAATTATTGTAGTATTCAAATTTATCCTTGATTATTCGCAATATCTGGTCTGGTGGCTTGTGATTTTCTTTATTGCGTGCAACAAAGTCTAAAGTCCCGTTCACTAAACCTTTTTCGGTCCAGAAATAAGATCGTAACATTACTTTAGATCCAAATGATAAAGTAACAAATGGTTAAAGTCAATTTTTCGTTTCTGAATCGGCCAACTTTGCTTTAGTACATTTATAAAGAGCTTGAATCGAGGCAACAACTTCACGCTTCAATTATTTTAATTTTTCATTTATATAATAAATTTAACAATTAATTTTATTTGTTTACAATTCTTTTGTTGCCACTTTAAAAAAAAAATCCACAATACAACTTTTTTTAAATGTTTAAGTGTCATCTGTGCGAACGATTTTGCTGAATAATGAAAACATATTTTATTTATCAAATTAATCATGATTCTATCTATAATTACTTACTCCATGATTTATATTTTTTTCTGAAAATATACGCGTTTCATTTTTTATTTATTTGCTAAAATGCGTCCGTATTGGAAATGCATGTAAAATAAATTAATTGAAATAATACATTTTTTAACGTTTTACAGTAAAAAAAAAATATATTGTGCAAATCTACAGATCATAATTTATTTTTGTGTTTAATTTGAAGTTAAAAGATTGAATAGTTTTTTTGTAAAGTGTACGACAAAATGTAATTTGAGTGGCCTAGTAGAGGATTCGGTTCGCTCATCCTAATTATTATATCTTCGATTGCATGCCATTTTTCAACATAATTGCTATTGAAGTTTCAATGAGAAAAGCTTTTTTCTTTTAGCGATGAGAGCCGCTGGCGCCTAGATTTTTGCACTCCTGTATATATCCACGTAATTTCTATAATTTTGCATAAATCTCTTGCAACCTCATACATAAAATCAAGGAGAAGAAAATGTCGGTCATGTTCGTTAATGGCCAAAATCAGACCAAGGAGGTTGGAAATAAAGAAGGGGTTTGTGAAAACAGAAAAAAACCCATAATTTCACAATTGTGATGTACATAAAATCACTTATCGTTATTATTACTTCTCAGAAAAGTTCTAAAAATTTATCTATGACAGATTTTTGACATCGTTAAAAATGGGCTCAAATTGCACAAAAAATAATGTTTTAACCCTTTCAGGGGCAAGGCTTTTCTGCTCCCAAACTGGTCAAATAATTAATTCAAATTGCGATTTTTGAACAAACTGATTTAAAAATAATTGAAAACTTTTCGCCATGCATATTATGCGATCAAAATTGCAGTAAAAATTTACTGCTACCGTTTGTCAGTTTGAACCTTCAGATTAACCGTTTCCAGACTGCAAAAGACGTCCTTAAAAGGATTAAAATAAAACAAAAAATCATATCTTCGTCGGTTTACAAGATATTAAATGCAATTAAATTTATTATAAATCTTCTTAATATTTTCTACAACTTTTATATTGACAAGTTTTTCATGGGACCAAGTCTAACAAAAAAGGAATCATAAAGGGAGAGGAGGTTAGAGAAGAAAAGAAGTCACAGTAACATAATTCTGAGTAAAAAGGCGCTTACTGAAAATTGAATTAAAAACTGATCAAAAGCGGCTAGATGAAAATGCGTTTATTTCTAATCTTGATTTCCTTTTTTTTTTAAATTAGTAATTAACTTTCAAATATACCTTACGGCTATATTCTGAGGCGGTAGGGGCTTTTTCTAATTATTTGCTTAAACCGTAAATTATTCATGTCAGTATTGCTCTTGATGTGCAGCACTTTTACCACTAAATATCAGCCTTTTTGCATGAAAATTAAACACGGAGTTTGAAATCACCACATTTGTATTTCATAAAATTTTTAAATCGTTTAGACAATAATAAATATCTTTTAAAATAATTTAAATGTATTTATTGGTAGTCGGATAAAAAAGAAAAACAGAAGAATGCTTCTGCAAGCTTTTTATACTAGATTTCCGTTTAAAAATATAAAGTTGTTCAAATTAATGAACGGTTTTATTTCAGGTGTTTTTAAAGCTAATATTTTGATCCTGACTAAAGCTAGGCGAGACACCTACTATTTATATGTTGTTAAGCATTGCACGTCTTTGCAAATTAGTTATAGGAAAAAAGAAAAGAATCTTCCACGCATACATTTTTATCGAGGAAAATAAAAATAGTAATGTAATTGGAAAATGTTTCCTTAAAATTTTATTAGTTTGAGGGAAATATTTCTAGATTTCGAGAAAGAATCGTAAATATTCCAAGCTAAAACATGGTTTTACTTTAAATTTTGAGTCTTGAGCAAATTTTAGCTTTGGATATGAAATTGGAATCCACTCGCACAAGAATTTTTTAAATTATAAATATATAACTTAATTTTGTGCCCTGAATATTTTTTAACATTAGTACTAATCATCCTAAAAATATTGCAATTTTTATACATTTTAGCAACATTTTCATTTTAAATATGAGATTTGACATTAATAACCGAAAAAATTATTTAACTATGATTGCAGCCAAAATTTGTGATTAAAAACAATTTTAAGGACATAAGAGAGATTGCTCGCCAACTAGCAATTGATTATAATCAAAATCAAAGATGCATTATGTTTATAGGGACATATTTCTTAATTCCACTAAAATTAGCCGAAATTTTCGTTTACAAATGTATAAAAAGTATTAGGATTGTCAATCTTGTAAAAAGTTTACCTTTTACTATATTAACACTGTTTGTAAAGCAGAATTTGATTCGATTAAAGAAGACGGTGCTGATTAAACAAATGTCAAACGTTGTTTTCTTAATTAAAAAAAGGACTTATTCAATAGTACAGTGATTCAAATAAGCGGCAAATTTCCATATGTTAAATTGTAGGAGGGGGGCCGTATGTTTAGTCTGCCCAGGAGCCCGTAAAACCTGTTACCGGCCGTGCAAACTAGAAATTCAAATTGCCACACCTCAGCCATTTTTTAAGATATGAACGAAAGAAAAAATGCTCCGACCCTTTTTTTATAAAGTTCAAACACATAAAAACCGCTTAAATTTTTCATTTTTTGTACCTCATTTTTATTTTTTAGTTTTTTAGTTTTAAATGGCCACAGGGCCGTTTAGAGGGGGGGGGCACAGTGGGAAACTGCCCAGCGGCAAGGGCACTGGGAACAAGATGGGGCCCGCACCGTATCAAACAACTATAGAGATTACATAATATTACAAATCTGAACTTGCACACATTTTTTTAATTATTATTCACATGTTAACTGGAAAAATGTTTCCCAGAATTGTTGTGAGAACATTTTCACCCAAGACATAGAACCATTGGTAAAAGAATCCCTGCATAAGAACCATTACTAAAAGAATCCCTGCATAGAACATATAACAAGACAAATATTATCTCTTCTTGTTTTGTACTGAGGTGAGTAGAGTACTAATCTAAATCTGTCACTTCATTCATCATTCTTTTTACAAACAGCCAGGCACTTCCTGTTTTCCTAAGAAATTCAGAAAGAACCCTTCTTTGACCACGGATTGCCATACCCATGCCTTCAGGCCAAAGAGCCTGCGGACTACAACAGGTCTATCTGATACTGGCAGCTAGACCGACTCAATTATCGGACAAACAATGCGACAGTTAGGGCACGGCCCGCGCTAATTGGGGTCTCCTAGGGAGTTCCGATTTACTGATTACCGAATAGGCACGAGAAGTACATGCTTCTCTTAGAAAGTTTTGAAGGGGCCCAAAATTGAGAACACAGGGGGCCCTGAATTTTGCATGGAATTAACTTAATTCTAAAATTTTATCTAATTTCTTTTCAAATTATTAATTATGCATATATGCATATATATATAATTTGTATTATTTAAGTTCTTCGTAAATGCAAAAAAAAAAATTATTTTTCATGTAAAAGATCAGTTTTTGCACATTATTTTAGATAATTAATTAAAAAAAATCATTTAAGTACCTAGTGTTTATTGTCTAATTCTTCGTACCTTACAATTTTTTTTCATTAAAGCAATGACAGGTTTTGAGAGAACTTTTAAGCCCCCCCCCCCTCTCCCGCCCATCTGAGTCTCGATAGAGCAAAAACTTAAATTTCATAAAACCGTCTCAATCTAGTGTTTATATTCTAAGATTAATCATGTGCACAATTATCAGACTTATGTAAATATGTGATTTGTAAAAAGAGACGCTTTTTTCCGGTGCGCTTTTTTCCGGGGACGCTTTTTTCCGTGCGCTTTTTTCCGGTGCGCTTTTTTCCGTGATTTTTTTTATGGTAGGCGGAAAAAAGCGCACCGGAAAAAAGCGCACGGAAAAAAGCGCACGGAAAAAAGCGCCCCGGAAAAAAGCGTCCCCGGAAAAAAGCATCCCCGGGAAAAAACGTCCCCGGGAAAAAACGTCCCCGGAAAAAATCGTCCCCGGAAAAAAAGCGCACCGAAAAAAAGTGTCCCTTTTTACAAATCACATATTTAAAGAAGTCTGATAATAGTACACATGGTTAATCTTAGAATATAAACACTAGATTGAGACAGTTTTATGAAATTTGAGCGTCCTTGCTCTCTCGGGACTGAGATGGGCGAAGGTGTGTGTGTGGGGGGGGGGGGGGGGGGAAGGGGGCTTTAAAAGTTATCTCAAAACCTGTTATTGCCTTAATGAAAAAAAAATTGTAGGATACGAAAAATAAGATAATAAACACTAGGTACTTAAATGATTTTTTTTAATTCAGTCTCCCTTGTTCTTTTGTGGTTGTGGTTAGGGGGAGAGGGCGATTGTCTACGAGCTCTGAATCTATCTCTTACATTATTACTTACCCATCATACGTAGTATAGGGTAAATCTTGCAATCGTTTTGAAAATCGAAAAATTTTTTTGACGGATTAACACGTTTTAGATAGTGGAGATTCCGAAAAACATATTTTTAGAAAAAAAATTTTGCCGTCCGTCTGTCTGTCTGTCTGTCTGTCTGTCTGTAAACGCTCTATCTCCCGAACGAATTGAGATAGAGACTTGAAATTTTGTATGTAGTTAGTATGTAAAAATGGGACGAACCCTATTTAATATCAGCAACCTCGATTATCCGGAACTATTTTTTTCGGACTCTCGAAAAATTTGTTCTGATGAAAGGTATATAAAAATTTTCGAATTTTTTTGTTCTAAGGAATGGTCGTAAAAGGCAATAAAATAACACACATTTTGCATATAGAACGAAGTCGATCGGATTATTAGTTGCCGAGATATTTGTAATCGTGTTTTCCACATTCTTCGATTTTTCATGACCCTGTATTTCATTAAAAATTCAATTCAGAGGTATATTTTAATTCAAAATGAGACGCTTAATCCGACGCAGTTAATTGTTAGTTAATAGAGTTATTATTTTTGGAGTTATAAGGATGTTTCTTTTACGCAGTTCGGTACTACTTGAGTAGTTTGGCGTTTTATATAATTTGTCGAAATCGGTAATCAGCCGTTCTTTAATAAAGCATTACTATGTATATTAACAATATTTAAATTTTGTTTATGAATGCATTGTATAAATAGTTTTCACGTGTTTTATTTTCATATACATATCCATGATGGGTAAGTATTACGGTGGCCCCCAACGACTAGTTTTTTATATTATTTATAATTTGATTATTTATAATTTAAATTATACATAATTAATTTATATATTATATGATTATTATTTTTATTATTATTATCAAATTACATATTAATATTTTATTACATTTTATATTATATATTTATACTTATATAATACATATTAATTAATTATTAATATATTAATATAATACATTAATAGTAAATAATCCTTATATATATATTATAAATGTGAAAGTGTGTCCGAAAAATTGGAATGAACTTGGCTTCAAAACGGATGGGTTAATGTCTTTGAATCTTTGCATATGTATAGATTATAGGAGTGGAATGAACATAGGCTAATTTTTATTCATTTTATTTAAATATTTTCCTTAATAATTCAAAATTTAATTATTTTTCATACAAAATCAATAGGCATTTTTCAGATAAAATTTAACCATTTTCCTTTCCTGTTGCCAAGAAAATAAAAAAAAATGGAATAATAATTTTTCAGCGGCAATGAATTTTTAATAAAAAACTTCCATGTGAAAAACTATAATAAAATAATTTAAAAGAAAATAAATATGACGTCATGTTTGAAATAAAAATAAAAGGTGCATTTTTTATAATATATTTAACAAGGATATTTGTTTAGTTAATGGGAATTTTTGTGTAAAATATGGCGACATAAATTAAAAATAAAAAGAATGAAAAAGAATTATATTTGTAATAAAATGGTTCACTTATGAAAATGTGATGTCATAGTTGAAATAAAACAGGTACTTTATAGCAGTCGTTAAAAATACAGGGGGTATGAATATCAGTAGCTAATGAAGCGAGATAAATAATGACGTCATATTTAAAATGAATCAGAAATATTTTTGACTTATATTAATTAATAAGTTATAAGTTACATACAAATGAATATTTTTATTCAAAACTCATAATTATCAATGGAAGAATTTTTTGTGGGGAAAAGGCGGAAAATAAAACTACTGATTAATACATTTTTGGCTCGATTTTTTAACACTTTCGAACAAAGTTGAAAAGTTATTATGCTTTCGGTTTGTCTGTCTGTCTGGTCGCTTTCTAACTTTCGTAAATATACTCCGATTTCCATGGAATTTTTGGAAGTTCTTAACGTTTACCTAGCACGAATACCTATTGAAAATAAAGTTTCTACCATGATTAGTTTATTTACAGGGATTGTCAAAAAATTTCCTTACATTACGGCATTATGGGGAAAATCGTTTTAATTAAATTTAACGATGTTACATTTACAAAGTGCATTTACAAAGGGCACTAAAATATGCATTTTGTAAAGTATGTAGTGAAAAGGACACATATTATTCATTTACAGGGTTACACAGAAGAATTCCATAGCATAAAAATAAAGGGAGAAATAGTTTCCGACATATTTTAATTATGGTAAAAGATTTCATGTATAATCAAATTGATATACGTTGCGGAGGCTTAATGTGAGTTATTTCATGAATAATACGAAGTGCATAGCATTTACAGGGACACACAAAAGATTTCAAATATTATATTTTCTATTAGAAGTCTGTATATGATGGATGATGACTGTTGCATGGATGAAATGCATTTTGAATTATGATATGTGCTTTTAAGTTTCGCTAAATGTATGCATATTAAATGGAGAGTATAAATGGTAATAGTATAAATAGTTAAATTTAGATATACATGGTTACACAAAAGATCTCGGAAAGGTTACTGAATATTTGCGTAAATTACTTAAAGGTGGTTTTTAAATAAAATATGCATTTTTATTTTGAACTGCATTTAGTAAACTAAGAAATGTTTGTAGTATATATATAAAATGATATACAGGGAATATACTGATATACACCCGCAAAGAACTGGATGCAAGGTTGTCTTCGGATGATAATTTCTGAAAATGTAATTTAGGTAGTAATAAGAAATATTTTTGTTTGAACTAAATTTTAGAAAGACACTTTCGTGTATTAAAGGAACTTGGAAAACTACAGAGCTGAACAGAAGAATTCAAGAATGTTTCTATCTATTAGTATTAATCGCTGAAAGGAAAATTTTAACCAGCAAACAAATTAGCAAGTAGGGATTATCAGAAGTTTTTTACCATAAATTTGCGATAAAAAGTTAATTACGCATGTTTTTCATCATCGAAATTTTTTTCTTGATTGATGAATTATTTCTTCTTTAAATGTGAACGAAGTCACGGGTAACTGCTAGTTAATAATATAATTAATAAATTAATAATAATAATAATAATAAATAATAAATAACAAATAATTTATAATAAATAAATAATAAATTAATAATACATAATTATAAATTAAATATAAAATTAAATAAAAAAATTTAAAAAATGTAGAAATAAATATTATTAAATATTAAAAAGTATCCTCATTAACAAAAATTATTTAAAAATGATAATAATTAAAGTAATTAATAATAATAAATAAAAATGATAAAATTTTATTAACTCATATCAACTCATATATATATTTTTCATTCAGCCACCCTTGTTCTTCTGTGGGGGCGGGGGGGGGGGGGGGTGAGCCTACAAACTCCAAATCTATCACTGCTTTAGACGATAATTTTTTTTTCTTTCGGAATGTTTTCTAGGATTTAGGGGAAAAAGTGACTGGAAAAACAAGAGCGCAAAAAGTGACAAAGAATTGATAAATATTGAACTTGTGGATAAATAAATGATAAAAACTAAAGTGGCAACAAATGTCTCATTTATATCATTCTCGTAAGACAGCGGTTCCCAACCTTTGATATGCGTACGCTTGGGGATACGTAGCGAGATTGCTGGAGGTATATGACAATAGTATCAGTAATGACGGATGATAAAGTATCATTTTTTAAATAAATTCTTGTTAATGTGTAGGTTTTTTAATATTTAATTTTATATATTTATACACTTATTTTTATTATGTCCTATAAGTTAATAAAATATTATCATTTTTAAAATTAATTCTTGTTGATGAAACTAGATTTTTAATATTTAATTTTATTTATTAATACATTTATTTTTATTGATTTACTATGGATTTAATAAAATATTATCATTTTTAAATAAACTTTTGTTAATAAGTGTAATTTTTAATATTTAATTACATTTATTTTTAATTTTATATTTAATTTTATAATCAATTTATATTTATGTATTATTAATTTATTATTTATTATAAATTATTTATTATGTATTATTATTATATTATATTAATATATTTATTACTATATATTATGTTATATATTATATAAATATAAATATATAAATGTAATATAAAATATAATAAAATATTAATATGTAATTTTATAATAAAAATAATCAAATTATGAATAATATTAAAAAAATAAATATAAGAGATATATTCAAAAGTTTGTAGACACCCTCTCCCCTCCCCCCCCCCCCCCCACTCCACAGGAGAACAAGGGAGACTGAATTAAAAAAAATCATTTAAGTACCTAGTGTTTATTGTCTAATTCTTCGTACCTTACAATTTTTTTTTTCATTAAAGCAATGACAGGTTTTGAGAGAACTTTTAAAGCCAACCCCTCCCCCCCTCCCGCCCATCTGAGTCTCGATAGAGCAAAAACTTAAATTTCATAAAACCGTCTTAATCTAGTGTTTATATTCTAAGATTAACCATGTGCACTATTATCAGACTTATGTAAATATGTGATTTGTAAAAAGGGACGCTTTTTTCTGGGGAAGCTTTTTTCCGGGGCGCTATTTTCCGTGTGCTTTTTTCCGGTGCGCTTTTTTCCGTGATTCTCCCATAGCATCAGAGCTTAATCGGGCCCTGCCTTTTTACAGGGAAATACTGTTCTAAAATACCATTTCCTCTGTACAAAATAACATTTTCCCCATGATTTGTTTTTAAATATTTCTTTTGAGAATTTCTGAAAGTCGGAGTTGGTATAATTTTCGGAGAGTGTGTAGTTTTGACAATCTCGAAAATAATCATTCACACAAAAAATCTCAAATTATCTTATAAAATTGGTTCACTAATTTATTAATGGTTTTTATAATCTTCGATTAATTCTTTATCTACGGATGGTACTTATAAGTCCATTAAAATTATTCATTATAAAATTCTTTTAATACGTCAATTAGTTGTAATACTGTTTAGAATGAGTTACAGATACATTACTTTATTTTGTTCCAAAAGCATTATTAGTTACACAAAACAAATATATTTTTAAAAGTATAATTTCTTTTCCCTTTGTATCTTTTCAGCTTTATTGGCGCTGAGGGAGGGGGATGGGTATTTTTCAATTCGGAAATACAGTCGGCTCTCGTTAATTCAAAATCGGATAAATCGAATCTTCACTTAATTCGAACTAAACGTTAAGTTCCGAAATTTTCAATCGCAGAATAATGTTAAAATTTTCAGTTAATTTGAACTAATTTTCTCTTGGCATCGTTTAATTCAAACTAACGGGAACTCCAATTTTTCCTTTTTCCTTTTTTTTAAACTCCAGATCCTTGAAATAACTTGATTTCTTTCATTTTAGTAAAAATTGTTCTGAATTAGTATACACATAATCCCATTCATTTGATATCCGCTTTCTAATTATCCGTATGCAGACCCTGACTATCGCACGGGCACTCGAGTTTTATGCCCTGGGAACGAAATTTCTGTGGAGCACAAAACATTTTCTATTTCATCTAAATTTATATCATAAAAATCATAATTGCGGAAAGAAAAGTGATATTAATTCGGTAAAATGACAAAAGTATACCTCAATTTATGTTTAAAAGCACGTTTCAATAAATAGTAGAATTTCTTTCTTAATTTTTATTTATGGAGCTGTTTTTCAATTTTCCAGGAAACTTTTTTTCGGATAAGTGTATAATGTGTGAAAAAACTACTATCAGTAAATTAACTAATATACGCGGGCACGAAACTTTGAAAGTGCCCTGGAATAAGAAACTTGTTAGTCGGGCCTGTCCGTATGTCTGTAAATCACACATCCACCTCTTCTTCCATTGCGATTGTTCCTAATTCCTTAATTGGTTTATGTATTTATATATTTTAATTTAATATTAAGTCACATTCTAACTTTAACAGCTGAAATGATTTAGAAAATACTATAATTCCTTTGTAAAAGAACTCTTTTAATTATGTTTTTCTGTCATACTTACCATAATTCGAACATTTCTTGTGGTCCCAGTAAGTTCGAATTAACAAGTGCCGACTGTATTTCTACATTTATATTGTAAGAACACCATGTTTGTACATTTTATAATTCTACAAAATACTAAGAAAACAATTTAAAATAAAAGATTTGAGTGGGTTATAAATATTGCACAAAATCCCTGTAAATTCAAATTTAATCAATCCTTCTAAATAATTCAATCCTTCTAAAATCCTTCAAAAATTTATTAAATGATTAATAAGGAAAGCGTCTTTTCAATATGGGCGTATATCCAAAAATTGGACCAAAACCGTTAATTCAGTATGAAAAACCCATTTACCTAAATTAACCCCTTGAGCTCTGCTGGTAGAATTTTCTACCACATAATTTTAATTACAAAATGTCGCCTTGACACCAGAAAATTTGACCACATTTACTTCAAAAAGGTTTAATGCATTTTTCCGTGATTATCGTTAACCAGTTTTTTCTTTGCAAAATACTGGTACCAATGTAACATTTGGAATTTTGAAGAAATTTACACCCCAGAGCTCAAAGGGTTAAGAGCCTCCGTCTGATCAATGAATCCCCAAAATCAATTCCTTGTCACTTTTTTTCCTGTAACTTTTTTTCCGTAAACTTTTTTCCGTGTCACTTTTCTCCGCTTTTATAGTTTATGTCACTTTTTTCTGTTTACCTACCAGATGGGGGAAATGGTATCCAGTCCAGATGCAGTAAGTAGCTGCCACTTGTTTCGTCGGTCACTTCGTGATAATTTAAAAGCAATGATCTTATACAGGATGAATGGATATATGTTTATAATAATTGATTTATACTTGAAATGATATAATCACATGCAGAATTTTAAATTTAATTATAGCGAATTGTTAAATGACTAATTTTATAATTCATATTATTAATGAAATAAGGTCAGGCAAAGTTAGTTTTAACGAGAAACAACATCATCACTGAATTGAATCGTGTTTAAAACAGCCATCACTTTAAAATAATCTAAAAATTCGTCGAAAAACAATTGATAAAACTAAATTACAAATACAATCAGTTACATAAAATCAAACCTGTGGAATTAATATATTAAAGTGTTTTTTAAATATAATAATAAGTTTCTGCATTATGAAATTAATAATTTTAGGAATATATAATTATATTCGATTTATATTTTATATCTATTCTAAGGAAACTTTAAATGTTGTTTAGAAAGCTAATATTTGCTCTTCACTGAAATACTGTGTAATCAAAGTTGCGTTCTCTTTAAATTATTTCTGAATGGAAAAATACAATTTAAATCAATGTCCAATGCATATTTTTATTTTGTTTGATTCTGTCAAGTTATCGGCTGTTTGAAAGTTGTTTTAACTCTAATTAATACATTTTACTCATCATATCGATTTTAAACGGAATCAAGAATAATTTTACTTATGGCATTTTCCAAAATATGTTCAATAATGTCAAAACAGCAATGAGAATCCAAGAAAATAATGCGCATGTGCTATCCATCAGTTTTCTTTATTAATAAATAAATCAAGTTATTATTATTTTTTAATGAATTGAAGAATGCTATCTATATTTTACATTAATCATAACAACAACCTAAGACTAAATCTTATGGAATGGAGAAAAGTTCAGTTTTAAGTAGGCTTTCTTATCCCTTTATGTCCCGACGTCACTTTTAAGCACCTTTAAAATAATTTGTTTTAAAATGCATGTAATACTCGATTATAGTAGTAATACATATTAGAATGCATTCTAAATACTACTTTACTTCAACTTATCTCAAGAGCATAATTGGTTGAACAAACAAAAATATTTTTAAAAGGACGATTTCTTTTTCATATGCATTTCTCAGCTTTCTTAGCGTTGAAAGATTGTGGGGGGAAATTTTCAATTAAGTATCATTTCTATAGTTCTAGAGTAAGACCATTATGTTTGTACATTTTGTAATTCAATAAAAATCTAAAAAAGTATTTAAAATAAAAACTTTGAGTGCAGTTATAAATATTGCATAAAATTTCTATAAACACAAATTTAATTAATTAATTTTAACTGTCAAAACTCTTAAATTTTATTAAGAGGAACTTCAGTCATAAGAAAAGACCCGCTAGCTTATGCTAATCCAATGGAAAAGATTTATAAAGATATCTCGATTGAATTTCAATATTTTTAATATTTTTTCTTAGATGATCTGTATGCAGGCCGTTTCTTACTTTTTCGATTTTGATTATATGATTTTTTCTCATGAATATGCTTTCACTTTCGAAACCGGTTCCGAAAATAAAAGTGTTTTCACTAAAATTATCTGTAAATAAAATCGAAAAAATCTCTAATATTCAATGAAAAAAAATCATTTAAAAACTTGTACATTCAAACGAGATATTTTTTTTCCACAGGATTAGTATTATCGAACGGGCCTTTTCGCTTGACTGAAGTAGCCTCTTAATTAATTGTGTACATCTTCTTATGTAGATTCAAAAATTCAGAAAAAATGCTTCAGAAGATGAAATTTTCATGAATTCATAATTTGGGAAGTACAGGGTTCGGAGGTACACCGCTCTTAATTATTTTCCGGTGATCACGAATATTTTCCATTTAGAAAAACTTCATTTTAAAGAGGTTTCGATTTAATCGGGTTCCTTTATAGACAGATCCATTTTATCAATTTTTAAAGTATTTAGTTTGCTTAATAACTGCATTAATAATTACTAAAAGATGTTAGCACCCCCCCCCCCCAAAAAAAAAAAAAAAAAAAATCGGAGTCCACCCCTGACATGATTTGCGCCCTGCTCTGAAATTACAGATTTTTTTTCTTTTACGCAGATTTATTAATAGAATAGGTTCATACAGAAAATTCCTTTTTAAAAATTTTGATAAAGTGCGTTTTGAAGTTCACGTATGTAACTCTAAAATTATATATATTATATAATTTTAGAGTTACATTTTAAGTGTCGTTTACAAATTTCTAGACAAATAAACCGTATGATTATTAGCGGAAACAATAAAAACTATACGCAAAAAGGATATATATCCAGGATTTACTGCTCTCGACGAACCTAAAAAATATTCTAGCACTCCATGTATGTCCCCTCTACTGTGATATCAACATGACGTAAGGGGGCAGATTTACTGGGGGTAGATATCAGGCTCTCGTAGAAAATGAAATGCTGCAGCACTGGATATCTGCCCCCATCTAATGCAGAGGTCAAAATGGCGGATGGGGGCAGATATACTGGGGGTAGATATCAGGCTCTCGTAGAAAGTGAAATGCTTCAGTACTGGATATCTACCCCCATCTAATGCAGAGGTCAAAATGGCGGACGGGGGCAGATATACTGGGGGTAGATATCAGGCTCTAGTAGAAAGTGAAATTCTGCGGCATTGGATATCTACCCCCTTCTAATGCAGAGCTCAAAATGACGGACGGGGGCAGATTTCATGGGGGAAGATATCAGGCCCTCGTAGAAAGTGAAATGCTGCAGCGTTGGATATCTACCCCCTTCTAATGTCAAGGTCAAAATGGCGGACGGGGGCAGATATACTGGGGGCAGATTTCAGCATTCCCAACAGGAGAGCTATCTTTTTCCATGCAGTCAGATGAGATAAGAGATACTTGAAAACCGGTTTTGTTTCTGCCCAATTTATTTTCTGAGATGCATCAACTAACTGACTGATACGGCCCGTTCAGAAAGTTCATCAAAGGTTAGTAGGTGGTACCGAAACACGTTTTTAGTTTCTCGTCTGGTCTCTTATTATGGATGTAAGTTTAGAAGGACGTTAGAGGTATTGTTCCGTTCAGGGCAGAAGACTGGATGAGTGAGCATCGAGGGAAATTCGTGTCTTGTAATAAATGCATGTGAAAACGTAACGTTTTAAACCTTTAACGGATGGTAGCTTTAAATACCAGACTTTATTTTATTTTATTTTATTTCTATTCGCAACATTATGTTTTAAAAGTAAAACTTTTAGTAAATTTTTCTTGCAGATGTTGCTATAGTACAAATAAAGTGTTTCTTAAAGAGCAAAAAAAAAAAAAAAAAAAAAAAAAAAAAAAAAATTGAGGACAAGAGAATAAATTGGTTGAGGGTGTATTCGAATAAACGCCTTTCTACCTTCAACAGCTTGAAATTTTCTGATACAATCTCAGACATATTTTTAAAAGTAGAAACATGGAACTTTTTGAGGGAATTTTTGAAGAGACGTATAAGATGCCGTGTGATGTCATTTTACACTCAATTTATTAGAATTTCATTTATGAACAATTACTTTCTCAATATGACCCTTTTTCACGTTCCCAGATCTCCCGCTTCGGAAAAATTGGTTCAAAAAGCCAACTTTAATTGCATTTTTTGCAATATTTTCTGCATTTATCAAAAAATTGATAATCACGACACCTTATGTACTTTCTAAATATGACAATTTGCCAGTTTGATGCATCTGGGAGCAAAAATAAATTAAAAAATAAATCGGAAAATAAGAATTTGAATCGAAATACACCCTTAACGGATGGTAGCTTTAAATACGAGACTTTATTTCTATTTTCTATTCGCACCATTATATTTTAAAAGTAAAACTTTTAGTAATTTTTTCTTGCAGATGTTGCTAAAGTACAAATAAAGTGATTCTTAAAGAGCAAAAAAAAAAAGTGGGGACAAGAGAATAAATTGGTTAAGAATTAAAATGCTGCTTATATGACGGCATTCGTTTCTTAAGTATTAGTTAATTAAATGATCAGTATTTTTGAAAAACTATCAATTAATGCTTATTTTTTATCCATTTTTTTTACAAAATTTTTAATTTTTTATTACCGGTTTTTCAAACTGTACTCAGACAGATTTTATGTATTTTTTATGCTGTAGTTCTATCCGATACCAAGATACAAAATATTATAATTTTATAAGCATTATTATTAAAATAAGCAGTCGTGTTATTTTTTTTTTTTTTACATTGACGTTCATCACCATTAAAATTTTTATACTGGTTTTATCAATTTATCAAATCATCTTTTGGTGCTGCAAAAGCTATTTAATTAAATGCTTCTACGTAATAATTTTTTCAAAAAAATTGTCACTGTCAACATAATATCACACTTGATTTAAATGCATTCATTCATTTTTAATATTTATACATTTTTTATATCATTTTTGCAAGAAATCTAATAAATCAATTAAATATTTTTTCTTTTTTAAGTAACATGACAAAAGAATTTTTATAATGGAACGAAATCATTTCGATTAAGTACTTTTTTATAAACTGAGAAGTTAAATTTCAAAAACAAAGTAAAAAATTCTAGTTTTTGTAATTTAACTTCATCTATTTGAACTCAACCATGAATATCTAAAAAAAAAGGGGGGGGGGGGTAAAGAAGAGATGTATTTGATAGCGTAAACAATTTTTTTAGAAAGAATTTCAAGTATTTTTCTAAAAGAGAACTTTTTTTTTATTTAAAAATGAGATGAGATAAAAGAGATAGTAAATTAGTTTCTAAAATTCCATAAAAATGCTAACTACAACTAAAAAAAAAAAAAAAAAAAAAAAAAAAAAAAAAAAAAAAATACTTTTTATTGCTAGAATATGAATTTAATGTCAATAAATCGATAATAAGAGATCAAATAACATTTCGTCTGTTTCCAGCAAAGGGGGATTTATTTTTAACTACGAAAATTGTTTTAAAGCAGATATTTTAAAGCATTATTGGAAAATAATGCCACAAAGTGAACATATTATATCAATTATTTTTGATATAATTCTGGCAGAAATATAAAAAACTTTTTGGATTTTTTTTTTTTTTTTTTTTTTTTTTTTTTTTTTTTTTATTGCTTTAGGAATTAATTAAAACATTAACCCCATTTTTTAAATTTATGTATTTTTACTAGTTATTATCTGCATTGTTATGACGTCAGTGTTACTTACGCGCACATTTGTGATTTATATAGATTGACTTTTAGATGTTTTGATTAATGCGTATCTGTTAAAGTATTTTATTATTATTATTATTATTATTATTTTGTATACATTTTTAGGTGCTTACTGATTGGTAGTCAAATTAGACCTTAGTTTCTTTACAATTTCCAAGTTAATATAATTCGATTGTAATTATTTATATATATATATAGGGGGAACTGGGGTACATTGATACAGTTTTTTTCTAAGATTTTTTTTGGTGTCAAGAAAGTAGAAAATTCAAGTTTTTTTTCCATGAGGTGACAGCAAAACTTGTGTAGTATGTTATAAAAATGTACAATCATTGTTTTATATAGTATTTTTGCATGTAATTTTTAAAAAATCAAAAAAAGTCATTTGTATCAATGTGTCCCATCCCCGGGGCAGATTGATACGTTTGAGAAAAATGACGACAAAATAATACCAATGCATATTTTTCATAGAAAATGAATTAGAAAACCATTTTATATTTATTTATAAAAATTCAAATCACCCACAATTTATTTTTAAGCAGTATTAAAGCAATCAAAATTAAATATATTATGACCTGATGTTCTGGCTGTTTCTTGTCTGATTGTTGGCTGTGGTAACTTTGTCATATCTAGCACTTCAACCCCAGCATTATCTTCTTTCTTATGAAAGATGAAAAAATTACCAGTTTTTCTGTTTATAAATAGGTTCATAAACAGAAAAATAAGGATAATTATATTAAAAATTCTGTTTATAATATAAGTATCATTTTCTGTTCTGCAGTTTGTTTCTCTTACTTAACATTTTGCATGTCGAAAATACTTTTTTCTCTGGAGAAACGATATAAATTCGAGATTTGCCAGAATGGCGTAATTTTCTATTATTAGTTCTACTAGCACTAGATGCTGGGTAAGTTCCAACATCTTCTGTTTTCAAAAATACTATAAAATGTTCTAATATAAAGAAATTAGAGCTATTTCACTTCAATAAAAACTAATATTAGAAATTTTTCGTGAAAAAAAAGGTTTGATTAAGGAGTGTATGGTAAAAAAAATAATAAAAGATAATGAAAATATGAACTATTAAAGGATTTAGGCTGTATCAATGTGCCCCGTCATAGACTGTATCAATGTGCCCCATACAGCGATTTTGAATAAAATGAGTCTCAAATCCAACACTTCACAATATATCTAACAATAAATAATGAAGAACTGATAAAGAGTAGCTGCACTTACCAGGGAGAGTATTCATTTTGGTTGAAAATACTGGAACAGTTGTATAATAGCATTTCAATTGTACAACTCATATTTACTTTTGAACAACAAAAACAATAAATCACCCGTCCCATTTCATCAAACTACTGAATCATTCCAAGATTTTCTGTATGTAGTTGAATACACTAGCATCATCTTTTGGAGCTGTTGTGAAACTTCCTGTAATGACCCTGTGAGCGGTAGAGGGGGTGTATCAATGTGCCCCATGTATCAATGTACCCCAGTTCCCCCTATATATATATATATTAAGAAAAGCAATCGAAGATGAATTTATCAATTTGCAATTTTATGATTATTGGAAAATGACAATTTGGGTACTTCCGTATTTTTCACGTGCCAGTGGATAATAACAAAAATAATTTAAAAAAAAACAATTATCTTATGTATGTATTCATTATGTGTATATCGATGTGTATGTATTATGTATCCATTTGTATAAGTCCCATTTGGAGCTTTGTTTACAAACTCCAAATGTTGGACGAAATTTTACCAATATTGCAGATATTGTAGCATCTAAAATTGGTTCAACCAGCATAAGAATTGAAGAGTGATGAATGACTTTAATTTCACCGAGAATATAAATATATATTCTAAAAAAATAGTTCTGAATGCACTTTTTAAAAATACATTTCAAGTATCACGTGCTGTTTAATTATACGTTTCCCCCTCTTTAAAGCGGTTCTCAAATCCCTTGTTCAACAACACAAAATTTTCTGATACAATTTTGATTTATCTTTAATCGTAAAGGCATAAAATTAGCAGGATTTAGCGATGTAAAATCAAAATTATTTTTCCTTTTTTTTTTGGGGGGGGGGGGGGTAAATAATTTAGTTATAGAATTAGAAGCGATTGTGGTCAAATGATGAACCGTTTTTCGCTCATCTTGCCATTTCTCGTGCGATATATCATCAATTGTAAATCCCAACTTTGACAAAATTTCTAGCATGCTTATTTTGAGTTTACAGAAAATGTCTTTCGATTACTTAGTTCCTGAATAACAACACCTTCCAATTTCATGCATGTTCGAACAAAAAGAAGTTAAAAATGTGTCAAAAAGTAGTACCTTTGGGTGTTGAACAGCCTTTATAAATAAAACTCATTTTACAATATCAACTGAATATTATTTTAGTTCATTTGAAATATATTCATTGTCAATATATATATATATATTGTGAGGATTTTGCATTACTATATACGTTTTGGTAATTATTTTGGTAGCGATGAAGTGATGCAAATCCTTTTCATCTTAAATAACTTTTATTCAAGATATGATAGAATAAAATACAGTTGTAAGAACTTAGGGTTCTTTATGATAAAATAATCCACACGCCTTTTACAGCGAGCTGCGTCCTCGAGAATCATCTCCAACTCCTCTCTCATCCTCATCAAGAGAGCCTCCTCTCCTTCGGGCTCCTCCCAGATCAAAATTATTGGCTCAGCTGGGATACGCCTCGGCGCCAGGTTGCCATCGTCCGTCTGGACCTAGTGAAACTATTTCAACCGATTTTTAGTTCTCAGGGTGGTCTGGTGATTAGTCAACGGTAGCCGTAACTAATATGCTAACGTCACATAAAAAAGGCCGCGCTAGACTTGCTGTCTACAGGGAAAAAAGGACCTTAATCCTTTTAAGTGCATACACAATTCACGTTTTCACAATCGCCAGACTTCGATGTAGCAGTGCATTGTCTAGCAGTAATTAGCCAAATTGTTAAATCCTTACAATATATATTTACTTTATCTTTCCAAGAACTCAGAAAAACTGATTAAATTTATTTTAGAATAACGTTGTAAAATAATTTTTACAATGGAATGAATTTCTTTTTTATATGTATTTTTTATTTTATAAGTAAATCATCACTTTTCAAAACAACACAAAAAATTCTAATTTCTAAAATTTAATATCCTGAAATTTCAATTTAACTGAGTATCTTTGGGAGTGAGAGGGGAGATGATTTGGTAGAGTAAATATATTTTTTCGCAAGAATTAAATTTTTTTTTTCTTTAAGAGAACTTTTTCCCCTTAAAAAATAAAGTTAAATGTGCTCTGAACATTTTTAATTTCCAAGAATTCCTGACTAGGACAAACAATAAATTAAAAATATATATTTTGTACAGTAAGACTATAATTCTTTTTGCTTAAATGCTTTAATTTTTTGTACCAAGAAATTGAACAGTGTTTCTTATTTTCTATAAAAAATAAATATCTCTCATGAAACGGTCTGTGTATACATAACCGGGGGAGGGGGGGGTATCATTTTTTCACTAAAAACAGTTATCTCTCTCAAAAATGGTTTCTAAGTTGCTATTTAAATGAATACTCAAGATTGAACAGATATCGTTATCAAGGAGTAATTGATTGTAAAAAAGATTATTCTTACAAAAAAAAAAATGTATAATAGTCAAATTTTTCTGTAATTTTGTAGTAATTACAAATTTCATTCATTTGAGTATAAAAATGACCTCATGAATGTTATTTGGGGTAATTTGAAAAGTATAAAAAAAGTTTGAAACGCTTTAAGATAAAATTAAAAAATTCTAGATACTTTCAATATAATAATAAATCTGATGCTGCTTCATACGAAAGTACTCATTATTTTGATTTAACATCAATTATTATTAAACTGAATTATATTTTAATTAACAACATTAATAATAATGGTCGTGTATTATCTTTCGTTTTAAAGAAGCATTTTTTAGGAAGAATCTACTTGATTTTATAATGCATTTCAGGTTTAGGATTTTCTATTATACACAAAACGAAAATTGAACAAATTTCTCCTCCTTTACAATTAAAACTTTTTTATCACTACCAATATAATATCACTATTCATTAAAAAGATATTAATTATCAATAACATTTTTACTTTACTTCTGACAGAAATTTAAAAATCGATTAAATAATTTTTTTAGTGGAAAAAATAATCTAGAACTGGATGATTATTTTTAATCAAAAAAGCTCTTTTTTTTCTTTTGAATGAAGCAATACTTTTTTAAAAAGAGCAAAGAAAGAAAAAAAAACTATTTTTGCAGTTTAATTTCCTTAGATTTTAACTCAATTGCGTTTCTTCTAGCTAAAAAAAAGCGATTTCGTACGGTAAACATTTTTTTTTTTTTTCTGGAGAATTTTACTTATTTTTCTAAAGGCAAAACTTTTGGCATGAAAAAAATAATTTTAAGTGCTATAAGAATTATTTTATTTTATTGTGCAGAAATGACGACTATACTTAAAATTAAAAGAAAAAAACTTTATACTGCCATAAGGTAAATTTTTAACCTTAAATAAATTGTATTTTTTTTTTCCAGAAATCGAATAGCGCTTCCGATTTTTTGATTCCGAATGATTTCGATCAAAAATAGAGTTAGTATTTGTAAGTTATTTTTTAAACATGAGAGTCTGAAAGATAATGTTGACAGGGGGCAATTGATTATATCTGAAGATGATTCTAGGAGAAAAATATAAAACACTGTGAACAAAATCATGACGAAATGCAATATTCCACCTTGCTTCGATCAAAAAATACACGATATCAACTTTAAAAATCTAACCGTGATGCTTAAAAAGTGATAAAAATAACAATATAAAATATTTTATAAGTCAAAAATATACATTATTTTTAAATCTCGTAATACTTTCGGCTTGAAGTCTCAAAGCCATCGTCAAGGAATACTTTTAATAATTGCTATTCCATTCATTAAAATATGTTCTCTTTTTTTAAATAGACAGTGCATAGTTATTAGGGTAGCTAGAAGTAGAAGTAGCAATGCATTGGATTGAACTTAAGTTGAGAAAAATATTTAACTGCTGCAACATTTATTTCCATACGCCCCTTTTTTCACACACCTCACTTTCGTTTTAAATGCGTGGCTGGACATTAGTAGAAGTAGACGCGTTTGACGTGGCCGTAATTCACAAGCCAAAAATACTAGAAAATTTCAATGAAATATATAATTTTTTTAACACACATTATTACAATCTTTGTAGCCTTTTTAGTAAAACAGTAATCTTTTCAACGATTTTGATGCTTATTTTGTACGTTAAACACTGTTCGACTCTTTGGTACGTACGTAATTTGCATATAAATATATCTTGATGAACAACTAAGAGTGTATCACGCTAAAAAAAAAAAAAAAAAAAAAAAAAAAAAAAAACCTTAAAAAGAGAGAGAAAAAAAAACAGGGAAAACTCTTTTGATAAAACTGTTTTAATATTGCACATTCTGCATGTAAAAAATGTTGTAGTATTTCGTACCAAAGTACGCATTGTTTGTATTAGATATAGTATTCATGTTGATAGTTGGAGTGGCATAGATAAGATTTTTTACAACAGAGTAAAAATGTATAAGCCAAGAATCGAACTTAGGGACTTGGTATGTCTTGTCTTGTCAAGACACTTCTTTTTAAGCTACCAAGATGATAGCATGGGTTCCATGATTCATTTTTATTTGTTTGAGATGGCAGAGAATTGCAACGTTGGTTTCATTCATTTTTATTTCTCTTGATTATGGATATTATTATTGTTAAATTAATTATTCTTTGTATTGTTAATTTATTAATAGGTTATTTTACAGGAACAATCTGTATTTATGATAAACTTTGGAAAAATCTGGTAAAATAACAGAAAGTCCATAGTAAGTACAGATTATTTTCGTAAAATAAACAGCTTTAACTGACGGTCTGATGACAGCATTTTTCAGTAAAATCAAAAGTCTTTTATTGTGTATACAGTTTTGTAGTCTTTGAATGTAGTAATGTATCTTGTAATATTTCATACTAAAGTTCACATTATTTTGATTGCTATAACTTGCTATAACTATAGCTTGCTTTTGATTGCTATTTTAGCAATTAGTATTTATCATCAAAATAAATTCAACTGTTTATAACAAGATATCTTTTAGTAAATACAGATTTTTTCCGTAAAATAAACAGCTTTACTGGCCTCTTAAAAAATAATATTTTCTCTGTAAAATCATCAGTTTTTGTTATTATTATTATTATTATTATTATTATTATTATTATTATTATGTACTACTTCATTCTGTACTGTTCACATTATTTTTACTGCATATATGTACAATTTATAAAACTAATTATTTTGATAATTAATGTTTATCATCAACATAAGTTCAAATGTTTATAACAAGATATTTTTTACCAAACAAATATTCTATTTTTTATTGCATTTAAGACGTGTAATTTTTTCGCTAAACATACACATACTTTTTAATCGATTTTTCTTAATAAAATTGAAAAATTTTGATAAAGTCAACATAGTTACGCAGTTCATTAAAAAGATAATTAATGTCAACAATCTCTTTAAAAAATTTTCAATGTAAAAAAAAAAAAAAAAAATCTTTGAATATATATCGATATATATGTATATATTTGGAAAATCTATATTCAGCAAAATAATTTTTACAATGAAATGAGTTTTTTCGATTATTAATTTTTTTTCTGAAATGAAGCATTTTGTTTCAAAACAGGGCAAAATTTCTAGTTTTTGCAGTTTAATGTCTTTCTTTTCAACGCAGTCTTATATATTTGTGAGGGATAAAAAAAGTGATTTGACAGAGTTAACATGTTTTTTAAGGGAATTTAATTTATATTCCTAACAGACAACTTCTTTTTATGAAAACTTTTTAAAAATACTGTAAAAACTTTTCTTTTTTTAATTTCATGAAATTATTGACTACAGATAATGATTAACTCTAAAAGGACTGTAAGAGAGTTCATTTTGATCCCTAGTAAACTAATGGCCAAAGGTGACCGATCACTTCATATACTTTTTTTTAAAAACAGATAAAAAGATTTTTTCAGAGGCTATATTTTTCTAATCATAATGCGTGTTTTCTCATCATTTGCATAAATATCTTTTCTTTTTTTCTTAAAATTTTTAATTAAATAAAAATATATATTTATAAAACGTATATTTTTATAGACAAAATAAAATAACTGTATGATAAATATCTTTAATACATACATAAAAAAAAAAATATGTTTCTTTCAAAACTTATTAAGGGCTTTATTGAATTTTTTTAATGAATTTTCTTGAAGATCTTTCACGATAAGAAAAAAGAAAACAATTTTTCAAAAATAGCTGGAATAAAAAATAAATAAATAAATAAATACAAGTAATTATTTCCATTCTCTAAGGAATACTCTCATTATACTTATGTATTCTTAACGGTATAATCGTGAGTACTGAATTATTATTATTTTGAAATAAATTGGAATTGTCAAGTAAGTGCCTAGAGAAGATAAGCTTATTTTCTCAGACATTAAAAAGGGAAATATATTAACATATAAAACATTTGCATTTTTTAAAGTCTTTAATATTTTATCTTTTTTTTTCATAATAAACATTTTTTCTAAAATTATTTGCTTTAAAAATTTAAATTTTCTCAGATATTTATTTATGTTCAATAGCTATAACGATTAACAATTTTCAAAAGCTAATAAATTACTAAATTTCGAGGGAAATTTTTTAAATATTTATTTTTATAATCTAGTTTCTTGCTGTAGAAAATTTATCAGATATTTATAAATATTCAACAGTCAAAAGAAAAAAGTAATTTAATTAATAATTTTATTCGCAATAAAAATTTAAAAGAAAATTATATTTTTGTCAAATATAAAATGTAACATTTGAATATTTTAATAAATTAGAATTTAATTTTCAGCAGTTTCCGAACATAAAAATTTTAAATATACCTCAGAATACACTATATGGCAAAGAGTGACCGGCCACTTACAATTTTAGGCGTTTTGTTAAATATCTAGAACAATACATAGGAATCACTCTGAAAATCCAGGTGTGTAAACAAAATAGCATAGGTCATATATTTTCGTGAAGATTTTTTCTCAAAATTCCATAAGGGACCGTCAAGAAATTGAAAAGAACGAATATCTTTTACATACCACTGTCAAAATTAATGTAGCAAAAACGTCCAAACTGCAGATTATGATTATATGCGTTATTGTTATAAACTATATTCATTTCTATGGGGCTATCTTGTATATTTGTAGAGGTATTAAGGCTTTTATCAAAACAGTCCTAAATATTTTCAAGTTTTTTGCTTATAATTTGCAAAGTTCTTTGAGTTCTTAATATAAAAAAAAATCTTTTCAGAAAATATGACAAATAATATCGTACATAATACTCTGTAATCAGAATTAAAAAACAATAAAAATTGTAGAAAAAATTAGCATGTTTATTAAATAACGTTTAACTGCGCATGCGTCACCGCAATCAAAATGTAATTTGAAAAATATGTTAGCTACATGTATAGAACAACTTTTGTAAAAGTCTCAGAAACATTGTTCGAAAATTCTGAAAATAATCGTCGATAGAATAAGCTCAAAATCCATTGTTTTCAAAATGAAGCAAAAAGATGAGGGTTTGTACCCATATATCTATTGATTAGTGTCAATATAGCATACACAATATTGCGCGTAGTATTATATTTCGTTAAAATTTTTCCTTCTTTATTACATGAAACTAAATTTTATCTAAGTGTTTATATCTTCTTTAATTCATATGTTTGATAAAATTTTGGAAGAATTTGACACTAGTAGAAGTGGGGCCCTTCCATGGTAATTTCCATTACATTTGAACTATTTTCAGTAATTTTAGTAATATGACATTGCTAAAATTATTCAAAATGTAAATTTGACATGATTTGCTAATTAAACTTATTCAAAGCCCAATTTAGATGAAAATTAGCTAACTTTAATGTTATTTATTAAATTTTGATAGTTTTATTTACGATGGTAACTGCCGTTACTGAAAAAGGAATGTAAGTTATCATATAAAGTGTAATTTTCATTATCATTTGTTAGGTAATTTTCATCGAAATCGACCATTTGATAAGTTTTATTGACAAATCATGTTAATTTTACATTTGAACATTTTTTAGTGTTATATTGCTAAAATTAGTGCAGTAAATTGTTCTAATTGTAACGTAAGTTACTATAGAATAACTGATTGTCTAATTTTTTTTACTCCTTTATGGCAAAAATCCCATTATCTCCCAAAGTACCCGATCTTTTTCCATAAATCAGTTTTTTGTAATAGAATATAAATGTAAGATCATGTGAGGCAGACAGTTTTTAAATAGTTTGATTAGTTTCAGAAAAATTAAATCTAAAAGTGGAAAATGTCAGAAAAATTACCGAAACTCGATCGAAAACATTTAACTGAGAACAAATGTAAATTAAAAAAGAATCAGTTACCAACAGTACTTTTTTTCATCTGTTTTTACAGAAATTTTTAACAGTGTATATTATACAAAAATACACATTATTTCATTTATTAAGCATTTTAATTATAACTACTTATAATTAACTTTTAACTGATATTTTAACATTTAAATGATTATCACAAAAGATATGCCTTCCGTTTTAGAGATGATATATTTTCAAGCGAATTAATTTTTTTTAATGCATTTCGGTGATGATTATCTATTAGATAGAAACGTAATAGTTTAGTAAATTTTTGCTCTTAATTGTTTAAACACTTTTTATTATTGTTAACATAATATCGCAGTTCATTAAAAAAAAGAGGAGTTTTGGAAGAATTCTAAAAATTCCATTAAATAGTTTTCTTTTTTTTTCTTTTTTTTTATCGAAAGAAGTTTTTACAATAGAATGAATTTCTTTTCGATTAAATATATATTTTTTTCTTCGTGGCAAATGAGGCGTTACGTTAAAAAAATCTAGTTTTTGCACTTTAATTCCTATGCATTTCAGCTTATCCGTGTTTCTTTGGGTAAAAAATAAATTAAAAAGAGATTTGGTACAGTAAATACGTTTTTTTCTCATTTTGAAAGATTTTTTGCATAGATATTTTTAATGCAATTTCTTCTACTAAAAAATAACATTAATATGCTCTAAGGAGGGTTTTTTTTTTTCGTAAAATTGCTGATTTCAAAATAGAATAATATTTTTAATAATGCAAAAATGAAAAATTGATCTTTAAATCAATTAAAATTGGCCCATTTGTTAAAATGAGAAATTTATTATTATTATTATTGTGTTAATATCTTTAAAATATTATTAATTAATTAAATTGATTATTAATATCTTTTGCGTTAATGCCTTTAACATGTTATTTATTAATTAAAAGTTAGAATATTTGATAACAACTTTTGAAATTTTTTTGTATAGATTTCTCATGAACTAAACCGAGAAAAGACATTTTTTCGAAATGGCCGGAAAAACGCGAAATGGCAGTTTTCATTGTCAATTTACAAGCCAACATCTTAATTTTTTTCTCTGATTCATCAGCCGTTTGCGAAATGGTATATGGGTTCATTTGTCACAGTCAAAAAAAAAAAAAAAAAAAAAAAAGGTATTAGCTTTTTGAATATATGCATAATTTCGTTTTATTAGTATCTACACTGTAAAACATTTGTGGAAACGTTACTCCATACAGTTGGTGTAAAAATGGTGGCAAATGCTGCCTCCAATTTCATGGAATAATGGTTTTCACATATGCAATGGTGTAATTTAAACATATATAACTGGTGTAACATTACAATGTTACACTGGTTTTAACGGTTAAAATACTCCATAAAATTGGAGGCAGCAATGCTGCCACCAGTTTTACGGAGTAACGTTTCCACAAATGTTTTTCAGTGTATGGATTTGCAATTCATGACGCTTTTCTTTTCATATGTTTAAAACCATTAAAAGATCAAACACGTTAAAAGAAAAACGACACCATTTGCCAAAAAAGTATGCATTAAAAATGATGAAACTCTAACATTCTTTTTATGGTTGCATCAAAATTTTATAATTTTTACTTTCATCTCAACAGCTGTGAAAAGAAAAACACAAGTTTCAATGTAGTAAAATACTTCCACTTTATTTACTATTATTTTGTATGTCTTATGTTCTTGCTTTTTATCTTGGACATCCAAGTCATTGGAACATTTGTAATAGCAGCTTAAACTAAGACATTTTCGTGATTACTAAAATAAAGCAATTTAATATTAAAATTTAATTCTAAAGCTGTATAAAACATAACTTCTTATCATACAAATTTTTAACACATTATATATGATTTATAAGGTAAAAAAATATTTATGTATATATACATATGAATTTTTGGTACTTCTAGGTTATCCCGTCGACCAAAAAATTATCGCCAAACTATAAGATTCAATGCCAATAATGGATGATCGTGAATGTCACATTCAATGACATTAAATGCGATTCACGTGTTTAAAATGTCATTAAGGGATTTTTATTCCAACTTTTTATTAATATTTTTATTAATATTCTACTAATTATTTGTTTTTTCGTTATTTAAAATAAAAATTATGCCAACGTGTATAATTTGGCTATTAGTTTGGCGATTTGTATAATTTGGCGAAATTGGTCTACGGGATTACGTAGAAGTACCGAATTTTTTATAAATAAATCCATTGCAATATTGATATTTACCAAAAATTTAAAAATCCCATTAAAAATCTACTAATTAATTGTATTTTAACATATGTAATGGTCAAAAATAGATTTAAACTGTAAGATGACAATACGTAATTAACAAAAACAATTTTTTTTTTATTGGTCCGTCAAATATTACAGCTGTAGCAAAAATTACAAAAAGTTATAGCTATGCAGCAAACTAAAAAAGATGTTAGAAATATTAAACAAGAAGAAAATAAATCTTTAATTATAATTAATTTTTCAATTAATTGTCAACAGTGAAATCATGCTTGAGATTATTGAATTTTTTTAATAAGTAATGTCACTTATTTGAAAAAAATATTCAATAAAAAATACATTACATACATATTAAAAGAAAGTTTTAATCACACTTTTAGCCGGTGAACTATGGAATACCACTCAGGAAATACCTTAACGCATCTAACCAGAGACTGCAAAACCGCTAAAAAAAATCTATCGACAAAAAGTTTCAGACGCTGTTTAACACCTTTACGACAAATGAGTTAGAATGGAAATAATTTGATACACTCAGCCGATCAAAAGCAGTAACTCTGGCGTGAAAAGGTGACACAGTAGGATAGACTTTTTTTTTTTTTTTTTTTTTTTTTTTTTTTAGTTTATATAAAAAAAGAGAGAAAAAAGTCGAGATTTTCAGTGGTTATTCACATTAATTACAATTAATTCCCATTTAAAAAATGCAAGGATAGTTAGAAGAATTATATATTGAGTTGTATATGTAATAATAGATAATTTTCGCATTAATTTTAAATTAATTATTCCCAGATTCTTATAGTATTTAACATATATCCTTCCTTTTCGTAATATTAACGTATTTAATTTAATTTCATGCTTTTCAATCAATGCTTTCTTTCTTTTATTTTATTATAAAAAACACTAATCTGTCAGAGCAATTATTTTCCTAAAATCCCACTACTTAAATTTATTCTTTTATCTGTTGCATAATATCTTTGCATTTACTATTTAAAAAATCATTCGACTACCCACAATTCCCTTCTAAGCAACTCTAGAAATCAGACTGAATCATATAACTTTCATCAAATGTGATCAAATGTGAAAACTCTTTTTCTTTTTCGCGGGAAAAAATTCGCATTTGTTAAAATCTCTATTTTTAGTTCATTAATTGGCAACTTAGAATTTAGGCATAAAATCCTGTATTATAGCGCAGAGTCTGTAATAAGCTTGTTTCATTCGCTTCGGAACTTTTTTTTATTTATTATTTTTTTTTATGTTTCTTTTATGTTTTTTTGTGCTAATAAACTACTGTCCGCAGGTGAGAAGAATTTATCTGGCGAAGTTCTATAATGATAACATTGCAGATAAATGAATACAAAATTATAACAAAATGAATGCTTATAATGGCTACATCTTACGCCATGAGTGGAATTGTTTTAGGGAGATTTCGTATGAAATACTACTTATTGCTGTCGCTCCTATGTTGAAATTTCTGATAAAAATTTGCAGATCTACGTCGATCATGACCCCCTACACCCTAAAACTACCATCAGTAAAGAAGTTTATATATACATATGGACACGATAATTTCTCCAATCGTGCTGAAATATTTTTCAGACTTATACATAAAATCTCGATCAAATTCGTTAATGGGCAAAATCGGACCAAGGTGGTGGAAATAGGAGGCTTTTGTGAAAATCGAAAAAACGCAATAACTTCTTAAATAAAATAGATATCGAATCAGTTTAAAGTTTATTATGCTTGTAAGAAATGGACCGAACGTTTATGCATGACAGATATTTTATATAATTGAAAATGGACTCAAGAGGTGAAAAAAACAGGGTTTTCGGGGGGAAAAATTCATAACTTCGTGAATTCTCAAGATACCAAATCAAACTAAATTTTTTATAAATGTTCTACATATTATCTATAACTTTTGTATTTGTAGATTTTTGATAGGACCAACTGTTACTGATGAAAAAAAATTAAAAACGAAGAAAAAAAGGGGAGAGGGTGGAAAAAGAAAAAAATCTATAACTTCGTCAATTCTTAAGCTATCAAATCCGACTAAATTTATTTTACATCTACTCTATAATATCTGACTTGATTTAACGAAATATTCGTATTTATTCATCCAACAAAACAGCAGTTACACGTTTGACCCAGGATCTATGACCTAGCACATTGGATCAAATGGATATCTGTTGTTTCAAGTAAACCGATCTACCTCGAAGATTAAGGATTTAAGTATAGTAAATCTTTACAATTTGTAAAAGATTATGAGATTGTTTGTGACGTTACCTACTTAAGACGTTATGCAAAATACGCTTATGCTGCAACAAATAGTGAAGATGGTAAAAGCTAAGCAAAGGTATTTTTTACAGAAAATACGACTCTTACTTTTTAAAATAAAATAAAAAAAATGAAAAATTCAGTGAAATTCTGTGAATTTTGATATACACGTTTAATGAGTGTGATCTTGAATTCAATCAATAAGGTATGCTAGAAAATGCTTATTTCGCTCAAGCTGAGATATTAACTATAATTATGAAAAACAGTAACTACTTATAATTTTTGGAAAATTTCATAAGAAAAAACGCATTATACATTCACGGAATTATGTAAAATTACACAGCAGTCTTATTCATCAACGTTCATACATTACCTAATAGCTATACAGCGCCCAACTTATTATTCATTATCTATTATTTACTATTGATTTACTACTAATTTATTATTCATTATTCATTTAAAAGTAAAAAGTGATGTAATTAAGATAACAGTTATACTAATCTTTTGTCATTTGAAATAAACTTCTTTTTTTTCTATTTTATTCTCTATCTTTAATACGTATATAATAAAATTTGCAGTTACTATATGAGTTTCTAATCAAGTAAATTTCTTTATTATTAATCACATTTTGCAGCAATAATAGTTTTAAAAAATAGAAGTCAATATAATTCTTTATATCATACATCTCAAGGGATTTCCTGATACAAAAGTAATCAACTTAATTCCACTGAAATATTTTATAGAATATTATTACCATATTAAAATTTCTGTACATTATCAATAAAATATAATTTACTAAACAATGGAGAACATTACTTTTTATGTTGTTCATCGAAATTAATATAAATCTCCATTTTTATAAAACAATAATTTTCATTCAAAACATTTATAGATTATTTCTTCAAGATATTTTCTTTTTCTTTGATATGTATGGTTTATAGCATGGAAGGTATTTTAAAATAAATAAATCAATAGATAGAAACTGTTGGAAAGAATGCAATAAACAATGAACAAAGCATTTTTCTTACAAATTACGAAATTACACAATATAAAATTTAAAAAAGCTCACTGTTCTACTTTAAAAGGAGGCAAAGACAATAATGTAGATGTTATAAAAATAATAAATATTTTATTTAAATTTTCTAGTGTTTTCGGCCGGTAATCCGCGAACATTGTTAGGGTATATATTTATTAATTACTGTTCAATTTATTCAAAAGCATCACTTCATTTGAAATGAGAGAATATATAGTTATTAAGATAGCTGGAAGTAGAAGTAGCAGTGACTTGGACTGGACTTAGAGGCAGAAAAATTACAATAAAAGTATTCCCTGACAATGACTGTGGGACAGTATTTGGGAAGTACTAAGAAATTTAAATAAATTGTATATTTTTAACTTGTAACATCTATACAACTATATTGTCTTTGTCAAATTTTAAATAAAACAATGATTTTTTTTTTTTTTTTTTTTTTTTTTGTATTGTGCATTTTGTGAATGAATCAAGGTGAAACATTGCATGCTATCTTATAATTTTATTCATATTTTTCTTATTTTATTAATCTTAATGTAATAAAGATAGTTACTGTTAACTGTTTAGATTAATCATATACTAATATTAATTTTCTTATTAGCAAAAATTTAAATATTAATTTTTTTATTTACATAAACTAAATAATAATAATAATAATAATAATAATAATAATAATAATAATAATAACAACATACGTACACACTAAACTATCGCTTCAAACATTAAACTCAAAAAATACTATAAAAATTAAGTGTTGAAACTTATACTTTTCCCGAATAAAGCATTTGTTTATTATTTTATTAATCATTATATATATAAAACCCCTCCGTGTATAACAATTCCGGGGTCAACCTATCCACGAGAAAAAGAAACTCATTCACCAATGAAAACGTTTCATAGTCGTAATGGAGCGTTCTCATTGGTCAGGTTTAAAGTAAGAGCTGTAAATGACGTCACTACAATTTACTTCGCTTTGAAATCTTTCCACGATTTCAAAAACTACACTGTTAAATATTTGACCCATTTGCTGCAGCGGCACTCCACAGCTTTTATAGAATATCTCTTTCATGACCAATGAGAATGATCTATTACACAGTAAAGTAACCGTTTTCTATAAAAGCGGTGGAGTGACGCAGTAGCAAATGAGTCAAATTTTTTACAGTGTATATTTAATTAAAAATTTTTATTAAAGGAAAGCGAAGGTGCGTTTTAAATGCAATATTGTTAAATTTTTTATATTCGGGTTGCTTTAATTTTTTTTTCTTTACAGCCGTGAATGACTCTTGAGAATTTCAAATGTATAAAAAACATTGTGAAAAGTCACCTCCGATTTTAAAGGCAATCTATTTTCTGACCAATGAAACCGTTCCATAGTCGTAATGGAGCGTTCTCAATGGTCAGATTTACAGTGGGAGCAGTAAATGATGTCACTACATTTTACTTCGCTTTGGAATCTTTTCATAATTTCAAAAACACTATTTAATTAAAACTTTTTATTTTAGCAAACCGCGGGTGCGTTTTAAATTTCATTATAATCCCCACCCCCATCTACCAGATAGTTTTGCTATAGTTTTAAATGCAGATTTCTGTTGAAAATTTCTTTCTTTCTTTTTCTTTTTCTTTCTTTCTATTTTTTTTTTTTTTTTTTGTTAGATTTTTCCCTTTCTAAGTTTAATCGCTGTATTTATCAAAATTGTTTCAGCCTAAAGTGGCTATGATTGACCACAGTTTTTGTAATTTTTTATCATCCTTTAAAAATGCAAACACGTCATTTTGACGGACTATCTTCTAGTAAAGTAATAAAGATCGTTGCTATTAATTGTTTTGATTAATCATTACTTAATTAATTTTCTTGATTGTCAAAATGAAAAAAAAATCTTTAAAGAAATTTTATTTTTATAAAGTAATAATAATAATAATAATAATAATAATAATAATAATAATAAAATGAAATAAAATAATAAACATGAAAACTATCGTTTGAGGCATTAAACTTAAAAAAAGTTATGAAAATTACTTGTTAAAATTTATACTTTTCAAAAAAAAAAAAAAAAAAAAAAAAAAAAAGACATTTTTTTTGTTTTATTAATCTTAATACACTAAAGATTATTATTATTATTTATTATTATTATTTATTATTATTTATTATTTATTGATTAACTATTATTTGTTTTGATTAATCATGTACTAAAATTAATTTTCTTATTTGCCAAAGTGAAAGTACAAAAAAGTAAAAAAGAATCTTTTAAAGAAATTTCATTTGCATAATCTGAAAAAAAAAATAAAGAAAGAATAAAACTATCATTTGAGACATTAAACTTTTAAAAAATGCTATGAAAATTAACTGCTGAAATTTATACTTTTCCTCAATAAAGCAATTTTATTATTTTACTAATCTTAATGTAATAAAAGTCGTTACCATTTTTGCACTAAAATTAATTTTCTTCCTTGCAAAAGTGAAACTGCCAAAAAAAAGGCACCTTAAAAGTATCCTTAAAAAAATTTCATTTGCATAAGCTAAAAAAAATATATATATATATATATATATATATATATATATATATATATATATATATATATATATATATATATATATATATATATATATATATATATATATATATATATGAAAGGAAATATAAAATAAATAAATACAAAAACCATCGTTTCAGAAATTAAACTAAAATAACAATATGATAATTAACTGTCGAAATTTATACTTTTCCTGAAAAAAAAAGTTTTTATTTATTTAATTAATTTTAAAACAATAAAGATAGTTACTATTAATTGCTTTGATTAATCATTTACTAAAACTAATTTTCATAGTTGCAAAGTGAAAGTGCCAAAAAAAGTATCAAAGAAATTTCCTTTGCATAGACTAAAATAATAATAATAATAAAATGAAATAAAAGAAATAAACACAAGAACTATCGTTTCAGACATTAAAAATTTAAAAAAATTATAAAAATGAACTTAGGTAATTTATACTTACCCCGAAGAAAAATCTTAAACGCAATAAATAGCAAACTGCTAACATATTTTTTAAAATCCATTTTTTTGTACTTTCAATTCTCCCCTTTTTAATCCATTTAAATCAGTTAAGAGCATAAAAATATCCCTTTTAAATTAAATACACTTACATTAATAGAAGTATAAAATAAAAGGGAACCTAATAAATTTTATTGCTTGCTCACTAGTTTTTCAATGCCCTAAAGGGCTTTTGAAGCTGATAAATTTAACGGTTATTAAAACGCTAATTGAATTAAATTATCATACGTGATTTTTTTTTCGATCTATAAAAACACGGACTTACGAATTTTGCGTTAGCTAATTTACAATTCAAATTTATATCTTCTTATTAAATTAAGTAGTGCAAAAGGTAAAAGGTGTAATTTCACTTTGAAAATATATGATTTTTTTTTTAAGTAGAGAAACTCTTATTTTTAATTTAGTTTCCAAAACTCATTAAGGTTGTTTAATAGAAAATCATTTTTCGAAAATATTTTGAAAAGATACATAATATTAATTACATTTTTCAACCTGTATATTATTTTAATTATCTACGGCATTTAATGCCATCAATATTTTAGGCCTGATAAATTACATTTGAAATTTTTATAAAATATTTACTAATTAAGAAAAAAAAGTACTTAAAATGTATTAAAACTATTCCATTATATATTTAGCCTCCGTGAACTTGTCAAAATTAATTTTATTGTTTTGGCGACGAAAAGCCGAACGGTATTTCTGTTATTAAAAAGAATGAAATTTTTGCATTTGCTGTTAACACGTAGAAAGCATTCTATTTATTTTTATTTTACAAATAACCTAATATAAGAAAATAATTTTAATTACTTTTTGATATTATGTAAAACGGAATGGTTTTAATTAATTATTGGATATACTGTAAATAGAAATAGCGTAATACCGGCTAGTACACATATAAACTGTCTTAAAATTTGAAACCATTGATGTTAGAAATATATGTAAAAAGATATTAGACTAAACCCGAGACCTTTCAAGATAATTGAACTTGATTATTTTCAAAAGGACTTGGGTTTAAGTTTTTAAGATCAATTCATATGTAATGGAGTGGTTTTACCAAATTTCAAACACCCCCTTTTTTTTTTCTTTTTTTTTTTTTTTTTTTTTTATAAATTCGTAATTATTCTATCAATACTAACTCAAGGTGAATATAACATTCCTCTTTAAACTCTGTTTTGAGTTTTTCTATTAGATAATAATTGTGATAAAAAAAAATTATTAAATTCATCACATTTTTTTAAATCACAAGATTTTAACAACTTCATCTTTTATATAAATATTTTAATACATTTTTTTATTACTTGAGGGAGGTGTTACAAAAATTAAAAACAAATAACACTGACATATTTCAACTTAAACTTAATAAAACCATAATCATTAGAAAAATAAAAATACAAATTGTCCCACGGTCAATACAAATGACACGCGACAAGGACATGTAAACAAAAATCACGCATTCTATTGAAATAAATAAATAAATAAATAAATAAATATAGACCATGATCTAAAAATAATTACCAGCTTGATTCATCCCACTCAAGCTTTGACGGGGAATATATTTATTAATTCTAACCATTATTCCTAAGTTATGGTTAGAGTTAATGAATAAATATTATTATCTAATATTACTTTATTTGCAAAACTCAGTTTTCTCTATAGAAAAAAATAACTCCTTTATGATTTTAAAGATACATTTCTTATTTGAAAAAAAGCCCCAACAAGAAAGTAAAAAAATATTTTCAAAATAATTCAAATACAAAAAAGCAACTAATTAAATACGAGAGGAATTGATGATAAAACACCATTATATATTTCCTACGAAATACTTTTTTAATTTAAACATATTTTTCATACATAAATTTCTTGAAATATATTGCTCCGATGCAGGGTTCAATGTTGGGCTGCCAGTTTTAATTCATAATTTCCACCTGACACCGGAAATTTTTAAAGAGTAACTTTTACATCGAGTAATTGCCAAATTTCTGTTATAAAATAAAGCAAAATACAGTGATTTTCGTTAATTCGAAATCGGATATTTCGAATTTTCGCTTAATTCGAACTAAATATGAAGTCCTAAAATTTCCAATGGCAGAATAATGTTAAAAATTTTCATTAATTCGAACTCATTTTCTCTTGGCTTCGTTTAATTCGAACTAACGAGAATTTCGATTTTTCATTTTTCACTTCTTTCTCACGGATTTCAGATCATTTGAATAACTTTCTTTCTTTGATTTTTGAGAAAATCGTTCCGAACAAGTATGCATATAATCCAATGCATTTGATATCCACTTTCTTAGTCCCCTGTCTGTCCATCAATGACGCTTTAAAATTTACTTCCATTGTGCTTGTTTCTAATCTTTCAATTAGTTTAGGTATTTATACATTCCAATTTAATATTAAGTCATATTCTAATGATAAAAGACGAATTAAATTTAAAAAAAACCATTATAACATTAATTCCTTCGTAATAGTACCATATTAAGCATATTTTCATTTCATATTTTCCATAATTCGAACATTTCTTGTGGTCCCGACAAGTTCGAATTAACGAGAGCCGACTGTATACTGTTTTTAATTACTAGAATAAATTATGATTTTCTTAATAAAAATGGAAGCGAAACTGGTAGCTCTGCTTCGAAGAACAAAGGGGGAGGGAAATAATAATTTAAAAAAAAGAACAAAGAAAGGGAACTTGAATCCCAAATCAATTAACAGCCATTGATTTTAGCGATGTAGCTGACAAAATTCCATCGAATTTAATCACCTGCTAAATGCGTCACCTAGTGGGAAAGATGAAAAAAGAGTTCCTAAATCCTACATGTCTGGGTGAGTACTTCCTCACACCAACCTTTTTAGGCAATATTTATATTAAAATTTAAAAACAATCTTTTATAAATAACCAAAGCAGCATATCATAATTTGGTTTTTACCAGATATTTTTTATTATTTTATTTGCAAAACTCAATTTTCTCTATAAGAAAAATAACTCCATTCTAATTTAGATATTTTTCTTGTTTGGTGCAAAAACACACACGCAAATAAATAATAAATAAATAAATAAAATAAAAATAAAAATAAAAATAAAATAAACAAGTAAATAAAGTGAGAAGAAGAAAAGAATCAACTAATTTAATAACGAGATAAATCGACCATAATATAACAATATACATCTATACAAATGCTTTTTAATTTCAACATATTTTTCATATACAAATTTCTTGAAATGTGTTACGTTTAAGAGTAAGGGGGAAAAACGGGAAAAAAAAGAAAAGAAAACAAGAAAGTAAAGAAACTTGAACCCCAAATCAATTAGCTGCCATTCATTTTAGCGATATATATATATATATATATTTTTTTTTTTTTCAAAACTCAATTTTCTCTATGAAAATAAAAATAACTCTATTCTAATTTTAAAGATACTTTCCTTGTTTGATACAAAAACACGCACGCAAGTAAATAAATAAATAAAATAAAAATTAATTAATTAATTAATTCAGAAAAAGAAAAAAATCAACTAATTTAATAACGAGAAAAATTGGCCACAGTGTAAGAATGTACATCTTTAAAAAATACTTTTTAATTTCAACATTTTGTTCATATTCAAATTTCTTGAAATATTTTACATGGATGAGTGAGAGATATAAAAACGGAATTAAAAAAAGAAAAGAAAAGAAAGAAAAGAAGAAAGAAAAGAAGAAAGCAAAGGAAGTTGAACCCCAAATCAATTAACTGCCATTGATTTTAGCGATGTAGCTGTCAAAATTCCATCGAATTTAATCACCCGCTAAATGCGTCACCTAGTGGGAAAAAAAGATAAAAGAGTCCCTAAATCCTAATGGACATGTCTCAGTGAGTACTTCCTGACACCAACCTTTTTAGGCAATTATTTGAATTAATATATAAAAACAATCTTTTGTAAATAACCAAAGCTGCATATCATAATTTGGCTTTAACCAGATATTTAATGTTATTTTATTTGCAAAACACGATTTTCTCTCTAAAAAACATAATAATTCCATTCTAATTTTAAAGATACTTCTCTTGTTTAATACAAACACACACACAAATAATAACTAAATAAACCTTAAAATACTTTAAAATTAAGTCAGAAAAAGACAAGAATCAACTGATAATGAGAGAAATTGACCATTATATAATAATATACAGCTATAAAAATACTTTTTTAATTTCAACATATTTTTAACATAAAAAAATGTCTTGTCATATGCTACGTCGTAAAGAGAAAAAAACGGAATAAAAAAAAGTACGGAAAGTAACTTGAACCCCAAATCAATTAATTGCCATTGATTTTAGCGATGTAGCTGTCAAAATTCCATCGAATTTAATCACCCGCTAAATGCGTCACCTAGTGGGGAAAAAAGATAAAAGAGTCTCTAAATCCTAATGGACATGTCTCAGTGAGTACTTCCTGACACCGACCTTTTTAGGCGATTCGGCTACAAATTAAGCTATTCCAGGGGAAAACGCATTCATGTCACATTTCCTGGGGAAATGGAAAAGCTTTTCGCTTTCTATTTTATTTTTTTAACATGTTTATTGAGCGTGAGTGGTCGGCACGATCTGGAGTCACGAATAGCTATAGTCTACATAAACCCCGCCCAATATAAGGATTGTCGTTACAGGTAAATCCTTTTAAGTAGTCACTCGTGAATATATATAAATATATATATATATATATATATATATATATATATATATATATATATATATATATATATTGCTAAGAGAGAGAAAAAGAAATAAAAGTGAGAAAGACATATTTTAGATATTTCTTAACTAAAAAAAAAAAAAAAAAAAATTGGATTAAAATAAGAAAAATGTAAAAAAAAAAAAAAAGAATTATTCCATATACATATTTAGTTTTTTTTTTCTTTTTTTTTTTTTAAGTGATGAAAAAAAAATCAAAGTGAGAAAGGCATATTTTAGATACTTCTTAACTTAAAATAAATAAATTAAATTAAAAAATAAATAAATAAATAAAGAATATAACATATACATATTTTTTCTTTTTTTTTCTTTTTTTTTTTTAAAGAGATAAAAAAATAAATCAAAATGAGAAAGACACATTTTAGATACTTTTTAGCTAAAAAAAAATAAATAAAAAGGATAAAGAATAAAGAATTATTACATACACATATTTACTTATTCATTTATTTATAAACATTTGGAAAATGGTTGTTTCTATCAGTCCAGAATAGAGATATCTAAAGCATATCTGAAACCTTGTGATGTCCAGATTTTATTCGTTTTCTGATTTTTCCGTATTTAATGTCCAGTAATGAAATACTTTTGTTGTCACAATGACAAAAAAAGTATTAAAATCTACAAAAAAAAATAAATAAATAAAAAATAAAATAAAATAACAATAAAAAAAAATACTGACTCAAAAACAAATTGAGATACAGATTTCAGACAATTGCATTTAAAAATACATTTTTTCCTTATACATCGGCGTAAAAATTGAAAATGTGCGATGTATAGATGTTCAAAAATTCACAGAAAATAGCGAAAATTGTAAAACTAAAATTTCAGTTAAAATTTTTGTATGATTGGTCCAAGAATATTATTGTTTAACCCATGGCGTACGTAATATATGACTCTGTTATTAAGTAAGTCAAGTTTTGTTCAACATAAAAATGATGTTTACTATTATTACTTTTTAAGCATAAAATTTAAAAATAAATTTTAAATTTTAATGTTTAAAATATCATTTCCCAAATGGTCATTGTAATTTGCCAATTTATAATTACTTCTTTTTTTCTGTATGCTCTTCTTAAAGAATAGCTATTTTTTTTTTCTTAGTTTTCAAAATGTGTCTAAAAGCTACACTTAATTTTATATGAAGTGTTAAAATTTTACTCCCACTTTGTCAATTTTAAAGACATAAAATATCAAATTAAGGGTGTATTCGAAGAGGCGCTTTTTACCTTCAACAGCTCGAAATTTTCTGATACAATTTCAGACACAATTTTAAAAGTAGAAACATGAAACTTGCTGAGAGGATTTTTGAATAGACGTAGAAGGTGCCGTGTGATGTCATTTTACGCTTAATTCATTAGAATTTGATTTATAAACAATTATCTTCTCACTATGACCCATTTTTTCATTCACAGATCTCCCGCTTCGGAAAAATTGGTTCAAAATGACGTTTTTGATTGCTTTTTTTTCAATAATTTCTGCATTTATCGAAGAATCTACAATCACGGTACCTTGTGTACTATTTGAATAAGACAATTTGCCAGTTTGATGTATGTGAGAGCAAAAATGAATTTAAAAATAAATCGGAAAATAAGCAGTTTGAATCGAAATACACCGTTAAAGGATGGCTATTTTTTTTTCTTAGTTTTCAAAATGTGTCTAAAAGCTACACTTAATTTTATATGAAGTGTTAAAATTTTACTCCCACTTTGTCAGTTTTTAGAACATAAAATATTAAATTAAGCAAAAATTTTAGAAATATATTTAGAACTAAGAAAAAAAAGAGCATCCTTTAAGTAGAGAACACTGAAAAAAGAAATTAAAAATATTAATTTCCTGAGGGGATATTTTGAATATAAAAATTCATCAAACGTCCGTAGACTTAGATCAAATTCGGAAAATGAGTTACCAGCAGCCCCTAACTGGCCAATAGATAAATAAATAAATATACAGTCGACTCTCGTTAATTCGAAATCGGATAATTCGAATCTTCGCTTAATTCGAACTACATATGAAGTCCCGAAATTTTCATTGGTAGAATAACGTTAAAAATTTTCATTAATTTGAACTCATTTTCTCATGACTTCGTTTGATTCGAACTAATTAGGATTCCGATTTTTCATTTTTCTTTTCTTTCTCACGGATTTCATATCATTTGATATAACTTTCTTCCTTTGATTTCTGTGGAAATTGTTCCGAACGAGTATCCAATGTATTTGATATCCATTTTCTTAGTGCCCCGTCTGTCCATCAGTGACGCTTTAAATTTTTCTTCCATTGTGCTTGTTTCTAATCTTTTAATTATTTTATGTATTTATACATTTTAATTTAATATTAAGTCATATTCTAATGATAACAGGCGAAGTATATTGAAAAACACTATAACATTATTTCCTTTTTTAATAGCGCCCCACCAGTGGCCGAGAGGTTCGGACCTCTCAACTGGTAGACGGCAGGTGCTGGGTTCGAACCCAATCCGGCTGTCGGCCTAACCGTTCGGAGTTTTCCGTGGTTTTCTTCGAGCCTTGCGTAAATACGGGTTAGGTTCCCTTAGAAAGACCCCCACGGAGGGCACTCCCCCTGGTCCTATATCCCATTAGCGTAGATAATCGGACGACAAAAATCAACCAACCTTTTTTAATAGCACAATATTAAGTATATTTTCATTTCATATTTTCCATATATCGAACTTCGGATAATTCGAACATTTCTTGTGGTCCCGACGAGTTCGAATTAACGAGAGCCGACTGTAATTCATATTTTCATTAAAAAGGGATTTACAAAAGTTCTTTTGTAACAATTATTTTCTGAAGATTAAATAATTGAATTTAATAATTCAATAAAGTTAAGTGCATCTTTCTAGTATACATATAATGATCTTAAATACTTATTCGTAGCGTTTGTACTGCACATACTATTTTCTTCTTTTTTAGCCTTCAAAAGATATATATATATATGCCTAAGAGAATAAGAAATTGGAAATACAAAATAAAAGGTCAGGTTTATCCCATTAGTAATGAACTACTTCTGTCCCTATCAAGACACTTGACATAACAAGACATTAGCCCTTTTTGTCAAAGGACACTTACCATTACAAGAAAGCAAATCTATCGGGAGATATTGGACATCTAATGCCCATTTAGCGGGAATTCAGAGCCTAACAACATAAAATGGGAACTTTAACTTTTCTTTTCATAGAATGGTTGGAACCTGAGGTAAGGATTAATGATGTATTTCCTGAGTAATGCAATTTTAGAGGAGTGAAGAGGATAAACAGTTAGAATTTTAAATTACAGAGACAATTACAAACATGTAAAAACAAACGAAAAAAAAACAGACATTTACAAACAAAAGATTCATTTAATGAAATATGGAATGCTATATAAGTTTATATACATTATAAGTGTTAAAAAGTTCTATATAATTATAAAAAATGTTTCACTTTATGCATGAAAATGCTAAGAGGAAATATATCATAAAGAAAAGCTAAAATACTATGGTTCTAATATCTTTTGAGGATATGAGAAGTACTTTTTTTATGAAGATATAAAAGCGTCTTGAACACATCATAAAAAAAAAAAAAACTTAAATCCGCTAGACCTTTCGAAAGAACTGTTTCTTTTTCGTCAGGCGCAAAGAAGACGTGCTTCTATACTATGAAAGCAACGGAACGACGGATACTTTCATTGTAGATTTGAGCCAGCAAACGAGAAACCTCGCTGCACTACATAACGGAATGCATGGTCACAGTGACTTCACAATGACGTCACTGAGAGTCACTTTGGTCACATCACATCTGTGATCAAAATGCGACCACTCAGTGACGTCACATTGTGACTGAGATTTGACTTTCTTAAAAATTTTTAAAAAATTACAAAAAATCATAAATTGCGTAACACTGATAGAAAACAATCAAGGACTTTTCCAAATGCCTCCGAGGGGCCTTTTATATGATAATAATGATGTACTGTAGAACTAACCAAACAAACTTTTACTTAAAACAGTTTCAAAATTAGTGTTATTGTTAAAGAAAAATTATGCCTTATACATCTGTAAAGCACTCAGCTCGTCTATTTTACTATTATTACCTATATTTATTTCATTATCTCAATTACTTTTTGTTACCTACCTTTATTTTATTACTTAATAATTTTTCTGTAATTTTTTTAATAAACATTGCTGGGTGGGCTAGTTGAACTCAAACCACTTGAAACCCACCATTCTGAATCTGCAGATTTGCGCCTGACGAAGAAAGAATCAGTTCTTTCGAAAGGCCTAAAGAATTTAAGTATTTTTTATGGTACGTTTAAGATGTCTTTATCTTTTCAATTTAATTCACACCAATTTCAACTTATTTCCTATGCACTTTTCTTTTTTTATTATTTTTATATTTATTAATACAAAGATACTTTAGAATTAATTATTATAATTATTTTATATTGAACTTTATAAAAGAAATATTAAGTTTTAATATTTAATAATGAAATATTGATGAGTATAATAAGAGAGATTAGTATCAACTATTAACATTTAGAAAATATGCAATTGAAAGCGTTTGAAACATTGCCATACCTAATACGATATACCTTTTGTTTTAAAATGAGAGTGGTAAAAAGTTTTATGTAACATTTATTGAAAAAAAAATGTTTTGCATTATGCATAAAATTATTAAGAACCCACACCACTGGCTGAAAAAGACCCGGATGATAATATAAAGTCTATGGGGGGCGTTTTTTTCAAAGATCACGCTCAAATTTTAATATTTTTGCATGATTTTTTTTTTTTTTTTTTTTTTTTTTTTTTGCATAGGATAGCTGAAGACGATCTATAACCAGGCTAGTTTTTACTTTTTCGATTTTGGTTATATATTTTTTATATTATGATAGTTTTAATTTTATAATCGGTTCTAACCGCTTCTAAAAGTTAAAGATTTTTTTTTTTTTTTTTTTGAAACCAAAATTGAAAAAGCAAAAGCTAGGCCGGTTGTGGAAAAATAACCCCCCGTCCTCAGCTATCCTGTGCAAAAAATCACGTCAGAATATTAAAATTTGAACGAGATATTTCAAAAGAACGACCCCCATAGATTTTACATTATCATCCGGGTCTTTTTCTGTCTGTAGTTGGCGTCTTAAGAATCTCTAGGAAAACAGACTTTTTTAGCTCACAGGCTATCATAGCCTGAGAGCTTATGTGCCCGTCCGTTCTGTATGTTCGTTCGTATGTGCGTAACGCGATAACTCATGATAAAAATATCCGATCCTCTTAAAATTTTGTATGTAGGTATATCCTGACAAGGCGCTTCCCTGATTAGTTTTTGAAGTTCATTCGATATGTATAAGAGGGGGAACGGGGGGCTCATGTCCCTCCCCTTAGTTGATATAAATGGGATTTTCATGCAGAATTAAGTTTGCGTTCAAAATTTAGATTAGGATCATTCTGATGAGGCGATTCCGTGACTGTTATTAGGTGTTCATTGAATAAGTATAAATAGGGGGAACAGGGGCTCTAAAGCCCCCCCCCCCCGTTAGTTGACATAAATGGGATTTTCATGCAGAATTAAGTTTTCGTTCAAAATTTAGATTAGGATCATTCTAATGAGGCGATTCCGTGACTGTTATTAGGTGTTCATTGAATAAGTATAAATAGGGGGAACAGGGGCTCTAATGCCCCCCCCCCCCGTTAGTTGATATAAATGGGATTTTCATGCAGAATTAAGTTTCGCTCAAAATTTAGATTAGGATCATTCTGATGAGGCGATTCCGTGACTGTTATTAGGTGTTCATTGAATAAGTATAAATAGGGGGAACAGGGGCTCTAAAGCCCCCCCCCCGCTAGTTGATATAAATGGGATTTTCATGCAGAATGAAGTTTTTGTTCAAAATTTAGATTAGGATCATTCTGATGAGGCGATTCCGTGACTGTTATTAGGTGTTCATTGAATAAGTATAAATAGGGGGAACAGGGGTTCTAATCCCCCCCCCCCCCCGCCGTTAGTAGATATAAATGGGATTTTCATGCAGAATTAAGTTTTCGTTCAAAATTTAGATTAGGATTATTCTGATGAGGCGATTCCGTGACTGTTATTAGGTGTTCATTGAATAAGTATAAATAGGGGGAACAGGGGTTCTAATGCCCCCCCCTTAATTTATATAAATGGGTTTTTCAAGCAGAATTTTCAGATTTCGTTCAAATCTCTGAATAGTCTTGGAAGTTTAAGTATAAAAGAGGTTAAGTATAAAAGAGGGGGGATAACTCCTTTTAAATTATATAAATGCTAAATGGGTTTTTATTAAGAATTATCTAATTTGCTCTGAATTTTGGATATAGATTTTTTATATGATAAAGCATGTCTTTGATAGTATAGGAGGTTCAATGATTAAGTATAAAAAAAGAGGAAAGGGGAGAGCTGTTTCCCCTTCTTAATTTTTTTTTCCGAACGAAATTAACCCTTGAAAATATAAGGCTTTAATGTACAATTAGTATTTGTAGCCTGTGAGCTCAATGCCATCAGTTTAACTGGGCAGTATTCTTTATTTTTATTTAATATTTTATATATTTAAAAAATTTAAAAAGTATATATTTCAAAATTAATAATATTTTATATTTACTTTTTAGAGAAATATTAATTTTTAATATTTAATAAAAGAAAATCAATAATTTTTAAGAGAAATTGGTATGAACTATTAACATTTTAAGCATATGCTTCTAAGAAGAAAATAAGTTTAAAAATTCACCAAAAAGCTTCCATTAAAAAATAATAATCTCTGCCAGAAGGCATATTGCTTTCATTCGTGTCTTCAAATATTCATTATAACTCATTGTTTTGCGTTGAAATTCAGTATAATTTACCCTTCATACAAAAGTTTACCCTTCATATATTCTTGAACATTAGATTCTTGAACATCCCCCCCCCTATAGTTGCATTTCATAATATAGGATATTTTTAGGTGCATTCATAATTATGTAAATACGTAGTACCTATAGTCGTGGTTCTGTCTATCTGTCTGTCTGTTCAATTGTCCGTCTGTCCATTCGCATGTAGCAGAGCAAAAACTACTAAACCGAATCGTTTAAAACTTAAGACAGATAATTGTAGCATAATTTTGTCGTGTCACATCCAAATTTTTGAAAATCGGATGCATAGTTTAATTACAGTGGCAATCAAACATATTCCGTTACATTACGGTCAAATGGAAAAACTAATTTCAAGTACATTTTAATGATGCAATTTAACACTCTTGCACACTGTTTCGAATATAAAAAAATGATATACATCTATAAAGTATGTATTACAATATATATTCCATACAACCTGTTGTGCAAAGAATATTTGTTAATTATTTACAGGGCCACACAAAAGTATTTCATTACATAATGGTATAAATGAAAACATTGTTCAGGGCGCGTTTAATTATATTAAAATATTTCACAATTAATGAAATTGATATACGATGTTGAAGTTTACAACAAGTTTCATCCTGTATAATAGAAAACACATAGTATTTACAGAGGCATACAAAAGATTTCGGCAACAAAACCGCATCCAAAATACTGTATACTATTACCTCAAGATCTGAAAATTTTTAAAACTTCAACTTTTTTGCATCAAATTTTTACAGCAAATTCAACATTTCTTTTACTCTGTTAGCAAATGCTCAGTTTTTTACTATTATTATAAAAGTAAAATTAATATTATTAATAATATTTTTATAGCAATAATAATTTTAGATATTACAAAAAAATATTTTATAATAATTTATCTAAAAATAAAATTGGTACCAGTATTATTACTATTATTATAAATAAGAGCTTCAACTAATATATTTATCTTTAATTATAACTGATATGCATCTATTAAATATACATTTAAAAATTTATATATTTTCTACTTATAAAACACGTATTACAATGTAATAAATAATCATATACTGAAAGTACTGAAATTTTACTAAACTTTATAATACTTCCATTTTCTGTTTTGCTTTATGAGGCATGAACAATTTTATGCATTACAAATAATTATGGACTTTGAGAATATTCTACTGAATATATCACGCTGCTAATGTAACTTTCAAAATTAATTCTTCTACCTCGCAGTTTTCATGAGGATAGCTTCATATACTATTTTTTTTTCCCATCAGATTCAACATTTTTTTTGGACAAGATGACTGAAAACTCGTCTTAAATTTGAAAAAAAAAATTAATAAAATAAAATAAAATAAAAATAAGAAAACTAGGATGTTCCACATCGATTTGAACCAGAAGTATCTTTTTAAAACAAATGAAGCATAAATTGCACAGACGTCAAATTAAATAATATAGTTAAATAGTTTAAAATAAAAATGCTGGTGTAAAGTATTTTTTAAAACTTAAGTAAATTTCAGGGTTTGTTTAATATTAACCCTTTTGACTCTGGCATTTCTTACACAAATGTTAATTAGATGACAACACTTTATTTATTTATTTATTGAACAACATACATATGACTTGTGTGCTTCACATGAAAACTGACTTATAAGTCATCGTTAATATACAGGGATGAGGTAGCACAAGTAAATTTTACTACACGTTAGATATATAACCGGGAGCTCCAATGAAGTGTGTATGCAATGGATCCACCGGAAATCGAACAAGAGCCTCCTACACTCGCTAGAGATTAGCTGCATGGTACATTAACAAGTCAACCTTGACACCACTTAAAAAAAAAAAAAAAAAAAAAAAAAAAAAAAAAAAAAAAAAAAAAAACCTTGATTGCCCAGCAAATGGGTAAATTTGTAATGTTGTTTTCTCTGTGATTTATTAAAAATAATAAAAAAAGGAGTTTTTTTCCAACCTGATACAAAATATGTTATTACGTATAGGAGCATAATCTTTGAGAGCATTAATCCTAACTTAATTTTTCAAAACTGGGTTTTTTTGTAGAATTATATTAACTTAAATATTGCTTATGTTGCAGTAAAACCTGCAGCGTAATGTGCGAAAAAATCCTGTCGTGGCAGTCAGGAGGAGTACAGAATTTCAAAAATGCTCTAATTAAATAAGGCAAATTTTATTTTCCCCAATGACTGATGTAGAAAACAAATTATGTAAAGAAAGTAGATATCTAGGCAGACTAGATATAAGAGTGCAAAGTATTAAAAAATTAACTTCTACTCATTTATTTATCATTCATTATAACTTGTATAAACTTATTAAATATTCATTTAAAAAATGATTTATTTTTCTACCTTTAAAACATGTATCACTACGTAATAAATATTCATATAATAAAAGTACCGAAATTTTACTAAAACTTATAATACTCTAAATTTCTGCATTGCTTTATGAGGCATGAACAGTTTAATGCGTTACAGAAAGTAATGGACTTTAAGAAGATTCTACTCAATACCAAGCTGCTAATGTAGCTTTCAAAATTAATTCTTCTGCCTCGCAGATTTCACGATGATAGCTTCTTCATATACTCATTTTTTCCATCAAATTCAACATTTCTTTTGTACAAGAATACTGAAAACTCGTCTTAAATTTGAAAGAATGGCGAAGAAATCTCGTATATTCAACATCGATTTTGATGTAACCCATTAAGTTTCATCATTATCCAGCTTGCCGAAAGGAAAACGCCTTTTTATGATAGTACTAAAGAACACTTCAGGAACTATTTTCTGAAAGGGTTTTTCCTTTTTCCCCTCGTCTTTCCCCTTTACGCTATCCAGAAAACTGCTCAGCCGGTTCATTTAACTTTGCTTCTTTCATTTCGAAAAGTTTTCTTTTATACACATTTTAAGAAAGGATATAGATCTTACGAAAGATGCTTGAATTCTCACCCGAAGCCGTAATTCTACATATTTCATTGTTGGGAACAAAATGGAATTGAGAAAGGGGTTCTGTTAAAGTTTTCAGACTGTAAAAACGTTGCCAAATGTTAAAATTTTATCCGTATGAACAAGATGGAGAAAGGCAGAATTTTTAGATAGGTAAATCTTTCCCTTTTTTTGTGTGAAAGCGAAAACGAGCTTTAAAACCTTGAATTTGAAAATGTTTATTTAAAAAATATATATATTAATTAGATTAAGCTATTAGAAATATTGTGAAACTTTTTTACATTTCCATACGAAAAACGTTTGTTTTTCATTACAAGGATCCAAATGAAGTTGCATATGCATTTAGCAAATACTCAATTATTACTATTATTATAAAATTAGTACAATTACCGTATTTACTCGTGTATAGGGGCTCGCGTGTATAAGGCGCACCCCTACTTTACAAATAAAAATGGCGACTTCTTAAAATCTCGTGTATAACGCGCACCATAAATTTGATACGCTAATGAAGAATGAGTAAATGAATTTCCGTAAAAAAAAGTCGAAACAAACAATACACGAGACCAGAAGACCAGATAAAAATGCATCTTTAGACTTCGGGTTGTAAGAGAATGACGGGAAATAGGAATGAGTGACGGTAAAGAGAATTGCTAATTAGTGTTTAGATAATGTCACTAGCTCTGTTGTATAAAAAACTGCAAGGAATGAAATAAATATGCAGCAATACTTCAATTAAGTAAACTTTTTCTAGTTTTAATATCTTCTTTGAATACTTTCTTGTTTCATATGTATATCGTTCGACTGCATCCAGCAGTAAAAAATTATTCCGTGTATAAGGCGCACCTAGGAGTTTTGCCCTAATTTTTTGAAAAAAGTGCGCCTTATACACGAGTAAATGCGGTAATAATATTTTTATAACAATATTAATGTTTAATATTATAAAATAACATTTTTGTAGTAAGTTCTATAAAAAATAATTAATTCTGTTATTACTATTATTATAAATATTAGCCTCAACAAATATATTTATCATTAATTATAATTCATATACGTCATTTAAAAATACATTTAAGCAACGAATTATTTTCTACCAACAAAACAACTGCTATTCAAAATAGATAATCAAATAGTAAAAATACTGAAATTTTACTAAACTTTATAATACTTACATTATCTATATTACTTTATCAGGCATGAACAATTTATGCGTTACAAATAGTAAGGGCCATTAAGAAATTCTACCCAATACCATGTTGCTAATGTACCTTTCAAAATTAATTTTCTCCCTCGCAATTTTCACGATGATAGCTGTATACACTAATTTTTTCCATTAAATTCAACATTTCTTTTGTACAAGATGACTGAAATCCAGTCTTAAATTTGAAAGAATGGGCGAAAAAAGCTGGGATATTCAACATCGATTTTGATGTAACCCATTAAGTTTCATCATTACCGAGCTTGCCGAAAGGAAAACGACTTTTTATGATGGTACTAAAGAACACTTCAGGAACTATTTTCTGAAAGGGTTTTTCCCTTTCCCCCTTTATACTACCCAGAAAACTATTCAGTCGGTTCATTTAGCTTTTCTGCCTTCATTCCTAAAAGTTTTCTTTTATACACATTTTCTCCTCTGCTATCAAGAAAGGATATAGATCTTACGAAAGATGCTTGAATTCTCACCCGGATTCTGCATATTTCATTGTTTGACACGAAATGGAATTGAGAAAAGGGGTTCTGTTAAAGTTTTCAACCTTTAAAAGCGTTGCAGAATGTTAAAATTTTATCCGTAGAAACAAGATGGAGAAAGGGGAAATTTTAGATAGGTAAATTTTTTTTTTTTTTTTTTTTTTTTTTTTTTTTTTTTTGGTAAAAGCGTAAAAGAGCAAAAGAGCTTTAAAACCTGGAACTAGAAAATGTTTATTTTAAAAAACGAGCGAAAAGTTTTGAAACTTTTTTTACATTTTAGTGAGAAAGAAAATTATTTTTTTTTCTCAACAAGGATTCAAATGAAGTTGCATATGCAGTTTTTGAATCTTTTAGATATTTTATTGCTGTAAACTTTTTAGGGAAAATTTTCTCATTTTTTTTTCAAATTTATACATACACACACACACACATATATATATATATATATATATATATTAAACGTTGTGCCTCGTTTCACTTAAAATGAATTTTAACACATGTATTTATCCTTAATTCTAATTTATATAAATCTATTAAATGCACATTAAAAATATAACTATTTTCTACTAACAAAATAAGTGTTACTACGCAATAAATAAGCATGTAGATAAACTTTATAATACTTAAAGTTTTTGTATTGCTTTATGACCCATGAACTATTTAATGTGTTTGCAAATAGTAATGGACTTTGAGAAGATTCTACTGAATACTATGCCGCTAATGTAACTTTCAAAATTAATTATTCTGCCTCGCAGTTTTTCCGATGATTGCTGCTTCATACTAATTTTTCCATCAAATTCAACATTTTATTTTGCAAAAGATGATTAAAAAGCCGTCTTAAATTTCAGAGAATGGGCAAAGAAAGCTCGGATATAATTAAAATATATATCTAATTTTCATAAAATTTGATAAAACTCGACGAAATTGTGCAAGAATTACATATTTTACATTTCAAACGATTCGGTTAGGAATTTTTTGCTCTGTTATATATGGACAAACGGACAGACGAGCAGACAGACTGAACGACAACTATGAGTGCTATGTATTTACATAATTACGAACAAACCTAAAAAACAATTATTTTCTAATAACATAATAAGTGTTACTACGCAATAAACTAGCATATCTTATATAATTTTCTTTTGATTTAGAAAAATTTAGAGCGCGTGCCTATGTCATATGTGTGCAAATTAATGTTAGTACATAGGAACGATATGATCCTTACATATAAAGTTTTACTTGTTTGTTTAGTGTTTAGGATTATAAGGAGGTTATTCAAAATTAGTTATTAGGGCAAGTTATTCAAAATTTTAAAACTTAACAACTTTTTAAGTACAAACGCACCTCATTTGTTACGCTTGACGTGTAATTTTCGAATTTTTATCATTTCATTCATTTTAAAACTATTCAAAAATAGGATACAATACAGATGTCTAGTCTAAGGTAATAATTGATTATTTCTCAGGTTTTAAATTCTCAGGTTTTTTTTTTACTCAGGTTTCATTCAAATTTCTATAAGAAAAAAAAAATTAAGCTTCACTAAAAATAAATTTAGAAATTAAATTTCAAAAGAGTGTAGAATGAAATACAATACAGTGCCTTCACAGTCTTGCCCCATTAAAAAATATATACGAGAGAATAAAAAATCTTAGCAGAAAATTATTAATTTATATTTATGCTGCTCAAGCATGAAATGTTTGCGTGCTATTGAAATTTCTGCAGACTACTTCTGACGTAAGTTTGATAGATTTTCCATTACTTGATATGAAAAGTGAAAGAATAATATTCAGTGTCTGTGCTTAGAAACCAAACAAGGAATGTTGTATATAATTTGATTTTTTTTTTTTTTTTTTTTTTTTTTTTTTTTTTTATCATGTGCGTAAACTGGGGGTCGATGATATCATGAGAAATGCTATTGTGAAAAAGGAAAAAGAATAAATATTTGATGCTGTCAAAATAAACCTTTCATTAAGAACTTTTATAAAAACCTTAATTTAAAAAAATATTTTTATTAGCTGACACAAGCATTTCTAATTAACGAACACTGGCGGAAACATTTAAAAATAAACAGTCCTTAAACATAAAAAAAGTAGAAATATTTCTTAAAAATCTAAAATACTCAAAAACTTCATATAAATAACATTTTTGTCCTTGCAGATAAAATAAATAAATAAATAAATAAAATAAACAAATAGATAAAATAAAAAATAAAAATGTTTTCCGCATTACTAAAAAGTCAAAAAAGTTTCAGAATATTTCCCTGGTTTTATTTAAATAAACATCTTCTAGCTCCAAGATTTAAGGTCTTTTGAGAAAAAGGAAAAGGAAAGATTTTCCTATGTAAAATTTTTTCTTTCTCCATCTTATCCCTACGAATGAAATTTAATACAAAATAATTATTTTTAAAAATATATATTTAATAGATTACATAAATTGTAATTAAAGATAAATACATGAGTTCAAATTCTTTTAGGTGTATTCATAATTATATAAAAACTTACCACTTATACTTATAGCCGATATTTGATCAGTCTGTTTGTACGCAAATAACAGTGCAAAAATTGCCCATCAGAATAGTTTTAAATTTAATGTATAGAATCATCGAAGAATTTTGTCGAGTCATTTCAAATTTTATGAAAAGCAAATCAAAATTAAAAAAAAATATTGATTAAAGTTTTCTCCATTCTATTAAATCCTGTCATACGTAATTAACTGAATAGTATATCATGATAAGTATATCACTATTTCTAAAAGAAAATTGATAAGTTCTATTATAATAATAACATTTGTGACAATCCAGGACAGTTGAAAAACTAAAGGGAAAAACATCTCTTTAAAAAATCCATAAGTATTATTAATTTAAATAAACATAATAATAATTAACATAATAAAATAAACATTTTCTAGTTCCGGGTTTTAAAGCTCTTTTTCGCTTTCACACAAAAAAAAAGGGGAAAGATTTACCTATCTAAAAATTCTCTCTTTCTCCATCTTATTCGTGCGGATAAAATTTTAACATTCAAAAAGCTTTCACAGTCTGAAAACTTTAACAGAACCCCTTTCTCAATTCTATTTTGTGCCCAACAATGAAATATGTTGAATTACGGCTCCGGGTGAGAATGCAAGCAGCTTTCGTAAGATCTATATCCTTTCTTAATAGCGGGGAAGAAAATGTGTATAAAAGAAAACTTTTCGCAATGAAGGAAGCAAAGTTAAATGAACCGGCTGAGCAGTTTTCTGGATAGCGTAAAGGGAAAAGACGAGGAGAAAAAGGAAAAACCCTTTCAGAAAATAGTTCCTGAAGTGTTCTTTAGTACTATCATAAAAAGACGTTTCCCTTTCGGCAAGCTAGATAATGATGAAACTTAATGGGTTACATCAAAATCGATGTTGAATATCCGAGCTTTCCTTCAAATTTAAGACATCGAATTTCAGTCATCTTGTACAAAAGAGATGTTGAATGTGATGGAAAAAAATGGTGTATGAAGTTTTCATCGTGAAAATTGCGATTGAGAAAATTAATTTTGAAAGGTACATTAGCAACATGGTATTGAGCAAAATCGTCTCAAAGCTCATTACTATTTCTAATGCATTACATTTTTCACACATTTTTACTTCACAAAGCAATACAGAAAATGGAGTTATTAATTAAAGTTTAGCTATACTGTAAAAAAATTTTCCGTTAAAAAACGGAAATAGTACTGGTAATCTAGGCGCCAGTACTACTTCCGTTTTTTAACGGAAAAAAAATTCCGTAAATTCCAGAAATAGTTCCGTTTTCTCACAAAATATTTCCTTTTTTTTTTTTTTTTTTTTTTTCTTTATGTAAAAATTTTTGTTTGAAAAGTTAAAAGAATTTTTCAAGGACTAACCAACATCTTTGTGACTTTTATTCTTTACTTTTCAAAGACACGTTAATATCAGGGACACATTATACACAAATAATTTAAACAACAATGAGGAAATGTTACATACCTTCCATGGGGTTCGAACCCGGGATCTCTTTTGTCGTAGCTTGCAGTGTAATACCATTACACCAGGATTATTCAAACGGCCCTTTCAAATATCTTCAGTTATTTCGGATACATTTCGTAAAGTAAAGATAAGATTTTGAACGCAGGTTTATTTTTGTAGAGAAAAATATTTTCCTATTGAATGGATAATTCTAAATGTTTTACAGATTTTCTTTGCATAATTTCGAATATTTAGCTTATTAATTTTGGCTTTATATATATAAAAATTAGTCTTTAAAATATTACATGCATGAAAGAATTTATCAAGTGTTTTGTTTCCTTCTTTTTTTTGGAAAAGTTTTAAAATTCTGTTGTAATATTATTGATATTTATTTATTTATTTTAAAAAATACTAACATACTAAAAGAAAAAAAAAGTGCATTTTAACAAATTATTTTATGACGATCTAAGGTAAACTCAATAAAGATAATTACAATGGGTTATAAAATAAATTTCAGTTATTGATTTTTTATAACTTATGTAATCGCCAAAATTATAAGAATTTCGGTAGTATATTTCGATATATTTTTAATTTTATGTGCGAACTTCTTAATTTGAATAAATTAAAATATATATCTATTAAAATTAAAAGAAGAATTATCTTCCACTTTTTTCAAAATATCCAACGCACTTAATATATATATATATATACAGGGTGTCCCTAAACAAAGGGTATATACGCTAGGGGGGTGATAGAACACATCAAGACGAGTAATAGTAAATAGGAAATTAAGGTTCCCAAACGTTTTCCAAAGAAGTTAGCCGCCATTAAAGTTTGAGGTCCAAAATTTCAAATACACATAAAAAACGGAAAAATTGGTCGATTGATTTGCGGTTTTCACTAAAATTATTCTTTCTGTTGGTAGTTTCTTGAAAATAAATTATAAAGATAAATTTCGAAAAATGCCAATAGAGGGCGCTTTAGACTTTGAAGTAATGAAAAACTGTTTTTTGCCGTGATTTTTGGCATCTCATTAAATGTTTTCGTAAGCTTAGACTTAAACTTAAAATTTGAGCTCAAAATCTAAATAGTTGGAAGCGGTTAAGTAGCACAAACTTAACTGTGTTCAGAGGGTTTAAATTTCAAATGATTATAAAAAACGGAAAAATTGGTCAATTGATTTGCGGTTTTCACTAAAACTATTCTTTATGTCGGTATTTTATTGAAAATGAATTATAAAGATAAATTTCAAACAATGCCGATAGAGGACGCTTTAAACTGTGGAGTAACGAACAACTACTTTTTACGTTATTTTTTTTGCATCTGGTTAAATGTTTTCGTAAACTTAGACTTAAGCTTAAATTTTGAGCTCAAAATCTGAATAGTTGGGAGTGGTTAAGTAGTATAAACTGAACTGTGTTCAGAGGGTTCAAATTTCAAATGATAATAAAAAACGGAAAAATTGGTCGATTCGTTTGCGGTTTAAAATAAAACTATTTTTTAAGACAGTATCTTATTGAAAATATATTTAAAAATATCCCGTTAGAGGGCGCCTTAAACTTTAGTGTAACCAACAACTAATTTTAACCGTTATTTTTTGCATCTAATTAAATGCTTTCCAAAACTTAATGAATGTTTTCGAAATCTTAGATTTAAACTTAAATTTTGAACTCAAATTCTGAATCGTTGGGAGGGGTTAAGAAGCGCAAACTGAAGTGTGTTCAGGAGTTGAAGTTTAACCCCCACCCCCCCCACCCTTCGAACACAGTTCAGTTTTGCTCTACTTAAACACTCGCAACGACTTAGAAGTTGGTCTCAAAATTTAAATCTAAGCATTTGAAAGCATTTAATGGGATTTAAAAAAATAACGGCTAAAAATAGTTGTACGTTATTCCAATGTCTAAGGCGCCCTCTATCGGCATTTTGTGAAATTTATATTTAAAATTTATTTTCAAGAAAACACTGATTTAAAGAGTAGTTTTAGCAAAAACCGCAAACGAATCGATTAATTTTTCCGTTTTTTTTTAAATTTAAGTTTAAATTTAAGTTTAAGTCTAAGCTTACGAAAACATTTAACCAGATGCAAAAAATAACGTGAAAAGTAGCTGTTCGTTACTCCAAAGTTTAAAGCGCCCTCTATCGACATTTTTTGAAATTTATCTTTATAATTCATTTTTAATAAAATACCAACATAAAGAATAGTTTTAGTGAAAACTGCAAATCAATCGACCAATTTTTCCGTTTTTTATAATCATTTGAAATTTAAACCTCTGAACACAGTTAAGTTTGTGCTACTTAACCCTTTCCGGGGCAAGGTGCTTGCATTAATAAAATGTTGAAATAATTGGTTGACGCCAGTATCTACAAAAAAAATTATATGTAAAAATGTAAATGTGTATGTTCGCGTATTTTATATGGTTGAAATTTTCTTTAAGAAATTCGGGTGCCAATGTGTCAATAATGAATTAATATAAAGTGATGCCGTGGCGGCATCACCGCCCTTCAAGGGGTTAACCGCTTCCAACTATTCAGATTTTGAGCTCAAAATTTAAGTTTAAGTCTAAGCTTACGAAACCATTTAATGAGATGCAAAAAATCACGGCAAAAAATAGTTTTCATTACTTCAAAGTCTAAAGTGCCCTCTATCGGCATTTTTTGAAATTTATCTTTAAAATTTATTTTCAAGAAAATACCAACATAAAGAATAATTTTAGTGAAAACCACAAATCAATCGACCAATTTTTTCGTTTTTCTATGTGTATTTGAAATTTTTGACCTTAAACTTTAATAGCGGCTATCTCCTTTGGAAAACATTTGGGATCCTTGGTTTCTCATTTACTATTACTCGTCTTGATGTGTTCTATCACTCCCTAGCGTATATACCATTTGTTTAGGGACACCCTGTATATATATATATATATATCGACGTGACGTCGATGTGAAGTCACAGTGACTAAAATAGGAAGTCGTTAGGGCCGTTTTTGAGCTCGTTTGTGACGTCACATTGTGACCACTTTATAAAATCACGGTGTTATAAATTTGTGAAAAATGTGTCATTTGTGACCACTTTGACATTAACATCGTAACAAAACTGTGACAAAAGTGTTTTTAAACTAAATAACACGTTTTGAAGAATTTTTGTAATTTTCTAAAGATTTTTAAGAAAGTCATATCTCAGTTACAATATGACGTCATTGAGTGGAAGCATTTTGGTCCCAGAAGTGATGTGACCATAGTGACTCACAGTGACGTCATTGTGACGTCAATATGACGATGTATGCTGTGAGGGTAACGTTATCATTTTAGGAGTGGGGGTGGGGTGTTCTGGTACATGATATCGTAAAATATCTCTAAGGGGCGGGGGGACTTGTCTTTTGATATCCATATCATTTTTGATTCAATCAAATTATTCCCTTTTTATTTATAACGTGGTCTTTGGTTTAAAATAGTATTTATATTTTTTTAGTCGGTTATCCCATTTTTATGAAAATACGAAGTTTTTATTAAAATTACTAGATTATTATAAAACTATTTAATTATAAAATATGGAATGCCTCAACGTTTGACATTAATACTCTTCACCATGTGTATGTGCATATATAATCATGATTCGAGTAACCATATGTGAAATATATTTGAAATGAACCTTGCGTTTACTAACAAATAAAAGAGAAATAGAAAGAATGCTGTTTACTTGTTTTGTTGATAAGAAAATCTACCTGCTTCCCACATCTCCTCCGTTCGGGAGATTTTATTACTGTTGAATACATTATGAAACAAAAAACTGTTATAAAATAACTTTTAAATAGTAGTTATTTCATTTACGTATTATTTGGTATAAAATGATATTTTATTAACTTCTTTTCATTTGAATCAATAAAGTATTCGAAAAATAAATGTAACCAGTTTTGTCCACTCCAAACGAAAGAAATAAATTCTAAAAAGCAAAATATTTTTACACTTTGTTAACGATATCATTACCCGGGGCGGGGTGTTCGAGGGATGATATCGTATGATATCGAGAGGAGGGGAGAGTCAAAATTACAAAAAAAAAAAAAAAAAAAAAAAAAAAAAAAAATGATACTGTTATGTTTATGCTGCCCCTAAAATGCATTGAAATTTTAGTATATGTTTGTAAGAGGAACACAATAGTATTTAGCTGTTTATATCAATTTTTATCTTAATTATATCTTGTAATAAAATAATTGGAATTATTGATGAAAATTTCCCCTAGCACAAGAGTACCGAGTCATACACCTGGTCACAAGAGTATAATGAATGGACGTTCTCTTGTGTCTGCCATGATCTGTCATCTACGATGATTTTTACGTTTTGAAACCTATATGCATACATTTAGTAATAAAACATTATTTAATTATAAAAAATTTCTGATTTTGTTTATTTAAAAGTTATTTTGAGTTACTATTTATATGCGTATAGATATATTCAGGATTCTCACCATCTTTTGAGCAACATTAGCGATTTGGCGAATAAGAAATAAAAAACAGTAGCCAAATGAAAGTTTTTTTTTAGCAAAATAGATTTGATGTGAAACACTGAAAAATCTACCTTTAATTCCTTATTGTATCTTTTTTTTAATGCGTTCTAAATTATCATAATTTTCTGTCATTGCTTAGAAAACAGAAATTCTACTACACGCTACAAAAACTGTTTAAAAAAAAGTATATTCTAAACGTCTAAATGTTTCAAACATTCTTTTAGAGGTAAACTGCTATGCGATTATGACTATAATTGATAGAAAAAAAATGATGATCGGGTAATGATACTTTGCAGTATGATAAATGACGAATTCAACACCGCATATCTGCAAAATTATTCTCGATTTGGCAATGGATGCGAGTAATTTTGATTGTAATTTTATCGATGCTTATATAGTGATAAACTGTCAACAGAGGAAAACTTAACATATAATTTTTTCTGTGTTTTTGGCTGCTATTAAACTGAATTTGCGTTCAGTCAATATCTCTATAAATAATAATATAAATAGCACAGTGCAATTGAAGATAAAATACGACATCAGTCGTGCAGTAACATGGATAAGAATCTCAACTGTAACCACACACAAATGAGCAAAAATTGAGCACTCTCCATTTGGCGAGTCTGATTGTTAATTTACTCGCCAAATCAAGAATTTCGTCGTGATTTGGCGCAATGGCGAACGGCAGCGAGAACCCTGATATTAAAGAAAAACTTCCCTCTTAAAATCCCAGACAAGAAAAAACTCAAGTTGAGCCGAAATTCACTCATCTCACGAATTGCAAGTCAGCTCTTTCCTGCGAAGCTAAATCGACTCTTATGTTTTAAGAGTGTTTTTTACATCTTTTTGATGTAGACAACATTGTAACTTTTAATAGAATGTATCAAACAACCTCATAAAACTTCTCATATCTGCAACGATTTTTTTTTTTTTTTTAATTATCAGCAATATCCGAGTTATTTATTGATTAAAAGAAAATTGAAAAGCATTTTAATCAAATTTCATCCTAGAAAACGTGCTCATAAAAAAGAACATTTTGTTTATTATTTTTTAATATACGTAAATAATAAAGGATTCGCATTTTATATTTTAAAATCTCAAATTAATATTTTCTTATATTAAATTTTTAATTTTCAATAAAGATTCTCTACAAGTTTTTTCATAAAAGTTATTCAAGACTTCATGTTCAATGTATTTTATAATCTGTTTGAAAAGACAAAACATCATTATTTATTTACGTATATATTTTTTACTTTATTAATTTTTTTAATTTTCAATAAAGATTCTCTACAAGTTTTTTCATAAAATTTATTCAAGATTTCATGTTCAATTTCTTTTATAATCTGTTTGAATTAAGACAAAACATGTTTATTTATTTATATATTTTTTACTTTTACTTTTTTGTTTTGTCCATAAAACAAATGTTAATTGATGACCTAAGGAAAACTTGCATTTCTTTACAATGGTTATTTACTTTTTTTTTTCAAAATATTGTGATAACTTAAAAAAAAATGAAAAAGTTTATTTGATGATTTAGATAACATCTAAAAAAACGCTGTGTTTGTTTTACATAACATTTTTTTTTTTTTTTTTTTTTTGCAACTTTTTAAATATTTAAAAACTGTCTCATAATTTGGCAAGACCTAAGGGAGATTTTGTTTTTACTTTAATAGTAATGTTTATTTTTCGTAAAAAGATATGAAATGATACTTATAAAAAATACATATTAGATCCAAAGGTGATAAATAATAAACATTTGATAATCATGATTTTAGTTTCTTTTTTTCATTGTTATTTGTACTTTAATATAAACAAATAAATGGTTTGATAAAATACTTTTTTTCTTGCATTTACGAGGATAGGGCTTTTTACGTACAATAAATTAGAAAAATGAAGAATAATTAGGATTAATTATAAATATGCAATTTACGGACCTTTTACTTATAGAATTATACTGCAATGGTATACAGTTTTACCTATATGTTACGGAAACAATTTCATTTATTTATAACAAGCTTAACTATATGAAGTCTTTGATGGGCTTCCGAGTTGACATCCACTTTACGTCCACTCTATGGATAATTAATTGCTTTAATTTAATGATAAATTGAAAAACATTTTGTCTAGAAATCCTAAAAAGTTTAACTGTAGTTTATAAACTACATAAAAATTCAATTTTAAATTAAAGATTAATGTCATGTAAAAAAGTTAACTTAATGAGAAAGTAAGAGAATGATTAAGATTTACAAGGATTAAATTTTATAAAAAGGTAGAAAATTATGAGATTTAGTAAGTTAATAAAAAATAAAAAAATATTTAAAAGGTAGTTAAAAAAAAATTCAAGCTTGGTAACAGCTCGTGCCAAGTAACCCTTTCTAACACAGAAAAAAATTGTTCTTAAAAATCATTGACTGACACCAGAATTTTCTAAATAAAATAATCTTAAAAATTAAAAAAAGTGGATATTTAAAGCTTTCATTGCAAAAGCAAAGTTTTTTGAAAATGTTTTTGGTGCCGTTCCTAAAATTGGAGTTAAAATTAGGTTGTCCCGGTAATGGAACAAGTGCCGGAAAGGTTCGAGGATGTTACATATGTTAGGTCACATCTACATCACACAGCTCTTCAATAATAAAAAAGCACTTTTCAGAGTTGTTATTATTATTATTATTATTATTATTATTATTATTATTATTATTATTATTATTATTATTATTTAACGTTTTAGATAAACGGTTCCAAACCTGGTTCCCAACGTACACCTGCGGGTACTTGGTGGTTCTGCTGATGATACGTGAAAATAATATAGTATAGGTAATGGCTGAAATCACAAAATAAGTTGACAAAAGTGTTAATAATACTTGTGTAATAAGCATTGATTGATATGTTTGTGATAAGACGATTATTAATATAAAAAATGCGTTTGCTTTATCTTGTGGAGAGGAAAGAACGAATGGGAAGAGGAGGGGTTATAAGAAATGGGTGTACTCTGCAGTGGCGCAGCCAGAATTCAGTTCTGGGGGGGTTGAGTTTCTGTTAAAGGTGTTTGCCGGTTATTTGAATTGCCGGTTAATAGAATCAGCACTAATTAGACTATTCTTTGTAAAATACTTAAATTGAAAGAGCATCTGTGGGGCAGGAAATCATCATTCTTTCAGCATAATACGTCTCAGAAAAGTGATTTAGTTCAACTAACCAATTTTTACTTAACTAATACATGTAACATGCGCTTTCACAGTTTTAACTAGATTTTTTGCTATTTAATTGATTCCCTATATTAATTGAAATCTGATTCAATAAAGTGGGGCAATCCGAAGTACGCCAAAACGTTTAAATATTAAGTTTGGTTTTGATTCATATAAGCGGCAATTACTGCTATCTTTCTTAGCTCTGGGAGGGGTTTTAACCCCAAAACCACCCCCTTGGCTGTGCCACTGGTACTCCGAAATGACTAACGTAAGGTACGTAGAAGGAAAAGGGTGGAAAGCGCTGTTATAATATAACAATAAAGTATTTTATTATGTTACCAAATAAAAGGTTTTTTTTTAAAATAATTTAGTAAATTTTTTAAAAAGAGAAATTGAAGAGATAAAATTTTACGGGTTTGAAGAATTCAGAATGCTTCTGTCTGCCGTTTAAAACACGTGTGGTCTTTCTGTTTAATTATGATTTGTCGTATTCTTCCATTATTTTTTTTAACTATTTAAAAAATGAAGCCCTAATCACTGTATTAACAAAAAGGAAAATACCACATTTGCCTTATGTTTGGAAGCCAGGTGAAGCATGTGACGTCATGTGCAAGAGGTCTATAAGATGGGGTTTCCCATTACACCCGAACACAAACATGATTTGCATTTTTACTTCAAAATTATTTCAAAATCATGTTACTTTATCTATTTTACAATTAAAACACAATTTTTCCATTTCCAATTATTGTCTTTCTTCAACATGCCATTCATTTTCATCAGGCTCACTTACTTGGGAATTCATTAAAAAATAAAGCTTGATTATTTATATTAAAAGAAAAAAAGACACGAAAGCATAGCACGTAAGTCCAATTTAATCAATTATGCCTTCAAATCCCACGTGATGCAATGCTCGTTTTCATTAGTACTCCACTGATACGAAGCAAACTTTATCTCCGTTTCAGGAAGAATACATAGTAATGAAGCTTTTGAATGTTTAATGTAAAGTTTTTGTAAATTGTCTGAAGATAAGAAATTTACTGTCGTCGGTGTCAAAGAAATTCAAGTGTAAAGTAAAGAAAACAAATACAGAAGTCAGTTTAACAATTCTTTCGGGAATGCAAGTACTGTAAATAAGTATTTCAAATAAAACATTGTGGAAAAACAATGTCTTTTTTTGTAAATTCAAATCTTGATGAAGCTAAAAGAATATTTTTATGATTACAAATTTATAAATTTTCAATGTTCGGAAATAGGATATTGATAAATTTCACTTCGAAACATCAATTAATCATGTCAGAAACTGCACTTGAAATGCAACAAGTGATTATAAATGTTATTTGTATAATAAATATTTTTTTAAATATTCAGATCTTGGTATAACAGCTGTCGTACTCTTATGCAAAAATGCATGAATATAAAATTTATTTAGATTATACGTACTAAATTCAGTGGTACAGAAATATATGGCTCCATCTTAAATATGACGTAATTAGCATAGCATTATAGAATCTTTATCTATCATGTGATGTCGTTGAATTAAGTGCATATGATAGGATTTGATAAAATGAAAACACTTTTATTAATATATTTTGAGGTTTCGAGTGATTTCCATAAAATTTGAAATGATCGACAAAATTCTGTATTTATTATGCATGTTAAATATTGTTAAATGTTGTTATATGTGAAGAGATCAGGAATTAAATATGTATCATAGGATTAAATAGAATGAAAAAACGCTTATTAATATATTATGAGGTTTTGAATGATTTCCATAAAATTTGAAATGATCGACAAAATTCTGTATTTATTATACATGTTAAATTTAAAGCCATTCGGTTAAGGAAATTTTTGCGTTGTTATATGTGGACAGACGGGTAGACCAGATGACGAGTTATGGTGCTACATATTTACATAATTACGAACACACCTAAAAATATTTTCCTATTGATTTCACATACCATTCACACACAAATTATTCACCTTTCATAATAATAAAGCAATAAAAATGAAGCATTTTAAATTAGCCATCAAAGTCTTTATAAAATTACCACTCAGTCAGAACTAAACTACAATGTTATTCTTATTTATTCCAGTTTACTGATATGATAATACTAATCCTACAGCATTAATTTATCAGTATACATTCCAAAAACGATCTTTCTCCATAAATCACATGTACTAATATCTCTCTGCCATAATGATATCTTCCTTAACACAGAGGATTAAATCTTCAAGTTTATCATCTCTGGGATGATTAAGAATCCTACTTAGAGACTTTCTGGCAGACAAGATAAGTTACAGGCAAGCTAAGCTGTTCTCAAACGAATATCGCATACTGGTTTTGTAATTATGATTATATTTGAGAAAATACAGAAATATTTCTATATTACGATGCTTTACAGATAAAAAAACGAGAGATACTTCAAAAACTTTCGAGCGAAACTTATTCAGATTTCTCATATTATAATTTTATTGAGATGTAACAGTTAAGAAATTTTCTCAATTTAATATTAGAAACTCAATGTAAAAAAATAAATGTTTCTGTTGTAAAACCTCAATTAAAAGCTTACTATTATTATCATATAAGCCATTAGGTTAGAAGTAAATAAATAAATAAATACATTCTTATTTGTTGTTGAGTTTATCTATATAGTTAAATTAATCCGACGGTTCTACATTAGCAGTACATATTCCAAATAAGATCTTTATCTTTAAATCACATTTACTAATATCTATCTGCAATAATGATTTTTTCCATAATATAGAAGATTAAATCTTCAATTTATCATCTGTGGAATGATTAAAAATCTAATATAAAGACCATCTAGCAGACAAACTAATAGATAAATAATTTCATTTTTATTTGTTATTGAGTTTATTGTTATGGTAAATTTAATCCTACTGTATTACGTCAGCGGTATGCACCCCCAAAAAATCTTTCTCTTTAAATCACATATATACGTGGGCTATTCAATATGTAATAAGTCAAAAATTATAAAAAATACAGAATACCTTTAATCGGCATCATTTACGATATCTTTTTTCAAAATAACTACGGTGGCACATAATGCATTTATTCCAACGTTCTGCCCAATTCTTAAAAATATGTAAAAGTCCGTTTTTTGAGAGCTTATTTTCAAAACCGCCTTTGCAGCCTTAATACATGCTTTGTTGCTTGCAAAACGTTTGCCCCGAAAGATTTTCTTAAGGGTGTATTTCGATTCAAACTGCTTAATTTTCGATTTATTTTTAAATTCATTTTTGCTCTCACATGCATCAAACTGGCAAATTGTCTTATTTAGAAAGTACACAAGGTGCCGTGATTGTCGATTCTTTGATAAATGCAGAAAATATTGCAAAAAAAGCAATCAAAAACGGCATTTCGAACCGATTTTTCCGAAGAGGGAGATCTGCGAACGAAAAAAAGGGTCATACTGAGAAAGTAATTGTTTATGAATCACATTCTAATGAATTGAGCGTAAAATGACATCACACGGCACCTTATACGTCTCTTAAAAAATCCTGTCAGCAACTTTCATGTTTCTACTTTTAAAAATGTGTCTGAAATTGTATCAGGAAATTTCGAGGTGTTGAAGGTGAAAAAGCGTTTTTTCGAATACACCCTTAAGTTGCAGCCAGAGCATGCAGCTGACGTCCTGCGGTCCTCCTTGATGATAACCGCAGCTACATTAATCCTCGTCTCTGTGCAGTGTTGCCAGATGGGCTACTTTTTTAAAATTCTGATTCTTGATTGCCACCACTTTTTAAAAATGATGAAATGTACGTTATTCATTGACATGATAGTTAAGGCGAAAACAAAAGATAATTTACCATTTCAAAAATGTGGTGACAGTCAACAAATCCGAATTTAAAAAAAGTAGCCCACTGGCAACACTGTCTCTGTGATGGACATTGACCCGGTCGTCCCTCAAGTTCAATACCTTCCACATTTTGCCTTCCTTCCTCAGAAGAGTTATGCCAGCGAAAAATACTTGCCCTCGATATTGCTTCATCGTTGAATGCTTCATGTATTATGTCATAGGTTTCCAATGCTGATTTTTGCAGACGAATACAAAATTTAATCGCATAAAGTTGTTCTATAGACACTTCCATTTCAAAAACTGCGATGCTTGTAGGCGCCCGCAAACACGCTCCAGTTCGATCACCTGATACTCAGAAACATAAGCCTGTACATGACATTTATTGGTAGCCTTTTTTTAATACAGACAAGAAACTTTTTTTTGTGCCGCAGAAATTAACTTTCCTATGAGTGGTTTCGAGGCAGTAAAATTGGTCTTATTACTTATTGAACAGCCTACGTAATATCTTTTTGCAATAATGATTTGTTCCGCAATATAGTAGATTAGATATAATAGATTTCGTGTTATAGTATATATATAGATTATTAGATATAGCAGATGTAGTATATTTCAAGTTTATCATTTGTGGGATGATTAAAAAGCCTATTTTGGAGACTATCTATCAGAAGAACTAATAAATAAGTACTTCCATTCTTTTTTTTTTTTTTTTGGAAATTTTTGATGTAGTAAAATTAATCCTACTAAATTAATTATAAGTACACTTTCCAAAAAATCTTTCTCTTTAAATCCCATGTACTAATTTCTTTGTGCTATAATAACATACATAACTTACACAATATAGAAGATTAAATCTTCAAGTTTATCATCTCTGTGATAGTTAAAAATCTTATTTAAAGACTAGCTAGCAGACAAACGAATAAATAAATAATTCCCTTTTTATTCACTGTTGAGTTTATTGATATTATAAAAATAATTCTACTATTTTATGTTAGCAGTATGCATCCCAGAAATGTTTTCCCTTTAAATCACATAAAATATTTATGCAATAAATATTTCTTCCGTATTATTGCAGATTAAATTTTCAAGTTTATCATCTCTAGGATGATTAAAAAGCCTATTTTAGAGATTATCTGGAAGACGAACCAATAAATAAATAATACAATTCTTATTAGTTGTTGAAATTATTTATATATTAAAATTAATCCTATTGCAATACATTAGTAGTACGCTTGAAAAAAATCCAATCGCATGTACTAATATATTTCTGCAATAATGATTTCTACCGTAATGTAGAATATTACATCTTCAAGTTTATTGTCTCAGAGATGATTAAAAATCTTATTTAGAGGTATCTAGCTGACGAACTAATAAATAAATAATTCCATTCTTATTTGTTGTCGAGTTTATTGATATGGTAAAACAAATCCTAATGTATTACGTTAGCGGTATGCATCTTAAAAAGTTTTCGCTTTTAATCACATAATATCTTCCTATAATAAGGATTTCTTCAGTAATATAGTAGATTAAGTTTTCAATTTATCATCTCCGGGATAATTTAAAGCCTATTTTAAAGATTATCTTACGAATGAACTAAGTTTTCCAAAGAAGACATTCTCGTATTAGTTTTGTGAATATGGTACGTCAGATAAAATACCTTATTTATTGTGCCATTTCTTTACAAACAAATGTTTGCAGAATATCCCATGACTGAAGATAGTCAGATTAGTTTACAATCGTACTATTATCATCTGTAGCTATTAATTAAAATTCTTTTTAACTAAAATTTACTAATAGATTGCTTTTTAAGAGTTTAGTGACACACAAAATTTATTTAATTCTCTAGAAATTTATTGTAGTTGGTTGGTTGTATTTGTGATAGTCACTCTAATAGCATGCATGGTAACAGTGACGTCACAGTGACGTCACTGTGAATCTCTTTGGTCACATCACATTTGTGACCAAAATGCCACCACTCAGTGACGTCACATTGTGACTGAGATGTGACTTTCTTAAAAATCTTTAGAAATTTATAAATATCCTTCAAAACATGTTATTTACTTTAAAAAACATGTTTCTGGCAATTTAAATATCGTCGTTTTTGTCGCAGTTTCGTCACAATGTTAATGTCAAATTAGTCACAAATGACACATTTTTCACAAATTTGTCACATTGTGACCACTTTGTGAAATGTCACAAAAAAGCTCTAAAACGGCCATAACGACTTCACATTTTAGTCACAGTGATATTCCAAAATGTCAACATGCAAAAATATAAATCTTAATAAAATATACATAAAAAGCACTTCGTCTTTGCATATCATGTAGAACATTTGATTAGATATTAAAAAAATATATTTCCTGGCTTTTTCGTTTATCGATATTGTAAAACCAATCCTTCTGCTTCAAATTATCAACATTTATTCCGAAAAGAATCTTTCCCATTTAATCCCCCCCACTAATATATCTCTTAATGATATCTTCCTTAACACCAGTAATTAAATTTTCGAATTTATCATATCTGAGATGATTAAGAATCCTACTTACAGGCTTTATGGCATACAAGTTAAGTAGATCTCTCACAAGGTGGAATTCGCATATTAGCTTCTTCATTATGGTTATATGAGAGAGAAAATATGGGACGTTTGTTTACTATGCAATATCTTTACAAATAAATAAATGGGAAATCTTTTTAACGATCATTCAACTGAAATTTAATAATAAACTTATGTTATGAAATTAATGAGCTACAATATTTGTATAACTGTCTTAATTTTATATTATAAAATGTCAATATACGAAAATATAAATCTTTTTAATAACATGTATAGAAAAGACATATCGTCATTATCATGCCATAGCATATTCCACACAGCATTTGTTTTGAAATAAAACAAATAATTATATTCTTAGTGGCTTTTTCGTTTATCGATACTGTAAAACTATTCGTACTGTTTCCATTTATCAGCATTTGACCCGAAAATAAGCTTTCTAATTTAACCCCTTTCACTAATAAATCTCTTTTTATAATGATATCTCCCATAATATCAATAATTAAATCTTCAAATTTATCATCTCTGAGATTATTAAGATTGCTACTTACGGGCTTTATAAAATACAAGTAAAGTAAATCTTTCACCTGTTGAAACTCGCATATTAGCTTCTTTTTTATGGTGATATATTAGAGTTATAGTCATTATCATGTCACACCATATCCTGTATAGGATTTGATTAAAAAAATTATTCCATTTTATTTGTTTTTTCGTACATTTCAAAACTAATCCTACTGCTTTAAATAATCAGCATTTATTCCGAAAAGGATCTGTTTCATTTAATCGATTTCACTAATATATCTCTTTTTACACATATATCTTCCATAACACTAGTATTTATATCGCCAAATTTATCATTCCAGATGATTAAGAATCCTAATTACAGCTTTATGGCATACAAGTTAAGTAGATCTCTCATAAGGCGAAACTCCCATATTAGCTTCTAGATAATAATTATAACAGATAGAAAATACCGAACCATTTGTTTACTATGCAATATATTTACAAATAAATAAATGTGTAAAATTTTTAGTTTCTACAACTGAAGCGTTCAAAAGGGTTGCATCATAGGAAGAACTGGACTTTGTAAAATTAATATTATTAATCATCAATGAGCGACGATATAAATTATAAATTATAAAATTTATTTTAAAATTATTATAAAAATATAAAATTTAAATGAAAAAAATCAATTGCAGTGATTCTTTAAATGCATTTTTCTACTTTAATCTTCAAATTATCCTATGAAATTATTTATTAGCATTTATTTTTATCCTTCAGTTAATTGAGAGAAAATGCTCAACTATTTGTTTATTATGCAATATCTTTACAAATAAATAAATGTGATTTCAATTCATTTTTGAGATAAACTATGTATAATTTCCCATCAAGCTATGCATTAGCGTTTAATCATAATCATACATGTATTTATATTTGTTTTTTTTATTCTTAAATTTATTGATACGATATAACTAATCCTGAGTCAATAGTACTACAATATTAAAATGTATTCCAAAAATGATCTTCCTCTTTAAATGAAATGTTCTAACATCTCTTTGCCATAATAACATCTTTCATAACATAGAGGATTAAATCTTCAACTTTATCACCTCTCAGATGATTAAAAATCCTACTTAGTGACTTTCTGGCAGACAAGCTAAGTAGCTGTCTGACGAAACAAGCACATTATTTTTTTTATTATGGTTATATCAAAGAGAAAATGCCAAATTATTTGTTTATTATGCAGTATCTTTAATATAAATAAACGAGGAAATTAAGAAATCATTCCACTTGAAGCTGGTTCTAAGGAATTTTATGTTAGAGTTTTAATGAGATAGAATTTTCTTAAATTTTTGTTATAACTTATCATTGAACGAAAATCATTATCTGCACTTAATTACCTCCTTTTTGATCTCCGTAAAAATGTAAATCAAATCCATAAATTAAAGTAATTCTCCATATTTATTTTTTACGCCGGTCTTCAATGCTTGAGATTAAACCATGTATAATTTTCCATCAAAATGGAAAATTATGCATCATACTATTAATGGAAAATTGTACATTAGCATTTAATCTTAACCTTATATGAATTTTCATTTCTTTTTATTCTTCAGTTTAATGAGGTAAAATGTTGAGCTATTTGTTTACTATGCTATATTTTTACAAATAAATAAATGTGGAAAATAAGAAATTATTTCAACTAAAACCATTCTAAGGAATTATATGTAAGGATTTCAATGAGATAGAATTTTCTTAAATTTATATTATAAATTATGATTGAAAGAAGATTAATATCTTCACGATCTTCTTTCTCTTCATGAAAATGAAAATGAAAAACATAAATTACAGTGATTCTTCATATTTTTTTTTTTACGTCGGTTTTCAATACTTGAGATTAAACCATGTATAATTTTCCATCAAAATAATTATTAGCATTTAATCTTAAACTTAAATGTATTTGCATTCCTTTTTATTCTTCAGTATATTCATGTGATAGCTCAAACCCTATGTCATTAGCTTTATGATATAAATATACATTCCAAAAACAATCTCCCTCTTTAAATCAAATGTAGTAATATCCTTTTAACATAATGACATCTTCCACAACACAGAGGATTAAATCTTCAACTTTATCATCTCTCAGATGATTAAGAATCCTACTTAGAGACTTTCTGGCAGACAAGTTAAGTAGCTCTCAGATAAACCTTTTTATTCTTCGGTGTATTGATGTGATAGCTCAAACCCTTCGTCATTAGCTTTATGATATAAATATACATTCCAAAAACAATCTTCCTCTTTAAATAAAATGTAGTAATATCCTTTTGACATAATAACATCTTCCATAACACAGGGGATTAAATCTTCAACTTTATCATCTCTCAGATGATTAAGAATCCTACTTACAGACTTTTTGGCAGAGAAGCTAAATAGCTCTCCGACAAAACTCGCACATTATCTTTTTGATTATGATTATATCAAAGAGAAAATGACGAACCATTTGCTTATTATTCAGTATCTTTAAAATAAATAAATGTGAAAATTAAGAAATTATTTCAATGAAGCTGTTCTTAGAAATTGCATATTAGGATTAAAATGAGATAGAATTTTCTTAAATTTGTATTAAAATTTATTATCGAACAAAGATCATTATGTTAACTTCATGATCTTTTTCTTGATCTCCGTAAAAAATAAAATTCGAAGAATTAATTATGGTGATTTTTCATATTCGTTTTTTTTTTTTGCGTCGGTCTTCAATGCTTGAGATTAAACCATGTATAATTTTCCATCAAAACAATTATTAGCATTTAATCTTAAATGTAAATGTATTTGTATTTCTTTTTATTCTTTAGTTTATTGATGTCATAGCTCAAGCCCTACGTCATAAACTCTATCATATAAGTATACATTCCAAAAACGATCTTCATCTTTAAATCAAATGTACTAATATCCTTTTCCCATAATGACATCTCTCATTATGGGAATAATGACATCTCTCAATGAGGATTAAATCTTCAACTTTATCATCTCTCAGATGATTAAGAATCCTACTTAGAGACTTTCTGGCAGACAAGCAAAGTAGCTATCAGACGAAACTCGTATATTATCTACTTGATTATTGTTATATATAACAAAAATTCCGAACTATCTGTTTATTTTGCTGTATCTTTAAAATAAGTAAATGTAAAAATAAAAAAATCTTTTCAACTGAAATTTTTTAAAGAAATATATGTAAGTATTTTAATGAGATAGAATTTTCTTAAATTTATATTTATCATTGAACGAAGATCATTATCTTCATGATTTTCTTCTTGATCTCCGCATAAATTAAAATTAACAACATAAATTATACTGATTCGCTATATTTATGTTTTACGTGGCCCTTCAATGTTTGAGATTAAACCATACATAATTTTCCACCAAAACAATTATTAGCATTTAATCTTAAATATAAATGTATTTGTATTTCTTTTTATTCTTTAGTTTATTGATGTCATAGCTCAAGCTTTACGTCATAAGCTCTATCATATAAGTAAACTTTCCAAAAACGATCTTCCTGTTTAAATCAAATGTACTAATATCCTTTTGCCATAATGACATCTTCCATAACACAGGGGATTAAATCTTCAAATTTATCATCTCTCAGATGATTAAGAATCCAACTTAGAGAGTTTCTGGCAGACAAGCTAAGTAGCTGTTTGACAAAACTCCCACATTATCCTTTTTATTTTGGTTATATCAAAGAAAAATGCCGAACCATTTGTTTGATATGCAATATCTTTGCAAATAAATAAGTGTAAAAATTAAGAAACTATTTGAACAGAAGTCATCCTAAGGAATTACATGTTAGGATTACAATGAGACAGAATTTTCTTGAATTTATATTGTAAGTTATCATTGAAAGAATATCATTATCTTCATGATCTCCGTAAAAATTAAAATTAACAACATAAATTATAGTGATTCTTCGTATTTATTTTTTACGTCGGTCTTCGATACTTGAGATAAAATCATGCATAATTTTCCATCAAAATATTTTTGGCATTTAATCTTAACCGTAAATGTATTTGCATTTCTTTTTATTTTTCCGTATATTGATGTTATAACTCAAGTCTTATGTCATTAGCTCTATTACACAAGTATACATTCCAAAAACGATCTCCCTCTTTAAATCAAATAAGATAATATCCTTTTGCCATAATGACATCTTCCATAAGACTGAGGATTAAATCTTCATCTTTATCATCTAACAGATGATTAAGAATTCTACTTAGGGACTTTCTGGCAGACAAGCTAAGTAGCTCGCAGACGAAACTCGCATATTAGCTTTATGATTATGGTATTATCTGAGAGATAATGCCGAACTATTTGTTTCGTATGCTGTACATTTTCAAATAAATAAATGTGGTCTATTTTAAAATCATTTGACTGAAAGAAGTTAAAGAATTGTGGTTTAGGAAGTTAATAACATGCAATTTTTTTTTTTTTTTTTTTTTTTTTTTTTTTTTTTTTTTTTTTTACAAATTGTTTATTTCAAATTTATTGATGAAATTAAAATTTTTTAAAAATATACCATTTGGTTCTTTAAACATGATAAGTATTAAAAATTTGGATCTAACAAATAAAATTCTAGAAGGAATAATAAGAAAATTGTTAAATTATGCATATTTAAAATGTATACAATTTACACTATTCTGCATTATTACCATTTAAAAACATAATGTAATTAAATTTATTTAAAAAAAATTAACTTATAAGCAAACTTTCTTAAGTTTTCCTGTTAGTCAAAACTGCATGTCATGTTGTTCGTCATAATGTGAAGACCATGTAATATCATTTCATCTCAAACAAAAAATTTTGGAGAATATTTTCATATTCGATGTATTTTCACTTATTTTGTATATATTTCATGCATGTTTTCATAGACTGAAATTTAGTATTCTCAATCCTTTCCGGCACACTGTGCCCGGTCTGGGATACCTAATTTTAATTCCGAACTTGCAAATGGCACCAATAATATTTTAGCAATATTTTGCTTTTACCATGAAAGCTTAAATTAAAGGCATCAAAATATTTAAAAAATTCGTTTGTGAATTCCGGTGTCAGTTTACAATTTCTTAATTTATTAACAGATTTTGCCGGTGCCGGAATGGGTTAATGAAGGTCATGTTTAAATTTAGATTTTATTTGTTGAAAAAAGGTAACTATTAAAGTCACTGATTTTTTTTTCACATTAGGAAAAAATATAAAATTTAAGTATCAAAACAAAAGTTAATTATATAAGTTAATCAATTACTACAGAGTTAAAAAAATCAATACAATGACCTTTGCTTTGATTTTATGGTTTTATAATTAGTAACTTTAATTTCTAAATCCTATCAAAGTTCAGTAAATAAAGTTTTTTTTTTCTTGTTTGGACGACAACAAATAATGATGATTTCATTACATTATGTATTTCTTTGAGTGTATACTGAGAGAATACAAGAAGGAAGTTTACTGGCCGTCATTAATGTAATTAGCATCATCAGAGTTAAATTTATTGCCAAAAAAAAAAAGGAACAAAGGGATTCAAATTCTTAAAAGTTCCTGGAATAATAATACAAAAAAAATCAAACTTGGTTTAGAACTTTGATGAATAATGTGCTCTCCAGAATTATTTTTCTAATAAAACCTTCTTCCAGGAACTAGAAAAAAAAGTAATTTGTTTCATTTTCATCATTGAAATTGGGCGCTCATGGGGGGAGTTCAACTAAGATGATCTGCAAAAGTAAAATTATTTTTTAGTCTATGAAAACAAAATTTGTTCCATTTAAATAAAAATGGTCGTTCAGGGAGGTTTCACTTTATATGAATCATTCCATCAAAGAATGTACGTTCTTTTGAATTTCCAAGGAATCTGCAACTATTATTATAGATTAGCCAATTTTTACTTATATTTAAATGGCAGAAATATAATTAACTTACTTAATTGAAAAAATGGTGTTATTCAGTTATAATTAAAGAAGGTGAAAACTTTTATGAAAAAGTAGTGTTAGAACTGTATGCATCCTATTTGCTTAATTATATGCCCCTTCATAATTAAAACCTCCCAAAACAAAACAACAATTGTTTTTTTCAGTCCATTATCCTCATCAACTTTATCGATTAAAATTGTAATATGAACATAATTAATTTAATTGGCGGTTATTAAACTTTAAGTCTTGAAGAAAGAAAATTTCAGCAACCATTTATTGAAAATAAATTAATATGGTTTTTCTTTTTTTAAGTTATGCAGATATTGTTATTCATAAAAAAGCTAGCAATTAATATAATTTCATTAGCATAAAATGTACTCAAAAGAATTTGATAGAAAATAAAAAGTAACTAAAAAGTAAATAAAAAATTTTTGAAAATAAAAAATTAAAATTTACTTTTATTTATCGGAATGCTTCATAGTTTCCTTGAGGGAAAAATATGCTAAAAAATTGTTTGAAAACTGCAACTGCTTCATTCATTGAGAACAAAGAAAGAAGAAATGTGAAGCAAAAAATATACAACAACCTATCCAATTTAACCTGTTATGCTACTGATCGTGATATCCCCCCGTGATTCAATGTTAATTTTCATTAATGCACATAGTGCTTGTACTTGCATTTCTTTTAATTCTTTTATGAAGTACATTAGACAAGACTTAGCGCATTTAGGATAGAAAGCATTTTTTAATTTCCTCAAATTTAATGTTTGTATAGCATAAATAATGCGAGTTGTTTAAATTTTTCTTTTTTTCGCCTTAGACTTTGCTAGAACTTTTCTCGTTATTTAAAAAAATTTCGACATGCCTGTTAACAAAATTTTCAGGAAAAAAATTACTTTTCTCAACATTCGTAGATTTGTAAAGAATGTATCTTAAGAAACTTGAAAGAAGTGGAGAAATAATGAGATAATTTTGAGGTTAAAAATTCGATTTAAAAATTCGATAACTGAGAGATAGATTTTACAGCATTGCCAAGATTTGCAAGTAAATAAAAGAAAAAAAAATGCTAAAGAATGTAAAATATTGCAAATAGGACAGTATTCACCAAAGAGATTAAAAAAAGTAGTTTTTATGAAACAAAGATTCAAGTTATACACGTCTTTTAGATGAAAATGTCTCTAGAAGTGTTATTCATTTAAAAGAAAAACGTGACATCAAAAAATTGTGATTGCATAGTTAATTTGGTAAAATAAATTTTTTAAAAACTAGTATAGTTATCTTTTTTTTTTTTTTCAGATTAATAAATACTTTCTTATACTAAAAAAAATAATCAATAAATAATAAAATTGTGTTATTTCTATGCAATTAAAGAAGGCGAAAATTTTTATTAAAAAGGTATTGTTAGAACTGTGTATCTTGTTCGCTAATTTAATATGCCTCTTTATAATTAAAACCTCTCAAAACAAAACAACATTTCTTTTTCTGGCCATTATCCTCTAACACTTTATCGATTAAAAATGTAGCCTCAACATAATTACTATAATTGGCGGTTATTAAACTTAAAATCTTGATTGAAAAAATATTCAGCAATCATTTAATAAAAAAAAATAATATGAATTTTTCTTATTATTATTCACGTTGTTATTTTTATCAATAAAAAAGCTAACAATTAATATAATTTCATTTGCATAAAATTTACTCAACAGGAATATGATAGAAAAAAAAAAATAACACCTCTTTCCAAAAATTATTCAAATTTACTTTTATTTATCAGGTACTTCATAACTTCCTTAAGCGAAAAGTAGGCAATTTTTTTTTTAACTATGGCTATTGCATTTATTAAGCATAAAGGAAGAATAAATGTGAAGCAAATAATTAAAAAAAAATCAGTTTAATCAATTTTGCTACTGATCCCCACGTGATTCAAATTTAATTTTCTTTAGTATACGTATTGCTTATACTTGTATTTCTTTTAAATCTTTTATGAAGTACATTAGGTAAGACTTTGCGCATTTACGATAGAAAGCGTCTTTTAATTTTCTCTTCCAAAGAAATTTAATGTTTGTGTAGCATAAATAATGCCAGTTGCTTAATTTTTTTTTTTTTTTTTTCTTGTCTAAGACTTTAGTTAGAACATTGGTCGTTATTTAGAAAAATTTCGACATTCCTGTAAACAAACTTTTTCGGAAAAAATTACTTTTTTCAACTTTTGAAGATTTGTAAAGAATGTATCTTAAAAAAAACTTGAAAGAAGTGGGGAAATAATAAGCTAATTTTGAGCACCACTGAGAGACAAATAGTACAGCATTACTAAGATTAACAAGAAAGTTAAGGGAAAAAAATTGGAATGTAAATTTTTATAAACAGGTCAGTACTCACAAAAGAAGAAAAAAAAAATCATAAAACGAAGATTCAAGTTACATGCACCTTTTAGATGACAATGTCTCTAGCAGTGTTATTCTTTTAAAAGAAATATGTGGCATCAAAAATTTCTGATTGCAAGATATTTATTATAGCGTTTATTTTTATCGATAAAAAAACTAACTAATAATTAATATAAATTCACTAACTTAAAATTTACTCAACAGGTATTTGATAGCAAATAAAAATTATCATCACTTTTGAAAAAAAAAATCAAATTTACTTTTATTTAACAGGATGCTTTATAGCTTACTTGAGGGAAAAATACGCAAAAAAATTCTTTGAAAACTGCAACTATTTCATTTATTAAGCACAGAAAAAGGAAAACTGCGAAGCAAAAAAATCAAGATATCCAATTTAATCAATTATGCTACTGATCCCCACGTGATTCGACGTTAATTTTCATTAGTACAGTTAGTATGCCTTGTATTTGCATTTCTTTTAATTCTTTTATGAATTACATTAGCGAAGACTTTGCGCATTTACGATGGAAGCGTTTTTTAGTTTCTTTTTCCAAAGAAATTTAATGTTTGTGTAGCATAAATGATGCGAATTTCTTTTTTCGCTTCAGACTTATTTGAAACTTTTGTCGTTATTTAGAAAAATTTCGACGTGCCTGTTAACAAAACTTTCAGGGAAAAAATGCTTTTCTGAACTTTCGAAGGTTTGTAAAGAATGCATGTTAAGTAACTTGAAAGAAGTGGAGAAATAACGAGCTAATTTTGAGTACCACTGAAAGATAAATTTTTCAGCATTGCCAAGATTTAAGAGAAACTAAAGGGAAAAAAGTGTTACAGAATGTAAAATTTTGTAAACAGGACAGTATTCACAAAAGAGAGAAAAAAAAAATTTCGAAACATAGTTTTAAGTTACATGCACCTTTTAGATGAAAATGTCTCTAGCTGCGTTATTCTTTTTATAAAAAATATATGACATCAAATAATTAAGATTAAGTAATTAATTTACTAATTTAAAAAAATAATAATGTAAGCATATATTTTTTCCAGTTTAATAAATAAAAATAAAATGAAATGGATAAATAATAAATAATAATAAAAATGATATTACTTTTGTGCAATTAAAAAAAGGCAAAAATTCCTATTAAAAATATAGTTAGGACAGTTTATACCCTGTTTGCTAATCTAATATGTCCTTTTATAAGTAACACTCCCCCCCCCCCCACCGAAGAAAAAAAGAAAAAAAATTACTTTTTTATGTATATTATCCTCAACCAGTTTATCAATTAAAATTGCAGTACCAACATAATTAATTTCGGTACAGGTCAGTTCGACGCCAACGTTTCGACGCCAACTGTTCGACGCCAACGTTTCGACGCGTGGTCAGTTCGACGCCGTACTTTTCGACGCCGGGGCAGTTCGACGCCATATATTTTTTATGAAAACTTAGGAACTTCCGATTTTATTTACGTTTGCACAGCTTATTTAGACTTTCTAACAGCATATATATATATATATATATATATATATATATATATATATATATATATATATATATATATATATATATATATATATATATATATATATATATATATTTTTTTTTTTTTTTTTTTTTTTTTACTTTTCTGTGTTAAAAAAAGAAAAGAAAAAATGTTTACAATGTAAAATATCTTTATTTTTATGTTCTTACTAAAAAACACCCATTCTTATTTAAATTAATTGCTAATGAGCTATTTTCTTCAAAACTTTTAAATTCCTTTACAATGTATTTTATTCTATTTTTTGCTATAGGAATATAATTCACAAATATCCACATTTTAAAAGTACTAATTAAATGAAACTCTTTAATAAAGACCTGTTTTGTAATTTTTAATCCTTGAATAGTTGTGTAAATTTTAAAGACTAAAACGCAGTAAAACTGTTAACGTTATTTGTTCAGAATTTGGAAATACCTTTAGTGTAAGTAAAGCAGCTTCCATAACGTATTAACTAGAATTCACATGCAATTCCTTTGTCCTCACCTTGACAAAGGGATAGGGAGCGTCCATAAAGGGGACAATGAGGGCGCACGTAAATGTACAAAGGAACCGTGACATTCCCACTCAGGGGGGAAGAAATGTTGCACAGAAAAGCTAACACCGCTTCCCCTAGAAACCCTTGCCGATATAAGAAGAAACGGGTTGAAACTTCGCATTGACGCCTGTGACTAGCTTATCCTTATCTATTCTTCTTTCTTTGAAACATATTACAGGCTTGTAAATAACTCTAACTCTTTTTTGACAAGTGCAACCCCCCCCCCCCTCCTCCAGTTGGGGGTTATGAAATCGCCTCAGATTTGTCGTTAAGTATTGCCGATTGTCAACGCATGCGCATTTCTTATCTTCTCTAAAGCGCCCGTAATCTATTTGGAAGCCTGTCGATATTTTTAAATTCAATGTTAGCACTTTCAACCGTAGAAATGTCTGAAAGCCGAAAATATATGACTAAGAGAGGTAAAGAAAAGTATGAGCACGATGGATATTTATATTGTTTCGATAAATATATAGAAAATGGAGCAAAAAAATCGTGGCGTTGTGAAGTTGAATTTTCCAAAAACAATAAATGTAAAGGAAGAATTTACACTGATGCAGTTACGAGTGAATTTTTAAAACTTGTTCGCAATCATGCTCATGAAGGAAATGCAGCACGTGTTGAAGTTGTCCGCACTTTAACATCAATAAAGCGAAGGGCAGGTGAAACACAAGAAACTCCCGCAGTAATTCGCATTGAAGAAACGCAAGAGCTGTCTGTTGGAGCATTAGGACAGTTTCCAAGCAGAGAAGCTGTAAGATTAGTTATTAAAAGACGTAGAAAAGACATAAATGCACTCCCGTCGCAACCAATTGACAGAGCTTCCATTGAATTGCCAGAAAATTATAAATATTACGGAGAAAATAAGGAAAATTTTGTTATCGCCGATTCGGGAGTGGGGGATAAAGACCGAATTTTAATTTTCGGAAAAGCCAGTGTCAGCGATTGGATTCACCTCGTAACAAAAATTTACGTTGATGGAACTTTTAGTCTAGCACCACATCATTTTTACCAGGTTTTTGTTATTATGGCCGAACGTGGAGGTTTTGTATTGCCAATCATTTATGCCCTCTTACCCGACAAGGCGGAAGAAACATATACACGAATGCTTGAAATGATTCAAGACAGTTGGCCATTTTTTAAGGCGAAAAAAATTTCTTTAGATTTTGAAATTGCCTTAATTAACACTTTTTCAAGCAAGTTTCCAGACGCCGAAATTCAAGGGTGCTTGTTCCACCTTGTGAAAAATATGAAGCGCAAATTAGCAGAATTCAATTTAATGCAACGATATAATACCGATGCTGATTTTGCTCTCTATGCACGTATGATTCCTGCGTTAAGTTTTGTGCCTATCGAAGAACTTGAAAATGCTTTAGAAGTTTTGAGTGAGAATTTACCTAATCAGTTAACCCCAATTTTAGATTACTTTGAAGATTATTATGTTGGAAGGATTCAGAGAAATAATCGTCGCCGTCGTCCTATTTTTAAACCAGAAATGTGGTCATGTTATGCTAGAACCTTAAATAACGAAGGACGCACCAATAATTTCGCGGAAGCAGCACACAGACGTTTACAGTCCGAATTTGGTGTTTCACACCCCACATTATGGAAATTCATAGATGGTCTCAGACGTGTTCAAAAAACAATTGACCAATGTTATGAGCAATTTGTACGTGGAGATGAACCGCCGCACAAGCGGAATAAGTATCTGCGAGCTGATATGAGAATTAAAGTAATAGTTGAAGATTTTGAAAATCGAGAAATAATGGAATACCTGAAAGGTGTGGCGCATAATTTTGCAATGGATTAGTATAATAACAGTTTTGTGATGTAATCTTATTTATGTGTAATCTTGTTACTCTGTAATTAAATTTGTCTGCAATATAACTTTTTTGTAACCATATGTTTATTTACCATTTCTGTATTTTGCCTTTTTGATGCTGTTTTGTGAAATAAATAAATAAAAAAAAACAACCTCCCTCATGTCCCAGGGCCTTGACGTTGGCGAGGGGGCTTCTCACTAATCTGGGACAAAAAAAAAAAAAAAATCTAGAACACTTTCACACATATATTTATTTCAAATATGCATGCAAACAATCGATAATTCAATAAATAAAAATCAGTCATATTGCTTATTTATTTGAATCACGCTTCATATACATAACAAAAATATATATATATTATATCAGGCATATTGCATATTTATTTTAAAAATAAATAAAAATACGGAAAAAAATATATGGCGTCGAACTGCCCCGGCGTCGAAAAGTACGGCGTCGAACTGACCACGCGTCGAAACGTTGGCGTCGAATCGTTGGCGTCGAACCGTCGGCGTCGAAACAACCTGCTTCGATTAATTTAAATGGCAGTTATTAAACGTAAAATCTTGAAAAAAATATTCAACTTTCATTTAATAGACATAAATTAATATGTATTTTTCTAATTCTCGAAGTTATTTTTATCGATAAAAAACTAGCAATTAATATAATTTCATTAGCATAAAATTTACTCAACAGAGATTTGAAAAAAAAATAACATCGCTTTTTTAAAAAAATATTTAAATTTACTTTCATTTATCAAGATGCTTTATAGTTTCCTTCAGGAAAAATATGCTATAACTTTTTGAAAACTGTAGCTACTTCAGTTATTAAGCACAAACGAAGAAAAAATGTGAAGCAAAAATAAAAACACAACAAGATATCCAATTTAATCAATTATGCTACTAATACCCACGTGATTCAACGTTAATTTTCATTAGTACATTTAGTGCCTTGTACTGGCATTTCTTTTAATTCTTTTATGAAGTACATTAGCGAAGACTTTGCGCATTTACGATAGAAAGCGTTTTTTAGTTTCCTTTTCCAAAGAAATTTAATGTTTGTGTAGCATAAATGATGCGAGTTTCTTTTTTCGCTTCAGACTTATTTGAAACTTTTGTCATTATTTAGAAAAATTTCAACGTGCCTGTTAACAAAACTTTCAGGGAAAAATGATTTTCTGAACTTTCGTAGGTTTGTAAAGAATTTATGTTAAGTAACTTGAAAGAAGTGGAGAAATAATGAGCTAATTTTGAGTACCACTGAAAGATAAATTTTTCAGCATTGCCAAGATTTAAGAGGAACTAAAGGGAAAAAAAGTGTTACGGAATGTAAAATTTTGTAAACAGGACAGTATTCACAAAAGAGAGAAAAAAATTTCGAAACATAGTTTTAAGTTACATTCATCTTTTAGATGAAAATGTCTCTAGCTGCGTTATTCTTTTTATAAAAAATATATGACATCAAATAATTAATTTATTAATACAAAATAATAATAACAATAGTTTACAGTATATCTGTTACCGAAAAAATTTTAGCTGTTACAGACTACATATGATATGCTATTTTCAAAAATATAATTAGAATATTTTAATCAGCTCTAGTTTCTGTGTTTTAGCTATGTAGGTATTAAACAGAAAAAACATGTATTTACTAAGAAAAACTTTACAAAAAAAATTTAATAATTGAGTTCTAAAAAACTTCGTTTTAAAGCTCTTCTCCGATGTGCAAACTTTAGTAAATGACGTATCAGAGACCAACAATAGTCAAACATCATATTCGTCTCCCAGAAACCCTGATAGAGCTCTTCCATGACGCGTAAGTCCTGATGCATACGCTCTCCCTGCTCTTCGCTCATATCTCCTAAATATTTCGGAAATCTTTCCAGGTGTTTACTGAGGAAGTGGAGTTTTATGCTCATATTGCACCCCATATTTTTTAATTCTAGCAGAAAGGCTTCTACAAGTTCAATATAATTTTAAGATTTTTTATTTCCGAAAAACTTAGCTTGGTATCTGAGAAAAGCAATTTTTTTTTAGTCTTGATGCTAACAATTCTGTAACTTGTTTAGAAAGATTTAAATGTCTTACAAGATCATCTAACTCATTTTGCGAAAAGCATTTTGGCTCATTTGACATACCTTCAAAATCCGCAACATTTTGTGATGAGCTTGATCCTTCAATATCTTGTTCTAATGGTTCAGATATATTTTTAGACTCTGAAGAGTCAGGTAAATGCTGCACTGGACGTTGAACACAACTAGTATTTGGGTACTGCCGTTTAGCTCGATTTTTAGTGTTTAAACCGTTTACGTTCACGCTACAAAAGTAACCTTCTTCGAGATTTGATTTGATAGTTAGATTTAGATTGGTTAGATTTGATAGTTAGATTTAGATGATTAGATTTGATAAAAACAAGTCATAAGTGAACATTATCAACCACAGAATTCGCAGCAACAGACAAAAAGTTTAGTTATGTAAACTAGTGCAATGTAACCATATATTTTTTCAGTTTAATAAATAAAAATAAAATAAAATAGATAAATAATAAATAATAAAAAAAATTATATTTCTTTTGTGTAATTAAAAAAAGCAAAAATTCTTATTAAAAAATATAGTTAGGGCAGCTTATACCCTGTTTGCTAATCTAATATGTCCTTTTATAAGTAACACTCCTCCTCCCCCCCCTCCCAAAGAAAAAAAGAAAAACAATTACTTTTTTCTGTCTATTATCCTCAACAGTTTATCAATTAAAATTGCAGTACCAACATAATTTAAATGGCAGTTATTAAACTTAAAATCTTGAAAAAAATATTCAGCTTTCATTTAATAGAAATAAATTAATAGGTATTTTTCTAATTCTCGAAGTTATTTTTATCGATAAAAAACTAGCAATTAATATAATTTCATTAGCATAAAATTTACTTAACAGAGATTTGAAAAAAAATAACATCGCTTTTTTAAAAAAATATTTAAATTTACTTTTATTTATCAGGATGCTTTATAGTTTCTTTGAGGAAAAAATATGCTATAAAACTTTTTGAAAACTGTAGCTACTTCAGTTATTAAGCACAAACGAAGAAAAAATGTGAAGCAAAAATAAAAACACAACAAGATATCCAATTTAATCAATTATGCTACTAATACCCACGTGATTCAACGTTAATTTTCATTAGTACACTTAGTGCCTTGTACTTGCATTTCTTTTGATTCTCTTATGAAATACATCAGCGAAGACTTTCCGCATTTACGATAGAAATTGTTTTTTAATTTCCTTTTTCAAAGAGATTTAATGTTTCTATTGCATAAACGATGCATAAACTTGCTTAATTTTTTCTTTCTTTTTTTTTTTTTTTTTTTCGTCTTAGACTTGTTTGGAACTTTTATCGTTATTTAGAAAAATTTCGACACGCCTGTTAACAAAATTTTCAGGAAAAAAAGTTACTTTCTCCACTTTCGAGGATTTTTAAAGAATGTATCTTAACTAACTTGAAAAGACGTGGAGAAGTAATGAGCTAATTTTGAATACCACTGAGCGATAGATTTTGCAGCATTGAAAATATTTATGAGAAAATAAAAGGGGAAAATGATAAGGAATGTAAAATGTTGTAAAGAGGACAGTATTCACAGAATAACAAAAAAAAAAATAAAAAAATAAGTTACATGCATCTTTTAGGTAAAAATGTCTCTATAGCAGTCTTATTCGTTTAAAAGAAATGTGTGACACAAAAAATTCTGATTGCCCAGCTAATTTACTTAAACTAGCAAAAGCCATGCTTTGTTTGGATTCGCGAAGTATTATGCTATAAGATAAATATTTGAAAGTAATAATATATTTTTAAAATTACTTTTGCATCTTTATTAAGCAAAAATGTAATTTTATGTTTCGAAGCATTCTAATTTTAAAATGTACTTTAACCAAATAACTAAGAATTTCCTCAGCTTGTTTATTTATGATATAAGACTGGTATAAATAAAAATATTTTCGAAGTAGAATTATACAAAATATTAATTTTATTTGTTTACAATTCTTTTATTGCCACTTAACAAAAATATAATGTAATTCTTTTAAAATTCACAAATATCGTCTGCTTAAATGATTTCACAAAATAAGAATAAATTGTGTATTTGAATTCATAACACAGAAAAATACTTTTATAATTGAATGTTAATAAGAGAATTTTCACAAATTTTAATTCATTAAAAATATGCTGTAATTTTTTTAAAAAAAAGTATTTTATAAAAGAAATCATGAAACTATACATAATTAAAAGGAATACGCATAGTTTGAAAATCTGAAAGCAGTTTTTGAAATATTTTGTCAGAATAATGAAAATATATTTTATTTATTTAATGATGATTCTAGCTATAATTACTGACCCCATGATTTAAGTTTTTCTTCTGAAAACGTACGTGTTTTACTTTTTATTTGAAAAAATGCGTTCGTAATGGAAAAACATGTAAAATAAATTATTTAAAATAATAATTTTTTGAAAAGTATTTCTGTAAAAAAATAATATTCTGCAAATCTACAGATCATAATTTATATTTGTGTTTAATTTCAAGTCAAAATAGTGCATAGTTTTTTTGTAAAGTGTACGACAAAATGTCATTTGAGTGGCCTAGTAGAGGATTCGCTTCGCTCATCCTAATAAAATTTAAAAAATATAGAGTAACTTTATCTTTTTTTTTAAATTTAATAAATACATTCTTATGCTAAAAAGTAAATAAATAAATAAATTCTAGGTTCTGGTACAACATCGTACACCAGACTGATATTTTCAATTACATTTTTTATTAGTCTGTCTATTGCTGTTTCAATACAATAACATTCTGTATGCATTTATACTAACATTCAGTGTGGATTATTATTATTTAAAATAGCAGTAGGAATAATTAAAAGCATTAAAAAATTGCCATAATTAGGTTTACTAGATAAATTAGACAGATAAGCATATGATAAATTACGGATTATATACAGTGTGATTATAAAAAGCTGTTTATAAATAGCTGTAGGAGTAATTATTAAAAAACAGTCGTAACTTAGATTTATAAGAACACCTATGATAGATTAGGGACGAAATACGATGTTTCTATAAATTATTGTTGTGTTGTGTTGTCAGCATTCTGTTTTGATCGCTGTGTGAAATTAGTAAGAAAATTAAGTACTTAACTTCAAGAATAAGCCTGTCCATAATTAATTGGCTATCATCGATTTCATCCAAAACGCACCCTATGCATGACAGGCTTTAATATCATTATCCATTGACGCTCTATTGATTGCAGCAAAATGAGCTTTTCTGGGACTAATAGAAAAACTCATAATTACTATCATTGTAGACGATATCCAGAAGTAAGCTATCGTAATAGCATCGCCATCGATATGTAACGAAATGGCGAACGCTTCTTGACCACCACCTTGACCTTCCAAAATTAAAATAATATTTATAATCTTTCTTTTTGTCAAAACAAATGTTTACCACATTTCAACATTCGGTTTGAAAATTGTAAACAATTGTTGGTTACATTGCAGCCATCGTTTCCAAGTAGCAGATCCACTCAGTTAAAAAGATTCTGAGGTGGAACCTAAAATCCTATTCGGCACTCTTGAACCTGAACTCGATATTCTTGAATCCGAGCGTAAAATTGAGGAAACGTAAAGTATGTTTTGAAACAGTTATAGAAAAATCAACTGCAATTGCATCCCTAACACCAATTTTACCCTTTAATGCTAAAAATTGAACTCCTTAATGTTTAAATATTTAGTTTTTCATTTGAAAAAAAAATCTACGCTTTTTTTACTGTCAGATCAATGCATACCTTAATCCTGAAGTATCAAATTTCAATCCAAAACCGATCCAAACACAAAATAATACAAGTAAACCCGACAGGCAACGAACAGAATAAATTTAACCCACACGACCTCCCGGCGGTCGGGTTGGGTTCAGATTAATTCGAGTTACTCGACCTGATGCAGAGTTCCGAAGGAGACTGCGAACATTTTTCTTGATTTGAATTTCCCGATATTCAGATGAATTTTACTTTTATATAATGTATTATTTGAAGTTCGTCTAATCTAACGGGAATTTCTCTTTAAAAATAAATTGTAAAAAATGTTAGAAAAATTTATAAAATATGCTTCTATTTTTCTAATATTTATTAAATAGGTGTTCATCCTGCATGCCCTTTTCTTAAAAAATCTTTTAGAGAAAATGACCAAAATGTGCTTTTGTTTATAAAAAATTATAAAATTTATCTTAATTGAACAAATGTTTTTCCGATATTGCTTCTTCTTAAAAACCCTTCAGGAGAAACTTTTCAAGTTTGTGCTTTTATTTGCAAAAAATTACAAAATTCATCTTAACTGAACTGGCATTTGTTCCGCATTCCCTATTCTTATACTTTTTCTCGGAAAAAAATTCCAAACTGTGCATTTACATTTATTTACAAAAAATTCGCTTAATTGAACAAGCTTTTCTCCGGTATCACCTCTTCTTAAAAATTCTTCAGGAGAAACTCTTTAGAATGTAATTTTATTTACAAAATTTATCCTAACTGAATTAGCATTTGTTCAGCATACCCTTTTCTTAAAAAGCTTTTCGGAAAGAATTTCCAGAATGTACTTTTATTTACAAAATTTATCTTTATTGAACATGCGTTTCTCCGACACTACCTCTTCTTAAAAATTCTTTCGGAGAAAATTTTTTTAATAAACAACACAGTGTAGCAAATTTTTACAACTTATCAACGAAAACAGTAGTACAACAAATCTTTAACAAAAGGAAAAGAACTTTATATCACATTGCGCTACAAAACATTAAACTGTTATATAAAAATAAGAAGAAAAAAATAAAACCAAAATACCCTGAGTAATAAATGTTTCAGACTTTCAACGCAGCCATTTACAAACAAGGGTTATCCATTTATCCTATTTGTCCCAAGGGAATCTAAATACGACTTTATGTCATGATTAGAACAAATACTCTTATAACTTTTATGAATAACAAACGGTGTTCCAATGTCTGCATACAGTTTCGAAAGTTCTTAATGAATAAAACCGACTGTCTAGATCATATACCACTAGGGGGCAGTTCATCTTTCTGAATGAAGTGCTTACATTTATGCTGTCTATTTTCAGAAGTTAAGGAATGCCCCCCCCTCCTTTTTTTTCTTTTTTGCTCATTTTACTCCCAAATTTTATCGTATTTGTACATTTATAGAAGAATAGCAATGTAGGTTTATTTTTCTGAAACAGAATTCACCATTTTATATGTATATATGTTTTTTTTAAGGGAAGAGAATGGTTTTAAATGCCACAAATTTACTAAAGTTTGTACAAATAATTTTCTTGTTTTGAGCGTCCCGACATTCAGATGAATTTTACTTTTATAGAATATATTATTTAAAATTCGTCTAATCTAATAGCGATTTTTTTCTTTGAAAATAAATTACAAAAAATGCTACAAAAATTTACTAAATAAACTTTTTTCAAAAACTTTGCGAAATTTATCCTAAGTAATTACACGTTTATTCTACATCCCTTCTTTTAAAAATTCTTTCTGAGAAGATTTCCAAAATATGCTTTTATCTACAAAAAATGTTAAAATTTACCTTATTTGAACAACAGTTTCTCCGGTATCACCTTTTCTTAAAAAGTCTTCCGGAGAAATTTTCCAAATTGTTCTTTATGTACAAAAGAATACAAAACTCATCTTAATTAAATAAGTATGTTTACAGCATCGCCTTTTCTTAAAAAGTTTTTCGAAGCAAATTTTCTGAATTTGCTTTCATTTACAAAAATTTCAAAAATTTATCTTAATTGAACATGTGTTTCTAATACAGTGCCTCTACTCAAAAATTCTTTCCGCGAAAAAAGTTTGAATAAACAACACAGAGTAACGAATTTTTTTTTTCTAAGTTCTAACTTACAGCGATTGTATGAAACATCCTTAACCAAATTAAAATAACTTTATATCACTATGCCTTAAATAACATCCAACTGTTGTATATATAAAAAAGGACAAAAATAAAAGCAAAATACCCTGAGCAATAAATGTTTCAGACTTTCAACGCAGCCATTTACAAACAAGGGTTATCCATTTATCCTATTTGTCCCAAGGGAATCTAAACACGACTTTATGTCATGATTAGAACAAATACTCTTGTAACTTTTATGAATAACAAACGGTGTTCCAATGTCTGCATACAGTTTCGAAAGTTCTTAATGAATAAAACCGACTGTCTAGATCATGTACCACTAGGGGGCAGTTCATCTTTCTGGATGAAGTGCTTACATTTATACTGTCTATTTTCAGAAGTTAAGGAGTCCCCCCCCCCCTTTTTTTTTGCTCATTTTACTCCCAAATTTTATCGTATTTGTACATTTATAGAAGAATAGCAATGTAGGTTTATTTTTCTGAAACAGAATTCAGTTTCTTTTTTTTAATATTATTTGTTATTTTTTTAAGGGAAGGGAATGGTTTTAAATACCGAAAATTGACTAAAGTTTCATAGTGCATCAGGAATCTTGTAATTAGTTTAGTTGATTATTATTTTTTATTTTTTAGAATCATTTATTTACGTTTTAGAGAAAAAAAATGTTGAGTTTTAAAAACAAGAAAAGATAATCGAAGATCGATAAGCTGATCGAAGATCATGTTGCTTTCGAGACATTTTATAATTTAACTAGCAGTCTTCGCCAATTACGCTGGTACGTTTCTCTAAAGGAATCTTGAAGCAAACAAAATATATCTAGTAAAAATTAAAATAATAATAATAATTTCTAACTGTTTCAAGCATCTATAACTGTTGTCTTATATATATAATCTTACATTATCGGGTTTAAAGTCGATGTTGACAACATAATGGACAAAATAGCTCTAAAATGACTGAACTACCTATGTTTAGCTATTTTATCTAGTTAAAAGTTCAGTTATTTAGGTGTGTTATCTAGGTGTGTTATCTTGAATTTCTTGCTTCTACTTCAATTTGCTGCAAAGATATGGCGAAATATCCTAAAAGTGTGACCACTCCATTAAACTGCTTAGGTGAGAATTTGTAAAACAGGTATGGCAGAATGACCTAAATTTTTCTATCCCGTCTTAAACCTTTTGGACGAGAAGGGGGAGAATTTTTAAAATTGTTGAAAAAAAATGTTTAATAATTTTTTAATAGGCTTGTTATCTTAAATTTTACGCTTCTACCTAAAACTGCTGCTAGGATGGTAGTGACGAACGATTCTCGAAAATTTACATTTATTTAAATTTAATATTTAATAGAAGTTCACAAAAACAATTCCTTTTTCCACCTCCTTGGTCCGATTTTGCCCATTAACAAACTCGACTGAGATTTTATGCTCTTTGATTTTATGTATCAGTTTGGAAGAAGTTTAAGGAGAATTGTAGTAGTTATTGTGTCCCTAAAAAAGTGATACATATATACATACAGATAGATAGATAAACTTTTTTACTGGTGGTAGTTTTGGGGTCTAGGTGTCACGATCGGTGTAGATTTGCAAAAAGTTTTCAGAAATTCCAACATAGGGGCCACCACAATGGGTGCTATTTCTTACGAAATCTACCTAAAAGATACAGTGATTTTTTTATGGATTTCGAACTTTATTATATATTTTACAATTTTACATATATTTTTGTTTTATTTTGTTTATTATGTATCATCCAATAACAACACATTAGGGCGTATAAAGAAGAAATGATTGCTCAATAATAGGAAATATGCATTTCAAAATTTTCATCAAGCTCTAGTAAGTCAATTGCAGAAGAGGTTTTAATTTATTTAAATCTTCTTGTTATTAGCAATAATTATTGCTCATTTAACTGATGCTTGTACTTATTCCATGTCATCTCTGATTACTTCTATAAAAACAACAGGAACAAAATAAGAACAAAAAATAAAACGAAGCACTTTTTTTTCGATTTCTTTGAAAAATAATCTCTAAGTATTGCTAATTAAAGTCATGTAACAAATGTTGTGTTATTTTGACCTTTAGATATTTCATGATTTTTTTTTATAATACAGTTGACACGGATATTTGAAAAAAAATGAACTACACAGTTACATATTAATGAGGAGGAAATATTTTTGCATTGAAACAGAAAAACGCAGTGAATTTTGTACCGAAGTTAAGGAATACTTCCTTTGTTTTTAACTTGCTATGTTTCAGAAATTTTTAAATCAAAAAGATTAAAATACACCTAATGAAATGAGAAAATAATTAAAGTAGCATTGAATGTTGTGGTGCTACAAATAAGCAAAAAGCAGAGTTTTAAGAGCACAATACAATTAACATTTGAATGCTAGTCGATGTAATATGACTAATAAAGTTGTAAATTGTATAAAATACAATTGTATTAGAATGCTTTGTAAAATAAACATTACTCAGCCCCAAAGTTATTAAGGAAATAATTCCTTTCTTTTTGACTTGCTATGTTTCAGAAAATTTTAAATTAAAAAAAAAAGATTAAAAAACGCTTAATGAAATGAGAAAATAATTAAACTGGCGTTGAATGTTGTGGAGCTACAAATAAACAAATAGCAGAGTTTTAAGAGCACAATACATTTGAGTGCTAAAAGATGTAACATGACTAACAAAGTTAAAAATTGTATGAAACACAATTGTATTTGAATGTCTTGTAAAATAAACATTACTCAGTTCAAAAATTACTTTACACATTTCGAACATGTAAAAACACACAAAAATGCGTAATCACTATGTGCTGTTTGATACATTATAGAATCTATTAAAATGAGATTTTGTTTAATGAATCCGGCTTCTATAAACTTCTATAACATTTAAATCAATTTCATGTGTCGTCTTTCTTCACTATTTCCTATGTATTCTCATATTCTATATTTTCTGTACAGCAAAATTTGAATGTGCATTGTAAGGATATGGTGAATAATTAGTACAAAATCAATTTTCGCAATAAATTAAAATTACGATTTTTTAATCAGATTATGTTCTAACCCCCTGACCGCCGAGCAAAAGGGCAAAATTGTAAAGTTTTTTTTATCTGCAATTTATTTTAAATATTAATAAAAGAGGGATTTTCTATGATGGTATTTTTTTTTTTTTTTTTTTTTTTTTTTTTTTTTTTTTTTTACATATATGCTTATAAGCCTTGAAACTATCAATCATAGCTTAATTTCTTAAAACTGGATTATATTTGTAGAATTATATTAATTTAAATAAAGTTTCAACTTCAGTGAAACCTGCAGCCTAGTGAACGGATATATCCGGTCGCGGCAGTGGGAAGGTTATAGACGTGAATTTGAAAACTCACCTTATCCAGAAAATCCCATTTTGGGATCTAAACTCTGACTGCATCATTGATTTTTATTGTGAACCAAAATTTTACAATGCCAGAAAAAACTACTTTTTTACAGATTGCAGTGTTTTGTTTTGCAGATTCACCAGTAGAACATTTTGATAAAGAAACTCGATTTTTTAAATTTGCGATATATATATATATATATATACATATATATTATAAAAAAGTTAAAATACTGCATCATTTTTATGTTAAATAATTAATATACTAATAAAATACATTCTTAAATGTACCTATTGTACTTAATGCAATGTTTGAAGTACCATTGTTATCACGTCACTTCAAAAATGACTTTAAAATTTTCTTTTATGTTATATAACGCGATTGATACCCTTAAAAAAAAAAAAAAAAAGAAAGAAAGAAAGAAAAAAAAGAAAAAAAAAACGTTTTAAATGCAGTTGAACAGATTTTTATGATCTTTTGCTTGGTCGATTTAAGATTCAATATAAAGTAAAATATTGGTATATAAATCTCTGAAACATGTCTTTGTACAGATTTATACATAAAAGGTGAGAGGTGAAATTACATTAGTCCTCCTTAATCTTATATCATGATTAAGATTCTTAAAAAGAAAAGGGAAAATGTTCAAGGCCATTAACAGTAATCGTTTAAGATCTTGAGCAGAGCAATTCACATACAAGAGTCATCCATTTGCACTATTGGTCCCCAGGGGCCGTAAATACGAATTTACGTCATCATTTGAAGTGCATCACTTGTTTCTTTTATGAATTGCAAAGTATGTTTGAACGTTTGAATGCAATTTCCGAAGTTCCCGAAGTAGTAAAGCCAACATCTAAATCTATCGTACTCAGGAGAGTAATTCATCTTGGAACAAGAAGAAATTGCCTTTATCCCATTAATTTTCAGAAGCGTGGTAGTAGAGATTTTATTTATGTTTCCTGCAATTAGGGCAGTCAGGAGAGGAGGGAGTGATTTTTTAATATAAGGAACACAAATTTCAAAACTACTCTATTTTTTATCAAGGTCATTAACTCGTGCCTTATTTAATGCAAATAATAATAATAAAATAATAATAATAATACAATTTAATTTAACGTACACCTCGCACAATTATTAAGACATTCGCTGCCAACGTTAAAGGGCCAATCACTCGCCAGCGCATGATGTGGGGTGATGTCCAATAGCCAGTCACGCGCTGGCGCGGGAAAATCTTTTACTTATTCTTTGTCATAAGAAGTAAATCGGTTTCTCGGAAAAACACACTTCTACAGTGCCGCATTAACTATCATCACATCTTTATGTAAGCGGTAGCGAACGTGTTAATGCAATTAATAAAACGATGATAATTTTTAAAAGTAATTAATGGGTTTTTAATGTCTGCATTGATTGTACATTCGTTAACAAAGGCTTTTAAAATGCAGTGCGTAGTATTTTCGAATAAACATCATTAAATATTGCCTAAACCTGTTCATAGTACGTGCTTCATGTAAGGTAATCGCGGAGGAAATTCGATGTCATTCATCTGCACTACTGGTCCCCAGGGGTCTTAAATACGAATTTACGTAATCATTTGAAATGCGTCACTCGTTTCATTGCAAAATATGTGTGAACATTGAAGTTCAGTATCCAGAGTTTCTACTAAACCCAATATCTAAATCTATGGCACACAGGAGGACTATTAATCTTAGAAAAAGAAGAAATTGCATTTATCCCATTAATTTTTTGAAGCATTTCAGTGAAGATTTTATTTATTGTTACTGCTATTAGGTCTTTTATTTAAAATGCATAAATCTTATAAATTATTTTAATTTTTATGATTAAATACTTTAAATCTTTATTATTTTCAAGCAAGAAATGCAAATGTATTAAAAAGCTCTTTTTATTAACTTATTGATTAACGTTAAAAAAGTTAATATTTAATCATAAAAAAAACTTTTGTTCTAATCTCACAAGTGATTAGTTGACATAAGTGCAAGACAAAATGAATTTGAAATATGATTATAGATTGAAGCTTACAACGACCTAACACTAATTAGCAAATTGTTTCAAATATATTCTGGCAATACATTTTAAAACTAATTCAAAATATTTTTTAAATTCAAAATTTTAAAGAAATTTATTGATCATTTTGAAATATACAACGGTTTTTATAGACTAAGAAACTAAGTGTAATTTCTTTTAATAAATTAAATATTGCAATAAATATTAGAAGAATATGAAACGTACACTGTAAAAAAAAAAAAAAAAAACGGACGATTTTACGGAAGTATTACTGGTAATCTGGACGCCAGTACTATTTAATGTTTTTTAATGCAAAAATTACGGGAAATATTCCGTTTTTCTTCCAGTTTTTCCCAGAATTTACGGAAAATTTTCCGTTAAAAAACAATAAATAGTACTGGCATCTAGATTACCAGTAATACTTCCGTTAAATCGTCCGCTTTTTTTTTTTTTTTTTTTTTTTATACAGTGTAATGAGAGAAAATATTGACAGCAATATTAGATGCACCTACAAAAAATTATTATCATTTTAAAACTTAAAATATTAAGCTATTTTAATAAATCTAAGTTTTTACTAAAAAAACTCGAAATGATATCTACTCGTAATGTTTTCGATTAATTTAAAAGCTTGTACAAAAAGAAATATTCGAATACAATTTCCACTGACGTTTTGTACGTTCGTAATAAGTAAGCATATAAAATTTTGCTATGATCCGATTACATGAAATGTTGAAAATAGACTTGCATAATTTTTTAAACAAAACATCAAAAACTTTTAACACAATTTTTACTTAGAATATTCAGATTAGAGAGTAATACCCATTACTAAATGCATTCAAAAAATCTATTTTTATACTTTAAAAATTTCGGAATGATATCTATTGTTTATCTTTGATTAAAAAAAATTTTTTTTTTAATGAAACTGTCAGATACAATTCCCACAGACGTTTCGTATGTTCGTAATAAATCGCCTTATAATTTTTTTTGTGGTCCGATTATATGAAATCGTAAAAAAATACTTACATGGCATTTTACAAAAAATCAAAAACTTTTAACAGATTTTACGTTTAGAACATTAGGATTTGATAGCTGTACCCAATCTGAATTCTTTCAATATAACTATGATTATGCTTAAAAATATTCAAAATGACATTGTTTGAATGTTTTCCAATAATTAAAAACTTGTTTAAAAAAGAAATATCTGAATACAATTCCCACAGATATTTTGTATATTAGTAATAATTAAGCTTATAAAAATTTGCTGTGATCCGATTACACGAAATCTTGAAAATAGACTTACATAACGTTTTACAAAAAATCAAAAACTTTTAACAGACTTTATGCTTAAAATATTCGGATTGGATAGGATCTCTCAATATTAAATGCTTTGAAAAAAATCTAAAGTTATACTTTAAAAAATTGGGAAAGATATGTAATGTTTTTCATTGATTAAAAAAGTATACTCCAATACAATCCCCACAGACAATTTGCATGTTCATAATAAATCACCTTATAAAATTTTGTTGTGGTCCGATTACATAAATTCGTTAAAATATACTTACATAACATTTCACAAAAAATCAAAAACTTTTAACAGAATTTGCGTCTAGAACATTAGGATTTGATAGGTGTACCCAACATTGAATTCTTTCTGAAAATTTTCGAAATTATATCCTATAAATATTTTCCATTAATTTAAAAACTTTAAAAAAAACTATTCGAATATAATGCTCACAGATATTTCGTATGTTCGCAATAAATAAGCTTATAAAATTTTACTATGATCCGATTACATGAAATCTTCAAAATAGACTTACATAACTTTTTACAAAAAAGCAAAAACTTTTATCAGATTTTACGTTTAAAATATTAGGATTTGATAGCTACGCATAAAAATAAAAATCATATTAAGAAATAACTCAACCTGAAAAGATATCCGACATCTTTTTAAAATGCATCACAAAGTAAAATACGAAAGAGTTATGATAACAAGTTTTAACTGTACATTTTTATGTTAGAACTTATGTAACTTTACATAAATCTAAAAAATAAAAGCGACAGCTGGTTATAATGTTAACTTCTAAGCTGTCTTTGTATTTTTTTGCTTCTTGATGTATGAAAGATGGTTTATGTAAATATGGATGATTTTGTAAAAATACTGATGAAAATGAATAAAATATTCATAATGCATAATTTATCGAAATTTAAAAACTTATAACAATAAAGAAAAATTGTCAACACTAAAAAATATTCGAACACTTGTTTGTTTCGTGCAACTTAGAGATAATGAAATATAACAGCCAGATTTTTTTTCTATAAAGTTTTTAACAAGAAAATGGATACTATCAAACATTCGTATATAAAATATTTAGAAAAGGGTTTACCCAAACGAAAGGACGTTTAAGTGAAACTTTTTAAAAAGTCATATCAATCATAAAAGACATTTTATGTTTATTATTAAAAATATTAATCACTTTAAAGGAAATAAAACTGAGTAAAGTCCGATCAAAAAAGGTTTGGTTGGTATTTATGTCGGCCAATTATCTACACATGGGATATAGGCCCTAAGGGGAATGTATGCTTTCTGTAGGGGGTCTTTCTAAGGGAATCTAACCCGTATTTATGCAAGAAAGTCCAAGGTTCGATGAAAACCGAGGAAAACTCCGAACGGTTAGGCCGACGGCCGCGATTGGGTTCAAACAAAGCACCTGCCGTCTACCAGTTTCATAGGCAGAACCTCTCGGGCACTGGTGCGTTTCGATTGAAAAAGGAAAGACTAAAATATATTGAAAATAGTTTGCTAAATTTAATTTACTGTTATTACAGAAATTATAAGAGATTTGTACCAAAGTTACATAAAAATTTCTTATACAAATTATTAATAATATCACTAAAAGTTAAGTGACTACATTTGTGTCTTGCAGGCAGTGGAAAATTAATCATAGGAATTATCGCCACTCTCTCGATCAAAAAATGATAGTATGTCAGTTTTTTTTTTTTTTTTTTTTTTTTTTTTTTTTTTTTGTTAATATTAATTTTTATTTAATTCGCTTCAAATTTTCTTTAAATTTTTATTTAAACGTCTGTGCGTCTTGCAAGAGGGTGAAACTGTAATAATGTTTTTTCCGAATTTTGCTTTAAATGCTAAGAAAATATGATTTTTTGAACATCATTTTAAAAAACTCAAATACAAATATTAATGTAATCCTAGAGAGTACTAATCAGTCATCAATGTATTGAAAACTCGTTACATCTATAGAATTATATTATCTTAAATATTGCTTATATTACAGTGGAACCAGAACATTAGTGAACGGAATATTACATGCAAAATACTCAATATTTCGCACCTCAGGATTTCGTGTAAAACTACTGACAAATTGCGATTTTCTATCCCAGCCTTAAAAATTCCACTTTTTAGGTGCGTTCGTAATTATGTAAATACGTAGCACCTATTGTTGTCGCTCAGTCCGTCCGTCTGTCCGTCCGCATATAACAACGCAAAAACTACCCAACCGAATCATTTGAAATTTAAAATACATAATTATACCATAATTTTGTCGAGTCATTTCAAATGTTATGAAAATCGGATGCATAGATTAATTACAGGGACAATCAAAAGGATTCCGTTACATTACGGTCAATGGGGAAAATTTTTCAAATGCATTTTAATCGTTTGAAATTTAAAACATATAATTATTGCGTAATTTTATCGAGTCATTTCAAATGTTATGACAGTCAGATGCATAGATCATTTACAGGGACAATCAAAGTTATTCCATTACATTACGGTCAATGGGAAAAAAGTTTCAAGTGCATTTTTAGGATGTTACACTCATTCGAACATAATAGAATTGGCATGAATCTGTGAAATATATACTAAAATATGCATTCTGTACAATCTGTGATGCAAAGAATTCTTATTATTAAATTACAGGGTCACACAAAAGTATTCCACTACATAATGCTACACGGGGAAAAATTGTTTGGGGCGTGTTTTAATTATATTCAACTATTTCACATTTTAGGAATAAGATATACGTTGCTGAGGTGTAATAAAAATTACTTTCTGCATATTTACAGAAACACAAAGATTTCGACTACTATACTCTATCCGAAGTACGCTCTACTATATCAGCAAGGTCTGAATATTTTTAAAACTTCGTTATCGTACGAACGCACCTCATTTGCAACGTTCACGTGCAATTTCCAACTTGTTGTTTTATGTCCCTGCCACCATCTGTGTAGCGTTTTACTTTGAATTTTATGACGTACACTTTATGAATGTTTTTTTTTTATATTTTATTTTGTAGGAGTTTTTTTATACAATTGTGTTGCAAGGTAATTTTGCTTGCAATGCGTAAACGAAGGACATATGAATTATGTACGGTTATTCAAGTTTCAAAAAAAAAAAAAATTTCTAGGAAAACAATCATCTTTATATATGCGTCTATTCTGTGAAAATACTTTGAAGGATTAGCAATATAAGTACGCAATAAGTATTTATTATTATTTATTCTAAATTATTATAATTTATAATTCAAGTTTCAAAACTTAAAATTTTTGCTAGAAAAACTATCATTTTTAGTTATATGCTTATTCTGGGCAAATAATGTGAAGGATAAACAAAAGAAGTACGCAATAAGTATTTATTATTATTTATTCTAAATTATTATAATTCATAATTCAAGTTTCATAATTTTAATTTTTTGCTAGAAAAAACGATTTTTTTTAGTTATGTGCCTATTCTAGGAAAATACTTTGAAGGATTAACGATAGAAGTACGCAATAAGTAATTATTATTATTTATTCTAAATTATTCTAATGCATAATTCAAGTTTCAGAATTTCAAATTTTTTCTAGGAAAACGATCATTTTTAGTTACAGGCTTATTTTGGACAAATACTCCTAAGGATTAACAATATACGCAACAAATATTCATTATTATTCATTCTAAATTATAATTATTAACAATTTAAGTTTTAAAATTTCAAATTTTCGCTAGAAAAACGATTCGTTTTTTAGGTGCGTTCGTAATTATGTATATACGTAGCACTTATAGTCATCGTTCAGTTCATTGGTCTGTCCACATATCCTTTTGTCTGTCTGTTCGTCCGTCTGTCCACACATAACAAAGCAAAAATTACCCAACTGATAATTATAACTGTTAAGTAATAGATAATTATTACTTAATTTTGTCGAGTCATTTAAATTTTATGGAAATCGGAGGAATAGCTCAATTGCAGGGACTACCAAAATTATTCCGTTACATTACGGCCAATAAGAAAAATAGTTTCAAGAGCATTTTAATGATGTTATACTTTTTCGAACATAATAAAATTCATAAGCACCTATGAAATATAAACTGAAATATACAATCTGTATAATCTGTGGTGCAAAGAATATTTTTTATTTATTTATAGAGCCAAACAAAAGTATTCTATTGCATAATTATATTGATGGAAACCTTGTTTGAGGTTCATTTCTATTATATGAAACTACTTCACATTTTATGAAATAGGTTGCTGAGGTTTACTACAAGTTAATTCCTGTATAATGGAAAGCATATAATATTTACAGGGAGACACAAACGATTTTTCGGATGCTGAACTACATCTGAAATACTGTAACTGAAGTACTGTTTATTTTTAAAACTTCATTGTAGTACGAATGCAACTCATTTGCTACGTTTAACGTACAACTTCCGATTTGTTAGTTATAAACTTATTCTAAACAAATACTTTGAAGAAATAACAATAGAAATAACAATGTAAGTTTTAATTGTAATTTCATTTGCCTAAAATACCATATAAAAGCTAACGAAACCATTTTTTACAAAAGAAAGCAAGATAATTTGTTAAACTTTTGCTGCAATTCAGTCGCTTATAGTTTACAAAAATAGGGTACTTATGAAACTCTATTTCTAAATGTCATTAAAATTATCCAAGTATGAAAGCATTTTTAAAACTTCCATTCCTTTCTTTTCTTTTCCTGTTTCTTTCGCAAAAAATTTCGTTGGAAGCTTAAATAAAAAGTTTAGAGAGATGGAAATACTTTTAATATTAAAATTCTTAAAAAGAATTAAGAAGAAATATACAACAAAAGCTGAAAAAAAAATGTTTTTTGGAAAGAAAGTTTGATACTTAAATAAAATTAACTGAGGCAGTTTCTTCATAAAAGAACGGCATTAAACACAGTTTAAAGATAGCCATTATTATTATTATTTATTTATTTTTTATTTTACTGCACATGAATTAAAACTAAACGTTATTTTTATATTCATATAATAAATAACTTTATACAATATAGGTTCACATTATTCATAAGTTCACTTACATGATTTTTAATTTAATTTTTCTGTAGGCCTGTATTTTGCTGAGAATTAATTTATACTGTCGTAGTTTATCTAAAATAAATTAATGTTTAACATATTTCTGTGATTTTCGTAGGCCCAGACTAATACATAATTAACATCCATTTGCACACTGAAAAAATCTCCATTATAGATTGGAAAAATGAAGAAAATAAATAATTACATTTTATGTATTTCTACCCGTAAAGCATGGTGACGTCATTGCGACGTCGTTGTGAAGTCACATTGTGACTTTAGAAACATCGATTGCCGACGTGACGTCACGTGACGTGAATGTGAAGTCACAGTGACTAAAATGTGAAGTCGTTATGGCCGTTTTAGAGCTCTTTTGTGACGTCACTTTGTGACCACTTTGTGAAGTCACGGTGTGACTAATTTGTGAATAATGTGTCATTTGTGACTACTTTGACATTAACATTGTGACGAAACTGTGACAAAAGCGACGATATTTAAATTGACAGAAACATGTTTTTTAAACTAAATAACATGTTTTGAACAATATTTGAAATTTTCTAAAAATTTTTAAGAAAGTCACATCTCAGTCACAATGTGATGTCACTGAGTGGTGGCATTTTGGTCACAGATGTGATGCGACCAAAGTGACTCGCAGTGACGTCATTGTGATGTCACTGTGACGTCACTGTGACCATGCATGCTATGAGGGTAAAAAGCAAATGTGCGTAAGTATATATTTTGTTTAGTTTTTTATGAAACTTTTATATCAGAGTTCGTATTAAGTTTTAGTATCTTAAATATGATCATGTTAAAATGTATATAATATAGATTTTGAACGATCCGTAATATGAACGATTTAAAAAATAGTATATATATACAAATTTGTAATTCTGGCATTCTTTTTCGATGTCCCTGTATACAATTTTGGCTTCCTAAAGAAAAAAATTGTGGTCCATAATCCATGAAAATTTTGCTTACGAGTTCTGAATCTCCTTGTATATCTCAAACAGTAATAAAATCTCGAGTTCCGATTGATTCACAAAGTGAAAAACTGGAAAAACAGTACAGGAAAAACAATGGAGATAAAACAATTATTGAAATTATTGAAATTTACGTCAGAAGCTCAATGGTCTGCAATGACTCCTTGTCATTTCAAATCCCAAATATTTGGACTGAATTGTTAGATAATTTGAAAATTAAAATAAAGCAACGCGAAACATAATTAAAATATAACGCGCGTGATTTTTATTTATTTTTAAATTTCATTTATAACAGTTTATTGTCATTTTCCATCTTTGTGTTTATTTGTATATTTTGTTTTTCTGATGATGATTGAGTAAATTCAATCGAAACATGTCAAATTATTAAGACTTTTTTAAAATGTATTTTATTAACATTTGACGTCCTTTTTAGCAATTAATTATTTTAATATATATTTTGGGTGTGTTTTGGAAAATATATATTTTTGAAATGTTTTTAATGGACGTATAAGAAAGCTTCTATTTATAATTAATGGAGACAAAACAGTATATTTTACCGATAAAAGGAATGCTATTTGACAGATTCCAGATTCTGTTTCTATTTGTTCATATAAACATGCAAAGTGCTGACAGTAAAAATGATTTAATTGTTCTCCTCAATACACTCTGAAACGAATTTAGAAAATTAAAAAAAAAAAAAAAAAAAAACTAATAGAATTATATTCCAAGAACTTTTTATGCAATGACAACAATAATAATTCATGTAAAAAATACAGTTTTGCACTTTGTAGGAAAAAAAATGTAAGGTTACTAAGAAGTTTTTTGAAAAATCGGATTCCCAGACTTTTTAAGTAATGGTAACGTGAATTACAGATAAAATTTTAGTAGATTCATTTGTAAAGTTACAGATGTCTCTAGTTTTGCTTACAAGTTTTGTAGATTGATATCATTTTCTCGTACAGTGCACACATAAAATTTTAGTAAGCGTTTATTATTTTGGTAAATTTAGATTACTAAAGTTTCAGATTTTTTTTAAACAGTATATACTCATATTCAATATTGCTTCTATTGAGAATGTTTTTGATAGTAAGTTTTATAAATAGAATTATAAGTTTTATAAAAATTTTATGATAAACAGCTGACAGTAAAAATGATTTAATTGTTCTCCTCAATACACTCTAAAAAAATTTGGAAAATTAATTTTTTTTTCTAATAGAATTATATTCCAAGAGCTTTTTATGCAATGACAACAATAAAAATTCATCTAAAAAATACAGATTTGCCCTTTGTAGAAAAAAAAAATGTAAGGTTACTAAGAAGTTTTTTGGAAAATCGGATTCCCAGACTTTTTAAGTAATGGTAACGTAGATTACAGATAAAATTTTAATAGATTCATTTGTAAAGTTACAGATGTCTCTAGTTTCGCTTACAAGTTTTGTAGATTGATATCATTTTCTTGTACAGTGCACATATAAAATTTTAGTAAGCGTAACATATTTCCGTAAACTTAGATTACTAAGGTTTCAGATTTTTTTTAAACAGCATATACTCATATTCAATATTGCTTCTATTGAGAATGTTTTTGATAGTAAGTTTTATAAATAGAATTATAAGTTTTATAAAAAATTTATGACAAAGTGCTGACAGTAAAAATGATTTAATTGTTCTCATCAATAGACTCTAAAACAAATTTGGAAAATTAAAATTTTTCTTCTAATAGAATTATATTCCAAGAACTTTTTATACGATGACAACAATAAAAATTCAAGTAACAAATATACAGATTTGCACTTTGTAGAAAAAAAATGTAAGGTTACTAAGAAGTTTTTTGGAAAATCGGATTCCCAGACTTTTTAAGTAATGGTAACGTGGATTACAGATAAAAATTTAGTAGATTCATTTGTAAAGTTACAAATGTCTCTAGTTTTGCTGACAAGTTTCGTAGATTGACATCATTTTCTTGTACAGTGCACATATAAAATTTTAGTAAGCGTAACATATTTCGGTGAATTTAGATTACTAAGGTTTCAGATTTTTTTGAAACAGCATATACTCATATTCAATATTGCTTCTATTGAGAATGTTTTTGATAGTAAGTTTTATAAATAGAATTATAAGTTTTATAAAAAATTTATGACAAAGAGCTGACAGTAAAAATGATTTAATTGTTCTCCTCAACACACTATAAAACAAATTTGGAAAATTAATTTTTTTTTCTAATAGAATTATATTCCAAAAGCTTTTTATGCAATGACAACAATAAAAATTCATGTAAAAAATACAGATTTGCACTTTGTAGGGAAAAAAAATGTAAGGTTACTAAGAAGTTTTTTGGAAAATCGGATTCCCAGACTTTTTAAGTAATGGTAACGTGGATTACAGATAAAATTTTAGTAGATTCATTTGTAAAGTTACAGATGTCTCTAGTTTTGCTTACAAGTTTTGTAGATTGACATCATTTTCTTGTACAGTGCACATATAAAATTTTAGTAAGCGTAACATAGCTCGGTAAATTTAGATTACTACTCTCTTAAAAAGTCAGCCACAAAATAGCTCAAGTTGAGCTGAAATCCACTCATGTCAATGTTGAAAGGCAGCTTCTCAAAAAAGAGTTGAAATAACTCGAGTTTTAACCAATTTAAATGAAGTTGAGCTATTTAAATAACCAATTTAGATCAAGAAGATTTAATCGTTTGAAAAACAACTCTTTTGTGATCGAAAATATTACAGCTCTTTCATGAGAAGCCAAATCAGCTCTTTCGTTTTAAGAGTGTAACGTTTAAGGTTTTTTTTTAAACAGCATATACTCATATTCAATATTGCTTCTATTGAGAATGTTTTTGATAGTAAGTTTTATAAATATATTTTCATGATACAGGATTCAATTTTCCAGTCTATCTACGTTCGACCACCCAAAGAATGTATATGATTTTTGGCTTAAACAGCAAAAAATATCTACATTGTATTTTAATAAATAGATTGCAACTTCTGTGTAATCAAAACTTCAGATGTTTGCATACGTGGATAATATTTTTCTTTTTAATATTGAAGAAATGCATTTTAAAATTGTATCCTTAAGAAAATGTTTACACGAAATTTCGGTTTAAACTTATATGTCATATGACACAATTTTGAACTAAAAGCATTATTTATTTAATGAATACAGTCTAACAGTATTAAATTCGGGCAACTTTCTTCGACAAAATTTAAATAGCTACTTTTTTCCTATTAAGTTTAATTCTAATAATTTATTGTAAGTTCAGCAGTTGAAATTTTATCGTTCTATTTCATATAGAAATCTTTTATATGAAACCGATAATTACTTCTATTTTTCTTATTATAATTATGTTTTACTATACTTGATGAATGTGAAAACAATTTAACTGCTTTCGAAACTGTGCTCGTATGCACTGGATTAAGGAGATTTTCTATCAATAATTAAAACAATGCTTTTTTAATATAATACTTCTGATTTTCCGTCTATATATGTTCACCAACACAAACACAGTTTCGTATTTTTGATTTAAAAAACAAATTCAATTCTTTATATTACTAAAAAAACAACGATGTCTGTATGTACTGTACCTTTTATGTTAATATTTCTGTTCCATCTTTTCCCTTTTAATGCTATAAGATGTATATTTTTAAATAACATCCTTCAAAAAATGTTACGTAGAACTTCTGTATTAACTTATAAGTCATATGCAACAATTTTGAACTAAAAGCATTATTTCTTTAATGGATACAGCCTAACAGTGTTAAATTTGAACAACTTTCTTCGACAAAGTTGAACTATCCACTATTTTCTATTAAGTTTAATTCTAGTAATTTAGTGTAAGTTCAACAGTTCAAGTTTCATCGGCCTATTTCATATAGAAAATTTCTATATGAGACTGGGAATTACTTCTATCTTTCTTATTATAATTATGTTTTATTATACTTGATGAATGCGAAACGATTTAATTGCTGTCGAAACTATGTTCGTATTTATTCCATTAAAAAGATTTTCTATCAATAATTAAAACAATACTATTTCAATATAATACTCCTGATTTTCCGTCTATATATCTTCAATAACACAGCCACAGTTTCGTGTTTTTAATTTAAAAACTAATTCAATTCTTTGTATTATTAAACAAAAACGATGTCTGTAATTACTGCACCTTTTATGTTAATACTTCTGTTCCATCTTCTCCTTTTAATGCTGCAAGAAATATATTTTTAAATATCATCCTTATGAAAATGTTACACGGAACTTCGGTCTAAACTTTTAAGTTAGCCTCTCATATTCCATAATTTTGTACTAAAAGCGTTAATTCGTTAATGGGAGCATTCTAGCCGTTATCAATTTCGGACCACTTTCTCCGCCAATGTTTAACTTAATTATCCACTTTATTCCATTAAATTTAATCTAAATAATTTAGTTTAAGTTCGGCGGCTGATATTTTATCGGACATTTTACATGATTTTTTTTAAAGTAAAACTTGTATTTCAAGGATAAGGAAGTTATTAAAATTTCGACAGTTATCAATATTAATCATCTACAAGCAAGCAATTTTCCTTATCATATAACAAGATAATACTTTTACAAGCATTAATTATTATTATTTTTTTAAATACTAATTTCATGTAATATTGGAAAAATATGTATTACAAAATTTTGAATATCTTAATATATATTTTTTCAAGATTTTCTTCAAAGTATTATATAAAGACAAAAAGAAACAAACAAGAAACAGTTCGTAAAACGTTAACATTTTAAAATTTAGTTTTCTGTTCTTTACTGCAATATAAAGTTTACGGTTTTGGTTTAGGGATTAAGCTTTTGGTTATTCCATATACATTCTGTTATAAAATTAAAAAAACAATTATTGTTGAACATTGAAACAAAATAATATTTTTACAACCATTAATTTTTTTTATTATTTTGTTTTTTAAATACTTATTCTGTTTGATACTGAAAGAGTATGAGTCATAAATATTTATATTGATATTATATTTAGTAAAGAGTTAGCATACCAACTTGCAATTGGTGTTATTTGATTCATAACTAACAAATACATATGAAACGATACCAAATTTTTCAACTCGCTCCACTTACCGGATTAAAAGCACCTCTTTTTCTTTATAAACATTGTTATTAACTTATTTTTTATTGAAGCTCATCACAAATTTTAGTGAGTGGTCATCAGTTGTTAAAAAAAAATCCTTTTCTAACTATGCTAAATAGCTTCCTTACATTTTCATTCTATTATGCTATTCTTCTTTTTACAATTTAAAAATTTAAAAATTATTTGTCAACATTTCCTTTGAAATTAGTATTTTTAGTTTTATTTTTTCAAATACACAAAAAAGATAAAAACTAAGATAAAATAATCGTGAATATGATATTTTAGTAGAATTAGTAGAATTTAGTAGAATATTTAGTAGAAAGGCAGTTATATATTAATCGCAAATAACTGTTTCGACAATTTTATAAATTCGTACGATTTGTTGTCAGAAAAAAATATTGAATCTAAGACTATCCAGACAAGGAGATAATTAAAAACATTTTTACAAATAAATTATTTCGAAAATATTAAAAAAAAAAAAAGAAATTGCTTATATGTTATAACAAATGTATAAAAAACAGTTACTTTTTTTTTAATTATTCTAATTATATGATTTTTTTCAATATCTTTTATTTCAAAAAATGTAGTTTAAAAGATAATTGTATTCAACTAATTTTTAAATGTATTTTCAACTATCATATTTGACCAGATTTCATACAATACAGAATAAATAACTAATAAGAATGCTCGTAAATTATACAAGAAAACTACAAAAGATTCCTAAAATATTTTACTCATGCAATACAAACGTAATCTTAAGTATACGAAATACATAATACGGTGAATAAATCTTAAGGCAATTTACTTCCAAAGTCGAAATTTTGAAATGGGCTTATGATCCAATTATTCAGAAATCAGATTTATCTATGACGGTATACCATTGTAGAATATGCTTCTATTATATTGGATCATCTATATCTTCTTTGAATAAAAACATCCTTCAAATAGTTATACTTAAGTAAGGCATATCAATAAATAAATAAGGTATGTAAATATATTTTTCATGCAAAGGAATTTAAATTGATCAAGATTCAATATATTGCCTATTATATTGTTCCACTCTATAAAACCTGACTTCAAATATTCTTGAATAATGAATATTCGCTGTTCTATGACTATTTCAGATTTTTTTTGTAAGTTGCCTAAAAAGTTATAGATCTGGTTTAACAACATGGTGGGCATTTTATTTGACCACAATTTTTTTGTCGATTTTTTATTCGTTGGATTATAATACATTCTGAGAAATTGCCGTTTTTGATTGGTTCATACAAGCTGTAGAGCTGTAATCACGTGGTTGAAACTGAACGATGGCGTCATGCGTGTAATATATTGAAGAAGAATGAATAGTGTTAAATAGTTTTTTTTTATGTTAACTTGTGGATAAATTAATCAAGATTGCTAAAAATTTGCCATCTATGCAGATATTTATAGTACAATAAAATTGTATAATAAATTTGCTTAAAAAGTTACAGATCAGATTTAAGAACCTGTAGGCATTTTATTTGCACACTGTTTTCTTGTCGAATTTGATTCGTTGAATGATAATACATTCTGATAAATTATTTTTGATTGATTTATACAAGTTGTAGGAGTGTTATCACGTGGTTGAAACTGAACTATGGCATCGTGTTTGTAATACATAAAAGGAAAATGTACAGTCTTAAATAGCTTTTTATTTTCCATATTAATTTGCGGAATACTGAATTAGAAGTCCAAAAATTTTGCTATCGACGAAGAAATTGATAGTACAATAATTAGTATTATTGATAATATATTTCATTAAAAAAAAAAAAAAAAAGTTTAATTTTTAATATTCTGGATTCTTGAATTTTTTTTCCGGTGTTATGTTTTTCGTTTTTGTATTTTCTCTATTTATAGCAACTTATATGAATTGGAATTATTTTTTTAACATGCTTTAAGTAAGCTGAAACGCCACTTCTTCCTTTTCTTATTCTTATTCTCATTCTTATTCTTATTCTTATTCTTATTAATTTTTCTTTTTTTTTATTGCGTTTGCATTGTTATAGTATATTTAGTGGATACTGGATGTATATGAATTTTATTGAACACGTTCTTTTCCTATTTATTTTTTTATTTATTTTAAAAGTGTCAAGACTATAACAAGAATGATACGTGTCTCCAGAATCTTAAAACATGAAGTACAAAATATTCATTATTTAGCGTTACATACAACAATATAAACAAAGCGATATAAAATTACATTAACTAAAATTTCAAAGCCATATAAAAATTCTAAATTGGAAAATGCTTAAATCAAGAACTTATATTATTTTGAAAAATATTATCTAGTAAAATAATGAGCATTGCTTACTTTTTAACATAAATACTATATTAAGAAAAATGAAATGAGCCTTTTTTATTAGCCTTATTAATTTAGTTTATTGAAGACTCCTTTTTATGTTTAAAAATATTATCTGATGAATATCTGAAGTTCTCTTGATAGAAATGCGCTTCGTTTTTATAAACCTAATTTTAAATTTTTTTTTCTAAAAGATACCGTCTTAAACGAAAGAAAAATCAAAAAGAATTTTTTGAGCAAGATAATAATGAGTCTTGAAAGATTTATCTTTTTGCTTCATTAAAATATAAGTAAAATCAGTATTACTTTGTAATACAGATAGGAAGTACATATACAGATAGGAAATAACTAACTAAAACTAACTAATACTGACAGGAACTGACTAATAACTGACAGGAAATACTAAATATACAGACAGGAAGCAAATTACTAGGAACACTTAAAAATATGCATTTTAGAAATATTTTCCAAAGTCTTTTTTTTAATTGTTGTGCGTTTGATATATTGATAATATGAATTTTTTATTTCATAAAGGTGCATAACAGCCTGATCAAGTTTTAAAATATGAAAAAAGGTTACCAATAAGCACTTTTGAAAATGTAGTTCATTTTTGAAAAATTAAATCTCACTGTTTTCTGTACCGCGCCAAGATTTCTATAAAAAGAAATTATCTTGTAAATTAAAAAGTAACGAATGAATAGCAAAATAGATTAAAAATCTAGTAGAAAGCAAATGATTCAATATTGACGTAATATGGAATTCTTCGAAGTTATTTCCAATGCAGTAAAATTATGTTTAACACATTGGATTTAAAACGAAAGTATTTACCATGAAATGACAATATTACAGACATATTTGATTTATGTTAAAAATATTTCCAATAGATTGCAATTATTACAAAACTAATAGTTATAATAACTGTGGGGATTTTTTTTTATTTTGCTTAGCATTGACAAATTTAGACACAACAATATAAAGCAATATTCCATAGCACTAGCCATCAAAAACGTCATTCATTTTATATACAATCAATATTGGTCTAACAATGTTTTTCCACTAAAAAAATAGCTTAAACTCTTTGTAAAAACAAAAACTAGGAACCATTTTTCTAAAATTGAAATCATTCTTCTAACAAAATTTTAATTCAATCAGTTTTCCCTTGTAATTATAATACTTTTTAATAATTTTGATCTTTATTTATTACTAATTTTTTTCAGTTAATTTTACTTTTATTCTTTTTTTTTTCCTTCATTTGTTTTCTGATTTCCCCATGATCTCCAACTTTTTCCCCACTTTATTATTTCTTTTTAAACATAATTTCTGATTGGTTGTTTTACCCTTTTCTGCAGTTCTTTCATTCACCGTGTTGTTCAACTTATCAAATCATTCCTTCATTTTATTCCTTCACATTTTTCTCATTTGTTATTAGTCTTGCCACTAAGCGTAATCATTGTATATTTATATTTCCTGACGAAAAGAGAGAGAATGGCTTTCGAAATGCGTCGGATATCCAGCTCTTATTGTGTATTTCGGGGTTATTTCAAATTTATAATGTTTCATCTCTTATTATATTCCGCAGTTTATATTTCATTATATGGCAACAAAAAAATCCTTTAATAAATAAAATTAAACTTTTCATGAAATAAACTAAAATTAAATCAATTAGTATCTTTTGAATTTAATGAAAAAAAATATTTCATAAACGTCACACAATTTACAGGCGAAAGTAATTACTAGTATTACATAATTCTCCACTTTCTAAAATATTCATTTTATTTTATCTAGCTTTATTCTATATTTTTATTGGTATAAATTAAAAAGAAATTTCATCGATACCAACATCAAAAAGGATTTTTTAAAGGAAAAAAAAATAAAATATTTTAAAAAACATTTTTTCTAGTCGTTCTAATTTGATATTCTAATGAGTAAATTTCAGTACTTATAGAGATTATTAATAAACATTGTTAAAATTTATGCAATTTGCATTACCATATCCTCATATGAATAATTTTTATCCCCCCGAGCAATAAATGTAGTAAAGCCAACATAAAGAATAAATTTTCTACGCATAATTGCATTAACATCAACCCTTGAAAGGAAATCGCTATAATAACATGTCAATTTAATTATTCAAATTCTTCCATTATGGATTTTTCTTACTGCGTTGAAAATTTGCAAATTAATAAGATTAAAACCCTTATGAACTAAAAAAAAAAAATAAATAAAAATTCTCGATAGATATCGACTTGTTAAATAGAAAATAGAAAATAATCGATTTATTAAAAATGATGCTTTTGATTGTAGAATTAAAAGCAAAGTTTTTCTTCTGAAGAAAATATACTTAGAACTGTAATTTAGCGTATTTTGCTTACTTGACTAGCTTTTTAAATTTTCATTTACGTTTAGAAAAAAAAAAATTGTTTTTTTAATGCCCATTTTTCAAACCAATGTACATCTTTATAAATCATTATTTATATTATTAATTATTTAAAATCATTATATATTTATTTCATAGACGAATAAATAAGTTATGACTATACATAAATCCCAAACCACACAGTCAGGGGCATGCGAAAAGAAAATTGCGCCCGGGGAAAAGTTAGAATTTGGCTCCCCCCTCTCCCAATTTTTTCTTGTGACAGGTCAGAAATGACGTTGGTAGTATAAATTTAGTGCCCCCTAGATTTCCATGCCCGGGGCGATCGCATCTTCGTCTACCCCCTTTCGCACGGAGCTGTACACAGCTATGTAGTATTCAATAATGTAGTATTCAATTAATGTAGTATTCAATAAAACCATGAACAGGAAAATTATTTGAAAGGTATTCATACAGTAAAATCTTTTAAAAGTAAGATATTGCATTAATATTTGTGACCAATATCAATTAATGAATCTTATTCATTATTGTTTAAATTAGTCACTGCTTTTTTAAGCAAATTTTAATTGTTGTACAACATCAATTACTACAAAACCTGTTGTCCAGATACACTATACGGTAAAAAATGATCGGCATTTCAGATTTTTGACGTTTTCTTAAATATCAAGAAAAATACATGAAGAATTATTCTGAAACTTTAGGTGTGTAAACAGAATAGTACAGGTTGTGTATTTCCGAATTTTTTTTTTCCCGAAATCCCACAGAGGACCGTCAACAAACGGAAACAGAACGAATATCTTTCGGATAACCCTGTCAAAACTAATGCAGCAAAGGCGTTCAAACTCCAGATTATGATTAAATAACTTATTGCAATAAACTATGTTCATTTTTATGAGGCTTGCATGCATACTCTTAGAGAAATTAAGTATTTAATAAAAACAGTCTCAAATATTGGCAAGTTTTTTGCTTATAACTTTCAGAATTCTTACCATTAAAAAAAAAATGTTCTTTTCAGAAATTCCAAAATCAACATTGTACACAATACCCTGTAATCAGAAAGTAAAAAATAATAAAAATTGTATGAATAATGAGCAGGATTACTAAATGATTTTGCACTGCGCATGTTTGAAAGCAATCAAATATAAATTAAATAATGTGTTAGCTAAATATATAGCGCAGCTTTTGTGAAAGTCTCAAAAACAAAGCTTGAAAATTCCGAAAATTATCATCGCTAGAATAAGCTCAAAATCCGTTGTTCCCAAAAGAAAGCAAAAGTAAGAGGGGTTGTGTCCAAATATAGTACGTGCACTATCATATATGTTATATTGACTCTAATCAATGGATATATGGATGCATTCGGGTGCTGTGTGTTTTCTGTACCTTTGGGGTATCTTATTCAGATTAACAAAACGGCAAAATTTTGTTAAAATACTTTGAAAATATTGGGAAATGTTTATAATCAATGCTTGATGTATTTTTTTCCCCTTGTTAATAATTATTTTTCTCGTGACGAAATCGGTACATCAATAGATGAACGTAACTATTTTATTCTTTAAAATTTGTGGAATTAGCATGTTAGTTGCTTCTACAATGAATAATTTCTCTAGTTATTAGATTAATCAAAATGCTTCCTGGGTACACATATGTGGGCTTTCGTTTTCTCCTATTTCATTCATAAAAATTGAAGATAATTAGAATTTCGATATCAGAATGATATGTTTCGAAGTCTGAAATTGAAACTAAAGCAAATAAAATAAAAATATTGCTCTGAAGTCAAAGAGAGAAGAAATAATTCAGTAATAATTAGTAATATTACATTAATGCTTAATAGGGAACAGGTTATATAATAAAATAATTCTTCTAAAGATATTACAAAATCAATAAACAAATACCTTTTTTTTTAACGCGGAATTCTGTTATAGGCAGGTGATTTTTCTTAGGATTAACCCTACAATAATTTTATTACCTAAAATACATTTAATTCTCTTAAAAAAGAATAATAATAGCTATATCAATTTTAATTCTGAAATGAAAGCAATTTAAAATACGTGCATTAAAAACATGGCCGGTCAAGCTGTTACTGATATTTTTATTGAACAGACTAATGAATGATAACATCAATTCATATGTTTCTCAGTTAATCGCATAGTTTAAATGCACTTTTTTTTAAAAATAATTTTTGAAATAATATATTTCCATATTTCACAAAAAAAGTAAAAAGTCAATTATTCTACACTGAAGTTCTGTATAATTTAATAACATTGTTAAAAATTACACAGTTAAAATTAGCCTGTTCCTATCTGACTAAACAAACTTCATTCCAGCGAGTAATAAATACAGACAAAGAATAAACTTTTGTATGAATAATTCAATTAAAGCAAACAGCCGTAAGGAATTCGGGGGATTAACCTGTCAATTAAATTATTCAAGCACTTATAATACGCATTTCCTTACTTTTTTTACTTAGTTTTTAAATTAATAAGACAAATACTTTTCAGTACTAAGATAGGGTCAAATTGACCCGAAGTCTGAGATTCGAATCAAAGCAAATAAAATAAAAATATTGCTCTGAAGTCAAATGGGAGAAGAAATAATTCAATAATATTTAATAATATTGCCTTAATACTCAATAGCAAAAAGGTTATATCATTTCAGATTAGTTGTTCATAAATATTTTAAAATCAATATACAAATGTATAACTCATATGTTTCTAAGCTAATCTCATAGTTTTAAATACACTTATGTTTTGCTCTTTTGTAATTTTTGAAACGATATATTTCAATACTTCCAAAAAAAGTAAAAAGACTGATTTTTTATGAATATTTTAATTTTTTTTTCACTTAACTACCTCAAAGTTCTGTAACCTAATAAAAAATTTCTCAGTTTAAATTAGCTTGTTCCTATCTGACTAAACAAACTTCATCGCAGAGAGTAATAAATACAGACAAAGAATAAACTTTTCTATGAATAATTCAATTAAAGCAAACAGCCGTAAGGAATTCGGTGGATTAACATGTCAATTTAATTATTCAAGCATTTCCGATACGTATTTCCTTACTTGTTTTTTAGTTTTTTATATTAATAAGATATATACTTTCAGAAATTAATCTTTTTAGTACTAAGGTAGGGTCAAATTGACTCCAATTGGACATGTTGTAATTTTTTTACAATTAGAACTCATATGGTAAAGTAATTATATACTATTTCGCCTTAAAATATTTCTTTCATACTTGTGTCTATTGAGTAAGTTTCTCACTTTTTTTAAAAATATTTGTAGAAATTTTGAATGGAGTCACATCAGCGCTACCACAGGTAGCGCATATTACAGGTAGCTGTATATTTCAATGCTTTTTCACACCGCTTAATCAATAGTATAACATTTTACATATACTTTGAAACTTGCAAAATATACTGCAAAATGTATTTAAAAGATAATAATGGTGTGAACAGAAAATAAAAACAAGCAGTCTGTGACAGCCTGTGCCATTGGTTCCATCTTAGGCAAGCAGGAAATAAATCAAAACTTTCTACCATTTAAAACTTTTTAAGAAAAAAAAAATTATTGGCATCTTACCAAATGTAATTCCTTAGATGTTATTCCAGGGTTTCCATGCAAACGACGCCTGTCCCATTTGGTTATTTCTTGTTATTGTGTTCGGTTGTGTGTTAATTTCGCGATTCAACGAAATAAATCACCGCAGTTTGTATAACCAGGGTGCACATGTGTTATTATTTGATGAATATTTCTCGTCAAAATAACCTACCTTAGTCATTTACATAACATTTTAGTCTTAATGCTGCAGGAGCTAAACTAACAACAAGTTAAATTCGATAGATATTTTTTCATTTGTGTTTTACAGAGAAAGAGAAATATTCAGTTCTCGAAAATTTTGTGATATTTATCGAAAAAAAGATCACATTAGAGTTTCATAGGTCATAAAAAGTTCATTAAATGTTTTATTGCTTTTAGGATTTTTGTCAATTATAGTCTGTTTCAACTAATTTTCATTATAATTGAATATAATTAATACTAACAACATCGTGGATTTTTAACCAGTGTTAAGATTGTAAACTTTTTTTCCTTGTTAACATTTCTCTGTTAACAATGAAAAAAGTATTTAAAAAGGCAAAATTTCTCTAAAAAGGCAAATTTTCATTTTAACACTGTTAACTTTTTTTCATTTTTATTGTTTCATGTTAACATTTTTTAAATAAAACATTAGCAAAAAAAAAAAAATTCCTAATTTTAAAATTTATATTAAGTTTTATAATTTTCCTAACACAAAAATGTATCACCTTCTTCAAATTTAAGGAGATTCTCGGAAAAAAAATCCTCACTCTCTAATTTTTTTAGTTTAAAAATCTGACATTTGAAGGATTTTTGAATTAATTTATAATATATCAGTACTTTTTCCCATTTTGAATAAATTAATCATATTCTGAGTTATAAGCAATTATTAACCCGCGACATACACCAAAAATTGTGGAAAATGCGGATGTTATGGTCTCCGAATTAAAAGATGTTCGTGAATTTCGCGGCAGTTTGACCATTTCAATAAAACTAATGACAAACATTTTTATAAATATCTATTGAATTCTGCGGCCGACAATTTAATGTCGTATTACAACATCAAGGAGTCACACTTCATGCACATATAGAGGGTGCCCCAAGAATATTTGGACAAACTTTAAGAAGAGGTAGGAGGTATCACAAGAATTCAGATTTGCATAGTAACCCATGCGTGGAAGCTTCATGAAAAAGTAGTATGGCAGGTACAAGAAACGAAGAGACACAAGACTGAAATCATCTGAAATAATTTATTGTTCAAATATATTATTTATGCTGTGGTATATATATTATATGTGGTATATGTATATTATATTATATGTGATATTCATATTATATGTGCCGATGATATGTGGCAATGTCACAAATGATGTTCAAAGTTTGCACAATTGTTATCGATGCATGCCTTACACTGTCGGACCATGGATTGTCGGGCTCGCTCAAACACGCCTGTATTTTGTGGATATCCACAGCAGCACAGAAAATTCTTGCAAACAGATCCATATCGAAATTTGCAGTCATTGCAAGCAGTTTCCTATTTAGTGCAAACCAAAGATGGAAATCTATGATGCATAAATCAGGAGAGCGTGGAGGCCAAGAAAACGGTCCATCACGACCTTCAATATTCTTGTGAACAACAACACCTAACGGCAAACGAAGCTGTTTCTTACCATTAATAGTTAATCAAATCTGATTCCTTGTATTGATTCTAACTCCATTTAAAGTTTGTCCAAATAATCCTTTGACACTGTATTTTGATTAAAAATAAATAAAGGCAAACTTACATTCACAGAAATGCACAAGGAGAAAGTTTTTCAAATGTCATTTACTCACCTGAAAAAAAAAGAGAAAAAGAGAATTAAAAATGCTACATGAGCATTAAGTTGTATCAATGTTATAAAACACAAACATCTATCAGTATCGGTAAGGTCAAAAGTGACAACAGATGTCAGGACATGTTCGCATATTTCATTTTGACTACATATGTTTTAGCTTCTAAATGCCCCATAGTTTTGATCTTTACCAGTATCGAATAATATTAATATATATATATATATATATATATATATATATACATTACCTCCTGAGTCCTGAGACAGATATTGTGTGGGGCTACTAAAATCATATTAATATTATTACAAAACATATCCAAATATGTATAGAAATGCTCATGATATACACAAATTTATTAAAAAATCTGGAAGTAATTTTAATAATTCTAAAAGCATTTAAAGTAATTTAAAGGTTGTTCTTTACATTGCTTAGTAAATTACACTACTACTTAGTAAATTACATTACTGCTTAATAAATTACTTAATTACATTAAAAAATAATACATTACATAGTAGTTTACTTAGTGTCACCCACAGGTGACATCAAGACTGGGGAAGACATATTATAGAGTCCAGGGCCCGACTTAGACAGAGGGGGGCCCTGGGGCAAACATTACAAGGGGGGGGGCCTTCTATCTTAAAATTTTTCGCAAATTTTACTGAAGTGACTAAAACTGAAATTCATAACTATTGTATGTGTATATAAATTTCGCACCAAGTACTATTCACATCTATATACATAATAGTAGAAGAAAGACAACTTTAAGAAATTATAGAATACAGGTTTTTTTCGATTACAAGAATATGGGGATAAATGCGAGGCCTTAAGGAGGCATTGGATACGGACACAGAGGGGGTAGGAGAAGAGAGATCCTTAAAATGGAGAAAAAAAGAATTTTGGCCACTTTTGACCATTTTTTATCATTTGACATTCTTATAATGAAAAACATATCTGTCCATGGAGGGGCCCCTTAAGCCGGGGGGCCCGGGGCAATTGCCCCGCATGCCCCTGCCTTAGTCAGGCTCTGATACAGTCTCCATTACCCGAATTCCTTTAAAACGCGCTTCCCCTTTAAACGAGTCACGATACTGTCTGTTCTAAAAAATATCAGAAAAATAATTTGGAAAAATTAAACGACTTTCTAAAAATGAGTTTTCTTTAATAATTAAATCTATTTTTTTCATAATTTTAGCTATTTAACCGTTTAATAATAATGTTCTTGAGAGCTCGAAAAAACTATATTAAGAAGCTATTATAAAATCTAATTGAAAATTTTAAAAACAAGGCGTTGGAGAATGCCTCAAACAGATTATACTGAAGGGCGTTTCGTATTACATTTATGAAGCGCGAGAAAATTTTTTCCCAACGAGATTAAAGAAGTCCATTCAACCAGTGCGGGGAAAAAGATGTAGCTTTTATATTTCTTGTTTTTAAAATTTTGCAACTTTTGCTCGAAGCTAATTTTACTGAAATTTCAAGAAACTAAAATGAGAAAAGAATATTCATCAATATTGAATTTTTATGAGAATTGCACCAAAATAATAATCTATAACAAAGTTGACATCGTTTATCGTCAGAGTTCTCGCTGCCACTCGCCATTGCGCCAAATTGCGACTAAGTTTTTCATTTGGCGAGTAAACAAGCGATTAGATTCGCCAAATTGCTAGTGCTAAATTTTTGCTTTTTCTTTCTTTTAATTTTTTCCTTTTTCATACATAAGCATATATACATAATTTTAATATATGAACATTTTTTAATATATTTTTAGCGGATAATTGAAGTTAAATTAATAACAATCGTCGTCGCAGTTATAAAAACTTAGGTTATTATAGAACATTTTGAAAAAAAAGGTACATTAAAGGGGTTTTTTTTGTGTGTGTGTGCTACACGGCGAATCTATTTTGCTAGCACTTTTTCATTTGGCGAATGTTTTTTGTTTTTAATTAGCCAAATTACTAACGTTGGTCAAATGTCAGCGAGAATACTGTTTATCGTTACTTATTTTTGGTCGAAAAAATTGGCGATTTTTCGTCAAAGCTTGACGATAATTTTAAATTAACGGGTATTAATAATATTTAAGTATTGCGCATCAGTGCACAGTGCAAATGGCCTGCAATTCGTAACAAGATGACGGATGAAGCTGGTCAACGAACTCGGTTGAAACATTGGTATATACTATGCATACAATCAATCTTATCCCAATCAGTTTATAAATATTAGAGTTACATCATGAAGGAAATTAAATTCTTTCAATATGTCAGCCACCCTAGAAATTTACAGCAGCAACTAAATTTCAGCTATTTTTTAAAATAAAGATGAAATAAAATATTGTCAGCAATCCTTATATTAAGATCAAATTCCTAAGAAAAAATATTTTTCAGTTTTTAATTTATTCTGCTTTTTAAATTTAATTAAAAAATAGCTGCCATTTTGAAACAAGACGACCAATGAAGCTGATCGACGCGACGATCGGTAGAGACATTGGTATGTACTAAACATAAAATCAATTTTATCCAAATCGGTTACTTAGTATGAGAGCTATCGTATGACAAAAATGATATATATATATACTTATGTATCCATACATACAGATAAGCCACATTTCAATGGAGGATCGTTTTGGGGTCTGGGGGTCATGATCCTTAAAAATAAACCAAAATTTTTCCGGAAGTGCTTTCCTTCGGACGGCTAAAATAAATAGATTTTTACTTTTTGTAATAAGAGTTACCTAAAAATATTTAAACTTTTTTATTGTTCAACTCATTCCAATTCATAATTAGGTGCAGATAAATATAATTTGTTCAAATTATACCTATCATATTATCGTGTTCTTATCACAATAAACAATCTTCAACCCTTCGAGCTACAAATATAATGAAATTATGTAAAATTATAAACTTTCTATGCATAATTACATTAAGGAAAACAAATGTAAAGAATATGATGGATGAACATGTTAATTTAATTATTTAAACGCCTCTAATATACAACTTCTTGCTTAACTTTTGTGTTTTGTAAATTAATACGATAAACACTTTTATGAATTAAACTAACAACAAGAAAGTTCGATAACTTTTCTTTAGTTTTAAGTTCATTAGAAAACAAAAGTGCTCGATTCTTCAAAATTTTGCGAATAACTATGGAGAAAAGCATTTAATATACTTTCAACGCTCATCAAAATCTGATTTTAATTGAATTGTTTAAAACTTTCCGCCACAAATTATAAACCAAGAAATTGCTTTATATCGCTTGTTTTATTCTTTAATTTCTAAAGATATATTTCTAAATTTTCCTAATAAATAGATAAAATTTAGACACGTTTTTTCCATTAAAACTAATTTCATAAATCAATAGTTATAGTTCTCTTGCAAAATATTTACAGTAATAATTGGATTAATTAACTAAAAATTCTCTTATGGAACTAACGTAAATCTAATTAAAACAATGTAAATAAACGAAATAGGATTTTTATATGATTCATATAGTGATGTTATCATAATATATGTGCATATAGATATTTTTATTTTCTTCTTGTACACACTTGCTTATTTAACTTTTGTATTTAGTAAATTTATAAGATAAACACTTTCATGAAATAAGCAACAAAGAAATTCGATAATTTTTCTTCAGTTTTAAGTTCGTTAGAAATGAAAAGTTTTCAGTTCTTTAAAAGTTTACGATAACTACCGAGTAATATATTTTCAATATTTATTCTTCATTCGTCAAAACCCAGATTTTTATTTTATAGTTTAAATCTTTCTGCTTCAAATTATAAATCTTGAGATTTTCCCATCTCTTTAGTTAACTTCATTAATGTCTGAAAAATTATGTAATAAGATGAAATTTTGACACTTTTTTTCACTAAAACTGCTTTTATAAATCGACAATTATAGTTCCTTTACAAAATATTTACAGTAATAATGAGATTAGTTTACTAAAAATTCCCTTATGGAAATCTTGGAACTCTAGTTAAAAGAATTTAAATAAACTAATTGAGATTCGTAGAGGTTTCATATTGTGATGTGATTACAATATATGTTAATATTATTATTCGTATTTGCTTCTAATACACACTTGCTTGCTTAATTTTTGTATTACGTGAATTTATTGGATAAATACTTTCATGAAATAAACTAACAACAAATAAGTTCGAAAACTTTTCTTTAAGTTAATTAGGAAAAGTTTTCAGTTCTTCAGAACTTTACGATTACTACCGAGTAATGCATTTAATATATATTCCTTATTCATCAAAAACTAGATTTTTATTTTATAGTTTAAATCTTTCAGCCCCAAATTATAAGTGAAGAAATTTTCCCATCTCGTTAGTTATTTTCCTTAATGTCTGAAGTTATATTTGAAAATTTATGCAATAATAAGATTTCTATATCTTTCTTTTACTAAATCTGATTTCATAAATCGGTAGTAATAGTTCCTTTATAAAATATTTACAATAATTAGAAGATTAATTAACTAAAAATTCTTTTATGAAAATCTCGAAATTGTAATGAAAACAATGTAAATAAACTAATTAGGATTCTATGTTTCATATTATGATTTAATCACAGTATATGCGCAAATTGTGATTTTTATTTGCTTCTCATATACACCTGCTTACTTAATTTTTGTATTTCGTAAATTTATAAGATAAACACTTTTATGAAATAAACTAACAACAAACAAGTTCGACAACTTTTCTTTAGTTTAAGTTCATTAGGAAGTTCTTTAAAAGTTTACGATATCTACCGAGTAATGCATTTAATATATATTCTTTATTAATCAAAAACCAGATTTTTATTTTATAGTTTAAATCTTTCTGGCACGAATTATAAATCAAGAAGAATTTCCCATCTCGTTAGTTATCTTCCTTAATGTCTGAAGTATTATTTGAAAATTTTTGTTATAATAAAATAAACTTCAGAAAAGTTTTTTTTTTATTTTTATTAAAACTGATTTTATAAATCGGTAGTCATAGTTTATTTGCAAAATATTTACAGTAATAATTAGGATAATTAACCAAAAATGCTGACTGAAATTTCGGAATTCTTATATTAAAAAAAGTGTAAGTCAACTTATTGTTATTTTTAAATAGAAAGTTGTTTTTTGTACCTTTTTATTATCATAAAAAAATATTTTATTGTTTAATAAAGCTTAACATAAAAACCAGATTTTATTTTACTGTTTAATAAAGCTTATTTATTTAATTATTTATCCATTTGAATAAGATCTTTATAAAATAATTCATAATAAAAGAGCTGGACATTTATTTATACCATGAAAAGCTTAATATTAACTGAAATTAAAAAGTCGCCAATTTACCTAATAGTTTATATACAAAATGTTGTAAAGTCAAAAGCTAAACGAACATTAAAATAAACAACAGTCGATGTTTCAGTCACCATCTATGATCATCTTCGGGAAAGGATTGTTACATTGCTTATAAAGTTTTAAAGAACAAAGCCAGGTGGTCTTAAATTTGAAAAGTTCTTTAGATTTCCAATTGGTTATGTCTTCAACCACTCATAACAAAGTTAATATGCAGCGGCTTCATCAATCGGACAAAAACAGAGTAAAAATTTAAACGATTTAGCAATGAAATATGCAATGCCGTCATCTATCGGATGAAAATATAATAAAGGGAAAAACTAGTAATTCGTTTCTCAAGAAAACGAGAAATTCCCATAAGATTCCACAAATCAAATCGAATAAGAAATATTGGCAATATTGTATATAGGGGTTTTTTTGATTAATTAACGCTTTTTAGAGCTCTCTGTAGCTAATTTTAATAACCGGAACTGCTTTAAAACTTATAAGGGGACAAATCAAACCAAGGAAAAAAGTTATCAAGAAAAATGAATAGTTCCAGTCACCAGTAAGGACATGTGAGATGTTATGTTCGGCCTTCGAAAATGTTCTACAAAGAATGCAAGATGTGGTGAAAGAGAACGGTGGTCACAATGAATGTGGTCGCATTCCTCATCGAGATAGTGAATATGAGGAATAAAACATGGCATTTTATCAAAATTATTAATTTTGTCTGTTTCTGATGTTTTCTTTCCCATGTACAGCTCTAAATCTCCCACTATCAGCGGTGACTGGAATTACTATTTATGTATTTATTTATGTATTTATTTATTTATTTATACTTGGAATTTTTCTTCTAATGGTCCATTTGTGAAATTTTGTGTCATTCCAGTTATTAGAACGAGCTACCGGAGGCTCTGAATAGCGTCAGTTAAGAAAAACACCCTGTATTTTCAATTAAATTTTAAATGACATATAATTAGTATGTTAATACACAGTACGTTTTCGAGCGAAACAAAATTTGAAAGCTTAAATATGTATTTTCCTTAATACGTTTGTAATAATATGCCTTTTCATTCCAAAGTGAAAGAAAAACGGATGATTTATGATGAGTTAAAAATATTATTACGCTCAATACATTCCACTTCAGAGTTAAATACAATTAACTAACATTGTTAAAATTATTCAGTTTACATAATCCTCTTCTTATCTGAATAAACAATCTTCATCCCTCCGAGAAATAAAATTAATAAAACAAGAACAAATTTTGTATGAATAATTCTATTAAAGCAAACAGCCGTAAGGAATTCGAAGGATTAATATGTCAATTTAATTATTCAAAACTCTTCCAATGCACATTTCCTTACTCAACATTTAGAATTTCTAAATAAATAAGGTAAATATTTTCCCGAATTAAGCTAACAACAAGGAAGTTCGATAACTTTAGTTTGACGTTTGTTTAAAGAAAAAAGAAAAATGTTTGATCCTTGGAATTTTATGATATTGATGGAAAAAAAATATATATGTAAAGTCAAATCTAAACGAATATTAAAATAAATTTACAACACTCGACGTTTCGGTTCTCATCTATGATCATATTCAAGAAAAAGTTGTTACATTGCTTTGACAGTTTTAAAGAACAAAGCCAAGTCGTCTTGAATTTGAAAAATTACTTAGCTCTCTAATTGATTACCGATTCAGCCAATGAGAAGAAAGCGAATATGCGCCATATGTCGGAGAAAAACAGAGTAAAAAATAAAACGATTTAACAATGATGTATGTAATGGTATCATCTATCAGATGAAAATAGAACGAAAGATATAAAATAACAATTTGTTTCAAGAAAACGAAAAATTCTTAGAAGAATCCACAAACCAAATCGAATAAGTCACATTGAAAGTATTGTATATTTTCTATTAAATTTTATATGACATATAATTAGTAGGTTAATACACAGTACGTTTCAGTCGAAACAAAATTTGAAAGCTTAAATATGTACTTATCTTAATACTTTTGAAATAATATGCCTTTTCATGCCAAAGTAAAAGAAAAAATTATTGTAAAGCAAAAATGTATGCTTTATTATGTGTTAAAAATATCATTACGTTCAATTCATCTCACTTCAGAGATAAATACAATTAACTGACATTGTTAAAATTATGCAGTTTACATTATCCTCTTCTTATCTGAATAAACAATCTTCATCCCTCCGAGAAATAAAAATAATAAAACAAGAACAAACTTTCTATGAGTAATTCTATTAAAGCAAACAGCCATAAGGAATTCGAAGGATTAGCATGTCAATTTAATTATTCAAACTCTTCCAATGCGCATTTCCTTACTCAACATTTAGAATTTGTAAATTAATAAGGTAAATACTTTCCCGAATTAAGCTAACAACAAGGAAGTTCGATAACTTTAGTTTGACGTTTGTTTAAAGAAAGGAAAAAAAAAATAATTCTTAAAATCTTGTGATATTGATGGAAAAAAATTATATATCTGTAAAGTCAAATCTAAATGAATATTAAAATAAATTTACAACACTCGACGTTTTGGTTCTCATCTATGATCATATTCAGGAAAGAGTTGTTACATTGCTTTTGCAGTTTTAAAGAACAAAGCCAAGTCGTCTTGAATTTGAAAAATTCGTTAGGTTTCTAATCGATTACCGATTCAGCCAATCATGAGAAAGCGAATATGCAATGGCGCCATCTTTCGGGCAAAAATAAAACAAAAGTTAAAACGATTTAACAGTGATATATGCAATGGTGTCATATATCAGATGAAGATATAATAAAGAAATAGAATAATAATATGTTTCAAGAAAACGAAAAATTCTTAGAAGAATCCACAAACCAAATCGAATAAGTCATATTGAAAGTATTATATATTTTCAATTAAATTTTATATGACATATAATTAGCATGTGAGTACAGAGTACGTTTTCATTAAAAACAAAATCTGAAAGCTTAAATATAAACTTATCTTAATACTATTGAAATAATATGCCTTTTCATGCCAAAGTAAAAGAAAAAAATTATGCTTTATGATGTGTTAAAAATATTATTACGCTCAATTCATTCCACTTCAGAGTTAGATACAATTAACTGACATTGTTAAAATTATTCAGTTTACATTATCCTCTTCTTACCTGAATAAAATATCTTCATCTTTCTGAGAAATAAAAATAATAAAACAAGAACAAACATTCTATGAATAATTCTATTAAAGCAAACAGCCGTAAGGAATTCGAAGGATTAACATGTCAATTTAATTATTCAAACTCTTCCAATGCGCATTTCCTTACTCAACATTTAGAATTTGTAAATAAATAAAGTAAATATTTTCCCGAATTAAGCTAACTACAAGGAAGTTCGATAACTTTAGTTTGACGTTTGTTTAAAAAAAAAAGAAAAATGTTTGATTCTTGGAATTTTATGATATTGATGGAAAAAATATATATGTAAAGTCAAATCTAAACGAATATTAAAATAAATTTACAACACCTGATGTTTCGGTTCTCATCTATGATCATATTCAGGAAAGAGTTGTTACATTGCTTGTACAGTTTTAAAGAACAAAGCCAAGTCGTCTTGAATTTGAAAAACTCGTTAGCTTTCTAATCGATTACCGCTTCAGCCAATCATAAGGAAGCGAATATGCGCCATATGTCGGAGAAAAACAGAGTAAAAAATAAAACGATTTAACAATGATGTATGTAATGGTATCATCTATCAGATGAAAATAGAACGAAAGATATAAAATAACAATTTGTTTCAAGAAAACGAAAAATTCTTAGAAGAATCCACAAACCAAATCGAATAAGTCACATTGAAAATATTGTATATTTTCGATTAAATTTTATATGACATACAATTAGTATGTTAATACACAGTACGTTTCAGTCGAAACAAAATTTGAAAGCCTAAATGTGTATTTATTTTAATATTCTTGAAATAATATGCCTTTTGATGCCAAATTAAAATAAAAACGGATACTTTATGATGTGTTAAAAATATTATTACGGTCAATTCATTCCACTTCAGAGTTAGATACAATTAACTGACATTGTTAAAATTATTCAGTTCACATTATCCTCATCTTACCTGAATAAACAATCCAAACTCATTCCTCCGAGAAACAAAAATAATAAAACAAGAACAAACTTTCTATAAATAATTCTATTAAAGCAAACAGCCGTAAGGAATTCGAAGGATTAACATGTCAATTTAATTATTCAAACTCTTCCAATGCGCATTTCCTTACTCAACATTTAGAATTTGTAAATTAATAAGGTAAATACTTTCCCGAATTAAGCTAACAACAAGGAATTTCGATAACTTTCGTTTGAAGTTTGTTTAAAGAAAAATATTTGATTCTCGAAATTTTATGATTTTGTTGGAAAAAAAGCTTATAATATATATCTTTAACCGGTCATAAAGAATCAATTTTTCTTTTTATTGTAAAAAGGATATCATTTCTTTGTTTTTTCGAAATATTTAAAAATAATAACTTACAGGTAAATGTATGATTCTTGCAATTTTATAATAGTGTGGGTTAAAAAGCCGGATATTTCTTCAATTTAACAATCTTCAAAATACAAGTTTTATCCTGTATTTCTGGCATTACAAAATCCTCGTTTTTTTTTTTTTTTTTTTTTTTTTTAAGAACTATAAATAAATAAATAAACAATAAAAAATAATTGATGCATTTAGAAATGTTTCGTAATTTCCCACAATTTGATTTTCAGGCTATAAGGAAGGCTTTGAATCAGATCCTTATACCAATACCGTTTTTTCTAAACAAGCACATTTAAAAAAAAAAATTGGTATTTCTGATTTTTCTATTCGTAATCAAATAAAATATATTTTCAAATTTCATAGTAAATAGAAGAAAACACCCAGATAATTTAAAGCTTGCTAAAGCAATAATTACTGTTTTAAGTAATTACTGAAAATTTATTTAAAATTTACTTAACTTTTACTTATTATAGGACTATATTTCTTAATATATTCTTAAAAGAAGATAATTTTTTTAGTTTATATCATATTTTATACTGTCAATAACTGGTGATTGACGAGGCCTGAATGGAAAGTTCTTTGTCTGTCACGGTGGTACTCAATGTGTGATTGTTAAAAAATAAACAGTTTCCATTATCCTGTTATTGCTTGAATAAACAAACTTTAACCGTTCGAACAAGAAATAAAATAAAACTTTCAACAAAAAATAAACTTTCTATGTACCATTCTATTAAAGATAAGGATTTGATAGACTAGCAAGTCAATTTAATTGTACAAAAACTTTCAATAAGCACTTCCTTTCCGAACTTTTGAAATTTGTGTATTAAGGTAACTACATAGAACCTATCAATATTTCGTTTTTAAGATAGCACATTTACAAAAAAAAAAATATTTGCGTTTACGAACTTTTTAGTCACAGTAAAATGAGATATACTTTCATAATTCATACCAAAATGGAAAGTAACGGATGCTTTAAAACCTCTTTAAAAAATCCTTTTAAGAAAACCCATTTTTTTCAATATAATTAATTAACAGTGTTAAAAATTAAACAGTTTTTATTATCCTGTTATTATCTAAATAAACAAACTTCAACCCTTAAATCAAAAAATAAAATAAAACTTACAACAAAGAATAATCTTCAACGCATAATTCTTTTAAAGCAAAGCATCGTGTGGCATTTGATAGATAAACAAGCGCATTTCATAAAACAGAAACTTATAATGCGCATTTCCTTACTGAATTTTTTAAATTTGTGAATTAGTGGCAAACAAAAATGGGCTACATTATGTATTTTCAGCATTTTCTTTTTTATGTTACAGATAATATGTTGACATTTATAAGATAGATAAAAGCAAAATGTGCTTTTTTTATCGTATTTTTATTTTTCGTTGTTACTCGTTGATCATTTACTATATAAAAGTAAAAATTAAAATTTTCAATACGTATTTTTTTCTAATAATTCACATTCACATTAGATATTTTATATCTCACAGATTTTATCTGAAGAAATGTTAAATTATCTTTTTAATTTTACATGTCGTTTTAGAATTTCATACTTTTTTCTTTCTTTCAATTTCTTCCTCTGAGTAATTCAACTCAAGACATTTTCTGTTTCTGACTGTCTGTTTTCTGTATGTCTATGTAAAATTTACAATAAAATAGTTCACAAAATTGATATTACCTGTATCTTAGACAGCGACGAAATATTCTATAAGATTGCGAAATCTGATTCACACTCTGAACAAAAAAAAAGAAATTTTAATGTGGAGAATGAATAATATATTTTTCGTTCAGTATTTCAACTGCTTGCTGAAACAAAACATAGGTGTTTCAACATAGGTATATAAAAAAATTTTCAACATAAATTTTCGTAAATATATATATGTATATATCTGTGTGTGTACATTAAGTTTAATATTTTATAAATCAATTACTTGCTATATTTAATAATGTTTTTCATTAAATAAATATTTTAAATTTTGCTTATACAATCTAATGGGAGTATACGCAAGGCAGCTTCCAATGGACGTATAATTAATTTAATTAATTTATAATCATTTTACGATTAATATAATCTCTGGTATGTTTTTTTCCCTTTTCTATCTATTTTAATAATGTTATTGTAATTTATTTTTAATGTTTTTCTCCATTTTGTTCTGGTTTCATGTATTTTTGTAGCCCCAAATTCGTATTGTTTTGCTTTTTCATGGCTAATACGAAGACTAAACCAATTTATTTGCTGTTCCAAAGTATTTGTAAGCCTGAAGATTCTACTTTGGTCCGACAAATTTCGATTATATTCATTTTAATTTATTTTTTCCCAGATTGAATGTGGTAATTCTGCATTAAATTCAATGATTTATATATTATTTTACAATTAATGATTATGTATATCTATATATACTTCCCCTCCATGTTCAATGTGGTATAAGTTATTAAATTCAATGATTCATATATTGTAATACAATTAATGTTTGTATATGTAAGTGTGTGTGTGTACTTTTTTTTCTGAAATATTAATGAAATTACTAATTTCTTATTGCAGCTAATAAATATTTAATGATCCGCTTGTCTCAAATTTAAAAAAAAGTGTATGTTTCTATAAATATTACAAATGTAATGATAAAATTTGAGTATTATGATATGCATATTATGACAAATATGCCATTTCTCTAACACAGAGTATTGAACTAGTAAATGTTTAAAAAATGGAAAGTTTTATGAGTTCAAACACCCTACAATAACCACTCCTTTACTCAAATTTTATGCATATGATCTTTTTTGTATATGATCCCTCGATCCCCCAACTCATCTGTGTTCAGATGCAGAAAATTGATAGAAATCTTGCAATTCAATGTGTTATAACTGAGTCAATGTTAAAGAAAAGGGACTAGTTTTTTTTAAATCTTACTTGTTTGTTTAATTGAAAATTTTTACTAAATATCATCTATGGGACCTCCCATTCTTTGTGATATTTATATGCATTATTTTGAAGAAAAATTATTAAAACTGGTTAATTTTAAATGTTGAATACGTTAAGTTGACGATACGTTTGTCTTAATCAATAATCCTTTTGATATTTTTACCATTCTTCAAATTGTCAATTCTATTGACTCACATATTACTTTTGAATCACTTACTTTTGAATTAGAAAATTGTAATAAACCCCCTTTCCTTGATGTTTTAGCTATCAAATGTGATTCATCGTTCAAAACTTGTGTTTATAGAAAACCTTTTTCTGTTTCTAATCCCCTCCCCCCCCCATGCTAGCTCAAATCATCCTGTCAACCAAAAGATCGGTGTTTTTTACACATATTTAAATCGTGCTCTCAAAATTTGTTCCGACTTTGCATTCCTTAAGGATGAACTGAATTATTTAAAATCTATTGCTGCCAAAAGAGATTTCAGTCCTTCTATTATCAATACTGCTGTGAACAAATTCAATGGACCGTCTAATAAATCCACTCTTTCTAATTCCGTTAAAAATAAATCTTTTAATTTGGTTGTCCTCCCCTTTTATCCACCTTTATGTTTAAAATTAGCTAAAGGTTTGAGACGATTCAATTTTAATTGTTTTTAAAACTGTCAATAAATTCAAATTTCCTTCCAAGAAATCCCCTGTCCCTGACCTCCAAAAATGGGGGAATTTATTCTGTTCCTTTTAATAGCTGTGATTTATCTTATATCTGTCAAATTAAAAGAAATCTCTTAAAACGCCTTAAAGAACACTCTCGGTATGTCAGTAAACAAGAAATTTTCTAAATCTTCTGTTGCTAAGCACTCTTGGGATTCCGGCCATAGTCACAATTTTCAAACTGCTAAAATTATCTTTAATGCCAATAGTACCCCTGAGTTAGAATTTCTTGAAAATTTAGCTATTTATCTTAATCGTGAAGTTATTGTGAAAGATAAATCTGATTCTAAAACGCTCTCCATAGCTTGGAAAAACCTTTTCAGCACTGCCTTATAATTATTTACTTATTTTTATTTTATTTTATTTTATTTATTTTTTTATTTTTATTAATCATGTATATAATTTTTAGATATATACATATGTATGTTTATAACTATAATTTTTTTCGTATTAATCATGTATATATTTTTTTAGATATATGTATGTATGCTTATTGCTATAAACATTTTTTAATACTAATTATTATTATTATTTTATTATTATTATTATTTTATTTGTATGTGTATTTACTTTTAATACAACCTGCCTTTTTACTTTCTTTTAACTTTTTCCTTTTGTTACCATTTTCCTTTTTCCCTTCATTGTATCCATTGTTCGTTTATGCTCTTCCGTGATTGGCTGTTGCCTTCTTCTTTCTCATTGGCCGTTTTTTCAGCTTGCTTCCTTTCCCGCCTTTTCACTTCAGTCGTGCCGCTACATTCATAGTAGACGCATGTCTTTTTGCGCCTGATGAAGAAAGACTAAGCTCTTTCGAAAGGCCTTGCGCAATTTAATTTATTTTATGGTGTTTTAAAGCTTTTTTTTTTCTGTCTTCAATTACATTTTAGCACGTCTTTTACGAAGCAGAATAACAAAATTTCCGTGTTTAAATAAATTAAAGATTACTATGGGAAATTTTTGATAGTAAAACTTAGAGATTGTTTACGCTCTGCAATAAAAATCCCACATCTGAAATAAATATATAAATGTGTGATTACTCTGAAAAAAAAATGCAAATCCGACGAAATTTTACAATTAAAGTTAAATTAGTAAAAATGACGATAAAGTTGATTTTCAATATTTCTTTTAATTACAAATATGCTGTTAACATACAAGTATAAAGATACTATTCTTTATATTTTCTATATATTTCGCTTTATTATCCATTTATTATTATTTCATATAAAAAATATTAAATATTAATTTAAGTAATACTAAACTTCTACAATTTACTTGTTTTGCATTTTCGATGTTTTATGATACTATCTCTGACAATAAATTTCGGTGAATAGTCCTGTAACATTAATGTAAATAAAATATTAACGAAAGTTACCATACCATCCTTCAAAATATTCATCTCCCATAACTATGCACCGCTAAGATCTGCAGCACATGTCCTGGGAAATTCGCAAGAAGTCTTCTTTTCGGATGGAGTTCAAAAGCTTCGTCCTGTTTCGTTGGATGTCAGCAATATGGTCAAATTTCTTTCAAAGAGAGTCTGATTCGTGAAAATAGGAAGAAGTCTGGAGGATTGAGATCTGGCGAGTATGGTGGATGTTCAATTTGCACCACCCCTCATGAGTTTCTTTCGCTGTCTTGCAAAGCTTAAAACTAAACTTTAAACTGACCTTTTGTTCGTTCATTTTCCTGTTCTCAATTAAGAACCGACACACTGAACAAGGATTTAGTAAAGCATGTCTTACGCAGAACATAAACGACGCTCAACTAAACAAAGGTGGGGGAACATGGCCAACACTTGCAGGTGCAGCGTTTTGTTTCCCCAGTGTTGTTAGATAGGTCGTTCTGAATTCATTCTCCGAACTTTATTATCAGAGATAGTATATCTTATATATCTTATCTAAAGAAATATTAAGTTTCCATTTTAAACATTCCTCTGATTTAAATACTTATTTATATGTTTCCCCTTTCTCATAATATTATCTTATATAAGGAAATGCTAAGTTTTCATTTGAAACATTCCTTTGATTTAAAAAAAACTCTTTTCTCTTCTTTTTTAATAACTTTCTGGTAGTAAATACACTGAAATTATTTTCTGTTTTTTTATTTCTAAAACTTATCAGTAAGATGCAATATTTTATAGTCCAGAAAATAGATTTCGCTAGTTTTATGGACAGCAATGAAATATTCTCTAAGATTGTAAAGTCCGATTCCACACACAAAAGAAAAAAAAATTAATGTGGTGAATGAATAATATATTTGTCGTTCAATATTTCAATTATTCGCTGAAACAAAACAAGGAAAATTCAACATATGTGTTTGTTGAAAAGAAACAGATATTTTCTTTTATCTATATTTTATAAAGGGGAAAAAGTGTAAATTTTGATTTCTATATTTATTAATATGTAACATTTTGCAATAAATAAAATTCTTAAAAAATCAGATTATTTTTCTTACTTTTGGAAAATAGGTTTTATTAATTTAGTTTTCAAAACAAATATATTTATGGAATAATTCAATTCTTGACATAAAAAGAAATTTCAATGAAATTTTATCACAAATTATATTAGTAAAAATGACGATAATGTTGATTTTCAATATTTTTATTTTCAGTATCTTTTTAGTATAAATATGCTGTTAACATAGAATATGAAAATACAATTATTTATATTTGGTATACGTTTCTCTCTTGTCATAGTTTATTTATTTATTCTTTTACATATATAAATATTAAATATTTATTTTATAATTTATAAACTTTTGCAATTTACTTGCTTTTCTTTTCTGATGTTTCATAATATTATCTTATATAAGGAAATTCTAAGTTTTCCTTTTAAACATTCCTTTGATTTAAAATTTATTTTGTCTTCTTTTTTTTAGTATCCTTCTGGTAGTAAATATATTGAAAATATTTTCTGTTTCTTTTTTGTAAAAATTTTCTGTAATATACAATGTTTTCGAATCCAGAAAATAGATTTCACTAGTTTTCTGGACAGCAATGAAATATTCTATAAGATTGTAAAGCCAGATTCCACACAAAAGAAAAGAAAAAAATTTAATGTGGCGAATGAATAATATATTTGTCGTTCAGTATTTCAATTATTCGCTGAAACAAAACAAGGAAAATTCAACATATGTGTTTGTTGAAAAGAAACAGAGATTTTCTTTTATCTGTATTTTATAAAGAGAAGAAAGCGTACATTTTGGTTTCTATATTTCTTAATATGTAATATTTAGCAATAAATAAAACTAATAAAAAATCAGATTATTTTTTTACATTTGGAAAATAGCTTTTAATAATTTAGTTTTCAGTACAAATAAAATATTTATGAAATAATTAAATTCTCGATAGAAAAAAAATTCCAATGAAATTTTATAATACAAATTAAATTAGTAAAAATGACAATAATGTTGATTTTCAATAGTTTTATTTTCAGTGTTTCTTTTTGTTCTAAATATGCTGTTAACATACATAATGAAAATATACTTATTCGTATTTGGTATACATTTCTCTCTTATCATAGTTTATTTATTTATTCTTTGACATGCATAAACATTAAATACTTATTTATAAGTTTCCCCTTTCTCATAATATTATCTTATATAAAAAAATGCTAAGTTTTCATTTGAAACATTCCTTTGATTTAAAAAAAACTCCTTTCTCTTCTTTTTTAATTCACTTTCTGGTAGTAAATATATTGAAAATATTTTCTGCTTCTTTTTTTGTAAAAATTTTCAGTAAGACAGTAAATTTTCAGTTTTAGGGTCCAGAAAATAGATTTCGCTAGTTCTGCGGACATCAATGAAATATTCTCTAAGATTGTAAAAACCGATTCCACAAACAAAAGAAAAGAGAAATTTTTAATGTGGTGAATGAATAATATATTTGTCGTTCAGTCTTTCAATTATTCGCTAAAACAAAACAAGGAAAATTAAACGTATGTATTTACTGAAAAGAAACAGAGATTTTTCTTTTATCTATATTTTATAAATGGGGAAAGTGTAAATTTTTATTTCTATATGTGGTAAAATAAGTCTTATTTTATTTTTCTGAAATATTAATGAGAATACTGATTATATGTTGTAGCTATCGAATATTAATCGATATAGGTGTTACGGCTTCTCCATAACCTTGGATGACGCGCCTCCATGGCGCATTCTTTTGTACTTTAGCTTTGCCCTTTTGGCAACATTTGAAAATCGTCTGTTGTTTTGTTTTACCGGCGATCGTAGCGAACCTATCGTGTGTTCGCTGGATCCATATTCTTTAATTAAAATGTAAGTATAATGTGTAAATAATTTGTATATAAAGAATTTTAAGTAATATTAGTAATAATAATTGAACCAGCGACCAAATGAGTATTTTAAATATGCTCGCATCATTCGACAGTTCGTTCCAATAGGATGTTTCAAACTTGAAGAAAGTGTATTCTTTTATTTCAAGATAACCAAAATATGCATAATGCTTGACTATTATTTTATATGTATTAATTATGACATCTTTTCTCGGTACTTCTAGGTTATCCCGTCGACCAAAAAATTATCGCCAAACTATAAGATTAAATGCCAATAATGGATGATCGTGAATGTCACATTCAATGACATTAAATGCGATTCACGTGTTTAAAATGTCATTAAGTGATTTTTATTTTGACTTTTTATTAATATTCTACTAATTATTTGTTTTTTCGTTATTTAAAATAAAAAATTACGTCAACATGTATAATTTGGCTATTAGTTTGGCGATTTGTATAATTTTGCGAAATTGGTCGATGGAATAACCTAGAAGTACCCTTTTCTCTTATTGTTAAGAATCCAATATGTTGTATATGATAGTTCTATTTTGGGAAAATGGAAAGTTTTATATATTTAAATACTTCTAATATACATTTGCTAAATAAACTTTTAGAATTTTAAAGTTATAAGCCAAATAAATGAACTAATCCGATAACTAATATTATGAGAAAATTGAAGATTCCTAAGATTTCAGTTCTATATGGTAAACAGATACCATTCTATTCGTAATAATTTATTAATATCCGTGGAAAAAAAATAAAATTTTAATCAATCATCAAAAAATTATATCACAACTATTTAACTTCATCTTTAATCAACTTCACATTAATGAATTCACTCGTTAATCAACATTCCATTGATTTTTTTTTCACCAATTGTAAAAAGAATTATCATTAAACAACTTTACTATCAGCTTTTTGTATTTTTAAATTCTTTGATCAATATTAGAATCAACCACTAATTAGTAAATTCGAAAATATTCCTTTGATTTTATTTTCATAAAATGAAAAGAGATTCTATCCTTTAAAATATCTATAGGTTTGTGGGAGAAAAATAAATTTTCACTATTCATCCAAAAATTCACAATTGATCAAATTATTTTGCTATCTCAAAAAGTTAATTTATTAACTTTTCCATTAATCACAATATTTTTGTTTTATCAAAAAATTCACCATTAATTAAAATGTTCACCATTCATCAAAAATTCACCATTAATTTTTTTTCAGCATTTATCGAAAATTCTCCATTTTTCATTGTCACCATTAATCAATATTTGGAATTTGCGAAACATAAGATAAGCATATAACCTAACAATTATATAAAAATAATATAAACATTTTAATGTAAAATATATAACAAAGAATAAGCAAGTGTACAAAATTACTTTATTTTATTTATTTTTTAAAAGGGGGGGGGGAGGTAGAGTTCTTTAAACATTCTTGACATCTGTCGAAGAAAAGATTTAATTCATCACAAGACATTTTCTTATTTTATTGTTTGATTATCTTTGTTTCTTAAGTTTTTTAAATAATAAATATATAGATAAAGTAATTCTTTCCGTCTGAGAATAACTACCAATTTTTTGGAGATTTCACAAATCATGTTAAATTAGTAATACTGGCAATTCAGCTAAAGTTCAATACACGCGTTAAAAACCACAAACAACATTTTAACGCTAAAATATCGTAAAAAATGCCCCCCCCCCACAAAAAATAATAACATTATATACGCCGTTTTAAGGATACCTCGATCCATTTGATCAGCGAAAAAAAAAGTGAAATGGATTAAAAGAGCTCCCTTGCACATAGTCCTGAGTATTGGCTATAGCCGAACGGGTTCTTTAAGCCAATTTTACTTTTTCTTTTCACTGAGTAAGGGGATCGAGGCATCCTTTAAACAACGTATGTGATTTTTTTGGGGGGGGAAGGGGGCTGTGTTTTACCAGAACGTGCGTTAAAACGTTGTTTGTAATTTTTAACTGGTGTATTGAAATTCGCACAAAGTGTTACCATTTTTCTTATAATTTTCAATATTTTCAATGTTTTCATTTTTTGTTATTGTTGTCATTTCTGTTAATATAGTACAATGAGTTATATGTTAATGTACTACAAGTACTTCAGGTTTTATGCATATATTTTTATTATTATTCCATGCATATCATTCATAAAATTGAAAATAAAACTTATAATTGCTATACATACTTCTTCAATATCTATTTTCATTTTCATTTTATATTACATATAGTTACATCAAAAATACATATAGTTACATATAGTTAAATTACACATAGTTGCATTATAGTTTAAAAAAATACTAATTTTATGGTTAAACTTTCCTTTGATTTAAGAGTTTTAGAATTTTTTTTCCTTTCATTATCCACATTAGTATAAATACACTACTTAATACTTTTCCTGTTTTTCTTTTTTACAAAACTTTCTTTAACAAAGAATTTCTCAGAAAACAGAAAACAGATTTTGAGTTTTGACGGACAACAATAAAACATTATATAAGATTTTAAAGCCTGTTTCACGCAATGAATGAAAGGGAGATTTTTAATGCGGTGAATGAATAATATATATTCTTTTCTGTTTTTCAACTACTTGCTGAAATCAAATAAGAAAAATCCAATATAGGTACATGTCGAACAAAAACAGAGACTTTATTTTAACTATACTTTCTAAAGGGAGGAAAAATGTACGTTTTTCAGTTACATACAGTGATTTCTATAAGTAAAAGGAAGCCTATATGTTTTTTTTTTTTTTTTTTTTTTTCCTGAAACATTTATAAAAAGGCTGGTTTTGTATTTTAGATTGCCAATTTTCAAAAATATGATTTAAATTTCTATCTTTATGAGAGTATATATGACATAAACTTTATTATAACATTATAACAAAATAAATATTAAAAAATCAACTATTATTTTATACGCAGTAATCACGATAGTTGTAATATGTCTATAATGAGTTCAGAAAAATTTTAAACTAGTATGTACTAAGTTTTATTTATTGAATCTATTCTAATATGAATTTTCATCCTCAATATTGCGGTTTTTAAATTAGCAACAGCAATAAATAAATAAATGAATAAATAACTCATGCTTATTAAAATGCGGATGTATCCGATTCCTTAAAATTTAAAGGTATCAATGAAAAAACGTGATTTTGCCTAATCATCAAAAATTAGTTTTTTTTATTACTGTGCTGTTAAGACTTCTGTAATAAGTGAAGGTTACTTCTTCAATTTTAGAAAGAAAAATAATAAATAATTCTATCCTTGATAAAACAAACTTCTACGAGATTTCATAAATAAAGTAAAATTATTAATATCGAATTATGTTGATTTTCATTTTAATATTTATTATATTACACTGCTCAAAACAATTAAAGGATATTTGAAGTTTTATATAAAATACAGATATAAACGAATTTTTTTTTGCCGAAAATAGAAGAAGAGAATCACAAATGCAAATTTTTCTGGTTTTCAAACTGTGGAGTATGCAAATTTTGAGTTCGATGTCAAAAACGTCGCTTCAGCGGCAGTGAATGAAATTTGACTTTCAACTGGATAAAAGAGAATGAAGACAAGGATGATCGACATTCAGTGATTGCTTTGTTTCGATGAGTACCATGTCTCAGCGAAGTCATTTGACAGATTCAGAAGCTTGGAGAATTGTTGGTAGGTTAGACGGGGGCCAAACTCAAGCCGAAGTAGCGCAAGCCATTGGAGTGTCACAAAGTGTCATTTCCAGGATCTGGAACCGTTTTTTGTAGAGTGGATGTGCAGGCCGAAGACCAGGGCAAGGTCGTAAACGGGCAACAACGCCCAATGAAGATCGGTATTTAGCGTTAACAGCTCGGAGACACCGAAACACGAACGCTACTCTTCTCCAACAACACCTTCGCTCGGCTACAGGCACCACGATTTCAACTCAGACTGTTCGAAACCGGCTCCATGCTGTAGGTCTGTATGCTCGCCGACCGATGGTATGTGTTAGATTAACATCAAGGCATCGTCGCGACCGCAGGGAGTGGGCAACCGAGCATGTCAACTGGAGGAGAAATGAATGGAGCAATATTCTGTTTTCTGACGAGTCCCGTTTTTCTGTGCATCCGGATAATAGGCGTATTTTCATCTGGAGGGACCGTGGTAGTAGGAATAATCCTGCGTTCGTGCACAAAAGTGTCAGATTTGGCGGTGGAGGAGTGTTGGTGTATGGTGGCATCTCCATTGACGGGCGCACTGACCTCTACATCATTCGAGATGGAGCTCTGACTGGTCGCCGATATAGGGATGAGATCCTCAGACCCATTGTAGTCCCTTACGCTGCAGCAATCGGAGATAACTTCATATTAATGGACGATAACTGCAGGCCACATCGTGCAAACCTGGTGGAGGATTTCCTTTTCGAGGAAGGAATCGTTCGAATGGAATGGCCAGCGTGTTCTCCAGACATGAATCCAATCGAGCACGTTTGGGACGCTCTAGGAAGACGAGTTTCTGGCCGCCAACAACCCTCACAAACTCTCCAAGAACTGGAAAGAGCTCTTCTGGAAGAGTGGGGCAGAATACCCCAACTCGTCATTAATAGCCTCATTCAGTCCATGCCTCAAAGGTGTTCAACGTTGCTGGCCGCCCGTGGAAACCATACTCCCTACTGAAAATGATTTTCTTTGAAGAAAACACATTTTCTTATTCTTTTTTTCTCATATGCACAAATTGTGTTTTTTTTCCTTTTGTACACAAATGCGCAATAAAATGCATTTTTTTTCTGCCAAACATGTGTAATTAATTCTCATATAACCTACTATGTCTGTCGATCATGTATCAATCAGCTAAAAAGTTTCCCAGATACAAAATCCACCTAAAACTGCAATATCCTTTAATTGTTTTGAGCAGTGTATATAAAAAATGATTTATTACTGTATCAAAATGAGAGAAAATTATTGATGTTTTAGATATTTGTCTTTTTCCTTATTATTAAAAGATTACTACGTGCTAAAGTTAATGTTTATATGTTAATATTTTCAACAGTAAACGTTTTTTACTTTTTTTTATTTACTTTTGATACTTCAATACATATCGCAAATGTGTTATCTGAATAAATATTAATATTTTCATATTCATCTTTGATTTAAAATTTTACCTTTTTGTTTTTATTTAAATACAGTTCTTAAAACAACATATACTTAATACTTTTTCTGGTTTCATCTTCGAGAAAAGAAAACAAGTTTTGCAGTTTGGTGGACATCAATAAAATGTTATGCAATACACTAAAGCTCAATTTACACAATGATTAAAAAGAAATTTTTAATGTTGTGAATGATTAATATATTTTCAGTTCTGGTTTTCCATTATTTACTACAACAAAACAAGCAAAATTCAATTTAGATGTACATCGGATATATATAGATGTACAGCAGAGACAGAGATTTTATTTTGTTTGTAATTTATAAAAGAAAAAAATGTACATTTTGGTTACATGCATTGGTTTTATACATAAAAGTCAAACATTTTTCTTTCCAGAAACATTTAACCCATTACTGATTTTCCCGTACGCCGATCGGGCAAGCCGAATCTGCTTAATTCATCATTTAAAGCTTTTTGACACCGCTATTTTTTTTTTTTTTTTTTTTTTTTTTTTTTTTTTTTTTTAATAATTTCATACTTTTTAAAGGCGGAAATGTTTAGACTAAATATTACGAATATTTTATTTAAAAAAATAGTGGTGTGTATCAGTTATTTTCAATTTATTAAACGGAAAATAAAGAACCAGTTAACCCTTTCCGGCGCAGTGTGTCTGGTTTGGACACACCTAAATTTAATTTCAAACTTTCAATTGACACCAATAATATTTTAGAAAAATCTTGCTTTTACGATAAAAGCTTAAATTAAGAAATTCTTGATTTCTTAAAAAGTCGTTTGTAAATTCTGGTGTCAGTCGATAATTTTTCATTTTACGAACAGAATTTGTCCGCGCCGGAACGGGTTAAGGGGTTAAAAAAAGACTTTTTTATTTTAGATTGCCAATCTCTAACAGTATTGTAAAATTTAGATTGTAATATTCGACAAATTAGTAATGTTAAACAATCGCATGAATAGTCCGTTAAAATATGCTTAATACTTTTCCCGGTTGCTTCTTTGTAAAATTTTCTTTAAAAAACTATTTCTTCGTGTCCAGAAAGCAGATTTTACTGATTGGTGGACAACAGTAAAATATCCTATAAAACTGTAAAATCGAATTCACCCACTGAATAAAAGAGAAATTTTTAATGTGACGAATGAATAATATATTTTTCGTTCAGTCTTTCAGTTGCTTGCTGAAACAAAACAAGGAAAATTCAACATACGTGCATGTTGAAAAGAAACAGAGACTTTATTTCTATCAATATTTTATAAAGGGAACTATGTTGTGAATTTCGATTACATACATTGATTTCTATATATATGTGTAAAGGCCATTAATAATTCTAACCCTATTAATATGTATTACCTTAAGTAACGTACAGAATTTGTAAATAATTAAGTTAAATAGTTTCATGAATTAATTCATCAAAGCACGATTTGCCTATTTTTATGAAAAAAAGATATTTGAAATTTATGTATCGATTTAAAAATAAGAAAAATACAACTAAATAAATAAATTAATTAATTTCATATGAATTTGATATTTTATGGTGTATCTTACATACACAATTGGAGTTTTTAAATATTGTATTGCTATATTTTGAAATTAAATGGAATTATTTTATCGGCTTAACACTTTGCAACATTCTTTATATTAATATTTTCAAGTATTCAGTAAAAATAAAAAAAAGTAAATTTTGCCTTAAAAACTTGATCGAATTTTATTTATTTATTTATTTATTTATCTATTTATTTTATTTTATTTTATTTTTTTTTTATTTTTTTTTATTTATTTATTTTTTTTTTTTTTTGAACAACAAAGTCTAATTTTTTCTCAAATGCAGCCATATAACATGGACAAAATAAGTGTTATTCCATTCTTTGGGCTGTTCTTGATCAATTATAGCGATCATATTGACCAAATTCATGGCACATAATAAAAATTATAGTGTTTTTAGGTGGGCCAGATTTGGTGTGCCTAGTGTTGCACACGGTGCAGTGAAGCATTAAATTAAAAATTTCTAAACCCACAACTTTGTTTTAATTCTAACTTTCTTTCTTTTCTTTTTAGCTCACAGGCTATCAAAGCCTGGGAGCTTATGTGCCCGTCCATTCTGTATGTGCGTATGTGCGTAACGCGATAACTCAAGATAAAAATATCCGATTCACATGAAATTTTGGATCTATGTATATTCTGACAAGACGCTTCCGTGATTAGTTTTAGGAGTTCATTCAATTTCTATGAGAGGGGGAACGGGGGCTAATGCCCCTTCCCTTAATTTATATAAATGGGGTTTTCATGCAGAATTATCAGTTTTCGTTCAAAATTCAAATTTAGGATCTTTCTGTTAAGCACCTCCGTGATTAGTATTAGGTGCTCGTTGTATAAATATACAGAGGGGGATCGGGGGGATAATGCCCCTCCCCTTAATTGATATAGATGGGTTATTCATGCAGATTTATCAGTTTTTTTATATGATAAGGCATATCCGTAATTAGTTTAAGAGGCTCAATGATTAAGTATAAAACTTGGAAATGGAGAGAGCTGTTCCCTTCTTCCTTAATTTGCTTTTCGAACGGAATTAACCCTTGAAAATATAAAGCTGTCATGTACAATTAGTATGTGTAGCCTGTGAGCTCAATGCCATCAGTTTAACTGGGCAATATTCTTTTTATTTTTAATGCGATATCTACGGAAAAAATTGCATTTTTTTTATTCAATAAAAACAATTTATTTTTTATGGTGTATTTGAGTTTATTTCAAAATAAATTATCTTTTTTAATAATTCAATCCTTAGAACAATAGTAAATTTCCAGGAGAATACACAAGTCATTTTAAATTAACAGTACTAACACAATTATTATCATTCATTGTTAATTATTTTATTATGTTGAAGAGGATCCTGATATTAAATATTAAATTATAAAAATAGCAAGTTCTTGTTATTAATTTCTATTTATATTTTGCAGTTTATAATATAATCTACATTTATTGTGAATTTGTGTTAAATTTCTATTTCATACATTCCCTGGATTTAAAAATGTAGCCCTTTTTTTTGTTACTTACCCATCATGCGTAGTGTAGGGTAAATCTTCTAATAAAGTAAATTGATAGATTTACATGTTCCAGACACTGGAGATTCTGAAAATCCAGGAGATTCTCAAAATCTGAAATTCATATTTTTAGAAGAAAAAAAAATTAACACCTATCCGTCTGTGTGTGTGTGTGTGTGTGTGTGTTCTTGTTATTAATTTCTATTTATATTTTGCAGTTTATAATATAATCTACATTTATTGTGAATTTGTGTTAAATTTCTATTTCATACATTCCCTGGATTTAAAAATGTAGCCCTTTTTTTTTTGTTACTTACCCATCATGCGTAGTGTAGGGTAAATCTTCTAATAAAGTAAATTGATAGATTTACATGATCCAGACACTGGAGATTCTGAAAATCCAGGAGATTCTCAAAATCTGAAATTCATATTTTTAGAAGAAAAAAAAATTAACACCTGTCCGTCTGTGTGTGTGTGTGTGTGTGTGTGTTCTTGTTATTAATTTCTATTTATATTTTGCAGTTTATAATATAATCTACATTTATTGTGAATTTGTGTTAAATTTCTATTTCATACATTCCCTGGATTTAAAAATGTAGCCCTTTTTTTTTTGTTACTTACCCATCATGCGTAGTGTAGGGTAAATCTTCTAATAAAGTAAATTGATAGATTTACATGATCCAGACACTGGAGATTCTGAAAATCCAGGAGATTCTCAAAATCTGAAATTCATATTTTTAGAAGAAAAAAAATTAACACCTGTCCGTCTGTGTGTGTGTGTCTGCAAACAGTCTATCTCCCGAACAAATTGTGATAGCGATTTAAAATTTGGTGTGTACATCGTATGTAATAATGAAATAAGCCTATTGAATTTCAGTAATCTTGATTATCCGGAACTATTTTTTTCGAACTCTCGAAATATTTCTTCTTAAAGATATATAATTTTTTCTCTAAATTGTTTATTTTAAGGAGACAATATAAAAGAGAATAAAAAACATAGATTTTGCACAAAGAACGAAGTCGATCTGATAATTAGTTGCCAATAAATCCGTAATCATATTTTCCGCACTTTTTGATTTTTCATGAGAGTGTATTTCATTAAATTTTCAATTAAAAGATACATTTTAATTGGAAAGAAGACGCTTAACGCGACGCACTAAACTGTTAGTTAATATGATTATCCTTTTTGGACTTATATGGGTGTTACTTTTACGTAATTAAATATTAGAACGTTTATGATATCATCAAGCCACGAGTTTAAACTCTTTACATATAAACGAATTGAGATAGAGGCTTGAAATTTGGTACTAGAATGTAATAGTGCAACAAAGCCTATTAGATTTCAATAACCTCAGTTATCCGGAATTTTTTTCGAATTATTCGATGATAAAACGTACATAATTATTTTCAGAATTATTTCTTTTAAGGATGTATTCCGATACAAACTGCTCATTTTCTAATTCATTTTTAAATTCATTTTTGCTCACAAACGCGTCAAAATTCAAAATTCTCTTATTCAAAAACTACATAATGTGCCGTGCGTCTTAATTTTTCGAAAAAGGCAGATTATATATCAAGAAATGCTGTGAAAGTTGGCCTTTTGGAAACGAATTTTTCGAATTGGGCGATCTGGGAATGAAAAAAAATGGCCATACTGAGATAATAATTTTTTATAAATCAAATTCTAACTAATTGAGCGAAAAATTAAATCACACGACTTCTTATACATCGCTTTGAAAGCCATTTAAACAAGTTTCTTGATTTTAGTTTAAAAAATAAACCCGAAATTTTCAAGCTGTTGAAGGTGGAAAAATATTTCTTCGAATACACCCTTAATGAATAAATGCAAAATAAAATACGTTTAAATTTTATTTTGAAATTGCAATGTATTTTATAAATGATTTACACATGTTTTATTCTCATATTTTTTATCATGAATATACATGATGAAGTAGTACAGTGACCCCCAATGCCTAGTTTTTATATTATCCTGAGACAGAATATACTCAATACATTTCATATTTCCTTATAGCTTAAAATTTTCAGAAAGAGACAATTTGTTTGAGCTCAGAAGAGAGATTTTGCAAGTTTAGTGGACACAAACGAAATATTCTATAAAATACTAAAGCCCGATTGACACAATGAACAAAAAGAAATTTTTAATGTTGTGAATGAATAATATAGTCTTCGTTCAGTTTTTCAAGCACTTAATGAAACAAAACCCGAAAATTTCCACAAAGGTGTATTCTGAAAGGAAACAAATATTTTATTTTATCTATATTTTCTATAGGGAATACAAGAGCAAAATTTGTCTACAATATAGATTATTATAAAAAATGAAGTCCCATCGATGCAGTTTTTTGAAATATTAATGAAAGCTCAGATTGTATGTTTTAAATATTGAATTTTTATTGATAGTGTATGTCTTATACATTATAGAAGCGTATTGTTTTCTACGGTATGACAAAATAAACAAGCATTTTATTTTATCTACATTTTCCATAGAGAATACAAGAGTAAAATTTGTCTACAATATACTTTGTTTATCTATAATTGTACCTTCATATCTGGAGGTGAAATGATTTCAACCTAAAAAATTAAACTCTAGTAATGTGAAATATTAACCCATTAATGCCTGAAATATTTTCTTTGTTGAAAATTCAAATTTTGCATTTTCCCAGCACTTTAAAAATAAGAATAACTTTTATCTAAATTTATCGAGGGCTTTGTCTCCTATTTATTTATTCTCCTTTTTTACTAGTGTGAAACGCGATTACTTGAATTTTTTAAAACTGTCCCAAAAATGAGACGCCAGGCACTAATGGGTTAATGAAAGCCCGGTTTGTATGCTTTAGGTATTAAACTTTTATTGATAGTCTATGTTTTATACATTATAAAAGTGCATTATTTTCTATGAAATGCCAAAATAAATATGGAAGTTTTTTGTATTAAAATATTCACATTACCTACGAAAATCTTTTTAATTATGTCAAGAAGGCAACACAGCACTAGTTGTTTTTATTATTATTATCAGTGAAATGATATTCTTTTGTTATTCAAATATTATCGTTTTCTGAATATATAAGTCTTTTTTGAGACTGAATATACACAATATAATTGATGAATCTTTATTACTTAAATTTTCAGAAAGAAACAATTTCTTTGTGTCCAGAAAAAGATTTTGCAGGTTTAGTGGACAGTGATGAATTATTCTATAAAATTCTAAAACTCAATTGACACAATGAATAAAAAGAATTTTTTTATGTGGTGAATGAATAATATAGTCTTCGTTCAGTTTTTCAAGCACTTGCTGAAACAAAACACGGGAATTTCAACAAAGGTGTATCCTGAAAGGAAATAAATATTTTATTTTATCTACATTTCTATAGGGAATACAAGAGCAAAATTTGTCTACAATATAGATTCATTATAAAAAAAAATGAAGCCCTATCGATACAGTTATTTGAAATTTTAAAGAAAGCTAAGATTGTATTTTTTAAATATTGATTTTTTATTGAAAATGTATTTTTTGGACATTATAAAAGTGTAATAATTTCTATGCTATGGCAAGATAAACAAATGTTTTATTTTATCTACATTTTCCTTAGAGAATACAAGAGTAAAATTTGTCTACAATATACGTTGTTTGTCCATAATTGTACCTCCATATCTGGATGTGTAATGATTTCAATCTAAAAAATAAAGCCCTAGTAATCTGAAATATTAATGGAAGCGCAGTTTGTATGCTTTAGATATTCATTTTTTACTGATAGTGTATGTTTTAGACATTATAAAAATGCTTTATTTTCTATAGAATGTCAAAATAAACATGACAGTTTTGTATATTAAAATATACCATTATCTATGGAAATATTTTTGTTTTCCTCAAGAAGATAACGCATAGTGCTAATTTTTTTATTATTATTATTAAAGAAATGATATTCTTTTATTATTCAAATATTTCTATTATCATTTTTTGAATATATGGGTACATTTTGATACTGAATATACTGAATATACTTGATGAATCCTTACTACTTAAATTTTCAGAAAGAGACAATTTCTTTGTGCCCAGAAAAAAGATTTTGCAAGTTTAGTGGACAGAGACGAAATAGTCCATAAAATATTAAAGCCCAATTGACACAATGAATAAAATTAAATTTTTAATGTGGTGAATGAATAATATAGTCTTCGTTCAGTTTTTCAAGTACTTACTGAAACAAAACACGAAAATTTCAACTAGAATGTATCCTAAAAGGAAACAAATTTTTTACTTTACCTACCTTTTACATTTTCTATAGGGAATACAAAAACAAAATTTGTCTACAATATAGATTACATTATAAAAAAAAAATAAATCTAGTAACGTGAAATATCAATGAAAGCCCAGTTTGTATGCTTTAGATATTAAAGTTTTATTGTTAGTCTGTGTTTTAGACATTGTAAAAGTTCATTATTTTCTATGAAATGCCAAAATAAATATGGAAGTTTTGCGTATTAAAATATTCACATTGTCTACGAAAGTCTTTTTGTTCATGTCAAGAAGACAACACAGCGATAGTTGTTTTTATTATTATTATCAGAGAAATTATATTCTTTTTTTATTCAAATATTATCGTTTTCTGAATATATAAGTCATTTTTGAGACTCAATATATTTGATGAATCTTTATTACTTAAATTTTTAGAAAGAAAAAATTTCTTTGTGTCCAGAAAAAAAGATTTTGCAGGTTTAGTGGACAGATATGAAATATTCTATAAAATTCTAAAGCCCAATATACAGAAGGAATAAAAATAAATTTTTAATGTCGTGTATGAATAATATAGTCTTCGAACAGTTTTTCATGTAATGTTAAAACAAAACACGAAAATTTCAACAAAGGTATATGCGGAAGGAAACAAGTATTTTATTTTCCACGTGGAATACAAGAGCAAAATTTGTTTGCAATATAGCTTTCAGTATAAAAAAAATAAGGCCTTATCAATACAATTTTTTGAAATATTAATGAAAACTCAGATTGTATTTTTTAAATATTGAATTTTTATTGATAGTGTATGTTAAGACATTATAAAAGTGTAATTTTCTACGATATGGCAAAATAAACAAGTATTTTATTTTATCTACATTTTCTATACAGAAAACAAGAGTAAAATTTTCCTACAATATACCATGTTTGTCTATAACTGTACCTCCATATCTGGAGGTGAAATGATTTCAGTTTAAAAATAAAGCCCTAATAATGTGAAATATTAATGAAAGCGCAGTTTGTATGCTTTAAATATTAAACTTTTATTGATAGTCTATGTTTTAGACATTGTAAAAGTGCATTATTTTCTATGAAATGCCGAAATAAATATGAAAGTTTTGTGTTTTAAAATATACACATTAACTACGAAAATCTTTTTTTTTTTTTTTTTTTTTTTTTTTTTTTTTTTTTGTAATGAAGACAACACAGCACTATTTGTTTTTATTATTACTATCAGATAAATGATATTCTTTTGTTATTCAAATATTATCGTTTTCTGAATATATAAGTCTTTTTTGAGACTGAATATACTCAATATATTTGATGAATCTTTATTACTTAAATTTTCAGAAAGAAACAATTTCTTTGTGTCCAGAAAAAGATTTTGCAGGTTTAGTGGGCACAGACAAAATATTCTATAAAATTCTAAAACTCAGTTGACACAAAGACGAAAAAGAAATTTATAATGTGGTGAATGAATAATATAGTCTTCGTTCAGTTTTTCAAGCACTTGCTGAAACAAAACACGGAAATTTCAACAAAGGTGTATGCTGAAAGGAAACAAGTATTTCATTTTATCTACATTTTCCATAGGGAATACTAGACCAAAGTTTGTCTACAATATAGATTACAATCTAAAAAAATAAAGCCCCGTCGATACATCTATATAAAATATTAATGAAAGCGCGGATTGTATGTTCTAGATGATAAATATTTTTAATTGTACATGTTTTAGACATTATAAAAGTGTATTATTTTCTATGGAGCGCCAAAAGAAAAAAGGAAATTTTGAATGTTAAATTATATGCATTATTCATGAAAATCTTTTTGTTTTTGTCAAAAAGCAACACGTGGTGCTAGTTCTTTTCTTATTATAATCAGAGAAATAATATTATTTTATTATTCAAACACTTCTATTATTGTTTACTGCTTGGTGTTTGTTATTTGTAAAGTTGCAAGAAATAAAAACCCTTTAGTAAATAAATAATTTTAAACTTGACAATTTTTTTTTTTTTAAATAAAGTGTTAATAAATAATCCTTGGGGCGACACTAACAATTTTGGAGATTTCACAGATGAAGTTAAACTAATATTCATTATATTAAGTTTCAATAATTACATTTTGTGTCATTTAAAATAGAATACAATTAATGTACCAATATATAAATAGTAGGATAGAATTCTTGATATTTTACGTGCCTTTTTTACTTTTTTCCTTTGATAAAAATAGCAATTAGAAATTAAATATATAAATACAAAATAGTACATTAAATTGTATTTAAATTTAACATTTTTATTATGCATTATACGCTAAATCTGAAAAAATATGTATAAAGTTATATTTTAAATTTTCTTTTGAGTTAAATATTTTATTCTTTTTCTGTTCTTTAAAATCTTTCAAAGAGTAAATAATGCACAATGAACAATACACTATCCATTTTCTTTTAAAAAGTTTCCAGTAAGAGACATTTTTTTTAGAGTCTATAATATAGATTTTGCCGGTTAGCTGGGCAGCAAGGAAAATTTCTATAGGATTATATAGCCCGATTCACACAAGAAGTGTATATATGTATATATACCTGGTGAATGAATAATATATTTTTCGTTCAGTTTTGCAGAGACTTGCTGAGACAAAATAAGGAAAATTCAACATAGGTGTGAGTTGGAAAGAAACATAGACTTTATTTTATCTATATTCTATAAAGGGAAGATAAATGTAAATTCTGCCTACATACATCGATTGCTATATATAAAATAAAGTCTTATAACTTCATATCCCTTAAATATTAATGAGAGAATTGGTTTAATACTTATAATATTGAGTTTTTAATGAAATTACAAGTTTTAGACTTAAAGAAATATTTTTTATCATTATATATGTAAGGTAACTAAATAAAATATCATTAATGCTTCATATGCATTAAATATAACACTATTTCAGTTTATGAAAAGAGACCAAAACATGGACATCGTAAGTTTTTTTCCGAAAAAGAATGGTGGGTCAATTCAATTTTTTCCCAGGTCATGACTGGGTGAATCAATCGAAAGTGCTTGGGTTTCGAATTTTAACATCTTTGACTTTTTTTTGTGTTTTAAAAACATTTTTAAATTATTTTAGCACACTTTTTAATAAGATAAATGATATTTTTGATTTGTCTATGTTTATATAATTTACATGATTTTAAGGATAAACATGCAGTTTCGAAAATTATAGTTAAACTACATCTTTATACAAAAAAGGGAGATTTAATTATTCGAATTGTTTTATTGCACTATTCAGTTATGTACTCAACTTTTGCCGTAAGTAAATCAATAAAATAAATTCTTTCGTTCAAAGTATAAGAAAAGTATGTTTATCAAATCTGAGTAGATATTAGTTTAACAAATGATAAATATCTTATTGATCAAAATTATCTGTTATAACACATGTAACTCATATTATAATAAACCAAAAAGAAATTTGTTACATAAATTTTCAATAATATTAATTAATTATTCCATAATAAATACAAAAAATGAACGAAGTGTTCAGAAACAATATGGATAAAGTACATTTTCCAATTAGTTTGTTTAAGGATTTGAGATGAATTTGCGCTCGATGAAGATTAATGTTTTAGAAACCGCAAAATAAATAAATAACTAAATAAATTATGCTGAAAGTGGGAAAAATAAAAATGGCAGTGTCTTTTCATTCTTATGAACTAATATGAAAGTCTATTAAATCTAAAAATTCAGATATATTATAATCTGAATAACGTTATAAAATCTTGTAATTTAGACTAGATTCAGATTGCCTCAAACAGTACATTTATCAGCATTAATTTTTTTTATTAATTTGTATTTGCATAGGGTAGTAATAATTTATCTTATGTGATTTTTTTTTTCCAAAATTATAAGTTTTTTCATTAGCTTTTATTTTTATTTTTTAAAAAATGTCTTTTCCTCCTTTCAATATCTTCTTGAGATAAATATACTTAATATATTTCGTGTTCTCTTCTTTGTAAGACTATCAATAAAAGACTATTTCAAAGAGTCCAGAAGAAAGATTTAGCCTGAAGTTTGGGCAGCAACAAAATAGTCTGTAAGATTGTAAAGCGTGATACACATTCTGGATAAAATAAGAAGGATTTTTAAATGTTTTGAATGAATAATTTATTTTTAGTTCAATTTTTCAACTGTTTGCTGAAACGACACAAGAAAAATCCACCATACGTATATATTGAAAAGAAATAGAAACTTTATACTATCTCTTTTAGAAAGGTAAAAGAAGTGTAGATTTCGGTTACAATTTTCGTTCAACCTGTTAACAACTTACTAAACAAAATAAGGAAAAATCAACATCACTGTATAGTACTCCTTTGAACTTCAAGTTCAGAAAACGTATTGAATATTTAGAAAACAGAAAATGTATTGAGTATACTTCTCTCCAGAAAATATTGAAAGGACTAAAAGTGTATACTAAAAGATTCTTTATACAATCTGATGTATTTTATAAAGAGAAAAAAAGTATAAATTTTGATTACATGCATTGATCTTTCGTACATAAAATAAAGTCCATTATTCTAAATTCAGATTTCTTCAGATTTGAATAATATTTTATAGACTTTCACTACAGGTTGCACTTAGATTCTGAATGCCACAAACATATTCATCATCATTTTTAAAAATTAAATTGTATTCGCATTTGACTTTAATAATGCATTTTATATGAGTTATCTAACAAAATTATAAGTTTTCATTTTTAATTTCTCTTTTTATTTTAAAAAATTATATTTTTCCTTTTTCCAATATCTTCTTGAGGGAAATATACTCCATACATTTTCTCTTTTCTTCTTTATAAAACTGTCAATAAATGACAATTTCGAAGAATCCAGAAAATAGATTCGTCTAGTTTTGTGGGCAGCAACAAAATAGTCTATAAGATTGTAATGCCTGATTCACATTCTGAATAAAAAAGAAGGAATCTAATGTGTTGAATGAATAATATATTTTTTAGTTCAGTTTTTCAACTCTTTGCTCAAACGAAACAAAAAAAATCCACCATACGTATATATTGAAAAGAAACAGAGGCTTTATTTTATCACTATTTTATAAAGAAAAGAAAAGTGTTGATTTCGGTTACATTTTTCGTCCATACTTTTAACAGCTTACCGAACAAAATCAGGAAAAATCCACATCACTGTACTATATTCCTTTTAACTTTAAATTCAGATATAATATTGAGTATTGAGACACATAAAATATATTTAGTATATATTTCTAAATAAGATAATGAAATTAGCAAACTGTATACTAAAAAATAAGACTTTTCATCATCTGTGTTTCATAAAGAAAAAAAAATTGTTAATTTCGATTACATGCATTGATTTTTTATACATAAAATAAAGTTCATAATTCTAAATTCAGATGCCTCCGAATTTTATTAGAGTTTTATAGACTTCTACTACAGATTACACTAAAGGTCTGAATGCCACAAATATATTTATCAGCATATATTCTTTTTTTTTTAATTTGTTTTCGTTTTCGACTTTAATAATACATCTTAGTTGAGTTATCAGCCAAAATTATAAGTTTTCATTTTAAACTTTTATTTTCATTGGAAAATTTTATCTTCTTTCCCCCTAAAATGTATTTTTTGAGAGAAATATACTCGATACATTTCCAGTTTTCTTTTTTGTAAAACTGTCAATAAAAGACAATTTCGAAGATTCCAGAAAATAGATTTGTCTAGTTTTGTGGACAGCAACGAAATAATCAATAAGATTGTAAAGCCTGATTCACACTCTGAATAAAAAAGAAGGAATATTTAATTTTTTGAATGAATAATATATTTTTAGCTTAGTTTTTTCAATTGTTTACTGAAACAAAACAAAAAAAATCTGCCATGCGTATTTATTGAAAAGAAATAGCGACTTTATTTTACTTCTATTTTATAAAGGAAAAAAAAACTGTAAATTTCGGATACATTTTTAATTCGGCGTTTTAACAGCTTGCTGAACAAATAAGGAAAATCAACATTAGCGTATGCTGAAATAATATAGAGATTTTATACATCATCTTTATTTTATAGTGCGAAAAAAGTGTAAATTTTGATTACATGCATCGTTTTTTATGCATAAAATAAAGTCTCATCATTTAAGAATGTTTAAATACTAATCAAGAAAATGATTTTGTGTTTCAGATATTGAAATTTTAACGATAATGTTTCAAGTTTGAATATTTTTTTTAGTACACTAGTGTAAACATTAAAAAAATTACTCCGTTATTATCAGCTCATTAATTATCTCAGTTTTCGTTTTTTAACTATTCAAAACTTTTAACCAATTCATTATTATTTTTTTTAAATTGGGATCACAAGTTTAAAAATTTTATACTTCGATCCTCAGAGGTCGCAGCGTCTCTAAAATTTTCGCAATTTCCTACCACAATTTTATAACTATAATATTTATTGTAGAATTTCATTGTAGATGTTAAGGGAATTTAAGGCGAACATTTTTGATTTAAAATACTGGTAGAAAAGTGCGAAAATTTTAGGGTCGTTGCGACCCCTAAATCCAGTGCTTTTCCTACTAGAATGCTTAGTTTTATATTTTAAAAAAATCTTGCCCTTTATTTATTGAAAAACTTTGATAGATTCATTTTCTTTATTCGATTATGGCTAAGTCTTGAGCTATATTTGGAAATATTTTACTTAATTTTACGATGCATATTACATTTCTGACTTATCACTTACTTGTTTCACTGTTATTGTTCAAAATAAAAGTTACATGCATTTAAAACTTTACCATAAAATACAATGAAAGTAACTGTAGTATGTTTTCTTGACAGGTATAAATAAATATTTTAAAGATTTTTTTATATATAAAATACTTATTTAATGCAATGGTAGCAACTATTTTACTTAGAAAAATACATTTATCCTTAAACTGTCTCTAACAACATCTTAATTGTGAATGTCTTATGCACCAGGCAACTATGTCATCGTAGCTATGTAATACGATGCGTTGTAATATTATAGTATAAAACAAAATTGCGAAAACACAAGAACAGTGCAGATGTCATAAAACCGTTTAAATTTCAGGTAGATTTTTTGAAAATGTCAACTGTACAAAAATATAAGAAACAGATTTAGTCTAAGTACTGAGTATCTCCTATAAGGAAAAACCTGCACAGAGTTGCTATTTACGAAAAATCTACAATTTCTTATACCTGAGTAAGTTCTTTGGTAGGAGTGAGATACCACATTTGTCATCTTCCTTAAAGTTTGGTCCTTTCCTTTTTACATATGTCATGAAAAGTCTTATGCTTAAAGGTTCATTGAGAATTGAAACATGATTTTAGCATCAAAATTTTCATATGAAATTTACTGGGCAAAAATAATTAAAAAAATAAAAGTATTGATCCATTTAAAGAATTGTGAGGTCCGGATTAAGGATATTGTCTCCGACTACTAAAACTCCAGTCTATTGCCTGATTTTCTTTTCTCAACAATAATCAAAGTAATATTTTTAAGCAAAAAATCTTTATATATAGTAAATTACTTTTTAACTAATATGCAGAATATACACTCATGTCCATAAATTGAGCATACTTCAAAATCACTCGGAAATCATACTCTAAAGTAAAAATTTCTCCTGCAGAATTATCACATACATCTTCAAGACTAATATGCAAATTACAGAAAGTCACATGTAAGCGCGATAGTACGTCACAATGATCAGGATAGTGTAAGAGTGGCATATATAAGGAATGATTGCAAAAAAGTAAAATTTTTCTCAAACATTCGGTAAGCCAACCAGTGCCATAACCGAATAGTTATGACTCAAAGGACGCATGTAGATGATTTCATACGTGGTAGAATTATCGACTATCTGGAAGTGGAGTACTCAAATAGAAGTATCCGATGAACTTACAATTGTCCGAAGTGTCATCTCTAGACTTTCGCAATAATTCCAAGATAATAAAAATGCCAGTATACGTTACAGTACAGTTCGATCCAGAGGTACAACGGCGAATGAAGATCAAAATTTGACAGTAACTACCAAAAGAAAGAGACGGAGCACAACATCAGACCTGTATCGTCAGCTATCTTCAGCCAAGGGCACGACTGTTTCAAAGCAAATAGTGTACTGAGGTTTAGGAAATACTGGTCCATATGCTGGCATGTTTATCAGATATGTTCCATTCGCAGCAACTAACTGTCATCTGTGGTTAGCCTGGGGTAGAGAACATGCAATGTGGACATCGTTACAGCGCGCTGGTATAATGTTTCCCGATTAATTCAAGTTCAGCTTGCAGTCTGATTCACGTCGGACTTTCATATGAAGAATTTCAGGCACCAGTTACCACCAAGACAACAATATTTAATGACACCGTTGCGGTAATGCATGATTGTTAATTTGGGATGGAATTATACTGAGCTCCAGAACAGATCTAAATGTTTAGATCGGAATCACGACAGGCCAAATTTATCAGGATATCGATCTCGAGCAAGATGTATGTTTGCTTAGGAGTGCCACGGACGCAGAATTAGTGTTTATGGAAGACGACGCCCGTCTTCAAGAGCAGACATCGTAACATTGCTTTCAAACAGTGGATATCAGCCGTATGTAATGGCCAACATTTTCATCTAGCTTTAATCCGATAGCGTATATGTGAGACATGCTTGGTCGACGAGTTACAGTCCAACAACCACTTCCTACATGTGTGCCAAAATTTCGAAGAGCATTGCTTGCTAAATAAAGTAATTTTCTCCAAGATCAGCTAGATAATTGGATACTCGGCGTGCCTAGACATTGTAAGGACTGTAATTTTTCGTCTGGGAGACAAACAATGTATTAAGCCTCATAACATCCATTGTAAAGTTAAGTTTTTGTTAGGGGGAAACATATTTTGTAATTTCTGCAGGGAGCAACAATTGTAGTTTTTATAAATGGTATTATAAATGCACTATCGTTTTTTTCTTTATCTTTTGATTAATAAATGGACTTTATGAATAATTCCCATTTGTGTTGTATCCGAACCTTTATTTGAAGCAGCTGCATTATTCTTAACTTATGGACATGAGTGTATTTGTTTTTAGAGTTTCACTTTGACTAAACATACCAGGCTAAATTTAAGAACAAACAATCCGTGAAGATTAGTGATTGAATTGATTGAATGTAAAGAAATGCCAACCATCTCTAAAAGGATGTCGACTGTTAAGTTGGTTTAGTGTCAATAAACATAGGATATGAACTTCAGGGTTCTTTTATGGGAGCTGGTTTATAGCTAAATGGGATTAAAACATAATGTTTATCGTAAATTCTCTTCGATATGTTTCTTACATTAAGTTAGTATGAAATGTACTTTCTGATAAACGTGAAAACACCTTGTTTTTTTAAAAAACTCGATTTATTGGATAATAAAAAACTTAATAATGTTTAAAAACTGCCAAAAACTTTAAAACGGAGGTAGTCTGTACATCCTCAGACACATTTGAGCTGAGATTTATAATATACTAATTATGCTTCTTAAATAAGTGAGTACAATGTATCTAAATAGATGTAACAATAACGTGATGTACACACGTACTGAAATATTGGTTTTCTGTATGGCAAGGCTATCAGTCGCATAAGCTAATTCAAAATTTATCTCAAAAAATAGTGCAAAATATAAAATCAAATGGTTTAAAAGTTTGTTGAAATCTTAGATTTTTTTAGTAGTTATTCTTAAAATTCATACAAATTTTCACTTATCATCGGATCTAAGATTTTGAAAAAAATAAATTTAGATCGTAACATATATTGTCTGATTACAACATGGTTCAATTAAAAAATAAATAAATAAAAATAAATAAATAAATAAAAAGAGCGTAAACAGTTTTACTGCTTTTCAGACAAAAAAAAAGGTAATTGAAACAATCACTCGCAAAATACTTCATTAGGACTAATCTACTGAAAATTTTCAAGGGGATGATGATAAGAATAGTGTTTATTTAATAAAAGTTAAATTGTTCAGTAAATGTCATTTTATCAGCTAAAACTAAAACTTAAAATTTACTATGCTTTATCTGCATGTAATCTGAAATAAGGCAAACTTTTAAATTTCTAAAATACCTTATTTTTCTTTTTATTTAAGAAAAAATAATGTAAAATTTAAGATAAAATTTACTTTGTAGTCACTAGTTTCGACTAATTTCATAAAGAATATTAATGTTTTTTTTTTTTTCTGGAAACACAATTTAATAATAAAAAAATTTTTCACTTTTAAAAAATCTCGCAAAATTAGTTTAAAAGTATTCAAACAGTTTTTATCTCATATAAGCATAATTTGTATTTTTTGTTATCTAAAAACAAAACTGTTTACAAAAATGTGCATAGAAAAATTAAATTAATTCAGTGCTGAAGAAAAAAATCACTGTTTTTGTTGTTATATTAAATTTTCTTCGGTATGTATTGCTTTTTATTCATTTAGATAAGCGTTGAATATTCATGAAAATATTTATGCAAGAGTTTTTTTATGTAATTATGCCAATAATTTAATAATCAAATATTTATACGATATTTTATTATCCTATAAGATAATAGAAAATATATATTAACAATAATATTGTCTTTAAAATATTTTCCAGAACATTATTATTTGTCTAAGGAAGTAAGAAAAACTTAATTACGTTTCAAGTGTACCTTACATTTTAAAGGAAAAAATATTTTCAAATGCAACGTAATTAATTTGTTTGCATTTAAAAAATATGTTTACATTAAACTTAAAGTACTGCATTCCTTTAGATAGTTATTAAATTCATTTATGTACTAAGCGAGAAATGAAACGATATTCTTTCTCTGAATTTTCATGTGTATAATTTTGCTTTTATATTAATCGAAATAATATAAATTACTTATGGCTCAGTTTAAGAAATTATTCGTCATAAAATTACCAAATTTTCTGAAAAACATAAAAAAAGACGGGAATTTATTTAAAAGAAAAAAATAGTTCAAAATTTCAACACCAGAGGCCGCTTTCAATGGTTTACACATTCAAGAAATATTTACGAAGCTTAGAATTTTTATTTATGAGCTTTACCTGATATTAAAGGCAGCATTACACTGTAAGTTCTTGGCATTTCCCAGAACGCTGCGGTCAATTGTGAAACATGCTAGCTCACAATTCCAGATTGTATCTGTAAATGATAATCGTTAAGTGGAGCATGTTTGATTGAAAAAATCTAAACTGTCTTAAATATTTCAACGTATATTTCAATGATAAACGCACTCTGTTCGCAAAATGTTAAAGTAGCTTTCATTTTCTGACCAAACAAATTCCCACACTGTAAAAAAAAAAATCTGTAAAGGTACTACATTTTATCTAGGAAACTGGGATTCCAAGAACTTTTCCTGTAACGGTAACAGCAAAAACTCAAGTTTTAGAATCGGTTACATGGATTTTTCCTGTTATCGTTACATGAAAAGTTCTTGGAATCCCAGTTTCCAAGAAAATGTTTATTACCTTTACAGAATTTTTTTTACAGTGCGTACCTTTTTTAGGTTCTCCACAAAGTTTCAAACATCTAGAACAATAATTTCGTCTGCAGACAACATTAAAAGAGGATCATTTAATCATAGACATCTTGCATAATAA